>JAQSUU010000704.1:0-2400000 GCA_038087645.1 Saccharum hybrid cultivar R570 | reverse complement strand
CTACGTGATCAAGGCAAAGGTATATGCTTAAGGGTTGTGTTTTAGTAACCAAGACACCTAGTAGGTGTGATTATATTATATGTTAGATAGCCATACTATAAAGAGGGGAATGACACGGCTATTGGACTCCTAAGTGCCTCTAGGTGTGCATTTCATAATCATATGCATTTGGATAGAACTAATAACGCCTCGAAAAATGATTGTGAAAATGCTAACACACTCACACATGACGAGATCACTTGGTGGTGTTAGCACGTTTGCGAAGGCGGTGGAGTTTGAGCGGTAGAGAGGGTTTGGGATCCTCTCTCCCTCCCGCCGAGCTTGCGAGGCAGGATTCAGGCGTTTTCGAGGAATTGAAACGACTATTTTCCACTACGCCGGAAGTCCGGAAAAGAAACGGAAGCGAACGAAGGTCACAGAGGTGACCGGACGCTGAACCGGACGTGGTCTCTGCATGACCGGACGCGTCCGGTCAGTGTTCAGCGTCTGCGCGTGTTTCAGCTTGATGATCGGACGCGTAGCGCGTCCTGTCACTGACGATCGGACGCGTCCGATCGTTTAGGGAGCTTACTGGACTCTAACCGGACGCTGGCACTGTCACGTCCGGTCAGTTCTTCAGCGCGTCCGGTCACTGTTTAGTTGTGCGCTGCTCAGGCATGACCAGCGCGTTCGGTCGTTCACGGGACCAGCGCGTCCGGTCGTTCGCAGCGCGTCCGGTCAGCGCGTCAAACGCGTCCGGTCAGTGCTTCGCGACTTAACCGTTGTGCGACCAGCGCGTCTGGTCGTTTAGACTAGCGCGTCCGGTCAGTACTTCACGAGTTAGCCGTTGGGCGACCGGCGTGTCCGGTCAGTTGGACCAGCGCGTCCGGTCAACGCGATTTTCGGCTGTTTAAGTTTCTAACGGCTCTATTCGATGGGGTACGTCTATAAATACTCATTGGCCGGCTCAAGGCTCGCTCTCTCGAACATTTGACATACTTGTGAGCACTTTGAGCTAAGCAACTCCCCTCCCACTCATCTCTCTTGCTTCTTTGCATATTCGAAGTGAGATTGAGTGATCCAAGTGCATTTGCATTGTGAGATAGCATCTAGTTGGCACTTGGTGGTTGATTTGCTGCGGGATTCTTATTTCTCTTGGTGGTTGCCGCCACCTAGACGGCTTGGAGCAGCTTGGAGGCGTTGGCAAGAGTTGGTGATTGTTCTTGGCCACCTCCGGTGATTGTGAAAGGGTTTGTGCCTACCTCGGCGAAGCGCCAAAGGCAACGTTAGTAAATTGCTCGTGTCATTGCAACCTTTTGCCATTTGGTAGGTTCTTGTGGCGCCTTTTGAGAGGCTCGGTGTGAGACCGATTAGCCACCGAACCACGTGGTGAAGAGGGACACAACGGGGACTAGCGTGCCGGCAAGCACATGAACCTCGGGATAAATCTTCGTGTCATCACTTTCATATTGTGATTGATTGATCCCGGTGTTCGGTTATCTTGGTATTCATTGTTGATCATATTGGTTGGCTCATTACTTCGCCCCTCGGCGAAACTCTCCTAACTCAACTCCGCATTACTTTCTTAGTTATCTTTGCTAGCTAGATAGCTTTGCTAGAGTAGCTCTTTTGTGTAGCTTGCTAGTTGTAGTTGTAGTTATCTTCTCGGTTTGACTTGTGCGGTTGAGTGCAACTACTAGAATTGTGTTTTGGATAGGTGGCTTGGAAACACCCCATAGGCTAAGCAAAACTCGCATCTCGCTATTTGTTATATTGATAAACTTGTTTAGCTTGTCTTTGTAGAAATTTTTAAAAGGCTATTCACCCCCCTCTAGCCATCAAGACCTTTCACAGGTGCGGCGCGTCCGGTCATACACTAGGGCACGTCCGGTCATACGCTAGGGCGCGTCCGGTCATACGCTAGAGCGCGTCCGGTCATAGCAACGGTAACTTCTGACGCGCACTATTTACGCTTGTCCTGTAGTGACCGGACGCGTCCGATCACCCCGACCGGTGCGTCCGGTCAGCACATTTTGAACCGCGTCGTCCGTAACGGCTAGCTGCGTACCCCTTCGCTATAAATAGAAGATGTCCGGGGTTTGAGGGTATCTCTTGTACATTTTGAGACCTAGAGACATTCTTTGAGTTAGAGAACAACCTCTCCACTCATCTCTTTGCATAATTGCACATCTTGAGTGAGATTGAGTGAGATTCAAGTGCATTGCTTGAGAGTTGCATTCTAGAGGCACTTGATCTTCGAGTTGCTGCGGATTTCTTGTTACTCTTCCATATTTCCCGACACGGTAGACGGCTTGGAGCAGCGGAGGTGATTGAGCTCACAATTGGAGATTGTTGAAGCCCTCACCAAGTGTTGAAAGGGGTTCTTGATCCTTCCCCGCGGGAGTTCGCAAATTGGATACTCTAGTGAAGCTCGTGGCTTGGAGGATCCCCATCTTGTGTGCGGTTGTGCGGCGCCCGCCGAGGGTTCGACTCTTGATAGTCGATTAGCTCGCGAACCGACAAGTGGGTGTATCGCCACAACGGGAAGTAGCTTGATGGGAAGCAAGTGAACCTCGGGATAAATTCTTGTGTCATTCTCTTCCCGAGGACTTCTCTTGTGTGATTGATTTATTGGTACTTCTTATATCTACACGGCGGTATAATCACTCAAAGCTCTTCTCTTGTATTACTTCTTATTTCTAGCTTGTAGTTGTTATTGTATTTAGTGAATAGCTTTGTTATAGACTTGTGTAGGTGGCTTGCTTAATTAGTTAGAGCTAGTGCATTTGCTTCGCCACCTTTCGTACTAAAGTGTGGTTAAGTAATTCTTGTAGAAGTTTTTATTAGGCTATTCACCCCCCTCTAGCCTATTTGGACCTTACACACTCCTTAAGATCTCTCTTAACGGACTCGTCCCAAGTTAGTTTAGGTCGACCTCTACCGCTCTTTACATTATCGGCCCGCTTTAGAACTCCACTACACACCGACGCCTCAGGAGGCCTCCGTTGGACATGTCCAAACCATCTCAACCGATGTTGAATCAATTTCTCCTCAATTGGTGCCACCCCAACCCTAAGCTAGATGTAATTTTTTCTATCATGTTTAAGCAGGCTACTCCTACAATTGTTGTTCTCGAAAGGGTTGTTTTTGGTGGCAGGTTAGAGTTGGCTCGGTCATGTGATCTTCGCATATGTGGTAGTGATTCCAATCTGCATCCTTTGACCAAATGAATGCATTTTTTCTTTTCAAAATGATGTTAGGCGAGGATGCAAAATTCAGTTTGCTAGAGACTGGCCTTGCTATTATTCTGGGGTATGTCACCAAGTCTGTTCTTTAGTTTGTTAGTTCTTTTTTTATACATACTGCTGATGTTTTCTCTCAAATAAAGTTGGAACTGCGGTAGCCATGTGAATTTAATTATAACTACAAGTCAAACTTGTTTCTGCTATACAATTTCCTTGTCTTAATGTATGCATTCCACCCTTCATAACGGTGTTAAAAATTTGTTTGGATCATTGTATGTTTTGTATGCCTGTTGCCCTGTAAATTACTGTTAACCAATTAGGAAAATGATAACAAATTGGATGCAAACTAGGACTCATGTTACTTACTGCAGGGAGGAAGGATGCTGCGGAGAGCACCATGAATGCTTGCAAAGTTGCTTTGATCTTTGTGACTTTGTGTACATGTTGATAGGTTCACCGCGCATATCTTGTTAATTGTGATTCATTATTGTTGATTTTTTGTTTGTAGGATATTGCTCTTGCTGATCTGGCTCCAACCCACCAGATCAGGCTTGGGCCGGCCCTCAACTTCTTAGTGTTCTACTATGAGATCCTGAACTTCCCTAATCGTGCTTGCAACCTTGCAAAACAAGTTTGCTTCTTCTCCCTCGATCTCCCTCTGTGATTTATTTTCTGTTTAAGACATGATGTGTCCTAGATTGTATTGCATGACAACTGGCTGAGTGCATAGACTGCTTCTGTCTACAATCTACATCTACATGTGTAGGGTTTGATTTGTTAAATAAAAGAATAATGCAGAGGTAACATTTCACTTGTAGCTGATGATATATGAGGCTATCCGCACTCATGGATCTCTATATTCATCCTCTATATGTCCTAGTCAGCAAGATTCTCTCCTCTATACTCAATTCTCCCGCACCCATCCATCCTCTATATCATCCTCTATCCACTCTATCCACTGTGGGACCCACTTATCACTTTATCTAAATATATCCATGTGTGATCTAGTTTTGAAGGATTTATTGAGATAAATTTAATGGTGCAATCGAAATTTAATTTGGATTTTTGGTTTGTGAGTTATAGCATTTTTCCCTTTGTTTAGCTAGTAGAGTCCGCCACTGCCCACTATAGAGTAAGCACTATACCACTCTAAATATAGAGTAAGAGCAAGAATAGAGTATCGTTTTAGAGTACCCAGTGCAGCAGTTTTTACTCTATATTCATACTCTAAAGCTTTAGAGTATCGCTTTAGAGTACCCACTGCGGGTAGTCTGATGCCATGGATTCATAAATTTGAGAGAAGCTCTAAATGGTGACACTATGGATTTGAGAGCCGCCACTGATATTATATGTTTCAGGATGCCATCACAATTGCAAATAATGAAATAGACTTATTATGGTAGATTTGGTACTTATCTTGAGCATGACATTGGTTACCGCACATCTAGCGATCACTAGAAGGTCCTAATCCTTAGTACTTAGAGTAAATGTACTATTGTATATGAGATAAATTATCTAACCATCTAATACTTTCTCTTTGATAAATGACAATGTATAAATGGTTAAGCGTTCATCTGTGCCATGTGTTTGATGTTTGGTTTCCCTTGACTAAAATTTAGCTACTAAAATTAGTGACTAAACTTTAGTTGTCCCTATTTAATTCCCCTAACTAAAAGTGACTAAAGGCCATTAAAGCAGTTCAATAAAGACCAAGCTACCCCTAATGAATGGCCAAATCAGTGTGAGAGACCAACAATAATAAGGGGCAGTTCTTGTCCACTAGGCACTTTAGCCCACTTTTAACTACTCTTAGAGCATCTTCAAAAGCCTTTCTAAATCTCACTCTCTAAATCATCAATTAGAGAGTGACTTGCATAAAAATCGCTTTTTATATCTTTTCACTCTCTGACAGCCTTTATATATCTCATGCACACTCTAGAGTCATTGACATCTTATATTTTTGGCTAGCGAGAAATCAAGAATAGAAGATAGCTATATTTGAATAACCATTTAGAGAAGCTATTGAATGGTAGTTTTTCACTAAAATCTCTATCCCTTGCATTTTGAAAGGATTTAGCTAGACTCTTGGAGTTGCTTTAAGGTGACTAAAGTTTAGCTACCACTAGTGGAGGACCCCATGCGAAGCACGGGTGAAGGTTGTTGCAAAAAAAAAAAGAGAGAAGAAGATGAAATAGTAACGGGTGCGGATGGAACAGTAATGAGCGAGAGGTACAGTACAGGTATCACCGAGTTTAAAGACCTTTATAGATGATAGATTGATAGATTTTAGTCTTTTTTAGTCGGTTTGCAACTAAGGCCTTGTTTAGTTTTCATCCAAAAATTTTTCATCTCGTCACATCGAATGTTTGACATATGCATGAAGTATTAAATGTAGATAAAAAATTAATTGCACAGTTTGCATGAAAACCGCGCGACGAATCTTTTAAGCCTAATTAGTCCATGATGAGCCATAATTGCTATAGTAACACATATGCTAATGATGGATTAATTAGGCTTAATAAATTCGTCTCGCGGTTTCTAAGCGAGTTATGTAATTAGTTTTTTATTAGTATCCAAACACCCCTTCCGACATCCCATAAAACATTCGATGTAACACCCAAAAACTTTTCACCCACGAAATAAAAAAACCTAAAATTTAGCGGGACCAAACGGGCCCTTAGACTACCCGCAGTGGGTACTCCAAAACGATACTCTAAAGCTTTAGAGTATGAATATAGAGTAAAAACTGTTGCACTGGTTACTCTAAAACGATACTCTATCATTTCTCTCACTCTATATTTAGAGTGGTACAATGCTTACTCTATACTGTATAGTGACGGGCCCCACTAGCTAAACAAAAGAAAAAAATACTATAACTCACAAACCAAAAATCCAAATTAAATTTCGATTACACCATTAAATTCGTCTCAATAAATCCTTCAAAACTAGATCACACATAGATATATTTAAATAAAGTGACAAGTGGGTCTCACAGTGGATAGAGTGGATAGATGATGATATGAAGGATGGATGGGTGTGGAAGAATTGAGTATAGAGGAGAGAATCTTGCTGATTAGAACGTATAGAGGATGAATATAGAAGTCCATGAGTGCGAGTAGCTGCACTTTTTTTTGATTGCCTCACTGTACTCGCGGTTTTTGGGAGAGGCACCGCCGTCCAGAATCCGACACCTCGGGACCAAAATATCCTCCGCAAGCCGCGTCGCGACTCGTCCACGTGCCGCGCGATCCCACGGGGCCTCGCGCAGCTCCAGTACTCCACTCCCGCTCGCCCCCAGATCTGACTATCTGAGTCCCTACTCTCTCGCCGCCTCAATCCCGGCATCCGCGCTCCAAACCCTAACACGCCGCGCGGTCCCAATGCGCAGGTGAGCCGCCCGCCCGCTCCCACCGGCAATTTCTCCAATTTTTTTCGCGACTTCTCTTCCGATCATTTGATTTGGTTTGGTGTGGTCTGGTCGGACCGCGCAGGGGTCTGGGCAGCGAGGCGTCGCTGCGCCGGCGGCGCGGGCCGGCGCGGCTCTGGGTGGCCGTGGCGGCGCTGGTGGTTGGCACCATGTGCCTCTTCTCCTCCTCCTCCGTCGACCTGTTCGGCGCCTCTTACAGGTTCCAGGTGCGTTCGCCTCGCCCGCGCCTGCTTTCTGGTCTGTACTTCTCGGTTTTCCGTCTGCTCTATGCACTGCGTGGCGTGGGAGCGAAGGCAGAGACGGCATTGGCGTGCTTGTCCCGTTCCTGTTCGCTCATAAGCAATTTGGGAGCTCTTTGCACTGGTTTAGTTAGATGCATGCTGCATTGTGTTTCGAAGCTGCTTGAAGCCTCATTAATGAATGCAGATTGGCACATTGGATACAAGAAATCTGCATCCCTAGTTAAGATCAAATCAGATGAAAGTTGCATTGATTCATAGACAGCGCATGGTTAAAAATTTCGTCAAGTCTTCTTTTTAATATATATCAAACAACGTATTCTTTGCATTAAACTACAACAAGTTGGCAGTTTCAGTGCAAACTGTCCATTTCTCAAGGTGCTGCACAAAACTTGGGCAATATTGCGAAATCCTTGATAGATATTCGGATGATGACATTTCAGCTGGTTGTTTGCATAGATTAAATTTCTTATAAAATAATGAGGCATGGGAACTAAAACTGGACTGTCTCCAACAAGATATGCAAACCGCTACCCAAACCCATTTTGTGTTCTGCACAGTCAAAAAATGCCCTCCAACAGAGTAGGCAAAGAGAGGACCTATTTTGGGTAGAAGGAGAGAGGGTACCCAGATATGCGTTCTCTTTCAGTCGTCTCTCTCCTCGACCCAATCGCAGCCAGCATCGGGTTGGAGCTCACGACGCCGGCAAGACCACGCACCCGCGGCGGAGCCGCCACTGGATCCCGCTCCGGGACCGCCGCCGGAGCCCGCGCCCGGGCAGGGGAGGTCGCATCCACGGCCGGCCATGGAGAATCGGAGCGAGGAGCTCGCGCACCATCGCTGGCGGTCGCGTTTCTTGAGGCTGCGCAGGGGAGGGACTCCGGAGACAGCACCGACCGCCGGGGAAGGCCGGGGCGAGCAGCCGTGGGGCAGGGTCGCCAGGCTCTCGCGTGCTCGACCGAGGCGGCAGCGGCGAAGCTCCCGCACGCCCGCCCAAGGGGAAGAGGAACTCCGGCGGGGGGCTGGGGTGGGTCCGCGGCGGGGAGCGGGGCGCGGCCGGCGGGGCGAGGTGGGTCTGCGGCGGGAGCGGCGCGGCGTGCCAGCGGCCGGAGCGGCGGCAGTTTTGGGTGCTCTGTTTTGTGGTCTCTTGTTGGAGAAGGGAAATTTTTGGGTCTGTGACCTTTTACTATACGTGACCTAAACCGGTAAATGGGTCTCTATTTTAGGTTCCCACTGTTGGAGATAGTCTTAGTACTTATTGTGATTTGGCATGATGAAGTTGGGCACAAAACACATGCATTTTAGTTGGTAAGGGTGGATTGCCTTCTCTGTGGAAATGGTTAGTTACACTTTGACCAGAACATGATGCCAAGTGGCTCCCTAAGTAGTGTTACATTTAAAATGTTATACTCAACAGATTGGGAATAATTTTAAAGATAAATGGCCCAATTTTCATAAACTGAGATTTTTGGCGCACCACTTTCTTTTCAGTTCAGATTCGTTTGACGTATAGGCTGAGCTTTGCTAAATGTGTGGAATTGGACTGTAGTACTGAAATTAAATGTATATTCACTAGTTCCTTGGATTTTCTATCAGTTATTTCTTGTACTGACATCAGTGCTACTACTCAAGGATGTTGATGTAAATAAGTTGTGGAGAACTGCATATTCAAATGGTTGGAGAGCATCTTCTGCACCACGCACCTACTGGCCTCGTAAGTTTCTCACTGTATCCTAGCGGCAGTTACTGTCCAGTTGCATAGCATCTGTAAATGAATATACTGATATGGTATCTCTCTGCTTGCAGCCCCACCAACTGAATCTGAGAGCAATGGCTACTTGCGCGTCCGGTGCAATGGTGGCTTGAACCAACAACGTAGTGCAGTATGATTGAGACAAGAAACTTATCTCTAAAGCAGCATGATTCATCGTGCAATTTTTTTTTTATTCATGGTAACATAGCTAAGACATTTAAGATCACAGTTGTTTTGATTCTGTAGATATGTAATGCTGTTGTTGCTGCACGGATCATGAATGCTACACTGGTGCTGCCAGAATTAGACACAAATTCATTCTGGCATGATGAAAGGTATGTATTTGTCTGAAATGGTTTATCTCGAGTATGAGTTACCACACACTTTGTGTTTTTTGTGGATCCTTCTGTCTATCTTGGCAGGTGCTCCCTGCACATTTTTTTTTTCAGCAAATGGAAGCAACGTTCTTGTGTTTGTTCAGTCACATATCTGTTGTGTTTTTCTCCAAATACTCTAAGTTGGATTAATTGATTGCTTTTGCCTGATATGTGGGGCTACCATTAGACAGTTAACCTAGTCTAAGTGTTCCATGTAGACGGACATGCTGATTAATGTCCTACAAGTATTGGTCAGGTGATTAGATATAATTAGTGTGTTGCAGTGTTAGAACTTGTTTGGAAATATTAGCTTTGTGTACTAGAACTCTAGAGTGAGTTTTGCAGTTAAAATCTCAGGCCTGTTTGCTTAAACTTCAGCTATTTCAGCTTTATAACCCAGTTTGTATAACTATAAACTCATGTGGTAAAAAAAAGACCAAGTGACCAACTTATATTCCAGCTTATATGATCTAGGTTGCCCCAGCTTAATCCTATAAGCTCCCCTGGACCAGCTTATTTCAGCATATTTCAGGCTTTTTTCCCCCCATGCCTATAAGCTGGATTATATAAGCTATGGGGTAAATAAACAGCCCCCTAGTCTAGGAACTGTTATGTAGGACATGAGAAACTACCCAGCCTGAAAGTTTGCTCATAAGTTGTAGTACATTGATAAATTTTGAGCTTAAGATGTAAAAAAATGTATTTCTAATTGAAAGCATGCATGGTCGACAATGCAGACATTATCAGATTATAACATCTTGTAGGAGCAGCATGTGATGTATCTACTTGAGTTCGTTAGAAATCCTTTCATGTCTGGGGAACGCCATCATGAAGATGTTACTGTCTAAGATTATAACTATCCAGAGTTGGACTAATTCATATTATATCATATTTTAAGGGCAGCATGTGCTGCATTTACTTGTAATTTCTTAGAAATCCTTATTTTTATAATTGGGAAATGCCATCATGAAGATGTTACTTAATTACCTTCTTGGCCATCTCTGTTTATGTTGAATGATCACATGTTCATCTGTTGTTGGTATTTACTTATTTTCTGCATTTATATATGCACCCAGTGGCTTTGTAGGTATTTATGATGTTCCCCACTTCATCAAGACATTGAAATATGACGTTCGAATTGTTATGAGCATTCCTGAAATCACTACAAATGGAAAGACCAAGAAGCTTAAAGGCCATCAGGTGAATAAATTTAAAGGACACTACATTTAGTTGTTAGATTCGTTTTTTCTATCATCAAAATCTCAATTTTTATGAGCATACTATACTCATGGGACAATTTTTTGTCCTCACAGATTCGACCACCTAGAGATGCACCAGTGTCTTGGTATGCAACCGTTGCTTTGGAGACGATGAAGAAGTATGGAGCTATATATTTAACTCCATTTTCACACCGTTTGGCAGAAGATATTGATGATCCAGAGCTCCAGAGATTGAGATGCAGGGTAAATTACCATGCCCTACGATTCAAGCCACATATCATGAAAACAAGCAGTGAGATAGTGAACAAGCTCCGCTCAGAAGGCCATTTCATGTCAATTCATCTTCGATTTGAATTGGATATGCTTGCATTTGCAGGGTAGGGCTTTTACTAAACTATTGTAAAATTATCACTTGATGCTGAATATGTCACACCCTGCTTATTTTTTGTGTCCATCGATCGGTAAGTCCATCCCTAAAGTCTTTAATCTAGTCTCAGAGAAGTCTTCACAAGGGCTACCTTTTGTAGAAATGACAACATTCATGCATACATATCAAATTATTAAGGAAAAGTTATCAACAAATGCAAACCCTTAGTCATTAAGCATTCTTGCCATTTTCAGTCTTTGATACTAGAATTTTAGAAAACTATTCTTTTTCATTAATTCTAGCTACTCTTGCCATATGCACAGTGGATATTACTTGCTGTGTAATTTTTGCTTACCTTACTTCCAAAATGAAAATTGCAGGTGCATTGACATATTCAAACCTCAAGAGCAAAAAATTCTGTTGAAGTACAGGAAAGAACATTTTGCAGAAAAGGAACTTATCCCCATGGAAAGAAGGCGCATGGGAAAGTGCCCTTTAACTCCAGAAGAGGTACTGAATCTCCTTATAAACATCGATTCAGATATTCCTTGAGCGTGATTGGAGCTGGGTGTCCAATCAGAAGTTAATGCTGTATTATTTCCATGGTTGCCTGAACATCGTATACCATTCTCGTAGCATTAAATAAATCCTTTTGATGGATATAAAAATAATAGGGAGCGAAGTTGAAACATAGATATGTAGTACGACAATTTAGAAAGAATTTTGGAAAGACTACTCAATAACTGAACTACCGAAGTAATCCAATGTTCTATTTGTATTACTGTGCAGGTAGGTCTTATTCTACGTGCTATGGGATTTGACAATAGAACACGCATTTACCTTGCTTCTGGTGAGCTCTTTGGTGGGAAACGTTTCATGAAGCCATTCAAGACTATGTTTCCACGCTTAGAGAACCACAGCACAGTTGGACCTGGAAAGCTGGAAGAGAATACCCAAGGGCTAGCAGGATCAGCAGTTGATTACATGGTTTGTCTCCTGTCTGACATTTTCATACCCACATATGATGGCCCAAGCAACTTTGCAAACAACCTCATGGGCCATCGTATGTACTATGGTTTCCGGACCACAATCACACCAAACAGAAAGGCCCTTGCCCCGATATTCATTGACAGGATGGAAGGCCGTGGCATTAGCTTTGAGAGAATCAGGAGGGTAATGTTCAATACCCATTTTGGTGGCCCCCACAAGCGCATCCATCCAGAGTCTTTCTACACGAACTCATGGCTAGAGTGCTTTTGCCAGACAGATGCCAGGAACCAAGCAGACCGGTGCCCCCCTGATAACATAAATGATGTTCTCGAAAGTCAGTTCCAGAGCGAAGAAGAAATGGAAGAAGCAAGAGCCACTAATCAGACTGAATGACTGATTCATCCAGCCAAATAGAAGAGCCGGCGATTTAACTGACCAACTAAGGATTACTGCTCGGAAGCATTTTGAACACTTGGAATGTTCATCAGAGAGATCCAGATACAGCGATCTTCAAGGAATGCATTAATTGATGGCTCAAGCTCACTACGGGATTTGAATAACTGGAGCGGTTGAGATGCTGAGGTGGTATCTGGTGGTATTCAGGGAGAGCATTGAACCAGATTTTGGATAGGTCTGGTCATATAGGGGATTTTGAGGAGAAAACAATATGTATGTCAATAGTTTCCTCATTGGAAAGTGAAATGGTGTGAGTTGTGTACGTGGCAGCGACAACAGTTAGAAACCTTTGCGCAATACGGTACAGCCAGTGTTAGGCCCGGTTACGCTTGCCCCCTCAATTCTTTGCACAAACTTTATTAGCCTTGTGGCTTTGATATAGGCGGAGCGGTCGTTATTTTTCTGTAGTAATTGGTGCTTTCCTGATACAAAGCATCATTTGATTTCCCATAGGCTAATCAACAAATGATGAATTTGTTGAACTGAAATATATTCAATCGCAATTCCTACGTGATGTCTAAAATGTCCTGCTCGAGTTTGTATAGTAGAGTAAACTACGGAGGCGGCGATCTCTAAACTCTAATTTTTATAATAAAGTAAATTATATGGGCGATGTCTAAACTACTTTAATCCTCAAACTATAAAATTGCATATGCTGATCTCAAATCTCAGTCAAATAGTAGTCAGGGTGTACCTTGATATGTTGATCTCAAATCTTAGTCAATTAGTAGTAGTTAGGGTGTACATCGATATGCGGGAGTACATGGTAGACACTCTTAAACTATTACACAATTCTCATTTACTAGCACTGTCCCAAAAGAAAGATCTTATAGATTTAGTCAAAGTTAAACATCTATAGTTTTGATTAAAATTATAAAAGAATGTATTGATATTTATGATACCGAATTAGGACCATTCAATTTGTTATGTAATATACTTCATTTAAATTATAAGTTGTTTTTGGCTTTGTAGGTACTCCCTCCGTACTCGTAAAGGAAGTCGTCTTGGACAAGGTTTGGGTCAAACATTGGGAATATAAATCATCAACAACTTTTAAGTTGTTGAGTTTGCAAATATAAAAATTATATGAATAGATTTGTCTCGAAAAATACTTTCATAAAAGTATACATATATCATTTTTCCATAAATATTTTTTATAAAAACAAGAGGTCAAAGTTGTGTTTTGGAGACCGTGTCGCTGTCCTAAACGATTTCCTTTACGAGTACGGAGGGAGTACATATCTAGATATAGTATATATCTAGATGCATAGCAAAAACTATGTACCCAGAAAAGCTAAAACGACTTCTAATTCAGAACGAAGGAAGTAGTTGATAAAGACATTCAAAAGAGTGCCTCAAATATGATATATATCAAGAATGAACTCTAAAAAAATAAAAGTACATTGAAGAACAAATTGGTTGTCTTCTTTCTTTGATCGTCCACTGCAAACCCTCACTAAACAAGGCTTTGATGACCGCAAAAGACACTTACCGCTAACGAGATCTAGTACACACAGAAAGAACCGAGATAGAGAAACCCCACAGAACACAAGCTTACAATCCTTCGCTACTAGGACAAAGTGTTGAAGATGCAGACCTTGCTATAGAGTAGACAAAAAAAGAGATTGAAATCGCCACATGTTGACGGTGGATAGCGTCAACATTTTATAACGCAATAAACATGAGAAATGATCAATAAACATGAAAATAGAGAACTCTAGGGTTTTATCTGATAAATTTCATGAGTTTTGGTGAATTGTTATTTTCCAGGGATTATTCCAGAAAAGCCGACAAGAGGGACCTAATTATCAAACGGATTATCGGAATTCCACCGCGAAAGATACGCTAGAAGACTTTAGAAGACATGAGAAGGTAGTAGGCGAAAGCGGGACTCCAGAAGCCTCTGGAGGAGGTCGGGTGGCACCAGGCCCCCAGGCTGGCCGGCCCCTGGCTATGGGCCCCACCTGTCATCTTCTGTGAGCCTCCTTCACCAACCTTGAAGATCAATCTTAGTCCTACGTCAAGTCGGTTTAATCCAAGGGATCACGTGCATCCCACCGAACTATATATACGGAGCCTGACCCCCCTGGATCCATCAAGTCATTTAAGATCAAGCTTTCCAGAGCTAGAAACCCTAGTTTCTCAGAGTTCCTCTAGTTTATAGTGATAGTCTAGTTAGACTAGATCTAGAGGGAGTCTAGTTGATCAACCTAGCTTGGATTCCCGACGTTGTCAAGAGCGTGGAGATTGGTACTATTCTTGTGCTCTCCTCTCTCATTGTATTATTCATCATTGTGTGTTTATTACAGTGTTATGGCAAAATTAATCTTCATCTTGTTTATGTTCTTGATTGCAATGTTCACTGTTTACTTTGACTATATGTCTAGCATAGTTACTGTATTATTATTGAATTCATGCATATACTCATATAGCGTTTACCCTAAGGTACCTAGGGTAGATGATTTGCATTATGTAGGCTTGGTGCTTAGATATATTGCATATCTGCGAGTGCTCCCTGATGTTCCGGGACGTGTGGTAGATTGCGAAGGTGACTATTATAGCTTTGTTGAGTCCTCTGTAGTCCATCCCCTGTGCATAGATTATGTAGAGTGCGGTCGCGTTGGAGGTGACGGTTGCGTCTTAAAAGCCTCTCTAGTTAATGCTCCTTATGTGTGGATAATGATATAGTAGTAATGTTAACAATGATTGTTAGAGTATTAATTGATTTGTGATTAAAGAACTACATTAGGAATTATCTCTGTAATATTCGAGTCTTACGACGTTATTGTAGTAGCTAGAGTGCTCTGAGTGAATCTATTATCTTATTATTATGATGACTGATCATTACTTATTATATATATCTTTATCATGTGACTTATCTCTGTTATGAGTAGAGTGTATGATATTAGTTTTATCTCTTATTCATCATATATATAGGAAGTTATCAATACTATAGATTTCCTGTTTAGCTAGACAATCCTAGTAGTATAAATATATATCGACAACCTGGTAATACTCTAGGTAAAATGCTACAATGGTATAATTATCTGTCCGCTTGAAGAACCAGTTTTACTCATATATTCATTCTTATTATTTCTGCCTAGTCACATAAAATGATACATTCCTTTATATAGCACCAATATACATTTCTAGCTATATAACTAGGGATAACAACTTAGTTCAAGCTTAGGAGTGTAGGTATATGATAGGTGACTAGTGATCATTACCATGCATTTACTGGTGTTGTTAGTTTAGTAATAGCAATAGTAAATGTCAACAAGCTTTTTTACGCCATTGTCAGAGATGGTATTTAAACTTAGGAAGTATTGATAACTTATATATATGTAATGAATAAGATTGATTGACCAATTGACCTCTAATTCAAACAGGCTTACCCTTGTTTTAGCTACTTGTGTATCTTATGCAGTGTAATGTATAGGCTTTGACCTTCTAAGAGACTACACGAGCAATCCTGAAGCAATCCTAAGAAATACTAGAGCAAGACTCAAGAAGACTCTGATAGTAGAAACTTCAGGAGATAGTCAAGCAAAGAGAAGCTTAGCATCGAAATTTAAAGCTATGGGCGACAAGACTCTCTGTGAATTCTCTGTCCCAACAACTGCCAACATTCGTATGGGACCAGCGACCAACGTTGGAGAGAATGGATTCGAGCTCAAGCATGCGCTCATTACCATGGTGCAAGCCAACCAATTCTGTGGAAAGACTCATGAAGATGCAAGTGCACACTTACAACACTTTTTGGAGATCTACAACACCACTCAAGGGAGTATCTAGATATGCTACTCTACTCTGCCTTTTCCTATTTTTACTATTGGGGAAAGCAAAATAGTGGTTCTATGCCAACAAAGATAAGAATACTACATGGGACAAATGTTCAACTGCTTTCCTAGAAAAGTTCTTTTCTACAGGCAAGACCAATGCTCTGCGTGGGAAGATTTTAAGCTTTCAGCAACACCATAATGAATCAATTCACGAGGCATGGGAGCGTTTTCAAGATTATATATCAGAGTGTCCTCATCACGGGATGGAAAAGTGGTTACTTTTGTAGACCTTTTATTATGGGCTAGTCACTAGTACCCGTGAGTCAGTAGATGTTGTAGCTGGAGGTGCTTTCCTGTCACTCAAACTTGACGAGGCTACAACACTCATTGAGAAGATGGCCTCAAACCAGAGCTGTAATGAAGAACGTGTTCAACCTCGCAAGAGAGAAGGAGGCATGCATCAACTCAAGGAAGCTGATATGATGTCTGCAAAGTTAGACCTAATAATAAAGAAGCTTGAAGAATGAGACATCGAGAAGAAGGAAGTCATGCACATCAATGACTCTCGCATGACTTGTGAAGAATGTGGAGACGTTAGGTATTTAGAAAACAACTGTCCGACAATTCAAGAAGATGTGAACTACATCATCAACAACAACAACAATTATCGTCCTCAACCAAATCAAGGATGAAATCAGCAGAATCAAGGATGGAATCAGCAATAACAAAGGCCAAACTACGTAGATAACTTTCAAGGTAACTTTTAAGGTAATAATTTCAGTAATTACAATCAGCCATCCTTGAGAGATTTAGTGTTGGCCAGTCTAGATTATTGGATTGAATGAGTAAGAAGGTAGCCTCTAATGACAAAGCTCTAGAAAATATAAATGCTAGAATGGATACATTAGCTTCTACTATTAAGAATCAATATAGCTTTAATAAAATGCTAGAGCTCAGTTGGCAGCTGTTGTTCCTCCACTAGAGAAAGGTAAGATTCCGGGCCATCCAAAAGGTTTAGAAACTATAAATCTTGTCGATATTCACAATGCAGCCAACTACTACACTCAGCCAGCAGATGTGAAGTGGATTGATTATTCACTTCCCGACAAGAAAGGTGATCTAGGGAGACCTATCATTCCTATCTCCATAGGATGCCATATCTTTCTAGAAGCTATCTGTGACTTTGGTGCAAGTGTTAACATCATACCTAAGGTAATTTATGAAAAGATTCTAGGAGATCATTTGTTGTACACAAAATATGCATTTGCAGTTTGTAGATCAGTCCATCTGCTACCCTCAAGGAGTCCTGAAAGAAGCAATCATTCGAGTTGGACAATCATATGTTCCAGTTGATTTCGTAGTCATGGATATAGGAGAAGATGAAAGAGCACCAATTATTTTGGGACGACCATTCCTATGCACAGCCAAAGCCATCATCTATGCAGAGCATGCCAACATTGTCTTTTCTATTAAAGATAAGAAAGATAAGCACTACAAGATTTCGACCCTATTGCCACTTGACGCCATTTGCATCACCACAAATTGTGTTGTAATAGGGGTGTGTTTTGCAACATTTGTCCAAAAATATGGCAATAGGGAGACTATGTTGCCACAAAAATAGTGCATTGCAATTTTTACGTTCGGCGTTGCAAGAGGTAAGACCTATAGCAACCCTTTTTTGAAAAGTGTTGCTATAGGTTAAAAATATTGCCACGATGATATTTAGTTGCATAAGTATTGATTGGCGTTGCAACTGTCTAGTGCTCTTGCAACCATATAGAAAAGTGTTGCTATTGCTTGAAATTATTGCCACAGTTGTGTTGGGTTGTAATATTTCGCACGACCGTTGCAACAGGTAGACCGTGTATTGCAACTAAATTTCCATGGTGATGCAATAGTTTGTTGCTATTGCCACAGTTTTAGTTGGTTGTAACATTTCTCACGACCATTGCAATAGGTAGCTGTTTATTGCAACTAAATATCTAAAGCGACGCAATAGTATGTTGCTATTGCCACAACTAGGTTTGGTTGCTATAATTTCTAATGTCGTTGTAATATGCAGCTGTAGGAAACATTTCTGCTTAGTAGGCTTTTGGTGTAGCAAAAGGGCCCTAGCTTACAAATAAACCGATTCCTAGCAGCAACTTATGTGATTATCCCTCTCCATCGGCTAGCACCCCCAACTCCAAACGGCAGCGCCCCAGGGGACGTGAAACACTGATGCCGATCATCACCAGGCTCCGGCGAGAAGCCAAGTAACATCGTATATGGCAAGTTCTTGAGACAGCATGGTTTCTAGCACTTTGATTTATAATGATCTTTGAAAATAATCCCATGTAATATAATATTTAGAAGCAATCTCCAACTTGACCAAGTCCATGTTACGACCCAATATAGTTCAGGCCACAAATATGGACCAAGCCCTTCTATGGATCATCACAGTTTGAAGTTGATTTCATATAAGTATAATAGGTGATTGCCTGTGAGTTGCAATAGGAGAAAAAATGCAAAAGATGTTTTGTAGCCAAAGTAAAATCAAGATCTTGATAATTAAAATTTGCACATGTTGTACCACATCAAAGACAAAAATATATTCGTTTAAAAAAATGACAAAATTATAGCTGATGATGAACTGACACATGATTAATTGATTAACCATGTGTTAGAAGGTTACAATATTATCAGAAACCAACATATATCAAGCCCAACCTATCACTCATGATTCCAAAGATCAAGATGACTTTTCTCTTTTTTTAGGCAAACGACCCTTATGCATTCAAGCATAGCCCACTTCAAATCTGCACAGTACATGTACCAGTTCATATATGTTTATCAGCCATATTCTTTATTCCTAGCCTGCAGAATGTCCTTGGGATGATGGTACCTCCCAGCCTCCTGCAAGGCAAGCACCCCATGGCTCTGTGTATCAGTCTGAAAATTAAGTTAAATCTATGTTGCATACTGCAAAACAAAGAAAGAAAAAACACATTAGTAGTGGAGTCTGAACATCACACTACTTTGAGATTGAACATAGCTTTCAAGACACCACCCTAGTGTATCTTATTCAGGACAATTCATCTAAACAAGTATAGTGCTTGTGCTAATGCTACGGCAGCACATAACCAGACAAATCATTAAAGCAAATAACTAAAAGGAATAACTAACGTTTTGAGGTTCTCCTAAATCAAATGTTTTAAACTTGGAGTATAAATTATTTTGTATGTGCTAAGTTTGGAACTGTCGAAAACACGATAGTTTCTTCTTCTCTGCAACATTTGAAAAAGGTCAAGTCACAAATCTTTGTGAAGATCAACACATACTTAAAAATGCAATTCATTTAACAATAATAATATCCCAAGAATTTACCTGCCATCTATCTAAAGAGAAGTATAGGAGGACTTGAGTCGACCAAAGAGATCATAACATCATCTGCTATTTGGTTATAGAAATGAAATGACAACTGAAGTAGACAGTGCAATATCCAAGAGGAACCTTCCCACTATTTTAGAGAGACACCTTTCAACATGAACTCTAGGCTACCATGAACTGCAATTAGCTTCCCTTCCTGTCATATAACCATAGCATGAGGAGCAAACTCTCTTGCATGCCTACCTACATTTTTGTAGTATAAAAAAAGGTTACCCACCTCCTCATGGATTACATCAAGCAGAAATTGTGTGTGCTCCTCACCAGTAGCCTTCATGAGATCTGTAATGAAATTAGCACCATTAGGAAATAAAAGGCTGCTCTTGTTTGAAAAAGGAAAAAATTCTTGTAGCAAGTAAGCAGCAGCTAAATTAAAGGCATGAACTTTCTTATAATGATATTGTTTCCGCGGAAGGATTAAATGGAAATTGCACACCAGAGCAGATGAAGATTGTTGCAGGAAACTCGAGCATGCGAGAGATCTGTTATAAACAGAGAGTAATGAAATGGACAGCTAGCAATTTCCATTTTGCCATGTAAGGATCAAATGAAGTTGTACAGCAGAACAGAGGCATTTGCTTTGCGTCCATGCCATCTGACTGCAGGTACTAAGTTCACATTTCACAACAATTTAGGAGAAAAAAGCTCATGCATAGGTCAGCCTGGTAGAAGAATTTGGCACTTATCTCATCAGGAAAGGAAATTTACACCAGAAACTCAGACTAACCCGATGCGATTGGATCCGAAGTGGGAAAAAAATGATGTCCCTTACCAAAATCTGCCATATATGAGGGTGGTGGCCTGTCCGCGTCAAGCAGGTCGGGGTCGTCGTGGCCCAGCGTGTCGAAGGGGATGTCGAGGTACTCCTCGCGGCTGACTTCCGCCGTTCCGCGACACCACCATGCTCCTCCCCAGCTCCTGGTCGCACATATCCTCCTCTGCTCCTTCTTCGTGCAACTTCTGGATTGAGTGGGGGCACATTAGGGCGGAGCATTTGTGGGATTCAGGCGCTGGCGGCAGCAGCGGCTGGGTTTAGGCGAGCGAAACATGAAAGGATCTGCTCGCCGCGCGCTGGGTTAGGGATTGGCGGTGATGCGGGTGGCGGTAGAAAAGGGACGAGCTGGCCGCAGAGAATTAGCGCGGGGATGTTTTGGTCGGCGCCTCGGCGGGTTCCTTGAAAATTTCATCTCGCAGATTTCTAGTTACGGCGCGCAGGCATGGGTTTCCAAAAATTTCATCTCACTTCGTTCAAATGGAGACGATGCTTTTTTTTACCTTGAGGGCAAAATCTAGATACTCAAGCCTACCCTTTTATTTATTGGTCTAGAACAGCTTTTCTTCGTACTTGAATATTTCCTTTCTTTTTTTTGGCCACTTAAAGTTTTGTCTTGTAACCTTTGTAATAACTTCTGTTTATCTTTCCCCTCCAGTTTTATTTTTTTTAAAATAAGGGAATAAAATTTTATACAATAACTATCTGATTTGAAAGACGATTAACATGACCCGTCTTTCCATGTAAGTTAAATTTTTATTTTCACAAAAAACAATATTTCCAAAATCTTTGGGTATCCATATTTGTTACAATTAAATCTACAAAATAATATTTCCGAAATCCATGGGTATCCATATTCATCCAACCTTGTCATCCACGTGAGGAAAATCAGCCACAGCTGTTGCTACGCCAATAAAGTAGGCTTGCCAAAAAAACTGAGGAGTTGTTTGGTGCGGCTCTGAGGTGCTTCGGCTTCTCAACTGTAGAACTCCTGTAGCTGTCCTGTAGCAGGGAGCCAACTGAAGCCTAAAAAACCAGCTGCGCCAGCTCTTTCATTTGGCAGTTCAATTTTTGGTTGTTGATGGAATGGTTCCTCCCTACAGTGATGCCCAGGGTTCAACAGTACACATGTAGGTGAAGGCGGAGCCCTTAGGAGCGACACCAAAGAGGCTCTGAATGTGCTTTTGTTCTCCAATATATGTCAATGTCGCACGCACAACCTTCCTTCCTGTAACATTAGCGTATAATCTGTCTAATTCAAAACTCGAAGAGGACCAAACCGTCGTTATAACATTTTAAAAATATAAAAAAACTAAATGGTGTGATAGTTTTCTTCATTTGGTTTCATGTCAAAGCTTGTGTTTCCGGTCATCCTTCTTCTCACTAGCAAGTTTTAAAATCTATACTATAATGGAATTCTTAAATTACACTTGGTCCACCTAGAAAAGTGTCCCCCGCTGAGAGCCTTCAACCTTCGTGTACTTAGAAAACTACGCACAAAAATCATAGACCATTAAAATCAATGGCTAATATAACATGCAAACCAAATCTAATGGCCACGATCGGACACTTTTGGTTGTTTGATTTGCATTACTAGATTAAACCGTAGCGTTAGCACAACCATTGTACTAGTAACTATTAGTTGACTTTAGTTTACCTATTTTCATGAAAAATTAATATAGCGTTGCTCATATTTCTCTATGTAAACTATATTATTTTACTTATGGGCAATAGTATGTTTCAATATTTAATTGTATTTGTGCCTACTTATTAGAATTAATTCAAATTTGAAATACAAGTTGTGTTTAAAACACTACTATAGAATTGACTTTCACTGTTGGCCCATAACTGCTGGTTTCTTACAAACCGGCAGTGATAGTGGCTGACGAATCATTACTGTCGACTTTTTGCTTGAACCTGCATTGGATAGGACCAACCTACAATAATATTTGGGTCATCACTGCCAATTCCTATCACTATCGGTTTTTTTTCTTAAACCGGCAGTGATATTGGGTCATCACTGTCAGTTTTTTGCTTCAACCGACAGTGATAGGTTGTATAAAAAACTTTATAATTTTCTCATATTGTCCAATGAAGACGAACTTTATACTAAAGTTGTAGTACTTTTCGAGACCTACAACTTTGTAGTTTAAATATATTTTTGATTTGATGTCATTTGGATGTCTAAATATGTAATGTAAGATTGTATAGAGTTAATACCAAAGGGGTCTATATGCTTCATAGTCATAAGTGAGTGTGCAGTGGTAGTTAAGAATCTCGGATGGAGAAGCGCCCAAAATAAAAGTTGTAGATCTCAAAAAGTTATACAACTTTTATAGTTCACAGCTTGTTTTGTTGAAGTTGTTTTGTTGCTCAAATATTTGTTTCACAATATTTTATACAAGTTAATACCAAAGCAATCCATGTGCTCTATAGTCATCAGTGAGTGTGTAGTTGTTCTTAAGGATCTTGGACGGAGAAACAACCAACACGAAAGTTGTAGATCTCAAGAAGTTATGCAACATTGCAGTTGATAACTTTTTGGTTTGAAATCATCTATTTAACGAAAACTACGTTTGAATTCTCACATTTGAAATTTAAAAATTCCAAACGACATCGGATTGAGAAATGACCAAAATAAAAGTTGTAGATCTCAAAAAGTTATACAACTATGTAGTTAACAACTTATTCATTTGAAATCATTTGTTCAAGGAAAATGATAGCTGAATTTCCTCACATTTGAAATTCAAATTTTTCAAATGACTTTCAATGGAGAAATGACGAAACCAAAGTTATAGATCTTAAAAAGTTAAAAACTTTGTAGTCAATAACTTTTTCATTTGAATTTGTTTAGAATCTCAAATTTTCATTTCAAAAGTAAATTAAGATAAAGTAGCTAGGATTTCAAATTTTCGTATTTAAGATTTACTACGGTTTAATATTTACGTAGCTACTACTATTTCGGTCGCTAAAAACAATCCCGCCCAAATTCCCGCAATCCCGCCCAACGACCGTCTTGCGAAATTGAAAATATAATAGGCTTATCCCGTGACCCCGCCTCTTCTCCTCCCCCATCTAATCCGGGGAAAAAATTTATGCGCTCGTGCCGTACACGGCGCCGGTGCAGCACCACTCGCCTGCCCTTGATTGGTCGTGATCTACGTTCCTGATCCTTCCGTGCCTGGACCTTCGTGGAGTTGATAACACAAATGGTCCATCAGTCCTGATTTTACGCCCAGCCCAGTCGACAAAAGAATCAACAGCATTGAGCTTCTAAACCCTAGTCCCAACGAGGAGGGCCTCCATTCCCCTCTCGTTTAGGCGCCGCCGCCTGTCTATAGGCTCCAAAGGCACCTCTACGCCGTCTCCGCTCTAGGCCACCGTGGCTCCGGGCTGGCAGATGTCCCGCGGCAACGTCCTCATCAAGGGCAACACCGGCGGTTTCTCATCTGTGGCTCCCCTTCGACGCGGTGAGTTGCTCTGGTGGCGGGGCCTGGCCGACGAAGGTGTAGCCGAAGCACGGCCATACCAAGACGCACGGAGACGTACGACATCAGTGGCGTCCTCCTCCCTCCTCCGTCGCTCGAGCCCATCTCCCGCCTCTCTCGTTCAGGTGCGATGCTTATGCCTAATTTTGTCGATCTATTTTACTTTTCAGTCGATATTGAGTCCCTCTGGCCCTACCATAGGGACGGTCAGTTCACCTTATTCCTTCGGTGGTTCTTTCATTTAGGCATGACAGATGGATTTGCTTATTAAACTGACAGGAGGGATGCAAGGAATTCTAAGTCTAGTTCAGATGCAGTGCAGCTGCATTGGCTGGGCCACGAAGGTTGGTGTCCATCGCGAGTTTCAGTAGTACAGGATGTTCATCTTCTTCTTTTTCTCTCTCTCTCTATAGGTTTATGCTAATTATTGTTGGACATTTTGCTTTATCGCACAGGAATTGAAAATTCAGTTGTGGGTGCTCGTCTGCTGGAAATTGGATGCGGAAAACAAAAAATGTAGAAGCGTTAAGAGGCAGCTTACTTAATCAGTGTTTACTAACCTATCTGTGAGACTGTGACTACTTATTTTACACTGTGCCTCAGTTTTCTGCATAGCAAATTTACCTTCTTTAAATACAAGAAGAATTATTTGGGGATAACACTACTCTCAAGGCACATAAATAACTCCTAGAATTAGATCATCCATACTAAACAGTTTAGTTTAGAACATACTTTTCTGAGCAGTATAGACACTTAGTCACCATGTATAGCATTGCTGTATTTGGTAGAGAACAATTTTGATATTTATAGAACCTGTCTGCATAACCAAGACAAACATATTGCATCTTATATAATCAGTGTTTACTAACCTATCTGTGAGACTGTGACTACTTATTTTACACTGTGCCTCAGTTTTCTGCATAGCAAATTTACCCTCTTTAAATACAAGAAGAATTATTTGGGGATAACACTACTCTCAAGGCACATAAATAACTCCTAGAATTAGATCATCCATACTAAACAGTTTAGTTTAGAACATACTTTTCTGAGCAGTATAGACACTTAGTCACCATGTATAGCATTGCTGTATTTGGTAGAGAACAATTTTGATATTTATAGAACCTGTCTGCATAACCAAGACAAACATATTGCATCTTATATTTACTCAATTTAGAAATTTCTATGCTATTCATGCCTTGTTGCAGCTGTCCTTTTAAATATACATTTGCTTAATTATTGTTTGTTTTATCTCTTCCACTTTCCCTGATTTGTGTGCATTGCACTGGCCGTATCAGGGGATGGGCAGGGACACCACTGCTGCCTCCGTCATTGCAACCCTGGGAAGCTGAGGCAGCTGATACATCAAAGCAAATCAGGACGCTCATGTACATAAGGTGATTATGCATGTACATATGATGCTACAAACCTACTCAATCTCAATGACACTATAAAATTTTTGTCAAAGAACAAATTGCCATAGCTAGGAGATTGGTTGCAAAGTCAGTTGCAAGGCCTGCTTGATACGCCAAGAAGGTCCAATATCACAAAGCCCACAATCTTTACTATACAGTTCCCATGGTGTCTAAAAGGGGAATTTTTGCACACTAGAAAAATAATTGAGGTTCATTTGTCTATATGAATCCATGTTTATTTGATTTTATATAACTGCTACAGGAAAGCTACTCAAGACCACATGCTAAATCGAGAGTTCTGGAAATATTCTTTGTCAGATTATTGATGCAACTCAAGAAATTGAGGTTGTCTACCCTTTTAATAAGATTTTTAAGGTAGTGAAGTGACATGTGTATCATATAAATGTTATTTTCCCTACATTAAAACCGTTTTTATTCTTTTTTGTTCTACTTATAAGATTCACAAAATTCGATAGTGGCATTGCTTTTCCTTAAAATAAAATGACATGGAGATCTGAAGTCCTATTTTACAAAAATGTGAAGCACTTTGAATCTTCTCATGAGATACAGAATCTACTTGGATGCAGCAGTGATCTAACGAGCATATCAACAGAAAAGAGGAAGCACCCATGTATTTTTCAGCTCCAAAGATTGATAATATCTATTATTAGTAGCAGCACTGAAATTCTATTTTCTTACCATCAGTTAAATTTTATCGCTTTCCATTGTTTGATATTGTTAGCCAGCATATGCTCAAATGTAAAATAGATGCATATCATAGGATAATAGTAGATATTTTGTTTTAAGTAATGGTTGCTATCTGGTACAAAGATGCTATGAATTATTGTGCTAAATATTCTTTATGTCTGTGTTTGTCCCTAAATTCCTTGCCTTTTTCCAAGTGACTGCACAATATTTCAGCCTTTTTTCCTGAAATCTAAGGTGGTTGGATACTAACTATTGC
Source organism: Saccharum hybrid cultivar R570 (assembly GCA_038087645.1). Taxonomy (NCBI): domain Eukaryota; kingdom Viridiplantae; phylum Streptophyta; class Magnoliopsida; order Poales; family Poaceae; genus Saccharum; species Saccharum hybrid cultivar. Next base: position 2,374,103 of record JAQSUU010000704.1, on the reverse strand, counting down.
TAGCAACTAAATAGAAAGGTCAGTGTGTTAAAATTTGTACCTCCATTTAATATAAGAAGTATGCAAGCATTTGCCTAATCAAGGCTTACAGAGATCATGCAATATTCTAAGTAGCATTATTTCAGTGGAATAGCTTTATGGAATTCCTGAGGCGGCTGTTGTTATATTTCAGTAATAGAACTCGTGAACTGGCTATCATTCCGTCCTGCAGGTCGCTGAGCGCAATAGCTTTGTGGAGGAAGTGAAACTGGAAAGGGAAAGACAACAGAAGGTTATTTGTGTTCAAATCTAATCCATTTACAAGTGTATCCTTGTGTACTCATATTTCTTCTCTGATGCATCTTTTAAATCAATTCTGTTTTCAGGGGAGCCATGTATGCTAATATCCCAGGTCCAAAAGTTCCATTCTCCTCAGGCTACTGGTATGCTCATTGCACATGTTTTTCTTATTTGGCTACCTCAACCTTGCCTCTTGTTCTTGGTAAACATGATCTTTGTGCTTATCACACAGTTTGGTACATGTTATTACTAGAAATCTTACTTGTTGACTATCTGAGCATTGTTATGTGTAATGAATGCCTGGAACCTATAGTACCTCTAAGCGACACACTAGAAGTAGTCTTAACTGAAATCTTTCCCAAAACAAAGAATGGAATTCTACAACGAATTATATTTATTCAAAACAATTGAGTGATGTTTTGGCTAAGAGACGATCAAGCAAAAGGAATGTACAGATGGATAAATATATCGGTGATTTTTGTAGCTTCATTTCCTATGACAATTATATATCCTTATGAAAATGTGATTTGCAATGTCACTGTACTAAAAAACTGATGCCTATGCCAAATGTCAATGTTCTTTATTTCAGGACAGAGTTTGAGTGGAGCGCATAAGTGATGGGATGGTCCAAATCAGGCCAGGCCAAGCCAAGCTGTAATGGTGTCTTTGCATCTTAGATGTTTTGGTTTAGAAACAAATGTGTTGGATATCTTTATTTCAATAATGTGTATGTAGCCTGAGTTTGAATTTTTTGATTGTTTAATTCCAGATGTGAACAAATTAAATAAGTTAATATTTTGATTTAATAGCTTTATTCAAATGCTTTGTTGATGTCTATTGAGTTTTTAATTAATTAATTAATTAATGGTGCTGCAATATTGTCTAGTGGCACCAAACCAAAAGTGTTGTAAAAGTGGCGGTTGGCAACCCGTTTTGTGGCAATATATTCTATAGCAACGGACATTCCGCGTGGCAATAGAGATTGCACCTTATAGCAACAAAAACTTGAATGTGGTAATTGCTCATGTTGCCACCATTTCTTGGTGTTGCGATATAATCTTTGTTGCCACACTCGTTATGCGTAGCAATAGCGACTGCACCTTACAGCAACCAAATCTTGGGCGTGGCAATTGAATATGTTGCCACCACTTTTTGGTGTTGCGATATAATCCTTATTGCCACACTTATTATGTGTAGCAATAGCGACAACACCTTATAGCAACAAAATTTTGGGCGTGGCAATTGAACATGTTACCACCACTTCTTGGTGTTGCAACACAAGTCTTCACTCGATATGTGTGGCAATAAATTATCTTGCAACACACGTTCGTAGTTGCTAGTGCACTATTTGCTACGGCATGAACAAGTTGCCATTGCAAGGTCCAGCAACGCTTAAGGCGTTGCATTAGTTGCTGTTGCCACACCTACAACCGTAGCAAAACCTTATGTTGCAACGCCTAGGTGTTGCAAATCCAAAACGCGTTTCGCAACGCTTCCTAGAAAAGTGTTGTCCAAAGCTTTACCCACGCAAGCGTCTGCAACGCCTCCCAACGAAAAAAAAGTGTTGCTATTTCTATTATTGCAACTATTTCAGGCCTATTGCAACACTTTTTGGGCGTTGAAACAAGGTCAAAATTTAGTAGTGAAGTTTTCATTCAAGGAACACATCTTGCATTCTCCTGCTCTACCACAAAAAGCATTCATGCCTGAGAAGCCAGCAGCACCAGTGCCTAAGAAGAAGAATTTTAGAAACTAGAGAAAGATCAAGTTCAGCAAGATTCCAGAAGAGATTATCAAGATGATCAACACCATCAGAACAGAATACGACCACTTGCTCACTCCACCATTCCTAGTGAAGAAGGATGTACCTACCATTGAATGCATAATCAATCAGAAAATCTTCCAAAGACCTTTTGCGACATGGGATCGGGTGTCAACATAATATCAAAGGTAACATATGAATATTTATTTGGTAACGAACCATTGTACCCGACTTACATGCAACTGCAGATGGCAGACTAGTCAATTTGATTCCCAGAGGGCATAGCAAGAGACATTATGGTGAAAATCCAAGATCACTTCGTCCCCGCCGACTTCATGGTCCTTGACATGGGAGACGAGGAAGAAGATACACCCATCATACTAGGAAGACCATTCCTCAACACCAGTGATGTTATCATCTATATTAGATCTAAACAAATCTACTTTCAATTCCCAGACAAAAGGTACGCTGTCACTTTAATAGTTATACTAATCATGAGTAGCCCAAGAAGCAACGCAACAATAGAAGGAGACGTCGATCTTGTCGTCAAGCAAACCAGCCTTTGAAGGATGGATGGGCCAACTACCCAAGAGAAGTGTAAAGATACGAGGATAGCTACGGTGACCAAGATGACAAAGTTGAGAAGAATAAAGCAGAGACAGTCAAAACCTCGCTAGAACGAGTGGGACAAAGATGCCGATGAGATCAAACTACCTACAAAAGAAGCTGAATTACTCAAGTTGAAGACTCAGATCACGATGGAAGGAGAAGAAGGCTACATCGCCAACAGAAAAAGAGTAGACATCTGAATCGCTAGCGGGATCAGATGATACACCTGACAAGTAAGTACTCACTCCTACTGAGTCCTGTCCGAAAGACTTTAAACTCCGTACACTTGCCATAAGGTAATAATGGTAGTTATCTAAATTTACTTTTCAGCATTATGTTAGTATATTTATCCTCCTTACATACATCTGCATTAAAAAATAATAATAAAATATACTTTATAGTTTACCATTATTGCATAGTGAAAAAGAAAATAAAAATAATTATTGCTTTTATTAGTGCATCGTAAAATTCTAAGCCCCATATAAGTAAACTTAACTCCGTAGGAATATTTACTATAGTGGTATAAAAAAATAAAATATTATTTGTCTTTAATTACTTGCATTATAAAATAGAAAATCTTAAAAAAGAAATTGAAGAGACATCCTGATAGAAAATTTATATCAGCTCATAAGAATAATCAATTGCTCATTTGGCTGACCGCTTACCCCCTTTTCAAAATCCAAGCCTCGAGTTTTTGGTGTTCTTGTTGGAGTTTAAATTTTGCAGGATATTACTATGACCAGAAGTGAGTCTGCTCAGCGGTGCCATCCTGGACTGCTGCTGACAAGCTTACTTTAAAGATCACTCAACAATTGACCACAACAAACATCAAACTTGGGAGAGGAGCATCCCCTGTGTATCTAGCTAAGTATCCCTATCTTTTTACAGGTTTACTATTTTTGAATCTATTAGTGAAAAAGAAATAAAAAGATGCATAAGCACTAAACTAAATAAATATTCTTGTTCTAGTTATTATACTAAGGTGTGATCATGAAAAACCAAATAAAAGTTTGTTATAATTCTATCTAGTTTGTTAGGAGTCAAATAAAATGATGAATAGTAAAATTTTGCATTAAAGATGATGAATAGTTGCTCTGCCGTAATTTCTTTCAAGCAACTAGTTTACAGCTTTGAGTTCTCCTGAGTTTTTGATAGTACTATTTTGATATAAGAATTCACTCTGAACCTGAAATTTGTGGGTAGCATATGCTTGAGCAAAGTCTAGGTAATTGAAGGATATGATATGAGAAAGTCTGAGCTATTGTTTATCTTGTTCATGGCGATACTAAGTTCTGGAGATTTATCTTTTGAAAACTTAAAATCATACATGATGAGCTCTTGTATGATAAAGCTTAAATTCCTATCAAAGACAAATATGATACATCTATATTAGGAAAACCTTTGCTTATTTATGCTACTTGCTTTGCATTGAGTTTAGTCAAGCTTTGTTGTATACCTTATGAGAGTTTTGTCATGGTTTTAAAATCAAGATCACGTACACTCCACCTTCATATATGCACTATTCCTACACGAGAGTGGTCACAATTGTTTTTCATTTTTCACCTAGATCCACCTTAAATGTTTTTTTCTCCTACACCAGGAGAGAACACCAAAAAATAAACCTATAGGACAGCCCCCAAAATAAATGCTCCAAAAATCTTGTTGTTATTCTCTCCAATATTTTGTATTCAAAAAGATTCATGTGGCTATGCAAAAGGAAAAATATTAAAAAAATAGACAAGTGTCCAAGTAAAAAAAAGAAAGAAAAAATAATAAAGATAGCCCATGTTTTCTTGCAAAGTTCTTAAGTTTCAAAAAAAGAGAAATTATGTAAGGAGCAAAAACAGAATTAGGATTAGCCACCATATAAACACCTATCCACCATATTCCATACACATGCACATCTTAATTTGATTGTATGACTTTACTCTCTTTGAATCCATTGTATGACTTTACAATATATGAATTGCAAGTATGTTCTTTCTTGTTATTACCACTCCTATGAGCTCCACTATAAGCTTTAGTTGTAGGAAGAGAAGGCATAACATTATTATTGCCTTGGTGAGGATCCACAAATATCACATATATTGAGAGATTTTAGAGTGTCATACAATTAGAGCTCTAAGTTTTATTTCTGAAAACTTACAAAACTCTGGAATAATAGTTGAGCAAAGAGCTTGAGACATAGTGCTTAACTTGATTGTTCCATCTTTCAATTGCTCAAGACCCAAGTGAAAGTTAAAAAGCTCCATAGTTAAAGGTAATACGGGTGAGTTTGAAAGTTAGAGCAGTTTTGTCTAATCCGGAGGAGAATTTTTGTTTGAAAGCATGTGTACTTTTGAGAAGTGAAAGCATGTGTAGCAACTCCTGATCCAAGTTTAGCTAAATAGGCTTTGTTAAGGGACTAGCAAAGGGTAAGCTTAGGAGAGCTTGTTGACGGTGGATAGCGTCAACATTTTATAGTGCAATAAACATGAGAAATGATCAATAAATATGGAAATAGAGAAGTCTAGAGTTTTATCTGACAAATTTCATAAGTTTTAGTGAATTGTTATTTTTCAGGGATTATTCCAGAAAAGCCGATAAGAGGGACCCAATTATCAAACGGGTTATCGGAATTCCGCCGCGAAAGATACGCTAGAAGACTCTAGAAGACCTGAGAAGATAGTAGGCGAAAGCGGGACTCCAGAAGCTTTTGGAGGAGGCCGGGCAACACCAGGCCCCTAGGCCGGCCGACCCCTAGCAATGGGCCCCACCTGTCATCTTCTGCGAGCTCCTCCACCGCCCTTGAGGATCAATCTTAACCCTATGTCAAGTCAGTTTGATCCAAGGGTTCACGTGCATCTCACCGGACTATATATACGGAGCCTGACCCCCTTGGAGCCATCAAGTCATTTGTGATCAAGCCATCCAGAGCTAGAAACCCTAGGTTCTCAGAGTTCCTCTAGTTTATAGTGATAGCCTAGTTAGACTAGATCTAGAGAGAGTCACGTTGGTCAACCTAGCTTGGATTCCCGATGTTGTCAAGAGCGTGGAGATTGATACTATTCTTGTGCTCTCCTCTCTCATTGTATTATTCATCATTGTGTGTTTATTATATTGTTATAGCAACAATAATCTTCATCTTGTTTATATTCTTGATTACAATGTTCATTATTTACTTTGATTATATGTCTAGCATAGTTACTTTATTATTATGGAGTTCATGCATATGCTCGTATAACGTTTATCCTAAGGTACCTAGGTAGATGATTTGCATTATGTAGGCGTGGTGCTTAGATATATTGCATATCTGCGAGTGCTCCCTATTGTGTTTAGGACGTGTGGTAGATTGTGAAGGTGACTATTATAGCTTCATTGAGTCCTCTGCAGTCCATCCCCTACGCATAGGTTATGTAGAGCACAGTCACGTCGGAGGTGATGGTTGCGTCTTAAAAACCTCTCTAGATGATGCTCCTTATGTGTGGATAATGACATAGTAGTAATGTTAACAATGATTGTTAGATGTAGTTGCACTAATTAGAGTATTCATTGACTTGTGATTAAAGAACTACATTAGAAATTATCTCTCTAATATTCGGGTCTTGCGACGTTATTGTAGTAGCTAGAGTGCTCTGAGTGAATCTATTATCTTATTATTATGATGACTGATCGTTACTTATCATATATATCTTTATCATGTGACTTATCCCTGTTATGAGTAGAGTGTATGATATTGGTTTTATCTCTCATTCATCATATATATAGGAAGTTATCAATACTATAGATTTCCTATTTAGCTAGACTTTCCCAGTGGTATAAATATAAATTGACAACCTGGTAATACTCTAGGTAAAATGCTACAATGGTATAATTATCTGTCCGCTTGCAGAACCAGTTTTATTCATATATTCATTCTTATTATTTTTGCCTAGTCACATAAAATGATAGATTCCTTTATATAGTACTAATATACATTTCAAGCTATATAACTAGAGATGACAACTTAGTTCAAGCTTAGGAGTGTAGGTATGTGATAGGTGACTACTGTGCTAAACGCATGTTAATCATTACCATGCATTTATTGGTGTTGTTAGTTTAGTAATAATAGCAGTAGTAAATGTCAACACCACATCAAAAGCCAATCAAATGCAAAGATTCGAAGAGAACCAACGGATCTATAGAATATGCTCAGAAGTCCAAGTTCGGTGGTAGGATATGGAGTGGTGGCAGGATGGCAAAAGGCGATGAAGGGATTTGGGGTGGTAGTGGGATATGGACGGCAACAACTAGGGCAAAGGGCGGAGGCAGGTTGTGGAGCCGAGGCAAGATGTGGAGTAGAGATGAGACGTATGCAGGGGTGGGAGGTGGGCAACAGAGACAAGAAAAAGTGAAGTGCAGGCAGGCAAGCATGCGGACGAGCGAAACATGATAAGTGAGGACAGGAACATTGCAACTTTAAATAGTATAGAAAATAGTAGATAGAAGAGAGATCTATCAAGCATCTTCAACATCTTCAACGAGAACCATTACTTGGCATTTGGGGCTTCACTCTACTCTTTTTGGATTTATATTCAGGCTTCCACTCTAGCAACCACCGGTAGGCTCGAAATCATAACATCATTTAGGAGCGCGTTATTGCACGATGGATCACGTGTTTGGGAAACGAGCAACGTGTCTTCTCCATCGCAACGCCCCCCTCCTTAACGACCTCTTCTTCTCCCTCGCTGGCACCCCTCCTCCTCCTCCCCCTTCGGCCTCCCTGCCCTCTACCACGGTGGCCGAAGGGTCCTGCAGCCTCACCGTGCCGCCCCTCTCCCGCCACCGCCCCTCAACCCCACCCTCCCTAATCACAGGGCAGTCACAGTGACCTTTGTTGATGTCATCCTCGCCCTCGCACCGGTGAGCCGTCGTGATGCCCCCTCTAGCAGCTCCGCTCAACCGCCGTCTCCTGCCGTCTCGCTCGTCTCCGCCATTGTGTCACGACCATCCTCCTCCCAAAACCACCTTCTAAGGCCACCGATGATGTCAGAACCCTAAAGCCGACGAGGTTCCCGTCTCCAACGCCGGCCGTGAGGGTGGGGAGTGGGCCGGCCCGCAATAGAGTGCGACCCGTCGCGTATTAGATTTTGCGTGTTTTTTATGACGCAAGAGATTTACCCACGAGTGAATCATTGATATCTTTTTCCTCTTTTGAAACTATTTTTTTCTCCCATCCAACAAACCAACACCCCCTTCCTCCCCCGATCCTAGACATAGCTCACCATGGTATTTTTTAGTGTGCTCCACAGTAGGACCCATCGATTTTCTCTCGCATCGTGGGGAGGGAGAGTGGCGCGAGCATTTGAGCTTGTGTAGGAGCTGCTGCGGGAGGCAAGAGATGCACAAGCGACGACTGACAGCTCATGTGCGCGACATGGGGTAGTATAAGGCACGGTTCTGCGATGCAGGCTTCGCGTGAGGCAAATGCAACTTGGCTCGATTTGCCGATGCTGGAGGCGGTGAAGGTTGAAATACTGAAATCTGGCATTGGTGTGGGAAAGGCCGGATGCCTGGATCCTCCACATATGTGCAAGCAAAATTTAAGCTTGAACAAAAACTAAGCAGGGATAAATACAAAAGAGAAATTAGCACTTGAATAGATGCGGATGCAATTTTCTATATCTGATATGCAAAGCACAACTATTCTTGTGTCGATTTATATTATTTCTTCTTGCACAAATTTGTATCCAAACATCAAATTTTACATGCACATAGATGCTTGCATGATCTGTCGATTATATTCTTATTTTAGTTTCTCATTTTCTAGTTTATGTGCTACTAGGTTTGGTAACACAACACCCAACCATGTTAACACAAGAGACTTCCAACTAAATGGCATCCATTTGTACTTCCTCTGTTCTGAAATATAAAGAATAAGCAATTTTTAGACAAAATATGGAGCTTGGCAAAATACCATAGTACCCCTCACTAATTAAGAGAGAGTGATTATTCAGTCATTGATTTCCTTCTTTTAAAGGAATCTTTACATGTTATTATTTCCCACCGTGAATCTTCTACTATAATAGATCAATCAAAACTATACTAAGTCCCCCTAGAAAAACGTCCTCCGCTGAGAGCCTCCAACCATTGTGCACCCAGAAAAATGCACACAACAAATCATCTCTATTGAAATCGAGGGCTAAAAAACACCCAAATCCAATCTGATGGTGAACTTTTGATGTTTGATGCTAGGCTTCAAACGCCGCACCTCACCCCGCGTGGCCTCCACGGCTCTGCCCCACGCACGCGCGACTTCAAACGCACTTGAACGCACACACCATCGCAAGCAGGGATGGAAGGCTGCAATCACGGAATAATAAAAAAGGAAACGTGAGCACCCGTTGATCCCACTAGCCGCCGCCTCCTCCCGGAGCCGCTAGACCAAGCCGGCCCTAGCCCCGTAGTCGTTCACCGCATGCTCTCTAAATTGTTGTGCTCGCAGAGTCGCAGCCTCCGATCCGCACCTGGCCCCGCGACGCCTCCGCAACGAGCTTCGGCATAGCCACGCCCATTGCCGTCTCGTCGAGGCCCGCGCGGTGATCCGATCGGGCCTGCGCTTGGGGATGTCATCTCCGATTCAAGCAAGGTGAAGGGGGGATCGGTTTGTTGCCCGGCATCCTCCTTCTCATCCAACCAGGTGAATTTTGCATTCTGCATCACCCATGCTCGCCTTTTAATTTCTCTGGGAACACTATCTAGGTCATCGCATCGTTCATTGTCTGAGACTCTGTGGTGTGGTTGCGGTGGGTTTATTTGTTGATTATTATTATGGGAATACAATTGATGCTTCGAGGTCTATCCTTCCTTCTCCTAAGTTCATGTGTTGATTTCGGCTACGAGCCTAATTGGCTTGTTTCACGAAGGAATCCAGTTTTAGAACTGGAGCATGACTGTGCGGTTGCTTTTGCAGGAAGTGTGCCAACCAGGTCAGGACATCTTGGATCTTAGGCTTGAGCATTATTATCATTTTTTATAATGAATCCTGCTCACAACAATTGAACTGTGGTCTATTCCGAAGTCGTGACAACTGAGAAGTGAGAAGTCATTTGTGTGAATAAGATGAAGAGTTTTAAGATCAGGCAAGTTTTCAAACCAGGACACTTCTCTACTAATTATTTCCAGAATAAGTGTGTCGGTTGCATATGGCTTCGGCCAAACAAATCTTTGATTTGTTCACTAAATATAAGATTGCAGTGTCTCTCTAAGTAAACCTTGATGGTATAAGTCTTTGGATCATGGCACACTACTAATGTACAGTTGTAACTCTGTTAGCTTCTAGCATTAGTTGAACTACACTTACAAATTTTCCATTAGTAAGCCTTGTTGTACATGATCTTTGTGCTCCTTTAGAGTTTTTCTTAAATGAGATGTGCTAAACACATATTCCACTTATAATTCACACATCGATTTTGATGTCTCTTTTTCGGTTTTGGCAACATGGCATACATGAATATTTCCATGGCTTTCATTCTGATGCTCAAGGCCGAGTGCGTTCACATGCTACTCCCTCTATGTTACTTTACAAAGATCCATCCATGAGCTAATACAATAGATACTGACTCTTTTTGAAAGGAAAAAGTCTAAATAACCCCATGAACTATGGGCCTTGGAACACATAACCCTCTGAACTATGAAACGGTCTAATTTATCCCCTGAACTATTCAAAACCGTCTATTTTACCGTCTGAGCGGTTTTTGACAGCGGTTTTGCTACAGTAACCGTGGGGTTGCTACAGTAATAATGTTTTGTCTTTTTATTTATTTTCGCTGAATATTTGAAAAATCATAGTAAATCACAGAAAAATCATAAAATAGAAAATCTAATTTTGTTAGACTCCACATGAGTAGATCTACACGGTGAACATATAATATGGTACACTTTAGTACAAAGTTTTTGCTGTAACTTTAGTCTAAAATGGATTTTCCAATTAATCTAAAGCTACAGCAAAAACTTTGTACTAAAGTGTACGGTATTATATATTCACTGTGTAGATCTACTTATGTGCCAACAAAATTAGATTTTCTATTTTATGATTTTTCTGTGATTTACTATGATTTTTCAAATATTCAGCGAAAATAAATAAAAAAGACAAAACGCTATTACTGTAGCAAACCTACTGTTACTGTGGCAAAACCGCCGTCGAAACTCGCCCAGAGGGTAAAATAGACGGTTTTGGATAGTTCAGGGGGTAAATTAGACCATTTCATAGTTAAGAGGGTTATGTGTTCCAGGGTCCATAGTTTAGGGGGTTATTTAGACTTTTTCCTTTTTGAAATGCAGTGTCTATAGCAACATTTATAATGGATGTTTTATGTGGTACTGACAAATTAAGATGTGATCTCTTCTTGAACATGGTATTGGTCAGTGTTGGTGTTGTAGTTTCATTTTATGGCGAGATCCACTTTAATGCTTCACTGTTAAAGCCTTGAAAATGCATAGTTATTATAATTTCAAGATGTTAGCTAGGTTTAGTCATTGTGATATAATATCATTAACTATGTGGTTTTCTGTATTCCAAAAAAAAACTCTACAGTTACACTTGGGTTTGATGTCGTAAAGTGAATGAATATTGCTGGTATTTTGTTTAGCGTATATGATTCTAGAAATCTGGACAGGTTGTCCTGAATAATATATTTGATGAACCTATTCCTTGACAAAGGCTTCACTATGAAATTTTATATGTGCAGTATAGATGATTGCTAAAACTTTCTAGCTACTTTCGTAACCTATATAGTTGTATTTGGAAACACTTTTGTAGTATAACTGGTTTGCCATTGTTGCTGGAGCCTTAAAGCAATGCATAATTTTTTTTAATCATGCTAAAGCTTGTGTATGAATACGGTGAAAAACAAGCATGTCAGATGATGATACTAAAATCAATGAAGAAAGTTTTTTTTGTTCTTCATGGACTGTAATAATGAAGCTGAAAATATAGGTAAGGTTCTAAGTGACCAACTGATCATCCACTAATTAAATTGGTGGTCTCGATGTCAGGGATCTTGGTTTTAATTCGAACACAACTGAAAAGTCTAAGTGATGTCAAAATTTGAAGTGCCACCATAAGAGCTGTATGCAACACAATTAGCAAAGCTCCAAGAAATGGGTTTCTTTGACACATAAGAGAGCATCCGAGCCTTGGCCGCTACCGTTGGAAATGTTCATGCTACAGTGGAGCGACTTCCTGGAAACATGGGCCAGAATATGATGATGATCATAACTATACTCTGATCTGTAGTTGGCATTGTGAGATCATGTCTGGTTCATTGGTTTTACACCTAAGACTAAGAGGCGACATCTAGATTCTATGTTTAAGGATGAATAAAGAGTGTATTGGCTGAACTTTTCATATACATGTGGTCCAGTGTCATGGTTAAAATTGTTGTTGTCGTTATTTGGGTTGTTATACATATTGATCTTTTGCAATCTTATTTGCAATGTACATGGACAATGTCTTCTCTACAAACGGGTGGGGGAGAGAATATGTAGTGCAAACCATGACAACTCAATAAAAAACTGTATTTTAGTTGCTCAAATATGAGATGCATCCATATTCCATAGGTATTGTAACACTCCGGTGTTAAGCAATGCATTTTTGCATGGCAATCATATTGCATAGCATTCATATCATTATAATCATGTATGATAATGGTATAATTCGATTAAAATAAAAGCTTAAACATGCTATATTTAATGGACTATGATAATATGATAATCACATTATATCAAAAGCCTTGCAACCATAATTCTTACATCACTTGGAACTTTAGTTCAAATTTTGGAGCTCAAATTTTGTCAAAAACTTGTTCAAAAATAATTATGAAAAATATTCAAAATTATTCCCTAATTTAGCTTTTATTTTGTCATTTAAAATCTATTAAGAATTTTGAGATGGCCCCTTAATCAAAGTTGTAGAGAATTCAATTTTGAGCAACTTTTATTTTTGGGCCAAATCCATAAAATGCTTTCTTCTTGTTCAAAATTGGGTTTGAAGTTTGAAATACATTTAAATTTGAATTTGGAAAATCAAAAATCCGGTTTTTCCTTAGCAGGCCGCCGCCTCCTGTTCGGCCCACGTCCGGATGCGGCCCGCCTTACCGCGCGCGCGCGCCCGCGCTGCCCCGCCTCGGCCCAGGCCCAGCCGGCCGTCTCCCTCCTCCGCCCGCGCCCTCGCCCGCGCGCGCTGGCGCTCCGGCAGAGGCGCACCGCCGCGTGGCGGCCCCGCGCCTGCAGCGCCTGCCGCGCGTCCTCCGCGACCTGCCACCGCACCCACGCGCCCGCCTACACCTGCCGCGGCCCGCGCACCAGCTCGCCCGCGCTCGCACTCCCTCTCTTCCTCCCTCCGGCGCCCTCCACCGCGGAGCACTGCTCGCCACCGCGCACCGCCCCCATCTCCGCCTCGTTCCGGCATCGGTAGACCGCCTTCTTTCGATTGCCTGTGCCCAAAGCTCCGCCCCGTCCCCCTCTTCTCCGAACGAGCCTCGACGTCTCCTCGTTTGGATCGGTAAGGCTCAATCGAGCTTTCCTCGCCGCGCCACCGCGTCGGTGCCGCCGGCCTTGAGCTCCGTTCATCGCCTCGCTCGCTCCCTCTCCGTCTTCCCAATCCTTCTTCTCAAGTTCGCAAGTTCCTGGCGATTGTTGTGCGCTCGCTCGGTGGTCGGGACTTGGCCGGCAATGGCCGGTTGGCCGCCACCGCCGCCGCGACATCGAGCGCGTGGACGCCGGCGACGCGACGCGCTCGGGTCCCCCCCCCTCTCGGTGGGCTGGACCGCGCCTGCGGGCCGAGCCCCGAGCAGGCCGGCTCGGTCTTCTCCCCCGCGCGCGCAAGCTGGGCCGCGACAGCCGTGGGCCGCTTGTTTTTCCCGGGCCGGCCCAGCGTCTTAAAAAGAAATCCATTTCCATTTTCTTTTTTATTATTCTTGATGAAAAAGCACTTGGAAAATGATTTCTTGGTCATTTTAGCTCCAAAATTTGTGAAATAAATTTTTACATACTCATTTGAATCAGATCTACAATATAAAAATGTTGCATGTCAATATTTCATTACTTTTCTGTAGAGTTTTTAATTAACTATTGAAATGGCTGTTTTCTTGTTAATTGCTTAATAAATCCTAGAAAAAATCAGAAAAATATGATTCCAAGTTTATTAATCTTTTTGTGTCATGTACTTTCTAGGGAAATTTTATATCTTGGGTGTTCTGTATAAAAATTTGTAGTTGCAGTTCAAATGCTTTCTATTACCAATAATTGTTATTTTTGTTATTTAAATAAATTTGAATAAAACATGCAAGTGATAATTTTTCCATAGTGTTTGTTTAGGTAGTAGATAGTAGAAAAATTCCTAAATCTGTTGTTTGATACTTTTCATAATGTAAAGTATTTTAAATATCTATTTGAGGCCATAGTTTGTTATTTTTGTATAGTAAGTTCTAATTATCCAAATGCAGTAAAAATTTTATGTCAAGCTATTCTTGATATTAGTAATCCACTGTAATTTTATGAGATTTTTCTGAGCTACTAAAATATGTGTTGCTGTTCAACCATAGGACTAATTAGGGTTTCTATTTATTCTTAATGCAAAGTTAGTTAGAAAAAAAAAATACTTTGGTGTATCTTTGAAGCCTCTCGATTTTTCAAATACTCTCGCATGGTAGGAACTAGTGTTGGTAGTTTCCGAGTACATGTTCTTGGATGACGTAGACTACCTTGTAGAAGAGTCATAAGTTCCACATAATCCGATGACATAATACATTCATTACATCGTATGCATTCCGCATCTTCATCATCTCATGTCACTTCTGCATTTCACCTATGCATGTTGCACTCATACTTCTGCATCATACAGGATCGCAGGAAGTGGTTCCGGCAGTTGTTCCCGAGGACGCAGAGGAGCAGCCCGAGGAGCCGGAGCCAGCAGAAGTAGAAGAGGAGTCCGGTGAAGAGCTTCCGGAGTGCCCCGATCATCGTCCCAGCTCCTTCGAGCGAGGCAAGCCCCGGAGCATTTCTCCCCGGTTTGCAAATAATTATTTATTAATTTTACTTAATCTAATGCATTAAGTTTAGGAGTTGTTTGCAAACGTTGCTGCATTATACCTTGTTCCACCTTGTTTTACCGATCCTTGTCACCCTGGTGTCCACGGTCAATACTTGCTTAGCTTGCTTAGACCGGTAGAAGTCGGGTGATTGCCTGTCATCCGCGAGCTATAGGGGATTACCTGGTTTTGTGAAAGAGATGTCATGTGAGAATAACTCAGTGTGGAAATGAATGTGAGACCGGGCGGAAGCTTGCAGGGTTCTGGACTGTAGTGTCTTCCGTCTGTGTCGATTAAGGACCGTCCGATGTCGGGCCTCGGGTCATGTTGAACGCATGCCTCCCATTTAGCTGGCCGGATAAAGTACCTTTCGACCGCGAAGCCGGGAGATTATTCGGGCCGAGTGGATTGCCCGCAACGCACTGTACCGGAGCAGTAGTGGCAGGAAACGGGGGCGCGATGATAAGGCCAAAGAGCAGTCGGGCGGCCCCCGGGTACATGTGGTTCCTGGCAAGCTCGCGACTTTACCTGAATGGTTGACTCGGTGACCAATACCTCACTTTAGCGGGTGAGTGAGGTTTGTGTGAGGAATAAATTACCAGCTGGTCAATAATCGATTCGAATCGCCATCGTTCACTGGATAGTGAGCACTTGACTTGAGTTACTTCATCGTAGTAATATGGATACAACACTTGGATAGTTATGAGAAAATGACATGGTAATTATTGTCAAATATCAATGGTAATCCTTGCTTGCTCAATTACATGGTTACTTTAGCTTAAGTGCAAACATAGTTGACAGGAGAATAAAGAATTAAAAGATGACATGCTTTTGTAAATGATTTGGTAAGCTAAAAATGCTTTTCTTGCAAATGAGTTAGCTACCCCACCAAAAAGCCTATCATGATCCTTGGAGTCTTTTGTTTTGGTTCTGTCGGGTAAGTCTAGCTGAGTACCTTCTCGTACTCAGGGCTTTGTTCCCACTTGTTGCAGATGGACAGATGTACTATGGGTATTGTATCAACTGTCTCTACCCTGCGATGGGCGAAGCTTAGGACCATGGGCAATGGTCACTCACTACTCCTCGCCTGATGCTTTTGTGGGAGATGATCGCGAGCTGGCACTGTATTTTGGAAAAGATGTGTGTGTGTGTGTGCTTTGAACTAATGCTTCCGCTACTTTATTTGAAACTGGTTTGTAATAACTATGTTTAAACTCCGATGTATTTTGTGCCGCAAACTGCTGTGTAACTTATGAAGGTAATCGCTGAACTTATTACGATCTTGGCTGTGATGTGAAATGGTTTGAAATCCGTCGAGATTTCACGGACTACCGGGTTATACGGGCTTAAGTTTGGTAAATTGTCCATCCGTTGGATGATTTTCTTACTTAATCTCGTATAATTGGGCGGTTCTGTTACAGCTGGCATCGGAGCATGGTTTAGCGTAATTACTGTTCATAAGTGTATTTAAACCAAAACCTTGCTTAAAAAGTGTGATTTTGAAACTAAAAAGTGTGCCAGTGGTCATATCCTGTATGCCCAGTTAAGGACTCTAGGTGGCTATTTAAGTACTAACTTGGGGTTCTGCACCATATTTCTTTTTCGTTGCTCATACGGCGTGCTATTGTATGAGTGCCACTTAATTGAGTGGTAATGTATGGATCAGTTACCTCTACGCTTCGGTAAGTGTGAGTTGTGAGAGCATGATCGGATACACCGCCGATCTAGGGAAAAGTGCTTATATGATACTTGGATAATTACATGTTTTACACATGTTTTTATAAAAGTGTCGCATGTGTGGGTGTTCCGTCCGTTGAGGCGATGCCGTCAATAGGACGATGTGTTTGGGTAGTCACTACCGTTGTACACGCATCTGGGGATTCGTGTAAAGCGTGTAGGTAGATTTACTGCTTTCATGCATTCATGGGGAATGGGCTGAAATGAGTTTTCTGCAGGTACATAACAGCGTATCGTGTAGACCGAATTAGTTACGTATATGAGAGATCGTTGTATGCCACCGAATTCACCGTTAGATGCTTTTTTTTTTCCTAAGTTTGTGAGAACGTAAGACTCGTGCATGCATCATATTGTTTGTGCATTCCATTCATGGCATGCATTCCTCCCCTTATAAAAGGATTATCCCATTTCGATAAAAGTGACCTCAACTAAAATATGTTCTCACCGGGTAATTTAAAACTTGTGCTACAGATGGCCCGCACGAAGCAGACTGCCCGCAAGTCCACTGGAGGAAGAGCACCCCGTCGTCAGCTAGCCCCGCGGGAGCACCGCAACACGGACACTTTTCTAAGCGAGTTTGGCATGCCCACCTTGCTTTGGAGAGTGCTCCATGATGTGGGGTACCCGGAGGGACAAGAGCCAGTTTACTCTTGGAACGAGAGCCAGCTAGCTGAAAATGGACTTGCTGTGGTAGAGATCACCGTCCCTGCTCTTGGTGATGCGCCAGAATGGGATGGTTGGCATTTGGAGTTCGAAGGACGCACTCCAGTCGAGGGTGCAGAGGGCGCAGCTTTTCGCGTCATCCGAGACATCATGAGCAGATTTCCCAATGAGTTAGCAGCAGCTTTGGCCGGTACCTTCCCGAGAGATGATCCTCGCGACGCCATTTGGGTACAGCCGCAAGGAAGTGCCCTGGTTAGAGGCCCCAGTGAAGGACTGGCTAGCGACAATCACACCATGAGTGCCATGTATGCAGCCATCAGAGCATACCAAGGTCTGGAGAATACCTATTGGACCTTGACTGGCCTACGTGGTGATGATCGGCTTGAAGCAAGGAAGCAGAAGAAAAAGCAAGCGCGTGCCATAGCTAGCTTGCAGGAGCAGTTGGCTGATATGAGCTTGCAGCGGGACCGAGCTCTCGAGAGAGGCGAGAGTTCCATGCAGCAAGTACAGAGGCTGACTCAGGCCAACAGGAATGCAGATCGCTTGTTGGAGCAGCTAGTACAAGAAAGGAATGAAGCCTGGAACGAGAGAGACCTTCTGAGGCAGAGGGTCGAGGAGCTAGAAGAGTACAATGCCAACTTGCATGAAGAGTTCCATGCCCTCTACAACGGGATGGGCCCGTATGCTCCTCCGAACGCCGCTCAGATGGACATCGACGACGACGCTGCAGCTGAGGGTAGCGATGGCGACGCCTCCGACATCGACGATGGCCCCGAGGAGTAGGATAGTGTCATGCGTTAGTAGCTAGGCGTGACGCGATGGCCTTCTTTTGGGTTCCATGTATCATGATGTATCCTGTTCGACCTTGAGACTGATGATCTTTGGAGTTGGGTTGTGTATGCGATACCCGAACGCATAAAAGTCCAGTGTATGTATGCTGGCAACATGGTTGTATGGAACGCGATGTTGCTTTTAAAGTAACTTAATTGGTGCTGTTGTTCAATTGGAATGAAATTATTGCGCCTCTGTTTTCTTGTATGACTTGTTCTCTCCAATGAATTCAGTATGACATGATTGTTCCTTCGGACACAATTTTACAACTTCACTCAATGGTGCTTGTTGCTGAAATATGCAGATGGCCAACACTCGTCGTGCTACGTACGAAGCCGCTGAGACTGGTGGCAACGGTGCAGGAGCTGGTGGAAGTGGTGCCAACAATGTCAACCACCAGGAACCACGTCCAGAACCACATTTGCCCCCTCCTCCGCCGCTTACCGCAGAAATGTTCTTCACACAGTTTCTTGGAAGTCAACGCAGTACTGAACAATCACAGAGGAATATGGAAGACTTTCTGCGTACCATCGCGGAAAATGTTCAAAGAGGAAATAATCAAGGTGGTGGCCATGGAGTGAACCAGTACAGCAGTTTCAAGGATTTCATGGATACGAGGCCACCTATTTTCAAGGAAGCAGCAGAGCCACTTGATGCCGAAGAATGGATTAACACTATGGAAGATAAGTTCCGTGTGTTAAGGATGACAGAAGTTCTGAAAGTAGAGTATGCTGCACATCAGTTACAAGGACCAGCAGGAATGTGGTGGAAGCATCACCGCAGTACTTTTCCTCCTAATGCCCAGATCTCTTGGAGGGATTTCACTGAAGCTTTTAAGGGAGTTTATATTCCCCCAGGGTTGGTTGAGATGAAGCTTGGAGAGTTCTTAGCCTTGAATCAGGGTACCAAGACGGTGACACAGTATCTGCATGCCTTTAATAACTTGTGCCGCTATGCCCCAGACATGGTTGACACAGATGCAAAGAAGATTGCTAGTTTCAAGAGAGGGTTGAGTCCGAAGATGATGAAGCATGTGGGTACCAATACCCGCAACAGATTCAACGACTTTATCAGTGACTGTTTGAAGCAAGAGAAGAACAATAATGCTTACACCGCATCCAAGAACCGCAAGAGAGTGTTCGAGTCAGGACCATCCCAGTCCAGAGTTGTCCCTGTCAACCGTTCATCTCATCGTCCGTCCGCACCTGGTGCGAGGTTCAGGCCGCCGCAGCATAAAACCCAGAACTACAAGGGGCCACAGAAACCGTACAGGATGGCAGTGCCGCCAACAAAGACCAATGCAGCTACAGAACAGAGCAACTCCAAGGGAGCTATAGGGTCTGCTGGTACAGTGAAAGGGCCCTGCTACAACTGTGGTCAGCCAGGCCACTTTTCCAAGTTCTGCCCTTATCCGCCTAAAAAGAAGCAACAGACTTACAATGCTCGTGTACACCACACCGCCATTGATGAAGTTCCTGAGGGAGAGCCCGTAACTGCTGGTAAGTTTCTTGTGAACCATCACCCTGCAGTTGTTCTTTTTGATTCTGGATCTTCGCATTCTTTTATGAGTCAAGCATTTGCACGGAAGCATGAACAACTATGCACAGAATTGAGTTATGGTTATCGCATAAGTTCAGCAGGAGCTGATGTGTTAACCAATAAGATGGTTAGAGGGGCAACCCTTGAGTTAGGTAGTCGGAAGTTCCGAGTGAACCTGGTAGTTATGCCTGGACTAGTTTTGGATGTAATAATAGGAATGAACTGGATGAAAGACTGGGAAGCAGTCATAGATACAAGCAGTAGGATGCTTACCCTTAAAGATCCCCAGGCAGAGGGTACTTTCCAGGTACCATTGCCTAAAAGAACAGATCTTGTGAGTGTGACCTGTGCCATGGAAGTTGCTCCTATCCATCAGATCCCAGTAGTATGTGAGTTCCCGGATGTGTTTCCAGACGAGTTGCCTGGCCTTCCTCCAGACAGAGATGTTGAGTTTGGAATCGAGTTGATCCCCGGGACAGCTCCAATTTCGAGGAGACCTTATCGGATGCCTCCGGATGAGTTAGCTGAGTTGAAGAAACAGTTGGAAGAGTTGTTAAAAAAGGGGTTTATTCGCCCAAGTAAGTCTGAATGGGGATGTCCTGCCTTGTTTGTAAAGAAAAAGAAAGAGGGTACTCTCAGGATGTGTG
Source organism: Saccharum hybrid cultivar R570 (assembly GCA_038087645.1). Lineage (NCBI taxonomy): Eukaryota > Viridiplantae > Streptophyta > Magnoliopsida > Poales > Poaceae > Saccharum > Saccharum hybrid cultivar. The sequence goes on along the minus strand of JAQSUU010000704.1, from coordinate 2,353,986 downwards.
TGGATTACCGACCTCTTAATGCTGTAACCATCAAGAATAAATATCCCTTGCCTCATATTGATGTTCTGTTTGATCAGTTAGCTAAAGCCAGAGTGTTCTCCAAGATAGACTTAAGGTCTGGGTATCATCAGATAAAGATTAGACCTCAAGATGTTCCGAAAACCGCCTTTTCTACCAGATACGGGTTGTACGAGTATCTTGTTATGTCATTTGGACTAACAAATGCTCCTGCATATTTTATGTATCTAATGAATACGGTTTTCATGCCAGAGTTGGACAAGTTTGTAGTTGTCTTCATTGATGACATTCTAGTGTACTCCGAAAACGAGAAAGAGCATGAAGAGCATCTGAGAATTGTCCTGACCAGGCTGAGAGATCATAAGTTATATGCTAAGTTCAGCAAATGTGAATTTTGGTTAAAGAAAGTTCCTTTCCTCGGTCATATCCTATCTGAGAATGGAGTTTCTGTAGATCCGAGTAAAGTGCAAGAGGTTATGGATTGGAAGACTCCAACCACAGTGTCAGAAGTCAGGAGTTTCCTAGGGTTAGCAGGTTACTATCGCCGTTTTATCCCAGACTTCGCGAAGATTGCCAAGCCTATGACAAGTCTGTTACAGAAAGATCACAAGTTTGTGTGGACAGAGGAGTGTGAGACAGCTTTCCATACCTTGCGGAAACTGTTGACCACTGCTCCAGTTCTTGCACAGCCCGACATCGAAAAACCTTTTGATGTGTTCTGTGACGCATCAAAAACAGGATTAGGGTGTGTGCTAATGCAAGAAGGAAGAGTCATTGCTTATGCCTCCCGGCAGTTGAGAAAACATGAAATCAATTATCCGACCCACGATCTTGAGCTTGCCGCTGTGGTGCATGCCTTAAAGATTTGGAGACACTATCTGCTGGGTAATGTGTGCAATATTTTCACCGATCATAAGAGTCTCAAGTACATTTTCACCCAACCCGAATTGAACATGAGACAGCGAAGATGGTTAGAACTGATCAAAGACTACAACTTAAATGTACAGTATCACCCTGGGAAAGCCAATGTGGTAGCTGATGCTTTAAGCAGAAAATCACATTGTCTGAATGTGCAACCCTTGCTTGAAGATGGTTTCGATCTAATGCACCCTGCCGTGCTACAAAGTATTCAGGTCAGTTGTTCCTTGGAGAGTAAGATTATAGAAGGTCAGAAAACAGACAAGGGGATATTCCACATCAAGAAGAAGATTCAAGGAGAACCCTCGAAACACTTCAGGGTGGATGAGCAGGATGTGTTGTGGTTCGACAACCGTCTTGTTGTTCCAAAGGATAGAGAGCTTAAGAATAAAATTTTGGATGAAGCTCATCTCTCTAAGCTGTCTATTCATCCTGGCAGCAGTAAGATGTATCAAGAACTAAGACCTCGTTATTGGTGGACCAAGATGAAGAAGGAAATTGCAGCGTATGTAGCCAGATGTGACACATGTTGTAGAGTAAAAGCAATTCACATGAAGCCTGCCGGAATGCTACAACCTTTGTCAGTACCGAGTTGGAAGTGGGATGACATAAGTATGGATTTTATCACGGGTCTACCCACTACTCAAAAAGGTCACGATTCCATTTGGGTAATTGTGGATCGTCTTACTAAGACAGCCCACTTTCTGCCTGTCAAAACGGAACATAGACCACCTCAATATGCTGAGAAGTATATTGCGGAGATTGTGAGGTTGCATGGCATACCAAAGACTATAGTGTCTGACAGAGGGTCACAGTTCACTGCTCACTTTTGGGAGCACTTGCACAAAGGTTTGGGGACTAGTCTGATTCGTAGCACTGCCTATCATCCTCAAACAGATGGTCAAACTGAGAGAGTTAATGCTGTTCTAGAAGATATGTTAAGAGCCTGTGTGTTGTCTTCCAGAGGTTCATGGGAGTCATGGTTACCATTAGCAGAGTTCTCATACAATAACAGCTATCAAGAGAGTATCAAGATGGCACCTTTTGAGGCTCTGTATGGCCGAAAGTGTAGAACACCGTTAAACTGGATTGAGCCCGGAGAAAGAAGGTATTATGGTATTGACTTCGTAGAAGAAGCCGAAAGGAAAGTTCATATCATCCAGCAGAATATGAGAGCAGCCCAGTCACGTCAGAAAAGTTATGCAGATAAGAGAAGGAGACCGCTTGTGTTCGAAGTTGGTGACTATGTCTATCTAAAAGTTACGCCAATGAAAAAGAAAAGATTTGGTGTGCGCAGAAAGCTGGCCGCCAGATTTGTGGGACCTTATAAAATCCTGGAACAGAAGGGTCCTGTGGCTTACAAATTGGATTTACCAGAGTCAATGGGTGCTATATTCCCAGTTTTTCATGTATCACATCTCAAGAAGTGTTTGCGCGTTCCAGAGGAAAGGATTGAACCTCGAGGCATAAAACTAAAGTCAGATTTGGTGTATCGTGAGCAACCAGTTCGAGTATTGGATACCAAGGAAAGGGCTACTCGAAACAGTGTGGTGAAAACGTATAAGATACAATGGAGTCATCACGATGAAGGGGATGCATCTTGGGAAACGGGTGAATACTTAAAGAACGCCTATGAAGATTTTTATAATAAATGGTTCGTAACCCAAATCTCGGGACGAGATTTTTATAAGGGGGGAGGGCTGTAACACTCCGGTGTTAAGCAATGCATTTTTGCATGGCAATCATATTGCATAGCATTCATATCATTATAATCATGTATGATAATGGTATAATTCGATTAAAATAAAAGCTTAAACATGCTATATTTAATGGACTATGATAATATGATAATCACATTATATCAAAAGCCTTGCAACCATAATTCTTACATCACTTGGAACTTTAGTTCAAATTTTGGAGCTCAAATTTTGTCAAAAACTTGTTCAAAAATAATTATGAAAAATATTCAAAATTATTCCCTAATTTAGCTTTTATTTTGTCATTTAAAATCTATTAAGAATTTTGAGATGGCCCCTTAATCAAAGTTGTAGAGAATTCAATTTTGAGCAACTTTTATTTTTGGGCCAAATCCATAAAATGCTTTCTTCTTGTTCAAAATTGGGTTTGAAGTTTGAAATACATTTAAATTTGAATTTGGAAAATCAAAAATCCGGTTTTTCCTTAGCAGGCCGCCGCCTCCTGTTCGGCCCACGTCCGGATGCGGCCCGCCTTACCGCGCGCGCGCCCGCGCTGCCCCGCCTCGGCCCAGGCCCAGCCGGCCGTCTCCCTCCTCCGCCCGCGCCCTCGCCCGCGCGCGCTGGCGCTCCGGCAGAGGCGCACCGCCGCGTGGCGGCCCCGCGCCTGCAGCGCCTGCCGCGCGTCCTCCGCGACCTGCCACCGCACCCACGCGCCCGCCTACACCTGCCGCGGCCCGCGCACCAGCTCGCCCGCGCTCGCACTCCCTCTCTTCCTCCCTCCGGCGCCCTCCACCGCGGAGCACTGCTCGCCACCGCGCACCGCCCCCATCTCCGCCTCGTTCCGGCATCGGTAGACCGCCTTCTTTCGATTGCCTGTGCCCAAAGCTCCGCCCCGTCCCCCTCTTCTCCGAACGAGCCTCGACGTCTCCTCGTTTGGATCGGTAAGGCTCAATCGAGCTTTCCTCGCCGCGCCACCGCGTCGGTGCCGCCGGCCTTGAGCTCCGTTCATCGCCTCGCTCGCTCCCTCTCCGTCTTCCCAATCCTTCTTCTCAAGTTCGCAAGTTCCTGGCGATTGTTGTGCGCTCGCTCGGTGGTCGGGACTTGGCCGGCAATGGCCGGTTGGCCGCCACCGCCGCCGCGACATCGAGCGCGTGGACGCCGGCGACGCGACGCGCTCGGGTCCCCCCCCTCTCGGTGGGCTGGACCGCGCCTGCGGGCCGAGCCCCGAGCAGGCCGGCTCGGTCTTCTCCCCCGCGCGCGCAAGCTGGGCCGCGACAGCCGTGGGCCGCTTGTTTTTCCCGGGCCGGCCCAGCGTCTTAAAAAGAAATCCATTTCCATTTTCTTTTTTATTATTCTTGATGAAAAAGCACTTGGAAAATGATTTCTTGGTCATTTTAGCTCCAAAATTTGTGAAATAAATTTTTACATACTCATTTGAATCAGATCTACAATATAAAAATGTTGCATGTCAATATTTCATTACTTTTCTGTAGAGTTTTTAATTAACTATTGAAATGGCTGTTTTCTTGTTAATTGCTTAATAAATCCTAGAAAAAATCAGAAAAATATGATTCCAAGTTTATTAATCTTTTTGTGTCATGTACTTTCTAGGGAAATTTTATATCTTGGGTGTTCTGTATAAAAATTTGTAGTTGCAGTTCAAATGCTTTCTATTACCAATAATTGTTATTTTTGTTATTTAAATAAATTTGAATAAAACATGCAAGTGATAATTTTTCCATAGTGTTTGTTTAGGTAGTAGATAGTAGAAAAATTCCTAAATCTGTTGTTTGATACTTTTCATAATGTAAAGTATTTTAAATATCTATTTGAGGCCATAGTTTGTTATTTTTGTATAGTAAGTTCTAATTATCCAAATGCAGTAAAAATTTTATGTCAAGCTATTCTTGATATTAGTAATCCACTGTAATTTTATGAGATTTTTCTGAGCTACTAAAATATGTGTTGCTGTTCAACCATAGGACTAATTAGGGTTTCTATTTATTCTTAATGCAAAGTTAGTTAGAAAAAAAAAATACTTTGGTGTATCTTTGAAGCCTCTCGATTTTTCAAATACTCTCGCATGGTAGGAACTAGTGTTGGTAGTTTCCGAGTACATGTTCTTGGATGACGTAGACTACCTTGTAGAAGAGTCATAAGTTCCACATAATCCGATGACATAATACATTCATTACATCGTATGCATTCCGCATCTTCATCATCTCATGTCACTTCTGCATTTCACCTATGCATGTTGCACTCATACTTCTGCATCATACAGGATCGCAGGAAGTGGTTCCGGCAGTTGTTCCCGAGGACGCAGAGGAGCAGCCCGAGGAGCCGGAGCCAGCAGAAGTAGAAGAGGAGTCCGGTGAAGAGCTTCCGGAGTGCCCCGATCATCGTCCCAGCTCCTTCGAGCGAGGCAAGCCCCGGAGCATTTCTCCCCGGTTTGCAAATAATTATTTATTAATTTTACTTAATCTAATGCATTAAGTTTAGGAGTTGTTTGCAAACGTTGCTGCATTATACCTTGTTCCACCTTGTTTTACCGATCCTTGTCACCCTGGTGTCCACGGTCAATACTTGCTTAGCTTGCTTAGACCGGTAGAAGTCGGGTGATTGCCTGTCATCCGCGAGCTATAGGGGATTACCTGGTTTTGTGAAAGAGATGTCATGTGAGAATAACTCAGTGTGGAAATGAATGTGAGACCGGGCGGAAGCTTGCAGGGTTCTGGACTGTAGTGTCTTCCGTCTGTGTCGATTAAGGACCGTCCGATGTCGGGCCTCGGGTCATGTTGAACGCATGCCTCCCATTTAGCTGGCCGGATAAAGTACCTTTCGACCGCGAAGCCGGGAGATTATTCGGGCCGAGTGGATTGCCCGCAACGCACTGTACCGGAGCAGTAGTGGCAGGAAACGGGGGCGCGATGATAAGGCCAAAGAGCAGTCGGGCGGCCCCCGGGTACATGTGGTTCCTGGCAAGCTCGCGACTTTACCTGAATGGTTGACTCGGTGACCAATACCTCACTTTAGCGGGTGAGTGAGGTTTGTGTGAGGAATAAATTACCAGCTGGTCAATAATCGATTCGAATCGCCATCGTTCACTGGATAGTGAGCACTTGACTTGAGTTACTTCATCGTAGTAATATGGATACAACACTTGGATAGTTATGAGAAAATGACATGGTAATTATTGTCAAATATCAATGGTAATCCTTGCTTGCTCAATTACATGGTTACTTTAGCTTAAGTGCAAACATAGTTGACAGGAGAATAAAGAATTAAAAGATGACATGCTTTTGTAAATGATTTGGTAAGCTAAAAATGCTTTTCTTGCAAATGAGTTAGCTACCCCACCAAAAAGCCTATCATGATCCTTGGAGTCTTTTGTTTTGGTTCTGTCGGGTAAGTCTAGCTGAGTACCTTCTCGTACTCAGGGCTTTGTTCCCACTTGTTGCAGATGGACAGATGTACTATGGGTATTGTATCAACTGTCTCTACCCTGCGATGGGCGAAGCTTAGGACCATGGGCAATGGTCACTCACTACTCCTCGCCTGATGCTTTTGTGGGAGATGATCGCGAGCTGGCACTGTATTTTGGAAAAGATGTGTGTGTGTGTGTGCTTTGAACTAATGCTTCCGCTACTTTATTTGAAACTGGTTTGTAATAACTATGTTTAAACTCCGATGTATTTTGTGCCGCAAACTGCTGTGTAACTTATGAAGGTAATCGCTGAACTTATTACGATCTTGGCTGTGATGTGAAATGGTTTGAAATCCGTCGAGATTTCACGGACTACCGGGTTATACGGGCTTAAGTTTGGTAAATTGTCCATCCGTTGGATGATTTTCTTACTTAATCTCGTATAATTGGGCGGTTCTGTTACAGGTATCTTTTGTTTCATTAGTTAAGATTCCCTCTAAAAAATATGAGAATAATAAATTTAGTGATTTTTGTCATTTTATATGAATTTTTATAAAATGAGATTGAATTCTAACTTTTGTGACAAAATATATCTATACATTTTGAACATGGACCGCTTCAATTATTTTGGAGCCACGAAAATATGTTTTTGATTGAATCTTAATGAAGTACTTCAAATTTGATAGAATTAATATTGGATTTAATATGGTCCATAGCGTTAGCACGGGTAAATATACTAATAGAGAAAAACACAAACATATAACTTTGGGTGGCAACAATCAAGAAATGAAAAAAAGGACGATCGACCATTGGGGAAAAGTCAACACTAATACACTGTACGAGGTTACTGTGTGTTGTGTACGTATCTACAAAGAAGTGAATGCACATGCGTGTACGTGAGCTGGGCGAGTGTGTGTAAGTGCACAACTGTATATGAGTGCTTATGGCTATATTTTAAAAAAAAACTACACTTGCAATACATTCATTGAACTACCAAAATTGAATGGAACAAATTACCTTTAAGATCCGGATGTCTAAAAATTCAAAAGATTCAATATTCATATCCATTTTAGTGTAAGTATGGATATATGTATTCGTATATGATTTTAATATGGATGCTAAATGGGTGTATTCAAATCTATTTTTTTATGATTCTTATCTATTCAATCCCTGATCCGTATTCAAAAAAAATGTGAAGTATTTGACATTATTTATATCCATGAAGAATAAAGTACCATCTAAAACTTATATTTACGACTAATTAACAATGTAAATGATAATTATTTTATTATACAAATGAATATGCATCTTTCGAACTATTTAAAAGTTGTCTCTATGGAAAATATGGCTAATCATAAAGGTTAAGTTTAATTTATGATATTTTAAAACTTATAGTTATGATATTAAAAACTTATATTTATGATAGTTTTAGTTTTATAATTAATGAGATATAAAGGTTAAGTTTAATTATCTTTAATTTTAAGTACTTTAGTTTTTTTATATATTTAATTTATTCATAGATACTTATTTATATGTATTAAAATATTTATCTACACTTTTTGTTATTTTTTATATATTTGATTGTTCAAATATTTACTAATATATATGTTATTTTTGGAGTTGTATTTATATTTGTAAATCCCCACATGCATATTGATTTTACTTTACTATAAAACTATCAATAAGAAAATCTACATGTTATCTTCAAAAATAAAGCAGATTCATATCTGATAATATCCGTTATATTTGGATTTGAATTAAACTATGGTAAATACTACTATCCAGACTCGATTCTAGGCTAATCCGATCTAAATCCATCCCTACTGGCACCTAGAGTTGTACACACGTAGTTCTCTACCTTTGCTGTGTATTTTCTTTTTTCTCAGAATTTAGTTGCCATGTGTGCCAATCTCTTTACTTTTGATCGTCGATCCTCCCAACGACAAATCGTTGCGAGCCCTCTATGCAGAAATGACGCAATCCAAAGGTTAGTGTTCCTATGTATCATTTGCTTAATGTTCATGAGGATTTTTCCTACTACTTTGAGCTGGGTTTAGTTTCTTGATTCCAAACTCAGCCTAGGCAGGGACTACACAATGGACTGCGTCGTGGAGGACTGACAAAACACGCAGCAACTGGTCTCCGGCGTGGAGGCTGCAGCATCTACCGGCGCTGAATGCAGAAACGGTGATGTACTTTTGTGCTATCTCGGTCCAAATGGCCGAGGATTCTGCTGGGAAAATTTGTTACCGTCTTCTCTGAATGGATGATGTCGCTTTTTAATTTGCGCTTCGTAAGTCGTAACTCATGTATACCTGTTGAGTCTCAACTGTTGCCATGTCGTTCTAGGCAAATTGTTTCTATGCTCTATCAATGGATCAATGCATTTCTCAATTGCACACCTTTACCCTTTATTTCAAACCTCTTTACTCCATGTTTCTTGTTGACATTGTTTCTACTGTAATCTGTTATTAGGTGTTCTGCAATATATGAATTTCATTCAAATTTTGTATGGCCGTAGCATGGACTGGTCAATACCTAGTAGCTTCAAAAGAAGGTATGGTCCTTGCACAAGTTTAGCTACAGTACAGCCCTAGCTACCTTCCCTTAAAAGATGGCTCACCTTCCCGTTTTGGGATTCTCTCAGTGGCCACCATCGCCGCAACACTTAAACACAAATATTTTGTCTAAGCCACGAGCATATTTCATCAAGACAAAATAACCTTGAACAGCCATTCCTATTTTCAATCCGAGCATATTTCATCAAGACAAAATAACCTTGAACAGCCATTCCTATTTTCAATCCTTGCTCAAGTTTTTCTACATACTCTAATTCTTAGAACATTAAAAGAATACACTACAAACGATAGCACTCATTTTTTTTTGGTACAGAGTGTATCCAGCAGAACCCATCTTCAGTATTCACAATATAGGAATTGCATCCATTCCTTCCTTTCCCAGGTACTGCAAGCTGGGAGGAACACCAGGAGTGTTCTCCATGCGAATGAAAACAAAAGCACTACTCAGAGCTCCGACACATCCAGTGTCGCACCTGATATTCATCCACATCCTGACTAGCCACACCAAAACAGGCAAAACAGAACACAAAAGGAACACAATGATATTTCAAGCTACCAACATTGCATTTAGCGATTTAACCAGATGAAGATCACATGGACAAAACTGAAGTACAGGTATGCAGGAAAGGCAACAAATCACTAGCCGGCTACGGTCCCTCTCAACCGGTTGGCGATGTGGAGGAGGTGATCGATGTTGGTGGCTGGGTAATGTTGCAGCAGCTGGATATTGGCGGTGAAGTCTCCAGCTAAGAGGCGCTTCCGGACTAGGATAAGCATGGCACAACATATCCTCATTAATGTGTCCTGCATAAGAACATGCAACAGTTTAGCACAGTACACTGCTGGGAAGATGTGCAAAAATTTATTTCAGTGGTGGTAATGTACCGATGGGCCTTCTGGATCACCCAAGATAGCATCCCAGATATGTATACACACGTTAAAGCTGAACTCCATTGTCAACAACAGTGTGATCCATCTAAACGCATAATATTGTGGGTAAACCTGTACAAATAAATCAGAAAATATTTCAGGTATGCTTGCGCTTGGTTGGTTGCCAACTTGCCATGCATGTGAGAATCTCTGTTCGCACCAGTTGCTAAACAGGAAGCTGAGCTTAGCTTAGTTGGTCGAGGGTGTCGATGTATGCCCAAGACCACCCAGGTTCAAGTTCTCATCGAGGTGAATTTCGGTGCCTATTTTCTTCTTAATAAAATGCTATCTAGTTCCTCCTAGGTTGGTCTAATTTTTTTTACCCTTTTTCTTTTTACACCATTTGCTATACACTAGAGTATTCTACAGATGGCTACACTACTATGTACGTACCGTTGTGACATGTATACTGCATGTCCTAAGTAATTAAGCAAACAAGGAAATAGATCAAGCATCTATAGTCAGCAAAACTAAATAATATGCTGTTATGAAGGCTATTCGATCTGCTGACATCATTACACTGTGCATGGATTTTGCCATTAATTTAAATCTGGAATATCAGGAATCTCTATTATGGATTGCACACATAAATGTACCATTTATTCAGTCTTGATATAAACTGTATACACACTTTATCTCAACATTCAGTTTATGCTATTGCTGTTGAATGGATAAGACCTGGTGACATTGATAATGACTAATGAGAAGTCTAGTTTCAGCTATTGATGAAAACATCAGGCTAGGATAACAGAATTGTCTTGATGCAATGTTGTTACATGCATAGATTACCAGAGATTGGAGGGCAGATTCAAGGGAGTACTGAGGGAGGAGAGGGAGAAATGTGGCCAGGGGATGATCAACACCCTAGGGAAGCTTAAGGGTGAGGAGCGGCAGCCGGCAGCACAGAGGCTGGTGCCCAGGAGCAGAGAGATGGACAGGTCCATGATCTAGTTCTGCTTACGTCTCAAAGGGTACAGTGGCCCTCTATATAAGTAACATATAGAGAGGAGACTCTGACTTGATTGCTTAAGTACTCTCTCTGTTCCAAATTATAAGACGTTTTGACTTTTCTAGATACATTGTTTTACTATGCATCTAGACATAATGTATATCTAAGTACATAGCAAAAGTTATGCACATGAAAAAGCCAAAACATTACAGCCTACCCTATTCTAGAGGGAGTAATCCCTATCCTAACTACCCTATTCTAGAGGGACCCTTCGCATTACAGCCTTGTTCGTTTCATCCCCAAACCAAACAGATTGGAGGGGCTCCAATCCCCTCGGTTTGGGGATGAAACAAACAAGGTCAACACTCCTGACCAAGTAGGTTCTACAGTCACGGCGCCCTGAGTGACGGAGGCGCTACAGCACCCATGGTACACTTTGCAAAGGTGAACAGTGCTGCAGGCCTAAACATGCCATTTGTTGGACCCAGTTGGTCCTGGGCCAGAACATGCAGTTACAAGTGCACTTTCTCAGCATGACACAAGCTTAATTAGTACAAAAATTGCAGCAAATCATTCTCATATTTGACAGTTGACACCAGAAAGCTTTTCCTACCTTTGTGGTGACCTCCATGTGACGCCATAGTTCCTCATCATGCCGCTTCAATAGTTGTGATAATTTCGAAAGTGTAGATCGGATACCCACGCTGCTATTGTCAAGATGCTTGCAATAGTTGTCTCTAAAGCCACTCAACAATTCGACAAAGCAAAAGTATGTGTCTGCTTCAGCTGTCGCCTGCATTTCCAAAACTTGGTAAGTCTGTTGATAAATATGGCCATCTATCTTTAGTTAACAATCAACAAAACAGTTCTGAAGTTATGCATAAAAACCAACAGATTAATAAAAACTACGGTCTCCATCTAGGGAAGGAGGGATAGGGAAGTCAGAATATCTAGAGACCCTGTGGAAAACTATGGAATAAAAATAATTAATGGTAGAACAACTTACTGAGCTGCTTGGGTCAGAGTCATTCTTGAATACATAAAACAGAGGTGCCAAAACTTCATTCATCCCTTGCACATATCTTATACTAGGGTTCAATTTTGAAAATATAATTAGAATTCTCCTCAGCGATTCCTGATAGGGTCAAAAAGAACAAACAATCGAGTCAAATTGGTACAATTGGTATCAGTCAGAACACTGTAAACACTGAATACAAACCTGGTTAGACTTTGATGAGAAAAATGAAATATCAGGATGCGTTCGCTTTACATCTCGGTCTATCTGTTCTAGTATCTCTGAATCCTGAAATGTGCTTAGATCATGAACATCAAAATGATAAAAGCAAAACCATGTTTTTGTACATCCACTTAACATTCAAATCAACTGTTCAGCGGTCATAAACTATACAAGTAATACAATCTTGAGCAGAATACAAGTCAGGAGAACCAACTTTTCCATTTTGTTTACTCTTGCCTTTTCATTATAGTCATTGCAAAAGCCAAGGGGGAGGAAGAAAGAACGTTGGTTCAGGTAAAACACACAACTCCAAAGCTAGACAGCTAAAGTAACATTCAATTTGTAGTCACGACCAGTGATATGAACATGACCAAACACATCATCAGTAGTGCAACTAGTATTTTCTATTCACATCCAGACCATGAAAACAGGGCTAATAGGTATTTGTTCCCATCAGTCCTGGGCACATTTCAAGTTTCAACAAGGCAGGTCTTCGGCAGCAAATCCAAAGAAAGAAAACCAGAAAACATAGCTTCCAATGAAAACAGAGAGAAAAACAAACTCACAGGAGGCACATAATGCACATCGCATAAGAAAACTGCACCAATTGTAAAGAATTTCTCATGAGAAGCAAATGGTATTATTTTGGCTAGTTCTAGCCAAAGTTTCGCTAGGCGGCAGGCGGAATCTAGGCGCTGACCCCTAGCCTAGGGAGTAATCGGGATTAATCGCGCCTAGGCGTTCCTAGGCGTTTTTCTAGGCGTTTTAAATCCATTCATATTTTACTGTAAAAGTCTATAAAAAAAAACAGGACACCTGTGGGCCAAGAGTTGTATAGAAAGGCCCATAAACAGCCCAAGCCCATATCCTAACCGTCGCGTCCTCCGCCCTAGCTCCACCGCTCGCGTCCTCCGCCCCCGTCCTAGCTCCTCCGCACCGCTCGCGTCCTCCGCCCCCGTCCCTGCCTCCTCAGCACCGCTCGCATCCTCCGCCCCCCCGTCCCTGCTTCTCCACCTCCTCTGCCATGGCCGCCGCCGCCGCTAGCCTCCTCTGCTGCAGCCGCGCAATCTCTCTCGCTCGCCCGCCCCGCCTCCATCTCTCTTTCTCGCCCGCCCGCCGACATCTCCCTCTCTCGCCCGCCCGCCGCCGCCTGCTCCTCCCTCACCGGCGACCTCAGCCCGCCTAGGGTTCCGCCTACCCCCATAGGCGAGGCGGGCACCCTCCGATTCGCGCTTAATCGCGCCTAGGCGCGCCTAGGCGAGCGCCTAGCGGAACTTTGGTTCTAGCCAATCCCATATCAGAAGGTACTTGGAAGAGTGTTAGGAAAGCAGCCAGTTATCATTGTAGGTTTTCAACCATGCATAAAACTCTGGATGCTTCAAGTAGCACAAAGTTTGCAGAGCTAAAGAAATAGTACCTGAAAATATTGGTTCCACAAGCTAGATTTACCAGAGCTTAAAGGATGCTCTTCATTAGTAACTTCTAATCTCGGAAGAAAGCCAATCCTCTCAACATTTAATTCTTTCTTTCTCGACAGCTTTGTTTCCTCCATCCTTCGTAGTTTTTCTGACTGACCACATAAAGGACTGTCAGAATTCTCACATTAACAATTGAACAATTTATGTGCCCTTAGAAGAACCAATCACAGAAAAAAGTTCAGGACTATACCAAACAGCAGTGGTAAACACCTCCAAATAATATGATTTAAGGGTCGGAAGAACTAGCTGTGTTGCCTAGTATCTCTCTTATCTTAGAACTTTTAAGTGACACCTATGGCAAATGCTGAGAGCTAATCAACATTTTAACTACCATTGCTACTGCATAGCCAATTGACTTCTCATTTTTGGGGGGCACATTCTTGATTTATTTCCAGGTAAAACAACCACACAACATTGTCGTACGGAACAAGAAACAAGTTTTCCTAGCAATTCTAGATATTGTCCTTATATTACATATACAAAGATAAATAGGATTGATATATCTTCACTCATTGAGTTGGAGACTAGCAACTGAGACTTACAGGATTTAGAAGAAACTCTTCTTTGTATGCACTATATTGACTCCGCTTCTTTTCTAACTCATAAGCCCATAAGGAACGATCAGTTGGCAAATACCCCAAAAGAAGCTGCACACTATAAATATAGTAGAATAAATTTCTCGTGTAGAGAGTAATTAAATAACAAAAATTGATGTAAATTGTACAGACATACTGCGAGAAGCTCCTAGAGTGCATGCTTAATCATGACCATTTACAAAACAATGCATGATACATAAATTGGGGTCAATGTGGAATGCTATGCAAGCCATGGTAAACCCACACCTATCAGAATTAGAACATTAGTTTAAGCAAATTCAAATGGACACTGATGGTAGTCAAACACAGGACAAGATTGAATATAAGATATAGCCCAGGAGGGTAAAAGAATAAGACAGTTTATTGAGAATTTTGGTGGTTTTCAGTTTCACTGAACAAGGCCACGAAACCTTTTCAAGGATTATATTTCCTACACAAATTAGAAGCCACTTTTTGAGTGGGTGATTTTCACAAAATGTAGGTGCACGAAAAACTACATCGTAGACCAACAATTATTGTTCATTCCCCATTTTCCAAACAACCACCAGCCCTGCAGATCCCTACACTCTTGTGACCTTAAAAAACTACACTCTTTGTACCTATATCTCCATGTCTCAATTCAAGCAGAAAAAACTTAACGACAGACATAAGTCAGCTATGCAAAATTAAAAAATGAACATTTTGGGTTGTGAACCTTTCTCCTTCCTCATTTACCTCACCAGCTCAATCTCTCACCATCAAATTACAGTCTAAATCAGGGCACAAAGGACATTAGCTCACTAACACAGGACACCTGTGTTAACATTACTATGAACAATTCGTATTCATACTAACAATTACTAAATTTGCAAAATAAGACCCCAATCAAATATCAACACTAAACCCTTGCAGCGCAACTAGGAAATGCAGCACTCAGAACTCTCAACCGAAATTCGCATTACAATCAGAAGAGAATGCGAGTGGGGACCTTCCAAACGACGGGTCGGACACCGCCACCGCCGTCGGGAACGCCAAGGCAGGCTAAGCGCCGCAGCTCTCCCATGTTCACCACCTTCTTCGACAGCTGCACGCACCCACATCAGAGTCAATCAAACAGGAAAACACCAAGTCAGAATCCAAGCGATAACCAACCAACACCCCCTTTTCCTGCACGCACTGCGGCCTTGAAGTCGGAGAGCAGGTGCGCCCGTATCACCGCCCCGGCGCCATCCTCCTCCTCATCCCCCCGGCCACCACCCACCCCTACGGCCTGCTCGTACGACGGCGGCGGCGGCACAGCTGGCGGCGGGGGCTTTGGGGGCGGCGGCGGGGCGAGGTCGACGCCGTAGGGGTCCGGCGGAGCGGGCGCGGGCGGGGTCGCGGACCAAATTGGGCTGTTAAGCCACTCCGGCACCGCCCGTCCCTTCTTCCGCATGCTCCCCTACACCCGAAGGATCGAGGAGCCGCGAGTGTGTGTGTGTGGGGGGGGGGGGGGGGGGGGGGGGGGGTGGGGGGGTGGGGGGGTGGAGATGGGGAGGCGCCGGCGTCCGCGTGGGTGAGCGGAAGCGGAAGGAAGGGGAGGGTCTGGAAGAAGGGGATGGAGGAAGAGGGGACAGCAACAGCGGCGCAGATCTCGAAACTGCAAGTGGCGAGTTGTAGCGCTCCTGCTGTGAATGCAAGGATTGTTTCGGCCTTTCGGGGATTTGGAGGAAAGAGGAGGGAGGGTCCAGTGGTCATGGACGGTAGCCGCACGTGACTGTGATTTTGTTGGTGTTGTTATTATTATTATTATTGTTATGTTCTAGACGCAGAGGCTGGTTCGGCTGGTGAAAAAGCCGGCTGGTTTCGGCTGATTCAATATTGTTATGTGAGAGAGAATAAGCTGAAACAAGCTGAAACAAGTCGAAACATGACCTGCAGAACAGGGCCAGAATGGTGACAAGATCGTGTGATCGACCATGTCGTATATTAGGAAATCGCTTGGGTCACGTGAGCTCATGACGCTGTTTATATACATGCTCCTCTCTCTTTCTAAATATTAGGTAACGTGTCCGTGCGTTGCTACAGGATAGCTAACATTTTGTATTTAAAACATACGGATCGCACAATAAGATGATAATACTGTAAAACTTAAATAATTATCCAATTGAGTTTCTAATTAGTCATATTAACACATATTAGGTGATAAAGATCATGAAACATGTTTTATATTTTCTATGTTTTTAGTCTTGTAGATTTCATGAAAAAATTAATGACCCTGGTGCAACGTAGGGGCATATATTATCTAGTAAATAAAGGGATACAAAGGATCTATACTCCTGAATGCGCAGAACCAGCGCCACTACGAGCGAGCCATCCCACGACCACCGGTATGGTGTTATTTAGCACTATTGTTCATTGTTACCGATAACTTGCTTTGTTGATTTTATTCAAGTAAGTTATGTTTGTAATTATGTATGTGCTAATTCAGTTGAGCCCATATTAACACATGAGAAAAGTGGGGGAAGTAGACGAAACTCATAGTTTTAAGAACATACATGTGTAACAGTTACGAATGGTTACAAAACGAAATATTATGAACAAAACACTCAAAGTGTCATTATGCCATCACATAAGAGTGTATACAACATCTTCGTATAGAGTCTGATGAGCCAATTGAAAATACCTAGGAATAGCAACAAATATGGTGTTAGTAAAATATTATTTGTGCAATATAAATTGAATGAAAAAAATGCATTTATGTGTTAGTAATATAATGTTACCTCGCCTATGGTGTTAGAACCTCCTTAAATACAATATTCTTCATGAAAGTTCCATCTACTACTGGGATCTTCTTATGCTTATCTTTTTTATTTGACGCATTCCTATTTTTCTCTCTCTCTCGACATTCTTTATAATATTTTTCCTCTCTTTTTTTTGCCTCCTCCTGTGATTCTGCATCAGGTGGGAGGGCAAGGATCTTAATATTGGTTCTTGACGTGGCTCTAGACATCGCAACATACAACTGACCATGAGAGAAGACCAGCGCGGGCAGGTACACACCCACGTTCGGGATAGTTTGGCCCTGTGACTTGTTGACCGTCATGACAAAGCTCAACCTGATAGGAAACTGCTTCCTTTTAAACTGGAACGGGAACATCTCGTCATCAGACGAACATAGTGGTATTCGAGGAAGGAATACTCGCTTCCCAGCATGCTGTCCCACCAGGATTTCAGCGTCGATTGTATTTCTTTGAAACCCCCGCACCATCAGCCTTGTACCATTGCATAGTCCATTGGCAGGGTCAATATTCCTAAGCAATATGATAGGACACCCGAGCTTGAGCTTCAAGATGTGTGGAGGCAGCCCGTGGGGGGGGTTCAAACTGTTAAGGAACTCCGATGGATAGTAGTTATGTGGATCATCTACCGCGGAGTCAAAACTGTGATACACCGTCTCGCCGCCCTGAAACATATCAATTATTTTCATATTGATCATGTCCACCCAATCGTTACGTGTAGATAAAATCGCTCTGGTGGTGATATAGTCTTTGTCCGCCATGTTTGTATTTAGATCTGGAAAGATGATGTCGATCAATGTGTGAAGATCTTTCTCGACATCGCCAGAGTACGGGACACAGATCTCGTCTGGAATACGTACATTGCTATCTCCGTTAATCTTTTCCGTTCCACCACCAATGCGCAATAGATAATCTGCAAACCACGGATCACTCTGAGCCCTCATGTTGCGGATGAGCTTTAGGTGACGCATGGATTCCCAAAGATATGACCTTCGTAGAGAAGCACCGACAATTTGAACCCTAGATCCTTTCCGCACAACAGGGAGGACCTGTCTGAAATCCCCACCAAGGACAACAGTCTTCCCACCAAACGGTAGGTGTGACCGGCCCATTATATCACGTAGGCTGTTGTCTAGTGCTTCCACATTTTGCCTCTTTGTCATAGATGCCTCATCCCAAATTATGAGAGCTGCTTGCTGCAGCAACTTGACAGTACCACTCTGTTTCATGAAGCTACAGCAACCGTCCTCTTGAAGAGTTAGGGGTATCTTGAAACGTGAGTGGGCCGTCCTCCCGCCTGGCATTATGGCCGCTGCGACTCCAAATGTAGCTGTAGCCACGGCAAGCTTGTCCTAGCTACGTAGTTTTGCAAGAAGTGCTCCATACAAAAGGTCTTTCCCGTCCCGCCAAGTCCATCCACAAAGAACAACCTGCCTTGTTTGCTATAGACAGTGGCCATTATCTCATTGTAGGCAGACCTTTGCTCGGCGTTGAGTGAGTCGCACAATAGCACATCTTCGGGATTCTGCTTAACGCTTGCTTCCTCAAATATCTTACGAGGAATATGGCTGGCATCGTCGTATGAGTGATCAATATCTGGAAGAGGAAATGACCTTATGTCCTTCCCCATAGACTGCAGCATGTTTCTAATATCTATCAAAACCATCTGTTGCACCAGATCCGGTGATGGATTATTGCAGCTGTAGTCCTCTAACATTGCATCGTAGTGTTTTATCCACAACCCCATCACATCATGCGGCTCGCAAAATACCAATATTGTTACAAATAGTCTTCGTAGAGAGGAAGACATCTAGAATAAAGTAGCTTCAGTCAGACATTCATCTAGTGTATTATCTTCTTCAATTAGACCCCTCATTTTTGCAGCTTCACGGAACGAAGGTAGTAGCACGCCATCAACCGTCCTGAGGTGTTCATATGAGGTAGCACCACCAACATTGTTCAAGACAACACGAAGAAAGTAGCGTTCTCCCTCAGCAGGATGAGCCGAGACGACTCTTCCAACTTGGAAAATAGAGTTTTTCCTTTTTTGCCAGAATTTTCCATCAGTCTGCCAGGTAAAATGCTCTGGGAAGTCTCGATACAAGATTTTGCGGGCTTCCTCATGATGCCTGTTTGCATCGAAGTATGCTGTCAGCATTGACTCTTGTACATCTAGCCTATTAACGATCCGTTCGACTTTGTCCCATTTATGAAATGCCACCATGTGCATGTCAGGTAGATGAAGCTGCAGCTGCTGTACTGGTGGATGGTTCTTGCTCAAGTCAAAGCCATATATCCTCCATAGTGCTTCTGGAG
Organism: Saccharum hybrid cultivar R570; assembly: GCA_038087645.1. Taxonomy (NCBI): domain Eukaryota; kingdom Viridiplantae; phylum Streptophyta; class Magnoliopsida; order Poales; family Poaceae; genus Saccharum; species Saccharum hybrid cultivar. The sequence continues at coordinate 2,335,085 of JAQSUU010000704.1, read as the reverse complement.
GCGTCACCCACCGGGCGTCTCTATACTGCTTGATCTCATCAATGTTCCCTTTCTCATCTGCTTTGTCGGTCTCTCTCATCACCACCGATGCCCAGTAATGTCCCTTGTATATGTACTTGAATAAATACTTCACTGATTTAATGCTCCCATAGGCCTCAATATTTATATGGCAGTTGAAGGTACATAGCAGGCAAGGGTTGTAAGGCACGACCCATTGATTGTCCAGGTAATGGCCTCGAACTTTTAGCATGCGGCCGTCATTGCGTCGTCGATAAATGGGGTATGAATCCTTTCCCTGTGATGTTGCCTCACAGAATGGGCGCGGGTAACGGTTCTTGCATGACCCGTGGCCCACCGTGCATGGACAAGATGGATTAAGTGTCCCGCAGGGACCATGCATCATATGCTTGGTCACCATCTTGTAGAGCTTAGGGTACTTCTTGTTTGGTAGCTCTGCATTGATAATCATGTCATATTGCTCGGGACATGTGAGCTTGTACTTCCGTTCCATTATCAGCAAGAAGTGTGCGTGCGGCAAGCCCCTCTTCTGGAACTCCACTACATATACGTAGGCCTTCACCTTACCAAGTATGTCTTTCTCCATCAATATTTTTCTCATTGCATCTAACTTTGCTCTAAAGACTCGTGTTACGAGATCTGGGCGGTCCTGTGGTGTTTGGCCTGGATAAAGTTCATTTTTGATCTCATCACAGTTAGGGTTGCACATCATTGTGAGGAAGATATCAGGTTTACCATACTTTCGCACCAAAGCCATTGCATCCATGTATCGGCGCCTCATATCACGGGGTCCTCTGATGAATGACGAAGAGAGGACAGTACGCCTTCCGACATTCTCAGCAGATCCTTCACCCGAATGCATGCTATCCACCAGGCCTTGGTACAGGTCAACCCTCAAAGTATCCTGATTGTTCCTCATGTAGTCTAAACGTGAGCTCTCAATCTTGATATAGGTGTCGATGATGAACTGCTGGAAAAGACGCCGGCCATAGAGTATTGGATTAAATATCCCTAGTCGCATCTGAAACTTGTAGCAGTAGTAGTCACGCACGGAGACACATGTATTCGAAACTGGTTCTGCAGAACACATTGTGCGAATTAGTATCATGAGTTAATAGAAAAGAGTTTATATTGCATTATTATTAAAAAGAGTTCAAGTTACCTCCATCATCATCGTCACCATTCGCGGCATTCTCGGTACGCCTTTTGTGGATTGCTCGAGCTCGCTCAACTTGAGCCATAGTCACACCCACTTTTGGAATGCAATTGTGCCACCCGAGCTCACCCTTTAGAAAGAACATCGGGTATGATAGTGAGTCATAGCATGCATTATATGAGTAGATGCCATGTATAGATCGATCCTTCCCTTGCAGGAGAACACTATGCTCGAATTGGCCGTGACGCTCACTCCCCTCAACCCAGACGGTAGCCACCTCTGATGTCAACGACACGTTATATGTTCTCTGGTCAAGACGCTGGTCAAGGTTCAACTCGACCCGGTAATCCTTGAGGTTTTCAACGTGTCCCATACTCCTTAGTTGCTGAGAGTAGGGATTCCCTTCAAGGATCCCCACCAATTGCTGTATAACTTCTCTGTCTTTTTGGGCGCATTGCTCATGGCACTTGCTCATCTGATGCTCGAGGGACGGGTCGTCATCATAAAAATAAAGCTCGAGGTGTCTCTTTTCGACACCCTCCTCTTTACCAAATGATCGTATGTTATGGTAAATCTAGCCATGGGCACGGAACATGTAGACACCATAGATTCGCATGTTAGTGGTGATACGATCTAGCTGGCAGTACAGAGAAGTGAAAGGGAAGTGGTCGTTAAAATATCTGATGTTAGCACGAAAGTTTCTAGAATCAGCATCCGAGCTTGACCACAACCTCATAAGCTCTGATGGTGTCTCTGGAGTTGAAAGATGAATCTTTCCACCCCGACAACAGAATCCGGGGGGTTCACCCTCGAATTTCTTTGCGTTGCAGTGCTTGCAGTTCGGCACCAACGGTAGCATGTGCGACTCTGACGGGACATTAGCGTAAACCTTGTCGTATGGATCTGGGACATCATGCTCACTGTTCTCTTGCTCATCCGTGTCGAGACTATGCTCGACGTCGGTTCCCTCGTCGTCTTCTGATAAAATTTTGATGTGTTACGCGTTAAAAGAAAGTTTGTGAAAGAATGTTTTTACTATTACACGGTGTACCTTGTCCAGCGGAAAAGTATGCCTCATCCTCTTCCTCGTCCTCCTCAAATATGACATCTTCATCATAGTCTGTGTGACACGGCCACATATATGATGAGAGAAACATAATGGCATACAAAAACACAAAAGGGGATAATTTTAATAAAGAAAATACCATCCTCGACCATCTCGTCTGGTGTATGATCTTGTGCACCGTTTGGAGGCATTGAAGAGGTACCGTCAACTACAGACGGTTGTGTCTGTGTACTTGTGCAATTATTAGGTGGTGGAATTGGTGTTTCCTGGGTGACACCATCTGCAGTAAGAAAAAGTATGAGTTTTTCGAATATGAGAGTGAAGGTGAAAGTACCGACAATATATAGTGATCAAGGCTAATTACCGTTGTAAACCACACTCGGTTGAGTCGAGCCATTCGAATCATTGCACTTTTCATCCGCACACCCTCTACCCTTTCTTCCAATGTTTGCTTCAAAAACCAGATTGTGACGGGATAGAAGGGCATTTCTCTCTCCAGTGGTCACACGATGCCTATGTTTGGTCCGTGCCGCAGCCAATTCAGGGGTTTGGACTTCTAGATTTTGAATTGTAGTCGGCGCGATGTCAACAGGTGTTCCCGTCAATTCAGGTATTTCCATATCGTCTGAAGGCGCTTCAGGCGATTGAGGTGAAGAAGGGGAAATAAGCATAGGGTTAAAGTGAGGGCTCTCCATGGCGATTGAGTCCGGATGTAGATTGTTGGCTCGGTGTTCTCTCACCGCCGTATTGTATTTTTTGTTGATCTCTTTTCGTTTCAACTTCTTCTCTTGTGGAGTCATTTGCAGTTTTCTTGCAGTATTTTTTGCCGCATACAACTCACGCCGCCTCTTGTTTATTTGCGCCTTTTGTTCAGGAGACATTGCAGCCCTTCGTGCTCTATCTAGCTTACGCTTACGCTCTTTTGGACATGTGACAATATTGTCGATGGAACATGATGCATTTACAGCATCTATGTATTAATAAAAATATGTTCGGTCTCAATGTTTAATAGATGAAGAACACATAATAATTGAAATTCTATGATAATGAATTTACGCAACATACGATGATGTTCAAACTCTTTTTGTAATTAAAAACAAAGCCACCATTCTATAAAGACGTACCCGTTTCTTGAAAAGTGTCGATATCTGTATCAGTTAAACCCTCGTCAATATCATCAGGTGCTCCAATGGTTAAAGGGACAGCACCGTCTAAAAATTTATTCATATGATAAGTATCCTACAACACCACGATATGATATTGCTACGGAGAAATCAATATTATTTGCACACCTGTTGGCTGGGCAGTCTCCTTTGGAGTCATTTGTAGCATCATTCCTGTATTTTTTGGTGTATTTTTTGTTGCATACAATTCACGTCGTCTCTTATTCTATAGCGCCTTTTGTTCAGTAGACATTGCAGCATATCGTGCTCTGTCACGATCACGCTTACGCTCATTTGGACACATGACAAGCCGGTTGATGGGACTGGGTGCATATCCAGAACCTATATATCAGGGAATAACACTTTAATCAACGCATGTTAGGATGGTGTCTAAGCACAATCGTAATAAACAAACACAGGCACGATTCACCAGAATTCCAAGCAATGGATACAAAAGTGTACCCGTTTTATGGTTGCCTCTCTGAGGAAGGATCTGCAAGCCTTTCATGTGATCAAGCATTCTCAGATCAATATGTTCTTAAAATAAATGCGTTAACCCATCATTCTGAAGCTTGAAATATATTAGGTGAACTGTGCAGGTACTCAATTTACTGATAAGATAATGAAATTCAGGAAAGAACGGTTACTTTAGCACAAATACTAAGATTAACCTAAACATCAACAAGAATTTAAATTACTATGAGACTACAAATGAATTGCATATTAACCTAACCATCGACAGGAATTTAAATTACTCTGAGATTAACCTAACCATCGTGTTTGCATAAGCCAAATCACTGTATATTGATCAGTCACTGAGCATCCAAAGCTACCTACAGCAATCAGTGCTCTTCTGAACCTTGCAATATCTGTTCCTGTGCTGTTTACCTGAAATTTGAAGATACCCAGACTTGTAATTAGTAATAACCAGTCATACAATTAAATGCTTTGAATATGAAAATCAACTATTATGAAAATCAACTATCAAACCAATCCTGGTTACAATTGCCGGACCATGAACAGTAGACAGGAGTGAAAACAATATATTAATTAAGCAAGTATTACAATTTGCCGAACCATGAGCGGTAGGTGTTCAGATGTGACTCTGCAGTTCAGTGTGTGGTACACTGAACTTCAGCCTGCCTCGCCCAAGCGTCTCCCTCTTATCACTCAAATTGTCAACTATATGCTATTCTCCCTGTTATCTCACTCCAATTGTCAACTATATGCTATTTGTTTAGTTCAGATGTAACAACTGTGGCAATTTTCCAGACCACTTTCAGTTAACTCAATTAGAAAGGCTTGCCTTGCTTTCTGTAGGCAACACCTAAGGTGTACTGATTTATTGATGCTATAATTTCCAATTTGTCAAGACTTTCTAGATTGCTTCCTAAGCTTAGCTGAAATAGAAGAGCTGAATGATGGTCCTTATAAAAAATCCAACTACTTTCTGCAGGTTGGCTATGATACAAAAATAAGTGATCGTTAGAGCTGCATATGTCACAAGGGCAAGATCAACCCAAATGTAGGCAACAGTGGTATGCCTGATTGTCGACCACTTAAAAGTGGAAAAGTCACTTGCAAACTCTGAAACTTCTGTAACTCAAAAGGAAACTGAACTTGAGAAAATATCTTGTTTCTTTGACCAAAATATTGTTAACTAATCTGACGAAGGCTACGGCAACATAAATTAATTTGAACTCTATGCAAGCTTGAACTGAACAAACAATAAAATAAGATAACTAAAGACAAGCAAGAAATAATTATCTAAATAAAGTCACTGTAGCAGAAGGTGACAGTTCAGAATCTAAAGTCTGAAACGTGGAACTTACCTACTTACTTGATGATAAAGATGCAGTGCAAACTGAAATATAGAGCAAAGCTGTGTGGAGAGAAAATTTTAGAGAAAACACAGCTGAAGACTGAACTGAATTTTAGTTTTTGTTTCCTAAGCCTCACAGAAGGGCAGGCCTGGTGCAGTTGGTGAGTGCTAGCTCGCCGAGTCACCAGGTCCTGGGTTCGAAGCCGTCTCTCTGCAGAATTTCTGCGGGGGTAAAGACTTTGCTTCGGTTATTCCCTTCCCCAGACCCCACTCGTGTGGGAGCCTCTGGCACTGGGTCTGCCCTTTTTTTTTCCTAAGCCTCACCAAACTGTAAGAATCTGAACGATTTGCTGTTTCTTTACTGAACTGAAAGATTCAGCTATGCTGCACCTGAAGGAATCCCAAAGAATCCAAACTTTCAGGGACTACTGAACTACTGAAGCTGAAGGCTACCAGAGAAAACGAAAAACTATACTGAAGAAAAACAGTACAACCTGACAGAAGAAGAATTCCAATATTATAATTTCCAGTGCATGCTGCGTATACCTCTGTATATTATGTTTCAGTGAAAGTGTGAAACATAGGATGAACAAGGCTTCACTTGTCCGTAGCTATTGCCGGACAAATAACAGTGATGAGTTGAGATTCTCGGACTGAAGGCACTCACTGTCGATTGAGCAAGTATCATGTAATAGTGAATGATCTGCGCCTCCACAAATAGCCAATATGCATCTAGTATTCACTGACGATAAGAATAGTTACGGTGCTTTATGTAATCTCTGCTTTTTTTTTTCTGAAGATGCTATTGCAAATTTCAGTGACTAAAATAGAAACATTAATAAACAAACAACCTAAATGAAGGTTTTGAGACATACTGCAGAGGACTCAGTGACTCACGTGTGCTGCTGCAGTTCTTCTCGTCGTCCGGCTTCGTTGGGCTCTGACTGCCGCCTGAGATGGCGATGAGTGAGGATCAGGGGGCCGGGGGCAAGCCTTCGCCGGTGTCAGACCCCAGCCGGAGGCCGCTGCTCACGATCTCTCTGCAAACAGCAAGTGACAGAGTAAAATTCAAACAGCAAGCATTGAACCTTTCAGGTCTCAAGCATCAGCTCGTATACTAAAAAAACTGTTGGGCTATGGAGTTCCACATCCAAAACTGAAGGAGGAAGATGAGGGTGAGAGCACCGCAGCCAGGGGCCCGCTCAGGCCGCTGTGACGAGGCTGCCACAGCCAGGGGGCAGCAATGGTGGAGCCGCACTCGCTGGGGCGGGGGGTCGCCCGTGCCAAGATGCATGGAGAGGACGGCGCGACCTCGCCGCGGGTGGTGCCTGGGGCAGGCACAGCGCTGGTGGAGAAGAGGGAGCGGCGGAGGCGTGACGCTGCGGGGGGGGGGGGGGGGGGGGGGGGGGGGGGGGGGCGGAGCGGCAGGGTGAGGCGAGGTTTCCCACGAAGAGGCGGGCGGAGGCGGCGCAAGGGCCGGCTCGGCAGCGGCGGCGAGGTCGACCCTGCGGCGCTTGCGTTCTTTGCCGTGGAGGACGCGGTAGAGCGTGAGGCGCTCGCGTTCTTAGCAGTGGAGGACGCGATGGGGAGGGAGAGGAGGCGGCGGCGCGGTGGTGTGGGCGAGCGTGAGGAGGCGGCGGCGTGGGTGCGATAGGGAGGAAGAGGAGGCGTCAGCGGGGCGGCGTGGACGAGCGGGCGCGGCGGCGAGGTTTCCTTCTGCGTGCGCGAGCGATGGCGGCGTCTGCGCGAGGTTTCCTTTTGCGTGCGCAGGGGAAGGCATGGTGGCTGAGGCATCCGGAAGGAAGGAAGGCAGACCGTCGGAGATTGCGGGGCGAGCGGTGACTGCAGTCGCAGGGGAAGGCGCGGTGTGGGGAGGAAAGTCGCGGTCGCAGGGGGAGCGGACCGACGGAGCGAGGATTGTCGCACCAAACGCTGGTCATGATTTCTCTCTTTTGAGTTATCTCTACTATAATGAAATACTTAAATTATACTTGTCACCCAGTAAAACGTCCCCTGCTGAGAGCCTTCGACCATTATGTACTCAGAAAACTGCACATAAGAATTCGTCTTCGTTAAAATCAAGGGCTAATAAAACACCTAGACGAGATCTGATGGCCGCCGATGAAAGTTTGATGCCAGGCTTCAAACGCACCCGCATCCCACACACTCGCCCTCCACCCACGCACGCACCGTGCGAGCAGGGTTCGATTCCCTGCCCCGCTCCCCACGCCCCTTTTTTCTTTTGTTTTTCTTCCGAGAGAAGGGTCCGGAGATGGGAAGGCAGGGTCAGGAGAGGGCGGCAGCGGCTCCACGCACAGTACGCCCGCGCCTAGGGTTTGGGCAAAGGGCACGGTGGCTCCACGCGTCGGATCTACCTCCATGACGCGTAGGCCTAGGCACGGAGCAGCTGCCGGCCTCCGGGGAGGTGTCGTCGTCTTCGGCCGCGGTAGCACGGGAGGCTGCTACCGCCGCCGCCGTCGCGTGCGCCCTGACGGCCGCACCTCCGCCGGCCACTGGTTCCTGGTCGCGGCGCCGCCCCGTCGCACTCCACCGGGGCCATGAGTCTTTCTCGACGGCACGCGCGTCCGGGGTCACGCGGCTCCATCGAGGAGGTAACCGTGGTGCCCAACTCCCTGGTTGGTGGCCGCCCTTCCAGCACGGCAGCATGGTTGTCACTTTCGGCGCCTCCCGCTGCTGCTTAGCCCGGCCGGCTGATGCCCGAACCCGGGACCCTCGCGCTTGCCCGACAGCCGGGCAGCGGTGGTGGCGGCGGCCAGAAGGGTGGGGTGGACTGGATCTGACCCCCTTGGCCACCGCGGCATCCGCGTCCGCATCCGTGTTCTCTGGTCCACGAGCGGCGGCGGTTGTAGCCGAGGCGGCTTGGCTCGCTCCTCAGGGCCCTTTGGATCCGATCGTCGACCTAGGGTCCCTCCATCCCAATCTACTCCTCCTGAAGAAGGTCACTTCTCGGGGCCCTCTGGATCCGGTTGTCCTAGGTTCGTGACTCGATTTGATTATTGTTGATGTTTACTGATTTCTTTTTTCTTACAAAGCGACGAGGATTGCGGCCCTGGACACTATGACGTCCTTCTCCGAGACCTACATGACTGTTTTTCTTGTCCATTCTAAGAACGGTGTTTAATTTTCCGTGTTTTGATGATGTGGTTCTGTTGATCTCTGTACGCAGGGTAAAGTTTCTGAATATGTGCATATGTGCATTCCTGGATCAGTACCTGATGCTTTGGACCCAGCTAATCATCATGTTATTCACAATGTTTGTCCTTGCTGAAATCAAGAGGTCCATTCAAGCTCTTCTGTTATCTGCCACTTTCAAATAAATATCCTTGTTAATTTTTAGTAATGTCATCTTTTGGAACGTAGCTGTCTGGCAGTACATGCTGTAGAAATCCCCAAAATTCTTTCAAACTTCGTGTGCTGATGCAAACACAGCAAAATACAAATGTATTTTATAATCTCCATTACTCACGGAACAGCCATTCTCAATTCTGTGGCACTTGATGCCTTCCCTCATCACTGATGATGTCTAACCGTCTGATGCACAGGTCAAGTGGCTAACAATGTAGTTTTGGAAAAACATGCCATGTTTCTTGCCGTTTAGGTAGCCTGGGTGCTTCACTTTCTGCAATAGGTTGTTAGAAGAATGTTGAAATGACCATTCTTATATTCTAGAAATGGCTAAAAGGTGTATAATAACCAAGCTATGTGAATTTTATTGAGAAGACTAAAGATGTATAACCTAGCTATGTGATTTCAGGGAGAGGCAAAGAAAGTTGTTGCAACTTGGGCCCTCTGGTTTGATATTTTGAAGGCATATCCTCTTTGGATTTGTATCAATTTTTGACTTGGTTCATATTTGTCCTCCGATGAAGTGGCCACTGTTGACCGCTAAAAAGTTTAATATAGATGCTTCGATTGACCAATACTATAATGGGCAATTAAATTTTCTGTTATACACAATTTGAAAATTCAGATTTCTAAAATACTAGAATTCAAACTATGATCTTCGAACTTGGAGGGGTGTTGTCAAGGTTTCCTCTATAACTTACTTTGAGATAAAAAGAGTTTTCCAAGTCAATAGTTTTTCATCTGTTTTCGAAGTATACATTGATTGAGCCTACTTTTCCAAGTCATTTTTGGGCTGTTTGTTTCTTGATTTTGCATTTGACTAAAAATGGTGTTTGTTTCTTGGACGGAATCCATGTCTACTTTTCAGATAAACTCGATAAATATGAGTTGAACATGACCCTACCATTTATTTTCTGTGCAGTTCTCGACCACAATGGAGCTGTTCGGCTGGAATTATAAGCCGGCTGAAAAACACTGTTGGCTGATTTTTTGTGAGAGAAAAATACTGTTCCGGCTGAAAAAACAAGCTGAATAAGACGGATTATAAGCCAGATGAACAGGGCCAATAGGGTGGATTTCTACTAATTTGAAAACTAGCTTAGATTATTGAGTCATTACAGCTGCCATAAAAACCATGGAGGCTGAGAATGGTTAAGTTACTAAAAACTGTGGGTTAATGACCAGGGACGCACGCATTATGTTCAAAATGTTAGTTCTGCCTACCAGGTTTATGTGATTTATTTAAATAGTTGTCTAGAACTTAAGGATTTTTGCTGCTATATTTCAGATGGATCCTCATGTGGCAAGCAGCTCACTGCGTGGTGGGATTAAAGATGGAGAGGTTCTTCCTACTGGCTCCACCTGATTTTGTAATATAATGGGATACACATGTTATTGTACTTGCGCTGATGTACTGCTTTTTCTCTTAGATGATACTAAATGGTAGCCCTTTTTAGTTTTAGCACTGACAGGAACCGGAAGAATTATTGCCCCTGATGATTTGAGTTTTCTATTCTATTGATTTTTCAAGCCCTAAGATGTTGCCAACCAAATTAACATGTACAATATGATATATAACTCAGATCGTCCTTTTGCAGTTCATGATGGATTTAAAGTGATTAAGCTTCCTTATCAGCAAGGAAAGAAGGAACGGGAGTTCTCCATGTACATCTTCCTACCTGATGTTCATGACGGCTTGTTTGAATTGACTAAGAATTTTTCTGCGGACCCATCATTCTTACAACAACATTTGCCAACTGAGAAGCGACATGTGGATCTCAGGGTTCCCAAGTTCACAGTATCATTCCAGGTCGATATGAAGGAATTTCTAAAATAAATGGGCCTTGAATTACCCCTCCTCCATGATGCAGATTTCACTGATATGATCAAGGAAGATGAATCCAGAAGTCCATTGTATCTATCTGGCATACTTCATAAAGCAAGTTCGGAGGTTAGCTGTTTTGTTTCAGCTTGCCTTTTGTCTCTGATGAAGTACTTCCACCCGAACTGTTATACAATTATACTTTTGGTGAACAACATACACTCTATACCAACAGCTTTTTAAACTTTGGTCAAGTGAGTTATTTATATCCACTAACTCTTCGACTTTGTATAATCTTGTGCATCCTATAATGATTATTAACTGGCTGACAAATCCTTTAATTCTAAATAACTCTATATGTTTGTTTGTGGGATAGGGAGGGTGATTTCTCAAATGATAAAACTCAACCTGACAAAGTGACAATAATGACACCTTCCTAGACCACTGAAAGAGTGGCCTTGCACAAATAAATTTTAAACAATCAAACAATACACTCCTAAAAATATTTTTCCTCTTGAACATTAGTTTGCTTCCGATGGTGTATTTCGTTTGTGCAACCACAAGAAGCTTTAACGAATGCTATCTTATTGATTGTGGATATTTATATATGCAGTTGGAATGCAGCATATGAGAGTCTGCTTGGATCAAATAAGCCATTTCCTGCAGACTGGCCTCCGTCTCATAGCACCAGGTTTACGCCACATGCATATATATATATATATATATATATATATATATATATATATATATATATATATATATATATATATATATATATAAGTTAACATCTTCAGACCTGTTTGGGTACAACAGTGCTATCCAAACCAATGTTGTGTTTTTTATTGCCCACTAACGCATGTATTTTTATGCTGTCATGCTTACACATGCTCTTCTCTAGAAAATTGGGAGGCTTCCTTCTATACCATTTCATAAAGTCGTGGGATGGCGTAAGATTGCCACCGATCAATACTGTAAGCATATATATTCTCTATGTACATTCCGTACACTATATAGAAAATTAATAACTTAACTTATTATCTGCCATGCACAGCTATCAACTCCACTGAGGATGGAATTCTTAGCGGACATTTTGAAGAGCCGTACAAACGAATGTTTTGACAGCTTCCCTGAAGATCTCCAAGTCATGTTTAAGGACTTAGGCAGAATGTAACTTAGATGGTTAATGTGAGAAATAACTTTATTATGTCTTCTTATGCAAATGTCTTTCCCGGATTGTATACAGACCCAAATATAATTGTATAAAAGTTGAACTATGGAAAAATCATCTTTTGGTTGTTTTCATATGCATTTCCAAAATAAAGCCGTGGCGTTAGCACGGGCATTATACTAGTATTATATAGGAGATATGTCATTTTCGTTTCCTGAGAACAATTTTGACTAAATATATATTAAAAATATTCATATTTATGGTATATAATTAGTATTATTAGAAAGATCTTCAAATCTAGTTTTTTAACAAATTTATTTGGAGATACAAATGTTGCATATATTTTCTATAAATCAAGTCAAACTTGTGGCACGTACACCAACAACAATTGATATTTAGGGACAGAGGAAGTACACCTTCCATCTCAAAATAATTGTCGGTATTTGCGCTGATCAAACTTTCTCGCATTTGACTAGATTTATAAAAATATTAACAATATTTATATCTCTAAATTAGTTTATTATAGAAATAAATTCAACAATCTATCTAATAATATTGAATAAGTGTTATAACTATTTTTTTAATTTGATCAAAGTTAAAAGCGTTTGACTTTTTGGAAAGTGAGAACGACAATTATTTTAGAACGGAACGAGTATAGGAAAATTCGTTCCTAGGCGTTGTTTGGATCCATTGGCTAAACTTTAGTTGGCTAGCTATGGTAGATCCAAACAGCACAAAACTAAAAAGCAGTTAAAAGTGTTCCTAGGTAATGGGAACCCCTGTTAGCTCTTGCAACCCGGCTAATGGCAGTTAAAAATGACCAGTTACCAAAAATGCCCTCGTCTTTTCACCCCTGGACCGCATTGTGCTCTGCCCATCTTCTCTGCATCTGCGCTCGTGCCCTACCGGCCTTCTCCGCCTGCCCACCATGGCTGCTCCAGACCCGGCTACGAGCTCCAGCCTCCACGTTGGTCGCGCCCACGAGCTCCGCCGTCGTGGACTGAAGTATATGCTGCTGGTTCTGCTTCTTCTTCTCGAGGAAGCGGAGCCCGAAGATGTTGTGGAGCGGGGCGCCGGTGGCGGCCTGCAGGAACTTGCTTGGGGCCTCGATCAGCCGGATGCGCGTCCTCCTGCTGCCGCTCCGCCTTGCCGGAGGAGCTATCAGCCAGGATGCTACGGACGCACCTCTTTAGCAACTATCGGATGTGCAAGGTGCGGGACAACACCTGGCCATGCTTGGCAGGGCCGCCGACCGTGACCTCCTCCTCATCTTGTGCGTGAGTGGGTTAGGACAACACTGCCACCGTCGCCTTCACGGCTAGTTTGTACCTCACCCTGCCCTTCCTCTTCAGCACCCTCCGTGAGTACGAGCATGCGGCCCCAGGCTCCAGGCTAGGGCACGGGCGAGGCGTGCCGTGTGGCCTTCGCCTGGAAGCAATATTCTAAAAGGCAACAACCAAGTGTTCATTCAGATTTCAGACTTTTCAGACTAACAACTAACAAATACCAGGCATTCAGTCATAGGCTCCCATGTTTAGCAAATGCAGATATATGTAGTCATAGGCTCATAATAACATTTAGGCAATGCATATAGATGCAATCAGCTAAACATGCCACACTAGCACTCGAAGTCTGTAGAACATATAGATTCATGTAGTGACCTATACAAAATAAAATACAAGTATGTCAGCACCAGGGCTGCTCTGCCGGTTCTAGAAGATAGAGTTCCAGAGGACACAGCGGAAGCTTCCCAGGAGCAAGCCCCGTCTAGCCCAGCGAGGCCCAGACGACAAGTTAAGCCTAGTACTAGAGTGAGCAGCCCCGAGTGGGTGTAGTATATGTGTTGAGATGGCGGCCAGGAAGGTGTAGACACACCTGTAATCCAAAATTGAACTCTGAATGCAAATCATTCCTCACTCCCTTCGCTCGTCTTTCCCCTTCCCCAAGTTCATAGATGTTCTTCCCTAGTTCCCTTGATCTGTTGCTAACATTCTGGTATCAGAGCAATTTTGCTGCAAAATGGCCACTTCCCGCTCCTGACAAGGCAGCCATGTAGCACACCGCCGGACACACCGCTGACCCGCCCGTGGTTTGGCACCGCTAAAAGGTCTTGATGGCTAGAGGGGGGTGAATAGCCTAATAAAACTTTTTACAAAAAGTGCTAGACAAGTTGATTAGTAACACAAATGGCAAGATGCGAGTTTTGCCTAGCCTAGTGGGGTGATGCAAGCCACCTATCCAATTAACAATTCTAGTTTGGTTCACACAACTGCCACAAGACAAACCGCAAGCTAGCAAAGCTATAAAGCTACTACAACTAGAAATACACAAGCTAGCAACTAAACAAGAGCAATAACAATCTAAACAAGAAGATAACAAAGTAAGTGCAAGAGGGAATTTGGAATGTTATACCGAGGAGCGATGATTGAGCCAACCAAAAGAATACCAAGATAGCCAATGAAGTAACCAATCACCAAGACGAAATCCAATTGATCAAACACAATTGAGACACAAGATTTATCCCGAGGTTCACGTGCTTGATGGCATGCTAGTCCCCGTTGTGTCCCCCTACACCACGTGGTTTGGTGGCTAATCGGTATCACATACCAAGCCTCTCAAAAGGTGCCACAAGAACCTACCAAATGGTAAGAAGTTCTAACACGAGCAATCCACTAGAGTTGGAATTTGGCGCACCGCCAGAGAACCACAACAACCCCTCACAACAAGCTCACCGGAGCCGGCCACGAACAATCACCAACACGTGCCGAACCTCCACCACTACTCCAAGCCGTCTAAATGGCGGCGACCACCAAGAAAAACAAGAATCCCGCAGCGAATGAACACCTAAGTGCCAACTAGATGCAAACTCACAAGCAAATACACTTGAGATCACTCAATCTCACTTTGATTAGGCAATCAAGCAAGGGAGATGAGTGGGAAGGGACATGCTTAGCTCAAGAGGATGTTAAAGAGTGAAAAAGTCCAAGAGAGTCCTCTAGGAGCCAGCCAATAAGTATTTATAGGAGCCCCCGAAAGAATAGAGCCGTTGGCTCATGAAACAGCCTCACTCAGGATGACCGGACACGCTGGTCTGGCTTGACTGGACGTGCACAACATCCGGTCACTCCACCATGACCTCCCCGATGAATGCCACATGTCTCACTTTGAATTTTGTTCATTCGATCATAACTGTCACTTAAAAGTACTCGTTTACGCACTAGAGTGACCAGACGCGCCGATCAAAATTGATCGAACGCGCCTCGACGTCCGGTCACCACTGATTCATGTTGCTGACCACACGACCGGACACACTGCTTGGACTGACCGGACGCGTTACACCCGGTGTCCGGTTTGAGTCTAGAGAGCAACCTTCACGACCAGACGTGTCCGGCCAATAGTGACCGGACTCGCCATCATGTCCGATTAGCTCTTCACTGATGCTGCTCCACGCCATGTTGACCGGACTCACCGGTCCCGTGAGGCATTGGATGCTCTGATTAGAAACCCTAGCTGCCCCTCGCGCTGCTCGCTAACACTGATCGGACGCATCCGGTTATGTCGAGACTGCGTCCGGTCACCTCTGTGACCTCCGTTCGCCTCCGTTTCTACCGCTCAAACTCCACCGCTTTCGCAAATGTGCTAACATCACCAAGTGTACATCACCATGTGCATGTGTGTTAGCATTTTCACAATCATTTTTGAGACGTTAAGTTAGCTCTCCACTAGATCTAAATGCATATGCAAATGAATCTTCATCTAGTGGCACTTAAGTGATCAATAGCCCTGGAAATTCCTCTCTTTATAGTACGACTATCAATCCTAAGCCATCCACACCCTCTATGGTGTCTTGGATGCAAAATGAAAAACCCTATCATATACCTTTGCCTTGAGCTCCATGATTTGGCTTTGCACCTTCATCTAACTCCATCATGGCAAGCACTTGATCACATCACCATTGCTTGATCCTTGCTTCACCATGTCATTGCACCAACCACATCATAGCTGCACACATGTCTTTGCTACGTAGTTAGTACTAGGTATTGTCACTAATTACCAACACCAACCATAGGACTTTCAACCGCGTCGACATGACTACATGAGATTTGGGATCCGGGGTCATCACGACCTGGATTCCCGTCTCGGCCAAAGGTACGTTGTTGGTTCCCAAAACTCCTGTTCTTCATTCGCAAGCTTAGTTTCATGGTCCTGTGCCTACTTTTCTATGGCCTCCTCCACCACTATTACCGATTCCACCTGACCCATTTTGTGTTCCCCATCCACAAGCCTTCTTTGGTTTTCGGCCACCACCTCGTCCACCCTTGCCTGATCCCCATCGTCTGAACAACCCCACAGGAAAACTTCCTAAGGTTCCCTTCCCTAGGTTTGATGGTGACAATCCCCGTCATTGGCGTACTTGTGCCGAAAAGTACTTCAAAATGTACTTCATGGAGCCCTATCTTTGGATCAGCATCTCTGAAATGCATTTCGATGGTGCTGCTCCCTTTGGTACTGGTATGTGCAAATTCCTAATTGATCATGGGATGATTTCTGTGCTCAAATTCATGACCGTTTTGATCACGATAGGCACGAGTCCTTATTCGCCAACTATTCCATGTGACACAAATCTCCACAATCTCCAATTATCTATCTCGATTCACTGAGCTTGTTTTTTGATGGTAAAAAACTATGGGGAAGATCCCCACAGTGTCAAAGGAGCTTTTTATATATTTTTATCAAAGTCTAGGGGTACTTACATAGGGATTTTATAAAAGTCTAGGGGTACTTACATAGGGATTTAACTGAATGCATCTAACCAAAAACAGAAAGCTAACCTAAGGTTGGGTTTCAATCTAAGTGACTGGAGAGAACACTGACTTTTAAAATTACAAAGCCATCTGGCTTGACACGGATCTCTTCGCTCAAAAATCTTGTCGTTGTGCATCTTCCAGATTTCCCAAGTAGCAATAATGGAGGCTTCGGTGAAGAACAGTAAGCTGTGACTTTGGCGAGCTTGGACAAATCGATCTTGGAGGTTTAGTGACTGATCCTAACTGAAATTGATCGTTCACCAACACTAGACTGGTCATGTAAAGAAGAGATGCTCAATGGTTTCCTCCTTCCTTGTCTCACACATAACGCAGAGATCATCATTGTGAACATGTATGTTCCTTCTAGTTAGCATCATTTTTGTATTGAGCCGATCTACCAAAATGAGCCATGCGAAGAATTTAATTCTAGGCATACATCCAAACTTCCATACCTCCTTGAAGATTGGGTGGGTGGCAAAGGCCTGGAAGACATGAGAATAAAATTTCTTGGAAGTGTAGTCCCTATTCCATACTAGCGTCCATCGGTCCAGTTCATTTTCATCATATCGAACATTCTGGAGGTGGTCTTGCATCTGTTGGAGCTCCTCATGGGCTTGGTGCGATAGAGGCAGAATGAACAAAGGGTCTAGGTCCTCGGCTTGCATAACATCTAGCATAGAGATACCTTCTGATCTTGAGAATGAAGCCAATCTAGGGAAGTCATGTTGCAAGATACAACCAGCCCATTCATCTTCCCAGCAACATACTGTAGAACCGTCTCCAATGGAACATCAAGCTATAGTGCGGTATAACCCATTAAGTCTGAGCACATCCTTCCACCAAAAGGATCCAACTTCACGGATAGTGTGTGGCACTTTTGTGGAGTAATACCTGAACCAAATTAGTTGCACCCAGGGCACATCGGACCTATTGTAAAACTTATGCAGGTGTTTCATCAACAATGTGTCATTCTATAGCCTTAGGTTGAGAACTCCTAGACCTCCTTTGTCTTTAGGCATTTGCACAGTCTCCTAGGCTACTAGATTGCCTCCTCTCTTTTTCTCTGAATTGCCTCGCCACAAGCATTGTTTCAATGACTCCTATGGGTAGTTTGATACTGTAGAGGGCATAGGTGGTGATGGGTGTTATTGCTGAGCTGAGCATTTGTAATCTTCCAGAGTAAGATAGCCAGGTGGAGCAGCCTGTGAGGCGTCTTTCAACTCTGTCCATCAACGGTGTGAGATCCTCCATGCGTGGCTTCGTGGTGCCCATCGGCAAGCCAAGATATGTGAAGGGTAGAGTGCCCACTGTGCATCCAAAAGTACTTGCCAAGCACTACATCCTATCTAGTGACACATTGATGGGGATCATTTGGGACTTTCTGTAGTTGACTCTAAGGCCTGTCGATTCTACAAATCTGTTGATCAAAGACTTGAGGAAGAAGAGCTATCGAGCATCAGCTTGCCTTATCATGAGTGTATCATCAGCGTATTGCACTATTGGAAAGTCTTATGTTGGCTGTGGAATTGGAGCCTTGAGTAGGCCTAAACTTGTGGCCTTGTTCACCAGTATCTGTAGGAGCTCGGCTGCCAACACAAATAGCAACGGGGATAGAGGATCCCCCTAGTGTACACCCCATTTGCACTTGAAAAATTTCCTAGGAACACCGTTTAATAAGACTGCTGAGCTACCACTGCTTAGAATGTTGTTGATCCAATGAAGCCATTTGGGAGGAAAGCCCAAGTGCTCCATGACTAGTAGAATCACTGAGTGCTCAACTGTGTCAAATGCCTTTTCAAAATCAAGTTTCAGGGTGATGGCTTGCCTCCTTGACTAGTGGCACCCCTAGTTTTAGGGGGATGAATGCACAAAAACTTCTAATTCTTTTTCAAAATCAATCTTGTATAGTGCGTGTTTTGATAAAACTATACTGGTTACGGTGGGTTAGTTGAATGATCACTGCTTGCAAGTGGTCAGCCATAATCTTGGTGATCAGTTTGAGACTGATGTTCATGAGGGAAATCGGCCTATAATCACTTACTATTTTAGGTCTATCAATTTTCAGAACCAATGTGATAAATGATGTTTTGATGCATTCAAGGTTGGTTGTTCCCATGTAAAAATCCTGACAGAGTTTGTAAAAATCAGATTTAATAATTTGCCAACATCTCTTCATGAATAGACCATTGAAACCATCGGGTCCCGGTGCTTTGTCACTGGGCATTCTCCTGACAATAAGATCAATCTCTAACTGCTAGAAAGGTTCAGCAAGATCTTGTAGGCCATCAACCGGTTCAATAAGGTTAGGTAAGTCAAAGAGCATGGCAGGGTTGGTACTAACACCTATACGGTTTCTAAAAGCACTCCATAACAAACCAACCTTCCCTTCATGGTCTTGTACCCAAACTCCATTTTCATTTAGAATTTGGGCAATGGAATTCCTTCTGTATGATATCATCGCCATACTATGAGAAATTTTTGTGCATTCATCCCCAAGCCTAACTCTATTGAATGTGTACCTTTTTTCCAGTATAGGTTCTTATAATGTAGCAGTTTCTCTAGTTGGGTCTTGACCAGTCTTCTTAGATTTCTTTCAGGATTATAGAGTAGCCTAGTGCCCTCTAGACTGTCTAGATAGCCGATCACTATATTCCAGTTTTCAATAAGCAGCTTTAGATTTGACATATTGCGACTCCATTTTCTAAGATCAACTATGAGCTTCTTGAACTTGGTTGACAATGTTTTTGCAGCATTAACACTGTCAGCAGTAGATAGCCAATTGTCTTGCACCGTTGTCAGAAAGTTGTCATGCTCTGCCCAAAAATTCTCAAACCAAAATATATTCGACCGAGGGATGTAGGTGCTGATCACAATCTTGCATGGTATGTGGTCCGAGGTGATTTTGGCCAGTGGAAGCACTTTGGTATTCGGGAAATCTAGGGTCTAGTTCGATGATGTGAAAAACCAATTGAGCTGTTTAAGCAAGGGATCTGACTGCATGTTACTCCACGTGTATGCCCTGCCCTTTAGTGGTAACTCAATAAGGCCTAGATGCCCAATAGCTTCATTGAAAAGTAGAGTGTCTGCCAGATTGCCCCCAGCCTATTTGAAAGGTCCTTGTTTGGTTTTGGTAATTGAGTGACAACTTAGGTGGACTAATATGTGGTTATGTGAGATACACAGGAGATTAGTCCACAGGTAATGGTGTCATGTAGGAGCTCATTGCATATGAGACATGACATGGAGTCATGTGACCAAGGTGGCAAAAGATCAAGATGAGGCTTGGCTCGACGGACCGGTTGCAAGTGTGAAGGGCAAGTCGGAGGCTTTGGAGCGATGGACCGTGAGGCGGTGAAGCTTGAGCAAGACTTGGCACCGATGGACCGACGCAACGGTGAAGAGCAAGTGAGGTCAAGATCGATGGACCAAGGTCACATGATGATATGAAGTGGATCATATCATTTGTGATATGGTTGGTGCATGTGTTGCATCAATGTCGGAGGAGATGGAGTGGAATGCGCAAGGCAAAGGTATAACCTAGGGCATTTCCATTTCACCGGTCATAGGTGTGTAGAGAAGCTGATGACCGGGTTTAGGATAGATGGCCGTACTATCAAGAGGGGCAAACTTGTTTGCATATCGGTCATCTAGTGCCACTTGAGCGATCTAACTTTGCATACGTGTTAGGATCGAGTGGCGAGGCAAGTTGAGTGCCTAATTCCTTTGAAGAAAATGTTTGTGAAAATGCTAACACACGAGCACAAGGTGGTGATCACTTGTTGGTGTTGGCACATTTGCAAAGGTGGCGTTGGTCGCGCTGTGGTTTACGGGTAGAGAGGGGTTTGGTTCCTTTCTCTCTCCCGCCGAGCGTGCGAGCGCGGGATTCAGGCGATTTCGGGGAAGTAAAATACCTATTTTCCATTGCGCCGGAAGTCGGAAAAGAAACGGAGGCGAACGTGGTCACGGAAGTGACAGGACGCTGCACCGGACGCTGCACCGGACGCGGTCACTGTGGACCAGCGCGTCCGGTCAGTGCAGCGCGGGCGTCAGGCGCGCGGGCTAGGGTTTGACACCGGCGCGTCCGGTGACCCACGGGACCGGCGCGTCCGGTCTGGCGAACAGCGGGTCACGAAGTCATCGGACGCGGTGCGCGTCCGGTGACACACCATCGGACGCGTCCGGTGGTCTCGGGCGCTTACTGGACTCGCACCGGACGCGGGTACTGTGGCGTCCGGTGGTTGCGAGGAGCGCGTCCGGTGATGTCTTCGCGCGCGCGGGAACTGTGCGCACCGGTGCGTCCGGTGGTTCGCAACAGCGCGTCCGGTGTGTCGTTTGACCGTTGGCGCGCAGTGACCGTTGGAGGTTCTAACGGACGAATTTGAAATCGCTAGGGCACCGGACGCGGTTGAGCGCGTCCGGTCTGTTACGACCGGCGCGTCCGGTGCTCCCGCAGAAAACGGACAAGTGTGTGCAACGGCTCTATTTGACTGTGGGGTTATAAATAGACCTTGTGGCCGGCCTTGGCCGGTAGCTGAGCACACTTTGGCCTTGGTGGCTTATGTGGTAGTGCTTGGAAGCCCTCTAACTCACTCATGCTTGATAGTGTTCATCGGATCGAGTGAGAGAGCGATTCTAGTGCGAGTGCTTTGTGAGATTGCATCGAGTGGCACTAGGTGATCGTGTTGCAAGCCGGTGGTGCTTGTTACTCTTGGAGGTTGCCACCTCCTAGACGGCTTGGTGGCTTGTGGCTCCGTCGAAGCTCGCAAGAAGATTGTGCGAGGCTCCGGAGAAGCTTTGTGAGGGGGATTGTGCTCACCCCGCGGGGATCGCGAAGAGCAACTCTAGTTGAGCGTGTCATTGAGCTACCACACTTTATGGTAGGTTCTTGCGGTGCCTTTTGAGAGGCTCGGTGTGTGACCGATTAGCCGCCGAACCACGAAGTGTTGGTCGACACAACGGGGACGTAGCTTGGTGGCGACCAAGTGAACCTCGGGAGAAAATCACCGTGTCAACATTGTCTACTCTTCTCGGTGGTTTGCCTTCGTGCAACACAAGCTTGTATTTACTTTCATATATATACTTGTGCTTGTGTAGTTGCTCTCTTAACTAGTTTGCTTGTGTAGCTTGCTAGTTGTCTTCTTGCTTGTGTAGCTAGAAGCTTCCCTTTGCGTGACTAATTTGGTTTGTGTAACCTTGTTAGTCACATTGCTTAGTTTGTGTAGCTAAGTAGTTTGCGCTCTCTATTTTGGCTTGTGTAGCCTTGCTATTGAGCATTGCTAGTGAGCTTAGGCTTTGTGCGCTTTGCTTACTAGAATTGTGTAGGAGCTCCCTCTTGCTTGCAAAGTACTAGTGCATAGGTTTGTGTGACCTTGCTCTAGAATTGATTAGGTGAGCTCTTGGTAAGCTTAGCACCTTAGTTGCTTAATTAGGATCTTTGCAAGGTGCTAGAGAACTTAGATAGAGGGGTGTAGTCTTGGCTAGACCGTTAAGTTTAATTCCGCATTTGTTTCGGTTAGCCAACGTGTTTAAGTTTTAGAAAGGACTATTCACCCCCCCTCTAGTCCGCCATCTCGACCTTACAAGTGGTATCGGAGCCGGGTCTCTCATTTGCGGTCTTCACCGACCCGAGAGGATGGCAACTTATGGGCTAGATGATTGTGTGGAACACATTTTTGATGGCACTCACTATGCACGGTGGAAAAATCACATGCTTGATCATTTTCGTGCTCTTGGCCCTAAGTTTTGGTGGATCATAGTTGTTGGTTTTTCTCATGACTTGGATGGGTGTGGTAACCGTACCCAAGCTCAAAAGGATTGCCGAACACTTGATGCACAAGCTAAGTTTTATCTAATCAAAGCTTTGAATGATGAGATTTTTGACAAGGTGAGGGGTCTCTCAAGTGCACATAGCATGTGGACGGCGCTCAAGCATCACTATTGTGGCTCCTCAATTTGGGATGATGGAAAATTCAAGAAGGATGATCACACAGTGATGGAGGTACATGAGGATGTCGAGCATGACCACAACAAGGTGGTTGTGGAGGATTGCTCCACCTCACGGTCAAGTGATGACAAAGATGATCATATCACAAGA
The DNA here is from genome assembly GCA_038087645.1 of Saccharum hybrid cultivar R570. Lineage (NCBI taxonomy): Eukaryota > Viridiplantae > Streptophyta > Magnoliopsida > Poales > Poaceae > Saccharum > Saccharum hybrid cultivar. Next base: position 2,312,602 of record JAQSUU010000704.1, on the reverse strand, counting down.
TCACTTGACAAGAAGAATGATAATGCCACAAGTGATGCACACATTGATTCTACCTCATGCACACTTGATGGTGAAAATGATGGCTATGAGAGTGATGCTTCAATAAGCTCTTCAACATCATCACATGGTAACACTAAGATACATGTTGGTGGTTTTGTTGTGGATTGTGATGATCCAAATTTAGAGCTTTTATATAAACTCTCAAGAGCCTTGAAAAGGGAAATGGAAAGAGTAAGTAAATTGGAAAATGAAAACTCTTTTCTAAAGACCACATGTGAACAACAAAAGCATCTACTTTATGTTACTACTTGTTCACATGAGGAGCTAAAATTGGCTCATGAGGAACTTAGTGTTGCTCATGATAACTTGGTACAAGAACATGCTTTACTCACTAAGAAGCTTTCTAATGAAGAAACCAAATCTAGTGAGAGCTCATCATTTGGGTCAAATGATCAATCACATATTACTAACCCTTGTGATGTAGGCAAGAAGCATGTATCCACCTCTTGTGATGATTTATTAGATATGCCATGTTCTTCACAATTAGATGCTTGTTCTACTTCTATGTCTTGTGAGATTAACCTTTTGAAGGAGAACAATGAGCTCAAAAGTGAAGTGAAGAATTTGAGCAACAAGTTGGAGAGGTGCTACAACTCTAAAATCGCCATTGAGCATATCATGACCAATCAAAGAAGATATGGTGATAAGAGTGGTATTGGCTACAACAAGAGCAAGGGCAAGATTAAGAAGAAGCAAGATGCAAAGAAGCTATCCCAACTCATGTGCTACCAATGCCATGAAGTGGGACATATTGACAAGTGTTGCCCTACCAACAAGTCTCAAGTTGAGCCAAAAGCAAAGCCCCAAGATCAAGTCAAAATCAATCACGAAGATGTTAGTGACTTGATGATAAAGAAGAAAACAAGAAGGGGTGGAAGAGCAAGACATCCAATGCAAATTCAAGATGTCAAGATGATGAGCAAGAATCAAGATGAGAAGAAAATACATGCTCACATCAAGTGCTTTAAATGTGGAGATAAGGGACACTTCGCCTCGGGGTGTCCTACCAAGCTTGAGAAGAAGGCTCAAGCAACTCATAAGAGGCAAGGCATTGAGAAGCAACACATGAGCAAGGAAGAAAAGGTTCACTCTAAAAGAAGTTGCTACTTATGCCGGGAAAGGGGACACATGGCTCATTCATGTCCCCTAGGTAAAAATTCTAAGCTCATTTCAATTGTTGATACTAATGTGCTTAGAAAGGATGGCAATGGTACCTCTATGATTGCAATTGCAAAACATCCCGCTATTCATACTAAGGCAATGCCTAAGTATGTTGCACCTAACTTGAGAGGACCCAAACTTGTTTGGGTACCATCAAAGAGTGGATGATTGTTTGTAGGTACTATCGGCATTGGAGGCTTGAGTCAATTGGTTTCATTTTGTTTATCATATATTGAGTCAAGTTATGAAGCTCAATGCATATCCAATCCCAATGCCAAGTCAAAACAAGTGAAGTCCAAGTGCTACAACACACAAGTGCAATGTCAAAGATTGTGGTGATTTATTGGATATACTTGATGGCTTGCAAATATTCAAGTTGAAAGCTTGCTATTGGATGATCATGAACTAACCAAGGTATATCTCTTGTTGATCATTTCATTTGGGTGCATATAAGTTGATTGAATTGGATATATATGCAATGTTGCTTGCTATGAGATGATTGAATGGATTCAATGCCTAGCAATCAAATTTGGATTGATTTGTGTTGGATAAATTCATGAGATGACATTTAGTAAGTGGATTGAATGGATATATGTCTTATGAGAGTGTTCAAACAAGTTAATCTCAAGATTGATTCACATTTGATGAAGTATAGCTCAATGTATTAAAATCTGTCCATTATTGAAAATCTGAGCTAGCTGAGATCAAGTCTGAGTTTGAGTGACCAAATCATATTGGATTGACTTGAAATTTGGTATACATGCTCTACACTTATGAAAGAAGATGCTGTAGAAATTTCATGAGAAGTGGATAAGAGATGCTTCGGTTTTGGAGTGCATCTTGTCAGCTATAGTGCAGCAGTTTTCAGCATATAGCAGTGGTGGAAGATTTGAAATCTAGTAGCAATCTAGAAGTCAAAAGAAGTTCAAATTTTTACAGTTGCTAGATGACTTAGTGAAGCACATCTCCACCAAATTTCATGGCATTTAGATCCGTACATTGTGAGATATGAATTATTCTTTGAAGGGTACAGAATCTGCCAAGAAAAGTGACAATTATTGAATTAATCTAGAGTCACTTTGATTGAAAGGTCCTCAAGTTGGAAACTTGTTTATAAGTGGTTGAGGTACCTAAGTTTGGTTTTGGATTGATCTATAAGCATGAAAAGCAATGAGTACAAGAACATTTGATTGTGGAATGTACTTGGTGTACTTATTTGGTACTCAATTTGAAGATCAAGATCAAACTTAAGATGAAGATGAAGTGTAAGTTCTAGTGATGATTAGAGATCATTTGGTAGAAAGAAAAGGACTTAAACAAGTAGAAAGAGTTGGACTCAAATGTAGATTCAAGGATTATTCATCAAGATTGAGTTCATCATTTGGATCAATCAAACTATATTATTTCAAGTGAGTATCAAGAGTGGTTCTTTGGAGAAAGGTCACTTCTCCCTAGTGAGGGGCTTGCCGCCGTGTGTAGGTGAAACCAAGTTTGGGACTTGGAAGGCTAACATGGAAGTGGTGATCCGAGGAACTTGTGATGCTTAGTTGAAGCAATCAAAAGGGTTGATCAAGAAAAGCAAGCAACACCCAAAAGAGAGCTAGTCATGTATTTCAAGTGGTATTCTAAGTAGTTCTCTCATACAAGCAAAGATGATATAATGAAGCAAGCCAACCACAACAAGAAAGTGTACTTGATCATTAGTGGTTTTCATTTCATATGGGTGAAGAATGGATTTATCTATGATGATTGGTCTTCACCAAGCAATAAATTGGACTTCACATTGCTATTGGAGTAATGAATTGGAATCTATGTGACTATCCTCTACTCCAACATAGCAAAGGTATCATTGTAATGTGCATGATCATATCATCCTTTACTAGTATGCCGTTAGTGCATATAGTACATGTTTATTAGGATCATGCATAACAAATGAAAAGTTTAAATTCATGGTCTACCACTATTGTTTGAATGGTTAATTGACCTAGTGGTATTAGTATGAATTTGTTCATGAGCTAGTGAACCCAAGTACTTGATCTAGTTTGGATTGCTAACAAGTGACAAGTACAACATTGGCAAGATAACCCTTAGCATGAGAAGTGAAGAAGCTTGTCATTGGATCAAACCGGACTTAGAATCTTAGGCAAATCAACTTAGTTCAAGTCATACTAGAAGCTCATGACAATGATATGGATACAAGCACAAGACAACAATGCAAATGGATCTATGCTAGAAAGCTCTTTCAAATGGTATCACATTCCTACTCATGATATATTCACATGGTATCATTCATGCAAGACAATGGTTTCACAAGTGATCCTCAACTTTAAGTGATCAAATCAAGAAATGCTACCCTCATCCTCAAATGGTATCTCAAGTGAATGACACATGCTATGACATAGGGGAAGGAGCCCCACCTAAATGGTATCAAGGTCAAAAGATCCTAAGTGGTATCTCAAGAGCAACATACTAGTAATGTCATTCCAACATATGTGGTGATGTCCATCAAAAATGCAATATTCAAGTCTCAACCATCAACCCCAATGCTAGCCTTTGTATCAATTGAGAAGAACACCTTTTATGGAAATTGATGACAAAGGGGGAGAAGTTGGAACAAAGATATGTCAATACACCAAGTGAGAGGTTTGGGAAGAGATTGAACAAAGATATATCGTGAGAAGATGAGTTTGGATATGAAGATGGACAAAGAGGGAGCAACATTGTAGAAATAAGAAGGATCAAAATTCTTGGACAAAAGAAGCACACAAGTAGGGGGAGCAAGCTCATGAACATTGATTGGTTGCATTTGACTTATGCATATTCATGTGCTTGCTAGCATTGCATAAGTTTTATTTTTAATATGCATGCTTGTGTGGTGTATGCTAGTTATAGAATTTGATTGATGCTTTGATAACTAGCATGCATAGGTTGTTAGCTAGACTTATGATTATCATGCAAAAACTAGAACCTTGCTTATAATATTGATCTCACGGGGTTTCTAGTGTTTTTGATGTCTAGCTACTCATGATGCTAAGGATGATGGCAAACTTGTGATTTTCAAATGGTATCAAGCTATCAAATGGTTTCGAACTACAAAGGTTTATTCTATACACCTTAGCATCACTTAGTAGTGCTAATCCTCCCACAAATTTCATATTTAGGCATATGTGCAAGCTTGAAACCAAACCATTTGAGCACATATGTAGGGGGAGTTATCACTACCAAGTCGGGTTTTATGGTGCTTATCCAAATCTTGACATAGAGCTTAAATGTTGGATAAGTAGCATAAAATCCAAAACAAGTTAGCAATTTACACTTTGTGTGAAGTGCTAGCTTGAAAAAGCTTAATTTCCATATCTTTGTAGAGTTGTCATCAATTACCAAAAAGGGGGAGATTGAAAGGTCCTTGTTTGGTTTTGGTAATTGAGTGACAACTTAGGTGGACTAATATGTGGTTATGTGAGATACACAGGAGATTAGTCCACAGGTAATGGTGTCATGTAGGAGCTCATTGCATATGAGACATGACATGGAGTCATGTGACCAAGGTGGCAAAAGATCAAGATGAGGCTTGGCTCGACGGACCGGTTGCAAGTGTGAAGGGCAAGTCGGAGGCTTTGGAGCGATGGACCGTGAGGCGGTGAAGCTTGAGCAAGACTTGGCACCGATGGACCGACGCAACGGTGAAGAGCAAGTGAGGTCAAGATCGATGGACCAAGGTCACATGATGATATGAAGTGGATCATATCATTTGTGATATGGTTGGTGCATGTGTTGCATCAATGTCGGAGGAGATGGAGTGGAATGCGCAAGGCAAAGGTATAACCTAGGGCATTTCCATTTCACCGGTCATAGGTGTGTAGAGAAGCTGATGACCGGGTTTAGGATAGATGGCCGTACTATCAAGAGGGGCAAACTTGTTTGCATATCGGTCATCTAGTGCCACTTGAGCGATCTAACTTTGCATACGTGTTAGGATCGAGTGGCGAGGCAAGTTGAGTGCCTAATTCCTTTGAAGAAAATGTTTGTGAAAATGCTAACACACGAGCACAAGGTGGTGATCACTTGTTGGTGTTGGCACATTTGCAAAGGTGGCGTTGGTCGCGCTGTGGTTTACGGGTAGAGAGGGGTTTGGTTCCTTTCTCTCTCCCGCCGAGCGTGCGAGCGCGGGATTCAGGCGATTTCGGGGAAGTAAAATACCTATTTTCCATTGCGCCGGAAGTCGGAAAAGAAACGGAGGCGAACGTGGTCACGGAAGTGACAGGACGCTGCACCGGACGCTGCACCGGACGCGGTCACTGTGGACCAGCGCGTCCGGTCAGTGCAGCGCGGGCGTCAGGCGCGCGGGCTAGGGTTTGACACCGGCGCGTCCGGTGACCCACGGGACCGGCGCGTCCGGTCTGGCGAACAGCGGGTCACGAAGTCATCGGACGCGGTGCGCGTCCGGTGACACACCATCGGACGCGTCCGGTGGTCTCGGGCGCTTACTGGACTCGCACCGGACGCGGGTACTGTGGCGTCCGGTGGTTGCGAGGAGCGCGTCCGGTGATGTCTTCGCGCGCGCGGGAACTGTGCGCACCGGTGCGTCCGGTGGTTCGCAACAGCGCGTCCGGTGTGTCGTTTGACCGTTGGCGCGCAGTGACCGTTGGAGGTTCTAACGGACGAATTTGAAATCGCTAGGGCACCGGACGCGGTTGAGCGCGTCCGGTCTGTTACGACCGGCGCGTCCGGTGCTCCCGCAGAAAACGGACAAGTGTGTGCAACGGCTCTATTTGACTGTGGGGTTATAAATAGACCTTGTGGCCGGCCTTGGCCGGTAGCTGAGCACACTTTGGCCTTGGTGGCTTATGTGGTAGTGCTTGGAAGCCCTCTAACTCACTCATGCTTGATAGTGTTCATCGGATCGAGTGAGAGAGCGATTCTAGTGCGAGTGCTTTGTGAGATTGCATCGAGTGGCACTAGGTGATCGTGTTGCAAGCCGGTGGTGCTTGTTACTCTTGGAGGTTGCCACCTCCTAGACGGCTTGGTGGCTTGTGGCTCCGTCGAAGCTCGCAAGAAGATTGTGCGAGGCTCCGGAGAAGCTTTGTGAGGGGGATTGTGCTCACCCCGCGGGGATCGCGAAGAGCAACTCTAGTTGAGCGTGTCATTGAGCTACCACACTTTATGGTAGGTTCTTGCGGTGCCTTTTGAGAGGCTCGGTGTGTGACCGATTAGCCGCCGAACCACGAAGTGTTGGTCGACACAACGGGGACGTAGCTTGGTGGCGACCAAGTGAACCTCGGGAGAAAATCACCGTGTCAACATTGTCTACTCTTCTCGGTGGTTTGCCTTCGTGCAACACAAGCTTGTATTTACTTTCATATATATACTTGTGCTTGTGTAGTTGCTCTCTTAACTAGTTTGCTTGTGTAGCTTGCTAGTTGTCTTCTTGCTTGTGTAGCTAGAAGCTTCCCTTTGCGTGACTAATTTGGTTTGTGTAACCTTGTTAGTCACATTGCTTAGTTTGTGTAGCTAAGTAGTTTGCGCTCTCTATTTTGGCTTGTGTAGCCTTGCTATTGAGCATTGCTAGTGAGCTTAGGCTTTGTGCGCTTTGCTTACTAGAATTGTGTAGGAGCTCCCTCTTGCTTGCAAAGTACTAGTGCATAGGTTTGTGTGACCTTGCTCTAGAATTGATTAGGTGAGCTCTTGGTAAGCTTAGCACCTTAGTTGCTTAATTAGGATCTTTGCAAGGTGCTAGAGAACTTAGATAGAGGGGTGTAGTCTTGGCTAGACCGTTAAGTTTAATTCCGCATTTGTTTCGGTTAGCCAACGTGTTTAAGTTTTAGAAAGGACTATTCACCCCCCCTCTAGTCCGCCATCTCGACCTTACACTATTGCAGTTATTAAGCGATCTGTAGAAATTGAAATCACCAAGGAAGATCCAGTTGATTGAGTCATGAATCTCATGAGCTTTGAACCAATTGATGAAGGCGGTGCGAGCAGGATCATCACATGGGCCATAGACGTTGGTTAGGAACCAAACATCTCCATTGTGTACCGAGGTGATCTGAACAGTGATTCCAAAGCTCTGCTTATCAACAACTATACCCCCAAAGACTGAACTATTCTAGATGACTAAGATACCTCCTGAGGCACCAATAGATGGGACATAATCAAACTGATCAAAGCGTCTAGGCGCAAATTTGTGAATGTACGACATATCAAAGCGCTCACGCTTTGTCTCTTGCAGGCAAACAACAGAACAAGCACTCTCTTCAATTTTTTCCCGAACCACATCACACTTATCAACAGCATTAGTGCCATGGACATTCCAACATAAGATGTTCCAACTACGATTACTCATTAATAACCGATGGTGAAAAGGGTTCAAGATCCACCGTGGCTAGCAACGGTGGAGGTGCATCATTGGCTCTTGGTTCTGCAGGTGTAGGCGCTTGCATAAGTGCATCTTCAGAGAGCTCGCCAGGAGCAACCCCGCAGTTAAGACCCTTGCTCTAGAGCACTGGTAAAGAAATAGGGCCAGTCTTGCCTGTCTTCTCATCAATCTCAATCACACAGATTTTTTGCTTTTTGTTTGGCTCCTTGCTTAACCTTATTTCACAAAAACCATAAGTCCTCTTGAGCCTGGTGCAGCGCCTGACTGATGTTTCCACTAGTGGACTAGCTGGGTCAGCAATCCTCAATGGGAGGGAAACACCATTTGAAGCTATGACTGTCTTCTTTCGGCCCCTGATAGGGGCTAGGCTGGGCTGAATCTGATTGCTTTGAAATTCAAATGGTGCTGGGCTCAAAAGACTTGGGACTTGGTTTCCATCAGTTGCCGCCGGATTCAAGGTTAGGCTACTTGACTGATTGACATCACCAGACTAGATTGCACTTTCATTTTCTACATTCTGATTCACCTGGAGCTGCTGGGTGGTAGTGTGTACTGCACGACGCCTTGCTTCTACAATGATGGGCCAGTAATCCAGGGCTATTGCATGTGGGCATGGTGGTTGCCATGGGACAATCTCTAACCCCGTGACTGCAGGCACTTCATGCTGGTTCTGAAAAATTTGCCTATCTATCTGGATCGGCTTGAATGGAATGTTGTTAGCCGATTCTGTTGCTTTCTGCTGCGAGGAACTTGGGGGTGCCTCGTCTGTGAGATGAACTGATGGTTGCACAGTGCCATAGAGCTACCATGAACCTTGACATGTCTTCACTCAAAGACAGATTGATGTAGAAGCCTGTGAAAGGAGACTCATGGCCATGAGACTGCAGCTGTTGTTTCCTAGCAATAAAGAACTGTGCAAACCCGAGGTTTATTGGTCCTGGTATGTAGAGGCTATGGTGGCTCAAAGAAGATGCATATAGGATATATTGCAGTAGCATTTTGGCTAGAGGCAATGGACCAAACACTTGATGAAACTTGAGAGTTTTTGCAAGCTGAGAGATGGGATAATCACTTTCTTTGTCCATGTTGTTATTGAACTGATGGACAATATCTTGGTGATTCTCTATCAATGATGGTGGCAATGGCGGCAAGACTTTCACATCCGCAGACTGATGATCAGCCAGCATTGCGGTGTCGGCGAGACTTGGACTGCAGATTGGTGTGGGTTAGGATTTTCCTGAATATATGAAGAAGGCAAAGAGTCGGCACTCTTTTTGCGGCGGAGATTTTGCTTTGCACTGAGTTTGACTGCTATTTTTGGCCTCCATAACAAGGCTGGTTTGTTGCGTGTTAGGCACCAACGAGCAAGGTGACCATAATTAAAGCACTCCTTACATCTCAGTGGACAGGAACAAAAATGAGCCAAATGACCTGGACCCAGACAATTCCAACAGATCACGTTTGAATTTGTATTATTACCAGAGGGAGCTCCTTGAATTTTGTCATTTCTTTTAGATCTGCATGTTGACTCTGATTTTGATTGATCTTTCGATGAACATGCAATTTTGGATCGGATAATAGAAGCAGAGAAAAGAGAACCAGATTGATCATGAAGCTGAGGAATTTGAACTGTGATTTTCCCAAATTTTATAGTCTGAATTTTTTGTGGCAAATGACCAAAAGCTGTAGGTTTGCTGGGAATGTAAACTGGGGACGAGGCAAAAGTCACTTTCTTTGAGGATTTGGCTTTGCGTTTTTGCTTCTAGACATGACCTCAAACCATTCTCTCTCTTGTTCTCAGTCCCAAAGATGTTTTTCTTTTTCCCAATTGGCTATACCATCTCTCCAAAGATGAAAATAAGCGTCAAAATGATCTCCGATGAAATGTCTAAGAGAATGCACATGAAAACCCACAGCTTTGTTTGCCACCGAGAAATGAAAGTGACGATCACTCTGGTATTCTACATGGAAACTAGCAGGAGCTCCACCAAGACAAGATGCCAAAGCAAAAGCCACCGATTCTTCGGTTAAACGAAATGTGAAGCGACATAATGTGACCAAAATAAAGAAGGAGCCTGCAGGTGTTGCCAGAGTATGATGAACCAAAGAACCAAAGAGTTGAAGGATTTCCTTTCGAAACTTTTTCCCATGGGAAACGTCCAACTTTCTCGCCAATTCCTCAGGCAAATCCATCAGGAGGAGGGGAGGGGAGAGCTCACGTGAATCATGGAAGATCATGGAGGAAGTTTGCCAGTGATGCCATCAGTCCCGCTCTCTAGCAAAACATCGAACAGCCTTAGGGTGCCCTAGCTCCACAGGTAGCCGGCAGGGTCGGTGGGGAGGTAGGATGCGGCCGTAGCAGCAGGGAGCCAATGGGGCCGGCGTGGCCTTGTCCATCGCCCGGGCCATGAAGACGCTCGTCTCGGATGGGAGCTCATAGGCGGACTCGTCCTTGCCGCCGTCGGTGCCATTCGGGTAGTAGTCGACGTACGACGCAGAGCACAACGGCTACTCGGCGGCGCTTGCCAGCCCGCCCGCTCGGGGCTTAGCCACCTGATGCGGAGCGCCTGGGCACTCAACCGCATGGAGATGGGGGCCTCCTCACGCGAACCTGCCCCTTCACTGAGCTTGTTGATCAGTTGAAAGCCTATTCCCCCAAGCATGACCAACTTTATTTCACCATGAGTTTCATTGATGGTTTACGCCCTAATATCAAGTCGGTCGTGCTCATTTAGCATCCCAAGGATTTGGATACTGCTGCTACCTTGGCTTTGTTGTAGGAAGAAGTGGTGTCTGCTACCCTAGCGAAGCAGTCTCGGTTCAGTGATTGGCATTCTAGACATCCTGCTGCAGCTAACAAAGGCCCTCATCCTTTGCCGCCGTCTCCACGGTTGGACAAGGCCTTGCTAGTTGCTGAGGTCTGGGAAACTTCTTCTGTCGGCTCAAAGCTTGCGGCCATCAAGTCTTACAGGAAAGCTCTTGGGTTATGCTACAAGTGTGGTGCAAAGTGGTCCAAGGATCACAAATGCTCTCCTGAGGTGTTACTTGCAATTGAGGCTGTCTGGGATTCTATCACGGATTCAGATGATATTTCAGAGGATACTACTTTTGTTCCTACTGAACCTGCTCAATTGTTCATGGCTTTGTCCAAGGCTACTTTGGGTGCTACTTCGGCTGCTCAGGCTATTCGCCTTCATGGCTTGATGCAGGGTCACTTAGTTTTGGTGCTTGTCGATTCAGGCAGTTCTGCATCGTTTGTCAGTTCAAGTCTTGCATCTCACCTCAATGGTGTTTCTTCTATCCCAACAAATAGTGAAGTTCGAGTGGCTGGTGGTGGTGTATTGATCATTCCAGCAATCTATCATCAGTTGTCTTGGTCTGTTGGTGATTGCACATTTCAGTCCGACTTCATAATTCTTCCTCTGAGTTCTTATGACCTGATTATAGGCATGGATTGGCTCGAATCATTTAGCCCAATGTAGATACATTGGCAGCAAAAGTGGCTTATGATTCCATACTAGGGGCAGTGGGTTTTCTTACAGGGTCTTGATGCTGAGTTGCCTAACAAGCTCATGCTTCAAGTTTGTCAGATCACAGATGCTTCTAATGCCCAGTCCAGCTCATCCATTCTTTACCCTACCATGTAGTCGGTTTTGGTTCAATTTCCTTTAGTTCTAGCACTACCAACTGATCTGCCACCTTCACGGTCATGTAATCATTCTATTCCATTGATTCTGGGTGCGCAACCGGTGTTTATTCGTCCATATCATTACCCACTAAGAATTAAAGATGAGATTGAAGCTCGAGTCAAGGAAACGCTAGAGCAGGGTTTGATCCAGCCTAGTACTAGTCCGTTCTCATCTCCTATGTTGTTGGTCAAGAAGAAGGATGACTCATACTGCTTCTGTGTTGGCTTCTGTTAATTAAATGCCATTACTGCCAAGTCAAAGTTTCTGGTACCAATTTTTGATCAGCTTGTTGATGAACTCACGAATGCCAGTTGGTTCTCTACTCTCGATCTCAGAGTAGGTTTCCATCAAATCTCGCTACAGCTAGGAGAGGAGCCGAAGACCACTTTTCAAACACATTTTGGGCAGTATGAGTTTCAGGTTATGGGTTTTGGTCTTACTGGCACGCCAGGAACATTTCAGGCGGCGATGAATGTAACTTTAGCTCCTGGTTCATAATGCGAAACATAACAAAGAGTGTATATATAAAAATTAGAATTTGTAGGGAGCAAACCTGACTGTGGTTGAAGGACGGAGCAAGGAGGGCTTACACCCTGGGCGCTCGCCCCATGCTCTGGGCGGCCGCCCTACTTGGGGTGGCTTTCCGAAGCCCGCTTCGACGTGCAGGGTTCTCGTGTCATATATCTTCAAATTTTTTTGTTCTTGTGGTAAAATTTGTTCGCTATATCATTGGGTGCTTCCCCCACACTTATTTCCTGCTTTCCTTTATATAAAACATGGTGGAGACAAAAGCACAAGGAATATATCCAATAATAAGAGAAACCAACTCTTTATTCAGTATCATGTAAGGCACATGTTTACAATGAATTATAAATAAAGGAATTGAACTAAGCAATGAATCTAAGCAATCTTGTGACTAATCTCGAAGGTGTCTTATCAACTGCTAGATTAACTCAATCTACTTCTTTGGCTTAGGAGGCTCTAAGGCACTTAAGCGCTTGTCTAGTTTCTTGCTGTCTTTCTCTATGTCCTCTACTTTCTCATGCGTGCGAAGAAAGCATCTATCCTGAAGGCGTAGAGTGGCTTCTATAGAGGAGATAGTCGCTTGTTGAGCCTCTATCACTTTCTCTAAATCGGCTAAAGTCTTACGACGCTTGTGTGGAGTTTTAGATTTATCAAGGGCGTGCTTAGGAGCTTCCTTGGGTGGAAGGAATTGGACTTTGCTTGGATGAGCGTGGACTCCTTCGAGGTAGGTGCGCTCCCCAGTCCTATACTTGGTGCAGATGATCTCACCACTCTTGTTGGTCTTCACACCAATGAGCGTCTTGTTGTACTTGAGCGATAGGAGCTTGGTTCTGGCCGGTAGCTTGATGACGGGCCCCTTCAGCGGCTTATCTTCTAGTAGGAGGGGCTATAGAGGTGTTGCGAGAACTGGCTGAGCGAAGTAGGATTGGCTATAGCTATGAGGCCTTGGTGGAATGGCAGCGAGGGGTGTAGCATCACTAACTAGGATAAGAGCTTTGCAATCTGGATCTTCCTCAGGAATGGATTTGAGGTCGAGTCCATAGGGGATGATCCTCTTATCGTGGTTGGCCATTGGATCTTTGGAGGGAGAGCTAGCAGGGTTCTAAAAGAAAAAGAGGAATAATCTGATGGAATGAGGATGACTGACGTCATGGGGTGTTTATATAGGAGGGCTCGAAGGACCAAAATGGCACCTAAATGGTATCTCATGATAAAACGCCTGAATAAGCTAGGAATAAACTTTTTCTAGAAGAAGAATATAGAACAATCGCAAAGGCAAAAGGCGGCGGCGAAACGGCGCAAGGGGTGGGGCGGCCGCCCAGCCCTAGGGGTGGGCGCCCGGCCCACGAGCCCAGCTCCGGTCCACTTTTTCGTAGTATTTTCTAAATATTTTTGTTATTTTTAAAAATATGTTGGGCCCCCAAAAAATGAAAACTAAAAAGGTCAGGCCCAACAATACTTAAGTAATAAAGAAATTAATCACATCTAATTCTTCTGATTCTTTATTGGACCCTAAAAATAATTTAAGGCGTTGACCATTTACCTTGAATAACGTACCTTCATCATTTTGAAGTGTAACCGCTCCATGTGAAGATGCTCTACCACTTTAAATGGTCCTTCCCACTTACTTCGTAGCTTTCCATGTCCGAAGAGCTTTACCCTGGAATTAAAAAGTAATACCTTATCTCTTGGGGCGAACTCCTTCTTCTTGATTCTCTTGTCATGCCATCTCTTGACTCTCTCTTTATAAATCTTTGAATTGTGATATGCTTTTTCTCTCCATTCATCTAGTTCTGAGAGTTGCATTTTCCTCCTTACTCCGGCAGCATTAAGGTCTATGTTCCATTTCTTGATAGCCTAGTGAGCTTTGAATTCTAATTCCACTAGTAAGTGACAAGTCTTCCCATACACCAACTGATATGGAGACATCCCAATGGATGTCTTGTATGCCGTTCGGTACGCCCAGAGTGCTTCAGGAAGCTTGTCCTTCCATCCAGTACCCATCTCATTTACTGTCTTATGCAGAATATTCTTGATTTGCTTATTGGATGTTTCTGCTTGTCCACTTGTCTGAGGATGATAGGGGTAGCAACGTTGTGACGTATTCCATGCTTAGACAAGTAGTGCTCAAAGCTCTTATCAATGAAGTGTGATCCTCCGTCACTTATCACTATCCTTGGGACTCCAAATCTTGGAAATATTATCTCTTCAAACATCTTCTTGGAATTTATGTTATCAGCATTCTTGCATGGCAGAGCTTCGACCCACTTGGAGACATAATCTACTGCCACCAGAATGTACTCACATTTCTTTGATGGCGGGAATGGTCCCATGTAGTCAATTTCCCAGACATCAAAGAGTTCGATCTGAAGATTGTTGATGAGTGGCATGCATCTCTTGTATTGATATTGCTGTGCCTTTGACATGGTCCACATCTTCGGATAAATTCTCTTGTGTCTTCATACGTTGTTGGCCAAAAGAATCCGCATTGCCAAATCTTTGCATATGTGCGGAATGCCCCATAATGTCCTCCATATGGTGATGATTGGCATCTCTCAATGATTTTTATTCCTTCTTCAACAGGTACACATCTCTTGAGCAGGCCATCTGAGCAGACTCAGAAGAGGTACGGTTCATCCCATATGTGAGTACGACTTTCCTGGACGAGTTTCCTTTTGTTTGCTCCTGGTGGTACATATCCTAAAACCATAAAATTAACAATATCTGCATACCAGGGGTCAGATCTGTTGATCCCGTAGAGCATGTCATCCTGGAGTGAATCGTTGATGGGTAGTTCTTGTAAATTCTCAAACTGCATTCTAAACAAGTGATCGGCAACAGAATTTTCTACTCCTTTTTTATCTTTCATTTCTAAGTCAAATTCTTAGAGTAACAAAATCCATCGTATTAAGTGAGGTTTAGCATCTTTCTTAGTGAGCAAATATTTTAGATTAGCATGATCAGAATAAACAATTACTTTAGCTCCCACTAAGTAAGATCTAAACTTATCGATAGCAAAAACAATAGCAAGGAGCTCTTTTTCAGTAGGTGCATAATTAAGCTAAGGTCTTGTTAAAGTTTTGCTAGCATAGGCTATTGCATGATGCTTTTTATCTTTAGTCTGTCCTAAAACTGCCCCCACATCATAATCACTTGCATCACACATAATTTCAAAAGGTAAAGACCAATCAGGGGGTTGAATGATTGGTGCTGAGATGAGCGCTTTCTTTAAAATTTCAAAAGATCTTAAACATGCTTCATCGAATTCAAAAGGAACATCCTTGGCTAGCAGATGAGTAAGAGGTCTAGCAATAAACGAGAAATCTTTTATAAACCTACGATAAAACCAGCATGGCCAAGAAAACTTCTAATTCCTTTCACATTCATAGGTGGAGGTATCTGTTCAATTACTTCAATTTTAGCTCTATCTACCTCTATACCTCTTTGAGACACTAAGTGTCCTAACATTATTCCTTCTCTAACCATAAAATGGCATTTCTCCCAATTAAGGACTAAGTGCTTTTCTTCACATCTTTGCAAAACTCTATCTAAATTTTCAAGACAATCATCAAAAGTTTTTCCATAAACAGAAAAGTCATCCATGAAAACTTCTATAATCTCTTCAATCATATCAGAAAATATAGACATCATACATCTTTGAAAAGATGCTGGAGCATTACATAACCCAAAAGACATTCTACGATAAGCATATGTTCCATAGGGACATGTAAAAGTGGTTTTGCTTTGATCATCAGGATGGATAGGGATTTGGTGATACCCCGAATATCCATCAAGGAAACAGAAGAAAGAATGATTGGCTAACCGTTCTAACATCTCATCAATAAAAGGCAACAGAAAATGATCCTTCCTAGTAGCTTTATTAAGCTTTCTATAATATATGCACATCCGCCATCCTATGACGGTACGCTGAGGGATCAACTCATTCTTCTTATTCTTAACAATAGTCGTGCCTCCCTTTTTAGGCATAACTTGGACATGGCTTATCCACTCACTATGTGGTACAGGATAGATAATCCTGGTGTGTAACAGTTTCAAAACTTCCTTTTTAACAACCTCCCTCATCGCATTGTTGAGTCTACGTTGTGGTTCTCTAGAAGGTGGAACAGTGGGATCTATAGGAATGCGATGGATGTAAAGGGCAAGACTAATTCCTTTAAGATCTCAGAGTGAGTAGCCAAAAGCTGATCGATGTTTCTCTAAAACATCCATTAAGCGAAGAGTTTGTTCCTGAGTGAGTTTATCACTTATGATCATAGGGAACTCTGGATCATCATTTAGAAAAGCATATCTAAGACCGGTTGGTAAAGGTTTAAGCTCTATAGGAGGTCTAGGTGGCTCTACAAACTCATCTAAAGGTTCAGGCTCAGAGTAATCAACCTTTTCTTCTATAAAGAATTGAGCATCATCCTCTAGACCTGAGTTGGATAAAAACTCTAGAGAAGCAGCCTTAAATTCCTCCAACGGGTTAGATTCTAGATAAGATTCAGTCCTAGTACTTAGAGAATGAGATATGGACACTGGGAATATGAGTTTCTTTCCAAAACAAATATTTAATTTCCCTGTTTGTCCTTCATAAAGGAGTCTTCTAAAAGGTTGTCCTATCAACAGGTCGAAGTCCCATATGGGGAAGACATAAAAGCTCAAATGAACCAAGGTTCCTTCTACCTAGATTGGTTGAATATGTAAAATTCCCAAACTAGCGACAATATGTCCTAAAAAACTCTTCATCAATTTTGTAGTTGGGGTTAATGTTATGTGCTTCATTAAATGTTGTGCAAGTGAAGCAGACATGATATTAATACCCACAACTAGATTATAGAGAGCATCTATGTGGTCGGAATCAATTGATCAACATATTGGAAGAGAGGGTGAATCCAAACGGATCACATCAGAGGAAAGCTCTGATTCCTCTAACCATTCTCTGCTTATGATCGACACTAGCTCTGCTGAAGTGCTTCTATAAGAAATATCCTTAGAAGGATTCAAAGATTCTCTATGGTGATTCTGATTCTGTGGTTTCTTTATAGAATGATGGTTCATCATGTTTCTAAAATCAGAAAAAAGATCGGGTTTGATATCAAGCATAAAATCAGGAAACAAAATTTATTCTTCTTCTTGCTCAGAACTTGGAATAACTAAAGTAGATGGTATATCTGGCAAAGAATTTGCTTCAGCTACTTGAGGTTCTTCTTCTAGGAGATTATCTAATTCAGAGAATAGGATTTGATCTAAGATTGATCTTGCTTTTTCTGACAAAACATGCAAGAATGATCCTCTAGAAGTTGTATCGAGCAATTGCTTACTCTTTCTATGAAGACCTTTATAAAAATGTTGAAGAAGAATAGGGTCTTGTAAACTGAGATCCGGGCCAGATGCTATAAGAGTAGTAAAATGATTCCAGGATGAGGCCAAAGATTCACTAGGTTCTTGCTTAAAAGTCAGAACCTTGACTCTAAGGTCGATGATTTGGGAGATAGGGTAGAAATCTAGGCAAAAATTAGAACGTAAGGATCCCCAATCTCCTTGTTGCTTACCTATGGCTTTATTATATCATTGTCTAGCTTTTCCCTTTAAAGAAAAAGGAAATAGCTTCCAACGTAAAGTTTGATCAGACATGCCCTCTATGCGAAGATAGCCACATGTTTGCTCAAAGTCTCAGATATGAAGGTAAGGGTTTTCGTCTACTTCTCCTAAAAAGGTAAGCTTTGGACCATTGCAATCAACCATGGACTCAGCCCATAGTTAGGGGTTTGGATAGGTTGTGATGACTCCCATGGCACTAGGCTTGTCTCCGTGGGTTCAGAAAATTGAAAGATAGGAATTGAATTTATGTTATCCATAAGGATAGAAAAAGGCAAGAAGAATAAGGTAAGAAAAAAGAAAAAGATAAAAGTATAGGTACAAGGTAAAGCAAGACTTAAGGTTAACTCAGCTGACGTCTTTCTCCCCAGCAACAGAGCCAGAAATGCCGGTTGATACTAGATACGCACACGAAGGAATTCAAGAGAAATAATCCGCAAGTGCACGAATACCAGTGAGCACTTCACCTGGGAGATAAGTCCAGAGTATCGTATTTATTTTATCCGCAAGGAGAAAGCGTGCGATGACTAACCCAGTCTTTACTATTACCCTTGGGCCGCACTACAAGGTAGTGAAGATATAAGCGATTAGAGAGAACTACGACGACAGTCTGGTTCCAACCTATGGCAAGCTATGATACTATTGGTCTAAGGGGAAATACCGATGGAAAAGAGACACCACAGAGGATGCTTGACTAGGGTACTTAAATCCTACCAAACCTTCTGATGGGAGGAGGACTCCAAAGGTAACAATGGGATTGTCACTTCCCACGCTACTACACATCGATCCGGCCAGATAGGGGGTATCTACGAGTATTCCTAGCCCAAGCAGCACACTTACACTAGGAATGATTACTCTACTCCCTACGCGAAGCAAATAAAGTAAACTCGTAAACCAAAGAACAATAATAACAATGTACTTACTTAGTATTAGAAGTTGAATTGCCGAATAATCCTAGAACCAAGACTCGGGTCAGGAGACTTGACCCCATAGATACAAGCTTGGAGAGGAGACACCAATAGGCCGGGCTTCCTCCAATCTTCTACCTCCACTCTAACTCTCTCAATCTAGAAGAATAACTTTAATCTCATATAGAGACTACAAAGCTAAACTCTCTTGTATGTGCCCTAGAGAAAGATCCATTCAAGGGACCCCTCTCAGGTGAATTCTCTTTGGAAAATATGAATTAGAGTTTCTGAACTCTCTCCTCCAGGGGCTAGGGGCCTTGCTTATATAGCCCCCTAGGAAGCACCACAACCCTCGGATCAAACCGACCTTGATCAATGATTTTTATTCATCCTCAAAGGCGGTGGAGGCAGGATCCGCAAGGTGGAAGCTGATTGGCTCCCTAGGTGGGGCGACCGCCCCTAGGGCTAGGCGTCCGCCCCTATCACAGTGATAGGTGGGTCCCACCTCCCAGGGTTTGGCTTCCCGAACCTTCTAGATTATACTTTTTCCATCCGTGGCCCTTTCTCTCTATGTAAACCTGATATGTGGGCCATCTTTGATTATTTTCAGCTGGTACCCTACAAAAATAGATATTCACCAAAACTCGTGGAATTCTGTTAGTTAAACACCTAGTCTATGGTGGTAATTAATTTTGTAACATTCTTTTATTTAAGTTGATGGTTAAAAATGATAGTTAATTACCGTCAACAAGCACTTGACTCAGGTTTTTCAGTGGCTGGCCAAAGATCAGTGGAAGGTTAAACTTTCTAAGTGCAAGTTTGCCTAGCGTGAGATTGCTTATTTGGGTCACATTATCAGTGAGCACGGTCTGGCTACTAATCCTGCCAAGATTCAGGTGATTTCCAGCTGGCCAGTGCCAACGAATGTCGGAGCCTTGCATGGATTCCTTGGATTAGCAAGTTATTACTGCAAGTTCATTAAGCATTTCAGCCTAATTGCTAAACCACTAAATGATTTGCTCTATAAAGATTCATTGTTCATTTGGACCTCTATCCATGCTTCAGCATTCGCTGCTTTGAAGGCAGCACTTTGTTCTGCACCTGTCTTGGGAATTCTGGATTTCTCTCAACCTTTTCATTTGGAGACTGATGCATCAGGTATGGGTGTGGATGCAGTATTGCTGCAAAATGGCCACCCATTGGTGTTTATCAGTAAAGCTTTGGGCCCTCGCAATCAAGGGTTGTCAGTGTATGAGAAAGAATATCTAGCGATTCTTATGGCTGTCGATCAGTGGAGGCATTACTTGTTGCATGCTAAGTTTGTTATCCATACTAATCACCACAACCTCATTCATCTCAATGAGCAATGCCTGCATACCCCCTGGCAGCAGAAGGTGTTCTCTAAACTGCTCGGTCTCTGTTACAAGGTGGTGTACCATAGAGGTTCAGAGAATCAGGCAGCTGATGCCCTGTCTCACCGTGATCATCCGGAACAGTTGAATGCTATTTCTTCGCTAGTTCACTTGTGGCTTGATCGGCTATGTCTTTGGTACCCGACTGACGTTGAAGCCAAAGCTTTATTGTCACAGCTCTTACTTGATGGTTCTGCTCGACTACCGTTTCAATTGAAAGATGGCATCATTTTGTACAAGGACCGCATTTGGCTGGGTTCTAATCATGCACCGTAAGGTTATAACAGCTCTGCATGATAGCCCTATGGGAGGCCACTCTGGAGCTCCTGCCACTTTCAACAAGCTCCGTCCATTGTTCTTCTATCCCAAAATGCGTAATGACATCCTAGCTTACATCCAGTCCTGTACCGTATGCACTCAAGCCAAGCTGGATCGCGCAAGCTACCCTGGATTGTTGCAGCCGCTTCCAGTGCCCCGGCAGTCTTGGGAGGTGGTATCTCTTGACTTTGTGGAAGGGCTCCTGCTCTCTGGTACATTCAGTGCTATCTTGGTTGTTGTTGATAAATTTTCCAATGTCACCCACTTCATTCCTTTGAAGCATCCATATTCAGCAGCCTCTATTGCTCAGCTATTTCTAGATAATGTCTTCAAACTCCATGGGCTTCTGATTGTTATCATTTCTGACCATGACAAAGTCTTTACTAGTAAGTTTGGCAGCCGCTTTTTCAACTCGTTGGCATTGATTTGCGTATGAGTACTATTTACCACCCGTAGAGCGATGGTCAGACTGAACGGGTTAACCAGTGCATAGAGACCTATCGGAGATGTTTTGTTCAAGCTTGTCCCCGTCGCTGATCTCAATGGCTCTCCCTAGCCGAGTTTTGGTACAATACAAGTTCACATTCAGCGCTGGGAAGGACCCCCTTTGAAGTGCTATATGGATTTCCCCCTCGTCATTTGGGCTTGGATCCTTCAGCAGCTGCTCCGGTTCCTGAGTTGTCCAATTGGTTATAGGAACATGAACTAATGCAGCAGTTGGTTCGTCAACATCTTCTACGCGCTCAAGAGCGTATGAAAAGGCAAGCTGACAAACACAGGGTTGAGCGTCAGTTCGCTATGGGCGATATGGTATTCCTCAAGCTTCAACCATATGTCCAATCATCTGTTGCTCCCAGTGTAATTCATAAGCTGGCATTCAAGTTCTTTGGTCCATACCGTATTCTGGCGCGTGTTGGCAAGGTTGCTTATCGACTTCAGTTATCGGCATCAGCTTTAGTCCACCTTATTTTCCATGTGTCACAGTTGAAGCGTTCTCTAGGATCACAAACTGTGAGTGTTATGCCCCCTTCTAATCTGGTGAAGTTTCAGGTTCCTGTTTGCATACTTCAGCGCCGCTGGACATAAGGTGTTCATTCCGTGGAGCAAGGCTGGATTGAATGGTCTTATATGCCGGCATCATTGGTGACTTGGGAGCCACTAGAGCAGCTTTGTCAACAGTTCCCTCGTGCGCCGGCTTGGGGGCAAGCCACGTCTAAAGAGTGGGGGAATGTCAGCACCAGGGCTGCTCTGCTGGTTCTAGAAGACGGAGTTCCAGAGGACACAACAGAAGCTTCCCAGGAGCAAGCTGTCCGGCCCAGCGAGGCCTAGACAGCGAGTTAAGCCCAGTACTAGAGTGAGCGAACTCGAGTGGGTGTAATATATGTGTTGAGATGGTGCACAGGAAGGGGCAGACACAACTATAATCCAAAACTAAACTCTGAATGCAAATCATTCCTCGCTCCCTTTGCTTGTCTTTCCCCTTCCCCAAGTTCATAGCTGTTCTTCCCTGCTTCCCTTGATCTGTTGCTAACAAAGTAACAACATTACAGTCTTCCAAATCTATAGCAAGCATACCAGGGAGGAAGCAGTGACAAGAAGTTCAGAGTTTCTGATAGAACAACCAAACAACCTAGGGAGGGAGATAGCAGAGGAGAGAGGAGCAGGGGATGGCAGAATGACGTGCTTACTTGCAGGAGCAGTGGAGAGAGGAGCAGGGGAGAGACGAGCAGGAAGGACAACGACTGACAGGAGTAGAGCAGCAACCCACGTGGAAGGGAGCAGCTGGCGGGAGTAGAGCACACATGCACGGCGCGAAGGGGAGTAGCCGGTGAGACCAGTAGCCCCGTGCGGAGGGAGACCGGTGGCCGGGGGCCTTGCTTTCCCTCTGTGTTTCCTCTTCTCGAGTATATTTGCGCGCCACCTCTTATACTTCCCACGCAGCAGCCACCCCGTGGAATCCTTTTCCCGTGCCCGATGTATGCTGCTCGCAGCCTCGCTCGATGCCGCCAAGTTTTAGGCGCACACTCATCTGCTTCCTCGTTACCTCGCCCGCTTCCTCGTCGCGGCTGCGGCGCATTTCATCACGTAGGAGCTCAGCCCGCCTAGGGGTCCGCCTACCCTCCTAGGCCAAGCGGGACCCCCTCGCCTAGCGTCTAGCCATGCCTATGCGATCGCCTCATGTCGCCTTTTTGAACATTATCTGGAAGGTAGCCGTGGTGATGGCTTCTCCCGTCACGGTCGCCGTCTTGTGGGGGCCTCACCATGGCCACCACCGCCGGTGGCTTCTTCGTGCCCGGCTGACTAAGGACACGATTGGATCTCGAATTACTGAGGAGTCTGGAGTCCCGTGCGCTGTTGTGGGCCGCCATCGCTGTGGTGGCTCCACGGCCGGTGGCTCCACGGTACACACTAGCGTGGGGAAGTTGGGAAAGTTGCATGGGAAGCGAATGGGATTGAGAAATGAATGAGGGTACCATGATATGATGTCTTCAATTAGCTAGATGATCCAAACATCCCAAACTAATTTTTAGCCGGCTAAATTTAGCTCTAACAATTGGCCAGCTAAACTTTAGTTGGGATGGATCTAAGCAGACCCCTACTCTCGGTCACAGCTGCTCCCTGCCCTGTCCTCACACTACTCCCTACCTAATAATGCTGATTAGTATTGTAAATATTAATATCTTTTTATATATTTGATAAAAGTTAAAAACATTTGACTTATTCTAAAACGAGAATGACTCGAAATTCCTTTATACCTCTTCTTCGTTATCTATACCATACTGTATTCTCGTAGCATAGCTCCTCGCTCCCCTGTCCTCACGTAGCTCCACCCGTGGAAGCACCCCACGTTTGACCGTGCTGCCAGGTTTCTTATTAACGAGTTAAAAAAAGCGGACCCGTTAATCCAACCAATATAAGCAAGGTCAGCCTTCGTTTACCGTGTGCATGGTCTTCGGCGGACGGTGGCGGCGGCTTCAGTTCGCTGGCTTTCCAGGACGGGTGTGGCGGCGCTGCCGCTGGGACACGGTATGACACCGTCGATTTTTTTTAAGATAAAGGATAGATAGTCTATCCGGCTTTATTCACCCGAAAAAGGATGAACTCAGGCCAATTTATTACAATGTTTAATACCGTGTCATGGCACTGGCCATAGACAAACACGACCGAGGTAGTAAGCAAACCAAAGAACCTGAACTAATTGCAAAGGTTGAACACACGAAGATCAATTTTAAGCAATCCTAAAAGCAGACGACCATCCAAAAGATAAAAACAGCTGAAGACACGAAGCTTCGAGAAACCGACAGGCATCGACTAACTCTTGCTGGCGGTCTTCATGGTGCTGTAACTTGGCCCATTGACGGAGCCAGTAAGTCCCTCGAAACAGTACCTGCATAAAAGTTTTAGGTGTACATTTATCAAAAACAATTTCATTTCTTGATATCCACAGTGACCAACATAATGCGGCAGCTGTAGTCAATGAGTTCAAATTATGAAAGGTTACCCCTCTTTTTGACCAATGATTAAAAAGATCATTAACATCAGTGGGTTGAGCAATGCCCAGAACCATGTGTACTGCTATCCACAGAAACTTAGCATAAGCACAATTAAAAAATAAATGCTGAATTGATTCTGGAGTATTACAAAAAGAACAACCTTTATTACCCCTCCAATTTCTTTTTGCTAAGTTATCCTTTGTTAAAATAACTCCCTTCTTTAAGTACCACATGAAAACTTTTATTTTCATGGGTAACTTAGCACGCCAAATTTCCTGTGAGACCCGCACACCACTATTGACTAAAAACGCATACATTGATCGAACTGTAAATAAACCATTTGAGTTAAGAGACCAAACAAAGACATCTCTTTCGTCCTGTAACTGTATATTGACTACTGTTGCGACGATCCTATTCCAATCCCTCAAGTTGTTTCCCACTAACGCTCTCCGAAAAGAAACATTAAGTGGAATAGACGACAACACTTTGGACACAGTATCCTGTTTTCTGTGCACTATGTTGAACAGTCTCGGGAATTTAGTTCGGAGAGAACTATTCCCAATCCAAATATCTTCCCAGAGCCTCGTTTGCTTTCCATTTTGTACCTTAAACTTTCCAAGTTGCAAAACCTGTTGTTTGACATTTAGAAGACCTTTCCAAAAATGTGAATCCATTGCTCTCTTTTGAACTTCTCCAATTGTTTTATTTCTTAAGTATTTATTTCTAATCACTTGTTGCCATAAGCCATCTTCATTATACAGTTTAACCAACCATTTGCTAAGTAGACATCTATTCTGTATCTCTAAATTAGTAACTCCCAAACCCCCTTGTTCTTTCGGCTGGCACACCACACTCCACTTTACTAAACGGTATTTTTTCTTATGTTGGTTATTCTGCCAGAAGAATCTCGATCTAAAGAATTCAATTCTCTGTAATACCCCCTTAGGTACCTCAAAGAAAGACATCATGAACATCGGTAAGCTTGAAAGCACCGAATTAATTAAGACTAGACGTCCTCCTACTGAGAGTAATTTTCCTTTCCAACTACTTAGCTTCTTCTCAAACCGTTCTTCTACAGATTGCCAATCTTTGTTACTTAATTTTCTTGTGTGCATTGGAATTCCCAAGTATCTAAAGGGGTAAGTGCCAATACTGCAACCAAACAGCTGCGCATACTGTTGCTCACACTGTTTAGCCTCCCCAAAGCAAAATAATTCACTCTTGTGGAAATTAATTTTAAGACCAGACAATTACTCAAAGACACAAAGAATGAGTTTCATGTTTGTAGCCTTTTCAAAGTCATGGTCCATAAAGATGACGGTATCATCTGCATATTGTAGAATTGATAAACCGTCTTCCACTAAATGTGGTACTACCCCTGTCACCTGGTCATCATTCTTGGCTCTAGTGATCATTACTGCCAGCATGTCTGCTACCAGATTAAATAAAATTGGAGATAGAGGATCCCCCTGTCTTAAACCTTTTCTAGTTTGAAAATAATATCCCAGTTGATCATTTACTTTTATTCCCACACTTCCACCCTCTGTTATCAATGATATCCAATGTCGCCACTTTTCAGAGAAACCTTTCATTCGCAGGGTTTGTTGTAAAAAGGACCAACTCACCTTATCATAAGCTTTCTCAAAATCGATTTTAAAAATGATCCCATTCTGTTTTTTAGTATGAAGCTCATGGATTGTCTCATGGAGAACAACTGCCCCCTCCAATATATTTCTGTTTGGTATAAAAGCTGTTTGAGTAGGGCCGATAACTGTATTGGCTATTTTTGTAATTCTATTTGTAAGAACCTTAGTAAAAATCTTGAAACTGACGTTTAGTAGGCAAATTGGTATATATTGTTGTATTCTCTTTGCGTCATTTGTTTTTGGTAGAAGGATGATATTCCCAAAATTAAGGCTATGGATTGGCAGGGTCCCTATACGAAAATCCTCGAACAGAGCCATGAAGTCATCTTTTAAAAGAAACCAGAAGACTTGGTAAAACTCTGGAGGAAACCCATCTGGACGTGGAGCCTTATTATGTTCCATTTGAAAAATTGACCCCTTCACCTCAGTTTCAGTGAATATCTCAGTTAACATCTCATTTTCCAATAAAGATACCCGAGGAATATCATTTGTGGCGGACTCAACCATAGATATTGTCGACCTCTCCGACGGTCCGAAGAGAGACTTGTAATATTTAGTAATGTACTTTTTTAGTTCCACTTCCCCACAAATAGTCCCCTCCTCCTGTTCTAACTGGAAAATACG
Source organism: Saccharum hybrid cultivar R570 (assembly GCA_038087645.1). Lineage (NCBI taxonomy): Eukaryota > Viridiplantae > Streptophyta > Magnoliopsida > Poales > Poaceae > Saccharum > Saccharum hybrid cultivar. The sequence goes on along the minus strand of JAQSUU010000704.1, from coordinate 2,286,788 downwards.
AGTCTTTCTATGTTTCCCATTTGCAACTAAATGATAATATTTTGTATTGGCATCCCCTTCTAACAAATGTTTTAGCTTCGCTCTTTGGTACCATTTCAACTCTTCTTCTCTTAACAGTTCCGCTAGTCGGTCATTAAGCACATGTTTCAATTCTATTTCGGCTTGCCGGAGGTTTTGCTTTTCTGCTTTTTTATCTAGCGCATCAAGTTTATCCAATAATTGTTGTTTCTCTTTCTTGTAAGTTCCGCTTGTATTTTTGGCCCAACCCCTGAGGAATTGTCGCAACCTTCTTATTTTCTTTTGCCAGGTATCCAAAGGGTTGGAGCCTTGTTGCACATTCTGCCAAATATCACAAATCATCTCCTTGAAACCATCACGAAGTAACCAACCGAGTTCAAACTTGAACTGGTAATGGTAATTCGTAAGTCGCTGGCCAGTGCTCAAAAGCAAGGGAGTATGATCTGAGATTTCCTAGAGAGTAGGTTTACCAACATTTGCGGATATTTGTCCTCTAATTCCGTGCACACTAGTATTCTATCCAGCTTTTCAAACGTTTGATTAGTCAAATTATTGGCCCAAGTAAACTGTCTACCCGAAGATTGTATCTCTCTAAAATTAAAAGCGTCTATGATTGCATTAAACAAAAATGACCATCTATCATTATAATTGTCATTATTCTTTTCCCCTGGTCCCCTTAGGATGTTGAAGTCCCCACCTATCATGATAGGTATGGTTTCTTTTGAACATAACTGGACCAACTCAGTGAGAAAATTCGCTTTGAACTCATCCTGTGCTGCCCCATATACAGCAACCAGGTTCCAAATAAATCCATCCTATTTATTCCTAATTTTAAAGCGCACAAAAAAAATCCCCTTCTTCAATTTCACCTAAATCAAACACTAAAAGATTCACCCCGACCAGCATGCCACCCGAACGACCCCTAGGAGGTTTTACATGCCACAGAAAATCTTTGCGAGCACAAAAATTATTTAGCGAGGATTGTGTAAATGAATCCCTCCCTGTCTCAGATAAGGCAATAAAATCAAGGTCATGTTCCTTTGTCAGGTCCGACAAGAAACGAAGTTTCTTTAAGTCCCCAAGTCCATTACAATTCCAGAAAAGTCCTTTCATTGATAACTTTTTAAATTTTTATTTTTCTTCTTTCTTCCCCTAGACCCTTTTTTAATTGTCGGTGATATGGAGAACTGTAGATCATTAAGATCACAATCTCCATCACCAACACAATCCGTGAGGTCGTTACAAAGAGAACTCAGAGCCTGTAAATCAATGTCACCATCGACACTGCCCTCATCCTCTTGAAGATTTTGCTGTTCCAACTGTACCCGTTCATGCAACCTACCATTTTCTACTGATTTCAGCCTAACAAGAGCCTTATTTACTTGTTCACCTGAACTACCCAGAGACACTCCTAAGCTAGCAACTTTAGAAGCTAAAACTGAATTCTCAAAATTAATAAAGGAAGAGACTGTCAAGGGGTTACCTTTATTAGGGGTACCACCCAGGTTCTTTTTTGCCTTTAGCATAGTTGCTTTCTCCATTGTATCCTGATCACAAGCTGCAGCCGATCTCTTACTAGTCCTTACAGGAGTGGCATTAGTGTTTGCCGGGACAGACAGGCTCCCTTTGGAGTATCCAGCCGACATCACATCAGCTCTCCATTGAGCTGTAGGTGCTGCTGCTCCAGTAGGTGTTAAGGCAATGACCGGCTTTGCTGTGGTGGACACTCTCTCCTTGCCTGAGCACTCAAGGGCAGTAATCCCCTTCTGACCTGGTGGTGCCTGCTTAGTGCCGCTAGGCGGTGCTGCAGCCACCACTTTATTTTTGCCTGAGCCAACATCCGTTGCATTCTCATCTAAATGTTTATCTTTGTTGTCATTAACCGGATCATCATCATTGACCGGATCATCATCCATAACCGCATCACCCCCTTTGTTTTCATCATGAGGGTCTTTAGGTGCATCCATATCAATCAGTTTGGGGTCATCACTATTTTCCTCCTTTTCCACTATAAACTGTAGCTCATAAACAAAATCCCCAATAACCACATCCACTAGGTCAGGGATGAGGTCCGGGTTCAGCACTGCCACTTTAAGTCTCGGCCGCCCATACTTTCTTGTGAACTTCATGTCAACCATTTTGGTAACACCCAAAATTGACCCAATTGCCCAGATAACGGCAAAGTCTCTCAACTCCTTTCGGAGACCCCTAAACTGCACCCAGGCTTTTGGGATCTCATACTTGTATATCTCATTGTCAGTGGCTTTTTCAAATTCAATCTTGCCCTTTACAGTTTTTGTTTCCAAATGACCCCACAGCACCATCCTTTGTAACTCTACAGCCGATGGGAATGTGGTGGTAAACGTATCCTTTCCTTTCTCCACAATTTCCCACTTAGATCCTGGTATAAGACGTTCGAGTTCCACTGCAAAATGAGCTACGGTAATGGATCCCTCGAGCACCCTAACCAAAGCCCTTTACTTTCAGATTTTGCTTTCTGAACCCCCACATGCGGGATGTAATAGAAACCAAGGTTCTCAACAGCATAGCCACATGGAATAGCCAAAGGTTTATCAGCTTTCAAAAGAGGGCAAATCTTACTAACATGTGCATCAGATTCACAGATATCACAACTAATAACAGTTGTACACATTGCAAAAACATGACCCTTTGTGTGGCATCTATAGCAGTAAGGTTTGTTCTTACTTTTGTTTGCACCCTGTAAAGATGTTTCAGGCTCTTGATTTGCAGCACCTACTTCCAAGCCACCCCCTTGTTGAGTCCCATCTGCCGGCTCCACTCCTTGCATGGGTTGGGCTCCAGCCTTACCATGTGCAAAGCCAATGAACCTCCTGTTGCCGGACCACCAACAGGAGCCGTTGCCGACCCTGTGGCGGCGGATGTTTCCAAGTTGCTGGAGGTAGGAGCCCCCGGCACAACCCCTTGAACAGCGTTCACTGCCGCGGCAGCGGCAGCGTCCGCCGAAGACAAGGCCAGCTCCGTTGTCGTCCCAGGTACAGTACCAGTTATTGCAGGCGCCCCCCCTGGTGCGGACAGGACCTGCTGTCCAAGGTTGGCAGCGTGATGTGCCGTCGCCTCCGAGTAATGACCACCAGAACCTTGGCCACCGAAATTGCCATGGCCACCTTCGCCACCAAAGTTGCCACGTCCATAGCCTCCATAGCCATGAAACCAGTTGTTGTAGTAGCCCCTTCCGTGACCACCAACGATGGAATCCAGGTTTCGTTGAGGATAGTACCTCCTAATCTTTCCGTGATCGATTTATTTATTTCAATCAAATCCCCATGCAGCTTGCAGATCTGGGGCAATTGATGTGTATGCCGTTCGTCCAACGTTCTGGCTTGCGGCAACCATTGAGGGATAATGTCAATTCTGGCTTTTTTTTTTTCAGATTACAGTATGACTCGAGTACCGGTTGATACTTTTTTCAGAGTCAACTCATTGTACCAAAACGGGGTCCCCCCAAGTGCCAAAACAACCAATGAACAATATCTTACTTTTTTTTTCAGAGTCAACTCATTGTACCAAAACGGGGTCCCCCCAAGTGCCAAAACAGCCAATCAACAATAACTGATGAATACAGACAGCGTTAGAAGTTACATTCCTCTCGGAGTAAACTTGCAGATGAACTTCTCCGCATGGAGGAGATTGAGACTCCGGGATTGGACTTGTTGCAAGCCATATTCAACGTGTGGGTCGAGATGCTGCTCTGCTCGAGCTACCGGTGCAGTCGAGAGTCCCATGCCAAACACCTCAGCAACGGGGGGCGAGCTCACAACCGTCGAGTGGCTGACTGTGGAACACGCTGGCCTGTTCCCCATCGACAAAAACAGCAAGGTTCAAGTTGCTTCGACTTCGATCAAGCAGCCGCCACCAGGACCTATTACTATTACGGAGCCACCACCGTCCATATCAACACAAGATGAGTGTGAGGCCACTGGGATTGGGCACTCGGAAGTGAACATACGCATTTACGGGCTATTCTAGGAACAAGATCAAAATAAATGTGAAATGGCCTCCTTCGTTTTCTACTCTCTTTTATTTACTCAATCATGTTGTGTACCTTCCGGCCGGGTTTTGACATTTGTCCATGGGCCTTCTTTTCTTGTTTTGTGTTGATCCAAATTTGCCTGTACCAAATTCACCAGTGCTGTCTTTATCTTGGCTAACAAGTGTTACAGAGCTGAGCGCAGAGCCTAAAAAAATGGCAGCCCATCTGAAAGCTGAGCGCAGAGCTTATCCTGCGGAACGAGCGCACCTGGCCACAGAACCCTGCTGCGTGTCAGTGGCTCCCGTCTCCCGGTGATTTCCGGTCTATCCGGGCTGTGCGACGGCCAGGTCGTGCGACGAGAGGGTGCCAGAGTGGTCGACGTCGAGCTTGTCGAACTCCTCCAGGAACTCGGAGATCTCCTCCTGGCTGATCTTCCCCAGCTCCTTGAGCTTGTACAGCGCGAACTCTGCGGCGCTGACCCTATTGTCGCCGTCGAGGTCCGCCGCCTCGAGGTCCATGCTGGTAGTCCGCCGAGTGAGCACCCAATGTGCCAGTTCCCTCTGCCGCCGCTCCGCGGCCAGCTCCGCCGCGTACAGGAAGAAGAGCGCCACCACCAACGTGCTCATGGTGATCCAGGCAGCCGCGAACGCGCGCCCGGCCGTCGACGAGAAGCTCCGGTCGCCGTACCCAAGCGTGGTTACTGTCGCGCACACACAGTAGAAGGCGTCCACGAGGCGCATCCCTTCGACCTTCATCAGGAACGCCATCCCGGACGCGAGGACTACGGCAAGGAGGCCGGTGGCGGTGTAGAGCTTGTAACGGACCTTGTTGGCCTCCATGTCCCGCAGCGTCTTGGGGTCGTCGGCGTGGTTAAGGTGCACCGCGCGGAAGACGAGCGCCTCCTGCTTCTCGACAAGGTAGTCGGCGGCCTTGCTAAGGAAGGCTCCGACCAGGGCCACGCCGGCGAAGGCGAAGACGCAGGCCAGCAGCTTGGCGACGTCGCTGGACGGGACGATGTCGCCGTACCCGACGGTGGTCATTGTGACCACGCAGAAGTAGAGCGCGTTCAGCGCGCGGTTGCTGCTGCGGTCGCCGGACATGTCGTCCATGGCGAGGTAGAACGCGGCGGTCCCAGCGAGGAGGTAGGCGAGCAGGAGGATGCCGACGAGCCAGAACCTCGGCCGCGCAGTGGTGAGGAGCCCGTTGGGCCGCACCGACGGCAAGGTGCCGCTGGCGCTCTTCCGGCTCATGTTCTCTCTCTGGAGAATGGATCCTTGCTCGGCGTTGTGAGACGGCGCCGTCTGGCAGCGCCGGAACCTTCTCGCCCTTCCCGGCGGCGGCATCTTAGAAGGGTCGCCGTCATGTAACAGGTGTTGCTGAACGCCGTTCTCCGCCATAACGAACTCTCTAGGCTACGCTGCTGGAAAGGAGAGGCGAGATGGGGTGAAGAATTTGCCTGAAATTTCAGAGTTGCAGGCTTGCAGCAACGGAAAAAACTGTCGGTTTCTCCCTGTCCCATATTACCGTTGGTTTTTGAGAGGGTCGGATCCTTCTGAATGGCTCAATGCAACTTGTTATTTTTCCTTGTCATTGTCCAGTGTCACGAGTTAATTGTTACATGTGTGGACGTGCATTTTTGTTGTCTAGATTTTTGTGGCAAAATACTCGGATATCCTTGTCTTATGTTATGTATCTTGTGAGCTTCACATGAAAACAAAAGCTTTTTTTTATAAGAGACAACTAAAGCATTGTTTTATACTTTTTGGCTTTTACTAAGTTATAAGGAAATCAAAACATTTCGGCCTCCAACAACCTACAGCCAACATGTGAATGAGTGCAGCTGGTCACTATCAATAGAAATATGCATGTGGTTGTGACCGCCAATGATGCGTGTGGTTCCAACATTTTGGTGTGGGCTATATATCCCGGTTGCAAGAATAATGTAATTCAAGCGGTGTAGCCATAATTGTATTTTTTTTCTGATACGGTGCTGGTAGACAATTAATTAAATGGAGACATTTTGCACTGAGATTTAATTTTTGAGCAATATGGTAAACAAGGATTTGCTGATTGGTTTCTAGTTAGATACAATAGAATCACGGTAAGTTGTGGTAAATGCCCTGTTTAGCACATCGGTGAAAATACGCCTACCCTATTCGCTTCGCTGAAAAGCTAGGCTAAAAAGTACTGTTCACTGATTTGTTACGAGAGAAAAATACGGTATCATGGCTGATAAAGCAAGCTTATCAGCCATAATACAATGTTTTTCCCTCACAACAAATCAGCGAATAATACTTTTCAGTTTGCCCCCTCCGTCTCTCATGATCACCATATAGTAGATGAAAGTAGATCACATAGACACAAGAGATATGGAGACTATTATTTTGTCTCTGAATCTGAATATTTGTACTCTCATGTATATATAGCCCTGCTAAGGTCTACGAGTTTAGTAAGAGCCCACATACAAACGGACTTGAAATAGGATTCCTTCTCCTTTCTTTGTAGGATAGAGTCCGTATGTTTTACAACTTAGCCAACCCTATATTTAGGGGGGAATATATGTCCTCTATAATTATATTCGAGGGCTATGTCATTGCCAAGAGGCCATGGTGAGGTAAGAACGGTGGTATCACCTTGAGCACGGATAGGAGGAAGATGAGATAGTTTAGGTTTTACTGCTTAATGTCCAACATATACAAGTTCTCGATGCCCCCACCGGTCCGAATGATGACAACACTTGAACCTACACGCCTAACACCTTGCAGCCTGTTCGTTTCGCTGGTTTGTTGTGGCTGAAAATATTGTTCGCTGGTTTGTTGTGAAAGAAAAACACTGCTGAATGACTGCTGATTCTGCTGATAAGCTCAAGCGAACAGGGTATTGGTCAGAACTCAAAAATAGTCTCTCTCTCTCACACACACACATACACACATGCGCACGCACACACGTCACACACACAATCAACCATGTGCTTCCCTTAATAGCTTAGGCTTAGGTGCCATTCGCTCCTATATGACCGTGGGGCTTACTCTGCTGATCAGCATATCCATTACCTTTAGCTCTATCAGAAATGAGAAAACAATGTTCCATCAACAATCAGTGCCATCTTTTTTTGTTGCTTTTATGTTAGCTTAGTATGAGATGCTTGTTAACCATTGCCCTTGCCATATTATTACTGATTTCCGGCTCCTAACATTGTATTACTGTTTAATTGGTTATTCTCATGTTTGTCTTGTTGCTTTATATTAGTTGATTTGAATACTAATTTGACTTCTTAACGTATTTATAGCTTCTGCTGGCGATGCACTCCACACACAATGTTTTCTATTTTGATTTATTGATTTATTTGCCACGCCCAAGGTCCAATATTCTAGTAGATTACCCAGCAGATGAACATCGAGTAATTAATGGACTACTACTGTAATCGTCATAGTTTAGAGCACCAGTATAGAGTTTGGATTCTAAATCAATTTACAAAGGTCAGCCTTCAATGGGATGTGCCCTTGCTCAGCCCAGGCAGCCCCCTAGGGTTCTGCCTTTGCGGCCACGACCGTCTCATCACCGCCGCTGGCGCCCCCACCTCCTCTTCACCACTCTCTCATCCTCTCCCGTGCGCCTCCCCACCTCGGCCGGTCACGGATGGCTGGCTCGCGGCCCGGCCACGGCTACCGCCGCCTATCGCGCTGCTAGATCCACCGGCAACCGCCAACAACCAGCCACAACCTACAGCGCTGCCTCCACCTCCACTACTGCTCTAGGATGCAGCGGCCACCATCGCCCATCTCCAGCACATCGATGTAGAGGAAGGTGAGGAGGAGCAAGAGCCTCCCTACGCGCCGGAGGTTGGGAGCCTCCTAGGAGCACCATCGGCCGGGTTAGGCCCCTCGTCGTCCTCGTTTTTGGCGTCCCCTGCCCGGGCCATGGCATCCTTCGTCCCCTCTGTCAAGGCCTCGCTTCTCCCTGTGTCGGGCGGACCCAAGTCTGGGCCTTCCGGGTCAGTGGGCTCCCATCCCTCGAGTCCGCTGGAGGCCATAGCAACATCGGCGGCCATCCCAAGTTCCTTCTCCCTCTCACCAGCCATGGCCCCATACTACCTTGGCTGCTCTGTGGGGGGCGCTCTAAGCATCGTCAATGAGCTAATGGCACTAGCCTCGAGGTGTCCGATGACGACCGCTCCTCAACTCCCTACCTGGACATCATTCGTTGCCCACCAAAGCCATCCATGGTGTCCCCAATGCACGCCCAGCCTCGCTCAATCATGGTTTTAGGGTGTGGTGGGCAGACGCACATTGGTTGGGGCTTAGTCAAAGGTGGCGGAAGTGCAACTGGCTATGCCCCCAGCTGGTGTGCAGCCTGCCTGCTCGGGCAGACAACACCTATCCACAGGGGTGGTGGGATGCCATGGATGCTCGCGTCCCTACCCACTAGCGCATCGGCCCTCGCATCATGTCTCATCAATGATGGGTCTCTGACCTGATGCCGATGGGTGGTGGGAGATCCTCCCTCGGTCGGAGACATAACCTGCAGCCACCTCGGTTGAGCCTTGCTAGGGCCCAAAGTAGCACCCATAGCCTCAGAAGATTCTCACAAAGTTTCACAACAAATGCTTCAATTACCTTTCTTACTTGCACCGAGTATTGACTTCCTAGTTACCATGGCGTTGCCTGCGCTGCCACAGCTTTCGCCACCTCGCTAGGGACTGTCGACAGCTCAAGTCTGCTGGGACAATGACGACAAAGGGCGGCTGTTGACGGTCACTAACTACTATTATAAACCGTCAACGAAACATGAAAAGGGTATATATCAACCTCCAAACATAGAATTAGGGTTTAAACTAGGTTTTGGTGAATCTATGTTTGTGCAGAGGTTTACTAGAAAAAGGAGGCAAGATATCAAGGACATCGGGGTAAAAAGCATATTCCACCGTGGAACCAAGTTGAGAAGGATCTAGAAGACATGAGAAGGTGACCCACCGAAGGGGGCCCACCTGGCATAGACCCACCTATGGGGACTCCTATCAACCCCACGCTTCTACGTCGGTTTCCTCACTGCCTTAGGGTTTGCATCTTCACCGTTGAATCAAGTTGGTTTGATCCGAGTGCTCCGGTTCATCCCACCGGGCTATATAAGCAGGGTCCTATCCCCTAGGGTCAGAATAACCCAAGTCATTTGATCAAGTCATCAGAACCAGGAACCCTAGTTTTCTAAGAGCTCCACCAATTCTAGGGCATAGCTAACTAGGCTAGAAGCAGAGGGAGGCAAGCTTTGCTTGGATTCTAGATCGTGTAAAGAGCGCGGCTTTGGTAAAGCCTTCTGTAACCTCCCTTTTATATCTTTCTGTATTTATTTGCTAGTTACAATAGATATGACATTGCTCTATATATTATACATGCTCTTAATTATATTGTTCATTGTCTAATTTGATTGTATGCCTAGTATAGTTAGAATGTCTTTATATTCAAATATAAGATTGTATAGCGCTCACTCTTTGACGTCATGGGTGAGTGGTCAACATCGTGTAAGCATGGTGCTTAGACGTTGTTTACCTGCGAATGCACCCTATATTTCGGGCCATGTAGTAGATCGCAGAAGTGACACTCCCATTGAGTCCTTTGTAGTCCACTCCCTGAATATAGGACAAGTAGGACCTAGTTGCGAAGGAAGACTTGCTATGTTCCTGATCTTTCTTAGTAATGTCCCTTGTGTGTAGATATAAAGTATTCTTGCCATGATTGCTAACTGTAATTGCACTAATCATAGTATACTCTGACATGTAAATAAGAATGACTTACGAATTTTCCTTTACTTTTACCAAAACCATGCTATTGCCTTAGAAGGGAGTGCTCTAGGTGAATTACACTATTTATGACTTGACATTTATTATTCATTATACATTTATCTTGTGACTTGTGACTTATCCCTGTTATGAGTAGACATAGTTCCCTCTTCATTGTATGTACAAGTGATCATCACATTACCTTTAAGCCATGTCTTCGCAGTGGTAAAATATAAATAACGATCCCTAGAATACTCCTAGGTAAAATGCTACAATGGTATAATTATTTGTGCGCTTGCGGATACTTTCTATTCTTATCTTTATCTTCTTAAGTCACATGAAATAATAAGATAACTACTTAGTAGTAATGCTAGGTAGTGCCTACAATCACTTTTAGCTCCAAAACTAGGGATGACAACCTAGTACAAGTAAGCTAGAGGTGCAGGTAATTAATAGGTGTCTACTAAAACAAGTGTCAAGTTAATAAATATCACTAAACATTTCTAGTGCTATCACTAAGGATAGAATCCAAACTCTAATCTTGGTAGTGATGCTAAAAAATATCAACAAGCATTTTTGGCGCCATTGCCGCGAAAGGTTGAAAGGCTATCCAAAAAAATATTGAATCACTTGTACCACACTAATGTGATTGAGGAAACTATTTATCTCTACTCAAATAGGATACCCTTGGTTTGTCTACTTGTGTATCTTATGCAGGGTGATGTATGACCGGTTTTGATCATTTGACAAACTAGTTAGATGATCCAGAAGTACCACTCAGGAAAGCTAAAGCTAGTCTTAAGAAAGTTCTCACTCTAGAGTCGGAGGACAATCGAATAAGAAGAAGTTTGACACCAGAGTTTTAAGATATGGCTAACAAGACTCTGCGAATTCTCTGCTCCAACCACCGCCAACATCCGTACTAGACCGCAAACCGATGTTGGAGAGAATAGATTCAATCTCAAGCCAGCTCTTATCAACATGGTGCAAGCTAGTCAATTTTGTGGAAAGGCACATGAAGATGCGAGTCCATATTTCTAACACTTTTAGGAGATCTGTAGCACTTTCACTATCAAAGGAGTAACCAGAGATGCTATTCTACTCTACCTTTTTCCATTCTCACTGTTGGAAAAGGCAAAACAGTGGTTCTACGCCAATAAAGACAAGAACACTACATGGGATATCTGCTCCACTGCCTTTCTAGCAAGGTTCTTCCCCATGGGCAAAATAAATGCTCTGTGTGGGAGAATTTCAAATTTTCAACAGCAACATGATGAATCTGTCCTTGAGGCCTGGGAACACTTTCAAGACTATATCTTAGAGTATCCTCATCATGAGATGGAGAATTGGCTACTCATGCAAACCTTCTTCCATGGGTTGACCACTAGCACCCGTGAGACAATAGATACTACTACAAGAGGTGCTTTTATGTCACTTACTATTAGAGATGCAATTGCTCTTGTAAACAAGATGGCTTCCAACCAAGGTTGGAATGAAGAACGAACGCAGACCTGCAAGAGAGGTGGAATGCATGAACTCAAGGAGGTAGACATGCTGTCTGCCAAGATGGACCTACTGATGAAGAGGCTCGATGATCGAGCCAGTGAGAAGAAAGAAGTCATGCACATTAATGATTCCTGCATGACATGTGAAAAGTGTAGAGGCACTAGGCACTCAGGCCATAACTATCCAGAGATCCAAGAGGATGTGAACTATATCAACAACAACACCAACTATCTTCATCAGAATCAAGGTTGAAATCAGCAACAGAGGCCTAGCTACTCAGGTAATTACCAAGGTAATTATCAAGGTAATAATTTCAATACACCTTTGAGAGATCTAGTTGCTGGTTAGTCTAGATTATTGGATCAAGTGTCTAAGAAGATAACTTCCAATGATAAACTATTAGAAACTATCAATAATTAAATGAATAGTTTTGCTTCTGCCATTAAGAACCAGCATAGCTTTAATAAAATGATAGAATCTCAAATAGCTCAGTTAGCATCTTCTATCCCTCCGGCTGACAAAGGTAAGATTCTAGGGCAATCGAAAGAATTAGAAACTGTAAATCTTGTCGACATATTCAGTGCAGGACGGTACTACAGAGATCATCCATCAGGAGGATGGAAAGATGACTCCATGCCAGAAAAGAAGGGTGACCTAGGAAGACCTGTCATCCTAATAGCCATTGGGCCGAACACTTTTAAAGAAGCTATCTGTGACTTCAGTGCAAGCCTTAACATCATGCCAAAGGTAATTTATGAGAAAATTCATGGAGATCAATTGTTGTACACAACTATATGTTTACAGTTTGCAGATCAGTCACTCTGCTACCCAAAGGGCATCCTTGAAGACGTCTGTGTGCGAGTTGGACACTTGTATGTACCTGCAGACTTTATGGTAGTAGAAACAGGTGGTGATGAGAAGGCATCTATCATTTTGGGTCAACCATTCTTAAGGACCACAAAAGCCATCATCTACACAGATGATGCTAAAATATGTTTCACTATCAAGGGTAGAAAAGAGAGATTCACTTTTAATAACAAAACATTGCAATCTCCTGCTCATCCACAAAAGGCGTACATATATAAGATAGCAGAAAAGAAGACAAATAGGAGAAGAAATAAGACTAAGCAATCACCTACAGAATCATGAAAATGATCAACATAGTTCACATGGAGTATGATCACCTCCTTATATCACCGTACCTCCTTAAACAAGATGATCTAGGCATACCAACAATCAAATGCATGATCAATCAAATAATCTTTCACAAGACCTTCTATGACACTAGGTTGGAAGTCATCATAATGGCTAAGGTAACATATGAGTATTTATTTGATAAAGAACCTTTGTACCCTACCTATGTGCAGCTGCAGATGGCGGACCAAGTATTCTGATTTTCGAAGGGAATAGCAAAAGATGTCATGGTGCAAATTCATGATCACTATGTCCCCACTGACTTCATGGTCCTAAACATGGGAGAAGAAGAATATGATGCACCGATTATGCTTGGAAGATCGTTCCTCAACACCACTCGAGCAATCATCTATATGAGATTAGGAGAGGTCCACTTCCAGTTCCCTTCTGAGAAGATACACTATTATTTCAATAGTTATACAACTTATGGACAGTCAAAGAAGAACAGATCAAGGAGGAACGCCGTTCATCCCAACACCGCAAGAATCAGCTCCCAAAGAATGAAGAAGAAAAGAATGATGATGAAGAAGAACATGTGAAGGACAAATCCCCAAAATCAAAGTTAAGGCTGCCAACTAAACAAGTGTGGAAGGAGAAGGGATCACCGTCTAGTTTACCGTCACAAGAGGTGCAACCGGAGTCGCCATTCGGACAAGTGATGCACCTTGGGAACATTAAGCAAGACACGAAGTCCTATTTATAGGACTTAAATCACTAAACCCTTGCCGGGAGGTAAACTTGAAAGTTATCCATATTTCCCTTTTTAGCATCATATAATTATCTTTTAGCATATTTATTCTTTCACATTAGCATAATTAATTTCTGTTGCATATTTATTTTGCTACATTTTCATTAGAAAAAGAAAATAAAAAATATATTTGGTTATTGCATTGCATTATAAATCTTAAAGCCCCATGTGAATAATTCTATGGCATAAATCCACAGGAATATTCACCGTTGTGCATAAAAATTAAAATAAAAATTCATTCTTGTTGCATTATATAAAATATAAAATCCAAAAAATAATATTAAGGATCCTATTGCAAGAAACATAATCAAACATGGAAGAGTTCTAGGCAATTAAGGCTTAGGAGGTTCACCATTGATACCATTCATCCAGCATATATCCACTTCACTCCTCATATCCACACACAAGCACATCTTGATTTGATTGTATGACTCGTTTCTTTGGATCTATTGTTTGACTTTATAATATATGCTTTGTAAGTATGTATGTGCTGTCTCCATACCTATGAGCTCCACATAAGCCTTAGTTATAGGATGAGAGTGAAGGCATAACATCATTATTGCCTTGGTGAGGATCTACAAATACCACATAGTGAGAGACTTGAAAGGGTCACACAAAGGAATCTCTGAGTTTTATTTTGAAAACTTGCAAAAACTCCGGAATAATGGTTAAAGAAAGAGCTTGAGACATAGTGCTTGACTTGACCGTTCTGTCTTTCAATTGCTCAAGACTCAAGTGAAGGCTACAGGCTCCATAGTTAAAGGTAATATGAGTAAGTTTAAAAGTTAGAATAGTTTACTTTAATCCGGAGGAGAATTCTTGTTTGAACGCATGTGTCCTTTTGAGGCGTGAAAGTATAGCAGCAACTCCTGATCTATTATTGAGTTTAGCTTTGCTAAGGGACTAGCAAAGGTTAAGCTTGGGGAAGTTGTTGACGGTCACTAACTACTATTATAAACCGTCAACGAAATATGAAAAGGGTATATATCAACCTCCAAACATAGAATTAGGGTTTAAACTAACATAATTCCATAGGTTTTGGTGAATCTGTGTTTTTGCAGGAGTTTATCAGGAAAAGAAGGCAAGATATCAAGGACGTTGGGGTAAAAAAGCATATTCCACTGTGGAACCAAGTTGAGAAGGATATAGAAGACACGAGAAGGTGACCCACCAAAGGGAGGCCCACCTGGCATAGACCAAGGATGGTGAACCCCACCCTTGGTTGGCCGACTTATGGGGTCTCCTGTCAGCCCCACGCTTCTACGTCGGTTTCTCCACCGCCTTAGGGTTTGCATCTTCACCGTTGATTCAAGTCGGTTTGATCCGAGGGCTCTGGTTCATCCCACTAGGCTATATAAGCAGGGCCCTGCCCCCTGAGGTCAGAATAACCCAAGTCATTTGATCAAGTCATCAGAGCCAGCAACCCTAGTTTTCTTAGAGCTCCACCAACTCTAGGGCATAGCTAACAAGGCTAGAAGTAGATGGAGGCAAGCTTCGCTTGGATTCCAGATCATGTCAAGAGTGCGACTTTGGTAGAGCCTTCTGTAACATCTCTTTTGTATCTTTCTGTATTTACTTGCTAGTTACAATAGATATGACATTGCCTATATATTATATATGTTCTCAATTATATTATTCATTGTCTAATTTGATTATATGCCTAGTATAGTTAGAATGTCTTTATATTCAGACATAAGATTGTATAGTGCTCACTCTTTGACATCATGGGTGAGTGGCATACACCAGGTAAGCATGGAGCTTAGACGTTGTTTACCTGCGAATGCACCCTATATTCCAGGCAATGTAGTAGATCACAGAAGTGACACTCCCATTGAGTCCTTTGTAGTCCACTCCCCGAATATAGGACAAGTACGACCTAGTTGCGAAGGAAGACTTGCTCTGTTCCTGATCTTCCTTAGTAATGTCCCTTGTGTGTAGATATAAAGTATTCTTGCCATGATTGCTAGGTGTAATTGCACTAATCGTAGTATACTCTGACATGTAAATAAGAATGACTTAGGAATATTCCTTTACTTTTATCTAAACCATGTTATTACCTTAAAAGGGAGTGCTCTAGGTGAATTACACTATTTATGACTTGATATTTATTATTCCTTATACATTTATCTTATGACTTGTGACTTATTCCTGTTATGAGTAGACATGGTTCCCTCTTCATTGTATGTACAAGTGATCATCACATTGCCTTTAAGCCATGTCTTCCCAGTGGTAAAATATAAATAACGATCCCTAGAATACTAATGGGTAAAATGCTATAATGGTATAATTATCTGTACGCTTGCGGATACTTTCTATTCTTATCTTTATCTTCTTTAGTCACATGAAATAATTTACTTAGTAGTAATGCTAGGTAGTGCTTACAATCACTTTTAGCTCCAACACTAGGGATGATAACCTGATATAAGTAAGCTAGAGGTGCAGGTAATTAATAGGTGGCTACTAAAACAAGTATCAAGTTAATAAATATCGTTAAACATTTCTGACACTATTGCTAAGGATAGAATCCAAACCCTAATCTTGGTAGTGACGCTAAGAAATGTCAACATCGACGAAAGGCCACGGCACTCTACATGTGGCGACTGCCCACCGGCCTACCAGCACGTGGCCCATGGCGGTCCACCGAGCTCAGATGGGGCCACGCAGGGTGGGGGCGCCGGGGGCATTTGTCGACACCGACGCTGGTGGCATAGGAGTAAGCTAGTGAGGGAAATCAGTATGGGGCGCTTGAAGATTCCACTGCTTCGCGCCGTCGCATAGTGCCTCCCAAATCCAGTGTTGGCATTTCTTAGCATCGCTACTAAGAACAGGCTTAAGACCCATCCCCGGCAATGGCGCTAGAAATGCTTGTTGGCATTTCTTAGCGTCGTTGCTAGAAACAGGTATAAGACCAATTCCTAGTAACCATGCAAGAAACACCAACCGATAGGTCATAACGTTTACAGACGAATCCGCAAGCACACGGATCTATCATTGTAGCATTTCACCCAAAAGTATTCAGAGTATTGTTATTTATATTTCCCAAAGGAAGGCCGTGATAACAAATGTTCTAACATGTATACAATAATACAAACATACGTGCATGATAGACTACCTAACTTTACAGGGGTAAATGATAATAGTGTTTAGATAGTGGACACACACATAACACTTCAACACCACACTTGTGGGGGGTGGAGGAAATATGAATAAAGAATAAAAGAATAATCTAACAGGAGTAGAGTCATCTATACGGCTATGAGCTAGAATTGTAGCAATCATACATGGTCATGAGCTAGAACTAGGTCAATGCAGAATGGATCGGGAGACCACCGAGTACTGGTATGCCAGCAACCTCATGTGGCATATTTACGAATTCCTACACCCTAACCAAACATGGGGGAATACAAGGGATGGATAGGGCTGTCACCACCTGCCCACCTACCCCTCGACCGTGGATTAGGCATGCAATCACCCGCCACTATATACCTGGACACCTCGCTTGCATATATACTAACCACCCAAATCCCCTGCGGGCCCGACCCTACGGATCGATAGGTAAAGGACTTGGACATACCCGAAGGCATGATGAACCACCACCCCAACACCAATCTATTTCTATCCATGAACATAATATGAACATCAAAGCATAACATCATAAGTAACATAAACATAACATGTGGACTATATGATAGTTCATACGCTATGATCATATTACTATGATTATCATTAGTCAACTATAACATAACCAAGGCATAAGAATTATGTACCACCATGATTATATCAAAATGACTGTGCTCTAATTCTAGGCACAAACCATTTGTATGAGATAAGAACATGACTAATTGGATCAAAATGGTAACCTCTATTAGCTCACCAATCCTTTTCAAGGAGCCAAGCCCTCCAAGGTAGCTCTCCTCCTCTACTAGTTTCCTACTCCTACTCCTAAAGAAAGAAGAAGGAGAAAGAAGAAGAAGAAAAGAGGAGCTCAAGTGTAGAGTGAGAGGTGTAGTGGTGTGTGTCAAATGAGGGACTCCTCCTCCTATTATATAGGGGCTTGGGTTGGCTCCTCAGGGTCTAGGTTCGCTAAACCCATCCCCGCACCGTCCTCATGGTAGTAAATGCTGTCGGTGAGTGAATAACGGGCCGAGGCGGTGGAGTGCAGGGCGTGGCCACGCCCTGGGTGCGTGCGTGCCTGGGGTGGGCCCGCCTGCCTCCTCCTTCGCATGGCTTTCCCTCTGCTGGGCCTGGAGTCCTGTGTCGAGGTGGGCTAGCCCAGTTGTGATCATTTGGTTGGGCTTCTTCCCTCCTCTTGCCTTCTACGCTTTCCAGAAAAACATATTTCTGACGTATTCCACCTATATTTCATATGATTTCCTGCAAGGCAATGAATACTAAGGTACAACTGGAAATACGTAAGTAGTAATGTATATGTGTGTAGAATTATGTAGTTCTCCTTTTTAGTTGAATGTTGGCGGTACAAATATGTCGATAACGACCGCCAACAGCCAAATCCGCTGATATATGCTGTGCGTGAGCACGGGGAATACCGCTTAGGTCTAGGACACCACACACGCTGCTCGCGACGTCTCGGAGGACCCTATGCTAGAGGAGTTTGCAGCCTCGCTCGCTGTCAGCCGAACCGCGATCGGGCATTAGCACGATGATCGCCCTAGCGCTTCTCCGACGATGTGTGTTGTCCCCTCATGCCCCGCTCAGGTGGCAATGGTCTCAACCTTGTTGCCTGAGCAGGGGCAGCGACAGGTCACGCCAACACAAGTGGCACCACCAAGTCGGGAGCTGATGCATCTATAGAGGACAAGGCGGCCTATCCACTAGGTTTTGGCCCGACTGTGCCCATGGCGAACGATGGGCTGCTTAGTACGCCGCCACGGGACGGCTCTTCGACTGAGGACAGCGACAACTCCGTTGCGTATCACCTTAAGAGCTTCACAAAGCGAGTGCTGAAGAAAGTCAACTCCCCTCTAATTTGTGAGCCTCCCAAGCAGCCATCACCTGCTAAGCCGGCACTCCCAAAGCGGAGCAAGCGGCTGGCAGTTTAGAGCCTCTCCTGAGTACGTGCCTCCAAACGAGGTAAGGTCCTTGTCATGCAATGTATGGGCTTCGCTACAGGTCATTCAACGCCAAGCGCGTCAGAAAGGAAGGCCTATGACGAACTCTTCGACGACAAATTGACCACTTCCAACATCGAAGCATTGGACGCGCTCCTGAACGATGCGGGAAAGGATTGTGCAGACAGCAGCGGAGATGCAAGGCCTCCTCTTAGGTTTCATCGCTGTGCATACTTTGGTTGTATACCATTTGTGTAATGTTTAAACCTGAACTCATATGCTAGGACGGCCAGCAGCTCTGGCTGTTACTGTAGATCTTCTAGGATGCTTGCAAGAAGCGTGTGCTTTGTATGGTTATATTACAACCTTCTACTTAATTACAATAATATATAAATCTTTTGCGTATTGGAGATAAAAAAGAGCACCAGTATTTTCATTCGTACTCCATGTGTTGAAAATACACCCAGCTATCAATTCCTCTCATCTCATAGGTTACACTGGATTAATATGTCGTTCTCTTGCAATAATTCCATGTACTTTTATTGTTACACTGCCTTGTTTCTCCAGATTTATTCAGCCGCTGGTCGATAATTAACATGCCCATCATATGTATACGTGTATATATATAAGCGATGTGTTGTGCTGCCATCCGATCGACCATAGATTGTTTTCTAATCTTGGCAATCAACGAAATTGTAGTCAACAGAAATGTGGCCGTTGGCCATGCCACCTCCATCGGTGTCAATTTGCTGGAACACCGAGATGTCCAGGCCGAGCCCGCCATTGTCGCACTGGTCCACCACCCTCGCCACCGTGCTCGCCCCTGTCGCCCTGTTCGTCACCTGCTCAATAAACCATTGTCGATTATGTTGCGAGTGCGAGAGAAGACGAGACAGACCGACCCACAACAGAGAGGGAGAGAAGAGTGCATGCATTCGCACCTGGAGGCAGCGGCCACATGAGGGCTCGCCATGTTCACCGGCAGGGCCACAGAACGCCGTCCAGCCGTAACGCTGCCGCCACGCCAGCGGCATGTCGGCATCCCACGTAGCGCAGAACGTGCTCGCCGTCCGCATGTCCCAGTTGATGCTCTGTGGGTACGGTTGTACATGTTGTACGTCGCTAACACACCGTGTGCTTCCTGCGCCTTTGCCCCATCAAAAGCGGCCAGGACGAACATGGCCGACGCCATGAGGAAGAGGAGTGACACCCTTGAGACTGCCATTATATTGTCCTCTCTCTCTCTCTACTCGGACTAGTACTGTTGTTCTCTGTAAATAATTTGCTCAGTAGAGATGTGTGCATGCATTGGTTCTATAGGGCCATATTTATAGTTGTTGATGGCTACACTAGCTTCAAGTGCAAACAGAAAAGCGATGACTAAGCTGGTGCCTAGTCGCCATGTTCACCAGCTTATCCCAAATAAACTTGTTATCATCGTCTTGACTTGGTAAGATGTACATGCGACAAGAACTACTACATGCATGATTACACAATCTATGCCTTATTACTACGTCTTACTTCAGTTATGACTTATGACATATGCGATTGATGGTTCGCTTTTTATTTCTATTTTTAATCCTTTTTATTCAATATATTAATAATAACCGTTCCTATTTTTTTTTGTAGATCTAACTCATTTGGTCGCGTCAGTGCCGCTGATGCGATAGAATAACGTTATCGCGCCATATGCATTAGCGTGGCAACATCTCCTACGTTAGAGGACGTTTTCAACGTGGAAAACCATGTCACAGTAGTGTTTTGTCGTGCCACTGGGAGTTACGTGACAAGATTGAACCTTAGAAAAACATAACATTTCGATATGATGTCAGATGAAGATGAGTTTTATATAAAAATTGTAGATCTTGGTAAGATCTATAACGTTCTAGTTTTGAGTTTTTTCATTTGAGGACGTTAACATGCTCAAAAATAATATAAAATTTCAGGAGCATAATAATCGCGTATTAGTGCTTATCGCATTAGAAAAATAATATCTTTTCTTTATGGTGTCAAATGAAGATAATTTTTACATTAAAGTTGCAGCTCACAATGAGATCTATAACTTTATAGTTTCGAGATTTTCGATTTGAGGTCATTAAGATGCTCGAAAAAATAATATAAAATTTTAGCAGTATAATAATCATGTACTAGCGCTTGTCGTATTAGAAAAATAATACCATTTTCTATGATGTCAAATGAAGGTACTTTTATATCAAAGTTGTAGTTCTCAATGAGATCTACAACTTCCATTTTTAAAGTATTTTTATGCGACATCAAACAAGAAATATATGATTTTCTAAAAGGATAAGCTTTGATATACGATTAATATACCCTTAATTTTTTAATTATTCTTTTGAATATCTTAACCATCTCAAATGAAAGACCTCTAAACTTTAAACGTTGTTGATCTCATAGTTAGCTACAACTTTAATATAATAAAAAGTATCTTCATTTGATATCATACTGGGAAAAAAATAATTTTAGTAAGATGACAAGACCTAGTGCATAATTAATATGCTTCTAAAACATTATATTCTTTTTTTTGGAGATGTGTGCATGCATTGGTTCTATAGGGCCATATTTATAGTTGTTGATGGCTACACTAGCTTCAAGTGCAAACAGAAAAGCGATGACTAAGCTGGTGCTTAGTAGCCGTATTTAAGCTGTGACATGTCCCAAATGGATTCTTGTTATCATCGTCTTGACCTGGTAAGAAATTTTTTTGCGACAAGAACTAGTACATGCATGGTTACACAATCTATGCCTTATTACTAAGTCAATTATGACTTATGACATATGCAATGAGGTTGATATGGTTCGCTTCCATATGTAGATATTTAATTTGTAACTGATGAGCATATAAAAGGCTTGAACACTGCTGTACCTATATATACATAGTGTCTTTTTCAGGATGATATGCCTAGTTGAACACACTGAGCGCTTCATCGGAGCACATAGAATTCACATGGTATATTGTATATATATACTGCACACCTACTATATCAAATTATCAATATATAGTAGTTACTTCGATGTATTTGCCAGCTGGAAGATGTCCTTTTTCTTGATTTCAATAGTTCTCTCAAGAATTTAGACTACTCCATCCGTCCCAAAATATTTGACCTTATAATAGGATTCAAATTTTGACCCAAAATACTTGACAACTCACTTTCCAATATACATTTCTCTTCTTGCAATACATCCTTTTCTTTTCCCACTGCATCTCTATCTCTCTCCTTGTTTTCTGCACACAACAACTTTTCACTTCTCCTTAATCCCCGTGTCCAAACCTAAAACATCATCTATTCTGGGACGGAGGGAGTACTTTTGATTTGGGTTTTACCGATAAAGTGATGAACATAAGTAAAATACCGACTGGCAAAATGGAATATTTTGAAACCAAGGAGGCATAGAGATTTCAGGACTTCGATATTGAAAATATCACTCTGCTCAGTAGATGACTCCATAAATCGCTTAGGCCTTTTTGGATGCACATGTATTTACCTCAATCTACATGTGTTGGAATGATTGTGGTAGAATTTAGTTTAATTTTCACTATAATCAACTCCAACATATGTGGATTGAGGTGAATACATGTGCATCCAAACAAAGCGTTACATGGACTATAGCAGCGCAACAACTAATCAGGAACAAATACCTAGGAAGTAAGCCGTACCATGATTGAAATGAAAAAAAATAAGGACTCATATTCGCAGGGTAGTCTTTTGAAGGTAAAGACTGATTTTTCCTGCTTTGGAACTTTCATAATCAAGTACAACTCCCAGATTACGTTATGTCAAGATAAGTGGTAGGGCAACATGAGTACTTGACATTGCGAGAACAATTTCCTTGCCTATATAGCATAGTGAGAAACAAACATGACACAATGGCAGAAGTTTTGAGATTCTCCCCACCTAACCTATCATGGCATAGAGATCTCTTGGGCCAAAAACTGCTAGTAGCACGGAATGAGTTGCGTTCACGAATTATACCTATTGTGCTGAGTCAAGAGCAAGATAAATTTCACTGGAACTTACACCTAGATAGGAAGTTCTCGGTGAAATCGCACTATCTAGCCACGATATGATCTTTGGCAAATGAGTTATTCCTTATATGCAGTAGGTTATTTATATGGTTATCCATTGGCTTCTTACCTGTCATCACTCGAGAAGCCATACATGATTTAATTGTGGTGGCATGGTGATAATTGGAGAAGGTGACTAAGGATGATATTTTTCCTTGGTATATGGGTGACCATTTATTCTATGGACTGAATAGTCGCTTGAATGTCTATGTATTCTGCATGCATTCTAAATGCAGAGGTCGAAAGTGGATCTCATGGTGGTTATTGTAACACCCCAGGTGTTTAGCTCCTTAATTGCATTGCATTTGCATGAGCATAAGCAAGCATCATTCATTTCATGCATAAGCTTATGATATGTTTATATTTCATGTGAAGTAAGAAGTGAGTAGTGTGCAAAACATAAGTACCTTATGTGCAATTTCCTTGTGAGACATGTCAACCACTTTAGTGTAACATAACTAGCAAGTGTTATGCAACACACTCATGCAACATGTGCAACATGGGCTTGCAACATTTGGGTGAAAGTATTAAAATACTTGTTCCAAAGAATGTGACACTAGGAATTTTGTGCAACCAAGGTGTAGAGTGGCTAATTAGGTCTTATAACACCTTAATTACATTTAGGGTAAGTAGTGGAGCAATGTTCATGTTGACCAAAATTACCAAATTGCCCTTCCAAATGTTGTTGACTAAGTTGGACCCCTAGAGTGATCTGGTTTGACCAATTAAAAAGTCCAAATTAGAGATCTTGCATGGAGGAGCAATCTTAAGCAAAGTTGTAGAGAATTTCATGAGGAACAAAAGTTCTAATATGGCCATCTCATGAAAATGACCAGAACATGCTCAAAAATGGCCCACAAGTCAGTATTAGGGGCTGTTTTGGGACTTAGCAAATTTTGGCTAAGTGTGAAGCTGAAAACCGTTTCACTGTACCTCACTTTGACAACTTGTAACTCACAAACCAGGCCAAACTAGTCCTTGAGCCAATTGACAAAGTTGGAGCCCTCATGTAGCTCTACAACATTGTCCACATCACCCAAGCCTGGTTCCCAACCGTTTATGAGTTAGCGTGCTTCGAAAATCAAGTTTTAGTCGGGGGAAAACAACTGAAACTCAGTTCAGACTTCGTGTGCCTCACTTTGGAGCATTGTATCTCACTAACCAAGCCGAATTGGCTCATGACCCTATTGGCAATGTTGAAGCCCTCATGTAGCTCTACAACATTGCCAACATCAACCACGCCTGGTTCTCACTGGTTTGGGAGTTAATCGACGACGAAACTGCTCTGTCAGTCGAACGAAAACGACCTCCATTCAGTAAACGGCGACGCCATGCAGCCGGCTCGTGTCGTGGCGCTCGGGCAGAGCCCGGTGGCCGCGTGGCGCTCGCGCCCTGCCATCGCCTCCACGTCGCGAGCTCGCGCGCGTGAGTGAAGTGGGAGTCAACACCTCAGTCCCCATCACCCGCGCTCACTCTACTTCCTCCTCCCTCTCGCTCTGGCCGGGTTCACCGAGGCGGAGAACGAAGGCGCCATTGTTGCCGCAGCCCGCTCTGTGCTCGTGCAAGCTCACCATCGCTCCACCCGAATCCCCTCCACCTCCTCCAACCGTGGCTTGACCGGATTGTGTCGAGGTGAGGGCGAATTTCGTTTTCCGCCACCAGAAGTCCTTGCCGGCGCACTGTCCGCGCGGCGGCTCACCATGGCCAGCTCCCTACGGTCACCCTCCAGTCTTCCCGCTAAGTGTTCTGGGTTCCGGGGTGGGTAGAGCAGCCTAGGTGATGACGCTACTGGTTGGGAGGGCCGGCACACGCCGGAACACCGTCGTGCGCTGCCGCGCCATGGCCGCCGGTGCGGTGCTCACGCGGCCAGCGGCACTCACTCCACCTCTGTCCTCTTCCTTGGCATGGAGGGGTCCGCCATGTCCTCAGCAAGCCGTAGTACACCTCACTTAGGTCCCTGGCCACCGGAGCTCGCCGGATCGCCACCGGGTGCCGCCTCCGAGCCGCGGTCGCCATGGCCGTCGTAGTTAGGTTGGGATAGGGTCAGCCAAGTTGGGTCTGGTCGATGCGGAGGGTCACGGGGAAGCCGTTGGTGCTCTTCCCGTCGCCGGAAGCGCCGTCGTCGGTGAGCTTGAGCTCGCCGGAGTCGCGGCCTTCTTCCCCCTTCGCTCTTCTCTCTCTGACCTGCGGGCCCGCGCTGTCAGCACCCGCGCGCGCGCGGTATGGCTAAGCAGGCCGCGCGTGTGTCGCGGGCCGCGCGCGAGCGCCGTGGGCCGCGTCCTTTCCCGGGCCGGCCCAGTATAAAATGAGATCTTTTTCATTTTTATTTATTTTTGCTACAGAATTTTGGTTAAGTTTGGAAAATGTAGATCTAGGGTTTTACTTGCTCAAAAATCATGAGATAAATTTTGTTAGGATCTGCATGAGGTGTAGTATTTTAGAAAAATATGAGTTTGCTATGTGATGTTTAGTTTTTGGGATATTTAAATAGGTCTTTGAAATGTGTTTTAAATCACATGCAAACTTGTTTAAATTATATCTTGAGTTTCAGGGTTCCAAAAATTATGAAATTTGGTGGGTAGGCTAATTTATACTTGCTCTAGCTCTGGTAAAAATTTGGACAGTAGTGCTTAAGTACTTTTCAAGTTATAATGCTATCTTGTTATTCTAGGAAATACTTAAATGAATTTTAGTAATTTTTCTACATGTGCAATGTTCTTATAAATTTTTGGAGAATGTCTTGGTACCCTAGAGTGTCCAAAAAAATTAAGAAATCTGTTGTTTGACACGTTTGACTATGCTTTGTTATTTATACAAAAATCAGCCTTTTTAGCTTGTGAATTTTATGTAGGAAGTTCCTGTGAATAAATTTAGTTCAAATTTTTACAGTAGCCTCTTTGTGGGTCAGAGAGTCTCCTGTAATTTTTGTAGAATTTTTGGAACAGTTTACATATATGTTTGAAATTCCACTTAATTACTTAAGTAAATTAAGAAATGGGTTTAAATAAATATTCTAGGTGGGCACACCTTACTTCTTGGTGTTTTTGTGACCTTTGTGAACTTGTAGTAGTATTAGTTTGGTCCTAGAGGATGTTTGCCACATAAATAAATATTTAATCTTTGCAATTTTAGGTTTTCTAAGACAGCTGATAGTATTTCTAGGTTTGACTTTGGAAAAAGGTGGTTGCTGGAAAACTTGTAAATACCAAGGTTGTAGTAAAATTGATAAATTAGCTTGTGTCAAAATTTGGGGGCATTTGGCTTAGTAGTTTGGGAGTTATTGCTGTTTAAAGTGTCAGTCCAGAATTGACTGCTCTCTGTTTAGAGAGGACAGATTCTGGAACTTGAGGAATTCGAAATGGAAAACTTAGGAATTAAGGGTTGAGGTCTGAAAATGACTTGTAGAGCAATTCATAAGCTTTCCAGATTGTCTTAGATCATATCTTTTGGAGTTGGGATTCTCCAGTATGTTAGAATCCTTGAGCTGCTGTCCAGAATGTTTTACTGTGGTAACCTAAGTAATATTACTCTTGTATTGTTAGGTGTTAGGGCCTTAACCGAAGAGGAACAACTATATCTTAGGTTGGGTAGATTAGGTAAGTACTTCTCCACCGGAGAAGAGATTTGCACGTACTAATAAAATAACTTGAATAGAGTATTTTATTCTGAAATGCATTTCATTCCAAGCATGTTGCACCCATTTATGCATCCATGGTATTTATTGTGCATTCATGCAATAGGTGTACCGGAGGGGGTAACTCTCCTCGAGTTCGAGCCTGTGATTCCGGAGGAAGTCCAGGACCAGGAGCAGCAGGAGCCCGAGGATCCAGCAGGCGAAGGAGTGCCCGCAGACGACCTTCCTGAGTGCCCAGACCACCGGCCCTCGACCTTTCTGAAAGGCAAGCCCCGGTGCATGCTGAACCTACTGATTTATAAATTAATCTTGAGTACTTTTAATTATTTTCTGCATTAAGTTGTAGGAGTTATATGAAAACACTTGTTGCATTATACCTGTCCTTGTCCAGATATCGTACTTAATCCTATTTTAGGTTTAGGCACGTGTCAATGCTTAGCCCTGCTTAGTACGGTAGAAGTCGGGTGATTTCCGGTCATCCGCGAGATGTAGGAAGGAGTCACGAGTGGCTGAATGGCTATCGTGGATGGAACCATGCTTAAAAAAATGAAATTGAGACCGAGCGGGAGTTCGATAGTACAGCCGCAAGACACTTCACGTCTTGGGTGTGAAGCTATGCCCGTTTGAGTCGTTTAAGGACCGATTCGCTGTACGTCCTTGAGTCATGTTGAACGCAGTCTTACACTTAGTTGGCCGGATAAGTCGTTCCGACCGCGAAGCCGAGTAATGTGGTTCAGGCCGGGAATCGAATGGTAGGTTGCTTCTTGGAGGAGAGAAAGGATGTGCTTGGGGACATTGGCGTGAGACCAAGGGGGGGTTAGAGTCCCTATCACCTGACAGAGTGTCGCCCTTGGGGTCGCGACATCATTCGGACCCGCGATTCCTGAATCATATGAAAAGGTGGCTTGTGCGACCCTGGCAGGGGCCTGCGCGGTGAGTGTTAGAAATACCCCTCCAGCTGGATAGGAATTCGATTCGAATCGCCGTCGCTCCCGGTTAGTGAGCACTTGACTTGAGCAGCGGCAACGTAGATCTCATTAAAATGAACTGGTGGTTAAGGGAATGATACAATGTTGCCATAATGATATACCTGCTATGGATATAATAATCATGTTGTTTGATTATAATCAAGTGCATGTTTAGTACAGGTGCTAAGATAGATGACAGGTAAATGCTAAAAATAACTACTAGTACAGGTTATAAGAGTATCAATTACTTATGCCTTTATGCAAATGTTATGTCAGCTAGCCCCTTGTGTAAGCCTTGCATAATCCTTGGTGTCATCTTATTTCTGGTTTCCGACGGGTAAGTCTAGCTGAGTACATTCCAGTACTCAGGGTTTATTCCCTCCTGTTGCAGATGATATGCTCTATCAAGGCTTCTGCAAAACTTGTCTCTACCCTGCGGGTGAAGAAGACTAGATCACTTGGGCGTGATCATCTTTTATGTACTTTTCTCATGCTTTTGTGGGATGTTGATCATCAAGACTGGCAGTAGTTAATCAACTGGTGTGCGTTTGCTTCCGCTACTTTTAAAAACTTGGTTTGTAATAATTACGACTCCGTTTGTGAAAACTTAGTTCAGATCTACTTGTGAGATGTAACGTATGATGTTGTATGTCGAATGATGCGATCCTAGTTGTAAGCAAGTTGGTTTGAAATCCTTCGTGGTTTTGATTGACTACCGGGATTATATGGGCTCAAGTTCGAAAATTTGAGCGCTTCGGTGCTTGTTTTTGTACTTGTGCTCTTATAATTTGGTCGGTTCTGTTACAGCTGGTACCGGAGCATAATTCAACATTAAACACATCATATGAGTATTTAAAAATAAAAGTATTTGATTATGAAAAAGGGTTAAAACACTAAAAATTATTTTTAGGTATGCCAGTGATCACATCCCTTAGCCCAAATAAGGACTCTTAGGTGGCTTATTATAAAGACTAACTTGGGGGCCTTGTTTGTTTTTGTTTCGTCGTCCATACGGCGTGATATTGTATGGATGCCATCCACTTGGGTGGTAATGTATGGATCAATTGCCTCGACGCTCTGGTAAGTGTGAGTTGTGAGAGCATGATCGTTCAACCGGCGATCTAGGGGGGAGTAGTTTTGGTGACTTGCATACTTACATGTTTGAACCATGTAATTACGTAAGCACTTAATTGTGGGAACCTTTATATCGGGTAGCTTTGATACTGAAGTATATACATCAGGGGATGTGTATATGGAAAGTATTTAAATTACTGCTTTCTTGTGTGCATATATTGGGAAACTGTTGGGCTGAAATGAGGTTTTCTGCAGGTACACTAACAGCGTAACGAGTAGACCGATAGTTTCGCTTATATGAGAGAACGTATATATGCCACCGCCTAGCGTTAGAACTTTAGGTTTCTACTAAGGTGAGATGGCGTACGGAGCGTGCATGCATCATGTTTAATTATATCATACACATCATTTACTCCCTCCTTAAAAATTTTTGTACTCCCGACTAAATTAAATTTCGTATCCCCTAAATGATCCTCACTTTAAGTCGTGTCTTGTTGCTACAGATGGCCCGTACCAAGAGGACCGCTCGCAAGTCCACTGGGGGCAGGGCACCTCGTCACCAGCTCGCTCCACGTGAGCCCCGCCCTGAGCCTACTGAGGTGGAAAGGCTGAGGGTAGAGTTGGCTGAAGTGACTGCTGCCAGGAATGCAGCGCGTCAGCAACTGGAGCAAGTGATTCGTGATCGTGACCAGGAAACCCTTGTAGTCCAGAGGTTGACAGTAGCAAACCGCAACTGTCAACGCATGCTGGTCCGTGTCATGAACCAGAGGGATGAAGCCTGGCACGAGGAGAACGTACTGAGAGCTCGTCAGTTTGAGCTCGAGCAACAGTTGGAGAATGCTGAAGAGTACAATGACAACCTTCATGAAGAAGTGCATCGCCTGAACAACCAGCTTAATCCTCTGCTACCTAGAAACCACAACGTAGATGAGGACATGGGTTCAGGGATCTTCATGGCTAAAGATGATGATGAAGTGGAGGTCAATGGACCTCAAGATGCCACACCAGAAGAAGCACTAGAAGAAGAACCCGAAGAAGAAGAAGAAGATGAGGAGTTAGAGCCTGTTAGTGATGAGGGCGGCGGGGAGATCCTTGACACCGACTCGGAGGACGATGCTTAGAGTAGTTATCACGTAGCTATAATGTTAGGGTTGTCTTTTGTGCCCTCGCTGTGTTGGAGTGAGGCTTTGTAATAACTTGACTTTTCGGATGTAAGGTCGAACCCTATGTTTCCTGGATGTTTAGTTGGAACCTGTTAATTTCAATCGCAATTGGATGTCTTATTGTGTTGCGTTCGATGATGGTGTCACGATTAGTACCCTTCGGTGCCGCGACGAAACCGAGGGCCTCCTATGGCGCGCGACATAAGGCTGTGCTGCTTGGCACGCGCTGGTATCGAGGTGGCTAGTCATGATCCACCATGGAACTCTACCGTTGAGAAGTCTCTTTGTGATCAGTTTGAAGTAGCCTTTCTCAGTCAACTAAACACTTTGAAACTGAATCCAAGTGCCGGGCAAAAGATCAAAAATCATGTAGATTTTAACGTAAACGGTTCAGTAACTGCTGTGCTCCTTGTGTGTGAGCCTTTATCAAAGTACATCTTGTTGGACTCTCTCGCATGATTGCGCCAATTGATCCGCTTGAATGGATTGTGCGGGTGTGATGAATTATTGTGCCATGAGTATTTTGAGAAGTCTATTTTATGAAGTCAGTTTGACATATTTACAATAATTCATCTACAAATTTCCCACATCGTCAGTGCTCATTGGCTATGCATTTTGCAGATGTCGTACAATCTTCGTCGGGGTCGTGGCAATGAGGATGAGGAACAGCCACCCCCTCCGCCACCACCTACCCTGGCTGAGTTAATGCAGACCGTGGTCGAAGGGCAGCGCATGCTGGCTGATGCTATGCGCCAGCTTGCCAACCGGGAGGCTCGTCCTGGCCGCCAGGGCCCAGAACCCAATCAATACAGTGATTTCAAGGACTTTCTTGATACTAAACCCCCGCTCTTTAAGGAGGCGGAGGAACCACTGCAAGCTGATGAGTGGTTGAACACTATTGAACAAAAGTTTCGTCTGCTTCGCTTGACGGATGAACTAAAGACTGAATATGCTTCTCACCAACTATATGGTCCAGCGGGTATTTGGTGGAGCCACTATCGTTCCACACTGCCTGCAAATGTTCCAATTGCTTGGGACCAGTTTAAGGCCGCATTCCGTGGGAACTATATTCCTCCAGGTCTTATGGCTATCAAGCACACAGAATTCATGAGGCTGTCACAGGAAAATAAAAGTTTGACTGAATATCTACAATCTTTCAACAACCTGGCAAGGTATGCCACAGAGTTTGTGGATACCGATTCCAAGAAAATTGCTAGCTTTAAAAGAGGCCTCGGCCCAAAGTTGATGAAGACTATGGGCACTAGCAAGTGCACTACTTTCAATGAATTTATCAGTGATGCTCTGACTCAAGAGAACAACAATGCTATCTATTCTGCCTCTAAGAGCCGCAAAAGGGCCATTGAGGTGAGTGCTTCACAGTCTCGAGCTCCAGCTGCCCCGAGGGCTCCTCCTCGCCCCCCTGTCACGAATGCTAAGTTCCGTTCTCCACAAAAGAAGGTGCCAGTGAAGACTGGGTTTCGCAAGGCATATACAGTGGCTCTGCCAAAAAGTAGTTCGAGCCAAGGCAGCTCCAGTGTCCCTCCTAGCAACATGCCTTGCTGGAACTGCAACAAGCCAGGCCATTGGTCTAGAAACTGCCCTTACCCCAAGAAGAATGTCAACCAAGGTGGCCGTCAAGGGCACGCTCATTATAACAGTATCGAGGAAATTCCATCTGGTGAAGTTGTCACCGCTGGTAAGTTCCTAGTTGACCAACATCCTGCAGTGGTACTTTTTGATTCGGGTGCTTCGCATTCCTTTATCAGTCCTAAGTTTGCATCAGAGTTTGCACACAAATTGCATACTGTTGAAGGTGGGGGTTATTGTATTAGCGCAGCAAGTGGGAATATTTCCACAAATAAAGTAGTGGGAAATCTTGAGCTTGAGATAGAAGGGCGAAAGTACTCGCTTGCCTTAGTGGTTTTGCCGGGCTTAGGCATAGATGTTATCTTGGGCATGAATTGGATGAGTCAGAATGGGGTACTCATTGATACATCCACTCGGGTAGTTATGCTCAGAGATCCTACAGATCAAAAGGGTTTTCTGGTACAACTTCCCAGAAAAGTTGATTTGTCTAGGGAAGTACATGCTGTGCAAGCCAAGGCGTTGGCTGAAATTTCCATAGTAAATGAGTTTCCGGACATTTTTCCCGATGATTTGCCGAGGCTCCCTCCGGATCGGGATGTGGAATTTAAAATTGAGTTGTTGCCTGGCACGGCGCCCATCTCTAGGAGACCCTATAGGATGCCTCCAAATGAACTCGCTGAACTTAAGGTGCAATTGAATGAACTTTTGAAGAAGGGGTTGATTCGTCCTAGTTCGTCTCCGTGGGGATGTCCTGCTATCTTTGTAAAGAAGAAAGATCAGTCATTGCGGATGTGCGTAGATTATAGACCTCTCAATGCAGTCACTGTCAAAAATAAGTACCCTTTACCGCGTATCGACATCTTGTTCGATCAGTTGTCTAAAGCTAAAGTTTTCTCCAAGATCGATCTAAGATCTGGCTACCATCAAATTAAAATCCGCCCGGAAGATGTTCCAAAGACAGCCTTTTCTACCAGATACGGTCTTTATGAGTATCTTGTTATGTCTTTCGGCTTGACAAATGCCCCTGCACACTTTATGTACTTGATGAATTCGGTGTTTATGCCCGAATTGGACAAGTTTGTGGTGGTATTTATTGATGACATCCTGGTATATTCTGTGAATGAGGAAGATCACGCTGAACATCTGCGTATAGTCCTCACAAGGCTGCGTGAACATCAACTTTATGCAAAGTTCAGTAAGTGCGAATTCTGGCTTCGAGAAGTACCTTTCCTTGGGCATGTGTTGTCCGATGGAGGAATTATGGTGGACCCCGCCAAGGTACAGGAAGTACTGAACTGGAAGGCTCCTATCTCGGTTCACGAGGTCCGGAGTTTTCTTGGTTTGGCTGGCTATTATCGTCGCTTCATCCCGGATTTCTCCAAAATAGCCAAGCCAATGACTCGGTTGCTGCAGAAAGACACCAGGTTTGTCTGGACTCCTGAGTGTGATGCGGCTTTTCACCAACTGCGAACCCTCCTGACCTCAGCTCCGGTTTTGGCACAACCGGATATCGAGAAACCATTTGATGTTTATTGTGATGCCTCAGGCATAGGTTTGGGAGGTGTTCTGATGCAGGAAGGTCGAGTAATTGCATATACCTCTCGACAACTTCGGAAACATGAGGTGAATTATCCAACACATGACTTAGAACTCGCCGCGGTTGTGTATGCTTTGAAAGCCTGGCGACACTATCTGTTGGGCAATGTTTGCAATATCTACACAGACCATAAAAGCCTCAAATACATCTTCACCCAACCCGAGTTGAATATGCGTCAAAGAAGATGGCTCGAGTTGATTAAAGATTATAACCTTCAAGTGCACTATCATCCTGGCAAGGCAAATGTGGTTGCGGATGCTTTAAGCCGTAAGTCTCATTGTCATTCCCTAGTTGAAACTGATTTTCATCGATCTCGCCTTCTACATCCAGCAGTCTTGTACAACATCACTGTCAGTTGTACTCTCAAAAACAGAATTATGGAACTCCAAAAGACTGACACGGGTATATTCCACATCAAGCGTAAGATGAAAGAGCAAGAAACTACACAGTTCAGGGTAGATAAAGAGGGTGTACTATGGTTCAAAGATAGGTTAGTTGTACCTAAGGACCGGGAGCTTCGAAATGATATTATGTCTGAAGCACACTCCTCTAAGTTGTCCATCCATCCTGGTAGCAATAAGATGTATTATGATTTGAAGCCATACTATTGGTGGACCAAGATGCGGAAAGAGATAGCTGCATATGTGGCTAGGTGTGACACCTGCTGCAGAGTTAAAGCTGTGCATATGAAAGCTGGGTTGCTTCAACCACTTTCTATCCCAGGTTGGAAATGGGAAGAGATAAGTATGGATTTCATTGTCGGTCTTCCCCCTACTGTCAAAAATCATAACTCCATCTGGGTAATTGTGGATCGTTTGACCAAATCGGCTCACTTCATTCCAGTTAGAGTGGACTATCGTCCCACTGACTATGCTGAGTTGTACTTCAATCAGATAGTCCGGCTTCATGGGATACCTCGTACTATCATATCTGACCGTGGTCCCTAGTTCACCGCTCGCTTTTGGGAGCACTTGCATCACCTTCTGGGGACCAAGTTAGTGAGAAGCTCTGCTTATCACCCCAGACGTCAGGACAGACGGAACGGGTTAACCAAATCTTAGAAGATCTATTGCGGGCATGTGTAATATCATCCAAGGGTTCTTGGGAAAAATGGTTACCTCTAGCCGAATTCTCGTACAATAATAGTTACCAAGAGAGTATTAAGATGGCCCCATTCGAAGCTTTATACGGTCGTAAGTGTAGAACCCCACTAAACTGGGTAGAAGCTGGTGAGAGGAGATATTATGGTATTGATTTTGTTCATGAAGCTGAGGAACAAGTCCGTACCATCCAAAAACATATGGCTGCAGCCCAAGCTAGACAGAAAAGTTATGCTGATCGTCGTAGAAAACCGCTCGAATTTGAAGTTGGAGACTTCGTTTATCTGAAAGTTTCTCCAATGAAGAGTGTCCAACGTTTTGGTGTTAAGCGGAAACTTGCGCCACGATACGTGGGTCCTTTCCAAATCATAGGCAAGAGTGGAGCTGTTGCGTACAAAATCCAGTTACCACCAGAAATGAGTGCCATATTCAACGTCTTCCATGTATCTCAGCTCAAAAAGTGTCTTCGAGTTCCTGAAGAAAGAGTCCCTTTAGGAGATATAAGGCTGGAATCTGATCTAACTTACGAAGAAAAGCCAGTCCGAGTGATCGATACTTAGGAACGAGTGACTAGAAGCAAAGTGGTTAAGTGGTATAAAGTAATGTGGAGTAATCAGGGTAGTGAAAGTGACGCTACATGGGAACGGGAGGACTATTTGCGGGATGGTTATAAGGAATTCTATGAAAAATGGTACGCTTTCCAAATCTCGGGACGAGATTTTTTATAAGGGGGGAGGGCTGTAACACCCCAGGTGTTTAGCTCCTTAATTGCATTGCATTTGCATGAGCATAAGCAAGCATCATTCATTTCATGCATAAGCTTATGATATGTTTATATTTCATGTGAAGTAAGAAGTGAGTAGTGTGCAAAACATAAGTACCTTATGTGCAATTTCCTTGTGAGACATGTCAACCACTTTAGTGTAACATAACTAGCAAGTGTTATGCAACACACTCATGCAACATGTGCAACATGGGCTTGCAACATTTGGGTGAAAGTATTGAAATACTTGTTCCAAAGAATGTGACACTAGGAATTTTGTGCAACCAAGGTGTAGAGTGGCTAATTAGGTCTTATAACACCTTAATTACATTTAGGGTAAGTAGTGGAGCAATGTTCATGTTGACCAAAATTACCAAATTGCCCTTCCAAATGTTGTTGACTAAGTTGGACCCCCTAGAGTGATCTGGTTTGACCAATTAAAAAGTCCAAATTAGAGATCTTGCATGGAGGAGCAATCTTAAGCAAAGTTGTAGAGAATTTCATGAGGAACAAAAGTTCTAATATGGCCATCTCATGAAAATGACCAGAACATGCTCAAAAATGGCCCACAAGTCAGTATTAGGGGCTGTTTTGGGACTTAGCAAATTTTGGCTAAGTGTGAAGCTGAAAACCGTTTCACTGTACCTCACTTTGACAACTTGTAACTCACAAACCAGGCCAAACCAGTCCTTGAGCCAATTGACAAAGTTGGAGCCCCCATGTAGCTCTACAACATTGTCCACATTACCCAAGCCTGGTTCCCAACCGTTTATGAGTTAGCGTGCTTCGAAAATCAAGTTTCAGTCGGGGAAAAATAACTGAAACTCAGTTCAGACTTCGTGTGCCTCACTTTGGAGCATTGTATCTCACTAACCAAGCCGAATTGGCTCATGACCCTATTGGCAATGTTGAAGCCCTCATGTAGCTCTACAACATTGCCAACATCAACCACGCCTGGTTCTCACTGGTTTGGGAGTTAATCGACGACGAAACTGCTCTGTCAGTCGAACGAAAACGACCTCCATTTAGTAAACGGCGACGCCATGCAGCCGGCTCGTGTCGTGGCGCTTGGGCAGAGCCCGGTGGCCGTGTGGCGCTCGCGCCCTGCCATCGCCTCCACGTCGCGAGCTCGCGCGCGTGAGTGAAGTGGGAGTCAACACCTCAGTCCCCATCACCCGCGCTCACTCTACTTCCTCCTCCCTCTCGCTCTGGCCGGGTTCACCGAGGCGGAGAACGAAGGCGCCATTGTTGCCGCAGCCCGCTCTGTGCTCGTGCAAGCTCACCATCGCTCCACCCGAATCCCCTCCACCTCCTCCAACCGTGGCTTGACCGGATTATGTCGAGGTGAGGGCGAATTTCGTTTTCCGCCACCAGAAGTCCTCGCCGGCGCACTGTCCGCGCGGCGGCTCACCGTGGCCAGCTCCCTACGGTCACCCTCCAGTCTTCCCGCTAAGTGTTCTGGGTTCCGGGGTGGGTAGAGCAGCCTAGGTGATGACGCTACTGGTTGGGAGGGCCGGCACACGCCGGAACACCGTCGTGCGCTGCCACGCCATGGCCGCCGGTGCGGTGCTCACGCGGCCAGCGGCACTCACTCCACCTCTGTCCTCTTCCTTGGCATGGAGGGGTCCGCCATGTCCTCAGCAAGCCGTAGTACACCTCACTTAGGTCCCTGGCCACCGGAGCTCGCCGGATCGCCACCGGGTGCCGCCTCCGAGCCGCGGTCGCCATGGCCGTCGTAGTTAGGTTGGGATAGGGTCAGCCAAGTTGGGTCTGGTCGATGCGGAGGGTCATGGGGAAGCCGTTGGTGCTCTTCCCGTCGCCGGAAGCGCCGTCGTCGGTGAGCTTGAGCTCGCCGGAGTCGCGGCCTTCTTCCCCCTTCGCTCTTCTCTCTCTGACCTGCGGGCCCGCGTTGTCAGCACCCGCGCGCGCGCGGGATGGCTAAGCAGGCCGCGCGTGTGTCGCGGGCCGCGCGCGAGCGCCGTGGGCCGCGTCCTTTCCCGGGCCGGCCCAGTATAAAATGAGATCTTTTTCATTTTTATTTATTTTTGCTACAGAATTTTGGTTAAGTTTGGAAAATGTAGATCTAGGGTTTTACTTGCTCAAAAATCATGAGATAAATTTTGTTAGGATCTGCATGAGGTGTAGTATTTTAGAAAAATATGAGTTTGCTATGTGATGTTTAGTTTTTGGGATATTTAAATAGGTCTTTGAAATGTGTTTTAAATCACATGCAAACTTGTTTAAATTATATCTTGAGTTTCAGGGTTCCAAAAATTATGAAATTTGGTGGGTAGGCTAATTTATACTTGCTCTAGCTCTGGTAAAAATTTGGACAGTAGTGCTTAAGTACTTTTCAAGTTATAATGCTATCTTGTTATTCTAGGAAATACTTAAATGAATTTTAGTAATTTTTCTACATGTGCAATGTTCTTATAAATTTTTGGAGAATGTCTTGGTACCCTAGAGTGTCCATGAAAATTAAGAAATCTGTTGTTTGACACTTTTGACTATGCTTTGTTATTTATACAAAAATCAGCCTTTTTGGCTTGTGAATTTTATGTAGGAAGTTCCTGTGAATAAATTTAGTTCAAATTTTTACAGTAGCCTCTTTGTGGGTCAGAGAGTCTCCTGTAATTTTTGTAGAATTTTTGGAATAGTTTACATATATGTTTGAAATTCCACTTAATTACTTAAGTAAATTAAGAAATGGGTTTAAATAAATATTCTAGGTGGGCACACCTTACTTCTTGGTGTTTTTGTGACCTTTATGAACTTGTAGTAGTATTAGTTTGGTCCTAGATGATGTTTGCCACATAAATAAATATTTAATCTTTGTAATTTTAGGTTTTCTAAGACAGCTGATAGTATTTCTAGGTTTGACTTTGGAAAAAGGTGGTTGCTGGAAAACTTGTAAATACCAAGGTTGTAGTAAAATTGATAAATTAGCTTGTGTCAAAATTTGGGGGCATTTGGCTTAGTAGTTTGGGAGTTATTGCTGTTTAAAGTGTCAGTCCAGAATTGACTGCTCTCTGTTTAGAGAGGACAGATTCTGGAACTTGAGGAATTCAAAATGGAAAACTTAGGAATTAAGGGTTGAGGTCTGAAAATGACTTGTAGAGCAATTCATAAGCTTTCCAGATTGTCTTAGATCATATCTTTTGGAGTTGGGATTCTCCAGTATGTTAGAATCCTTGAGCTGCTGTCCAGAATGTTTTACTGTGGTAACCTAAATAATATTACTCTTGTATTGTTAGGTGTTAGGGCCTTAACCGAAGAGGAACAACTATATCTTAGGTTGGGTAGATTAGGTAAGTACTTCTCCACCGGAGAAGAGATTTGCACGTACTAATAAAATAACTTGAATAGAGTATTTTATTCTGAAACGCATTTCATTCCAAGCATGTTGCACCCATTTATGCATCCATGGTATTTATTGTGCATTCATGCAATAGGTGTACTGGAGGGGGTAACTCTCCTCGAGTTCGAGCCTGTGATTCCGGAGGAAGTCCAGGACCAGGAGCAGCAGGAGCCCGAGGATCCAGCAGGCGAAGGAGTGCCCGCAGACGACCTTCCTGAGTGCCCAGACCACTGGCCCTCGACCTTTCTGAAAGGCAAGCCCCGGTGCATACTGAACCTACTGATTTATAAATTAATCTTGATTACTTTTAATTGTTTAGGCACGTGTCAATGCTTAGCCCTGCTTAGTATGGTAGAAGTCGGGTGATTTCCGGTCATCCGCGAGATGTAGGAAGGAGTCACGAGTGGCTGTATGGCTATCGTGGATGGAACCATGCTTAAAAAAATGAAATTGAGACCGAGCGGGAGTTCGATAGTACAGCCGCAAGACACTTCACGTCTTGGGTGTGAAGCTATGCCCATTTGAGTCGTTTAAGGACCGATTCGCTGTACGTCCTTGAGTCATGTTGAACGCAGTCTAACACTAGTTGGCCGGATAAGTCGTTCCGACCGCGAAGCCGAGTAATGTGGTTCAGGCCGGGAATCGAATGGTAGGTTGCTTCTTGGAGGAGAGAAAGGATGTGCTTGGGGATATTGGTGTGAGACCAAGGGGGGGTTAGAGTCCCTATCACCTGGCAGAGTGTCGCCCTTGGGGTCGCGACATCATTCGGACCCGCGATTCCTGAAACATATGAAAAGGTGGCTTGTGCGACCCTGACAGGGGCCTGCGCGGTGAGTGTTAGAAATACCCCTCCAGCTGGATAGGAATTCGATTCGAATCGCCGTCGCTCCCGGTTAGTGAGCACTTGACTTGAGCAGCGGCAACGTAGATCTCATTAAAATGAACTGGTGGTTAAGGGAATGATACAATGTTGCCATAACGATATACCTGCTATGGATATAATAATCATGTTGTTTGATTATAATCAAGTGCATGTTTAGTACAGGTGCTAAGATAGATGACAGGTAAATGCTAAAAATAACTGCTAGTACAGGTTATAAGAGTATCAATTACTTATGCCTTTATGCAAATGTTATGTCAGCTAGCCCCTTGTGTAAGCCTTGCATAATCCTTGGTGTCATCTTATTTCTGGTTTCCGACGGGTAAGTCTAGCTGAGTACATTCCAGTACTCAGGGTTTATTCCCTCCTGTTGCAGATGATATGCTCTATCAAGGCTTCTGCAAAACTTGTCTCCACCCTGCGGGTGAAGAAGACTAGATCACTTGGGCGTGATCATCTTTTATGTACTTTTCTCATGCTTTTGCGGGATGTTGATCATCAAGACTGGCAGTAGTTAATCAACTGGTGTGCGTTTGCTTCCGCTACTTTTATAAACTTGGTTTGTAATAATTGCGACTCCGTTTGTGAAAACTTAGTTTAGATCTACTTGTGAGATGTAACGTATGATGTTGTATGTCGAATGATGCGATCCTGGTTGTAAGCAAGTTGGTTTGAAATCCTTCGTGGTTTTGATTGACTATCGGGATTATATGGGCTCAAGTTCGAAAATTTGAGCGCTTCGGTGCTTGTTTTTGTACTTGTGCTCTTATAATTTGGTCGGTTCTGTTACAGTTATATACTCAACTCAACGAAATTGTTTGAAATAAGTAAAACCTTCTTCCTTTATCAAAAATAGTACCTCACTGTTATTGGAGATCACATCATCAACCGCAATAGACTTACTAACTTGTAAGAATAATCAAATTAATGCTTAATTGTGACCTGATGCATCTTCAAAAGAGCATGTTTAATTAGAAGCGAGAATTTTTTTTCATTATCTAAAAAATTAAATAGATGCTAACATCTTCCAAATTACCATGCTGAGTTTCCATTGCCTTGTGTAATGTGTTAGACCAACAGAATATCCTTATGATGGTACGCATGAATCTGGCTTGTAGTAAAGCTGTTATCTATGTGATGTTTCGACCATACTTGAACAACGCTCTGGATTATTTGGACCACATATTAATTTTATGCAGGTGGATTACATCTTGTTCAGCCGATGACACGATACAATCCAATCTACTTGCTGCAAGAACAAAGCAATAATAGAACCGCCGTCGTAGTTACCAAGAATTTCAGTTAATTATACCTATCTGCTGAATGATACGAAGCAGGACAGCTTGATGAAAAAATGGACCAGTTGAAAGTACTGTTACACACACTGTAACTAGTTTCAAAAAATTGTATTAGCTAGCCAGTTCGGTAATTATGATCGATTAGAACGAAGAATCTTGTATAGAAACTGCAAGAGGCCAGAAACTTAAACAAACTTATTATTTTATTTACCAGCCATCAATTTATATTTCGAAAGTGAGTTTGACAACTTTGATGGTGGGCGTGTATAAGGTTAGAAAGAATTTGACCTTGAGTAAGGTTCGACGCAAGCTATGTATAGAAGATGATCAAAACTAATTCCTTTGAGATCTTAAAACCAGAGATATGAATGAAGATTGTGCCAATGTGGATTACTTGCTTTTCGTGCCATGTCATCATGATCGATAAAGTTAATTATATGAAGCTGCCATTTTTTTCGGTTTCCTATATTGGCACGTTACACTCATATTCTTCTTCTTAAAGGAAGAATTATCTTAAAATATGGCATAGTACATCTCTAAATTACACATTAAAAATTTTGAAATAAAAAATATACAATATTCTATCCCGATTCTTTCGTCCCTTTTCTTACGGCTTTCCATGTAGAACAAAACCTTATTAAACCAGAAGCCAAAGTGCCGAATCTAATGACCAACCCCCAAATATTGGACATGCCACAAGATCCAACATTTCTGAACTAATCCAAAACGAATCTAATAAATCGATCAAAGAACGTCGACAGTTGCATCGTCGGGTACATTTGTAGATTTATCACCTTCAGTCCTTGATTTCCTCTCCGCGACCATCAACAATGATATCAATAACTTGGAGTAACTGCTCTCATTGGGAGTGCTCAGGAGCATCCCTGCCCCTTTAGATAATAATGACCACAAATTGACAGTCAATGAAATCATCACAGGTAATAAGATCTCGATAAGAAATTAATTGATTTCGTCAATAGGTTTATTTGGATTAAACCTTAGCGAACTAGATCTAAAGAACTGTTGTAAACGAATGATGTGTCCCTCTCCTTGTCTTCTCTGAACGAAGTCGTCGGAGAGGAAGGAGAGGGGCCCTAGTGTCAGGTATCGATATTAGGGATACCCGACCAAAGGAAGTAAACAACACTCCTGTATTGACCACCCGAGGCTTAGGGAACAATCTTCACCTCGCCTGACCCCTGCGCCCTGTCGGAAACAATCTCCACCTCGCCTGACCCCTGCCACGTAAGCATGGGAGCGCCCGACCCCCTTGGCACACTTCCGCCTTGCTCGAGGGACGCGTAAGGCCCTCGGGCACAGCAAGGAGCCACGTGGACCCCCACCGCAGCACCCATTCATAGTGATGGGACGGGCACGACCACACACAGTGAACAGGGGGGTGGGAGCCATGGTATGACTCGACATGACCTCGGTCATTCCACCATGATGGTGTCCATGCCTCTACAGCAACGGGGGTAACAACAACAATAGTACCTAATCCCCTCTCTACGCAAATCCAGGCGCATGCACCGCCCATCCTCGCCGATGCAAAAGCACACAGGACGAAACGTGACCACAGCGCGTCGCACCAGTGGATGGAGAGGCCAAAAGCTCGACACCCATTGCTCTCTGCGCTATAGGGGAGACTGCTCACACTAGACAAGGTGGAAGACTGCCACACCCGAGATCACCTTTTTGTTTTTCTCTTTTGTCTTTTACCCTTTCACCTTTTTACCACAAATATAACCCGAGCTCTCCTCTTGAGAACTATAAAAGGGAAGGCAGGGGCCACATCTAAAGGGACCGATGGAAGAAACACCTCACTGACCAAGTACTTAAGCACACACACCACCAAAGAGACCTGGGATCTGCTCCCTCTCTCGAAAGCTTGTAACCTCTACTACGAGCACTCTGGTGCAAGGCAACACAAGCAGCAGCAGAATCCACTGGACGTAGGGACATTTTTGCCCGAACCAATATAAACCCTTATGTCCGCATTGCACACCATCCGGGCATAGACGTGCAGATACAAATTCACTCATCTTCGTGTCTAAGGCACGGTCCTAGACACCGACAGTTGGCACGCCATGTAGGGGCCTTCTGCGTGTCACGATCTGCTTCATCAGACTTCAGATGGCCGATCACCACGTTCGCTTTACTCTAGGCTCCCATATCCGGTTTGGGAGCATGGATTTCCTCTGCACGGGGGTGGATCATGACCTGGTCCTGCTTCCCCCTTCCATGTCGGTTGACCCAGCGTCCCCTCTAGGTTCTGACGAGCGCGTCGGAGACCTAGATCCTTTCGGCACAGAGGGGGAGTGCGTCCCACCAACCCCACTGAATCATTCGACTCACCTGCCGACGTCGACTCCATCACTAAGTTGATAGCCGGCCTTGGTCTGCATGCCAATGAGGCATAGGCCTCTGAGGGCACTCAGCCCTATGACTTCAACTACTCGAGGCTGGAGCGTCAGCTCGATGCCATCCTAGGACCACACTTGTCCTAGGAGGATCTCCATCACCTCTACTTTGTCTTCGCCAATGCCTTGGTGTAGCTCTCGGGGGGACCACCGCTCTCCCTAGAAACGAGTGCTGCGTTGGCGCAACCGGCGTGGCCTTATGGGCTGTTGTTGATGGTAGATAAGTGTCATTTTTAACTGTCAACATAGCATGAGAAAGGACCTAAAATATAATTACTAGCTAGATATAGGGGTTACACTAACATAATTCTATGAGTTTTGGTGAATGTCTATTTCTGCAAGGGGTTATCAGGAAACAACCAAAGGAGACCCACATGTCATATTTACGCAGAGAGAAAAGGGCCACATGTATAAAAAGAATAATCTAGAAGACACGGGAAGCAAAACCCTGGGAGATAGGACCCACCTGTCATTGTGATAGGGGCGGGCGCCCCACCCCCCTAGGTGGCCGCCCCACCTAGGTGGCCAATCAGGAGCCACTTCGTGGATCATGCCTCCACTGCCTTTGAGGATCAATAATAATCGTCCATCAAGGTCAGTTTGATCTAAGGGGTGTGGTGCTTCCTAGAGGGCTATATAAGCAAGGCCACTGGCCTTAGGAGAAACCCTAATTCATTCCAAGATATAGAGCATTCCTCTGAGAAGCCTCAGAGCCACCATCTCAATTAGATCTCTATAGTTTAGTAGCATAGCTACATAGGATTAGAACTAGAAGGAGGCAAGCATTGCTTGGATTCAAGATCTGTTAAGAGGATTCTTGTTAATTCTCTCCTACTTTTATATTCGTTCTTGTATTATTCATCTAGTTTATCATTTGTACGAATATGACTTTAGCCTATTCTATCATATTAGATATGACTTTGCTCTATTTGATTATATTCTCAATTATATTGGTCTTAGTCTACTTTGATTATATGTGTAACAGAACCGACCAAATTATAAGAGCACAAGTACAAAAACAATCACCGAAATGATCAAATTCTCGCACTTGAGCCCATATAAC
This sequence comes from Saccharum hybrid cultivar R570, assembly GCA_038087645.1. Classification (NCBI taxonomy): domain Eukaryota; kingdom Viridiplantae; phylum Streptophyta; class Magnoliopsida; order Poales; family Poaceae; genus Saccharum; species Saccharum hybrid cultivar. Next base: position 2,243,476 of record JAQSUU010000704.1, on the reverse strand, counting down.
TCTGGTAGTCCAATGAAATCACGAGGGATTTCAAACCAACCAACATACAAGCCAAGATCGTAGTGATTCAACATAACAAGTCACATGTTACAACCATTTTGCAAGTAATTCAATATACATCGGAGTTCAACATAGTTATTACAACTTAAGTTCAAAAGTAGCGGAAGCAAAGTAATTTGAAACTAACATTATTCTTATTTTAAATACATGCCAGTACCACGGTCGACTTCCAACAAAAGCATTAGAGATAAGGTAGTTAAGAAGGATCATGCCCATGATCACACTCCGCCTCTACGGCAGGAGCCAACCAACTCTTGCAGTCGCCAAGATACATCACAACCTGCAACAAGTGGGGAATAAAACCCTAAGTACAAGAAGGTACTCAGCTAGACTTACCCGTCAGAAACCAGAAATAAAGTGACACCAAGGATCATGCAAGGCTGATATAAAGTGGGCTGGTTTGACAATATTTTGCATAAAAGCTTAATACAGATAAGTAATCATTAATTCTTAAGCATCAAGTTAATCATCATTAACCTGTCATCTATATTAGCACCTGTACTAGAGCACTCACTTTATTAGGAACAAACAATATTAACCATAGCAGGTATAAATTGAGGCAACCTTTCCATCGTGATCCAATTAACCATCCGTTCAATTTAATGGAATCTACGTTGCCGCTGCTCAAGTCAAGTGCTCACTAACCGGGAGCGACGGCGATTCGAATCGAATTCCTATCCAGCTGGAGGGGTATTTCTAACACTCACCGTGCAGACCCCTGCCAGGGTCGCACAGGCCACCTTTTCATATGATTCAGGAATCGCGGGTCCGAATGATGTCACGACCCCAAGGGCGACACTCTGCCAGGTGATAGGGACTCTAACCCCCCCTTGGTCTCACGCCAATGTCCCCAAGCACATCCTTTCTCTCCTCCAAGAAGCAACCTACCATTCGATTCCCGGCCTGAATCACATTACTCGGCTTCGCGGTCGGAACGACTTATCCGGCCAACTAAGTGTTAGACTGCGTTCAACATGACTCAAGGACGTACAGTGAATCGGTCCTTAAACGACTCAGACGGGGATAGATTCACACCCAAGACCTCCATGCCTTGTTGCTTCACTATCGTCATCCCGCCCGGTCTCATTTTATTTTATTAACACATGATTCCTTTCCATGATAGCAAATATAGCCAATCGTGCCATATATGAATATCCCTATATCTCGCAGGTGACAGGAAATCACCTGACTTCTACCGCTTAAAGCAGGGCTAAGCATCTATTCGATCCTAGTCTATGTAGGATTCAAGGATTCATATATCTGGACAAGGAATGATATAATGCAGCAAGGTTTTCAACCAACTCCTACCACTTAATGCAACAATACTTATAACATATATAGAATTAATTGCTTTGAAGGTAGGAGGCTTATAATGCTCCGGGGCTTGCCTGGGATCCGACTCAAGTTAGAGTATGTCAGATGAAACCCGCTTGGCGAGCATCTTCCAATCTACCACTTGTCCGGTCCTTCGATCTTCGGGATGGATCCACCAACTCCATCTTCGGGTTTGGCTCCACCTTAGGTCCTTTACGTGCTTCAGCTACGTACCTAAATGAGGTGCAATAATGCATATGTATGAATGCATAAAAATGCAATAAACAAATTAATCATGCAAGCATACCAAAGTTCACATAAACCCTAGAGCTAATTAACTTAATCCTCATTAAGACATAACATAGAAGAGGGCAAGCACATCAATCAAGAAACAAGTCTCACAGGATCACAGGGTACCACCCAAGTATCATCAAAGATATGAGTCACACTTCAATACCCAAGCATGACAAAGTTAAACAAGTATTAGAACTAGAAGTTGCTACCTTCTGGACATCAGACCAACAGCTGAGTAATTTAATCATAACTGGAGATCTACAACTCCAAATGACTTGCAAGAAGACATTATGAAAAGCTTGTGAAATTATCTAAATGTCACTTATAATCATCTAAACCTGATTCTAACATTTACCAGGTCAAAATACAGAAGGTACAGAATCTGTCCTGGAAGGACAGAGAGCAACATAAATCTGAACCCAAATTAGAACAGCTGTAGTTTCTACACCATATGGCCAAATGCCACCAAAATTTAACAGCAGCTAGATCATGAAATTCGCAACAACTTTGTTATAGCACACAAGACATGAAAACATCATTTGCATAGGGTAATTAACAATATTCTCAAATCTGTTCAGAAACCTCATTTGCAAGAAATAATTATTTACTTATGTTGCAAACATATAATTGAATAAAACCAACTTTACCAACATTTCATACATGATTAATGAACACCAGAAAACATAGTGTCAATTACTAAATAAATTCTTTTAATACATTTTCTTAATTTATTTAGATAATTAGGTGGAATTATGACCACCTATCAAAAGTGCACAATAAATTCTACAGAAATTACAGTGGCATACACATGCTCCTAAAAGTCTACTGTCCAAATTTGAAACCATTTGGACATGTATATCAACCTCTAAGAAAAAGACAAATGGCCATAGCAATAAATTATGTGAGAGCAAGTTAAACCTAAAACTCAATATTTTCTATGAACACATGGCCATAGTTTGGATCAAAATGATAGAGCATCCTCATACTAAGATAATGGAACAACATTTTCCATTTTATCATTTATATATTATTTATAAGCTATTTATCAAGCCTTAAACAAGTTAAATCAATAATTAGATCATACAATAAGCAATGACCATGAAATTTATACCACAGTACCTCCATATCATGACAAACCTACCATCAAAATTTCACATCATTTGGAGCACACAACTCAAGATATAAAATGACAAGCAAAATAATATAGATTCCCTTATTTATCAAGGTCAAATCAAAATCTTAAGAAAACAGTGAACAACTAGGGTGTTTAATATTTGTCCTAGCAAGTGCATGTCATCACAAAATTAACAAAATAAGAATCACTATTTTTGGATATCTAAAACTCTAGATATGGCTCTGGTCAAGTTTATAAGCATTTTTAGAGCATTTTTAAGGCTTAAATAAAGACATTAGAAAATATCTACAACATGTAGCATATTATGACTCCACTGCATAGATCTTTTCCCAAGGTTTCCAAAAAGTCCACATTTACTATTTTTGGAGTTTCCTAGCATGAAATATGAATTTTTGAAGATTTAAATGAAATCTGAAATTCAAACACAGAATTACTCAACCCTACTTAATTCGCTAGGTGTACCCGAACGCGTACCCAACTCAGCAACCACTTAAACTGGCATGCGGGACCCGCTGCCCAGATGGGCCCACCTGTCATTTTCACCGAGAAAGACAGAGAGAGGGGAGATCGTCCCCTTCCTCTGGAGGGTAAAGCAGGGGAGGGGAGGTAACCGTCGGGCCGGTTTCGTCGGCCGACCACCGGCGGCTCGACAGCGGTGGTCGAGGGCCACGATGGGCCTAGGCCCCAGCATACCTGCCTACACCCGCGGTGGTTCACGGCCCGCCCAGGTGTGGTCGGGGTTTGCCCGAGCTCCGCTCGGCCGGCAAAAACAGGGGAGGAGAGACTGAGCCGATTCCGGCCGGTGAGGTCACCGTCAGCGGTGGGGATGAGGCGGTGGAGCAACCCGACTTCGCGTGCACCCATGGGAAGGAGGTGGCTCACCCCACGGTGACCTGATGAGGTCTGGCCACGGTGACCGGTGACTCGACGGTCGGCGCTCCGGCGGCAGCTAACTGCGGAAGCGGAGCCAGCCCGCCGAGGACCCCGAGAGGTGCAGCGAGGTGTGAGGAATGCGCTGACGCGGTCAGCTCAGGTGGAGAATGGGTAGAGCAGTGCCTGCAGTGGCGGCGACACTCCTGCACGGGAGCCGGCCATGGCGGCCATGGCTATTCGCGGGCAGGCGGGCATAGGGAGAGGCAGAGGAATGAGGAGAGGGCGAGGAGGAGATGGGAAGCTCGGTCTTGGCCCCTCCCAGTGACCCAGGACGCGGCACACGCGGTAGCGAGTAGGGCACATGGCAGCATCGGCGGGCGCGCTCTGGGCATGATGGCCACGCACTGGGCACGCGTCGGCCTTGGAGGCATTTTGTCGATTACGTGGCAAGCAGCAAGGTGGCCAAGGTTGGGCGCCGTTTTGGGCCTGTTATGTGCCGAATTGGATCTTGGGCCCAAAATGAAGTTCGAAGACCACATGATGCTCTATGATTTTTATTAAGACACTTTACTCATTAGGGTTTTGGTTTAGGAGATACATGGCTCCAAAGTTGCCAATGTCAGTGATTTGAAAGCAACGAGCAATAATCCAAAATGGGGGGTCAAAATGAATTGCAATTGGTGCCATCTTCTTGTATGCTCTTCCCCATAATATAACCTTGAACTTTTATTTTTGGACCAACTCAAGTTGCTTAATGAATTTCGGAGAACGCGGAATGTCAATGTCGACGACACTGAAATCAGGGCTTTAAATTTCTAAGTGATGAAATCAGCCCTATTTCTGACTTGTGGGCCCTTTTTGAGCATGTTCCACACATTTTCATGACTTGACTCTTAAACAAAGTTTGTTCCTTATAAAAGTCTCTACAACTTTGTAAAAGGGTGAACAGTCATGCAAAGCTTCTAGGTCACACTTTTGAAACGGTCAAACAAAAGTGTTCTAGGATCCATACATGGTCAACCATCACTTAGAAGCATATTTAGGCAAAATGATCAACATGAACATTGTTCCATTAAGTGTCCTAGGTGTAGTTAAGGTGTTGTAGAGGCCAAACATACACATCATGCATAGGTTGCACAAAAATGTAGGTTTCACATGAATTGAAACATAGAAGTCACTATAATTGTAGTGCTTGTTTCAAGGTACATGCTACATATGTTTCACTAGGTTGTTCCCCTTGTGTCCAAGATGTGTTGCACATGTTGCATTTGTATGTTGCATAAACACTAGTTCACATGTTTCCTTGTTTCATATGCATGTTTCAGTTATAATCCAAACAAGCATATAACTTATCATTTCATGTGAATTTTTTATTCCAAACTACATGAAACTTTTCCAGGGATCAATATAGATAGGTACTAAGGTGAGACACATGAAGATATGGCAATAACACCATCCAAACATATATCTTTTAAAATGGCCTATATGTAAGGCAATGGTGCAGCATCCAACTCTAAGTTAGGCTCATCTCCATAGGTTGACCTTGACATCGTCATCTCCACTGATCTATCATGTTTGAGCTTAAACCCACTGCTTAGTGAGTGACAAACACCTGGGGTGTTACAGCCCTCCCCCCTTAAAAGAATCACGTCCCGAGATTCGGAATGGAAGATCTTTTAAGGAAGAGAGACACGTTATCTAGTTCCCAACATCTGCTATAGCATTCAACTATAAAGCTTCAACATCGGCGAACAATTTGGTCAAAGGCACTTTCTGATACTTACTCTTTATGGTAAAATCTGTCTGAAGAATTTCCTTCATTGACTTCCATGAAACATTGTTACTTTGGGAGGAATCCAAGATAGCACGTACTGCACTCTCAGTGTACGGAGATCATTTGGTCCATGAGTGAACCACTCACAAGGATCTGACTCTTTAGTGAACACAGCATAGTCCGTATGAACTTTACATCAAACCAAAGTCTTCAGAAGTATACTCGTTGAAATGACTCTATATCCACACGGTTTTGAAAAGCAGTTCTCTACCAAAATGGCTTGAGTACAACCTTCCAAAAGGGTGAGATCATAGATGACAAACATTCTCTGAGGCTATAGGATACTGACTAACCAATAGACAGGGTCTAGGTTGGTCGTAAATGTTCAAACATTCCGATATCAACTAATGGAAAACTACTTGAGGTTCCATGTGTGCAGTTCTCTTTCTCTGATGACAACACTGTATTATCTGAGTCTGTCGAGGGGTCAATGAATGTGATGGCTGACTCTGTCGGCTTCGTATTCCTGCCAACAGCTACCTAATAAGATTCTTTTATCCAAGACAATAGTTATCTGGGTTGAATCAGATCCAACCTCTTGGTAAAAACATGTATAAGGTACCAAGGTATGTCATCATTGGAAAATAATTCCCAAAGAAAGATGTAACGAGACCTTAAGGACAACAAAAGTTGTAATATTCACCAAACCGCGGGAAGTAGTCTACCACCAAGCGGCTGAGTAAAATTTTCCTTTGTGACTTAGTTGCACTATAAGTTGAGTTGACTTGCAGCATAACAACTTTGTCAGGCCAACTTTCACCTTGAGGCTTCCTTTTTAGGATCAAACAGCAGCTCTAAGATGGAAATCTGTTGTTTGACACTTTTCAAATTGCTTTTGATTCGTGATGGTATAAATTGATTTGCAGAAATCAAGGCTGCTCGTACATTAGGGATACGAGAAAGCAAAAGCAAATGAAAGAGTGTAAACTAGTATCTGTGAGACCTCAAAAGGGCCATCCAACAGTAGATCTTGACTATTAATTTACATACCAATCCGAGGATGCACACGCTTTGAACTTGCAGGTTACTTTTGCAGGGCAAAACACATACTTTGCCTGGAGAACACTCCTACAAGGATAAGGAACCGCTTCCGAATATTCCTTGACACTTCGTCCAATAAAGTTATGGACAAACCGTTGGTGGTACCTATGGGCACAAGGATACAGATCGGAACTAGGTCATGCTTTTTCTAATTCTTCGCTTTAGCTGATAGAACACCTTGCACTATCTGTGTGATTGTCCAAGACGGAATTGACTTGATCGCCATGGCTCTGAAAGATAGAGTATCACTCAAGTTGTGGCTAGTTGATTAACTTCTTGTTGGATATTGCTCTGTAAGACATAGCCCTAGTAGCTACCAATGAGTCATTACCTAACTGGAGATTAACCTTCCTATTGGTAACTAATCAGTTGTCTCTCAACACTAAAAATTCTAAATCTTCACTCTTGTCCACAATAATCATGGTTGATACAGAACCAATGGTTGCCATCGAATTCAACAGATAAGGAGTCACACCAGAGATGGTTGATTTCGACGGTATGGCCATTATGCATACAAAGGTTAAAAATTGCTTAATGTGATGATCGAGTCTTATCCAACGGATGGCTTGTCCAACATTAAGTGTTGTGCGTCCTTTTTATCCAATAGGAATGAGGTACTTCGCTCACTAGATGATGTTCGTCAATATTGGGACAACTAAGCAAAGTCACTTGTCTACCACCTCTTGTAGTCCACTAATGTTTATGTCGGTGGCCTGTTCTTCAAAGGTTATCCTCTTAGCAACTTCAGGAGGAAGCTCTACTACTTTTGGTCTAAGATATGGATCTTACGATACGATATGGAGAGATAACCAAGGAAGAGTTCACATGAGAATAACACATTGATGTTGTTCCACAATGGATCATGACTAGAAACCACGATACCAGCGCTTGCCGAGCAGCACAACCTTGTGTCGGCCGCCCACAGGAGGCTCTCGGTTTCGTCGCGGCACCGTTAGTTGCTACTCATAACACCATTACCGATCACACCACCAAGGTGAAATTTCAAGTGACACAAATTGGGTGGTAAAAACAAGCATTATACAAGGGAGGATAGCAAGAAAAGGTAGTCACAAGGTTTGGAATTAACCAAGAGGTGATTCAAAGATCAAAACATAGCACAAGAGACATAGCTCAATTGCCGATTGTGATTAAGCATGATATTTTTGCTTAACTCCAAACACACCTTGCGTCGACTAAGGAAACTACCAGATAATTAAATAATAGAGATTCGATCATGTTGAGCAACAACATGAGATCAAGATTGATAAACATCCTGAGACTTGGGAAGGTTGAGGATGGCTTAAGCAAACTTCATGGACAAAATTGAGGTACCACTCAAAGATTGAGTTGATAAGGTAGATGTACAAATTTGTGAGCACACGATTTAGAGGCCATAACAGAGAGGCGTTGCGTTACACTAGCTAACCTTTGGGAGAGGCAACCAGAAGGTCCAACATGGATTTAGGTACAGTCTCCATAATTGGCAACGTACGAACCATGGTCAAAGGCTAACGTTGATGAGAGTTAATTTGGTTGGTCAGTCGATAAGGGTCTTCACAAAAAGGTTTGCAAAACATCCACGGCTTATAAAAACATATAGGAGAACTAAACTTTAGGCTTTCGGTCAAGCAAAGGCATGGATACAAGCACTCAAGGCAAGCAACCATGTCTACAGGCTCAGGCTCCTAAGAGAGAAACCTAATGGAAGACAACAACCATACAATTACGTATGTGAACTTTGTTCTAGGATAAAGCTATGTGACCCTCGTATGCTCACCGAGGACAAACGAGGTGACAACTAGGGCACTACCTAGATAACAAACATACATACAACATCAGTCAAGCAGACATCTGAGAAAAATTCAAATGATTGAGCTTAAGCAAACAATCCAAAGCACAAGGCTCACCTAAAATAAGCATTCATCTCAAGCACGAACTAACTACAAGTTTAGCTCAAAACAAACGCTAGCTAAGGTGACTAACTTAACATGTGCATAGAATCTAGATAGCAGCATAGTGACTACTTGTTTCAACCATAACTGAGGTTGTAGACCTATAAAGGTGATCCTAGACTTTCTGGAAAGCTTAGGAAGTTTTCCACGCGTTTGTTATTCATACCAAAAGCTAAATCACAAGTTAGCATGACCAAAATTGCTAATGTTGCAGATCTGTACCAATATGGACAGAAAACTGACAATAACTTCAAAAATGCATAATTAGAGTTCTAGGAACCTAAAAAAAGTGATCCTTAACTTTATGTAAAGCTTATTAAATTGTCTATAACTTTCTTATTATCGTATTAGGATGATTCTACAGCTAACAAGGTTAATCAACACAAAGAAGACATTTCTGCCCAGATTTGGACAGATTCTGTCATTCAATTTCACAAGCTCATAACTGGTGACTTACACCATCAAAAGTAGTGATCTTTAGCATTTTGGAAAGCTTAGAAAAAGTACTACACTTCCTATAATATTTCCAAGACATGATTCCATAAGAACATAGGTCAAATAAAGCAAACATTCAGATCTGTTCTAAACATGAGCAGATTCTGACAACAAACTTCTAAAATCTATAACTCCCAAAACATAAGGCCTAGTGTCATAAAATTTTAGGACAAGATAGATAAGTAAGTTAGCTACAACTTTGGTATTCTCTATAACTACAGAAAACACCATTATGATCATGAAAGCATCACTACAACAGAAACCGTTCTAGCAGCCAATGTTTAATAAGCAAAACAAAGCTTGCCTTTGTTCTACTTAACAAGAGAGCACACCAACATATTATTCTAGTAGCTCTAAATTTTGTTACCTTAGACCAGCACTAATTTAATTCATTGATGAGAATCCACAATTATTTCTAGCAAGGCTAAGCACACACTTTTATCTTGCATTTCCTATTCAAGCAACATAGAACAAGTCATTCTTGTTTGACTCCACACATGGAAGATAGTGTCACATCAATCACATGTTACTTGCTATAGAATAAGGGTGAGAGGAGCAGAGCTATGCATAAAGCAACAATTAAGATGATGCATGTGTTGCTCTATTCGTCCTCACAAGATTGCCAATCTAAGGTGGCAATCACGTTCTATGTCGGTGGCATAACACGCACTCTCTCGATATATAGCTAGTCGACATCTACATTCGACTTACGCATTCGTGGTTAGCATACCTGCAGAAAAGTTTCATTGCAGCCCAACAATTCCCCAAATATAGCACACAATGAAAGCAGTAAGTAAAATTTTTAAGTACTCCCATATACATATACCCCTGTATATATACATGTAGCACCAAAACTACCCGAATCATTAATCACCCACAATTAAGTACCTTCATATATACATGTGTGTAACATGTAAATAATCCAGTAACCAAAACTAGCTCTCCCCTAGACCGCAGGTTGTACGGTCATGCTCTCACAACTTACACTTACCTAAGCGTAGGTGCGACGTTGCATAAAAGTAAACTAGCAACATATATGGCTATTTCATATATGAAGGCTACCTCTAATCTAACACACCGGTAGCAAAGTGTGGGAGAGTCATCACACATACATACCTTGGCCTGGGCGTAGATGCATAAATGAAAAACCCCCAAGTTAGTACTTATATAAGCCACCTAATAATCCTTATATGGGCATAAGGAAATTGACCACTGGCATACTTAGATTTAGAATTCAGTTTTCACAAACCTATATATAGCTATAAGTTGATAAAATTGATTTTATAAAACAAATCCTTTGTTTTAAATACACATACGACCAGTTTAATGTTGAATCTTGCTCCGATGCCAGCTGTAACAGAACCGACCAAATTATAAGAGCACAAGTACAAAAACAATCACCGAAATGATCAAATTCTCGCACTTGAGCCCATATAACTCCAGTAGTCCAATGAAATCACGAGGGATTTCAAACCAACCAACATACAAGCCAAGATTATAGTGATTCAACATAACAAGTCACATGTTACAACCATTTCGTAAGTAATTCAATATACATCGGAGTTCAACATAGTTATTACAACTTAAGTTCAAAAGTAGCGAAAGCAAAGTAATTTGAAACTAACATTATTCTTATTTTAAATACATGCCAGTACCACGGTCGACTTCCAACAAAAGCATTAGAGATAAGGTAGTTAAGCAGGATCATGCCCATGATCACACTCCGCCTCTACGGCAGGAGCCAACCAACTCTTGCAGTTGCCAAGATACATCACAACCTGCAACAAGTGGGGGATAAAACCCTGAGTACAAGAAGGTACTCAGCTAGACTTACCCGTCAGAAACCAGAAATAAAGTGACACCAAGGATCATGCAAGGCTGATATAAAGTGGGCTGGTTTAACAATATTTTGCATAAAAGCTTAATACAGATAAGTAATCATTAATGCTTAAGCATCAAGTTAATCATCATTAACCTGTCATCTATATTAGCACCTGTACTAGAGCCCTCACTTTATTAGGAACAAACAATATTAACCATAGCAGGTATAAATTGAGGCAACCTTTCCATCGTGATCCAATTAACCATCCGTTCAATTTAATGGAATCTACGTTGCCGCTGCTCAAGTCAAGTGCTCACTAACCGGGAGCGACGGCGATTCGAATCGAATTCCTATCCAGCTAGAGGGGTATTTCTAACACTCACCGTGCAGACCCCTGCCAGGGTCGCATAGGCCACCTTTTCATATGATTCAGGAATCGCGGGTCCGAATGATGTCGCGACCCCAAGGGCGACACTCTGCCAGGTGATAGGGACTCTAACCCCCCCTTGGTCTCACGCCAATGTCCCCAAGGACATCCTTTCTCTCCTCCAAGAAGCAACCTACCATTCGATTCCCGGTCTGAATCACATTACTCGGCTTCGCGGTCGGAACGACTTATCCGGCCAACTAAGTGTTAGACTGCGTTCAACATGACTCAAGGACGTACAGCGAATCGGTCCTTAAACGACTCAGACGGGGATAGATTCACACCCAAGACCTCCATGCCTTGTTGCTTCACTATCGTCATCCCGCCCGGTCTCATTTTATTTTATTAACACATGATTCCTTTCCACGATAGCAAATATAGCCAACCGTGCCATATATGAATATCCCTATATCTCGCAGGTGACAGGAAATCACCTGACTTCTACCGCTTAAAGCAGGGCTAAGCATCTATTCGATCCTAGTCTATGTAGGATTCAAGGATTCATATATCTGGACAAGGAATGATATAATGCAGCAAGGTTTTCAACCAACTCCTACCACTTAATGCAACAATACTTATAACATATATAGAATTAATTGCTTAAAGGTAGGAGGCTTATAATGCTCCGGGGCTTGCCTGGGATCCGACTCAAGTTAGAGTATGTCAGATGAAACCCGCTTGGCGAGCATCTTCCAATCTACCACTTGTCCGGTCCTTCGATCTTCGGGATGGATCCACCAACTCCATCTTCGGGTTTGGCTCCACCTTAGGTCCTTTACGTGCTTCAGATACGTACCTAAATGAGGTGCAATAATGCATATGTATGAATGCATAAAAATGCAATAAACAAATTAAACATGCAAGCATACCAAAGTTCACATAAACCCTAGAGCTAATTAACTTAATCCTCATTAAGACATAACATAGAAGAGGGCAAGCACATCAATCAAGAAACAAGTCTCACAGGATCACAGGGTACCACCCAAGTATCATCAAAGATATGAGTCACACTTCAATACCCAAGCATGACAAAGTTAAACAAGTATTAGAACTAGAAGTTGCTACCTTCTGGACATCAGACCAACAGCTGAGTAATTTAATCATAACTGGAGATCTACAACTCCAAATGACTTGCAAGAAGACATTATGAAAAGCTTGTGAAATTATCTAAATTTCACTTATAATCATCTAAACCTGATTCTAACATTTACCAGGTCAAAATACAGAAGGTACAGAATCTGTCCTGGAAGGACAGAGAGCAACATAAATCTGAACCCAAATTAGAACAGCTGTAGTTTCTACACCATATGGCCAAATGCCACCAAAATTTAACAGCAGCTAGATCATGAAATTCGCAACAACTTTGTTATAGCACACAAGACATGAAAACATCATTTGCATAGGGTAATTAACAATATTCTCAAATCTGTTCAGAAACCTCATTTGCAAGAAATAATTATTTACTTATGTTGCAAACATATAATTGAATAAAACCAACTTTACCAACATTTCATACATGATTAATGAACACCAGAAAACATAGTGTCAATTACTAAATAAATTCTTTTAATACATTTTCTTAATTTATTTAGATAATTAGGTGGAATTATGACCACCTATCAAAAGTGCACAATAAATTCTACAGAAATTACAGTGGCATACACATGCTCCTAAAAGTCTACTGTCCAAATTTGAAACCATTTGGACATGTATATCAACCTCTAAGAAAAAGACAAATGGCCATAGCAATAAATTATGTGAGAGCAAGTTAAACCTAAAACTCAATATTTTCTATGAACACATGGCCATAGTTTGGATCAAAATGATAGAGCATCCTCATACTAAGATAATGGAACAACATTTTCCATTTTATCATTTATATATTATTTATAAGCTATTTATCAAGCCTTAAACAAGTTAAATCAATAATTAGATCATACAATAAGCAATGACCATGAAATTTATACCACAGTACCTCCATATCATGACAAACCTACCATCAAAATTTCACATCATTTGGAGCATCACAACTCAAGATATAAAATGACAAGCAAAATAATATAGATTCCCTTATTTATCAAGGTCAAATCAAAATCTTAAGAAAACAGTGAACAACTAGGGTGTTTAATATTTGTCCTAGCAAGTGCATGTCATCACAAAATTAACAAAATAAGAATCACTATTTTTGGATATCTAAAACTCTAGATATGGCTCTGGTCAAGTTTATAAGCATTTTTAGAGCATTTTTAAGGCTTAAATAAAGACATCAGAAAATATCTACAACATGTAGCATATTATGACTCCACTGCATAGATCTTTTCCCAAGGTTTCCAAAAAGTCCACATTTACTATTTTTGGAATTTCCTAGCATGAAATATGAATTTTTGAAGATTTAAATGAAATCTGAAATTCAAACACAGAATTACTCAACCCTACTTAATTCGCTAGGTGTACCCGAACGCGTACCCAACTCAGCAACCACTTAAACTGGCATGCGGGACCCGCTGCCCAGATGGGCCCACCTGTCATTTTCATCGAGAAAGACAGAGAGAGGGGAGATCGTCCCCTTCCTCTAGAGGGTAAAGCAGGGGAGGGGAGGTAACCGTCGGGCCGGTTTCGTCGGCCGACCGCCGGCGGCTCGACAGCGGTGGTCGAGGGCCATGATGGGCCTAGGCCCCGGCATACCTGCCTACACCCACGGTGGTTCACGGCCCGCCCAGGTGTGGTCGGGGTTTGCCCGAGCTCCGCTCGGCCGGCAAAAACAGGGGAGGAGAGACCGAGCCGATTCCGGCCGGTGAGGTCACCGTCGGCGGTGGGGATGAGGCGGTGGAGCAACCCGACTTCGCGTGCACCCATGGGAAGGCGGTGGCTCACCCCGCGGTGACCTGATGAGGTCTGGCCACGTTGACCGGTGACTCGACGGTCGGCGCTCCGGCGGCAGCTAACTGCGGAAGCGGAGCCAGCCCGGTGAGGACCCCGAGAGGTGCGGCGAGGTGTGAGGAATGCGCTGACGCGGTCAGCTCGGGTGGAGAATGGGTAGAGCAGTGCCTGCAGTGGTGGCGGCACTCCTGCATGGGAGCCGGCCATGGCGGCCATGGCTGTTCGTGGGCAGGCGGGCATAGGGAGAGGCAGAGGAATGAGGAGAGGGCGAGGAGGAGATGGGAAGCTCGGTCTTGGCCCCTCCCAGTGACCCAGGACGCGGCACACGCGGTAGCGAGTAGGGCACGCGGCAGCATCGGTGGGCGCGCTCTGGGCATGATGGCCACGCACTGGGCACGCGTCGGCCTTGGAGGCATTTTGTCGAATACGTGGCAAGCAGCAAGGTGGCCAAGGTTGGGCGCCGTTTTGGGCCTGTTATGGGCCGAATTGGATCTTGGGCCCAAAATGAAGTTCGAAGACCACATGATGCTCTATGATTTTTATTAAGACACTTTACTCATTAGGGTTTTGGTTTAGGAGATACATGGCTCCAAAGTTGCCAATGTCAGTGATTTGAAAGCAACGAGCAATAATCCAAAATGGGGGGTCAAAATGAATTGCAATTGGTGCCATCTTCTTGTATGCTCTTCCCCATAATATAACCTTCAACTTTTATTTTTGGACCAACTCAAGTTGCTTAACGAATTTCGGAGAACGCGGAATGTCAATGTCGACGACACTGAAATCAGGGCTTTAAATTTCTAAGTGATGAAATCAGCCCTATTTCTGACTTGTGGGCCCTTTTTGAGCATGTTCCACACATTTTCATGACTTGACTCTTAAACAAAGTTTGTTCCTTATAAAATTCTCTACAACTTTGTAAAAGGGTGCACAGTCATGCAAAGCTTCTAGGTCACACTTTTGAAACGGTCAAACAAAAGTGTTCTAGGGTCCATACATGGTCAACCATCACTTAGAAGCATATTTAGGCAAAATGATCAACATGAACATTGTTCCATTAAGTGTCCTAGGTGTAGTTAAGGTGTTATAGAGGCCAAACATACACATCATGCATAGGTTGCACAAAAATGTAGGTTTCACATGAATTGAAACATAGAAGTCACTATAATTGTAGTGCTTGTTTCAAGGTACATGCTACATATGTTTCACTAGGTTGTTCCCCTTGTGTCCAAGATGTGTTGCACATGTTGCATTTGTATGTTGCATAAACACTAGTTCACATGTTTCCTTGTTTCATATGCATGTTTCAGTTATAATCCAAACAAGCATATAACTTATCATTTCATGTGAATTTTTGATTCCAAACTACATGAAACTTTTCTAGGGATCAATATAGATAGGTACTAAGGTGAGACACATGAAGATATGGCAATAACACCATCCAAACATATATCTTTGAAAATGGCCTATATGTAAGGCAATGGTGCAGCATCCAACTCTAAGTTAGGCTCATCTCCATAGGTTGACCTTGACATCGTCATCTCCACTGATCTATCATGTTTGAGCTTAAACCCACTGCTTAGTGAGTGACAAACACCTGGGGTGTTACAATATGTTTGGCATAGTTAGATTAGAATTATATTCAAGTATAGGATTGTATAGCGCTTGCTCATTAGATCGATGGGTGAGTGGTAAATATTGTGTAGGCGTGGTGCCTATACCGTATTTTCCTGCGATTGCACCCTATATTCCGGACCATGTGGTAGATCGCGAAAGTGATAGTCCTGTTGAGTCATTCGTGGTCCACCTCCCTAGTATAGGGCAGGCAGAACACAACTATTATAGGGAAGTGATTGCTATGTTCTTCATCTTCCTTCGTAATATCACTATGTGTAGATATAACTTTCTCTTGCTATGATTGCCAAGTGTAATTGCACTAATCATCGTATGCTTTGACCTTATAGTTAGAATAACTTAGGAGTTATTTTTGTAGTTCGTCCTAATCCATGCTAGTGCTATAAGCTTAGAGTAATCTATTGAGATGTTTATCTTTTATTATGTGGCTATGTGCTTATCAGTTATTCTTTATTATTTATATATACTATTTATCTTCTGATACTTACCCTGTATGAGAAGATAAATAAAGACATGGTTATGCTCTCTATTTACCACATGTAGTGATGCTCATTGCTCATTATCCTTAGCACTCCCTTCCAAGTGGTAAAAATATAAATAACGATACCTGGATTACTCCCGGTTAAAATGCTACATCGGTATTATCTGTGCGCTTGCAGATTTCATATTTATTCTAGAGGAGTATTTGCATTTATTAATACTAGCACCTCTGGCGCCATGCTGGGGATGACAATCTCGGTTAGGTGATGTTAGAGGTGTGAAAAAGCATTTTTGGCGCCGTTGCCGGGAAAGGTTGAATTGCTATTCAAAGGATAATGAGTCATCACTTGCATCCACTAATGAGATTGAGAAACCATCATCCTTCTCTACTCATACAGCCTTACCCTTGTATTTTGTCTATTTACTAGGATCATGCCCGTGCGTTGCAACAGGAAAAAAATAATGCCATGAGAATGTAAATATAAATGTGTGTTATAGTGTTACCAAAAAAACAACAAATAACGTGTGATGTTCGAAACATCACTATTTCAAGGATGATTGCTGTATGTTGATGAACAATTTGATGCTTGAAGAAATAAAGGTATGAATTGATTCAAGAGAAATTCTAAACACACATCTAAGTCAAGCTTTTGTCAGCTTTCAACAATGCAGTTTCTGATTAGCATTTCTAATCCAGAATGCTGACTGGGAAATGACAAAGGTGCAACAACCATTGCCCGATGTGTTATTTACATTCATTCTCAATCAGAAGCTCAATAGTCCTCTCTTGCTTTCAAAAAATTAAAAAGATGTCTTATTCATTATGTATCCAACTTTTTACCGAGATCCGCTAGAAATCATTGGTGAAGATTTATGGAACCAAGATACATGCACTTAGTACGTAGTTTGAATCATCCACTCTTCATGATTGATTTCAGTGCCTGCTTTAATGCTGAATCTGAACAAATGTAGCAAAATGTCAATTCTAGATTTCTAGTCAACAGATTTTGTGAAATCTTTACAAATCATTAACCAGTAAAAGAACCTCTTGCTTCTGCTCTGTGGCCAACAAGTAGTAGTGAAGATTGGTCCTAGAAATTTTTGCAGTTCACAGAAGCATATGCTTCACATGGCATCTAACCATACAAAATTGCTATTAGCCAGAGATTGAAGCCAGTACAGAAACATTAGAGTTCATAACTGATTTTGTGGGACTCAAATCTGTACAGAAACATTAGAGTTTCTCAACACCTTGCTCACCTGATTTTTGAGGAATTCCCAAATGATACTGTAAAAATTCACTATGCTTCTTGTCCACACCCTGGACAGAAGATTTTTGCTTCTCATATATCTGAACATCAACATCTTTGAGCATTAATTGTCCGGCTAGATTGGTTTTTTCAGCACAACTTCTCCACTGAAATAACACATGTTAACTGCAACTGTAAATCATCACAAGATCAATCTAGTTCTTCTCCTCTATCAGGAGTAATTAGTTGGATATAGCAAAATCAATCATGGCCATGCTAGGACTGTTTCGCCACTCTGCCACAGTAGAACTATAGAACATGTGTTGTTGGGTCTGAGAGAAAATGACAGCGTTCAACTATGTGAGAAACCAACATCAAATACATAATTATTTAAAAAACCAAGAATGTTTTTATTCCATTAACTATTAATTTTGAAAATAACAAAGTTACGGTTGTTTAGCTAACAAAGGTAAAGTTTTATCATTTTTGTATTTGTATTGAAAAAAATTACCAAGATCTAGTGAACCCGATGGCACTGAATAATGCAGATGCATATGTAGATCACTAACCTTCTTTTCTAGAGTTCCAGGATCCTCGCCTTCAAACGAACAACAACATATTGTAAACTGAAATGTCATATCGACATTGAACGTAATTTCAGCCCAACAGCAAGGGTTGAATTTTGTACATAGCGGCAAGACTCTGTAGCACATGGAAGAAGGTTGAAATGGAAAGCCAGGAGCTTCGAGTGGCCTTAAAACTTGGCATGAATTTTATATATGCTAAAACTGCATCTGAAATATATCTTTGCACCATGAATTTTCAAGAGATCATAGACCTTTGAGTGGCCTTAAAACCCGGCATCAGCTATCCCTATGATTTCTAGGTGCTGCTCTTTGGGCTAATATATTATCTGCCCATGAATAGTAATGAACCAACGACTGATAGAAAAGACCCTCTCGTCCACAACTTACATAAATAGCTTGCAAAAAATATCTGAATGTGTGAGCCTACATTGTACGTATTAATTCAATCTAAGGGTATACAATTTAATTAAATCTGATGATAATAGCTTCCAGTTGCTAATCGTACTGAAGAAAAGGTGTACATAAACCAATAGAACAATAATGAAATACAACCAGTAATACTGAGAAGTACAAAGTCAAACTGATATGCAAGTTATAGAAGCAAGTTATAGTTTGCCAAACTTGGTTGTCAAACTGATATGCAAGTTACAGAATAGCTAACTGATATTATAAGCTCAAAGATTTATTGCAAATTGGAAGAAGCAATGGAATACAACTGAGCTAGCAAAATCCACAGTTTATCACATCAACATGGTTATCAATTTATCGTCAAACAATATTTCAGTGCTTAGTTGATACAGTGAGCAATCAAGAACAATAATAAACAAATTGCTGATTTTTCACACTTAGATGGCCAAGGTTCCAAGACTGTCGAAAAAAACATATCTAGAATAATAAACAAATTGCTGATTTTGCACACTTAGATGGTTAAGGTTCCAAGACTGTCAAAAAAAAATCTAGAAAGCATCTGGGCTGCAACATATACACTTGTAGATCAAAACTATAGAATGTATCACTGTAGCATCAATAGTTATTAAGAAGTCCACAATATTCCCTTAAACATTTTAATTTAAAACTCCTAGAATTTACATATTCAATCAAGATTTTATAATCATAATGTTTAGATACCTGATAACCCACACGTAAAAAAGCTTCACATCTGGTACTCACCTCCCTAATACCACATCTAGATACGTATTAAATAGTTGTGTATTGGCTGGGACCTAGGAACGACATTAGCTACTATATGCGGGTATCCTTGCTTCTACTCCTTGCCAATGCGCCGGTGCAAGAAGAAAGGAAGGCTCTCAAGCCAGAAAGAAAAAAGAGAATAGAATCAACTTACGGTGGGAAAGATGTTGGAGGTGTAGGAGATGAACATGCAGGTCTTGCTGACGACATTAGTGGAGTAGATGCATAGATCTACTCTTCTCCTCCTTGCTTCTCATCTATTACGCCCGCTGACTTTGAAGAATCTGTGCCGGAGGTGGTCTGCAGGGTGTGCTGGAGGGCGCCTATCTGAGGCGCGGGAGGCCAGAGGGGAACATTGGCGCGGCTGTCGGTGCCACCGTGCCGGTGCTGGCGACACCATTGCTGATGGGGGAGGGAGCCATTGCGTCAGCGGCGGTCAAGGGACCAGCGGAGGAGAGCTCACGGACGAGGGCAGCGAGGGCCTCCGGTTGGCTCCGTGAGCAGCGACCGAGTTTGCCCATCGTGACTGGTCCGTGCATGGAGCGGAGGAGAGGCAGCGGTGGTGGGATGGGAGAGGAGGCCATCAGGCGTGGAGAGAGGGTTGAGCGGCCGAATCTTTGCCCGGTCCCACCTGTTGGCGCGGTTTTTTTTCTGCCGGGCGGAGCCATCGTGGGGAGTGAGGGCGAGGCGAGCAAAGCCGGAGGACGATTCTTCTGTGAATGTTTTAGTTGTAGAGATATATCATATAAAGGGTAATGTATGAGCAGTTTTGATCTTTCAGATAATTTCATCGACAACCCAGAAGCATTAATCAGAAGGACGAGAGCCAAGCTAAAGAAAGTTCAAACAGAAGCATCATCATCAACATCTCAACTTGAAGCTCCACCTTCTGAGTTGGGAGTTCAACCAAGCGTATTTCAAAGCTTAACACCAGAGTTCGACGCCATGACTAACAAGTCACTCCGTGAGTTCTTAGCTCCCACTACGGACAACATCCATACTGGACCTGCTGCGAACATTGAGAAGTCATTCAAGCTCAAGCCAGCGCTGATCAACATGGTGCAAGCTAGCCATTTTTGTGGGAAGGCATATGAAGATGCTAGTGCTCATCTCCAATACTTCCTAGAGATTTGTTGCACTTTCACCATTAAGGATGTCCCCAGAGATGCCATACTACTTCGCCTCTTCCCATTCTCACTCTTAGGGAGAGCGAAGCAGTGGTTCTATGCAACTAAGGAGAAGAATACTATGTGGGCACTCTGCTCCACCAATTTCTTGGCAAAGTTCTTTCCCATGAGCAAGACAAATGCTCTCTGTGGAAAGATATCAAGTTTTAGCAACAACATGATGAGTCAGTCCTAAAAGCATGGGAGCGCTTTCAAGATTACATCCTAGAATGTCCTCATCATGGAATGGAGAATTGGCTACTCATGCATACCTTCTATCACGGGCTCACCAATAGCACCCATGAGACCATGTATGCTGCCGCTGGAGGAGCATTCTTATCACTTACAATTGCTCAAGCCACAACTCTTGTGGAAAACATGGCATCCAACCAAGGTTGGAATGAAGAGAGAACTCAAACCCGTAAGAGAGGTAGAGGTATGCACCAGTTGAAGGAGGTAGACATGTTGTCTGTCAAGATGGACCTACTTATGAAGAGGCTCGATGAGAGAGCCGGCGAGAAGAATGAAGTCATGCATATCCATGATTCTCGCATGACTTGTGAAGAGTGTGGAGAAACTGGGCATTCAGGCAGCAGTTGCCTAGAGCTATAAGAGGATGTGAACTACCTCAAAAACAACAACTACTATCGCCTTCAATAGAATCAAGGTTGGAACCAACAACAAAGGCCTAACTACTCAGGTAACTATCAAGGTAATAACTCTTACAATAATTTCAATCAGCCACCTTTGAGAGAGTTAGTGCTTAATCAAGGCAAGTCAATGGACAACCTATCTAAGAAGTTCACATCCAATGATAAAGTGCTAGAAATAATTAATAATAGGATGGATAACTTCTCTACTGCCATTAAGAATTAGCTTAGCTTTAATAAGATGCTAGAGTCTCAGTTGCAATAGCTTGCAAGTACTGTCCCTCCTGCTAACCAAGATAAGATTCCAGGACAACCGGAAGATCTAGAAACTGCAAATCTTGTAGACATATTCAATGTAGGAAGCTATTGGAGTGACCCTATCTCAAAAGGGTGGAACGACGAGACTCTGCCAATCAAGAAAGGTGATCCAGGGACACCGGTCATCCCGATCTCCATTAGAAGTGTGGACTTCAACAGATCTATATATGTGACTTCGGTGAAAGCGTCAACATCATGCCTAAGGTGATCTATGATAAAATGTTCAACTATCCTTTATTGTATACAACCATGTGCTTGCAGCTTGCAGACCAGTCACTCTGCTACACCAAAGGGATCCTAGAAGACATCTGTGTATGAGTATGCAGCTCGTACATTTCTGCAGACTTTATGGTTATAGAGACAGGTGGTGATGAGAGGTCGTCCATCATTTTGGGACGACCATTCTTGAACACCACTAGAGCTATCATGTATGCCAATACTGCCAAGATCTGTTTCAATATCAAAGGTAAGAGAGAGACCTTCTTCTCCAAGAATAGGGTACTATAGTTCCCTGTACATCCATAATATCCCTACGAGTTAAAGAAGAAGAATAATCAGAAGAACAAGAACAGAAATAGGAATAAGAAGCCACAACAGATGGAGTCAGTAAGGATGATCAATGCAGTCTACAAAGAGCATGATCGTCAGCTCAAGTGCCCCTACTTGATCAAGAAGGATGACCCAGGTGTCCCAACCATTGAATGCACCATCAACAGAAGCTCTTTTCAGAAAGTTGTCTATGACATCGGATCGGGCGTCAACATAATGACCAAGGTAACTTATGAATATCTATATGGTACTATGCCCTTGGAACCTACATATGCACAGCTGCAGATGGCGGACCAAATGTTTCGCTTCGTGGAAGGACTAGTAAAGGACGACCCCATACAGATTGACAACCACTTCATCCCGACCGACTTCCTAGTCGTCGACATGGGAGAAGATGAGTACGATCCACCAATCATCCAAGGAAGACCATTCCTAAGCACCACCAAGGCCATCATCTACATCACAATAGGAGAAGTGCATTTCTAATTTCCCTCAGAGAAGGTACGTCGCCATTTCAATAATAATTATGTAATTGATGAAGAATCCAAGAAGAACAGATAAGGAGAATGCGCCGTACTTGCACCAATAAAAACCAGTCAACTATGGACGGTTGGGCTGACTATGAAGGAAAAGTAACAAGACATGAAGATTTATTCCCTGAACACAATACATCTCCAGAGGAGGAAGCTGTACCACCAACAGAGAGTGACCCTAACACCAGTATGGAGAGTAAAGGTAAAATTAGTTTCAGGTTCAACACAAGAAGAGGATCAGACGAGACATCACTCAAGGTGCCTCACAAGGAGTAAACAGACAAGAGGTCCTATTTGGAGGACTTAAAATCACCGAACATCGCACCAAGAGGTAACTTGGTAGTTATCACATTTCTCTTTTAGCATTTAATTTTCTGTATCATGTTTACTTTCCTTAATTGCATGTTACATTTTATTCCTGCATAGAAAAAGAAAATAAATTTGTTGTGCATTGCATTCTAAAACTACTAAGCCCCATGCAAATAAATTTGTGGCATAAAACCCATAAGTCTAGTTGCTGTGGTGGCGTAAAAATAAAATAAAGAAGCATGCATCGTTCTTTATAATTCCTTGCATAGTATAAAAGTACAAAAAGATTATTTTGAAGATCATGCTAGAAAGATTCATATGTTAAGAGGTTCTAGATATCTAAGGCTTAGAGGTTTATCACTAACACTTAATCAAGTTCCACAAGCTTTGTTGTCTATTTGAGCTTCACATAATTTGAAGGATCAAAAAAAGCTAACAGACGGAAGGACGCTCTGTCTCCTACCGGAGTGCTATCTCAATAGTCATCATCATAAGCACTCTAACAAGGGGAATACACCTTCACTGTCTGTCAGCTATATCAATCAAGACTACATCAACATCCAGCTTGGGGAAGAACACCCCCTGTATCTAGCTACGTATTTCCTTACCTATCTATTTACTTATTTATAAAACCAAATAAATATTTCCCTTTATATTTATATGTTTCTGTATGATCTTTAAGTTTGCTAAATAATTAGAGGAGAGTGTGCTAAGTTTTTATCTTACTAAAATGAACCCTTAGAATAAACTCTTATGTGGAAATGATGAATAGTTGCTCTATCGTAATTCCTTTTAAATACCTAGTTTTCAACCTCGAATTCTCCCGAGTTTTGGATACGATGGTATTGATTTAAGATTTGCTCTAAACCTGATCTTGTGGGTAGCGAATGCTTGATCTAAGTTTAGGTAGTTGACGGATATGATATGGGAAGGTTTTGAGCTATTGTTTATCATGTTCCTAGAGATACTAGAGTTCTGGAGAATTTATCTTTTAAAAATTAACTTGCTACATGATGCGTTCCTGTATGATGAGAGTTTAAAATTCCTACCACAGCCATATACATGCTTGCTAGATTAGGAAGCCCTACATTCGTATTTACTGCTTGTAAGCATTGAGTGTGGTCAACCTGTGTCGACCCTTAGGAATTGGTCATGCGGTTAAAATAAAGATCCACATATATTCTCCACCTATACATGCTAGTTCTATCCTATAAGTACGCATCCACCTATATATTCTGCTTCTATCCTAGAAGTATGAATTCACATATACACCATTCAGATCCACCCAGAAAATAGTTCTACTCTTACACTGAGAGTAAACTACCCAAAAATATTCCTATTACCCTTATTTATCCCTTGCTAGCCAATAAAGCTCCAAATATCCAGCTATACTACCACTTGTTATTATATCCCAGAAAGAGGCTTGGGTGCTCTAAAAAAAGAAAGAGAGAGAAGAAGAAATAAAAGAAAGAGGACAAATGTCCCACTATAAAAAAAAGAAGAGAGAGAAGGAAAAGATCCATTAAGCAGCCCAAGTTCTCAAAAGAGGTATGAGAAAAAAAGTTTCTCAAAGGAGCTAAGTATTCACCATCACCATTCCTTCACCCCTACATCACCACTCCTAACCTATATACCACCTACTATTCACCACCTACCATCTAGCCTATACACATGCATATCTTGATTTGATTGTATGACTTGTTTCTCTAGATCCGTAGTTTGACAATGCAATAAATGTTTGCAAGTATGTATTCATTGTCTCCCCACCTATGAGCTCCACATAAGCCTATTAGAAGTAGGGTGAGAGAGAGAAGGCAATGTTACTATGCCTAAAATACCAAAAATACCACATATCTTGAGATGAGAGAAAAGGCATAGACCATAAATGCCTTGGAGAGGATCCACAAATAACACAAAGGAGAGACTTGGAAGGGTCATACATAGGAATCTTTGAGTTTTATTTTGAAAATTATGCAAAACTCTAGAATAATAGTTGATCAAAGAACTTGAAACATGGCGCTTGACTTGACCGTTCTATCTTTCAACTACTCAAGACTCAAGTGACGGCTACAAGCCCCATGGTGGAAGGTAATATGAGTAAGTTTTTTTTATCAGAATAGTTCATTCTAATCCAGAGGAGAATTCTAGTTTGAACGCATGTGTACCTGAAAGGCACGAAAGCATTGTAGCAACTCCTGATCCATCACTGAGTCTATCTTTGCTCAAGGACGAGCAAAAGGTAAGCTTGGGGGAGTTTGTTGATGGTAGATAAGTGTCATTTTTAACCGTTAACATAGCATGAGAAAGGACCTAAAATATAATTACTAGCTAGATATAGGGGTTACACTAATAGAATCTACGAGTTTTGGTGAATGTCTATTTCTACAGGGGGTTATCAGGAAACAACCAAAGGAGGCCCACATGTCATATTTACGTAGAGAGAAAAGGGCCACATGTATAAAAAGAATAATCTAGAAGACATGGGAAGAAAAACCCTGGGAGGTGGGACCCACCTGTCACTGTGACAGGGGTGGGCGCCCCACCCCTCTAGGCGGCCGCCCCACCTAGGTGGCCAATCAGGAGCCACCTCGCGGATCTTGCCTCCACCGCCTTTGAGGATCAATAATAATCATCCATCAAGGTCGGTTTGATCCAAGGGCTGTGGTGCTTCCTAGAGGGCTATATAAGCAAGGCCCCTGGCTCTAGGAGAAACCCTAATTCATTCCAAGATACAGGGCATTCCTCTGAGAAGCCTCAGAGCCACCATCTCAATTAGATCTCTATAGTTTAGTAGCATAGCTACATAGGATTAGAACTCGAAGGAGGCAAGCATTGCTTGGATTCTGAATCTATCAAGAGGATTCTTAGTAATTCTCTCTTACTTTTTATATTCATTCTTATATTATTCATCTAGTTCATCATTTGTAGGAATATGAATTTAGTCTATTCTATCATATTGGATATGACTTTGCTCTATTTGATTATGTTCTCAATTATATTGTTTTTAGTCTACTTTGATTATATGCTTGGCATAGTTAGATTGGAATTATATTCAAGTATAGGATTGTATAGTGCTTGCTCATTAGATCAATGGGTGAGTGGTAAATATTATGTAGGCGTGGTGCCTATACTGTATTTTCCTGTGATTGCACCCTATATTCCGGACCGTGTGGTAGATCGCGGGAGTGATAGTCCTGTTGAGTCATTCGTAGTCCACCTCCCGAGTATAGGGCAGGCAGAACACAACTATTACAGGGAAGTGATTGCTATGTTCTTCATCTTCCTTTGTAATATCACTATGCCTAGATATAACCTTCTCTTGCTCTGATTGCCAAGTGTAATTGCACTAATTATCGTATGCTTTGACCTTATAGTTAGAATAACTTAGGAGTTATCTTTGTAGTTCATCCTAATCCATGCTAGTGCTATAAGCTTAGAGTAATCTATTGAGATATTTATCTTTTATTATGTGGCTATGTGCTTATCAATTATTCTTTATCATTTATATATACTATTTATCTTGTGACACTTACCCTGTATGAGAAGATAGATAAAGACATGGTTATGCTCTCCATTACCACATGCAGTGATGCTCATTGCTCATTATCCTTAGCACTCCCTTCCCAGTGGTAAAAATATAAATAACGATGCCTGGATTACTCCCGGTTAAAATGCTACATCGGTATTATTTGTGCACTTGCGGATTTCATATTCATTCTAGAGGACCATTTGCATTTATTAATACCAGCACCTGTGGCGCCATGTTGGGGTTGACAACCTAGCTTAGGTGGCGTTAGAGGTGTCAACAGCTGCACAATGCCGTGAGGACCTATAGTTACCTCACACAGCCTATGGAGGACACATCCGCAGGCTTGCCATGCCATCACCTGTAGTTCCTCTCAGAGCTCCTCGTGAGCACTACGGCGTCCTCAAGCATCGACTTTGAGGAGGACGACAGTGGTTGGGCTAGTGTTGACTTCTTTGGGCTCAATGACCCGGGGGCTCTCCGCCAGTTCCTTGACTACAACAACTGTAACAGAACCGTCCAAATTATAAGAGCACAAGTACAAAAAAAATCACCGAAATGATCAAATTCTCGCACTTGAGCCCATATAACTCCGGTAGTCCAATGAAATCACGAGGGATTTCAAACCAACCAACATACAAGCCAAGATCGTAGTGATTCAACATAACAAGTCATATGTTACAACCATTTCACAAGTAATTCAATATATATCGGAGTTTAACATAGTTATTACAACTTAGTTTGAAAAGTAGCGGAAGCAAAGAAATTTGAAACTAACATTTATATTATTTCAAATACATGCCAGCACCACGGTCGACTTCCAACAAAAGCATTAGAGATAAGGTAAATAAGAAGGATCATGCCCATGATCACACTCCGCCATAAGGCAGGAGCCAACCAACTCTTGCGGTCGCCATGATACATCACAACCTGCAACAAGTGGGGATAAAACCCTGAGTACGACAAAGTACTCAGCTAGACTTACCCGTCAGAAACCAGAAATAAGGTGACACCAAGGATCATGCAAGGCTGATATAAAGTGGGGCTAGCTTGACAATATTTTGCATAAAAGCTTAATATAGATGATCAATCATTAATGCTTAAGCATCAAGTTAATCATCATTAACCTGTCATCTATATTAGCACCTGTACTAGAGCACTCACTTTATTAGGAACAAACAATATTAACCATAGCAGGTATAAATTGAGGCAACCTTTCCATCGTGATCCAATTAACCATCCGTTCAATTTAATGGAATCTACGTTGCCGCTGCTCAAGTCAAGTGCTCACTAACCGGGAGCGACGGCGATTCGAATCGAATTCCTATCCAGCTGGAGGGGTATTTCTAACACTCACCGTGCAGACCCCTGCCAGGGTCGCACAGGCCACCTTTTCATATGATTCAGGAATCGCGGGTCCGAATGATGTCGCGACCCCAAGGGCGACACTCTGCCAGGTGATAGGGACTCTAACCCCCCCTTGGTCTCACGCCAATGTCCCCAAGGACATCCTTTCTCTCCTCCAAGAAGCAACCTACCATTCGATTCCTGGCCTGAATCACATTACTCGGCTTCGCGGTCGGAACGACTTATCCGGCCAACTAAGTGTTAGACTGCGTTCAACATGACTCAAGGACGTACAGCGAATCGGTCCTTAAACGACTCAGACGGGGATAGATTCACACCCAAGACCTCCATGCCTTGTTGCTTCACTATCGTCATCCCGTCCGGTCTCATTTCATTTTATTAACACATGGTTCCATTCCACGATAGCAAATATAGCCAACCGTGCCGTATATGAATATCCCTATATCTCGCAGGT
Organism: Saccharum hybrid cultivar R570; assembly: GCA_038087645.1. Taxonomy (NCBI): domain Eukaryota; kingdom Viridiplantae; phylum Streptophyta; class Magnoliopsida; order Poales; family Poaceae; genus Saccharum; species Saccharum hybrid cultivar. Next base: position 2,215,333 of record JAQSUU010000704.1, on the reverse strand, counting down.
GACAGGAAATCACCTGACTTCTACCGCTTAAAGCAGGGCTAAGCATCTACTCGATCCTGGTCTATGTAGGATTCAGGGATTCATATATCTGGATAAGGAGTGATATAATGCAGCAAGGTTTTCAACCAACTCCTACCACTTAATGCAACAATACTTATAACATATATAGAATTAATTGCTTTGAAGGTAGGAGGCTTATAATGCTCCGAGGCTTGCCTGGGATCTGACTCAAGTTAGAGTATGTCAGATAAATTCACTTGGCGAGCATCCTCCCATCTAGCACTTGCCCGATCCTTCTATCTTCGGGATAGATCCACCTTAGGTCCTTCACGTGCTTCAGCTAACGTACCTAAATGAGGTGCAACAATGCATATGTATGAATGCATAGAAGTGCAATAGACAAAGAAATCAAACAAGCATACCAAAGTTCTCATAAACACCTAGAGCTAATTAACTTAATCCACAATAGGGAATAACATAGAAGATTGCAAATACATCAATCAAGACACCAGTCTTATAAGATCCTAGGGTACCAAACCAAGTACCAACAAATATAGGTGTCACACTTCAATACACAAGCATGGCAAAGTTAATCAAAGCACTAGAACTAGAAATTGCCACATTTAGGGCATCAGAACAGCAGCTAAGTAATTTAATCATAACTGGAGATCTACAATTCCAAATGACTTGCAAGAAGACATTATGGAAACCTTATGAAATTCTCTACATTTAATTTAATATCATCACAGCTTGATTCCAAAGTTTAATATGTCGAATTTACACAAATACAGAAACTGGTCTAACAAGACAGAGAGCAAGCAATTCTGTAACCCAACTTTAAACAGCTATAACTCCTAAACCACATGGGCAACTGCCACCAAATTTTAACAGAAGCTAGATACATAAATTATCTACAACTTTTGTATAAATAAGTTTCACAAGAAAGCAAGTTATCTTGAAGAACTTTGCTAAGTTCCCAGATCTGTCCAGAAACCTTATTTGCAAGAAATAATTATTAACTTATGTTGCAAACATATAATTAGACAAAACCAACTTTACCAACATGTCACACATGACTAATGAACACCAGAAAACATAGTGTCCATTCCTAAATAAATTCTTTTAATGCCTTTTCTTAATTTATTTAAATAATTAGGTAGAATTATGAACACATATCAAAAGTACACAATAAATTCTACCAATATTACAGTGGCCTAAAAATGCTCTCAAAAGTCTACTGTCTAAATTTCAAGCCATTTGGACATGTATATCAACCTCTATGAAAAAGACAAATGGATATTGCCATAATTCATTTGAGAGCAAGATGAATCAATAACTCAACATTTTCTATGAACACAAGACCATAAAATGAACCAACATCAAAGAGCCACATCATAATAAGGTGATGGGACAACATTTTCTATTTTATCACTTATATATTATTTATAAGCTATTTATCAAGCTATAAAAAAGTTAAATCAATAGCTTGAGCATACAGTAAGCAAAGGCTATGAAATTTATACCACAGTACATCCAAGGCATGACACGCCTACCATAAAAATTTTACATCAATTGGGGCAACACAACTCGAGATATAAAAATAACAAGCAATATAATGTAGATTTCCTTATTTATCAAGGTCAAATCAAAACCCTAAGAAAACAGTGAACAAATAGTGTGTTTAATATTTTTCCTAGCAATTACATGTCATCACAAAATTAACAAAACAAGAATCACTATTTTTGGAGTTCTAAAACTCAAGATATGGCTCTGGTCAAGTTTTATACGTATTTTAGAGCATTTTTAAAGCTTAAATAAAGACATTAGAAAATACCTACAAACATGTAACATATTATGATTCCACTGCATAGATCTTTTCTCAAGGTTTCCAAAAAGTCCTCATTTACTATTTTTGGAGTTTCCTAGCATGCGATATGAATTTTTGAAGATTTAAATGAAATCTGAAATTCAAATTCGGGATTAACACAACCCTAACCATATTCGCTAGGCACACCCAACTTCCCACCCCAGATCTGTCACTACATAACCGACATGCAGGACCCGCTGTTCAGCCGGGCCCACTCGTCATACACTCGGAGAGAGAGATAGGGAGAGGGAGCCGGCTTTCTTCAACCTCGCTACGGCGGCAGAGGAGGGGGTTCGGACGCGCGGCTCCGGCGAGGGGTGGTCACCGACGGCGGCGGTTGAGGGCGGCACGAGCACCAGGGGGCCTTCATGCCCTAGCTGGTGTCCCTGGCTCGGTCCAAGGAGGCCTGTGAGGGCGCAACCACGAGAGCAGACGATGGCGACGGCGGTGGCCCGGTGACAGTGGCCTCCGGCGACGGTCACGGCCGGGAAAGGGATGTGGCGCGCGCGGCATGGCGTGACGAAGGTGGTGATGCCATCCATTGAGCATGGAGAGGGACAGAGACGCGGTGGCGTGGAGCTTGACTAGCTCGGCAATGGCGGCCAGAGGGGCACCGCCATGCTCAGCGCGAACAGAGAGGGAGAGAGCGCGGAGGAGGGCGGAGAGTGAGCGCACGGACTCGGTTCTCCCCTTCTGAAGTGACAGAGCGCTCGGCAAGGCAGCAAGGCACGCGTCCATGGAGTTGGGGACGCTCGGCTCGCATGGCTGCCACGCCCAGGGCGCGTGTCACTCGTTGGGACATTTCCCCGAATACGTGGCGCGCGACGGAGCAGCCGGTTTGAGACGCTGTTTTGGGCCAGCTCGGGTGGAAATCTAGACATGGGCCAATTGTCAAAGTTGTTCACCTCGGTATACTCTACAAATTTCATTTAAGCACCATGGTCATAAGACCCACAGATTAGGAGATAATCAGTCCCCAAATCACCAGTGTCAACAAGTTAAGCTAGGGCTCAGTTTTGGGATTTTGAAATGCCAAACTTGGTCAAATCGATCCCAACTTTTTACATGTTGTTCTCCAACAAATTGTTTCCAACTTTCATTTTTGGACCAATTGAAGTTACTTAGTAAAAACTCAAGAACGTGGGATGTCAATGTCGAAGACACTAAAATCGGGGTTTTAAAATTGTTTAAGTGTTGGAAACAGTCCCAATTCTGACTTGTGGGCCCTGTTTGAGCATGTTACACACATTTTCATGACTTGACTCTTAAACAAAGTTTGTTCCTTATAAAATTCTCTACGACTTTGTCAAAGGGTGCATAGTCATGCAAAGCTCCTAAGTCACACTTTTGAAATGGTCAAACCAAAGGGCTCCAGGGTCCATACATGGTCAACCACCAATAGAAGCATATTTAGGCAAAATGATCAACATGAACATTGTTCCATTAAGTGTCCTAAGTGTAGTTAAGGTGTTGTAGAGGCCAAACATACCCACCATGCATAAGTTGCACAAAAGTGTAGGCCTCACTAGTATTGAATCATAGAAATCACTATAATTGTAGTGCTTGTTTCAAGGCCATATTTCAATTGTTTCATGTGTTTGCTTCAAGGTACATGCTACATATGTTTTACTAGGTTGTTCCTCATGTTGCAAAGGTTTGTTGCACGTGTTGCATTTGTATGTTGCATAACACTAGTTCCCATGGGATGTAAGGCAGGTTTTAGTTATAATCCAAACAAGCATATAACTTATCATTTCATGTGACTTTTTGATTCCAAACTTCATGAAACTTTTCAGGGGTCACTATAGATAGTTATTGAGGGGAGACAAGTGAAGATACTTTGATAGCAACACCCAAGCATATATCTTTTAATTGAGCCTATATGTAAGCAAGGGTGCAACATCCAAGTTAGATTAGGGTTTATTTCCATAGGTTTGACTTTGGCATCGTCATCTCCACTAATTTATCATGTTTGAGCTTAAACCCACTACTTAATTGGTGATCAACACCTGGGGTGTTACAACAACTACCTTTTCAAGAGCCATAACTCCAACGAGGAGAGTTACGACCCATCTCGAGAATGCTTTGTGTGTGACCGGGAGCTCCATGAAGGAGTCTCTGACAAAAACGAGGGCAAACACACCCCGGCCAGCCCCACGACCCGCATCGCAGCGCGCGCCAGGGGTACAGCTATGCCACCACCTGTTAGACAACCACAGCCCTAGCTAGAGCAACTCTGAGAGCTTGAGAGGAAGCTCAAGGAGGAGTGACAGCAGCTGGTGCAACTACGTATGTCACTCGAGCAGGAGCTCAGGAGTCGCGACGATGGCGGTGTGGCCTGACGCAGGGCTCACGACGTCCACCGCCGCATCTGCGACGACGACGGCGGTGATGGTCCACCACTCTTCACTCGGGCGAGCCAGAATGTTGCTGCCATGACAATCCTCCTCTGATCGATGCCCGAACCATCGACCCCGAAAGGATGGCAAACCCATGAGGAGTTACGCACCCTCCTCGAGCGAGCTGCAATGCAGCAATCCGAGAGCTCTGTGTCTTAGTGACGTGGGCCCGAGCCCAACCAGCCCGCACCATCGGTGCCATGCGAGAAGGAGGCTTTAGTCCACTCGGAACAATAGAAAGTAGGGGACAAGCCCCTATCCATCCACGACAGCGTCGGCCACAACTATGACACATGCGACGTCCTCAACGCACGCAAGAGGCATAAGGAGGATGGTGCCAGCTGTGGCTACCACCCTCGCTGGGGTGGCCGCTACGACAGCATGGAGGACCGAAGCCCATTTCCTGATCCCCTAAGACCTTAGGTCTTTAGCCAGGACATTCGCAACGTGCCATTCCCAGCGCGGTTCTAGCAATCCACCAACGTCATCAAGTACTCCGGGGAGACAAACCCCGAACTTTGGCTTAACGACTATCGCCTCGCCTATCAGTTAGGCGTACAGACGACGATCGCTTCATCATCTGCAATCTCCCTCTGTTCCTGGCCGACTCAGCGAGAGCTTGGCTAGAGCACCTCCTGGCCCATCGCATCCACAACTAGGCTAACTTCATAAAGGTTTTTGTGGAGAACTTCTAGGGCACCTATGTGCACCCTGGCAACCCCTGGGACCTCAGGAGCTGCAGCCAAAAGCTGGAAGAGACTCTCCGCGAGTACATTCGGTGCTTCTCCTAGTAGTGCATTGAGCTGCACAACATTACCTATGCCGATGTTGTCAAAGCATTCCTTGTAGAAACCACTTGCAAGGAGTTGGTCCACGAGTTGGGATGCAAGGGCTCACGCACCACCAGGGAGCTCTTGGACATTGCCACCAACTTTGCCTCCGGTAAGGGGGCGGTAGGGGCCATCTTCCATGACAACAAGGGCAAGGAGAAGCGGCAGTGTAACACCCCAGGTGTTTGGCTTCCACAATTGCACCTACATTTCATAAGCATGAGCATCATTCATCTCATTTATGCCTTTGTTTTGCTTGAAACATGAGTATGCAACATACTCAAATATGCTTGTTTCATATTTGTTGGCTTATGAAATGTGGTTGGTGCAACATGTAGATGTAACATGAGTGTCTCATACATTGAAACATGGCAATGTTGTTAGTATAGCATGACAAGTTTAATTGTTGCAACAAGAGCTTGAAACATATGCAACATGGTAGTGAAACATTTTGGAGGAAATGCTTGTTTTGCTTGTTTCAAATTATGTGACACTTGGAAATGTGTGTAGCCATTGTGTAGAGTGGTTAATTATGTCCTAATACACCTTAACTACACTTAGGATAATTAGTGGAACAATGTTCATGTTGACCAAAATGACCAAATTGCCCTCCTAAGTGATGTTGACTAGGTGTTGACCTCAAGAGTACTTTTGTTTGACTGTTTAAAAAGTCTATCTTAGAGATCTTGCATGAAGGTGCACCCTTAAACAAAGTTGTAGAAAATTTGTTAGGGAACAAAAGTTGTAATATGGCCATCTCATGAAAATGGCTAGAACATGCTCAAACATGGCCCACAAGTCGGTATTGGCATGCTGTTTAGTACTTAGCCAAATTGGTTAAGTCCTAACTGAAATGCAGTTGCAAGGTGACCTTTTTCGGACACTGTAACTCCCTAACCACGCCGAACCAGCTCGAGCTGCAATTGACAAAGTTGTAGACCACACATAGGTCTACATTTTTGTTAATTACGCCTTTCGCTGAAACAGGCCGGATTAGGAGATAATGGTCGTCAAAATTACCCTGTCAAACGTCGTTTCCGAGCCTGATGGCCGATTTGAATCGGCGTCAGGTGCTGGGCACCACGTGGCTGCCACATGCCGGTAGCGCGCCTACGCCATGCACGGACAACGCCAGATGGCTAGGGCAGAGCTGCTCCAAACACTTCGCCTCGGCCTCATTCTTCCACCCACGCGCGTGGAAAAGCCGAGGCCGGAGCTCGCCGTCCCCATTTTCGCGCGGGCAAGTTTCTCCCTGCCCTCTCTCTGTAGCTGTCCCTTGGCCGAGTTAGGGTGCACGTGGGATGCGCCATTAGTCGTAGTGTCTCCTGCGAACATGTAGTTCCTATCTCGCCATAGTCTTGCCGGAACATGGAGCTCACCGGAGTGACCCGTGCGCCACCGTGGTACGGTGCACACGGCCGGCCTCTCCGCCGCACCACCGTCTCTCCCGAGCACCTCATCTTCTCCACCATTGTTCACTAGTCCTTTTCCCTCTCTTTCCTCGCCTTTTTGGTCACCAGAGATGACTGGCGCATGACGGCCTACCGCCGCCGAGCCGCCATCACCGATGGTGAGCCACCTCCATGTTGACCTAGCACCTCTAACCTACCTTGATTGACTTAGCGAGAGATGGAGGTCACGTAGATGCACTTAGTTTCGCCGAAGCGCCTGCCGTCGATGAGCTGGAGCTCGCCGGAGCACGCAGCCCTCTACTTCTCTGTTCTCTCTCGCTAACTGCGGGCCCCTCCTTGTCAGCGCATGCGCAGGCGGGAGCATCCGCGGGCCGCACGTTAGACAGGCCAGCCCAATAGTCGGTTTAGGTTTTTTGTTTTTTTGTTTTTCCTTTTATTATTTTCACAGATTTTGATGCTATTTTATAAATTCCATATCTCAAGATTTGTAGATCCATTTGAGGTGATTCCATGTTTGTTAGGTTTTGTATAAAGTGTAGTATTTTGGAAAAATATAAAATATATATGTGTTATTTAAATTCTGGAAGAATTAATTAGCAACTTGAAATGTGTTTTAAAATAGATTCAAACTTGTTAATTTTATAACTTGAGTTTCTATGATCCAACAATTATGAAATTTGGTGAGTGTGTTGTTCTATGTATACGCTAGCTCTGGTAAAAATTTGAATGTTAGTGCTTGAGTGGTTTTCAAGTTATGTCTTTGTCATCTTATAATAGGTGATATTTGAATGAATTTTCATAATTTTTCTATGTCCAATGAGTATAAAATTTTGTGGAGAGTGTCCTGGTATCTTAGGATTTCTAGAAAAAATATTATTTCTATTGTTTGATACTTTTTAATAGGATTTCTTAATTATGCTAGAATCAGCATGCCTGGCTTGTGAATTTTGTGTAGGGAGTTTCTATGGGCAACTTTAGCTCAAATTTTTACAGTAGTCTGGTGGTAGTGTATAGGGTCCCCTATAGTTTTTGTAGAAGTTTCTGAATAGTTTGCATATAGGTTTATTTCTCACTTAATTAACTAATTAAATTAAGAAAGAGATTAAAATAAATGATTTTGGTTAGCATACCTTACTTTCTCGTGGTTTTATGTCATGTGTGAACTAGTAGTGCCATTGGTTTGGTCAAAAGGTTAGTTTGGCACATAAGTAAATATTTAATTTTAGCAATATTAGGTCTTTTGGTACTGTTGGTAGCATTTCTAGGATTAGGCTTTGATAAAGGTGTTTCCTGGGAATATTGTGAATACAAAAGTTGTAGTAAACTTCTTAAACTAGTTTGTGTCAAAATATGGTGGCATTTGGCCTAGTAGTTTAGGAGTTCAAGTAGTTTGAAGTTTCTATCCAGAAATGGCTGCTCTCTTTTGGAGAGGACAGATTTCTAAAACTTTAAGATTTTGACTAGGTAAACTTGGGAATCAAGTCTTAAGGTCTGAAAATGATTTGTAGATAATTTTATAAGCTTTCCAGATTGTCTTGTATTATGTCATTTGGAATTGTGTACCTCCAGTTATGGCTGAAATACCTAGCTGCTATCCAGATTCTAGTCTTTTGCTGAAATGTGTTGGTGTTTGTGTGAGCCTAAGTAATGTTGCTCTTGCTTGTTGTTTAGGTATTAGGTCCTTAACTGAGGAAGAGCAATTGTACATTAGGTTGTGTAGACTTGGTAAGTACTTCTCTACCAGAGAAGAGATTTGCACGTCATGTTAAAAGTTATTTGAATAGAGTGTTAAGTTGTTGCTGCAGTTCACATTGCATTCACCGAGCATGTTGCATTCATTCTTATGCATCCATGAGATTTATCTATACATCCATGCAATAGGTGTGCCGAAAGGGGTGATGCTTCTGGAGTTCGAGGGAGCACATCAGGAGGAGGAGCAGGAGCAGCCAGAGGAGCCCGAGGTGCCAGCCGACGAAGGAGTTCCCGAAGAAGAGCTACCTAAGTGCCCTGACCACCGTCCTTCATCCTTTCTAAAAGGCAAGCCCCAGTGCATGCTAACCCAACTTTTGTATACATATCATTTGAGTACTTTACTTGTTTATTGTATTAAGTTATAGGAGTTGAGTGAAAACACTTGCTGTATTATATCTATCCTTGTCCAGATATCAAACTTGAATCCAAATTAAAGTTAGACACGTGTTATTGCTTAGACCTGCTTAGTGCGGTAGAAGTCGGGTGATTTCCAGTCATCCCCGAGCTTTCGAATGAAGTGGGTTATAATTGTCTATATTTGCTATCGTAGAAAAGAACCATGCTGAAAAATGAATTGAGACCGGATGGGAGTTTGATAGTGCAACCGCAAGACACTTCACGTCTTGGGTGCGAAGCTATGCCCGTCTGAGTCATTTAAGGACTGATTCGCTGTACGTCCTTGAGTCATGTTGAATGCAGTCCAACACTTAGTTCGCCGGATAAGTCGTTCCGACCGCGAAGCCAAGTAATACAGTTTAGGCCAGGAATCATGGGGTCAAGTGCGCATTCTGGAGGAAGTAAGGATGTGCTTGGGGACACTGACATGAGACCAAGGGGGGTTAAAGTCCCCATCACCTAGCAGAGTGTTGCCGTTGGGGATGCAGCATTAGTCAAACCTGTGCTTTCCTAAACTGTACCAAACATGACTTGTGCGACCCTAGCGTGGGGTCTGCGTGGTTTGTGTTAGAAAGACCCCTCTAGCTGGATAGGAATTCGATTCGAATCGTTGTCGCTCCCGGTTAGTGAGCACTTGACTTGAGCAGCGGCAACATAGATTCAATTAATTGAACGGATGGTTAATTGGATGATTATTTAAATGTTGCCTCAATTTATACCTGTTATGGTTATTAATGTTTGCTTAATAATCAAATAATTGTTTAGTACAGGTGCTAAGATAGATGACATGTTAATGCTAAAAATAACTACTAGCACAGGTTAAAAGAGTTACTATTACTTATATATTTCCGCAAATGAACTGTCAGCCAACTTCACTTAAAAAAGCCTTGCATGATACTTGGTGTCCTTTATTTCTGTTTCGACGGGTAAGTCTAGCTGAGTACATTCTCATACTCAGGTTTATTCCCTCTTGTTGCAGATGACATGCTTTACCAGGGCTTCTGCAAGAACTGCCTCCACCCAGCGGGTGACGAGGACTAGATCACTTGGGCATGATCATCTTTTAGTCTACTTTCCTTAATGCTTTTATGGGAACATGATCTGTAGGACTGGCAATCGTATTTGAACTAAGTGTGTGTAACTTATGCTTTCACTACTTTCTAAATCTGATTTGTAATAATTTGTGACTCTATGATGTTGTAAGCCTCTTTTAAGTACTTGTCAAATGTAACGTGTGATGTGTTATGTTGAATGATGTGATCTTGGTTGGAAATGGGTTGGTTTGAAATTCTTTGTGATTTTGATTGACTACCGGAATTATATTGGCTCAAGTTTGAAAATTTAGGTGTTTTAGCGTTTGTTTTTATACTTGTGCCCTTATAATTTAGGCGGTTCTATTACAGCTGGCATCGGAGCAGAATTCAACACTAAACACATCGTACGAGTATCTAAAAATAAAAGCTTTTGTTTGCGAAAACCGTTTTCCAAATTACAAAAATATACAAGTGTTAAAAATTAGAAATCATTTCTATAGTATGCTAGTGATCACATCCCTTAGCCCAAATAAGGACTCTTAGGTGGCTTATTAAAGTACTAACTTGGTGGTTCTTGTTTGTCTTCTATTTCGTTGTCCATACGACGTGATATTGTATGGATGCCATTTGCTTGGGTGGTAATGTATGGATCAAAATGCCTCTACGACTTGGTAAGTGTGAGTTGTAATAGCATGACCATCCAACCTTCGGTCTAGGGGAGAGTAGTTGTGGTTACTCGCATACTAACATGTTTAATCATGTAATTATGAGAGTACTTAATTGTGGGTATATCTGTCAGGTAGCTGTGATACTAAAGTATATACATTGGGGGATGTATATATGAAAAGTATTTAGTTTACGGCTTACTTTGCTTGCTTTATTGGGAAACTGTTGGGCTAAAATGAAATTTTCTGCAGGTACCCTAACAGCGCAAACGAGTAGACCGATAGTTTCGCTTATATGAGAGAGCGTATGTAGGCCACCGCCTAGTGTTAGAAATTTAAAATTCTACTAGGGTGAGAGGACGTACGAAACATACATGCATCATGTTTATTCATGTCATACATATCATATTACTCCCTCCTTAAAATTTGATTATCCTGACTAAATTAAATTTCGTATCTCTTAAAATATCCTCACCTTAAGTTATACCGTGTTTCTACAGATGGCTCGTACTCGGACTACCGCTCACAAGTCCACTGGAGGTAGGGTTCCTCGGCACTAGTTAGCTCCTCGTGAGCCCCGTCCTGAGCCTACGGTGGAGGAAAGGCTGAGGACGGAGTTGGCCGAGGTGACTGCTGAGAGAAATGCGGTCTAGCAACATTTGGAGCAAGTGACACAGGAAAGGGATCATGAGACGCTTGCGGTTCAGAGGTTGACAGTTGATCATTGCAACTGTGAGCGCATGCTGGTCCACGTGCTGAACCAGCAGAATGAAGCCTAGCATGAAGAGAATATCTTGAGGGCTCGGCAGGTTGAGCTTGAGCAGCAATTGGCAGCTGCAGAAGAGTACAACGACAACCTTCATGAGGAAGTTCATCTACTAAACAATCAGCTCCATCCTCTTCTTCCTCATGACAATGATGATGAGATGGGCTCTGGTGTCATCATGGCTGAAGATGATGATGACATTGAGATTGATGGACCGAAGGATGTTCCGCCTGAAGAAGAAGAAGAAGAGGTGTTAGAGCCTGCTAGTGATGAAGATGGAGGAGGGATCTTTGACACTGACTCAGAGGATGATGATTAGTTTAGCTTATCACATAGCTAATGCACTAGAGCTATCTTTTGCTGCCTTTCATGCATGGGAGAGTGGCTTTGTAGTAAGTTGATCTTTGGGATATAACATCAAACCCTATATTATCCTTGCTGTAAGATTGGAACCTTGATGGTTTGGATGTAACCTATCAGATATGCTTGTGCTCCATGTATGTGAGCCGTTAATAAATTCCGTCTAGTTATCAGTAAACATTGTTGTTTATTAAGTACATGCATTAATGCGTCAATTGATGCACTAGATGAGGTCGTGTGGTTGTGATAAAGTATTGTGCCTCTGTTTGTTGTATGAATTCATTTTCTCCAATAAAATCAGTTTGGCATAATTACACAATTCATCCACAAATTTTCCACATCGTCAGTGCTCATTGGCTATGCATTTTTGCAGATGGCGTACAATCTTCGTCGTGGTCATGGCATTGAGGATGAGGAACAACCGCCACCACCTACGCTGGTAAAGTTGATGCAAACGGTTGTTGAGAGTCAACGCCTATTAGCTGAGGCCATACATCAGCTAGTCAACCAGGATGCTCGACATGGCCGTCAGGGACCGGAGCCAAATCAGTACAGTGAATTCAAGGACTTCCTCGACACCAAGCCCCCACTCTTTAAGGAGGTGGAGGAACCTCTGCAAGCTGATGAGTGGTTAAATACCATTGAGCAAAAATTCCGTCTGCTTCGCCTGATAGATGAGCTGAAGACTGAATATGCTTCCCACCAATTGCATGGTCTAAGTGGTATTTGGTGGAGCCATTACCGCTCTACGCTGCCCCCCTAATGTCCAAATTAATTGGGACCAGTTCAAAGCGGCTTTTTGAGGAAATTATATTCCACCTGGTTTGATGGCGATGAAGCTCACTGAGTTTATGAAGTTGGTCAAGGCAATAATAGTTTGACTGAATATCTGCAAGCCTTCAATAACCTTGCAAGGTATGCAACTGAGTTTGTTGATACTGAGGCTAAGAAGATTACTAGTTTCAAGCATGGCCTTAGTCCCAAGTTAATGAAGACCATAGGTACTAGCAAGTGTGCCACTTTCAATGAATTTATCAGTGATGCCCTGACCCAGGAGAACAATAATTCTATCTATGTTGCTTCTAAGAGCCGCAAGAGGGCCTTTGAGGCGGGTGCTTCGCAGTCCAGAGCTCCAGTTGTACCGAGGGCTCCTTTTTGTCCTCCTGTAATAGGTGCTAAGTTCCGTCCCCTACAGAAGAAGGCTCCAGCCAAGACTGGGTTTCGTAAGGCTTATACAGTTTCTCTCCCTAAGGGTAATTCTAGCCAAGGCAGCTCCAGTGTCCCTCCAAGCAACATGCCGTGCTGGAATTGCAACAAACCAGGTCATTGGGCTAGGAAGTGTCCTTATCCTAAGAAGAATACAAATCCAGGTGGCCGTCAAGGGCAAGTTCATTATACTAGCAATGAAGAAATTCCATCGGGTGAGGTAGTCACTGCTGGTAAGTTCCTAGTTGACCAACATTCCACAGTGGCGCTGTTTGATTCAGGTGCTTCGTATTCATTTATAAGTCCTATGTTTGCATCAAAGTTTCCACACAAATTACACACTATTTAAAGTGGGGGTTATTGCATTAAACCTACGAGTGATAATATTCCCACAAATCAAGTAGTTAGTGATGTAGAACTTGAAATAGAAGGGCGAAAGTACTTGATCACATTAGTAGTTTTGCCTGGACTAGGCATAGATGTCATATTGGGCATGAATTGGATGAGCCAAAATGGGATACTCATTGATACATCAACACGGGTGGTTATGCTAAGAGATCCTACTGATCAAAAAGATTTTCTAGTGCAACTTCCCTAAAAAATTGATCTCTGTGGTGAAGTTCATGTGGTGCAAGCGAAGTCAATAGCTGATATTCCCGTAGTATGTGAGTTTCCTGATGTCTTTCCTGATGATTTGTCAGGATTGCCTCCGTATTGTGATGTGGAGTTTAAAATAGAGTTGTTGCCTAGCACAGCACCAATCTCTAGAAGGTCGTATAGGATGCCTCCGAATGAACTAGCTAAACTTAAGGTCCAGTTGAATGAACTTTTGAAGAAGGGGCTGATTCGCCCTAGTTTGTCTCCGTGGGGTTGTCCTGCTATATTTGTAAAGAAGAAGGATCAGTCACTGCAGATGTGTGTAGACTATAGACCTCTGAATGCAATTACTATCAACAATAAGTATCCTCTACCACGCATCGATATCTTGTTTGATCAGTTGTCTAAAGCCAAAGTCTTTTCCAAGATTTATCTGAAATCTAGCTATCATCAAATTAAAATCCGCCTTGAAGATGTTCCAAAAACTGCTTTCTCTACGAGATACGATCTCTATGAGTATCTTGTTATGTCCTTCGACTTGACCAACACCCCCGCGCACTTCATGTACTTGATGAATTCAGGGTTTATGCCCGAATTAGACAAGTTTATGGTGGTATTTATAGATGACATCCTGGTTTATTCTAAGAATGAGGAAGATCACGCTGAATATTTGTGTGTGGTCCTCACAAGACTACGTGAGCATCAGTTGTACGCAAAATTCAGTGAATTTTGGCTTCATGAAGTACCTTTCCTTAGGCATGTGTTGTCCGATGGTGGGATTATGGTGGATCCTACCAAGGTACAGGAAGTGTTGGACTGGAAAGCTCCCATCTCGGTGCACAAGGTTCGGAGTTTTCTAGGGTTGGCTGGCTATTATCGTCGCTTCATCCCGGACTTCTCAAAAATGGCCAAGCCAATGACTCGGTTGCTGCAAAAAGACATGAGGTTTGTCTGGACTCCTGAGTGTGATGCAGCTTTTCCCAAACTATGAACCCTTCTAACCTCGGGTCCAGTTTTGGCACAACTGGATATCGAGAAACCTTTTGATGTATATTGTGATGCATCAGGCACAGGTTTGGGAGGTGTTCTTATGCAGGAAGGCCGAGTGATTGCTTATACCTCTCGCCAACTTCAGAAACATGAGGTGAACTATCCAACGCATGACTTAGAACTCATTGCAGTTGTTCATGCTTTGAAACTCTGGCAACATTATTTGTTAGGCAATGTGTGCAATATCTATACTAACCATAAAAGCCTTAAATATATCTTCATCCAACCAGAGTTGAACATGTGTCAAAGAAGATGGCTCGAGCTGATTAAGGATTATAATCTCCAAGTTCACTATCATCCTGGCAAGGCAAACGTTGTGGCCGATGCTTTAAGACATAAGTCCCATTGTCATTCCTTGGTTGAAAGTGATTTTTATCTATCTCATCTTCTACACCCGGTAATCCTACACCACATCACTGTCAGTTGCACTCTCAAGGGTAGAATTATCGAGCTACAAAAGACTGATACTGGAATATTCCATATTAAGCGTAAGATGAAAGAACAAGAGCTCATGCATTTCTGAGTAGATGAGAATGGAGTGCTGCGGTTTAAAGATAGATTAGTTGTGCCTAAGGACCGAGAGCTTAGGAATAAGATTATATCTGAAGCCCATTCCTCAAAGTTGTCCATTCATCCGGGTAGTAGTAAGATGTATCATGATCTGAAGCCACACTACTGGTGGACCAAGATGTGAAAAGAGATAGTTGCATATGTGGCTAGGTGTAACACTTGTAGAGTCAAAGCCGTGCACATGAAGTTAGGGTTACTTCAGCCACTTTCTATTCTGGGTTGGAAATGGGAGGAGATAAGTATGGATTTTATTATTGGACTCCCTCCCACTGTTAAGAATCATAACTCTATTTCGGTTATTGTAGACCGTCTAACCAAGTCGGCTCACTTCATTCCTGTCCGAGCAGACTATCGTCCTACTGACTATGCTAAGTTGTACTTTAATCAGATAGTCCAACTTTATGGAATCTCTCGCACTATTGTTTCTGACCGACGTCCATAGTTCACTGCTCATTTTTGGGAGCACTTACACCATCTTTTGGGGACCAAGCTAGTAAGAAGCTCCGCTTATCACCCCCAAACGTCAGGTCAGACTGAATGAGTTAACCAAATCTTAGAAGATATGTTGAGGGTGTGTGTTATTTCATCCAAGGTTTCATGGGAAAAATGGTTGCCTTTAGCTGAATTTTCGTATAATAATAGTTATCAAGAGAGTATTAAGATGGCCCCATTCGAAGCTTTGTACGGTCGCAAGTGTAGAACACCCCTGAATTGGGTAGAAGCTAGGGAAAGAAGGTATTATGGTATTGATTTTGTTAAGCAAGCTAAAGAACAAGTCCGTACCATCAAAATACATATGGCTGCAGCCCAATCTAGACAGAAAAGTTATACTGATCGACGTAGAAAACCGATTGAGTTTGAAGTTGGAGACTTCGCGTATCTAAAAGTTTCACCTATGAAGAGTGTCAAATGTTTTGGCATGAAGCGAAAGATTGCGCTGAGATACGTTGGTCCTTTCCAAATCATAGGAAAAAGTGGAGCCGTCGCGTATAAGATTCAATTGCCTCCTAAAATGAGAGCCATTTTCAATGTTTTCCATGTTTCTCAGTTAAAGAAATGTCTTTGGGTTCCTAAAGAAAGAGTTCCGTTGGGGGATATTAAACTAGAATCTGATCTGACCTATGAAGAGAAGCCAGTTCATGTGATCAACACTCGAGAGCGGGTAACTCGGAGTCAAGTGGTTAAGTGGTATAAAGTAATGTGGTGTAATCAAGGTAATGAGAGTGATGCTACTTGGGAAAGAGAAGATTATTTACGAGAGGTTTATAAGGAATTCTATCAATAATGGTATGCTTTCTAAATCTCGGGACGAGATTTTTATAAGGGGGGAGGGCTGTAACACCCCAAGTGTTTGGCTTCCACATTTGCACTTGCATTTCATAAGCATGAGCATCATTCATCTCATTTATGCCTTTGTTTTGCTTGAAACATGAGTATGCAACATACTCAAATATGCTTGTTTCATATTTGTTGGCTTATGAAATGTGGTTGGTGCAACATGTAGATGTAACATTAGTGTATCATACATTGAAACATGGCAATGTTGTTAGTATAGCATGACAAGTTTAATTGTTGCAACAAGGGCTTGAAACATATGCAACATGGTAGTGAAACATTTTGGAGGAAATGCTTATTTTGCTTGTTTCAACTTATGTGACACTTGGAAATGTGTGTAGCCAATGTGTAGAGTGGTTAATTATGTTCTAATACACCTTAACTACACTTAGGATAATTAGTGGAACAATGTTCATGTTGACCAAAATGACCAAATTGCCCTCCTAAGTGATGTTGACTAGGTGTTGACCTCTAGAGTACTTTTGTTTGACTGTTTAAAAAGTCCAACTTAGAGATCTTGCATGAAGGTGCACCCTTAAACAAAGTTGTGGCAAATTTGTTAGGGAACAAAAGTTGTAATATGGCCATCTCATGAAAATGGCTAGAACATGCTCAAACATGGCCCACAAGTCGGTATTGGCATGCTGTTTAGTACTTAGTCAAATTGGTTAAGTCCTAACTGAAATGTAGTTGCAAGGTGACCTTTTTGTGACACTGTAACTCCCTAACCTCGCCGAGCCAGCTCGAGCTGCAATTGACAAAGTTGTAGACCTCACATAGGTCTACATTTTTGTTACTTACGCCTTTCGCTAAAACAGGCCGGATTAGGAGATAATGGTCGTCGAAATTACTCTGTCAGACGTCGTTGCCGAGCCTGATGGCCGATTGGATTCGGCGTCAAGGCCGACCGGTGTCAGATGCTGGGCGCCACGTGGCTGCCACATGCCGGTAGCGCGCCTACGCCATGCACGGACAACGCCAGATGGCTAAGGCAGAGCTGCTCCAAACACTTCGCCTCAGCCTCATTCTTGCACCCACGCGCGTGGAGAAGCCGAGGCCGGAGCTCGCCGTCCCCATTGTCGTGTGGGCAAGCTTCTCCCTGCCCTCTCTCTGTAGCTAGCTTTTGGTCGAGTTAGGGTGCGCATGGGATGCGCCGTTAGTCGTAGTGTCTCCTGCAAAGATGTAGTTCCCTATCTCGCCATAGTCTTGCCGGAACATGGAGCTCGCCGGAGTGACCCGTGCGCCACCATGGTATAGTGCACGTGGCCCGGCCTCTCCGCCGCACCACCGTCTCTCCCAAGCACCTCATCTTCTCCACCATTGTTCACTAGTCCTTTTCCCTCTCTTTCGTCGCCTTTTTGGTCACTGGAGATGACCGGCGCATGACAGCCTACCGTCGCCGAGCCACCATCACCGACGATGAGCCACCTCCATGTTGACCTAGCCCCTCTAACCTACCTTGATTGATTCAGCGAGAGATGGAGGTCACGTAGATGCACTTAGTTTCACCAGAGCGCCTGCCGTCGACGAGCTGGAGGTCACCGAAGCACGTGGCCCTCTGCTTCTCTATTCTCTCTCGCTGACCGCGAGCCCCTCCTTGTCAGTGCAAGTGCGGGCAGGAGCGTCCGCGGGCCGCACGTTAGACGGGCCAGCCCGGTAGTCGGTTTATGCTTTTTGTTTTTTTGTTTTTTTGTTTTTCCTTTTATTATTTTCATAGATTTGGATGCTATTTTGTAAATTCCATATCTCAAGATTTGTAGATCCATTTGAGGTGATTCCAAGTTTGTTAGATTTTGTATAAAGTGTAGTATTTAGGAAAAATATAAAGGGTGTGTTCACTTCGCGAAAAGTAGGTGAAAAGTTATTGTAGCATATTTCGTTGTTATTTGGCAAAATTTGTCCAATCATGGACTAACTAGGCTCAAAAGATTCGTTCCGACATTTACAGACAAACTATGCAATTAGTTATCTTTTTTACCTACATTTAATGCTCCATGCATGCGTCGAAAGATTTGATGTGATGGGTGGAAGAGGAAATATTTTGGGTTGGGATGGGAAGTGAACAAGGCCAAAATGTATATGTGTTATTTGAATTCTGGAAGAATTAATTAGAAACTTGAAATATGTTTTAAAATAGATTCAAAATTTTTAATTTTATAACTTGAGTTTCTGTGCTCCAAAAATTATGAAATTTGGTGAGTGTGTTGTTCTATGTATACGCTAGCTCTGGAATAAATTTGAATGTTAGTGCCTGAGTGGTTTTCAAGTTTTGTCTTTGTGATCTTATAATAGGTGATATTTGAATGAATTTTCATAATTTTTCTATGAGTCCAATGAGCATGAAATTTTGTAGAGAGTGTCCTGGTACCATAGGATTTCTAGAAAAAATATTGTTTCTATTGTGTGATACTTTTCAATAGGATTTCTTAATTATGCTAGAATCAGCCTTGCTGGCTTGTGAATTTTATGTAGGGAGGTCATATGGGCAACTTTAGCTCAAATTTTTACAATAGTCTGGTGGTAGTGTATAGGGTCCCCTATAATTTTTTGTAGAATTTTCTGAATAGTTTGCATATTGGTTTATTTCCCACTTAATTAACTAATTAAATAAAGAAATGGATTAAAATAAATGATTTGGGGTAGTATACCTTACTTTCTGGTGGTTTTATATCATGTGTGAACTAGTAGTGCCATTGGTTTGGTTAAAAGGTTAGTTTGGCACATAAGTAAATATTTAAATTTAGCAATATTAGGTCTTTTGGTACTATTGGTAGCATTTCTGGGATTAGGCTTTGATTAACGTGTTTCCTGGGAATATTGTGAATACCAAAGTTGTAGTAAACTTCTTAAGCTAGTTTGTATCAAAATTTGGTAGCATTTGGCCTAGTAGTTTAGGAGTTTAAGTAGTTTGAAGTTGCTGTCCAGAAATGGCTGCTCTCTGTTTGGAGAGGATAGATTTCTGGAACTTTAAGATTTTGACTAGGTAAACTTGAGAATCAAGTCTTGAGGTCTGAAAATTATTTGTAGAGTATTTTATAAGCTTTCTAGATTGTCTTAAATTATGTCATTTGGAATTGTGGATCTCTAGTTATGGTTGAAATACCTAGCTGCTATCCAGATTCTAGTCTTTTGCTGAAATGTGTGGGTGTTTGTGTGAGCCTAAGTAATGTTGCTCTTGTTGGTTGTTTAGGTGTTAGATCCTTAACTGAGGAAGAGCAATTGTACATTAGGTTGTGTAGACTTGGTAAGTACTTCTCTACCAGAGAAGAGATTTGCACGTCTTGTTAAAGTGATTTGAATAGAGTGTTAAGTTGTTGTTGTAGTTCACATTGCATTCACTGAGCATGTTGCATTCATTCTTAAGCATCCATGAGATTTATCTGTGCATCCATGCAATAGGTGTATCGAAGGGGGTGACGCTTCTGGAGTTCAAGGGAGCACATCAGGACGAGGAGCAGGAGCAGCTAGAGGAGCCCGAGGTGCCAGCCGGCGAAGGAGTTCCCGAAGAAGAGCTACCTAAGTGCCCTGACCACCGTCCTTCATCCTTTCTGAAAGGCAAGCCCCGGTGCATACTAACCCAACTTTTGTATACATATCATTTGAGTACTTTACTTGTTTATTGTATTAAGTTATAGGAGTTGAGTGAAAACACTTATTGCATTATATCTATCCCTGTTTAGATATCGAACTTAAATCCCAATTAAAGTTAGACACGTGTTATTTCTAAGCCCTGCTTAGTGCGGTAGAAGTCGGGTGATTTTCGGTCATCCATGAGCTTTAGGATGAAGTAGGTTATGGTTGGCTATATTTGCTATCATGGAAAAGAACCATGCCGAAAAATAAATTGAGACCGGACGCGAGTTCGATAGTGTAGCCGCAAGACACTTCACGTCTTGGGTGCGAAGTTATGCCCGTCTGAGTCATTTAAGGACCGATTCGTTGTACGTCCTTGAGTCATGTTGAATGCAGTCTAACACTTAGTTGGCCAGATAAGTCGTTATGACTGTGAAGCTGAGTAATATAGTTCAGGCCGAGAATCGGGGGGTCAAGTGCGTATTCTGGAGGAAGTAAGGATATGCTTAGGGACACTAGCATGAGACTAAGGGGGTTAAAGTCCTTATCACCTGGCAGAGTGTTGCCCTTAGGGATGCGATATCAGTCAAACTTGCACTTTCCTAAACTGTACCAAAGGTGACTTGTGCGACCCTAGCACGGGGTCTGCGCGGTTTGTGTTAGAAATACCCCTCCAGCTAGATAGGAATTCGATTCGAATCATCGTCGCTCCCGGTTAGTGAGCACTTGACTTGAGTAGCAGCAACATAGATTCAATTAATTGAATGGATGGATAATTGGATGATGATTTAAATGTTGCCTCAATTTATACTGCTATGTGAAAGCCCAAGTTTGGTTTTGGTAATTAATGACACCAAGTTGCTAATGCCATGTGTTAAGTGTTTTAAGTTAGGCATAAGCAACACATGTGATGAAGGTGTATGTGGCAAGGAGTGGTGGCCACAAGATCATAAAGAGATGGTGCATGGACATGAAATAATGTTCATGGTGGAGATGCACATAATATGAGAAACATGATGATCAAGTGGAAGAAGAAGGATCTAAGAGCGCAAGGCAAAGGTATAACCATAGGGTTTTCTTTTTTACCGGTCTAAGATGAGCAGAGAAGTGATTGACCGTGTTTAGGATACATAGCCGACTATCAAGAGGGGCAATCACGGTTAGCTCGGGAATCAAGTGCCACTAGATCAATATCTTGAGCATATGCATTAGGATCTAGTTGAGAGCTAACATAACGCCTTGGAAAATGTTTGTGAAATGCTAACATACTTGCACTTGGTGGTGTTAGCACAGTTTGCGAAGGCGGTGGAGGTTGAGTGGTAGAGAGGGGTTTGTGTTCCTCTCTCCCTATTTTCTACTGCGCCAGCTCAGGATCATCTTCCAACAAAAGCATCAGACGAGATGTAGTAAATGACCATTGCCCATGGTCCTAAGCTTCTCCCATCGCAGGATAAAGGCAGCTGATACAGTAGCCATAATACATCTGCCCATCTACAACAAGTGGGAACAAAGCCCTAAGTACGAGAAGGTACTCAGCTAGACTTACCCGACAGAACCAAAAATAAAAGACACCAAGGAATCATAACAGGCTTTCTGGTGGGGTAGCTGACTCATTTGCAAAAAGGCATTTTTAGCATTTAAAGACTCTTTCTAAAAGTTGTGCATCAAGTTAAATCTTTATTAACCTGTCAACTACATTTGCACCTGTACTAGAGTAACATGTAATTAAACAGGTAAGGATAACCAATGATCATTAACGACTTTAATCATGTCATATTCCATATAACTATCCAAGTGTTCCATCAAAATTACTACGATGAAGTCACTCAAGTCAAGTGTTCACTATCCAGTGAACGATGGCGATTCGAATCGATTATTAACCAGCTGGTAATTTATTCCTCACACAAACCTCACTCACCCGCTAAAGTGAGGTGTTGGTCACCGAGTTAACCATTCAGGTAAAGTCGCGAGCTTGCTAGGAACCACATGTACCCAGGGGCCGCCCAACTGCTCTTTGGCCTTATCATCGCGCCCCCGTATCCTGCCACTACTGCTCCGATACAGTGCGTTGCGGGCAATCCACTCGGCCCGAATAATCTCCCAGCTTCGCGGTCGAAAGGTACATTATTCGGCCAGCTAAATGTAAGGCATACGTTCAACATGACTCGAGGCCCAACAATGGTCGGTCCTTAATCGACACTGATGGAAAACACTATAGTCCGAAACCCTGTAAGTTTCCGCCCGATCTCAATTTCACATTAACACTTAGCTATTTTTAGATGACATATTTTTCCAAGCATATCCAGGTAACCACCTATAGCTCGCAGGTGACAGGAAATCACCTGACTTCTACCGGTCTAAGCAAGCTAAGCAAATACTTGACTGCGAGTAACAGGGTGACAAGGATAGGGTAGAACAGAGTAAGCAAGGTATAATGCAGCAACGGTTGCAAACAACTCCTAAACATAATGCATCAGTTAAAGTAAAGCATTAATAAAATATTTGTAAACCGGGGGAGAAAAATGCTCCAGGGCTTGCCTCTCTCGAAAGAGCTCAGACGGTGGTCTGGGCACTCTAGAAGATCCTCACCGACCTCCTCGTCGGCCTCAGGCACCTCCTGCTCCTCGGGCTGCTCTTCCGGCTCCTCAGGAACTGCTACCGGAGTTACTTCCTGTAACCCTGTATGATGCAAATGTATAAGTGCTCATGCCTAGGTGCATTGCAGAAATGACATGTAATGATCATGATGAATGAAATGTAGACAGATAGGTTCACTTTATTTCATAAAGTTGGAATACAATTCTTCTACAAGGTAGTCAACATCATCCAAGAACATATACTACAAGCACATGTCATCTACTGCATTCTCTTCTACTACTACTATGCTAAGTCAACATATCATATTAAATGCTTCAAAGATACACCAAAGAAAACCTTATTAACTAATCATGCATTAACAAGGTTAATTAAACCCTAATTGCAACTAGGTTTGAACAGCAACACATATTTTGGTAGCACAGAAAAATCTAAGAAAGTTACAGTAGCTTTCTATCATCTAATCTAGCATACCACAAAAATTTCATTGTATTTGGATTACTAGAACTGCCTACACAAAAATAATAAGCTAGGGCCTAAAAATGTGCATAAAAATACTTTATACTATGAAAAGTATCAAACAACAGATTTAACATTTTTCCTACATTCTACACAATAAATAATCACCATAGAAAAATTATTACATGCATGTTTTATTCATCTTTTTTCTCTCTAGCAAAAATAACAATTATTAACAACATTAAACACTTGTACTACACATCAAGATTTTTCTACAGAACATGCATGGCATACATTTTTCCTAGAAAGTACATCACAAAAGAAAATTATTGCAAGTGGATCCATATTTTTCTGAACTTTATATGATTTATTACATATTTAACAAGAAAACAGCAATTTCAGTGATTAAATAAAAACTCTACAGAAAATTATTTCAAACTTGACATGCAAAATTCGTTTCACAATTTTTGGAGCTAAAATGAGCAAGTTATGGATTTTAGAAACCCTTTTAACAATTTCTAAAAAATTATTTTCGAAAATCCTTTTAACAATAGCCGCTGAAAATGCTGGGTGCACCCGGTGCAGTGCACACGCGAGCGCGAGAGGAGGCAGACAGGTGGGCCCGTGACCCCATGACTCAGCCACACAGAGGAGGGGGAAGCGCTGACCGCGTGGTTCTCGCCGCCGGTGAGCTCGCCGGCGGTGAGGTCACCACCAGCGGCTTCCCCGCGGAGAGGCGAACTCACTGCGCTAGCTTAGAGCACCGGAGGAGCTCTCGGGTGACCTCGACGACGTGCATGGCGGGACGGTGGCGCGGCTCACCGACGACACGCCGGTCCCGGCCATGGCGAGGTTCGGTTCGGAGCGCGCGAGATCCGTGGAGCCAAGGCGAAAACAAAAACACGAGGAATTGGATGGAAAGGAGGGAACAGGGCTCCCTCCACGGGAGCACGAGCTCGGCGGCCATGGCGCCGCCGTGCAACGGAAAAGCCTACCCCGGCCTTACCGTGGGGAAAGTGAGGGCAAAAGCATGCGCACGGTATGGAGGAGGTTCAGGCGGAGCTAGAGGCAGACGCAATCGGAGAATGGTGCCGCGGTGGCGGAGCTAGGCGCCGGCGGACCGAGCGGCGGCGTGCGGTGGTGAGAGCTCTGGCTCGGCTTGCTGCTACGGTAGAGAGCGAGTGCGCGAGCGCGGAGGGAAGCAGGGGATAGAGGAGATGTTGGCGGAGGCAGTGCGCGAGCGCGGGGGCCACAGCGGCCACGCGCGGGGCGTCGCCAGCGCTGCGCGCGAGCGAGCGGGAGAAGGAGGCGTGCGGCTGGGCTAGGCCGAGGTGGAGGCGGGTCACGCGCGCGAGAAGCGCGGGCGGGGCGTGGAGTAGACCGGGTCGGCTTCGGCTGTTGGGCTGGAAGGGAGGCGGCGGCCTGTTAAGGTAAGAAATTCATTTTCCTTTTCTAAATACATTTCTAGATTTTATTATTTGATTCAAATTCAAATTTTGAAGATGAAAAAGGTATTTTCATAAGTTGCCCCCAAAACAAAAGTTGTTCAAAATTTAATTCTCTACAACTTTCATTTAGGGCACTTTTCAAAATTCTAAATAGATTTTGAATTAGTGATTTAAAGTCAAATTTTAAATAAAAACTCATTTTTCTAGAATATTTTTAGAAGCAAAATTTAGGAAGATTTTGAATACAAAAGTTGCTCTAAAAATCATGTTAATTAATTCTAAGTCATTTAGAGTTATAGCACAACAAATTTTTACCACTCTTAGCTAGAACTTTTACTAATTCAGGGTTCAAACATGTGTTTTCACAATTTTAATTAATGTCAATTTAAATTGCATGCGATGATGAACATGTATGAAAAGGCAATGCTCATGATTTGGGGTATGAATGCATGCTTAACAACCAGGGGTGTTACAACCCCCCCTCTAGCCTATTTGGACCTTACTAGTGGTATCGGAGTCGAGGCACCATTTATTTGAGGCTTAACAACCTACGGTGAAAAAGGAATGACTCAATTAAGCTTGCACATCAACAACACCAAGAAGGCACCTCACTTTGATGGCACAAATTATGCATATTAGAAGGTTAAGATGACCGCACACCTCAAGTCAATCAATAGAGAACTGTGGAAGGTCACCGAAACAAAATTTGAGGTTGCTAATCCGGAAGCACCTACACCGGTGGAAGAGAAGAAGCTCCAATGCAATAACATTGCCATTAGTGCTCTTCATGAGGCATTAGATGACAAAACCTTTGAGCAAGTGAAGAACATTGAGATTGCTCATGATGCTTAGGCCAAGCTAGAAGAAACATTTGAGGGCACCGAAGGCACAAAGACCGCTAAAGCATATATCTTGCAAGAAAAAATTTCAAGCATCAAGATGCAAGATGATGAGAGTGTACCAGAGATGTTTCATAGGTTGCAAGTCATTGTCAATGAGCTCAAGGCACTTGGTGAGGAGGTCAAGGATAATCAATTCTCTATGAAGTTCTTGAGAAGTCTACCTAAGAGATTTGACACGTTGATCACCGTGCTTGTGAGGACAACTTTGAAAGATTCAACTCCTCAACAAGTTTTCCAAGAAGTGATGACCGATGATTCATATAGATAAGATGATGAGAAGGATGAGTTGGTCAAGAAGAAGAAGAAGGAAAATGAGAAGAAAGTTGATGAAAAGAAGAAGAGTGTGGCATTCAAAGCCACCACATCCAAGGGCAAGTCCAAGGTTGAATCATCAAGTGAAGAAGACTCAAGCTCTTGTGATAGTGAGAACATTGATGAGAAGATGGCTCTTTTTGTCAAGCAATTTGGCAAATTCATGAAGAAAAAGAAGGGCTATCGTGCAAGGAGGAGGAAGAACTTATCTAAGAAGAATGAGCATAACATGAGATGCTTTAGATGCCATAGCAAGGACCATCTCATTGCAAAGTGTCCTTATGATAGTGATGATGAAGATGCTATCAAGAAGGAGAGGAAGAAGCAAAAGAAGAAGCAAGAAAAGAAGGAGAGCTCTCATAATAAGAAGAATGATTCTCATGTTGCTACTTGGGATAGTGATGATTCCTCAAGTGATGATGAGGATGACAACAAGAGCAAGAAGAAGGGACATGCTAGCATGCCATCCAAGAGAAGGCCTCCCTCTTCGACACTCCATCGTGCTTCATGGCT
The DNA here is from genome assembly GCA_038087645.1 of Saccharum hybrid cultivar R570. Classification (NCBI taxonomy): domain Eukaryota; kingdom Viridiplantae; phylum Streptophyta; class Magnoliopsida; order Poales; family Poaceae; genus Saccharum; species Saccharum hybrid cultivar. Next base: position 2,189,292 of record JAQSUU010000704.1, on the reverse strand, counting down.
AAGGCCGCTAAGGTATCATCTGATGATGAGAGTGATCATGATAATGCTAGTGATAGTGATAGTGATGAAGAAGAATTCACTAAAGATGAACTAATCACTATGCTAGAAGATTGCACTCAACATTTTAAAGAATCTAGAAAGAAGTGCAAGGGCTTGCTTAAGGATAAGAAAAACCTTATGCAAGAACTTGATGAGCTTAGGGCATCTTATGAGAGTCTAAAGGTAGACCACAAGAAGCTTCAAAAGTCTCACACTAAGCTTGAATAAGCTCATTCCTATCTAGTTGAAAAATGTGAAAACATGCCAACTAATGTTGAGAAAGCTAAAACTTGCAACATAGGCATATCATGTGATATAATTGATGAATCTTTTCATAAGCCTATTATTGTTGCTCCCACTAACCCTTCATGTAGCGCATCTACATCATCCTCATCTAGTAGTGATGGTTTTACTTGTGACTCCACACTTATAGTTGAGAATGAAAATCTCAAGAAGGAGGTAAAAGAGCTCAATCACACATTAGCTAAGGCTTATGGTGGTGAGGACCGCTTGCTTATGTGCTTGGGTAGCCAAAGAGCTTCTCTCTACAAAGAGTGATTGGGCTATAACCCTAAGAAAGGCAAGGCCACTTTTGCTCCTCACAAGACTCATTTTGTGAAGAACAATGGTAGCTATTGCAAAAGTTGTAAGCAAGTTGGTCACATAGAGCAATAATGCATGAACAAGAAATCCAATGCTAATGTATCCTCAATTAAGTTTGATTCTTTCTATATGCTTACCAAGGGTACAAAAGGTGTTCATGCTAAGTTTATTGGTACACCATGGATGGGCTCAAAGAAGAAAGTCATTTGGGTACCAAAGAGCTTGGTCACTAACCTTGGAGGACCCCAAACAAGTTTGGGTACCTAAAAGGAATTGATCTTGTCTTGTAGGTCAATTACAAAGCCGGAGGAAGGCATTGGGTGCTTGATAGTGGGTGCACTCAACATATGACCGGGGGTTCTTGTATGTTCAAATCAATTGATACAAGTCCAAATGGTGGTTTTGATGCTATCACTTTCGGCAACAACAAGAAAGGCAAGGTCAAGGGGCTTGGTAAAATTGTTATCTCAAATGACATGAGCATATCTAATGTGTTTCTAGTTGATAGCTTGGATTTCAATCTTTTATCGGTGGCACAACTTTGTGATCTTGGCTTCAAGTGCATATTTGGTAGTGATGATGTTGAAGTCATAAGTGTTGATGGATCAAATTTGATATTCAAAGGATTTAGACATGGTAGCTTATACTTGGTTGACTTCAATGATAGTGAAACACAATTGACATCTTGCTTGCTTAGCAAATCTAGTACGGGATGGTTATGGCATAGAAGGCTTGGTCATGTTGGAATAAAACAATTGAATAAACTTTTGATGCATGACTTAGTTAGAGGATTGAAGGATGTCACCTTTGAGAAGGATAAACCATGTAGTGCTTGTCAAGCCGACAAACAAGTTAGAAATGCACATCCTAGTAAGAGTGAAATGAGCACATCAAAGGTATTTGAGCTATTGCACATAGACTTGTTTGGGCCAACAACATACACTAGCATTGGTGGGAACAAGTATGATTTTGTGATAGTGGATGACTACACTAGATACACTTGGGTGTTCTTTCTTTATGACAAGAGTGATGTTTATGATCTATTCAAATCTTTTGTCAAGAGGGTGCAAAATGAGTTTCAAACTACCATCAAGAAGATAAGAAGTGACAATGGTAGTGAGTTTAAGAACATAAGAATTGAAGATTTATGTGATGATCTTGGTATTGGACATCAATTCTCACCAACATACACTCCTCAATCCAATGGTGTAGTTGAAAGGAATAATAGAACCTTGATTGATTTGGCTAGATCAATGCTTAGCGAATACAATGTGAGTCATTCATTTTGGAGTGAAGCCATCAACACGGCTTGCTATTGTAGCAACCATCTCTATTGCCATGGGAAGCTTGAAAAGACACCATATGAGCTATTGAATGGAAGAAAGCCCAACATTGTATACTTTAGAGTGTTTGGTTGCAAATGCTATATTCTCAAGAAAGGCACTAAATTGAGCAAGTTTGAAAAGAAATATAATGAAGGGTTCTTACTTGGTTATTCTACCACAAGCAAAGCATATAGAGTTTGGAATCTCACAAATGGCACCTTGGAAGAAGTTCATGATGTTGAGTTTGATGAAACCCAAGGATCTCAAAATGAAGCTCAAAACCTTGATGATGTGAGAGGAGATCAATTATCAAATGCAATGAAGAACATGGACATTGGTGATGTTAGGCCAAGGCAAGTTGATGATGATGATATTCATGTGATCAACCAAAGTGTGCAAATTGATACAAATCAAGCAAGCTCTAGTGGTACTCATAATGAAGCTCAAGTTCAAGGTCAAACAAGTGGAAGCAATCAACTCCCAATACTCCAACCTACTAGTATTGCAAGAGATCATCCATTGGACCAAATTATTGGTGGAATTCAAAGTGGTGTTCAAACTAGATCAAGGCTAGCATTTTTTTGTGAGCACTACTCATTTGTGTCACTTGAAGAACCTAAGAAATTAGAAGATGCTTTGAAGGATTCCGATTGGGTAAATGCCATGCATGAAGAACTAAACAACTTTGCTAAAAATCAAGTTTGGAAACTTGTTGAGAGACCAAAGAACTATAATGTGATTGATACTAAGTGGGTCTTTAGAAACAAGCAAGATCAAGATGGCATGGTTGTGAGGAACAAAGCAAGATTAGTAGCACAAGGATACACTCAAGTTGAGGGTCTTGACTTTGGAGAGACATATGCACCCGTTGCAAGATTGGAGGCTATTAGAATCTTATTAGCATATGCTTGTGCACACAACATCAAGCTCTATCAAATGGATGTCAAGAGTGCATTTCTCAATGGCTACATCAACGAAGAAGTTTATGTTGAGCAACCTCCCGGTTTTGAAGATGACAATAAGCCCGACCATGTTTTCAAGCTAAAGAAGGCATTGTATGGTTTGAAGCAAGCACCTAGAGCATGGTATGAGAGATTGAGGGACTTTCTTCTCTCTAAAGGGTTCAAGATGGGAAAGGTTGACACCACTCTCTTTACCAAGAAGCTTGGAAATGACTTATTTGTGTTGCAAATCTATGTGGATGACATTATCTTTGGATCAACTAACCAAGACTTTTGTGAAGAGTTTGGAAATATGATGGCTAATGAGTTTGAGATGTCTATGATTAGAGAGCTTAGTTACTTCCTTGGACTTCAAATCAAGCAAATGAAGAATGGCACTTTTGTAAGTCAAGGCAAGTACATCAAGGACATGATCAAGAAGTTTGGATTGCAAGATGCTAAGCCAATGAGTACACCAATGGGCACAAATGATCAATTGGGTGTTGATGCTAGTGGAAACATGGTAGATCAAAAGCAATACCGGTCTATGATTAGAAGTTTGCTCTATGTCACCGCTTCTAGGCCGGATGTGATGTTTAGTGTGTGCAAGTGTGTAAGATATCAAGCTTCACCTAGGGAAAGTCACTTGAAAGCAACCAAGAGGATATTGAGATATCTTAAGGGCACTCATGATGTTGGATTATGGTTTCCAAAGGGGTCAAATTTTGAGTTAATTGTATATTCGGATTCTGACTATGGTGGTTGCAAGATTGATAGAATGAGCACAAGTGGCACTTGTCAATTGCTTGGAAGGTCTCTTGTTTCATGGTCATCAAAGAAATAAAATAGTGTTGCACTATCTACCGCCGATGCCGAATACATTAGTGCCAGTAGTTGTTGTGCACAATTGCTTTGGATGAAAGCAACCTTGAATGACTTTGGAATTAAGTTCAAGAATGTGCCTTTGTTTTGTGATAATGAAAGTGCAATCAAGATGACTCAAAATCCAGTTCAATATTCAAGAACCAAGCACATTGACATAAGGCATCACTTCATAAGAGATCATCAACAAAAGGGTGATATTAGCATTAAGAGCATTGGCACCGAAGATCAACTAGTCGACATATTCACAAAGCCACTTGATGAAAAGAGATTTTACAAGTTGAAGAATGAATTGAACATACTTGACTTCTTTAACTTGAAATGAGTGCACCCCCACATTCTTATATGACATGCCTCTCCTCCAACATAGCAAGGTAAAGTTGTTTGGCATATCATTCATACTTTGCTAAGGACATGGTTAGAACATATAGACATATTTGCATGACAAATAGGCTCATTCATGAAAATCAAATGATTTTGATGTATATATGGTATCACTATTGCTTCTATGTTTGATTGATCTAGTGGTAGCATATGACAAGTTTGTGGGCTTGCAAACCTAGTGTTGAATCTAGAAAATGAGCTCATGATGTGTAATTCAACATGGTCAAGATAACCCTTATACTTTATGAGGTGTGAAGAAGCTTGTCCTTGGGTCAAACCGAATTACATATTCTAGGCAAGTGATCTAGATTAAACCATAATTTGGACTCCCTCATATTGATTGACTTGACTCTCACTAAAATTGGCACCTTTTTTGGTGATTGTTGACAAAGGGGGAGAGAAAAGTCACAAAGATAGAAAAGTCACAAAGAGGGAGAAAGATATAGTAAGGGGGAGAGAAATTAAAATTGAGCACACAAGTAGGGGGAGCAAGCTCATGAATTATTTGTTGCATTGCTCATGAATTATTTGTTGCATTTTGTATGTGCACTAACATGACGAATTGTTGCATTGCAAATTTAATTTCGATATTCATGATTGTATGATGATCGCTAGAAATAGAACTTGAATGATGATCTGTTAAGAGTAGTTTTACAAGTGGTATCTAGACACCTTTTGCTTATAATGTTGATCTCACAGGGTACTTTAGTGTTTGTGATTTTTACAAGTGATGTATTACAAGTGGTGTCTAGCTACATCGATGCTAAGGATGGTATATAAAGGCAACTCCGATTGGTATCACGCTTCAAAGGTCCATTCTATATACCTTAGCATCAATTTGATAGTAGTAACTCTCCCAAAATTCAAATCCATACATATGTGCACAATTGAACCAAACTCATGGAAGCACATATGTAGGGGGAGCTAATACTATTGAAATTGAAAATTGATTTTATTTTATATCTTTGTGATGGTTGTCATCAATTACCAAAAAGGGGGAGATTGAAAGCCCAAGTTTGGTTTTGGTAATTAATGACACCAAGTTGCTAATGCCATGTGTTAAGTGTTTTAAGTTAGGCATAAGCAACACATGTGATGAAGGTGTATGTGGCAAGGAGTGGTGGCCACAAGATCACAAAGAGATGGTGCATGGACATGAAATGATGATCATGGTGGAGATGCACATAATATGAGAGACATGATGATCAAGTGGAAGAAGAAGGATCTAAGAGCGCAAGGCAAAGGTATAACCATAGGGTTTTCTTTTTTGCCGATCTAAGATGAGTAGAGAAGTGATTGACCGGGTTTAGGATACATAGCCGACTATCAAGAGGGGCAATCACGGTTAGCTCAGGAATCAAGTGCCACTAGATCAATGTCTTGAGCATATGCATTAGGATCTAGTTGAGAGCTAACATAATGCCTTGGAAAATGTTTGTGAAATGCTAACATACTTGCACTTGGTGGTGTACACTTGGTGGTGTTAGCACAGTTTGTGAAGGCGGTGGAGGTTGAATGGTAGAGAGGGGTTTGGGTTCCTCTCTCCCTCCCGCCGAGCTTGCGAGGCAGGATTCGGTGCTTTTTGGGGAAGTGAAATGCCTATTTTCTACTGGGCTGGAAGTCGGAAAAGAAACGGAGGCAAACGGCGGTCACTATGGTGACCGGACGCTGCACCGGACGCGGTCGCGGTTTGACCGGACGCATCCGGTCAGTTCCCAGCAGTTGTTAGGCGCGCGGGTGTTAGGGTTTCTGATCGGACGCTGGTCTGGCCTGACCAGCGCATCCGATCAGTTCACCTGTGCGCAGAAGAAGTGCGCGCGACCGGTGCATCCGGTCCCTCACAGAACCGGAGCGTCCGGTCAGGCGTCCAGAGGGGCAGAGAGCAGCGGAGTGCTGATTGGACGCGCGGCGCGTCCGGTCACGTGTGATCGGACGCGTCCGGTCATAGTGGGAGCTTACTAGACTCCGACCGGACGCCAGGTGCAGCGCGTCTGGTCATTCGCTAGAGCGCGTCCGGTCACAGCAACGGTAACTTCTGATACGCACTGTTCACGCTTGTCCTGTAGTGACCGGACGCGTCCGGTCACCCTGACCGGTGCGTCCGGTCAGCTCGTTTTGAACTGTGTCGTCCGGTAACGGCTAGCTGCGTACCCCTTCGCTATAAATAGAAGTTGGCTGGGGTTTAAGGGTAACTCTCGCATATTTTGAGACCTAGAGACATCCTTTGAGCTAGAGAACAACCCCTCCACTCATCTCTTTGCTTAGTTGCACATCTTGAGTGAGATTGAGTGAGATTCAAGTGCATTGCTTGAGATTTGCATTCTAGAGGCACTTGATCTTCGAGTTGCTACGGATTTCTTGTTACTCTTCCGTGTTTCTCAACACGGTAGATGGCTTGGAGCAGCGGAGGTGATTGAGCTCGCAATTGGAGATTGTTGGAGCCCTCACCAAGTGTTGTAAGGGGTTCTTGATCCTTTCCCGCGGGAGTTTATGAATTAGATACTCTAGTGGAGCTCGTGGCTTAGAGGATCCCCATCTTGTGTGCGGTTGTGCGGCGCCCGCCAAGGGCTCGACTCTTGATAGTCGATTAGCTCACGAATCGACAAGTGGGTGTATCGCCACAACGGGGAGTAGCTTGCCGGGAAGCAAGTGAACCTCGTGATAAATTCTTGTGTTATTCTCGTCCCGAGGACTTCTCTTGTGTGATTGATTGATTGGTACTTCTCATCTCTACACGATGGTATAATCACTCGAAGCTCTTCTCTCGTATTACTTCTTGTTTCTAGCTTGTAGTTGTTGTTGTGTTTAGTGGATAGCCTTGTACTAGACTTGTGTAGGTGGCTTGCTTAATTAGTTAGAGCTAGTGCTTTTGCTTCGCCACCTTTCGTACTAACTTGTGGTTAAGTAATTCTTGTAGAAGTTTTAATTAGGCTATTCACCCCCCCTCTAGCCTATTTGGACCTTACACTATGGTTATTAATGCTTGCTTAATAATCAAATGATTGTTTAGTACAGGTGCTAAGATAGATGACATGTTCATGCTAAAAATAACTGCTAGCACAGGTTAAAAGAGTTACTATTACTTATGCATTTCCGTAAATGAACTATCAGCTAGCTCCACTTAAGAAAAGCCTTGCATGATCCTTGGTGTCCTTTATTTCTGTTTTGACAGGTAAGTCTAGCTGAGTACATTCTCGTACTCAGGGTTTATTTCCTCCTATTGCAGATGACATGCTTTACCAGAGCTTCTGCAAGAACTGCCTCCACCCGGCGGGTGACGATAACTAGATCACTTGGGTGCGATCGTCTGTTAGTCTACTTTCCTTAATGCTTTTATGGGAACGTGATCTATAAGACTGGCAGTCGTATTTAAACTAAGTGTGTGTGTAACTTATGCTTCTGCTACTTTCTAAATCTAGTTTGTAATAATTTGTGACTCAGTGGTGTTGTAAGCCTCTTTTAAGTACTTGTAACATGTAACATGTGATATGTTATGTTGAATGATGCGATCTTGGTTGGAAACAGGTTCGTTTGAAATCCTTCATGATTTCAATTGACTACCGGAATTATATGGGCTCAAGTTCGAAAATTTAGGCGTTTTAGCGCTTGTTTTTTACTTGTGCTCTTATAATTTGGGTGGTTCTATTATAGGTAGAAGGACGCCAATGAGGGCGGCTCTGGCTGTAACTCCAAGAAGAAGAAGAAAACAAACAGTCGCACAAAGACCCCCTTGTGGCCACCGCTGAGCGCAAGAGCCCCCCGAGCCCCTCCTGAGGGTGGCCTGAGAGTTTTTGATGAGATGCTCAAGAAGTCATGCCCATACCATCGAGGCCCCATTGAACACACCCTCTAGGAATGCGGTATGATGAAACACTACTTCTCCCGGGGTCCCCAGGGGAAGGGCGATCCAGGCAAGAGGCTCAAAGAGGACAAGGGCGATGGCAGGGAGAAGGACGACAACTTTCCCATTGTAAACAACTGCTTCATGATCTTCGGCATTCCCGCAGCCTACGACTCCAAGTGCCAGCACAAACTAGAGCATCGAGAGGTCTACACTGCTGAGCCAACCATGCCAGCCTTCCTTAACTGGTCTAGGCCCACCATCACCTTCAACCACGATGACCACCTGGATCATGTTCCACAACCAAGTCAATACCCGCTTGTTGTTGATCCCATTATCGGCAACACATGGCTCACCAAGGTACTGATGGATGGAGGCAGCGACCTCAACATCATGTACATTGAGACCCTTGATGCCATGGGGATCAGCCAGACCCAACTCCGCCCAAGTAGAGCACCTTTCCACGGCATCATACTAGGGAAGCGAGCCCTGTCCCTCGGGAAAATTGACCTACCTGTCACCTTTGGGGATCCGTCCAACTTCAGGAAGGAAACCCTCACCTTCAAGGTGGTGGGGTTCCATGGCACCTATCACTCCGTGTTGGGATGGCCATGCTACGTGAAGTTCATGGCCATCCCGAACTACACCTACCTCAAGTTCAAGATGCCGGGACCCAACGGGGTCATCACCGTTCGCACCACTTACTAGCACGCCTATGTGTGCGACATCGAGTGCTACGAGTACACTGAGGCCATCATCGAGTCCAAGGCACTTGCAGTCGATCTAGAAGCGCGCCTCAGTGAGGTACCCGACCCCAAGTGGTCCACTGGCTCCTTCGAACCTATTGAGGGGGTCAAGGAGGTCCCCCTCGACCCTAGCAGCTCTGACAGCAAGACGGTGCATGTTGGCACCGCCCTAGATTCCAAATAGAAAGCAGTGCTCGTCGACTTTCTCCACGTAAACAGTGGCATGTTCGTGTGGAGTCCCTCAGACATGCCTAGCATCCTGAGGGAAGTCACCGAGCACTCCTTGGACATCCGAGCCGGCTCCAAACCGGTTAAGCAACGACTGCGCTGCTTCAATGAGGAAAAGCACAGGGCAATCGGGGAAGAGATTCACAAGCTACTAGCTGCCGGATTCATCAAAGAAGTATTCCATCCTGAGTGGTTAGCTAATCCTATGCTTGTAAAAAATAAAAATGGTAAATAGAGAATGTGTGTTGATTACACTAGTCTCAACAAGGCTTATCCTAAACATCCATTCCCTTTACCACGCATTGATCAAATAGTTGACTCCACTCTGAGTTGTGAAGCTCTCTCTTTCCTTGACGCTTACTCCGCTTACCATCAAATCATGATGAAAGAGTCTGACTAGCTCGTGACTTCTTTTATCACCTCTTTCAAAACCTATTGCTACGTAACCATGCCTTTTGTCTTCAAGAACTTGGGGGCTACATATCAATGCTATATGCTCACCATTTTTGGGGACCTTATCAGGCGGACCATTGAGGTTTACGTGGATGACATTGTAGTCAAATCAAAACAAGATGATAGCTTGGTTGCTGACCTCAATCAAGCTTTCAAATACCTACGGGCCAAGAATATCAAGCTCAACCCTGAAAAGTGCGTCTTTGGGATCCCGAGGGGAATGCTACTTGGCTTTATCATCTCTGAGCGTGGCATTGAAGCCAATCTAGAGAAAATCTCTGCCATCACAAGCATGGGCCCGATCCAGGATTTGAAAGGGGTGCAGCGAGTCATGAGATGTCTGGCGGCACTGAGCCACTTCATCTCATGCCTCGGCGAATGAGGCCTGCCCCTTTACCAGCTTCTGAGAAAGACTGACTGCTTTACTTGGACTCCCAAGGCCCAAGAGGCGCTTGACGGGCTCATGGCACTTCTAACGAAGCCCCCAATCCTTGTGCCACCACCGAGAGGGAGCCACTCTTGTTGTATGTCATGGCCACCACTCAGGTGGTGAGTGCCGCCGTCGTGGTGGAACGGCAGGAGGAGGGTCACGCTCTCAAGGTCTAGCGTTCAGTCTACTTCATTAGTGAAGTCTTATTCGATACCAAGACACGCTACCATTAGATCTAGAAGCCCCTATACGCTGTCCTCATCACCTAAAGAAAGCTACGCCTCTACTTCGAGTCGCATCCAATCACGATTGTGTCCTCCTTCCCTCTCGGGGAGGTGATCTAGAGCCACGAAGCGATAGGAAGAATCGCTAAGTGGGTGGTCAAGCTCATGGGAGAGGGCATCATCTATGCTCCTCGGAAGGCATCAAGTCCTAGGTGCTAGCGGACTTTGTGGCAGAATGGATCGAGACCCAAACGCCACCAGCCCTGGTGGAACAAGAGTACTGGACGATGTATTTCGATGGGTTGCTGATGAAATGTGGAGCTAGAGCAGGGCTCATCTTCGTCTCTCCCCTCGGCTTGCGCATGAAGTATATGATTCAAATTCATTTTCTGGCCTTCAACAATGTGGCTGAGTATGAGGCACTTGTCAACGGTTTGCACATCACCACTGAGCTTGGGATTCGACGGCTTGAAGTTCGAGGTGACTCCCAGTTGGTCGTAGACCAAGTCATGAAGGATTCAAGCTATCACGACCCCAAGATGGCAGCATACTGCCAGGTGGTCCGCCTCCTGGAAGACAAGTTTGACAGCCTCGAGCTCAACCACGTCGCAAGACGATTTAACAAGGTAGCAGATGAGCTTGCGAAGCTAGCGTCTGGTCAAGCACCAATTCCCATTGGTGTCTTCACCAGCGATCTGTATAAGCCCTTAGTCGCTTACCAAGAATCGGTGCAGGATGGCAGTGAGCCGCCTGAATTAGCCTCGGGGGCTGGCCCGACCCCGGCCCCCGCCGACCCCGAGGTTATGCAAATCGATGAGGACTCAGACACAGGGCCTGACCCCCTACCAGACTAGAGAATCCCATACCTTGACTGCCTAGTCCGCAGCATACTCCCCTCTGATAGGACCGAGGCCCGATGCCTAGCATGCTACGCCAAGTCATTTGTCCTGCTGGATCAAGAACTCTACAGGCGGAGTAGGGGAGGAAGCTGCTCCAGGACATCCATGGGGGCGTCTGTGGCCACCACGCAGCGCCACACACCCTCATTAGAAATGTGTTTTGGCAAGGTTTCTACTAGCCCACTACTGTGGCTGATGCCACTGAGGTAGTACGATCCTGCGAAGGGTGTCAGTACTATGCTCGACAAACTCACCTACCTGCCCAAGCGCTCCAAATGATCCTCATCACATGGCCTTTCATAGTCTAGGGTCTGGACCTTGTTGGGCCGCTTCAGAAAGTGCCCGGGGGCTTCACCCACTTGTCGCCATCGACAAGTTCTCAAAGTGGATCGAGGCTCTGTCAATCGCGCAAATCAAATCTGAGCAGGCGGTGCTCTTCTTTACCGACATCGTTCATTGCTTCAAGGTCCCAAACTCCATCATCAACGATAATGACATGTAGTTCACCAACAAAAGTTCCTCAGTTTCTGTGATGATCACCATATCCGCATGGATTGGGTAGCCATGGCACACCCCTGGACGAACGGGCAGATCAAGCACGCCAATGGCATGATTTTGTAGGGCCTCAAACCAAGGATCTTCAACCGGTTGAATAAGTTTGGCCGCTGATGGGTCACGGAACACCCCGCAGTCCTATGGAGTTTGAGAATGACCTCGAGTCGAGAGATAGGCTTCACGCCCTTCTTCATGGTCTACGGATCTGAGGCCATCCTCCCCACTGACTTAGAGTATGAGGCACTGAGGGTCAGAGCGTACAACGAACAAGGAAACCAAACCTCCCTTGAGGATGCCATGGACTAGCTAGAGGAAGCATGTGGCATCACCTTACTCCACTCCGCCAAGTACCAGCAAGCCTTACAATGATACCACCACCGTTGTGTGCAGGGTCAGGCATTCAGCGTCAGGGACCTGGTGCTTTGCCTCAAAATGGACAACAGCGGTCGCCACAAGCTAACGCCGCCATGGGAAGGCCTGTTCATCATCATAGAAGTACTCTGACTTGGCACCTACAAGCTAGCCATCGCAGTTGGCGAAGTCTTTATCAACACTTGGAACATCAAACAGCTACATCGCTTTTACCCTTAGATTTCCAGGTTGTTTACATGTGTAATCTTCAGAGAATAAAAAGAGCGCTCGCTATTTCTTACTTTGTCTAACTCTGAGTGAGACCCGACCCTACTCCTGGCTAGGGTCGGGCCTTCCTCGGGGGCTAAAAGGGGGAACCCCCAACACTTCAAAATTTTTGCAATACTTTTCAAAAAAAATTTCATACCCAAGCCCTTGCGGCGTTGTTTAAGTAAGCAGATGTTTTAGAAAGCAAAGAGCCCCATGGGCTGGATCGGTCGGATTGCAAGAAACCTATACCCCGACGGTTATGGTGCCTCTGCTCACCAGTCTATGCCTAAGGGGTTGACTCACACTTCTAAAAAATCCATGAACTTAAACACAATGTGGGGATCGGGCAACCACCCACCTAAGCTCTCCAATGGTGGCTAGGAAATGCGAATGTGTTAGATCACAAGAATCTCTCGGGTCGAGTTAATTGGACTACGAAAGGCTTATGCCTCTACGGCTATGGTACTCTCGCCCATTAACCCCAATCTAGGGGGTCAGACCTGACTCTAAACATCACAGGCCTAGGCTTGCTACAAGGATCGGGGCAAACATGTAAAAACTTAAAATGAAAGATAAACACAAGTTTTAAGAGGGCCCCGAGGGCCATGGACTTGTTCAATATCCTAAGTTTTTATGCGGCATGTCGCCCGACACTGTTTATAGATCTAAAGGCGGAGGGACGATATCTTCTTCAAACATGGCCACTAAGGTCTTTGCCGGCTCTAGCACTTCCTCATCGATGGCATCAAGCTCCTCCTCAAGGATATCAATGTAGACCTCACTAAGCGCCTCCAGATCGATCTTCTAGTAGTGCAACCTGAAGATGATGAGCGCATGCCACACCTCAAGGTGAAGCGCCTCCTTCACTTGGGTCCAAACCCGCTCAAAGGTGACCCCGAGATGACCCCGCAGTGAGCTCGCCCTAGGGCACACCTAGATTGCCCAAGGGTGTCACACACCAGCCCGACAATGGTGCACAGCTCAAATTGCTCGTGCTGCTCCGTCTTTAGGGCCTCCCACGCCGACAGAAGCTCTGCATCCACCTTGGCAAGCCTGCCCTTCAGCCCTGATTAGTGCAAGGGATAAGAAGCAGATTTCAAAAAACCCAACGATGAACGGGTAAAGGCACTCACCCTCTAGCTCCTGGACCTTGGCAAAATCCCACTGACGCCCTTAGGCCACCGTGGCTCGGAGGGACTGCACCTCAGGCTTTAGCTAGTGGTTCTCCTGGCAAGCCGAGAGGCCACAAGTATAGCCTCCTTCCTCTGGTCCATCGTGGTGTCCCACTCATTCCGAGCTATAATGCACTCTTGGCGAGCCTCATCGCGCTCACCAAGAGCATGCTCACGCAACGGATGGATTCAAGCTTAGACTGGAACTAGCTCGAGGCCTGCAATAGCTCGTCACACTCGACCTTCACTTTCTGGGTGTCCTCCTAGTCCTTACGAGCGCACTCGATGAGGGCCAACACCTTCTCCCCTATCTTCTTTGCATCGGCGACTGCCTCCTCATGTCAGATGTGAAGATCCACCATTTCACTGCTGAGGTCAGCTACCCTCTGCTATGCCTCCGCAAGCCACGCCTTGGCTGCGTCGGCCCTCCATGCCTCCTCTAACTAGCATCCCCATGCACCCTGCTCATGACAGAGGAACTCCAACTTCGCCTAGCTCCATTTAAACAGCGCCTGCATGAAGAATCGCGTCAAGATCACAGAAAAGGGGGTAAAGAATCAAACAATAAGAATCTACCTAGCTCAATGTACCTGGCCAGTGGGGCAAATATCATCATGCAAGGTGGACAATGCCGAGGACAAGGTCTGGTTGAAGGTATGGCATCTTGCCTAAAGCCGGTCCCAGTACCCCTGCTCCTCGGTGTTGTCTAGCACGAAAACTGGCGGTGCTCCCGGTTGGTTCTGATCCGACCAAGTGAGGTGCGAGCCACCCCACTGGTAGGGATCACATCCCACCCACACAAGGGCCATGGGCCCCTCAACACACGAAGACTGAGCCACCTTGGCCATGTCAGAAGGCTCATTGGACGAGACTGACACCACCTCCATCTCGGTGAAATCAGGCTCGCGCGACGCCGCCTCCTCTGCCTAGGACCCGCCTCTAGTAGCGGCCCCCACCTAAGCCGAGGGGTCCTCGAGTGTGGCCCCCTTCACTGCCTCCTAGGCCCTAGCGTCCGCACCCATTCTCATGGTCGATCCCAATGCCTCTGTCACCGGAGGTAGAGGTGTCGCACTCTCTTGGGGGAGTGCCCCCTCAAGAACGGGATCTGGCCTGAACCGTGGCAGCTGCTCTAGCATTGCCATCCCTATCTGGATAGACTTCCGTGATGGCCCACTAGGGTTTGACCCCACCGTTACAGGGCAGGGCCTCTTCCCGATCGCCACCGTCTCGGCCGCTGGGTTGAGGAGGTGTTAACGGTGACCCGCCGTCTCCTAGGGTCGAGATCTCCCGTCCCCTCGGGGCGGGCTGATCCCTGGGGCCTCAGGGGCTCTCCTCCTTCGCTTGGTGGCACCGTGTCTTCCCCGAGGTCGGGGTTTTCCAGCTCACGATGCAACAGCTGTGCATGCGGTGTTCGCCCCTTGACCAAGAGGGACGACCCCTCGAGCTGTCCCCCTCCTTGGCCATGGAGTCCAGCCAGTCATACTGGTGAACCTCCTTGTCATTGCCATCCTCTTTGTCACTCGACTCCTCCTCCTCTTCTCTAGCCTACTGTTGCATCTTCCAGTGCTTCTCGTGCTCCTCCTTCCACTTGGCCTAGCCAGCCTTCTTCTTCTCCTCGTCCTTCCTGTACTTCACCCCCTCGGTGTGAGCCTGGTTCTGCGCCCTCTGGGTCACGTCCTTGGGAAGGGGTGGGTTGAAGTCAGGGACCAAGTAGTGGTTTCCCTGCAACCGCCTGAGCCCTAGGTCAGGTGATGAAAAGGAAACACAAAAAGCCCGAGGGAAAAAAGGGGGAAAGGGAGGATGGTGGGTGCTCACCATCTCGATGAAGCCATCATCGGGACGCATCGGCGGGTGGAGGTCAAGGGCAGTGTCAGAAGGGATGCTCCTGAGCACTGACTTGATCTGCTTCTTGATCTCCTCATGGTCAAGCTCCTCCATCATGAGCACAGTCCCCTTGAGGAGCACATTCAGCACCATCTCATCCAGCCGGCTGCTCGCCGCATCAGCGGCAACACCCTCCTCTCGTGGAACACAGCAATAACTCTGGCCCTAGTTACATCTTGATTCACCAAGTGCTTGATCGCCTAGAGGAGGGTGTCGACCTTCTCCTTGTCGACGGTGATAGGACCATAGCCCCAGTTCGCTGGTGCTACTTCGAAGTAGCAACCGGTGTATGGAGGCAGGGGTGCATCGGCATCACTTTTGAGGTAGAACCACCTCTGGTGCCACCCCTTGTTAGATGATGACCCCTTCATGGAGATGTACCCGCGCGCTCAGCTCTGGTGAAGCTAGATCGCACAACTGCCAATGCGCACCGGCACCGTCTCACCCCTCCTCATCGTCTTGAAGAAGACGATGGCATAGAAGTAGTACTTCCACAGGGCAAAGTTGGGCTTGATGCCCAGATAGCCCTCACAGAGGGCAATGAAGACCATGATCTATAGAATTGAGTTGGGGTTGAGATTCTGCAGCTCAATCCCGTAGTAATAGAGAAGCCCATGGAAGAAGTTGCTCGTCGGTGTCCCAAACCCCGCTCGTGGAAGGGCACGAAGCTAATGACATAGCCAGCGGGGGGGTCAACTCATCCTCATTGCCGGGGATGATCCACTCTGGCAGCATGGCGCCCGTCACAGGACGGAGGAGCCCCTCCTCGATGAGCCACGACGTGATCTTGTTAGAAAAGCTGGAGCATCCCCACAGATCCATCGAGAGAGCGAGAAGGCACTCCAGCGACAAAAGCAGCGGTGGTGGCATCGGTGGGGTGAGTTCTCAATCTGTCTCTCTTTCTATCTCTTGCTTGCTCAAGCAGATGGGAAACACGAGCGCGTGTAAGGCAAAGAACAGAGGTGTACGAGGGAAGGGGAAACCACTGGGTTAAAAATAAAGGGAAACGAAGCGATTCGAGGCCCCAACCACCTGTATTAATTGCGGCCATAGGAACATCTCATCATGTCCTATCACCTTGCACTAACCGCCTCGCATGTCGTGCCTGTCGTTATCTCACCACCATACAGGGCTCGGGCGCATTCACGCTCCATGGGCCAATCGTGGGCCTCAGCAGGTAAGAATAGGATATGGAGCTTTATATGATCCTGCAGCCTATTTATAGTCTAGGGGTTCGAAGGCTAGCCCACCGTGGGTTCGACAGCTGCCCTAGGGCACCTAAAGTTAGGGATGGCAAGGGACGGGCAGACTAGCAGCTAGCACCCTGGCATTCGAGCACCGAGGGTGTCCTGACCCATGTTTGAGTTCTGATCGGTAACTGATTCATGGTATCCCTGGCGGGAGGCACCAAGCCCTCGGACCGGTCGGACGATTCTGAGAACTATATGAATCAATCATTAGGAATCTAGAGTGCGTCACCAGCTTGATCATAACTCGGTGCCCAGCGGATGGGATCAGGGCTCCACTCAGACCTACCCACCAATAGCTCACCGAGTGCCATGATTCATCCAACGAGGAGAGCATGGTCCGGTTCACCCCTCCGTTCCATGGAGGAACGCGCAAGGGGCCGAATCAAAGACGGGAGCCTCCCGATCAGACCCCTGCATCGAGCAGGGGCTCGAGGGCTATGACTCGCAACCATGACATAATGAACGGTCACACCCCCATGACATCACTAAAAACACATGAGAACTTGCATTAACAAATGACATGATTTATTAAGAGATCTTGAGTCTTTTTACAATATTACTGCTAAAACAAAATGCAAGAACTATTCTAGGCAGGGATCAAGGTAGCCTCGACATCGGTGTCCTCAGAGCCTGACAAAGAGTACCAGCCAGCAGGGCTCAACCTTGATGTTGGCCGCCGCTCAGGGCCCTAGGCCTTCGGTTGCCTCCTCGATGACCCCCTCGGCAGGAACTATGTCAAAGATGACGTCGGCTGCCTTGTCAAAATCCTCCTAGGACCCATCATGGTCGGCCAGCTCCTAGC
Source organism: Saccharum hybrid cultivar R570 (assembly GCA_038087645.1). Taxonomy (NCBI): domain Eukaryota; kingdom Viridiplantae; phylum Streptophyta; class Magnoliopsida; order Poales; family Poaceae; genus Saccharum; species Saccharum hybrid cultivar. Next base: position 2,172,013 of record JAQSUU010000704.1, on the reverse strand, counting down.
CCTCTGGAAGCCCCACCAGGTGGTGGAGCACGTGCCTCGACGGCACCTGCGCCACCGTTAGGGCTACCGTCGCCTCACGATGGACACCGAACTCCACCGCATCCCGAACACGGTTAGGGATGTCGAGGAGGCACTCCTCCCATCTCCCGCCGTAGGTGTGGATGTAACCCTCCGCAACGTTCGCCGCCTCCCGCATCGCTAGCAGCTCCAACTCCAGCTCTGCCCCATACGAAACAGAATGAGCAGGAGAACAAGGCGAAAACTTACCGGCCACTCGGCCATCCACGGTCACTAGTTGATTGCAGACGGACTGCACCTCCAGCTCCGCCGCCTCGACATGGCTTGGGAGGCCTCCAGGTATTCCTCAAGCTTCTTCACCTCCCCCTCTACCGCCATGGCTGAGACCACCGGTGCAACGGCCAGTGGCTATGCCAAAGCCCCCTGCCCAAAGTGCGGCACTAAACGGACCTCCCGTCCCTGACCGCGTCGCCGGTGGAACGCTTATTTGGCTCCATTGTGAAGGAGGGAGGAGGATGGTGCGGTGAGAAAGGCACAAGGAAACCGCTGCCCGCTGGGTGAGGGCTAAGAAGAGCTGTGGGGTTACCACAATCTGCAAGTATCGGTATTTATAATGCCGTACGGGGCAACCGAACGGGCGCCGGGTGCCTAGCCCCCCACATATGCAAAGATTAAGGCGCCTCTCCACCTTCCCAAGCACTGAGATGCAAGACGCCATAATAACCGCAACTCAGCGCGATGCCTCGTCTCCTCCAAACGGGTCCACATGATTCAAAGCCCATGAAGGGGTGCCTCACCCCTCTAAGGCCTTAGGGGCTACACCCGGCGGGTGCGCTCGCGCGCACCCACCGGAAAACTTCTCCCAAAACAAACTGACAACATGCCCCATGTCACGCAAATGATGACCAATCTTGCTCAAGCCTCTGAAGGAGTGCCACACTCCTCCACAGGCTTCGGAGCTACTATCGGGTATCGATATTAGGGATACCCAACCAAAGGAAGTATACAACACTCCCGTATTGATCACCCGAGGCTCAGGGAACAATCTCCATCTCGCTCGACCCCTATGCCCCATTGGGAACAATCTCCGCCTCATCCAATCCCTGCCATGTAAGCATGGGAGCGCCCAACCCCCTTGGCACACTTCCGCCTCACCCCGGAGGACGTGTAAGGCCCTCGGGAGCGGCCGGGAGCCGTGTGGGCCCCCACCACAACACCCATTCCTAGTGATGGGACTGACACGACCATGCATAGTGAACATGGGCGGGGAGCCATGGTACGACTCGACATGATCCCGGTCATTCCACCACGACGATGTCCATGCCTCTACAGCAACGGGGGTAATGGCAACTATACTACCTAATCCCCTCTTTACGCAAATCCAAGCGCATGCACCGCCCATCCTCGCCAGTGCAAAAGCACACAGGACGAAACGTGGCCACATCGCGTCACACTAGTGGATGGAGAGGCCAAAAGCTCGATACCCATTTGTCTCTGCGCTATAGGGGAGACTGCTCACACCAGATAAGGAGGAAGACAGCCACACCCGAGATCACCTTTTTGTTTTTCTCTTTCATTTTTTATCCTTTCACCTTTTTACCACAAATGTAACCTAAGCCCTCCTCTTGGGAACTATAAAAGGGAAGGCAGAGGCCACATCTAAAGGGACCGATGGAAGAAACACCTCACTGACCAAGTAGTCAAGCACACACACCACCAAAGAGGCCTAGGATCTGCTCCCTCTCTTGAAAGCTTGTAACCCCTACTACGAGCACTCTGGTGCAAGGCAACACGAGCAATAGCAGAATCCACTAGACGTAGGGACATTTTTGCCCGAACCAGTATAAACCCTTGTGTCCACATTGCACACCATCCGAGCCCAGACGCGCAGATACAAATTCACTCGTCTTCGTGTCTAGGGCACGGTCCTAGACACCGACACCTAGGCAGTAGTGGCGAGGAGCAAAAGGCGTAGTGGCTTAGTAGAGGCAGCGTACACACATCTTGTTTCATGATAGGACCTAGAATATGTTCCAAAATTGCTTTCTTTTAGTGTTGATGGAAGGCTTGATCAAGAGAGACCAAGCCATTAGGGGCTTAGGAATAAAGATGATGTTGATGTGCACTTTGGGAAGATTCATTCTACGGCCTCTAATCCTTACGGGGCGTGCTATATACACCATGTGCAATCCCCATCTTGAAGTGCATGACATCAAAGCTTAGCATTCTATTCGCTAGCAGCCTGAGAAAGGTCATAACTCGTCCATATGATGCGATTGAAGCACATGAGTATTTCATGGAAGCTTTCAGATGGATTTCATACCACCTCAATATCATGTTGTTGGAAATGCCTCCAAAATCATCACAACATATTGCTATCGGGTACTTCGCACTACTAGAATAGATTATCACTGTTGGGTCAAAACCCCTATCACTGTCAAAAATTGAACCCACAGAGGGAAAGTGGCAGTGATGAGTCTTTCCTATTGCTACCGGTTCATCCGACCCGGCAGTGATAGCAGTCATCACTGCCGGCTTCTTTGCGCTAAATCAACAGTGGACTAGACCCGACAATGTTGATTTGAGGAACCATGCTGTCTTCGGTTACAACTAGTAGTGATATGCCCATGATCACTATCAGCTTATGTATGGACCCGACAGTTATATGATTTGCCCATATTCTTAAATTAATTTATTTTATTATTTTTGTGTGATACTTTTTATTTCCTATGGTTATATAATACAAATGTTATAGTAATGTATAAGTTATAATGAAAATGCATATATAACAATAGTCTTTTCAACATGTTTGGATCAAAACCTCTCTTATCCTTGGCCCGAGGAATGCAGAAAGATTCATTTTCACTCAACATGACGTCCATGATGAAGGCCGCTAGCACATCTTGGAATCCTCTGATCTTGAAGTCTAACAAATTTTTGGTTTTAAGTTCATTGTGCTATTGTTGATGCAAGATGATATTGAAATGCACAAGTGTTTGACAAAACAGTAGGTTGTTTTGTTGAATTAACCGATATACATGAAATGGGAAGCATACACACCATTTTATTTCCTTCCATTGCACTCTCACCGAGGTACTAGTGCATTTCGATTCCCACATAGAACCCACATTCATTGTTGGTCATTGGCTGTTCTAGGGTATGCATTTGCATATAATCAACATCGAATTAGATCATCCTGTTCCCTTCCATATTTTCCTTGACTCTGTGTGGCATTATAAAGTGTGAAAGAATGTGACATTAGAATGTGCTATGTGATTAGAAAATTATATGTCATTGGCTTCACTTACTCATTTAGCACTCTGAGTAGGTCTTTGATTTGAGAAAGTTCCCTTCTCTTTGAGTCCCACACCTCAGCACGTGATCTGCAGGAAAGAATTAGCCTCCGTGGTGAGGTAACCGAGCATTGCACGGGTGATAACCTGAAGAGACACGGTGCTACGATTGCAAGATTTGGGTCATTGTGATAGGAAGCCAGATCATGTGTGCCAAATCTCCTCTAAATCAAGAGTAATCTTTACGTAACAGAAGACCGGGTACCTCGCTCCCATCAAGTAGTAATTAGAGCTTCAGATGTCGTTATCAAGTTCATTATTTACCCTAATTTAGTCAATTTTGCCATTGTCCTATAAATTCAAAAAAATGCCCAACAAAACTTTGGTGTTCATCGTTGTTTTTCATTGTCCCATAAACTGTTTGCGTCTTTGCAGTGTATTTTATTTAACTTCGCTTTATTCAATAGTTGTTCCTCGCAGGTTGTCGTGCTCATTGGTTTAATCGAGTCTTGGTTTAGTCTCTCGTGGAGTCTTGTTTGCAGTTCTGAACTTCTAATCCTTCGTATTTTGGTTGTGTCATCACTTGTTAGTGCGTCTGGAGTCTATAGGGAACGCTGGCGGATATTACAGTTTTTTTACCTAGTGCCGCAAGAGAAAAAGAGAGAAGAAGAATTATCCATCACATGTGATATTACTAGTTCTTAAAGTAAGGTCTCCCAACTATTCATATTTATACAGTGTGGCACCTTCTGGTAATAAAAAAGTAAAAAAGACAAAAAGGTGCAAAGAAAAGGAAGAAAAAGCCACACCAAAAAAAGAAATAGAAATAGAAGTAAAGGAAAAAAAATCTTTGAGAAGTGCTCTCATTCTTAGAGTCTGTCGTACTAAGTTGTATTGTTGCTTGCTTGAATTAGATCCACGACGAGTTTAGCTAGATAACATATATAGACTAACTTAGATTACTTTTCAGTTTTGCAAAATTTTTGAATTAAACTATTGTCATTCCTTGCTACAACATATTTTTGATCTTCCAAGCTCTAGATATATACTTCTACTTACACCAAAGCGATGATTCAAACTTCAGTTAAAATCAGGCAGTCCTTCCCTCTACAGGTACGAGTAACTCTGATGTATGTAGTAACGATCACCAAGCCTCCGTGTGCGGAGGCGTTCGGATTGGTGGATTGTGCATACGAGTAGCGCGTTAGGATTGGTGAACGTCATTTATGTTCGCCTATCGATGCATGACAAGTAAGAGCATGTACAGTCCATAGACGAGAGTCGTCTGTAAACGTCTCGAATCTATCGTAGAGATAGATATAATTCACAGATGGAGGGTTGTCTGTAAATTATTTAATGCTTTACACGTAGTCCAGATTAATCATGAGTATCATTTTATATACCACTGTGTTGCTATTTGATAGATAAACTATAATACCTTATTTGACAAACAATTTAGGAATACTTGCTTCTGTTATATCTTTACATGTGGATCAAACATAATAAATTATAAAGAATATGCAACAAAAATTCCATGTCAATTATACCAGGGAAATAATTGCAGGTTCCGATTCAAATAGCCCGCTTAGCCCCATCTCATGATCAAACCATACTTTGCACAGATCGTGTCCAACTTGCCTCTGTCCATCAGCTTCAGCTTCAGCCTGAACTTGCAAGGAGACTACCCTGTTTATAACAACTTGTCGAGCCTCTTGCCTTTTTTTAGAAAGGGAAATATATTAATGGCCCTGTTCATTTGGCTTATAATCTGTCTTTTTCAGCTTGTTTTTTCAGTCAGAACAATATTTTTTTCTCACACCAAATCAGCCAACAGTGTTTTTCAGCCGACTTATCAGCACAGCCGAACGGCTCCAATATCTTAACTTCTGCAGCGATAAGTTGAACCTCTTGTCTTAGAAGTGATTGACTTGTGTTGGTACTAACGATATAAGATTGCAGTGTCAAGACCAAGGTAAATAATAATTTTCTAGTAATACACGAGTACTCAGATTCACATAATAGACGATAACTGAAAAAAAAAACAGCAGTCCGACCTTCCTCTGTTTGATTCCAGCCGCAATTATTGAAATGAAACCGTAGGATACTGGAACGTTCTGGATTGATGCTCCCTGCCCCAATTATTGAAACCACCCACGCATATTCCAAACGAAGAAGAGGACTCCACACTCATCATCATCAGTTCGATCCTCAGCTCAATGCAATTCTGAAATCTCAAGCAAATCATTCGCCTCGTCTCCTCGCAAGCCTCTCATCTGCTCGCCGTTTCCCTCTTTGCGAGGGTGAAGTCTTGGGGCAGCAAAAATGGTGGAGAACGGCGTCAAGCAGCCCCTGTTACAGGGCGGCGACCCTCCTAACGCCGGGCACGCGAAGCCGCCTCCGGGAGCTGGGGCAAGAAGGTTCCGGCGCTGCAGGACGGCGCCGTCCACCGACGCGGCGCAAGATTCTCCTCCGCGGAGCCAGGACGACCCGAGCCTGGAGCGCGCCAGCGCCACCGGCACCCAGCTGGCGCCGCCCAAGCCCAAGGAGCTCCTGCGGGGCGCGCGGCCGAGGTTCCGGCTCGTCGGCATCCTCCTGCTGGCGTACCTCCTGGCCGGGACCATCGCGTTCTACCTCGCCATGGACCACATGTCCGGCGACCGCACCAGGAGCCGCGTGGTGGACGCGCTCTACTTCTGCGTGGTCACCATGACGACCGTCGGGTACGGCGACCTCGTCCCGGCCAGCGACGCCGCCAAGCTGCTCGCCTGCGCCTTCGTCTTCGCCGGCGTGGCGCTCGTCGGCACGTTCCTCAGCAAGGGCGCCGACTACCTCGTCGAGAAGCAGGAGGCGCTCCTGTTCCGCGCGCTCCACCTCCGCCGCGCCGACGACCGCAAGGCGCTTCGCGCCATGGAGGTCAACAAGGTCCGGTACAAGCTCTACACCGCCGCGGCGCTCCTGGCCGCGATGCTCGCCTCTGGCACGGCGTTCCTGGTGGAGGTGGAAGGGATGCGCCCCGTGGACGCCTTCTACTGCGTGTGCGCCACCGTGACCACGCTCGGGTACGGCGACCGGAGCTTCTCGTCCGTGAGCACGGTGGTGGTGGCGCTCTTCTTCCTGTACGCGGCGGAGCTGGCCGCCGAGCGGCGCCAGCGGGCGCTGGCGCGGTGGGTGCTCAAGCGCCGAACCACCTGCACGGACCTCGAGGCGGCGGACATGGACGGCGACCACCGGGTCGGTGCCGCGGACTCCGTGCTGTACAAGCTCAAGGAGCTGGGGAAGATCAGCCAGGAGGAGATCGCAGAGTTCCTGGAGGAGTTCGACGAGCTCGACGCCGACAACTCCGGCACCCTGTCGCCGCACGACCTCATCGTGGCACAGCCCGGTTAGCGCGGCAATCGCTGGCGGCCAGCATGGCAGGTGGACTGAGCCAGCCCCTAGAGTATTCTCGACCAGCGTGCCACAGACGCACAGAGTTCTGTTGACAACTTTTGGAGCTGGGACACGCTGAAAGCTGTAGTAGGGCCAATTCTGTAGCCCAGTTTTTTTTTTTTCAATATTCGTTCTTGGGTCTGTCGTGATTGTGGGGTTATCCAGAGGATGGGTGCCACATTGCCAAGTTGGGATCACGCAGTAGATGCAGCCCCTCACAACGTAGGTATACTCTAGTCAAAACAGATGGCATATTTCGGCTGATGTCTCGTGATATTAAGAGTTGGCATATTAGAGTGTGTTTGGGATTGATCCACTTTAGTTTTTCTAGTTCTGATCCACCAACTTTACTATAGAGCAGTTTCAAAATTAGAGCTCACAACACTATGGAGCAGTTTCAAAATTACAGCTCACAACTCCACATTGGTTTGTTTGGTATGCAATTTGACTTCAGTTCTCGAAATAGGAGGCTTTGCTGAGAAAGGTCTAATATGCTGCTAGATTATGTTTGGTGTATATTTTGATTTTTGTAAGCATATGTCTTTGTAATTGCAACTAATTTAGTTGAAAACACATATGACACATTTTATTAACATTAACTACAGAAACAAGCAACACGTTTTAATTCATAGGACCATAGATCATAATATTTTCATTAAGCAAAAGGGTAGTATTTTAGAGAATAGAATGACACAAATATTGTATATAATGATTCTATACAATACAATTTCCCTAACCAGGGTAAAATACAAATGGCATCTGAATATTGAACTTCTCATGTGGTGAAATCTTGTACTTCATCCTTTGACCATTTGAACATCCAGAGTCCCGTGTTAAGTACATATCTTAGTTATTTGAATGCTCAAATACAGAACTGGTTGATATCTAAATGAAAAATATGGAACTGGTAAGTATTAGAGAAAAACAAAGGAGGATATGTTTCAATGTGACTAATTAGATCTAAAAAATGACCAACCTTCACTACATTTTGACCGCATTTTCCCTTTGTGATAAGAATTTTGGGTGGACATTTGGAACTACAGTGACAGATACTACTGAAAACTAGAATTTTTCTGAGGGTGCAATTATCGATAGGAAAATAGAAAATATCGATATGAAAGTTCAAAACCAATTTCCATGGCGGTGCACCATCAGGCAATAACTGCCAGAGATAGAGCGACAAGGAAATTTGATAATGCCTAACGGTCAACCATCAGGGAAATTGAAAATTATTTCTCTCACGTTGTCTTGCCGTGAAAACAAAAACCTGCTAGAGATAGATACCTACCTTTGTCGGTGTATATCGACAAGGTAATTAGACATCACCAATAGGATTTTTTTTTGTACGGGACATCACCGACATAACAAATTGTTAATTTTTCTGTCGGTGTGATCATCACCATCAAATAATTGTTATTTTTCATTTGGCCAAAACCAACAGGATAATTATTATGCATCACAGTAGAGCTGTATATATAATTTACAAACAAAGGAGGATAAATTCAATACAATTTCGACATTATCAAATAATTTACAAAATGTTTCAATTGGCATGCAGAAATTCAATTAAACTATAAAATATAGTGAACTATTTCCAAAATTTTCGATAACTCATATTTCCTTATCTTGTGGTATTTGTAAGGTTTTGTCAAAATTTGAAATCCATACAAGTTCAAAATCGATGTGAGGTGTGCAAACTTCAAAGTTTGACATGAGTACTGCTTTATTAAAATCATTAAAATTTTTTATGCAATGAACATATACAAAAATCATGTTTCATGCGAGTTTGTAGATTTTCCTAACCAAGTTTAGATATTATTACATTTATACTATGGTAATGGAACAAATAATTGCAATAACAACTAAATTTGGTCAAATAATTTCGCAAATTGACACAACATATTTTGGGTCCATAAGTATTTCATAAAAAATGAAGCATTTTAATAAATTGGGACTATGCATCCTTCACAAATAGAAACATCTCTCACTTAGTCAAATAACTATGTGCGAGACGTATCCATTTGTGAACAATGCTCAATACCGCTTTGTTAAAATCATTTGAAATTTTTATGCAATGATTGCACATAAAAATCATGTTGTGATGCAAGTTTGTAGATTTTCCTGTCCAAGTCTAGATATTATTATATTTATTATATGGTAATTCAACGAATACTTACAATAATAACTAGATTTGATCAAAAAAATTCCACAAATTGACACAACAACATGTTTTGGGTCCATAAGCATTCCATAAAAATTCAAGCAATTTGAATAAAGTGAGACTATACATCCTTCACAAATAGATACATCTCTCACTTGGTCATATAACTATGTTTGAGACGTATCCATTTGTGAACAATGCGCAATATTGCTTTATTAAAATCATTTGAAATTTTTATGCAATGATTGTACATCAAAATCATGTTGTAATGCAAGTTTGTAGATTTTCCTAATCAAGTCTAGATATTATTATATTTATTACATGGTAATTCATCAAATAATTACAATAATAACTAAATTTGATCACAAAATTTAGAAATTGACACAATAACGTATTTTTGGATCCATAAGCATCCCATAAAAATTCAGGCAATTTTAATAAAGTGAGACTATACATTCTTCACAAATAGAAACCTCTCTCACTTAGTCATATAACCATGTGCGAGACGTATCTATTTGTGAACAATGGTCAGGTTAATTAGGAATTTTTCTGTCGGTTATTTAATTGTCCTATGTGTTTTCTAGGAATTATCAAGATAATATTAATTTTCATGTGTGTTTTCTAAAAACCATCGAGATATGTTACTTATCTTGATGGTTTATGCAATAACCGTAAAAAAAATTCAAAACCGTCAGGGAATTTGACGTTTCAAGTAGTGAGAGGCTGATATGGCAATTTGATGTGCCTACAAATCTTGGTTATTACACACTGCAGACATTTCAGCATGTGTATAGGCTTGATTTGTGTCAAACAAAAACAACTGTTTAATCCTTTGGCACACAAAGAATTAGGATAGCAACCAATACCGATACATACTCAGTTTGAGACAATGGAGTCTGTCATCTATTCATTGATCTTTTGAAGGTATTAATTAATCTTGGTTATTACTCAGTTTGCATATCTAGGAAGTTGCTACCCGTTACGAAGGCAACTAGTACATGATGATAGTCTGTTTTGATGATCTGATCCATCATATGCCACCGAATGATATGTTGGCCCTTGTTGAAGCTATTCCTTCACCCATCACAGATGACATGGCCTGGTTCAGTCTTGAAGTCTGCTGCACAACTTGCTGGATCCTCTGCAGGTCAACACGTACGCCAAGGCGTCTTCTTCATACAAAGTTGTCATGGATGGCCGTGCTTGCTTCTGCTGGCTAAGGCTACGGCTACGGCTGCAGCAGCAGCAAGGCACAATTGCACAGGAACTTTACTGTAGCTATGTCTTGCCCACAGCCGCAGCCAGCACAACTGATCATACTGGATACGATACCACGAATAAATTATTCTCCTTGATTTATTTATCAAAGAACAAATAGCATAAGCTGATCCAAGAATGTGGTAGTAGATGGGAGTTATGTCATGCTCCCATACTGCTTACAGCCTCGACACTCATGCTTTGCAAACTTACAATGTTACATGTATTTTGGAGTATTGCATATAACAATTATGTAATTTTGTATGTACTATCAATATGTGAACATGCTTTATTCCTTATTCATGCCTTCATGTATGTAGACTATATTATCTCCGATCCTTACGTTATTTGGATATATAGTTGATCATCATCATGCGACCGGGTAGGAGGCTTGCTGGGCGACACCGCAGGCGTTTGTGCCTCTCTCGAGCCTGAGGTATCCTCCCTCTCCCCAGCTCTGCCCCCACTGGTTCTTGAGCAGCCAGTACGGGGTTCCATCCTCCGCCGTGCCGTAGCCCACCGCCGTGACGGCATGGTTCAAGATGGGCGTGCCGCAGGTGGCCGCGGTCATCACCCCGCTACTGTAGAACTGGAAGTTGTTATGCGCGTCGATAGCCACGGCCACCGGCTGGTTGGCGACGGCTGCGACGAGCGCTGCCTCGTCGCCGCTTGGCACGTCCTGGAAGCTGCTGATGGTGACCACCGGCTGGACCGACGACGGGCACGTGCCCTGTGCAGCGGTGTACGGGTAGGCATCCTCGGTGGCGAGGCCGCCGTTGCTGATGATGTACTGGAAGGCGTTGTCAATGTAGCCGCCGTTGCAGCCATTGTTCCCGTCGGTGTCGCAGTCCAGCACCTGCTGCTCTGATAGCGACACCAGGTTGCCCGTCGTGATCTGGTGGATGCCCTCCACGGCCGCCACTGCAGCGAATGCCCAGCAACAACCTGCACATACATGCATGCATTTTATTTGCAGTAAGGACGATCGATGCGATGGTACGTAGATGTCTAGAAGATGTACTACTGTATCAAATGCAAATTATCAAATACGTATATAGTTACCACATTGGCCCTGGTTCTTGATGCCGGTGACGGCACCTTTCTGCCTCCAGTCAACCGCCTGCTGGTCGGCGTCTGAAAGAGTAACGTTCTCGTACTTAAAACCGGACATCTTCTTTGCCCCTGCCGGCACAGGTTTGAAGCCAGTGTACATGGCCACGAACTCGTCGTTGGTCATGTCAGCGAACTCGTTGATCGCCAGCTGATAGCTGTTGCCACCAGCGGCATTCGACCTGTCAACAAAATCGGCGTTCGCCTTGAATACCTGGAACCGGCGCACCCTCTCGGCCTCGTCCTTGTAGGTGCGGCCATGCTCCGCCATCCACTGCTGGTGCCTCACTTTCATGGCCTCCTCGCCATATCCACCGGTGGAGGTGGACAGGTCTCGGGCCTCGACCATGGTTATGACAGCAAGAATTGTCAGGGCCGCTGTGAACGTGATCATAGTTTTGTTGCCAATGTAGGACGCCATGATAGCTAGTTGCAACTACCAGACGTACTCCCAGTACCTGGCTATCTAGCTATATGGAATGCAGAGAGGTGTCTCTGTGTGACTGTGTGTAATGTGTAAGCTAACGTATTGCTTGTGTGCAGTCTAAGGGCACCAAGACGGGGTTTATATAGAGAGCTTGATGAGCAGCGATGAACTAACCAACTCGGAAGCTGGAACTCCCTTCTTTGCCCCGGTCATTAGGTCACCGGTACTAACTTATACGTCAGTTCATGTCCATGTCAATCGTCAAAGGTCTTCAAATTGAAAGTGTCCATCCAACGTATACGTCGGTTAATGTTGGCATCAGCTATCCAGCAGATTCTGCAGCTGTCGAGAGTCTTACATAACTTTAGCCTTGCTACGTACTGATAGCTAGTTTATAATTTATCCAATTATTCTACTATGTACATATACATAGTGCCGTAAAGATTGAAATATATCTTTTTTGGAACATATTAATGAAAAAACAGAAGCCCCATTTCTCACTTAGGGCAGCTCCAATGATAACTTAATAGAAGAGAGAGAAAAGCTGTCTTTAGATTAAAAGCTAGTCTCATACATAAGGGCGCTCCAGCGTTAAGATTGAACCGAACTGACAAAGTTCAATTCCTTCGAACCTCTAGTGTCAAACCGATGAGTGAGACCTAAGTCTGAATAAACAAACCTCTATGTGTCAGTGTTTCATTGGACAGAACTTGTATGCACACAGTTGCTGTCTTATTTTATTCTTTCGGTTTGACGCGTCTGCAAGTGTCGATTTGGAATCTGACAACCATGGTTCACGTTTTCCCGTGTTCTTGGTTCGATTTATGTTGTCCATGGTTCACTCTTTCTTCACATTGGAGGTGTTGTAAACACATAGATTTCAAGATTATGCAAGAGCATCATATGGGTTTATTAATGTTACGAGTTATGTGCTCATACTATTGAGAGTAGACTTATTACAGTTTGTTCTAGATTTGGAGTGGGCACTACATTAAAGCAGTTTGCCAAACTGCCTTGGATAGTCTCACACGGCATCAAGTGGATTCTGATCCTGGCAAACGGCCGCGCGCCAACCTGGAAGACTCCCCATTATTTTTCATGCCTTTTGTTCTGTTGTTTTCGATGCTTCTGCTGACCAATAGATACTACATCTATTATTAGTATTTGGCCAACAGAAAGAGTATCCACCTTTTTCTCAAGCCCTATTACCACATTTAATCATAAAAAATTAAAATCTAAATACCCACTAACCATAACTAAAAACCTGTAGCTCAAAATACTCTTATCTACTCTATTACTATTAACAACTCGTGCCATTTATTAAGAAAAGCATGAAACCCATAGAAAAGAATGAGAAACATGAGGCCAAGTAGCCAACCACATATGTACTGTCACACCCGGTTTTCTAAAGAACAAAACCAGGCTTGTCATATGTGTGCCCAGGAAGTCCACATATATGTCAGAATGAAAAAATATCAGAAACAATGTTATTATATAACATAGACATAGATATATTAAACACTTACATCAGAGTATCGCGGGACGATGACTAAACTTCAGACTCCATTCTTCTCAGGGACGGCTGACTGGGGTAACATATGCCTAGCACTTCTATCAGTCTTCTAGGAACTCCACCATAACACTATCGATCTTTGAAAATGCTGACTGTAGGACGCAAGCCTAGTAGAAACTGGTCGTTATAAGGTTTAAAAGTTGCCACAAAAATCCTTGTTCTGTAAAACCTTGTTATTTTCTTCTTTACTATATCCCTACCTTGTTATTCACCTCCACCTTATTGCTTATTTTAAAGTATTGTGCCCACCTTATTCCTTGATTTGAGATGCTCTTAGAATCTTACACTACCACCATCTTGTGAAATCTCAAGACTAGGATGTGGACCCATGGTATAATGAGAACGATAGTACCGTAAATTGAGTCATTTGTTTGCTTTGTGTACTTTTGATGTCTTGTGAATTATTATGATGATTATGCATGATTTAGAGTTTTGTAATGATTGTAGTGAAGTTTTGTAGCCCACAATTTCATCTATAGGTAGTTTTAAGGCATAAGGATTAATGAAAAGATAGTTTGGGTGGTTTATCTTGTTTCTGCCTTTGCTGATTTCTGGAGCAGTCTGTAGTGTTTATGTTATATCTCAAAATCTGTTAGTTCAAAGTTCATGAAATTTTACTGAAAAATAGACTTCTGTATCTTTCCAACCCCACTGGAATCATCTTTTTATCTATTTTTAGCTAAGAGATATACCTGTTCTAAGTTGAGGTTAATGCACAGCCTGAATTCTGGAACAGTTTCTGTTGGGCACTGCTTTCGACCAAGTTAACTGCAGAATTAGGAAAAGTGTTCTATACAAAAGTTGTGGAGAATTTTATAAGATTTCCAACGGTATAATCTGCAACCCCATTGGATTAACAGAGCAAGAGTTATAGCTGTGTTTACTGTACTGCTGTTTTTCCACTCGCGAGGAAATGCATGTTACTTGTTCTTACCTATGCACATGAGTCTTGCTGAGATATCAGATGGTCCTTGTGAGAGTTATCTTGTTTAGGAGATTATAGAAGCTACCCTTTTGAGTGCCCCAGTTTCTCTTTTCTTAGGGGGTAGCAAAGTTGTAGATGTTGCAAGATGAAGGTTTCGTATGTTCTAGTGCTTCACATGGAAATATAGATTAACCCTCTAGTTGAGAAGGAACTATGAAGGGCTAGTACCATTCCTCCGGTTCAGAGAGTTGTTGGATCATTACACCAAGCATGGCTAGAGAGTTTTGAGTGAAGGAAGTTCACTACTTGAATAGGGTATCTCTAATGGCGGAGTTAAGAAGAAGAGATCCAGAAAGTAAATTATTTGGAATTCACCCAAAGAGTTAATTGTGGCATTTAAACGGATCATATGAGTAATGTCTACGTGGATCATGAGAATCTAAAGGACATCTTCACTATGTTGGTTTTGAGATTGTGGTATCATCGTCGGTTTGATCCTGATCAAGGTTATGACCTGCAAAAGTGTTCTCGCTTGGAGTAGTAAAAGTCGTTGTCGATGTCTTTAGTAATGGAGAGTTATGCGGAGAAGATTCGGACGACACCATGGACTAAGAGTTGTTCGGAGTAACCGTCGATGTCTTGGAAATAGTTGAGCAAGCTACTCGGAGTAAGATGATCAAAGTATGTCAAAACATTAGAGTAAAACTGAGAGGATGAGGCTTCTTGAACCAAGCGAAGAACATCTATAGTCAGAGTTTTACAATTCTACCCCCTTGAGCAAGCGAAGAACATCTCCTTGGTCATCATCTTCCGAATCTCGGGACAAGATTCATCTTAAGGGGGTAGAATTGTAACACCCTAAAATTTGCTTCTTTAGAAATAGAGTTAAAATGATTTAATTATGTATTTTTATGCTCATGAAAACATAGGAAAATAATATTTTTCATTAAATTAAAATCTATCAGAAGGTTTAGCAACATTGTTGTGCATACATGCTGATGCATTTGTGTTTTTGTATTGCTTGGTTTTGACCAAAGATCAAAATGAATTCAAGTTGTTCTTTCAAAATGTGTTTAGGTTGATTTTCCTTCTCCGATATAAATATATTATTTTTATTCAATCAAATTCCTTGTTTCTCATCCGTCAATCAACCTCTACAAACTTCTCAAGAATTTTTCCGGCTTTTTATGTAGTTTGTTTCTACTTATCTGTGAGCATAATCTAATTTTTAGATGCTCCAAAATATCTTTTTAAGTGTTCCAAATACTTTATCTGGGTTCCTCATGTTCCATAATGTCTCTAAGAATTTTCCCTGAATTTTTGGAGCTTTCGAAGTATTTTCCGCGGCTTAAATAATAATTCTGGACTTTTCTAGAATTATTTTATCCATGAAATTAATTAATTCCGAAAATAATAAATCTCTCATTTTACCCCAACGCTCAAAGCCCATGATCTCTAGGGCTAATGCAATTATTTACTAATGGGCCTTAATATCTATTTAGGTCTATTAGTGGAGGTGGACGGTGCAACATCAATTAGTACCATATTGTTAGTTGATGTGAAGGTGGAGAGTTTTTCTCCTTATAAGTATATACCTATCCCATGGGCAAAGCACATCAAAACTACCGTAAGAGGAGCCCCTAGTTTGGAAAATCTCTCGTGTAGTAAATTAAATATTTCTCCTCCTTCTCGTGTCGTCCCTAGGCCGAGGCCCTTCAGATAGATGGAGGTAGAAGATGAAGTATTTGCGGTTCTGCCACTGGTTCGTAATATCTTTATCGTTTCTTCGTTTTAATTTCGTTTTGCTCCGTTTTAGTTGCGTTAGTTTTGTATAGTTGTGCTTTATGCAGTAGTGTTAATGTTTTCTTGTCAGATATTTTTTTCATATATAGCTAAATATTAGATTGATTAATATGCTTGTAATTAGATTAATGATTACGCAAACTGGTTTCTAAATAAAAGCAACATAGGAGAATATGGATCTTTTTATAATTACTTGTCAACTTAAATATTTATTTATTTTTTTATAAATTGTCTAGTTTAAACATGATTCGGATAAAGTCAATTTAGATAAAATTTCATTAATATTTATTCAATGCCTTTTTGAATTACATCTTTGGTTTATAATTTTGGTCTTACATAAATAAATGTTAACTTGATTAATATCAACCTGAATGTCTTTTGAATTATAAGATGATTAGTTCAACCTTGAAACATAAAGTAGTTTGATTAGTTTTCTCTCATGTTTTATGTTTTCTAAACTATAAATATTTAGATGACTTGAATACTATAAAATATATATAAATAAAATATGACCAGGGTTAAACCTAGCTTTGTAATTCAATTGATTAATCTAATTTTAGAATATTTCTTAAGAATGTTTATCACCTTATTTCAATAACTAATATGCATTAAGTTTATAGTCGGTCTTCTACGTTATGTTGTAATCGTCTCGATAGTCGTGTGTTCTCTTTAATGGTAGCTCCGTTATCCGTCGTTCTTGCATTTTCGTGACTGCAGCAATGTACCGTGTCGTTTAGTACGCTCTCTTTCGAAGTGTCTCTCTTGTTTAGTGTATTGTTCTTAGTTGTCCCAATTTATTTGCTTGTATGTTTGTTAGTGTGCTGGGTTGCTATGATCTACGAGTAGAAGAAAGACTATCCGTGAGCGCCGAAGATCCGAAGGTGAAGACCAGAAGCTGAGTGCCAGAAATTACAAATGAAAGATTAAATTGAGGCTTTTCAGAGCAAGTTGCTTTGGGCGTAAAGCAAGTAAAAGGCAAGTATAGTTTGTGTATTGTTTTTCTGTGACCATGATCTTGTGACTTAATTAATGTAAGAGCTATGATGGTTGAGAAATGACTTTTTAGCAACATAAGATCTTGTCTGTACGTGAACCTCCGGGATTTATAGTACAACTGTGAGGGCTATATGGCTCTGGCTTTAGCTCAATATGAGGACCTTTTCTAGCTTGTTAGAGGTTACCCTTGTGGCGCAAATGGGGAAAAGCAGACTGTGGATCCCTGGGACTGGTTGTATCACATAGACTGACTTCTGAAACCTAGCGGCCCTAACTTGTTAGACGAACCTTTGAAAGGCTTCATAGTGAACCCTGCCGACCTTCCTTGGAAGTGGGTCAAGAGATTAGCTACCTCGAGCGAAAGGGTAAATCATGACTCACAGTGAAAGTGTACACCTATGTGCAGAGTTTAATAAACTGGTATACTAGCCGTGCTCACGGACACGAGCGGCCTTGGAGACATCTACATTAAAGATGACGATTCTTGTTTTGTTAAGATGCTCATTTACTTATCGATTATGCTTTATATTGATTATGTTACGTTGAACATGAGTTTATGGGATATATACTACCTTGTTGCTATAATTGCGGAGTTCAACATGGACTCACTCTTGCTATTCCCCACACTCCAGACTTTAGTAAAGTTGCCTCAAAGATCGATGGTGTTATGGTGGAGTTCCTAGAAGACTGATAGAAGTGCTAGGCATATGTTACCCCCAGTCAGCCATCCCTGAGAAGAATGGAGTCTGAAGATTAGTCATTGACATTGAAGACATGGTCTAGAAGACATGGTCTAGAAGACATGGTCCATCATTATCACTACATGGTTAAGTGATTAACATTGAAGACATGGTCTAGAAGTAAGAACAACCAATTAAGTCTGACTGAAGACTTTAGGCTTTTGAAAAGATCTCTATGAAGGTGCACATTGTACCCACACGGACACCAAGGACAAACCACCATACTGTGCCCAGATAATGGTTGCCTCATGGTTTTGGCCTTTCCTCAATGTGGCTCTCATATCGATGAATGATTTGATGGCGTAGCGATGTAACGACATCTATCTCATCTACGCCGTGTCACTTCTCACTTCAAATCCATGCGATAAGCAAGTCACCACCAAGTACTTGGCTTACCACCCCCATTTGTGACATGTGTTGTGCGGGTGGTTACTCAAACTCACTATCCCATGAAGGGTCCTTAGCTACTCCACAAGCTACGTCACTTGAGATCCAACACTCACAGTGACCTTACCCCTCGCCTGAGTAAAGATTACCAATTGATCATCACTTATGTATCTCAAGTTAAGGGTTGGTCCTTAGCCACATTGAGCAAATTGAGTCAAGTTAATTGACACCCTTGCAAGTTTTATGTGATTACTTATCTCGGTGTAGCTCCTACATGCGCAAGAGTGAGTACCCCGCTCACACTTGACTTCTAACGAAGCTTGCCAACTAAGCAATTAGATGATTCGTAGCCCATTGGTTAAGTAAAGGCTATGATTAACTTAGGTGAGTTGGTCTAACTTAGCGAAGCATGATTAACATTTCATCATTTTAAATGAAATGCGAACTCATAATGAAAGAACAAAATAGGGGTATCGTAGTGGTGCCTGCCTGTCATGAAGTCCTGATGACCAAGGGCAATCATGACTATCCATACGTGTTCCTCACATATTTTGTAGACCTGAATAATTAATGCATCGGAGGAGTTGGAGATCGAGAAGTGGGAAAAGTGGCAGATAAGGTGGTAGACTTGTAGTGAAAGATAGTTGATCAACCATTGATAGAATAGAGGTTCATTAGTGTCCCTATGATTATACAATAGGGTGGTTTAGTATTAGGGTTAAGGGTTAAACATTTTAAACATAAAAATATTCATCGAACGATACGTGAATTCGATGGATGATCTGTGGAAATATTTCCTAAAGCTAACAAGTTTGGGTTGGATTCTGAGTGAATTGATAGAACGTTCCGGTGGATTGCCGGATGATCCATGGTTTGGATGGAACATTACCTACAATGATTCATGGGTGCAAGGACTTAGCTATTTGGGTAATTTGTGCTCATGGACAATCCATTAAATTGATGGATGCTCCGTGGTGAAAGGGGTGCTCTCGGGTTCACTGGAAAATCAATTTTAATTCTTGACGGGCAATCCGTGTGGTTCTCACAAATGATCCATGGTGTCATTAGTAGTGAAGACTAAGTGCTAGCTATGAATTTTGACTAAGTGTTCATGTTGATGGACTTTCTATGGATTTGATGGATGCTCCGGTAATGAGTTGATAGAACCTATGTGTGGTTCATGGTGCTCATTTGTGATTGAACCCTAGATTATGGATGATGTTTACTATGCATGTGCAAAGGGGTCTCTAGGGTTGTTTAGGTGACATGTTAGGCTTGTGATTGCTAGGATTTGAGCTCTAGTTAACAAGTGCATCATAGTGATCTAAAAATCAATTTAATCATGAGAAAAAGAGATATTCATGAAATTGGGCATGACAACTTATCTTTGAGATTGGGTGATCTCTAGGCCACAAGGATTAGAGATGGGGTCTTGCTCGACCTTGCTTCCAAGCAAATGGATGGATTTGGCCATTCATGAGATTTCTTGCAAAAATCCATAAAAATGCATTAGAGGAATTAGAGAGATTCATAAGATGATTGAGCTAGGGATGATCTTGAGCTTACTCTTGAGATGATGGAGCAACTACCAAGCTTCAAATTGCATCCATGCATGGAGAAAATCATGAGTTAGGTTTTGAGAGATGATCTCAAGAAAATGAGAACAGAGCTCTTGAGCTAACCATGGATAGGGATGGAGATCGAGATGCTTTTGATGCTCAAGGTGGTGCTGATCTTTGCTTCTTTTCTCCTTTTCTTTCTCTTCTTTCTCTTCTTCTCCTTCACTTTCTCTCTCTAGTTCTTCCTTTGTTCTTCATGATAGAGAGAGAGGGAGAGAGTGAGGAATGGTTGAGTGGGTGAGAGAGTGAGAGGGGAAGCTGATTCTGGTGCCTATACATTTCCACTCATGCTGACAAGTGGGTCCAACTTGAGTGGGTTGAGGACAGCTCAATCCAATCTTTGTTCTATTGAACTTATGATTTGACGAACGATCTGCTGATTTGACCGGGACGTTCTGTCAATACTCTGATTTTGAGAAATTGATTTAGAGAAGGGTTTTAGCATTAGGGCCATTCTTCATGTCCCAGAGATTGATAAACACTTGTAAAGGGACTAGAGATGTTGATTAGCATTTTTCTTGAAGTATCTTCTTGAATTTGAACATAGTTTGACCATAGTTGACTCTAGGTTGACTTTGGTTGACTTGAGAGAATTGATGAGGTTGATCGAATTTGGAGTCCTTGTCCTAGTAGAGAGCACTAGTAATGTTTCAAAGAGAGTGATAAGGCGATTCTTGGGTGTTTGAGGGGCTGTGCAAAGTTATAAAAGAGGTTCTAATAAAAGTTTTATTTGGAATAACTTTGGGTCATGACACTGAGCATGAACTATTTAGTAGATTGATCACCAAAAGGACTTATGCGTGATCACTAAACACACTATCGAAGAAAATTTGATAAGTAGAATCCATTGAACATAGAATAACATCGAATAGAAACAATAGTAAATTCAGCCCTATTTGACATAAGCAGCTAAGGAGTTGTGTTACCTTGCAATGGTTTTCTCGAGGCTTGTTATGTGAGTCCAAAAACTGATTATAGAATTAAGTATGGCACCAAGGTAGCATTGAACAAGATTGATTAGAAACAAAACAAGAAGAATGGATCATGAGCATATCATCATTTCATAGCATGAAGGAAATTTTATAGGTTGAGTAAGGAAAATTCATTGTTTTTCCACCATTGTTAGCAAGAGTACTTGAGATGTGAGAATCTATAGCAAATGTTCTCACTAAGAGTCATGACTTATCTATTAAATTCAGGCATTTCTTAGATGAATCAACTTGCATTGGGCAACTTCTACTTGCAAGTAGTGAACTTGGGCAGTATACAACTATCACCTGAGGAGTTAGGTGTCTCAACGTCAATGATCAATGTTCACCTACCAAAAAAGTTAACAAAAGGGGCAAAACTCCTGACAAAGTTTGTTTGGCCAAATACATAGTCTTTTTTGTTCATGCCAAAACTTTACAAGAAATCAAAACTTGCATGTAAAACCCAACCATCCTCATAGCACCTAGTTTGGTGTGGAGCCACTACACGCTATGAATATTTGGTCTTGTTCTTTCCATGGTTTGGCGACCTTGCTCTTTGCCCTGGTTCACATGGGATGAGTACCTAACTGCCTGACCTCGCAGCCCAAGCATTGGCACATGATACAACTCATCCCACCTTTTGTTTTAGTTTTCTAACTTATGTAGTTGGTAAGCGTATGTCACATCACTTAAGCCCCACATATTAAAAAAAGGCCCTCGCAAGGATGATATTTTGTGGTGTGTGGGTATTTCTTCATATATTGAAAATGTTGGCAAAGCTAGGGACTGCGATGAATATAAGGAAAGTGTTTCTATGCCACCTGCCTATAAAGCGGATGTCTCAATTCCTCAAACCCGAGTAGTTCACATTGATAGATTAGATTAGCCATTGGAAGTACTGCTCCTTGGAGTAATCTTTTGATCTAGAGCAAAATTTGCATTACAGATTTTGGCCACAACATTTCATATGCCAAGGAAAAGAGTGGTGGATTTGGTGCCGAGGCTAGACCCCTATAAGAGGTACATATATAATTTCAAGTTCTAATTTTTATCTACTAGAAAATAGTTGTAGATAAGTAAAAGGACATCTCATGACTAATGACTTTCTATATATGTATCTTCATGTTTCTATAGCCACATCATGGTGTCAACAAAGCAGGCATATATACGAAGAAAAAGGCACAAAATGCGCACGATAGGAAGATGCACCCATAGGCTTCACCCTATGGTTCTATGTATGTGCATGCATGCGTTATCCTTGTAATAAAAAGGCATAGAATTTTGGAGGAAGACTCCTTTGAGGCATGGCCTCTAGCTATATCAGGGAAGAATTCCATCCTCCACGCTCCACAAACTAGTTCAGTCACATACCTTCTTGAGCTATGAAAAAGGAGTTATGAATGCTAGAGTGTCATCATGAGTACTTCCTTGGAGAGTAGTGCAAGCACATCTAGAAGCAAGCCAAGGGCCATAAGAGCCAACCGAGCAAAACTGTATGAGAGGTGCAGACCGAGGCTCAGGACTAGAACTTTAGATGCATCTTCTTCACGGGTGTCTTCCCCAACCACGCATTCTAGACACACCAAGTAGCCCCATAGTGGAGAATCTCTCTTTATCCACTAACTCCTAGAAAAAGGGTGTGTCAAGAGATTGCATATGATCTTCCTCTTATTGTTAGGATCCTGCAAGTTGTTCCAAATGGTTTTTGGTTCTTTCATCTATAATCTGACTTCACAACAAAATCCTATTGCTTAGTGAATTTCTTGCATGACAAAAGGCTAGCTAAATAGGTGGATACACATAGGGTGTGTTTGGTTACATGGCCTAGCCTAGCCGAGCCTAGCTAAAATTTTAAGCCAGGCTAGCTAGAGCCTACCTTGAGCAATGCAATTAGCTGTTGTTTGGTTGCATTGGCTAGCTAGGCCTGTACTAAGATTGTTTTTGTTTGGTTGCCTGGTCTAGCACTTGCACATGTGCAATTCCCCTTCACCGGTGCACGCGTATGGGGCACCCTTCCTTCTGTTGCACCTATGGAGATGGATGGCCATCGCGCTTGTTGCCACCTCCCCCTCCACTTGCTGGAACTAGATCTTGACGGAGCTCAAGGAGATGGATGTGTGCTGCTGCTCCATCTCATCATCTATCCTTGCGGGAGGCCATGGCACTGCCCGGAGGTTTAGGAGGGCGGTGGTGCTGGCGCACCCGTTCCCGCACCCGGTAGCTGCAGAGGCAGACCTACCCCACGGCGGTCGTGTAGGGGAGTCATTAGGGTGGTCTTTGAGCGGTTTACGGAGAGGCCACGCAGGCGAGTCGTCAAGGCCGCGGTGCTACCTATCAATGGCAGAGAGCGATGAGGAGCCACCGACACAAGCAAGCTGAGAGAAACCAAGCGGTGTAGATCCCAAGCTCTCTCTAGGCTTAGGAAGGGCACCAGACCCGATGGTCATGACCGAGGGTGTGCCAGTCAATTTGGCCCTGCAGTTGGCAAGGAGAGAAAAATTGATTAGTAATTTAAGGTGGAATATACCTGTGTTTGTCCAAATAATTCCAAATATATGGCCAAGTGGCCAGCATGATAAGGCTATCGACTAAAGAGTGGATATCCAGCATGTTCATAATATAATGTAAGCAAAACATGCATATCAACAATTATTTTTTACTCAGTTGCATGAATCTAACTTAACCGATGATCATGAAAACATGTGAAAGATGTAAGGGTAGATGTGTAAGCATACATATGAGAGACATACTAGCTTTTAACTAGGACAAAAACAAGTAAAGCATATAAATAGCAAGTGCATCCTCAACAAAGTGGGCTATCAGCTAGAACAGCCGATCCTAGTGATCGTGTCGCATGGCATACGATCATTCATCTGTTGGATACAAATAAATCTACAAACGACTAGACTCGATCTATTGTACCATCAATAGGTTGAGTTGTCTGATGCAGCATTGACGATAGGACTCTAGATCGGAGGCCATCAGTCGATAGATCTACTTATGTCACAAAGGAATCATGAAGGCATGACATACGCATGAAAGCTCAGGCCATCGGCTAAATAGTCGATGGAGACATAGCGGGTGACTAACACCATGCTCTTCTTAACAGATAGATCTATTAAACACCAATGTCCAATCTGACATGCTATCAACAGGTCGAGTCGACTGATGCAGCATTGATAGTGGAGTCATATCGGATACCGGCGATCTATGAACCTATCTCCTAATGGAACATGACTTCAAACACCTACCATGTATGATCGAGACTGAGATAGTTTGGTCATTAAAACAAGATCTAACGTTAAGAATTGAATTCAACTGTGATAGTAATCAGTAGATGATAGATCAAAATAAATAAGATCAACGAATCTCAATCTAGATCGGGTAATTGGTGATATTATGTTAAATAGTAAACTATTTAACACAATATCGATAACTTTTATAAATACCAATGTTCACAAGAGATCAGTCATCTGTTGTAGCCTTGTAAAAGTTGATACAAATTGATAACTAATCTATACCATGATTGTAAGAGATCAGTCATCTGTTGCAGCCTTGTAAAAGTTGATACAAATTGATAACTAATATATATCGTAATTTGTAAGAGATCAGTCGTCTATTGTAGCCTTACAAATAACAATATAGATCAATAACTAACTTGTACCATGACTCACAAGAGATCAGCCATCTGTTGCAGCCTTGCAAGTAACAATATAAGTCATGACAGATACTCACAAACAAGTCAGAGGTTAGGTCATCCGATGCAGCCCTGCTTGCCCAAAGAACTCATCGAGATCTACTCTACTCCTACTCCTAAGGGGTGGCCTAAGCCAAAAAGTAAAGGTACTTGTTTTGGTTGATCAATGAGAGATGCTATTACAATAGCTAGGGTTTAATATTTATACCCAAGGCTTGACTATGAGTCCTAGTCGAACAAGACCAATCATAAAATTTGGAAAAGGAAAAAGAATTTCCTAATTTAGGACAACTTGGACTCCAATCTTTCCTTTCTGTGGAGTTCGACGCGCCTTCTCGCTTTGTGTTTTGCCACTTCTGCTGAATAGGGTCCATCCCCTTGGAATGATGATGTCATCTTGATCTTGCTAGCAATTCGTTTAGTCGACTTGTTTGAATATTTTGGCTTTCCTTGATAATTTCCTGTCTATTGACGGTAGTTACATCAATTATAAACCATCAATATAACCTGCATATATGCTTAATTCCATCACCAAACATAGGTATAGGGGTCAGTGAAATTGTGTTTTCAGCAGGGTTTAATCAGAAAACCATCAAGGTGGACCTATATGTTAGAATTAATCGCGCTTATCTGCGGTGAAAATAACTCTAGAAGGTTCTAGAGGACACCAGAAGCCATGCCACTAAAGAAGACTACGAGAGGCAGACAAGTGGGGCCGGCCGGCCCCACGTGCAGGCCGATCGGCCCCTGGGGCCCACTAGTCAGTCCCTCCTTCCTATGTCGATTCTCCATCGTCTCCTAGATTACATCTCCGCCGTTCTTTCAAGTCAGTTTAATCCGAGGGTCTAAAATTGATGCTCCGACCT
Organism: Saccharum hybrid cultivar R570; assembly: GCA_038087645.1. NCBI lineage: Eukaryota > Viridiplantae > Streptophyta > Magnoliopsida > Poales > Poaceae > Saccharum > Saccharum hybrid cultivar. The sequence continues at coordinate 2,146,741 of JAQSUU010000704.1, read as the reverse complement.
ATATATACCAGCCCCTGCCCCCCTCCCTGAAGCCATCCTGAAACCCTAATTCATATCCTTATCTCAAGATCAGGGCATCAAGAGAGATTAGTCCTCTAGTTAGGATCTACTCTTGTATCAAATAGAGAGAGAGTAAGGGAAGAGTTTGTGGGAAGTATTGGCCTGTCGGTGCAACCTCTACGACTTGTACTTTGGTGGATCTAGGCTTCTACAAGTCTACATCTGAGATACATCTGGTAATTAATTTCTGTTTAAAGTAAGTTTTGTGCCTTTTGTCCATGGGTTCAGAGTTCTTTTGAGTGCTCTAGTTCTTGCTAGCTGGATTAGAGTAGTAATCGTTAGCATAAGCATGGTTCTTAGGCAATCGACTACCTATGTTTGCTCCTTGCTTTCTGGTTATGTGGTAGTAGCGGGAGGTGATAGCCCCATCTATCCTTTGTAGTCCACATCAAATTGAGCAGGTTCTTAATTAGTAGACTGTAGTTGTGTCGGTAGAGTTATCTATTAGTGGTGCTTTACCATTTAAGCGGCATCCCAAAGTGAACATTAGAATCATAAGCCTTGCTTTGCATAAGGTCATAACCATAGGAATCCTCTCTACTTATACCTTGAACCTTGATTGCTATCCCTCGAGAAACTTGTTAGACAACACACACACATTTCCCATGGATACGATACTCAATAATACTCTAGGTGAAAACTACCTTGATATCCGTGCGCTTGCGGATTTTGTCTCTGTGTGCCTCCATAGGTGTCAACAAGTTTTCTAGCACTGTTGCTGGGAGATGGTTGATGTGATTTCATCAAACCAGGTTTGTCCTTGTATCTTTTATTTTATTTATATTTAAGCATGGATAACATCACGCCTATCAATCAATTCGCTGCTCCCACGGGCGCGCAACTAGAGTCACCGGAATCTTTGAAACCTATCCTTACACCTAGCTATGAGTTGCGTCTATCTTTAATAAGTATGATCCAGGAACAATTGTTCTCAAGAGAAGGTGATAAAAACCCACATACCCACCTATGTGTGTTTGAGCAAACTTGTGCATGCTTGCATATCGCGGGCATGTCACATGAAACCTTAAAGTGAAAGCTATTTCTGTTCTCTTTGACAGGAAGGGCTAAACACTAGTATATGTGAACTGTAGGGAGTGTACAAGTAGATTGGGAATCCTTATGCTCTAGCTTTTGCTTATATTTCTTTTCCATCTCTGGAGTGGCTAGCCTTCTAATAGAGGTTCTATCTTTTAAACAAAAAGAAAAAGAATCTCTTGGTGCGGCATGGGCGCATTTTAATGACCTAGTCAATTATGGCCCTGACCTTGCCATTCAAGACCATATGCTTTTATGGCAGACCGCACAGTTTCTTGATTCAGCTTCTGGAGGTGCCTTCTTACACTGCTCTACTAGTGAAGGGAGAAACATCCTTAGAAAAATCCTAGAAAACATCCCCTACACCATCGTTTGTGACGATGGCCCAGAAGACGTAGTTGAGAAAACTCTAGAAGTAGAACCTTTGATAGTTGAGCCCAAACCTTTAACTACTCCACTTGAAGCCTCAACGATCCTCCAAGTTCCTGAACCACCAAAGAAGGAAGAAATTCCGCCTTTGGAAGATATGTTTGAATTCGAGGATGAGCTCTTCTCCAATTTTGGAAACACCTCAAATTATTATGCAATAAGGAAATCTTCGACACCAGCAGCACCCAGCTAGCATCTTCCTAACCCAACCGAAGAGAACTTCCTTAAAAAGACTATGAAGGAGTTAACAACAATCGTAAGCAATGAGTGGTTGGGAGAACCCAAGCTTTCTCCAAAAGTCATTCGATTAGATTCTCCCTCTACCTCCATTTGTTGCCAAATTTATAAAACCTCCTATGATGGTCTTTATAATCCAATTGTAAGAGTAAATCTTATGTCTAAATCTTTTGCACATACCCTTCCTGAAAATATGCACTTAACTCCAACAACCAAATTCTTAAAAAGTCTCTCAGGGCAAATCCTTCCTAGTGAAGGAATTTTTCACCTTATCCCTATCAACAAACGAAACCAAGGTGTATCTTAGTTTTTATATTTTTTATATTTGGGAGTTCGATCTTTTGATAGGGCATCCAATAGACAGACTTCTCCATGAAGGAAGAAAGGGGAGTATAAAAGTAAGTCTCGGGAAAAGCATAAACCTTTCTATCCCCATCACTCGCTCGTTACATGCTAAGACAGAGTTGAGCCCCGAGCAAGATCCAATGGAAGAGATTATGGCAGCATTTCTCCTAGAAGCCTCCAATAAAGATGTCAAAGAGGACGCCCAGGATTTCATCCAAGACGAAGAAGAACCGTGAGATCCTTTCCCTTTAGATGAAACTCAAGAGCCGCAAAAACCCCCCATTGTGCTCAAACCCCTTTCTTCAGGTTTGAAATATGCTTTTCTAAACAACAATAGGGAGTCTCCTATGATTATTAGTGATAAACTCTCTGAGGATGAGACCCTCCGGCTCCTTACCATTTTAGAAAAGCATCGCTCTGCTTTCGGCTACTCACTCGATGACCTCAAGGGGATTAGTCCTACTCTTTGTACCCATCGCATTCCCATAGATCCAGGATATCCACCTTCTAGGGAGCCCTAATGTAGGCTTAACAATGCAAGGAGAGAAGTTATTAAGAAAGAGGTTTTGAAGCTTTTGTATGCAGGGATAATCTATCCGGTGACATATAGTGAGTGGGTAAGCCCGGTACAAGTTGTACCGAAGAAAGGGGGCATGACCATGGTAAAAATGAAAAATATGAATTAATCCCCACAACAAACAGTCATAGAATGGTGGATGTGTATTGATTACTGAAAACATAACAAGGCAATAAAGAAAGATTACTTTCTGTTACCCTTCATTGATGAGATGTTGGAACGGCTTTCAAATCATTCTTTCTTTTGTTTCCTTGATGGGTATTCTGGCTGTCATCAAATCCCAATCCATCCTTGTAACACCCTAGGTGTTTGTCACTTGTTAAGCAGTGGGTTTGAGCTCAAACATGACATGTTAAGTGGTGATGAAGGTGTCAAGGTCAAATTTGTGAGAATGAGTTCCAACTTAAACTTGGACAACACACCTTTGCTTACATGTTGGCCCCCTTTTAGATATATACCTAAGTAATGTTGAAGGTGCTTCTTTCATATGTCTCACATCACTTTCTATCTATATTGATCACTGGAAAAGTTTCATGGAAATTGGAATAAAAAAGTCACATGAAATGATAAGTTTTGTCCTTGCTTGAATGGCTTTACTAAGTGAATGGGAACATCAGTCATCAACCAAACCTTGCAACCTTGCCCAAAGGACTCTGAGTGAATTTTACAACAAAAGTTATTAAGGGTTCATGTTGATCAGGTGCCAAGAAAATGCTCCAATGCATCAAAAATGATAATTTAAGCTTTATCGTGATGCTACTTTGACTAAAGTAGAACTGTAGGTTCTGTACCTATTTTAATGTTGAGCCCTAAATAAAAGTGGTAGTCTATGATATGTAGAACAAACTTTTTCTAAGGGCCAAGAGCTAGTTTGGTCACTAACCTAGTCAAATAGAGCTCACAAGATTCAATTCAGTGCTGTTTTAGAGCCCAGGAATTTGGCCAAGCCCTAAATGGTGTTTCAGTTTCGGGTACCCTATTTTGGAGCTTTGTATCTTCCTAACTAGGCTGAACTAGTCAAAGATCTGTTAATAAAGTTGTAGCTTAGTTCTTGTGCTACAAACTTTGTTTTTGGACCAAGGTCTAAATGAGTATGAATCCTTGTCAAACAGAGGATCAAAATTTGGATGTGTTGTTGTTTTCAGCCCCTAGAAATTATTCCAAGTCTATGATCTCTATAGCGATGATAGTTGGCATTGTGCGTTCTTGAGTTTTTGTTAAGCAACTTGAATTGGTCCTAAAATAAAAGTTGGAGTATACATTATGGAGATGAGCATGCAAAAAGATGACACCATTTTGACTATGTTTGATAATCAATTTTGGAGTTTGTCATTGGGATATCAATGCGCCGACACTGCCACTTTGGGACTTAATTACCCATTAATCCGCTTCTCTTTTCACTTGGCACCCTAAACAAGATTTGTAGAGCAGTCCGAGATCAGAAAATTTGTTTCAAGGCCCAAGGCCCAGATCGGACTGGAACCGGCCCAAATTCAACCTCCAAGGCACCCTCACTGTCGCTCGCCACCTGTTCGTGAAATTGCCTCAAAGGGCGACACGTGCTGTGGACGTGGCCTCCATGCCTGGCTCATGCCCCCACCTTCCCGACACGTGCCCCTGCCGTGCCCCTGCTTCCCCGATGTGGACGTCGAGCTCCGCACTCCTCCCTTGCACTCTCCCTCACTCTCTCGGCTATCTTCCTCGCTCTTTACCGTGGGAACACGAGCATGCTTGCCATGGCCTCCTTTGCCAGTGACTTGAGCTCCATGCCACCCGTGTTTTTCGTCACCCCTGTGGCCCCTCCACTCTCGCTGACCACCCTGGCTTCTTCATCGTCGTTCGCCACTCCTCGCATGGGGCAGCCAGCCACTACTGCCCTCACGCCCACCATGGCCGCCGGTGCTCTACTTCATGGCCGCCGCATGACCCCCTTTCCTCTGCACATCCTCGTGCCTAGTAGCTGCCACCACCACCTTTTGCCCCGCCATGCCACATGCGCAACGCTTCTTTCTTAGCTTCCTCCTATCGTCGAAGCGCCCCGCCGCTAGAGCTGTGCCACTGGGAGCCACCGATGTGCGTGGCCAGCATGCTGTAGGCCACCACTGGCTAGGCCGTGGCCACCAATGGATGCGCATGGGCCCCCTGGTGCTCCCTCACCCCCCATCCACCGCCGACGTGGCCTCTCTCCACCGAAAATGGCGAGCTCGATGTCCTTTGCTCCAAAATCCCATCAAGGGCTTGGCCCAAGAATTTGATAAAAGGGAAGGGCCTAAGTGCACAACTATAGACTCATATGAAGTGTCAATGAAGACCTATTTGAAGGAAATCAGCTGAACTTTGGAAATTCTGACCAATAGGGTAAATCAAGAAAACAGCAGCAGCTGCTGCAACAGGAGCTGAATATGCAACAGCAATCCAAGAGCGCATACCCAAACAGAAACTAAGTTCCCACTCATGACCCATAGTATTTCATAGAAAAATTGTAAAATAGAAAATAAGGACTTTTTGGAATCCTTGTGAATAGATCTATGTAGTAGAGTCATAATATGATAGGTGTTAGTAGAAAGTTTCTGCTGTTTTTATTTATTCTTGTAAAGTGCTTTTTAGAAATGCTTTTAAATTGGGTAGATGCATATCTTGAGTTATAGAAGTCCAAAAATGGAAATTCTAGTTGGGTGAATTTTATGATGGCATGCTCTAACTAAGAAAATTATTAAACATCATAGTTGTGTACTGTTTTTATAATGTTTTGATTTAATCTTGTTAAATAGGCAATTTTAGCTTGCCTTGCTTGTTATTTTTATATCTAGAGTTGTGGTTTTCCAACTGTTGTGAAACTTTTATGGAAGGCTAGTGATGTCACGTGAGTGTTGTGGTAAAAATTTCATGTTTATTGGATGCAGTATGACTGAGTTCTTAATTTATCTTCCTAGGCGCTTGATAAATAGTTTTAAATGCTTTATAATTAAAAATAAAGATGTAAAAATGGAAAATGTTGTTCCTTCACCTTGTGTATGATGTTGTTATATCATGTTGATACATAATATGGTTATATGTTTACAGAAAATGTTGAGTTTTTGATTTATCTTGCTCTCACATGATTTCTTGCGATAGCAATTTATCTTTTTCATAAAAATTGCTATACTTGTTCAAATGCTATGAAATTTATATAGTAGCCTATTGGGGACATGTATGAGCTACTTTAATTTTTGTAGAATTTACTGTGTACTTTTGATATATGTTCATAATTCCACCTAATTATCTAAATAAATTAATAAAGGCATGAAAAGAATTTATTTAGGGTTGGCCGCTATGTTTTCTAGTGTTCTCTTGATGTATATAAACTGTTGGTAACCTTGGTTTTGCCTAGGTTCATGTTTGCAACATTAGTGAAATGTATTTTGCTCTCTATTTTCGGAGAATGACTTTTGGTACAGTTTCTGTTGCCAAGCTAATTACACCATAAATATGATGTTTGCTGTGAATCTTATTTATAACAAAGTTGTAGATAACTTCCTTATCTTGCTTATGTTAAATTTTCCTAGCAATAGGTCAAATGGGTTGTGAGTTATAGCTGTTTAAAGTTGTTCTTCAGAAATGCTTGCTCTCTGGAATTTCTGGACAGGTTTGAGAAACTGAATTGTTTGACCTTGATAGATGTTGAATCATGTTGAGATATTATAATAAAGTTTTAGACAATTTTATAAGTTTTCCAAAAAGTCTTATTTCATGTTTGTGGAATGTATATAACTCCAGTTATGACCAAAATATGTAGCTACTGTTTGCAGTCTAGAAAATGACATATTCTAGTTATAGTTGTTTACTTTGTGTGTTGCTAAGTGTGACTCATGTCTTTGGTGGTGTTAAATTAATATACCTGAAACCTTGTGGAACTTGTGTGCCATGCCTAATATACTTGCTATCGATTTATAATAAATTGTGTGATGTTTAGTTAAATAACTATAAGTGGCTATGTCTTGCATAATCTTGTGCCTGTCTTGAATGTTCTTATGTGATGCATCTCATATTGCTATTCTTCATATTCATGCATTTGCATCTTGCATCTCATTTAGGTATGCTAGATGAACCAAGTGAAGGACGTAATGTTGGAGCCAAACCCGAAGACGGTGTTTGGTGGACCTATCTAGAAAGTGGAAGGACTAAGCAAGTGCTAGGACCAGAGATGTCACCAAAACGGTGCAAGGTAACTTAACTGACTTGTGTCGGATCCTAGGCAAGCCCTAGAGCATTCTAAGCCTCCTATTCTTTTATAAATATCAAATTGAGTTGTATGTGTTTGATGCATTAGGTTGTAGGAGTTGAATGAAAACACTTGATGCATATATCTTCCTTGTCCAGATCTATATATACCTTGAACCCTATGTAGGTCCAGGATCGAATATATATGCTTAGCCATGCTTAGTCGATAGAAGTCGGGTGATTTCCTGTCACCTGTGAGATATAGGTGAATATCTGATTATAGTTGGCTATATGTGCTATCGTAGAAAATAACCATGTGTTAATGAATGAAAGGAGACTGGACTAGACCGCGATAGAAAAACAATAGGGCATGGAGGTCCTAGGTGCCTATCTATCCCCATCTGTGACAGTTAAGGACCGATTCGATGTATGTCCTCATGTCATGTTGAACGTATGCCTATCACTTAGCTGACCGGATAAGTCATTCCGACTGTGAAGTCTAGTAGCTCAACTCCGACTGGAACCCGTTCGGTTAGAGTGCCCACCTTGGAGGACGAGAGGTTGTACAGGGAACTAATAGCATGAGTCCAAGGATGGGTAACCAGTCCTGAACATCCTGGCATATTGGATTCCCTGAGGGTGCGGCGCTAATCGAACCCATGATTCCTAAGTTGTACCAAAGGTGACCTAGGGGATACCATGGCTGGTGGACCTGGGTTTGTGTTAGGAATAATTCCCTAGCTGGGTAGGAATCGATTCGAGTCGTCGTCTCTCCCGAATAGTGAGAACTTGATTGAGCAGTAGCAATGTAGATACACCTAATGGAACTTAATGGTTATGATGATAATGTTCATAGCACTACACCGGATATGGTTACTAATGCTTGCTACCTTAATCAAGTGATTGCTCTAGTACAGGTGCTAATCTAGAGATGCCTAAATGAATAGGTTTTAACTTGATGCTAAAGATAATATATACTCAAGTTATGTACATAAGCTTTTTATGCAAAATGTTGTCAAGCTCGCTCCACCAATAAAGCCTTGCATACTCCTTGGTATCATATTATTTTTGGTTTATAATGGGTAAGTCTAGCTGAGTACCCCTCGTACTTAGGGTTTATCCCACCATGTTGCAGGTGCAGTTCTCGGCATGTAGAAGATGGTGGCTAACTGTCGGTGGGCTCGGTGACTCTGTATTCATTTCTTATCTATATGCTTTTGTTAGAGGATGTCATTTATGCTAGCAATGTATTTGGAACTTATATTATTGTAATCAATTGAAAGCTATATTGTTTTCACTAATCAGTTTTGAAACCCAAACTTGTATTACTATTTGGGAACTCATTGTAATACTATTTCTACTGCAACTCCATGTATGTGATTTGTATTTGCTTAATCATGTGATCTTGGTTGTGAAGTTGATTTACCGAGGTCTATCGCGACACTCGGTGGACTACCAAGTTTATATAAGTGAAAGTATGTGCGCGTCAACGTGTTAAACGGGGATAGTTGTACTTAAACTTGTATAAATTGGGCGGTTTTGTCACAATCCTGATGACCAAAGCAAAAGTACTTTTACTTGTCCCTATGGAACATATGCTTATCATAGGATGTCTTTCGGATTGTGCAATGCTCCGCTTCGTTCCAAAGGTGCATGATATTTATATTTTCTGATATGATAGAAGAAATCATGGAAGTGTTTATGGATGATTTTTCTGTTTATGGAAAAACTTTCAATGATTGCTTAGAAAATTTAGACAGAGTTTTGCAAAGATGTGAGGAAAAGCAATTAGTCCTTAATTAGGAAAATATCATTTAATGGTTAGAGAAGGCATAGTGCTTGGACACTTGGCGTCTGAACGTGGGATTGAAGTAGATCGAGCTAAGATAGAAGTAATAGAACAACTACCTCCTATAAATATCAAAGGGGTATGAAGTTTCCTTAGTCATATAGGGTTCTATCGTTGTTCTATAAAAGATTTTTCTCATATTGCTAGATCCCTTACAAGTTGTTAGCCAAGGATGCTCCCTTTGAGTTTGATGATGAGTGTTTAAATGCTTTTCAAATCCTTAAGAAAGCACTCATCTCTACACCAATCATTCAACCCCCTGATTGGTCACTGCCTTTTGAAATCATGTGTGATGCTAGTGATTATGCTATGGGGACAGTTTTGGGTCAAACGAAAAATAGAAAGCATCATGCAATTTCTTATGCTAGTAAAACTCAGTCATGACCTCAACTTAATTATGCAACAACTGAAAAAGTGCTCCTGGCTATTGTTTTTGCTTTTGACAAGTTTATATCTTACTTAGTAGGAGCAAAGGTTATTGTTTACATTGATCATGCTACTCTTAAATATCTCATTACTAAGAAAGATGCTAAGCCTCGGCTTATAAGATGGATCCTTTTGCTTTAAGAATTTGATTTAGAAATTAAAGATAAGAAAGGAATAGAAAATTCTATAGCTGATCACTTGTTAAGAATGTAGTTTGAGAATCCACATGAGTTGTCCATCAATGATTTTCTATAGGATGACATGCTCCTAAAGGTCACAGGCTCTGACCCCTGGTATGCAAATATTATTAATTTTATGGTTGTAGGTTATGTACCACCAGGGGAGAATAAGCGGAAGGTCATCCATGAAAGTCGCCTCCACCTATGGGATGAACCGTACCTCTACGGAGTCTGCTCCGATGGACTGCTCAGGAGGTGTGTTTCGGCTGAGGAAGCAACCAAGATCATTGAAAGATGCCACTTATCACCGTATGGAGGACATTATGGGGCATTCCACACTAATGCTAAGATCTGGCAAAGTGGATTCTTCTGGACAACCATGTATGATAACACCAAAGACTTCATACAGAGGTGCATCCCATGTCAAAAACATGGGAATATCAATGCAAGAGACGCTATGCCACTCACCACCAATCTCCAATTAGAACTCTTTGATGTCTAGGGAATCGACTACATGGGGCCATTTTCAAAATCCCGGCAGTGTGAATATATTTTGGTGGTAGTCGACTATGTCTCAAAGTGGGTTGAAACCTTACCATGTCGATCTACAGATTCCAATAACGCCAAGAGGATGTTTTCTGAGACTATCTTTCCACACTTCAAAGTTCTACGCATGGTAATTAGTGACAGAGGTCCTCACTTCATTAATAAAAAGTTTTGACGCTTCTTATCTGATCATGGTGTCTGTCATAACATCACGACACCATATCATCCTCAAACTAGCGGACAAGTAGAAACGTTAAACAAGCAAATCAAGAATATTCTACAGAAGACTGTTAATCAGATGGGGATAGCATGGAAATATAAGTTACATGGAGCACTATGGGCTTACAAAACCACCTACAAAACACCTCTTGGAATGTCACCATACTAACTTGTCTACGAGAAGACATGTCACCTACTTGTTGAGTTAGAATTCAAAGCACATTGGGCCATAAAAAGGTGGAACATGGACTTTGAAGCAGCCGGGAAGAAGAGAAGGATGCAACTCTCTGAGCTAGAGGAATGACAGGAAAAGGCATATCATAATGCAAAACTCCACAAAGAGAGGACAAAAAGATGGCATGACAAAAGATTGAAAAAGAAGAAATTCAAACCAGGTGACAAGGTGTTGCTTTTCAATTCTAGAATGAAGTTGTTCAGACATGGGAAACTATGAAGCAAATGGGAAGGACCTTACAAGTTAATTAGCATATCATCTCATGGAGCAGTAACTCTTCAAAATGATGAAGGTATGATTTTCAAGGTAAATGGTCAGTGTTTAAAAGTTTTCCATGATACACAATTGCCAGAAGAATAATTGGATATAATTAACTTTATAGAATTTAAATAACATTTTCAATTCAGCCCTTCTTTACTCTATGAAAAACCCTTAAAACATGTTTACCTGCTAAAGTATTGCTAGGATCTCTCTAGTCTTTTGCTGGTGTTTGTCTCCACATGTTGTTTATGCAAGGTAACATAATTCAAGTGTGGGGGAGGCAAACCTCTCAAGCAGAGCACAACATCAACAAATGATGAAAGAACCATGGCAATAGCCAGCTTGGGGGAGAGGCACCCCATGTATCCAGCTAAGTATTTCTCTTCCTTTGTTTTATTATATTTGGTTTGCTTTGTAAAAAACTGAAAACAAAATAAATAGTTATAATTTTTTTATTAATAATGTGTAAAGTGTGTCTAGTTTACTTTAAGAGCTAAATAAATAATAAGGACTATGAGGATAATCTCTTAAAATGGAAATGATGAATAGTTGCTCTGTTGTAATTCCTTTCAAGTACCTAGTTTTCAGTCTTGAATTCTCCCGAGTTTTGGATAAGATTGTTTTGATATAATGATTTACTCTGAGCTTGAAACTTGTGGGTAGCATATGCTTGATCTAAGTCTAGGTAATTGATGGATATGATATGAGAAGGTCTGAGCTACTATTTATCTTATTTGAAGTGACACTAAAGTTTTAGAGATTTCTTTTAAAAACATAAAAATGCTACATGATGTGTTTCTGCATGACAAAGCTTGAATTCCCACCAGAGCCATACATGTTATTTAGGCTAGGAAAACTTCCACTCATATATGCTGCTTGCTTTTGCATTGAGTTTTGTCAAGCTTTGTGACCCTTATGAGCGATTTGTCATGCTCTTAAAATCAAGATCACATACACACCTCCCACATATGCACTACTCCTACACTGGGGGTAGGAGCAAAAATATGTCTTCCATCTAGATCCACCCAAAAATGATTTACTCCTTGTTGATGGTAGATAAGTATCATTTTTAATCATCAACATAGCATGAGAAAGGACCTAAACATAAATACGATCTAGGTATAGGGGTTACACTGATAGAATTCCACAAGTTTTGGTGAATATATATTTCTGCAAGGGGTTATCAGGAAATAACCAAAAAAGATCCACATGTCAGATTTACATAGAGAAAAATCAACCATACTATGAAAAAGAATACTCTAGAAGACTCAGAAAGATCACACCCTAGAGGGTAGAGCCCATAGGCCAGGCAACAGGGGCAACTGTTTACAGTAGTTAACTATCATTTTTAACCGTCAACTTACATAAAAGAATGTTATAAAGTCAATTACCACCATAGACTAGGTGTTTAACTGACAGAATTCCATGAATTTTGGTGAATATCTATTTCTACAGGGTGTCAGCTAAAAATAATCAAAGATGGCCCACATGTCAGGTTTACATAGAGAAAAAGGGCCACGTATGGAAAAAGTATAATCTAGAAGGTTCAAGAAGCCAAACCCTAGGAGGTGGGACCCACCTGTCACTATGACAGGGGTGGGCGCCTAGCCCTAGGTGCGGCCGCCCAGCCCAGGCAGCCAATCGCCTTCCACCTCGCGGATCCTGCCTCCACCGCCTTTGAGGATGAATAAAAATTGTTGATCAAGGTCGGTTTGATCTGAGGGCTGTGGTGCTTCCTAAAGTGCTATATAAGCAAGGCCCCTGACCCCTGGAGGAGAGAGTTCAGAAACCCTAATTCATATTTTCTAGAGAGAATTCGCCTGAGAGGGGTCCCTTGAATGGATCTGTCTCTAGGGCACATACAAGAGAGTTTAGCTTTGTAGTCTCTATGTGAGATTAGAGTTATTCTTCTAGATTGAGAGAGTTAGAGTGGAGGTAGAAGATTGGAGGAAGCTCGGCCTATCGGTGTCTCCTCTCCAAGCTTGTATCTACGGGGTCAAGTCTCCTAACCCGAGGCTTGGTTCTAGGATTATTCGGCAATTCAACTTCTAATACTAAGTAAGTACGTTGTTATTATTGTTCTTTGGTTTACGGGTTTACTTTATTCGCTTTGCATAGGGAATAGAGTAATCATTCATAGCGTAAGCATGGTGCTTGGGCTAGGAATACTCATATTTATCCCCTATCTAGCCGGATTAGTGAGTACTAGCGTGGGACGTGACAATCCCATTGTTACCTTTGGAGTCTCCTCCCATTAGAAGGTTTGGTAGGATTAAGTACCCTGGTTAAGCATCCTCTGTGGTGTCTCTTTTCCATTGGTATTTCCCCTAAGAGCAATAGTATCATAGCTTGCCATAGGTTAGAACCAGACTGTCGTCGTAGTTCTCTCTAATCGCTTATATCTTTACTACCTTGTAGTGCGGCCCAGGGGTAATAGTAAAGACTAGGTTAGTCATCGCACGCTTTCTCCTTGCGGATAAAACAAATACAATACTCTGGACTTATCTCCCGGGTGAAGTGCTCACCGATATCCGTGCGCTTGCGGATTATTTCTCTTAAATTCCTTCGTGTGCGTATCTAATATCAACATGCATTTCTGGCGCCGTTGCCGGGGAGGAAGACGTCAGCTGAGTTAACCTTAAGTCTTGCTTTACCTTGTACCTATACTTTTATCTTTTCCTTTTTATTTCTTACCTTATTCTTCTTGCCTTTTTCTATCCTTATGGATAACATAAATTCAATTCCTATCTTTCAATTTTCTGCACCCATGGAGACCAGCCTAGTACCATGGGAGTCATCACAACCTATCCAAACCCCTAACTATAGGCTGAGTCCGCGGTTGATTGCAATGGTCCAAAGCCTATCCTTTTCAGGAGGAGTAGACGAAAACCCTTACCTTCATATTAGAGACTTTGAGCAAACATGTGACTGTCTTTGAATAGAGGGCATGTCCGATCAAACTTTACGTTGGAAGCTATTTCCTTTCTCTTTAAAGGAAAAAGCTAGACAATGGTATGATAAAGTCGTAGGTAAGCAAAAAGGAGATTGGGGATCCTTACGTTCTAATTTTTGTCTAGATTTTTACCCTACCTCCCAAATTGTTGACCTTAGAGTCAAGGTTCTGACTTTTAAGCAAGAACCTAGTGAATCTTTGGCCTCATCCTAGAATCATTTCACTACTCTTTTAGCATCTGGCCCAAATCTTAGTTTACAAGACCCAATTCTTCTTCAACATTTTTATAAAAGGTCTTCATAAAAATAGTAAGCAATTGCTCGATACAACTTCTGGAGGATCATTCTTTCATGTTTCGTCAGAAAAAGCAAGATTAATCTTAGATCAAATCCTATCCTCTGAATTAGATAATCTCCTAGAAGAAGAACCTCAAGTGGCTGAAGCAAATTCTTTACCAGATATACCATCTACTTCAGCTATTCCAAGTTTTGAGCAAGAAGAAGAAATTCCGTTTCCTGATTTTATGCTTGATATCGAACCCGATCTTTTTTCCGATTTTGGAAACGTTATGAATTATTATTCTATAAAGAAACCACAGAATCATCATAGTTACCTTAGAAAATCCTTGAATCCTTCTGAGGATATTTCTTGTAGAAGTACTTCAGCAGAGCTAGTGTCGGTCATAAGCAGTGAATGGTTAGAGGAATTAGAGCTTTCCTCTGATATAATCCGTTTGGATTCACCCTCTTTACCAATACGGTGCTCATTTAATTCCGATCACATAGATGCTCTCTATAATCTAGTTGTGGGCATTAATATCATGTCTGTTTCACTTGCACAACGTTTAATGAGGCACATGACATTAACCCCAACTACAAAATTGATGAAGAGTCTTTCAGGACACATTGTCCTCAGTTCAGGAATTTTACATATCCAACTAATCCAGGTAGAAGGAACCTTAGTTCATTTGAGCTTTTATATCTTCTCCATATGGGACTTCGACCTGTGGATAGGACAACCTTTTAGAAGACTCCTTTATGAAGGATAAACAGGGAAAATAAACATTTATTTTGGAAAGAAACTTTAATTCCCAATGTCTATATCTCATTCTCTAAGTACTAGGACCGAATTCTATCTAGAATCTGACCCACTAGAGGAATTTAAGGCTGCTTCTCTAGAGTTCTTAGTTGACTCAGGTCTAGAGGATGATGCTCAATTCTTCATAGAAGAAGAGGATGATTACTCTGAGCCTGAACCTTTAGATGAGTTTGCAGAGCCACCTAGACCTCCTATAGAACTTAAACTTTTACCAACCGGTCTTAAATATGCTTTTCTAAATGATGATCCAGAGTTTCCTATGATCGTAAGTGATAAACTCACTCCGGAACAAACTTTTTGCTTAATGGCTGTCTTAGAGAAACATCGATCAACTTTTGGCTATTCACTCCAAGATCTTAAAGGAATTAGTCCTGCCCTTTGCACCCATCGCATTCCCACAGATTCTATTGTTTCACCTTCTAGAGAACCACAATGTAGACTTAACAATGCGATGAGGGAGGTTGTTAAAAAGGAAGTTTTGAAACTTTTGCACGCTAGGATTATTTATCCTGTGCCACACAGTGAGTGGGTAAGCCCTGTCTAAGTTGTGCCTAAAAAGGGAGGCATGACTGTTGTTAAGAATTAGAAGAATGAGTTGATCCCTCAACGTACCGTCACAGGATAGCGGATGTGCATAGACTATAGAAAGCTTAATAAAGCTACTAAGAAGGATCATTTTCCGTTACCTTTTATTGATGAAATGTTAGAACGGTTAGCCAATCATTCTTTCTTTTGTTTCCTTAATGGATATTCGGGGTATCACCAAATCCCTATCCATCCTAATGATCAAAGCAAAACTTCCTTTACATGCCCCTATGGAACTTATGCTTATCGTAGAATGTCTTTTGGGTTATCTAATGCTCCAGCTTCTTTTTAAAGATGTATGATGTCTATATTTTCTGAAATGATTGAAGAGATTATGGAAGTTTTCATGGATGACTTTTCTGTTTATGAAAAAACTTTCGATGATTGTCTTAAAAATTTAGATAGAGTTTTGCAAAGATGTGAAGAAATGCACTTAGTCCTCAATTGGGAGAAATGCCATTTTATGGTTAGAGAAGGATAGTGCTAGGACACTTAGTGTCTGAAAGAGGTATAGAGGTAGATAGGGCTAAAATTAAAGTAATTGAACAACTACCTCCACCTGTGAATGTAAAAGGAATTAGAAGTTTTCTTGGCCATACTAGTTTTTATCGTAGATTTATAAAAGATTTCTCATTTATTGCTAGATCTCTTACTCGTTTGCTAGCCAAGGATGTTCCTTTTAAATTTGATGATGAATGTTTAAGACTTTTGAAATTTTAAAGAAAGCGCTCATCTCAGCACCAATCATTTAACCCCCTGATTGGTCTTTACCTTTTGAAATTACGTGTGATGCAAGTGATTATGCTGTGGGGGCAGTTTTAGAACAAACTAAAGATAAAAAACATCATGCAATAGCCTCTGCTAGCAAAACTTTAACAGGACCTCAACTTAATTATGCAACTACTAAAAAAGAGCTCCTTGCTGTTGTTTTTCTATCGATAAGTTTAGATCTTACTTAGTGGGAGCTAAAGTAATTATTTATTCTGATCATGCTGCTCTAAAATATTTGCTTACTAAGAAAGATGTAAACCACATTTAATACGATGGATTTTGTTACTCCAAGAATTTGACTTAGAAATAAAAGATAAAAAGTGAGTAGAAAATTCTATTATCGATCACTTGTCTAGAATGCAGTTTGAGAATTCATAGGAAATGCCCATCGATGATTCACTCCGGGATGACATGTTCTACGGGATCAACAGATCTGACCCCTGGTACGCAGATATTATTAATTTTATGGTTTTAGGATATGTACCACGAGGAGCAAACAAAAGGAAACTCGTCCAGGAAAGTCGTACTCACATATGGGATGAAGTGTACCTCTTCCGAGTCTGCTCAGATGGCCTACTCAGGAGATGTGTACCTGTTGAGGAAGGAATAAAAATCATTGAAAGATACCATTCATCTCCATATGGAGGACATTATGGGGCATTCAGCACACATGCAAAGATTTGGCAATGTAGATTCTTTTGGCCAACAATGTATGAAGACACAAGAGAATTCATCCAAAGATGTTGTCATACCTAAAATTTCCTATTTTGGGTTGTGCATAAAAAACACTAAATAAAATAAATGATTTTAATATTTGAATAAATTTATTAGATAAGTTAAGTTGCTGCTAATTTAAATATAGAAAATTATGGTTTTAAACTTTTTCATATTGATTTGATAATGTGGTGTTTGTGTGATGCTTGTCTTTGGTGTTGGTGAGTGCTATTATTTTTTTAAAATACCATAGGATGACGTTTACTTCTCATCGGAAAACTTTTTAGTATTTTCTAGATTTAAAAATTTCAATTTCGATGAGCTTAATCTTTTTCTTTGATCTCTTCATCAATCTTTTCATGAGCCCAAACCTATTTAGTTGAGTTCCTTATCTCTCCAAGAGTTCCCAGAATTTTTTCCGTGATTTTTCTGAGCTCCGGGCTATTTTTCGCAGCTTAAAAGATAATTCTAGATTTTCTAGAATTATTTTTATTCGTGGAATTAAAATAATCCCGAAATTAAGAAAATCCAAAAAGTTTTCAAACCCTACAACTATATATATGTCGGCGTAGCCCTCGACGCCCTAATTTCAGAAGTACAACCTTTATCACGAGCCGCCGCTCGTAGCTCCCTCCACCCCTCGCCGAAGTTATTCATCTACAGTTTGCGTTCCGACGAACTTCCGGCGATGGTTCGGCGAGCTTTTTCGGCCACCTCGGACATCTCTGGCGAATTTCGCTTCCACTCCGAGGTTCGTCTCGTCGTCCTCTTCACCGGCATACTTTTCGTTGTGCGAATCCATCACCGTTTGATCTCTCTCTATCGTTTTTCTTTTTCTAGCGGCCAAGCATCGGACTGCTTCAACCGGCCGGCCATGGCATCCGGGCAGGCTCAGCTCAGCCGTGGTGGAGTCGTGCCTTCGCGCCGGAATCGCGGGCTGGTAGAGGCCGCCCACCGCTCCGGCCCTGCCTATCCCTCCGCATGGCTGGAGCTCTATCCCCGTGGCCATGGTGGCCATGTCTGTTCGTGCGGATCATCACAAGGATGAAGATGGTGGTAATTACAAGATTACCATTGCTTCTTTTAATCTTCGCAATTTATTCATTCGATCTCCGATTCGAGTAGTTCTAGTTGCATTAGTTTCGTAACGTCGCGATCTACACAGTAGCGCTAGTGTTCATCACTTTATGTAATTATGGATTTATTGATTTAAATATAATTTGATTAATATTTATTTAATAGTGTTTAATTAAAAGCAACTTAGGGTTGTAATTCTGCGTTTGTCACGTTGCAACCTCGCTGACCGTAATCTGCATGCTAGTAATGACTTTTATCATGTTATGTATTTATGAATTTAATCATGTTAATCTTGTTCATGTTTATGCATTTAATCCTACTAATTTGATTAATGATTAGGCAAACTTGTTTCTAATATTTTTATATTTATTAGTCAACTTAAATATGCATTTATTAGTTATAATTTGCCTAGTTTAAACATGATCATATAAAGTCGGTTTAGATGCAATTTGATTAATAATTATAAAGTGTCGTTTTGAATTAAAAGTAATTCAGGTTTATCTCCGGTCTTTTATGAATAATAAAATGTTAACTAGATAAATATCAAGTTAAATATTTGTCTAACTGAACCCACGTCATATACAGTTTGAGGAGATGCTATCAGATGCACTTTTCTTTTGCAAAGTTTTAATTTAATTTGATTAACGGATAGATGCATGTTTATAAATAAATCATGATTAGCTTTAACTCGACTTTAGAAATTAAATATCATTAATGATTATTTAATTGCCCTCTCTAAATAAAACAATATAGGTTTATACTTCGATCTTTAGTAATCAAAAGCTATCATGATTAATAAAAACTTAAATGTTTCTTAAATATAACTTGTATAGTTTATGCTAGAAACATATAATGATTCGATTATTTGTTATCACCTGCTTTATGCTTTCTAATTTATAAATTTTTAAATGATTAAATAATATATACTTATTTATTCTAAATAAAATATAACTAAGGTTTACTTCTGCCTTTTCTAATTAACTATAATTTGACTAATTCAGTTCTAGATTAATTCTTTAAATTGTTTAATCACTTAATTTCATTAACCAAAATAGATCAAGTGTTTAGTTTGTCTTCTTCAGTTATATTGCCAACCTCGATAGACGTGTCCTCGGTACCGATAGTGCTGTCCTTAGTCATTCTTGCGCTCTCATTACCATAGCAACAAGTCGTGATGTTTATTGCGCTTTCTTTTAAAGTGCCTTCTTTGTATGATGTTTATTCTTAGATGTGTTTGTTGTCTGTTTGCTGTGCTTGGTTGCTGTGAGTAGAGGAAGCATGGTTCGTCAGCGCTGAAGACTAGGAGCTGAGGACTGACAGTCGAAGCAGAGGTTGGAGACTAAAAGATAGCAGCTGAAGATTTTGAGCAGCTTAATTTAGGAAAAAGGCAAGTATAACATGGGACCATCCTTGTTGTCATATTTACTGAAATTATCATACATATGTATGTGTCTTCCTTGACAATCTTAGAGATTATAACTTAGTGATTGTTATCTTGATTCCTTGTCAACCTTGGGGATGCATTTGGATAGCTATTGCTAGTGCTTAATTATGAACAATGATCTTGTAATTTGATTAATGGATTAAGAAATCAACCTTTAATGATGATTTTATTTACTATTGAAAAGGAGGCTAGAGCATGTGGGTTATTTTGATGCTCTGGTTTCTCTGCATAAGGACTTATCTGTACGTGATCATCCGGGACATACAATATAGCTGTGAGGGCTATATGGCTCTGGCTCTAGTTGTTCAAGAGACATTTTCTAGCTTGTTAGAGGTTATGTTAAATGGCGTAAGAATGACTTGCCACGTTGGGTGTAGGACAACCTCTAGTCTGTGAGTATAGCCGAGAAGGAATTATGCCATTTGAAAAGGGGTTCCTACATCTGCCTGCCAAGTGAATCTAATGGCCCTAACTTGTTAGACAAACTCTTGAATGGCTTTATATAGTTTCTTGTGTTTAGTGATTCATGACCCCTTAGCATGTGAAAATCATGACTCACAGTAAAAGTGTACACCTCTGCGCAGAGTTAGAAACTGGTATACTAGCCGTGCCCACGGATACGGGCGGCCCTGGAACATCTACAGATAGCTGATCACCATTGTTATATCATGCTTAATTATTGATGTTATTATTATGCTCATGTTAATGCTATTCATTATTCTTATTACAATTGATTATTGGTTCATTAATGGGAATTGGATTACCATGATGTTACTCAATTGCTAATTATATAATGAATAAAAGCTAAATGCAGTCAAACAATGTCTAGCCTTTTTGAGGCTCATGAACCCTATGTTATACTTGTTGAGTTCGACATGGACTCACTCTTGTTATTTCCCCACACTCCAGTGTGTAGTAAGGTGCTACTCAGAAGAAGGATTCAGAGGTAGTGGAGTTTCTAGAAATCTTTCAGAAGTGTTAGGCATACGGCGCCACCGGTCAGCCATCCCTAAGAAGAATGGAGCCTGAAGTTTAGTTACCGTTTCATGATACTCTGATGTAAGTGTTAATATAGCTATGTATATGTTATATAATAACATTGTTTCTGATACTTTTTCATTCTGACATATATGTGGACTTCCTGGGCATACATATGTTTAGCCTGGTTTTGTTCTTTAGAAAACCGGGTGTGATAGAGGTGGACCATGTCAGAGGCATGGCAATATCAATACAAGAGATGCTATGCCACTCATCAACAACCTTCAGATTGAACTCTTTGATGTCTGGGCAATCGACTATATTGGACCATTCCCACCATCGAGGAAATGCGAATACATTTTGGTGGCAGTAGATTATGTCTCCAAATGGATTGAAGCCCTGCCATGCAAGAAGGCCAATAACATAAATTCCAAGAAGATGTTTGAAGAGATAATATTTCCTAGATTTAGAGTCCCGAGGATAGTGACAAGTGACAGAGGATCACACTTCATCGACAAGCGCTTTGAGAACTACTTGTCTAAGCATGGAATACGTCATAACGTCACTACCCCCTATCATCCTCAAACAAGCGGGCAAGCAGAAACATCAAATAAATAAATCAAGAATATTCTACAAAAGACAGTAAATGAGATGGGTACTGGATGGAAGGACAAGTTACCCGATGCACTCTGGGCATATCGAACAACATACAAGACACCTATTGGGATGTCTCCTTATCAGTTGGTGTATGGGAAGACTTGTCACCTACCAGTTGAGTTAGAATTTAAAGCTCACTGGGCTATCAAGAAATGGAACATGGACCTTGATGCTATCGGAATAAGAAGGAAAATGCAACTCTCAGAGTTAGATGAATGGAGAGAAAAAGCATATCACAATTCAAAGATTTATAAAGAAAGAGTTAAGAGATGGCATGACAAGAGAATTAAGAAGGAGTTCGCCCTAGGAGATTAGATATTACTTTTTAATTCTAGGGTGAAACTTTTTGGACATGGAAAGCTATGAAGTAAGTGGGAAGGGCCAATTAAAGTGGTAGATGCATCATCACATGGCGCGGTCATGCTTCAAAATGATGAAGGTATGTTATTCAAGGTAAATGGTCAACGCCTTAAATTATTTTTAGAGCCCAATAAAGAATTAGATGTTATTAATTTCTTTATTACTTAAGTATTGTTGGGCCTGACCTTTTTAGTTTTCGTTTTTCGGGGCCCAACATATTTTTCGAAATAACAAAAATATTTAGAAAATTCTACGAAAAAGTGAACCGGAGCCGGGCTCGTAGGCCGGGCGCCCGCCCCTAGGGCTGGGCGGCCGCCCCACCCCCTGTGCCGTTTCACCGCCACCTTTTGCCTTCGTGATTCTTCTACATTCTTCTTCCAAAAAAAATTTATTCCTAGTTTATTTGGGCGTTTTTATCACAAGATACCATTTAGATGCCGTTATGGTCCACTGAACCCTTCTATATTAACTACCCTTAATGTCAGTCATCTTCATCCCATCAGATCATTCCTCTTTTCCTTTTAGAAGCTTGCTAGTTCTCTCTCCCAAGCTCCAATGCCCAACTACGACAAGAGGATCATCCCTTATGGTCTCGACCTCAACTCCATCCCCAAGGAAGATCCAAATTGCAAAGCTCTTATCCCAATTAGCAATGCTCAACCCCTAGCTACCATTCCACCAAAACCTCATAGCTATAGCCAATCTTACTTCGCTCAGCCAGTTCTCATAGCACCTCCGTAGCCCCTCTTGCTAGAAGATAAACTATCGAAGGAGCCTATCGTCAAGCTACCTGCTGGAACCAAGTTTTTGCCACCGAAGCACAATGAGACGCTTGTTGGTGTGAAGACCAACAAGAAAGGAGAGATCGTCTGCGCCAAGTATAGCACTGGGAAACACACTTACTTCGAAGGAGTTCGCGCTCATCCAAGCAAAGTCAAATTCCTTCCACCCGAAGAAGCTCCTAAGCATGCCCTTGCTAAGGTTGAAGCTCCGCGCAAGCGTCGCAAGACTTTAGCTGATCTAGAAAAGCTGATAGAGGCTCAGCAAGCTACTATCTCCTCTATAGAATCCACTCTACGCCTTCAGAATAGATGTTTTCTTCGCATGCACGAGAAAGTAGAGGACATAGAGAAGAACAATAAGGAACTAGAAAAGCGCGTAAGTGCTTTAGAGCCTCCTAAGCCGAAGAAGTAGATTGAGTCCGTTTAGCAGTTGATAAGGCATTTTCAAGATTAGTTGCTAGATTGCTTAAATTCTTTTATTAAATCTTTCATTTATTTGTAAACAAAGTTCCTTACATGATATTGAATAAAGAGTTGGTTTCTTATTATTATTAGATATATTTTGCTTGTGCTTTTGTCTCCACCATGCTTTGTATAAAGGAAACTAGGAAACAAGTATGGGGGAGACCCTCAACGATATAACAGAACAGATTTTACCGCACGAACGAAAAATCTTGAAGATACATAACACGAGGACCCTTCATGTCGAAGCGAGCTTTAGAGATCCACCCCAAGTGGGGCTGACGCCCTAGAGGTAAGCCCTCCTTGCTCCATCCTTCGACCATGGTCAGGTATGCTCCCTATATGTTCCAATTTTTATATACACACTTTCTGTTACGTTTCGCATTATGAATTCTTAAGTATAAACTATTTAATACTAAAATTAAAAAGATAGATTATCTTAGTCATGATCTCTTTATAGACTCACACCATGATTCTTTTCTGGGAGTCCTGTTACTGTTGGGAACTTAACTTTTAGGGACCCCATATCATTTAAGTTGTTGTGGAGTGAGAGACAGTAGAATCATGAGAACCTAATTTCTGATACTTTGTCACTTGGAGGATTTATTTTACAAAAATGTTAAAATTTCTAGCTATGCTTCTCCTCTGTGGTAAGAATAAATGCCTAATAGAGCCTTATATGTATAAAACTAGCACATAAGCTATTTACTTTGTGTTGAGTTTGGTCAACCCGTGCTAGACCCTTGTTGAGAGGTGGGCCATGCTCTCAAGATTAGGATTCACACTAATTCTTGCACCCCTTGCTATTTCTACCCTGGAAGTACGCACCACCATATTACCTATTTATCCACTCAAAAATTTGTTCTACTCCTACCCTAGGAGTAAACAATCAAAGAAAAAATATATATCACCTATAGGTTTTCCTTGATTGCTAGCCATGATTCTAAAATGCTCTAGAATGTTATCGTTCTCTCATAATGTTTTATCAAAGTTCTATGCATGTTATTAAGTAAGTAAAAAAAAGATAGGAAAAGAAAAAGAGAGAAGAAAGAAAAAGAAAGTATTGATTTTGCCTTTTGGGAAGTACAAGTTTCAATTTGCAATTTCTCAAATCAAAGTTGAATAAGTGTATCTTCTGTAAAGGAGCATTATAGAATTATCTTGCACCCCCTCTACCTTCCACAAATATTTCCTATTATGTTTATTCTTTTGAAACCACACCACATGCACGTCCTGATCTAGGGGTATGTCACTCCCCTCCTTGGATCCTGTTTTGACTGGGCAATATATGCAAAGTAAGTAGCTACATCCTTGAAATACCATCAACTCCAGATAAGCTTTTGTAGAATAGGATGTGCTATATGGCATTTGTCATACATACCTTAGAGAGATCTACAAATACCACATATCTTGAGTGACTTGAGAGTACCACAAGAGGTAGAAGGTAAGCTATGTTTTTATTTCAAATACATAAAAAAAACACCAAGTGATAGGTTGAAAGGAGAAAGGGGCTCAGTCAGGCTGTTCCATTCTTCAACTGCCTAAAATGGTATGGTAGACACTTTGAATCCCGCAGTACAGGTATGACTAAGGAATAAATCTACTGTTGATGTCTTCATTAGAGATTATGCCTAAAGGTAATCTATTCTTTTCTCGAGGACGAGTAAAAGTCTAAGTGTGGGGGAGTTTGTTGACGGTAGTTAACTATCATTTTTAACCGTCAACTTACATAAAAGAATGTTATAAAGTCAATTACCACCATAGACTAGGTGTTTAACTGACAGAATTCCATGAGTTTTGATGAATATCTATTTCTATAGGGTGTCAGCTGAAAATAATCAAAGATGGCCCACATGTCAGGTTTACATAGAGAGAAAGGGCCACATATGGAAAAAGTATAATCTAGAAGGTTCAAGAAGCCAAACCCTAGGAGGTGGGACCCACCTGTCACTATGACAGGGGCGGGTGCCCAGCCCTAGGGGCGGCTGCCCAGCCTAGGCAGCCAATCGCCTTCCACCTCGCGAATCCTACCTCCACCGCCTTTGAGGATGAATAAAAATCATTGATCAAGGTCGGTTTGATCCGAGGGATGTGGTGCTTCCTAAAGGGTTATATAAGCAAGGCCCTTGGCCCCTGGAGGAGAGAGTTCAGAAACCCTAATTCATATTTTCTAGAGAGAATTCACCTGAGAGGGGTCCCTTAAATGGATCTGTCTCTAGGGCACATACAAGAGAGTTTAGCTTTGTAGTCTCTATATGAGATTAGAGTTATTCTTCTAGATTGAGAGAGTTAGAGTGGAGGTAGAAGATTGGAGGAAGCCCGGCCTATCGGTGTCTCCTCTCCAAGCTTGTATCTACGGGGTCAAGTCTCCTAACCCGAGGCTTAGTTCTAGGATTCTTCAGCAATTCAACTTCTAATACTAAGTAAGTATGTTGTTATTATTGTTCTTTGGTTTACAGGTTTACTTTATTCGCTTCGCGTAGGGAATAGAGTAATCATTCATAGCGTAAGCGTGGTGCTTGGGCTAGGAATACTCGTATTTATCCCCTACCTAGCCGGATTAATGAGTAGTAGCGTGGGACGTGACAATCCCATTGTTACCTTTGGAGTTTCCTCCCATTAGAAGGTTTGGTAGGATTAAGTACCCTTGTTAAGCATCCTCTGTGATGTCTCTTTTCCATCGATATTTCCCCTAAGAGCAATAGTATCATAGCTTGCCATAGGTTGGAACCAGACTGTTGTCGTAGTTCTCTCTAATTGCTTATATCTTCACTACCTTGTAGTGCGGCCCAAGGGTAATAGTATAGACTAGGTTAGTCATCGCACGCTTTCTCCTTATGGATAAAATAAATACGATACTCTGGAATTATCTCCCGGGTGAAGTGCTCACCGATATCCATGCACTTGCAGATTATTTCTCTTAAATTCCTTCGTGTGCGTGTCTAATATCAACAGCGTCCGCCCCTAGGCCTAGGCTCCCGCCCTACCCAGGTGACCAATCAGAGCCAAGCTCCTGGATCATGCCTCCACCGCCTTTGAGAATCAACAATAATCATTCATCAAGGTCAGTTTGATCCAAGGGTTGTGGTGCTTCCTAGAGGGCTATATAAGCAAGGCCCCTGGTCCTAAGAGAAACCCTAATTCATTAGAGAGAGAACTCATTCCATTCATTCAGAGAAGCCCTAGAGCCACCATCTCAATTAGATCTCTAGTTTAGCATAGCTACATAAGATTAGAACTAGAAGGAGCCAAGCATTGCTAGATTTCTAGATCTGTCAAGAGAATACTTGATAATTCTCTCCTACTTTTATATTTGTTCTTATATTATTCATCTAGTTCATCATTTGTATGAATATGACTTTAGTCTATTCTATCATATTAGATATGACTTTGCTCTATTTGATTATGTTCTCAATTATATTGTTCTTAGTCTACTTTGATTATATGCTTGGCATGGTTCGATCAGAATTATATTTAAGTATAGGATCGTATAGCGCTTGCTCATTGATATCATGGGTGAGTGGTAAACATTGTGTAGGCGTGGTTCCTATACCGTATTTACCTACGATTGCACCCTATATTCCGGACCGTGTGGTAGATCGCGGGAGTGACAGTCCTGTTGAGTCCTTTATAGTCCACCTCCTGAGTATAGGGCAGGCAGAGCACAACTATTACAAGGAACTGATGGCTATGTTCTATATCTTCCTTAGTAATATCACTATGCATAGATATAACATTTTCTTGTCATGATTGCCAAGTGTAATTGCACTAATCATCGTATGCTTTGACTGTATAGTTAGAATAACCTAGGATTTATCCTTATAGTTCATCCTAATCCATGCTAGTGCTATATGCTTAGAGTAATCTATTAAGATGTTTATCATTATATGTGGCTATGAGCTTATCAGTTATCTCTTATTATTCTTTATTTATATATATATTATTTATCTTGTGACACTTACCCTATATGAGAAGATACATAAAGACATGGTTATGCTCTCCATTATCACATGCAGTGATGCTCATTGCTCATTATCCTTAGCATCCCTTTCCCAGTAGTAAAAATATAAATAACGATACCTAGATTACTCCTGGTTAAAATGCTACATCGGTATTATCTGTGCGCTTGCGGATTTCATATTTATTTCAGAGGAGCATTTGAATATTTTAGTACCATCACCTTTAGTATCATGCTAGGGATGACAACCTAGCTTAGGTGGCATTACAGGTGTCAACAAGCATTTTTGGCGCCGTTGCCGGGGAAGGTTGAATTGCTATTCAAAGGATAATGAGCCATCACTTGCATCCACTAATGTGATCGAGAAACCATCATCCTTCTCTACTCATATAGCCTTACCCTTGTCTATTGTCTATTTATATATTATATACATGGTAATGTATGAGTAGGTTTGGCTATCTAGATAACTCCATCGATAATCCAGAATTATTGTTCAGAAGAGCAAGAGCCAAGCTAAAGAAAGTTCAAGTAGACACATCATCATCTCAGCTTGAAGCTCCACTCTCTAATTTGGAAGGCCAACCAAGCATAGTTCAAAACTTAACACCAAAGTTCGATGCCATGGCAAACAAGTCACTCTGTCAGTTCTCAGCTCCAACTACAGCTAACATTCAGACTGGACCTGCGGCAGAGATCGAGCAAAACTTTGAGCTAAAACCGGCGTTGATCAACATAGTGCAAGCCAGCCAATTTTGTGGGAAGGCACATGAAGATGCTAGTACTCATCTCCAACACTTCTTGGAGATTTGCAGCACTTTCACCATCAAGAATGTCCCCAGAGATGCCATACTACTTTGCCTCTTTCCATTCTCACTCTTGGGGAGAGCGAAGCAGTGGTTCTATGCGAATAAGGAGAAGAATACTATGTGGGCACTCTGTTCCACCAATTTCCTAGCGAAGTTCTTTCCCATGGGTAAGAACTTCGCTAGGCGTGGGAAGATATCAAGTTTTCAGCAGCAATATGATGAGTCAGTCCCAGAAGCATGGGAGCGCTTTTAAGACTATATTCTAGAATGTCCTCATCATGGAATGGAGAATTGGCTACTTATATAGACCTTCTATCATGGGCTCACCAATAGTACCCGAGACTATGGATGCTACCGCTGGAGGAGCATTCTTATCACTTACAATCAATCAAGCCACAGCTCTTGTGGAGAAAATGGCGTCCAACCAAGGTTGGAATGAAGAAAGAACTCAAACCCACAAGAGAGGTAGAGGTATGCACCAGCTGAAGGAGGTAGACATGTTGTCTGCCATGATGGACCTACTTATGAAGAGGCTCGATGAGAGAGCCGGCAAGAAGAAGGAAGTCATGCACATTCATGATTCCCGCATGACTTGTGAAGAGTGTGGAGACACTAGGCATTCAGGAAGCAATTGCCCAGAACTACAAGAGGATGTGAACTACCTCATCAACAACAACAACTACAACCGTCCTCAACAAAATCAAGGCTAGAATCAACAGCAAAGGCCTAACTACTCAGGTAACTACTCATGTAATTATCAAGGTAATAATTCTTCTAATCAACCACCTTTGAGAGAGTTAGTACTTAATCAAGGAAAGTTAATGGATAGCCTGTCTAAGAAATTAGCATCCAATGATAAAACATTAGAAACAATTAATAACAGAATGGATAGCTTTTGTACTACTATTAAGAATCAACTCAGCTTTAATAAGATGCTAGAGTCTCAGTTGTAACAGCTTGTCAATATTGTTCCTGCTAACCAAGGTAAAATTCTGGGACAACCAAAAGATCTAGAAACTGCTAATCTTGTAGACATATTTAATGCAGGAAGTTATTAGAGTGACCCTATCTCCAAAGGATGGAACGATGAGACTCTGCCAATCAAGAAAGGTGATCCAGGAAGACCTGTCATCATGATCTCCATTGGAAGCATGAACTTCAACGAAGCTATCTGTGACTTCGGTGCAAGCGTCAACATCATGCCTAAGGTGATCTATGATAAAATGTTTAATTATCCTTTATTGTATACAACCATGTGCTTGTAGCTTACAGATCAGTCACTTTGCTACACCAAGGGAATCCTAGAAGACATATATGTATGAGTAGGCTGCTCATATGTTCCTGCAGACTTCGTGGTAATAGAGACAGGTGGTGATGAGAAGTCACCTATCATTTTAGGACAACCGTTCTTGAACACCGCTAGAGCTATCATCTACACCAACACTACCAAGATATGTTTTAACATCAAAGGAAAAAGAGAGACCTTCTTCTTCAAGGACAGAGTGTTGCAGTTCCCTACACACCCTCAACATCCCTATGAGCCAAAGAAGAAGAACAATCGGAGGAACAAGAACAAGAACAAGAAGCCACAATAGATGGAATCAGCGAGAGTGATCACTGCAATCCACGAAGAGCATAATCATCAGCTCAAGTCCCCATACCTACTCAAGAGAGACAACCCAGGTGTCCCAACCATTGAATGCACAATCAACAGGAGCTCCTTTCAGAAAGCTGTCTGTGACACTGGATCGGGCATCAACATAATGGCCAAGGTAACTTATGAATATCTATATGGTACTATGCCTTTAGACCAAACCTATGCGCAGCTGCAGATGGCGAACTAATCATTTCGCTTCATGGACGGAATAGCTAAGAACTTCCCCATACAAATTGATGACCACTTCATCCCGACTGACTTCTTAGTCATCGACATAGGAGAAGATAAGTACGATCCACCGATCATCCTAGGGAGACCATTCCTGAGCACCACCAAGGCCATCATCTACATTGCAACAGGAGAAGTGCATTTCTAATTCCCCTCAGAGAAGGTACGCCGCTATTTTAACAATAACTATATAGTTGACGAAGAACCCAATAAGAACAGAACCAGAAGAAGGCGTCGTAACCACACCTAGAAGAATTAGATCCCCAAGGATGGATGGGTTGACTATGAAGGAGAGGTATCAAGATATGAAGATCGATTTCCTAAAGACAATACATCTCCTGAGAGAGAAGCTGTATCGCTAACAGAGAGTGACTCAGTCACTAAGGAGTACAAAGAAGATGAGACAAAAAAGCAAGCTTCCTCCTCAAAGTCAACCTCACCAACAAAATAGGTATGGAAAGCAAAAGAAAATTCAACATCAGATTCAGCACAATTAGAGGCACCACTTGATCCATCCGAGGTGCCCCAGAATGATTAGAGCAAACAAGAGGTCCTGTTCGGAGGACCCAAATCACCGAACACCATGCCAAGAGGTAACTTGGTAGTTATCAATATTTCCCTCTTTAATTCTGCATTTAATTTTTCGCACCATATTTACTTTCCTTTATCACATGTTTAGTTACACTTTATTTTTGCATAGGAAAGAAAATAAATATATCTTGCATTGCATCATAAAATTACTAAGCCCTATTGTAACAGAACCGACCAATTATACGAAATTAAGTAAGAAAATCATCCATCAAGCAGACGATTTAGCAAACTTAAGCCCGTATAACCCGGTAGTCCGTGAAATCATGACGGATTTCAAACCAACTTACATATCAGCCAAGATCATAATAAGTTTAGCAGTCACCATCACAAATTACATAAAAGTTCACATCGCAAATACATCGGAGTTTAAACATAGTTATTACAAACCAAGTTCAAATAAAAGTAGCGGAAGCATTTAGTTCAAACCACACACACTCACACAGAGTTCGAAATAAAGTGCCAGCTCAGGATCATCTCCAACAAAAGCATCAGACGAGACGTAGGGAATGACCACTGCCCGTGGTCCTAAGCTTCACCCATCGCAGGATAAAGGCAGTTGATACAGTAGCCGTAATACATCTGCCCATCTGCAACAAGTGGGAACAAAGCCCTAAGTACGATAAGGTACTCAGCTAGACTTACCCGACATAACCGAAAATAAATTGACACCAAGGATCATGACAGGCTTTATGGTGGGGTAGCTGACTCATTTGCAAAAAGGCATTTTTAGTATTTAAAGAATCCTTTTCTAGAAGCTTTGCATCAAGTTAAATCTTTATTAACCTATCAACTACATTTGCACCTGTACTAGAGTAACATGTAATTAAACAGGTAAGAATAACCAATGATCATTAACAACTTCCATCATGTCATATTCCATATAACTGTCCAAGTGTTCCATCAATATTACTACGATGAAGTAACTCAAGTCAAGTGTTCACTATCCAGTGAACGATGGCAATTCGAATCGATTATTAACCAGCTGGTAATTTATTCCTCACACAAACCTCACTCACCCGCTAAAGTGAGATATTGGTCACCGAGTCAACCATTCAGGTAGTCTCGAGTTTGCCAGGAATCACATGTACCGGGGGTCGCCCGACTGCTCTTTGGCCATATCATCACGCCCCCATGTCCTACCACACCTGCTCCGGTACAGTGCGTTGCGGGCAATCCACTCGGCCCGAATAATCTCCTAGCTTCGCGGTTGAAAAGTACATTATTCGGCCAGCTAAATGTAAGGCATGCGTTCAACATGACTCGAGGCCCAACAATGGTCGGTCCTTAATCGACATAGACGGAAAACACTATAGTCCGAAACCCTACAAGTCTTTGTCCGATCTCAATTTCACATTAACACTTAGTTATTCTAAGATGACATACTTTTTCAAGCAGATCCAGGTAACCACCTATAGCTCGCAGGTGACAGGAAATCACCCGACTTCTACCGGTCTAAGCAAGCTAAGCATTTCATGACTATGAATACCAAGGTAACAAGGATATGGTAGAACAGGGTAAACAAGGTATAATGCAGCAACGGTTGCAAACAACTCCTAAACGTAATGCATCAGTTAAAGTAAAGCATTAATAAAATATTTGCAAACCGGGAGAGAAATGCTCCGGGGCTTGCCTCTTTCGAAAGAGCTCGGGCGGTGGTCGGGGCACTCTGGAAGATCCTCACTGACCTCCTCGTCGGCTTCGGGCACCTCCTGCTCTTGCACCTCGGACTGCTCTTCCGGCTCCTTGGGAACTGCTACCGGAGTTACTTCTTACGATCCTGTATGATGCAAATGTATAAGTGCTCATGCCTAGGTGCATTGTAGGGATGACATGTAATGATCATGAAGAATGTGATGTAGATGAACAGGTTTACTTTATTGCATAAAATAGGAATACAACTCTTCTACAAGGTAGTCTACATCATCCAAGAACATGTACTCGTATGCTACTACAAACATTCTCTACCATGCCAAGTCACCACAGAAATCTAAGATGCTTCAAAGATACACCAAAGCAAATCTTATTAATTAGTCATGTATTAACAAGGTTAATTAAACCCTAATTGCAACTAGGTTTGAACAGCAACACCTATTTTGGTAGCATAGAAAAATCTGAGAAAATTACAGTAGCTTACTATCATCTAATCTAGCATGCCACAAAAATTTCATTACATTTGGAGTACTAGAACTGCCTACACAAAAATAACAAGCTAGGACCTAAAAATGAGCATAAAAATACTTTATACTATGAAAAGTATCAAATAACAAATTTAGCATTTTTTCTACATTCTACACAACAAACAATCACTATAGAAAAATTATTATATGCATGTTTTATTCATATTTTTCTCTCTATCAAAAATAACAATTATTAACAATAATAAGCACTTGTACTACACATAAACATTTTTCTATAGAACATGCATGACACATATTTTTCCTAGAAATTACATCACAAAATAAAATTATTGCAAGTGGAACCATATTTTTCTAAGCTTTCTATGATTTATTACATATTTATCAAGAAAACAGCAATTTCAGTGATTAAATAAAAACCCTACAGAAAAGTATTTCAAACTTGACATGCAATATTTTTACATCATATATCTAGTCTTAACAAGTCTACCAAAATTTGTTTCACAATTTTTGGAGTCAAAATGAGCAAGTTATGAATTTCTAAAGCATTTATTTCTTTTCTGGAATTCATTTTCAAAATCCTTTTAAAACAATTCGACTGAAACTGCTACGTGCACCCGGCACAGTGCACACGCGCGCACAAGAGGAGACAGACATGTGGGCCCGTGACCCCACGGGTCAGTCATAGGGAGAGGGAGAGAGACGCCGGCGGCCACAGCTCGCCGGCGGTGAGGTCTCCGGCCAGGCCAAGGTCACCATGCGGACCACCTCGATCTCGCGAACTCGATGGCACACACGCGATGGCCAACGGAGCTCGGAGGACCGGTCACCGCCGTCCATAGCGGAACGGTGGCGTGGGTGGTCGCCGGCCAGCCATCCCCGACCACGATATGGTCACCGGAAGGGTGCTCGAGCACCGGTGAGTCGAGGCGAACAAGAGGCGCGTGCAAGAAGGAAAAAAGGTGGAGCGGAGAGGAGTGGCCCACGGAGTGAAAATCTCCGGCGAGCTCGGCCAGAACTTCAGTGAGCGATTCCCGCGGAGGGAAGGCTTACCACGGGCGGTTGAGGTGAGCGTGGGCTGCGCCAGAGGGAGGAGAAGCCCGGGGCAAGATAGAGCGGCTCGCGGTGAGACGGAACGACCGGAACACGCGTCTCCGGTGATGGCGTGCGCGGTGGCGGAGGCGGAACTGCGACCGGTGCACGCGGGAAAGAGCAAGGCGAAAAGAGGGAAGAAGAAGGGCGAGGTCCTGCGGGCAGGTTTGTAGTGGCGAGCGCGCGCGCTGGTAGGGGCGACCGGGGCGCCATCTGGCCGGCGTCGCCGGCATGCGCTCGCCACGCGGCGGGCGCGGCCTGCCGCGACCGGGACAGCGAAGCGCGAGCGGGAGAGAGAAGGAGGCCGCGTGGGCGTGGGCCGGGCCGTGGTCGCGTGCGGGTGAGCTGGGCCGCTTTGGCCAGCGGGCCGAAAGGGAGGCGGCGGCCCGTTAAGGCCGAAAACAACTTTTCCTTTTATAAATAAATTTCTAGATTTTCTAATTTGATTCAAATTTAAATTTTGAAGATGAAAAAGGTATTTTCATAAGTTGTCCCCAAAACAAAAGTTGTTCAAAATTTAATTCTCTACAACTTTCATTTAGGGCACTTTTCAAAATTCTAAACAGATTTTAAATTAATGATTTAAAGTCCAATTTTTAAATAAAAACTCATTTTTCTAGAATATTTTTAAAAGCAAAATTTGGGGACATTTCGAATACAAAAGTTGCTCCAAAAATCATGCTAATTAATTCTAAGTCATTTAAAGTTATAGCCAAACAAGTTTTACCACTCTTAGCAAGCAAATACAATAATTTAGGGCTCAAACAGATGTTTTTCACACTTCAATTTAATTTCAACTTATATTGCATGTGATGATGAACATGTATGTGATGCTAATGATCATGCTTTGGGATGTTAATGCATGCTTAACACTCAGGGGTGTTACACCCATGCAAATAAATTTGTGGCATAAAACCTATAAGTCTACTTGCTGTGGTGACATAAAAAATAAAATAAAGAAGCATTCATCATCCTTTATAATTCCTTGCATAGTATAAATATAAAAGCATAAAAATATGGCAACACAAGATCCTACTAGAAAGATACATCTGTTAAGAGATTCTAGATGCTCAAGGCTTAGAGGTTTATCACTAACACTTAATCAAGTTCCACAAGCTTTGTTGTCTATTTGAGCTTCAAAGAATTTGAAGGATCAAGGAAAGCAAACAGATAGAAGGACAATTTGTCCCCTATGAGAGTGTTGTCTCAACAATCATCATCATGAGCACTCTAATGAGGGAAGTACAACTTCACTGTCTGCCTACTTCATCAAGCAAGACTATGTCAACATCCAGCTTGGGGGAGAGCATCCCCCATGTATCCAGCTAAGTATTTTCTTACTTACTTATTTTTGCTTTGATATATGAAACAAATAAAAAGATGCATAACCTATAGAAACTCAAATAAATGTTTTCTTATATATATGTATATGTTTTATGTATAATCTTTAAGTTTGATAAATAAATATAGGAGAGTGTGCTAAGTTTTATCTTGCTAAGTGAACCCCTAGAATAAACTCTTATATGGAAATGATGAATAGTTACTCTATCGTAATTTCTTTCAAGTACCTAGTTTTCAATCGCGAACTCTCTTGAGTTTTGGACACAATGGTTTTGATTTAAGATTTGCTCTAAACCTGAACTTGTGGGTAGCGAATGCTTGATACAAGTCTAGGTAGTTGATGGATATGATATGGGAAGGTTTTGAGCTATTGTCTATCATGCTCCTAGAGATACTAGAGTTCTGGAGAATTTATCTTTTGAAAATTAACTTGCTACATGATGAGTTTCTGTATGACGAGAGTTTAAATTCCTACCACAGCCATATACATGTTTATAGATTAAGAAGACTTACATTCATATTTACTATTTGTGAGCATTGAGTATGGTCAGGCTGTGTCGATCCTTAGGAACTGGTCATGTAGTTAAAATCAAGATCCACCTATACGCTCTACCTATATATGTTGCTTCTACCCTAGAAGTACACATCCATCTTTATCCATATACATCCACCCATATATTCTGCTTCTACCCTAAAAGTACAAATCCACATATATTCTATTTAGATCCACCCAGAAAAATAGTTCTACTCTTATACTGGGAGTGAACTATTCAAAAATATCCCTATCATCCATTTTATCCCTTACTAGCCAATAAAGCTCTAAACATCTAGTGATGCTACCTCATGCTATTATGTTCCAAAAGAGGCTTGGGTATTCTATTAAAAAAAGAGAAAGAAAGGAAGAAAAACAAAAGAAAGAGGACAAATGTCCCACTCAAAATAAAGAGAGATTTAGCAGCCTAAGTTTTCCTCAAAATTTTCAAGTTTCTAAGAGAGGTATATGAAATTTCTCAAAGGAGCTAAGTATTCACCATCGTCATTCTTTTACCCCTTATAACCACTTCTATTCTATTCTCTATTTATCCATTTACCACTACCTACCATACAACCCATACACATGCATATCTTGATTTAACTTTATGACTCATTCCTTTGGATCCATAGTTTTAATTATGCAATATATGTTTCGCTGTCTCCCCACCTATGAGTTCCATATAAGCCTATTAGAAGTAGGGTGAGAGAGAAGGCATAATGTTACTATGCTACCAAAAATACCACATATTTTGAGAGGAGAGAAAAGGCATACACCATAATTGCCTTAGAGAGGATCCAGAAATACCACAAAGGAGATACTTGGAAGGGTCATACATAGGAATCTTTGAGTTTTATTTTGAAAATCTTGCAAAACTTCGGAATAATAGTTGATCAAAGAGCTTGAAACATGGCGCTTGACTTGACCGTTCTGTCTTTCAACTACTCAAGACCCAAGTGATGGCTACAAGCCCCATGGTGGAAGGTAACATGAGTGAGTTTTTTATCAGAATAGTTCACTCTAATCCGGAGGAGAGTTCTTGTTTGAACGCATGTGTACCTGTAAGGCGTGAAAGTATTGTAGCAACTCCTGATCCATCACTGAGTCTATTTTTTCTCAGGGACGAGCAAAAGGTAAGCTTGGAGGAGTCTATTGATGGTAGATAAGTATCATTTTTAATCATCAACATAGCATGAGAAAGGATCTAAACATAAATACTATCTAGATATAGGGGTTACACTCACAGAATTCCACGAGTTTTGGTGAATATCTATTTCTGCAGAGGGTTATCAGGAAATAACCAAAGGAGGCCCACATGTCAGATTTACATAGAGAGAAATCGACCATACTATGAAAAAGAATACTCTAGAAGACTCGAGAAGATCACACCCTAGAGGGTAGGACCCATAGGCTAGGCAACAGGGGCGGCCACCCCTAGGCCTGGGCGCCCGCCCCACCTAGGTGACCAATCAGAGCCAAGCTCCTAGATCATGCCTCCACCGCCTTTGAGGATCAATAATAATCATTTATCAAGGTCGCGATTTGATCCAATGGCTGTGGTGCTTCCTAAAGGGCTATATAAGCAAGGCCCCTAGCCCTAGGAGAAACCCTAATTCATTAGAGAGAGAACTCATTCCATTCATTCAGAGAAGCCCTAGAGCCACCATCTCAATTAGATCTTTAGTTTAGCATAGCTACATAAGATTAGAACTAGAAGGAGCCAAGCATTGCTTGATTTCTAGATCTGTCAAGAGAATACTTGGTAATTCTCTCCTACTTTTGTATTTGTTCTTATATTATTCATCTAGTTCGTCATTTGTATGAATATGACTTTAGTCTATTCTATCATATTGGATATGACTTTGCTCTATTTGATTATGTTCTCAATTATATTGTTCTTAGTCTATTTTGATTATATGCTTGTCATAGTTCGATCAGAATTATATTTAAGTATAGGATCGTATAATGCTTGCTCATTGATATCATGGGTGAGTGGTAAACATTGTGTAGGCGTGCTGTCTATACCGTATTTACCTGTGATTGCACCCTATATTCCGGACCGTGTCGCAGATCATGGGAGTGACAGTCCTATTGAGTCCTTTGTAGTCCACCTCCCGAGTATAGGGCAGGTAGAGCACAACTATTACAAGGAAGTTACGTCTATGTTCTATATCTTCCTTAGTAATATCACTATGCGTAGATATAACCTTTTCTTGCCATGATTGCCAAGTGTAATTGCACTAATCATCATATGCTTTGAGTGTATAGTTAGAATAACTTTGGATTTATCCTTATAGTCCATCCTAATCCATGCTAGTGCTAGATGCTTAGAGTAATCTATTGAGATGTTTATCATTATATGTGGCTATGAGCTTATCAGTTATCTCTTATGACACTTACCCTGTATGAGAAGATTCATAAAGACATGGTTATGCTCTCCATTATCACATGCAGTGATGCTCATTGCTCATTATCCTTAGCATCCCTTCCCAGTGGTTAAAATATAAATAACGATACTTGGATTACTCCCGGTTAAAATGCTACATCGGTATTATCTGTGCGCTTGCGGATTTCATATTTATTTTAGAGGAGCATTTGCATATTTTAGTACTAGCACCTTTAGTGTCATGCTAGAGATGACAACCTAGCTTAGGTGGCATTAGAGGTGTCAACACTCCTACACTGGGGGTGAACACCAAAAGCATGTTTGATAGGATCTTCACCAAATAAATGCTCCAAATTCTTGTTGATATCTCTCTCAAAGTTCTGTTGTAGAAAAGAGGCATGGGGCTATGCAAAAGTTATTCATAAAAAAGAAGAAAAAAAAATGGACAAGTGTCCGAGATATCTAAAACGAAGGGTACTTAGATGCCTACCTAAAAAAGAGAAAAAAGATGAGTAAGATAGCCCATGTTCTCTAGTAAATGCTTCCAAGTTTCAAGAGAGAGATATGTTTTTAAGGAGCATAGTAGAATTAGGTTAGCCACCATATGTATCCACCTCACACATCCACACACATGCACATCTTGATTTGATTATATGACTCAACTATCTTTGGATCCATTGTTTGACTTTACAATATATGCATTGCAAGTATGCTCTAGCTTTCTCCCTACCTATGAACTTGTCACACCCAAAATTTATATTTTGGGTTGTGCACGAAAAATACTAAATAAAATAAATGATTTTAATATTTGAAAAAAACTTATCCGATAAATTAAGTTGCTGCTAATTTAAATGTAGAAAACTGTGGTTTAAAACTTTTCCTATATATATGGAAAATCTAATCTAATTTATATGTCCCTCAATCTTTTATATACCTTGGTTCCAATCAAATTCTTTAACTATAACGACTCAAGGTTTAATTGTTGCTTGGCTTCATGGATCACACCACTTGCTTGTCAATGACGTTTGTGGGCTTGTACTAGCGTCTCCTCCTTTCCCATCGCTCCAACAAAGCCCGATCTAGTTGGAATCCAAATCGGTGGAACAATTGGATGAGCCTCCCTATTTATATCAAGCCGCCACTGTCTTTGGTTGTTTTCTTTACAACAAATCAAGGCATCCCATGCCCTAGCTCTCGTCAATGTTTCACCGACCGCTCACACGATCCAAACTGCCATGCCTGCCCAGTACTCCATGCCCTAGCAATCACCACCATCGTCGCCAAGACAAGTGCTGCCACCTCTTGATCCTAGTTCCGTGCCGCTGTCGATCTATCGTTGGAGTGTTCTTAAAGCCCCAGGTGCCGCTGCCATAGTGGGAAATTCGTGCTGCTACATATGCATGAGGAACGAGCTGAGATCATCACCATGTGACTCTAGACTCATGCTGCACTTGATCTGTCAGCTCCGTATCCAAGTCCATCACGATAATGATGATGAGCCAGACACAAATATGGCGACCGAGATAACAAACGAGATCCAATTGGTCAGGGAGAAGGCAAGCAAGGCCAAGGTGTATATGTGTATATGCATACACAAATATGACTACAACTTAAACTCCAAGCAGCACCCTGGCCGAACTTACCCAAGCAAGACAACCATGACGACGCTTAGAAGACAGTAATCTGATCCAAACATGGGCGTACGCGTCGAGACCCCAGCCCTTCGTACGTAATGCAAGCGCCGTAGAATAAGAAGAAGACTTGAAGAGACGGAGTCGAGGTCACGCAGACTCACGTCACGGAGCCGCTGCGAG
This sequence comes from Saccharum hybrid cultivar R570, assembly GCA_038087645.1. Classification (NCBI taxonomy): domain Eukaryota; kingdom Viridiplantae; phylum Streptophyta; class Magnoliopsida; order Poales; family Poaceae; genus Saccharum; species Saccharum hybrid cultivar. The sequence continues at coordinate 2,107,722 of JAQSUU010000704.1, read as the reverse complement.
GTGCTGCAGACTCGTCGACTCGATTTCGCTAGTTCGCCACGTTCGGATCAGGATCAACAATGGAGACACGGCCGCGGTGATCACCGATCAGGCTCTAGCCCATCAAATCACTCCAACCGATCATCACTTCATCAATCGTCAGGTGTCAGGTCATCACCCGATCAAGCCTAAGCCCTTGGTATTTTCTTTCCCTCGATTGTTTTTAATCCAAAGTAATTATTCTGGACTTGTAGAATCTATGCTGGTACACCGTACACATGTAGTCCTATTTTTCTTCTAATTTAGGTGTTAGAGTAGAATCATGTTGCCTAAGAAACATTTGTCCGGGTCTCAGAAAATAAACGGGAAAGACTACAAGATCAATCTGCTCCATGCGTGCCTAGTTTTCCTTAGCTAGCTGGATGACATCGTCATGACATCGCCCATGCTTTATGGCTATTTTCCTTTAGAAAAATAAATACAGAAATACCATACAAATATACTATTGATGTCATCGTTTTATCATACGCGCGCAATCTTTCTGTCTTTCTTCTCGGACACAGCTAGAATTTCTATTGGCCGTCACGTACACATGCCTCTCAACTTGCATGAAGTTAGCAAATCTCCTTTGTAGATAATATTGTCTCGGCTTATGCAGTTTGAGTAGTGCCCCACGTGCCCTTTTATTTTGCAAAGTAAAGTTTAACAACTCAAATTATACAACATTGTTTATGAATAAAAACATGAGTAGTTTCAACCTGACCTTTAATTAAATTATGTTTTGAATTAAATTATGTTTTGAGTAATCTAGTCTAATAACCTTTCACATGGTTATTCTCAATTAATATAAATCAAGCATATAGGTTTTTTCTTTAATATAATATAAAAGTCTCGGTAGTCGTTTCTTTTTCACCGTAGCTCCAATTAGCGTGCTTCTCGCGTCTTTGTGTTCATAGCAATTCATCGATTAGTTTTCAAACCTCTTCATTTGTTGTTTTATATGATTGGTGTGTTGTTCTAATTTAGTTCTATTGTTTGCTTCGTGTATGATTGCTCAGATGCTTGTATGATGTTACGTGTTAATCGAGTTCAGTCGGTGAGATTTACATGGTGATCAAGAAGCAGTTCATTGGGGATTTGAAAGAGTTGGACTTGAAGAAATATCTGAGTTTAAGACAAGTATAGCATGGGACCATCCTTATTGTCCTATTCACTAAAATTACTATACATATGCATGTGTCCTCCTTGGCAACCTTAGAGATTTTAACTTAACGATTGATATCTTGATTCCTTATCACCTATGGGATTATGCATTTGGGTAGCTTGGCTAGTGCTTGATTTATGAACATTGATCTTGTAATATGACTAATGAATGGTGCAATCAACCATTAAGATGATTTAATTCATGTTATAAGGGGACTAGAGCACTATGTTGTTTGTTTGTTGCTCTAGTTACTCTCCATAAGGACTTATCTGTAAGCATTAACCGGGATTGACAGTACAATTGTGAGGGCTATATGGCTCTGGCTTTAGTTGTTCAAGAGATATTTTCTAGCTCGTTAGTGGTTACCTTAAATGGCGTAAGAATGGCTTGCCACTTTGGGTGTAGGGCGAGCCCCTGTCCTTTGTGTGTATAGGTTGTGAGTTGTGTGCCACTGGGAAGGGGGGTTCTACATCTGCCTGCCGAGTGAATCTAATGGCCCTAACTTGTTAGACAAACTTTTGAATGGGTTTATATGGTTTCTGATGTTTTGGGCATTGCAAACCCATGCATTTGGAAGTCATGACTCACAGTGAAAGTGTACACCTCTGCGCAGAGTTTAATAAACTAGTATACTAGCCGTGCTCACAGATACGAGCGGCCTTGGGTATTCTTACAGAATAAATGATCACCATTGATATATCATGCTTAATACTATTGTTGTTATTATTATGCCATGTTAATGCTTTTCATTATCCTTATTACAAATAATCATTGGTTCATTAATGGGAATTGGTTCATCTTGATGCTACTCAATTGCTAATTACATGATGAATAAAAGCTAAATGCAGTCAAACAGTGTCTAGTCTTTTGTGCCTCATGAACCCTGTGTTATACTTGTTGAGTTTGACGTGGACTCACTCTTTCTATTTCCACCACACCCCTGTGTGTAGTAAGGTGCTGCTCAGAAGAAGGATAAAAATGTAGTGGAGTTTCTAGAAGTCTTTCAGAAGTGCTTGACATATGGAGCCCCCAGTCAGCCATCCCTGAGAGGAATGGAGCCTGAAGTTAGTCACCATTCCACGATACTCTAATGTAAGTGTTATTATAGCTATGCGTACGTTAAATACATAACATTGTTTCTGATACATTTTTGTTCTAACATATGTGTGGACTTCCTGGGCACACATATGGCTGACCTGGTTTAGTTCTTTAAAACTGGGTGTGACAGAGTGGTATCAGAGCGGTGTTGACTATAGGACGTATGACAAGTAACACTGGACGTATTCTAAAACTTATTTTACTATAAAACTATTTGTCATTTCTTGACTCATTGATTTTGACTATTTCCTCTTCCTTGTCCTGTTGTATCCCTTCCTTTATAGCTTCCTTTGAGCTATTATTTCTTACTCCCTTGGTTTTTGATTTGTGTTGTTTTTTAAAAAAAATTATGATCTTACCTTGTTCAAAAGTTCGGTGGTCTTTCATCATCTCCAATGTGTCATTAGGATGATCACCATTATTGAAGAAGCACGTGTAATATCGATGATGTGATGTGTGCTTATTTTGTTTGATATGTTGCTTGTGTGTTGTCATTGTCTCGTGTTTTGAAGGTGGGCCAAAAGGTTTTATCTTGAGAAGTAGCTCGATCTATGTTAAGTGGGGCAGTGTCATCTTCTATCCTACTTAATTTTTCAAACAATCCTAATTCTTGTCATTTTCTCTTACACTGTTCTTGTCTACCCTTGGTTGTCATGCTACCTTCTTTATCTCATCTTAATAGAGGATCAACACATGAAGGATTCATCAATAGTAGCAAGCCTTAGAGAAAGTGTTGTCTTCAATGACATCGCCAAGTGGAATAAGATCTCTGTTAAGTGGGGTAGCATCTGCTGTCAACAACAACAAGTCCTGAATATCTCAAGCGACGAGGCACGAAAAACTGAAGATCAAACTTTATGTTCCTTGTCATCTTTTGGCTATCCTCGATCCATGTCTTATATCTCATCAACACAAATCAAGGAAGCATGAAGACTCGAAGATTAGTGTTATCTATCTCTCTAGTCTCTCTGAATCTCATTTCTATCTTATCCTGTCTTTTTAGAACAGTATGTCTTCCTTAGCTTATACCTCTATTTTTGGATGCCCAAAAATCATGGATAAATTCTAGACAATAGTAGACTTCAATATCTTTCTCTGGCTATAAGAACCACCCTAATAGCTATTATGGTTTGGGAGTTATGAAAATCACAAGACGCCACATCTGTACTGTCAGCAACCTGGAATAGTTCTGTTGTGCACAGTTTTCGACTACCTTAATTGTAGAATCTAGAGAAATGTTCTATAAGGAAGTTGTAGAAAATTTGATAATCTTTCCAACGGTATAAGCACAACATCATCAAATTCGTAGAACTCGAGTTATAACTGTATTTCTGCACTGCCATTTTTCTGCTCGCGAGGAAGTGCAGGTTACTTGTTCTTGCATATGCTCATGAATCTCTTTGGGATGCCAGAAGGACATGATGATAGTCATCACTCATAAACAAATGCAAGTTATCCTTTGGTGTTCTCTAGTTGATCTCATCTTAAGGGGGTTTGACGAACTAAAGACGATACAAGATGGAGGTTTTATACGTTCTATTTTTGTCACCTGGAAGCATCACCTATCTACATGATTGCAAAGTCATTATCGAGCGCAAGTATCTTTTCTTAGGGTTGGTAACCTGTTGGAACCATCTACAAGGATCGTAAGGGCCTAAAGGATACCTTTACAAAGTAGGTTTTGAGCTTGTGGCATCATCATTGGATAAGAGTTGATGAAGGAAGAGTGAAGATTTGCATATCAACTTTATCTTTCTCCCTAGTCTCTCCGAATCTCGAGACGAGATTCCTGTTAAGTGGGGTAGAATTGTCACACCCAAAATTTATATTTTGGGTTGTGCACGAAAAATACTAAATAAAATAAATGATTTTAATATTTGAAAAAAAACTTATCCGATAAATTAAGTTGCTGCTAATTTAAATGTAGAAAACTATGGTTTAAAACTTTTCCTATTTATCCGAGGAAAATCTAATCTAATTTATATGGCCCTCAATCTTTTATATACCTTGGTTGCAATCAAATTCTTTAACTATAACGACTCAAGGTTTAATTGTTGCTTGGCTTCATAGATCACACCACCTGCTTGTCAATGACGTCCGTGGGCTTGTACTAGCGTCTGCTCCTTTCCCATCGCTCCCACAAAGCCCGATCTAGTTGGAATCCAAATCGGTGGAACAATCGGATGAGCCTCCTTATTTATATCAAGCCGCCGCTGTCTTTGGTCATTTTATTTACAACAAATAAAGGCATCCCATGCCCTAGCTTTCGTCAATGTGCCACCGACCGCTCACACGATCCAAACTGCCATGCCTGCCCAGTACTCCATGCCCTAGCAATCACCACCGTCGTCGCCAAGACAAGTGCTGCCACCTCTTGATCCTAGTTTCGTGCCGCTGTCGATCTGCCGTTGGAGTGTTCTTTAAGCCCCAGGTGCCGCTGCCACAGTGGGAAATTCGTGCTGCTACGTATGCATGAGGAACGAGCTGAGATCATCACCATGCGACTCCAGACTCATGCTGCACTTGATCTGTCAGCTCTGTATCCAAGTCCATCACGATAATGATGATGAGCCGAGCACAAACATGGCGACCGAGATAACAAACGAGATCCAATTGGTTAGGGAGCAGGCAAGCAAGGCCAAGGTGTATATGTGTATATACATACACGAATATGACTACAACTTAAACTCCAATCAGCACCCTGGCCGAACTTACCCAAGCAAGACAACCATGACGACGCTTGGAAGACAATAATCTGATCTAAACATGGGCGTACGCGTCGAGACCCCAGCCCATCGTACGCAACACAAGCGCCGCAGAATAAGAAGAAGACTTGAAGAGACGGAGTCGAGGTCACGCAGACTCACGTCACGGAGCCGCTGCGAGGCGCTGCAGACTCGTCGACTCGATTTCGCTAGTTCGCCACGTTCGGATCAGGATCAACAATGGAGACACGGCCGCGGTGATCACCGATCAGGCTCTAGCCCATCAAATCACTCCAACCGATCATCACTTCATCAATCGTCAGGTGTCAGGTCATCACCCGATCAAGCCTAAGCCCTTGGTATTTTCTTTCCCTCGATTGTTTTTAATCCAAAGTAATTATTCTGGACTTGTAGAATCTATGCTGGTACACCGTACACATGTAGTCCTATTTTTCTTCTAATTTAGGTGTTAGAGTAGAATCATGTTGCCTAAGAAACATTTGTCCGGGTCTCAGAAAATAAACGGGAAAGACTACAAGATCAATCTGCTCCATGCGTGCCTAGTTTTCCTTAGCTAGCTGGATGACATCGTCATGACATCGCCCATGCTTTATGGCTATTTTCCTTTAGAAAAATAAATACAGAAATACCATACAAATATACTATTGATGTCATCGTTTTATCATACGCGTGCAATCTTTCTGTCTTTCTTCTTGGACACAGCTAGAATTTCTATTGGCCGTCACGTACACATGCCTCTCAACTTGCATGAAGTTAGCAAATCTCCTTTGTAGATAATATTGTCTCGGCTTATGCAGTTTGAGTAGTGCCCCACGTGCCCTTTTATTTTGCAAAGTAAAGTTTAACAACTCAAATTATACAACATTGTTTATGAATAAAAACATGAGTAGTTTCAACCTGACCTTTAATTAAATTATGTTTTGAATTAAATTATGTTTTGAGTAATCTAGTCTAATAACCTTTCACATGGTTATTCTCAATTAATATAAATCAAGCATATAGGTTTTTTCTTTAATATAATATAAAAGTCTCGGTAGTCGTTTCTTTTTCACCGTAGCTCCAATTAGCGTGCTTCTCGCGTCTTTGTGTTCATAGCAATTCATCGATTAGTTTTCAAACCTCTTCATTTGTTGTTTTATATGATTGGTGTGTTGTTCTAATTTAGTTCTATTGTTTGCTTCGTGTATGATTGCTCAGATGCTTGTATGATGTTACGTGTTAATCGAGTTCAGTCGGTGAGATTTACATGGTGATCAAGAAGCAGTTCATTGGGGATTTGAAAGAGTTGGACTTGAAGAAATATCTGAGTTTAAGACAAGTATAGCATGGGACCATCCTTATTGTCCTATTCACTAAAATTACTATACATATGCATGTGTCCTCCTTGGCAACCTTAGAGATTTTAACTTAACGATTGATATCTTGATTCCTTATCACCTATGGGATTATGCATTTGGGTAGCTTGGCTAGTGCTTGATTTATGAACATTGATCTTGTAATATGACTAATGAATGGTGCAATCAACCATTAAGATGATTTAATTCATGTTATAAGGGGACTAGAGCACTATGTTGTTTGTTTGTTGCTCTAGTTACTCTCCATAAGGACTTATCTGTAAGCATTAACCGGGATTGACAGTACAACTGTGAGGGCTATATGGCTCTGGCTTTAGTTGTTCAAGAGATATTTTCTAGCTCATTAGTGGTTACCTTAAATGGCGTAAGAATGGCTTGCCACTTTGGGTGTAGGGCGAGCCCCTGTCCTTTGTGTGTATAGGTTGTGAGTTGTGTGCCACTGGGAAGGGGGGTTCTACATCTGCCTGCCGAGTGAATCTAATGGCCCTAACTTGTTAGACAAACTTTTGAATGGGTTTATATGGTTTCTGATGTTTTGGGCATTGCAAACCCATGCATTTGGAAGTCATGACTCACAGTGAAAGTGTACACCTCTGCGCAGAGTTTAATAAACTAGTATACTAGCCGTGCTCACAGATACGAGCGGCCTTGGGTATTCTTACAGAATAAATGATCACCATTGATATATCATGCTTAATACTATTGTTGTTATTATTATGCCATGTTAATGCTTTTCATTATCCTTATTACAAATAATCATTGGTTCATTAATGGGAATTGGTTCATCTTGATGCTACTCAATTGCTAATTACATGATGAATAAAAGCTAAATGCAGTCAAACAGTGTCTAGTCTTTTGTGCCTCATGAACCCTGTGTTATACTTGTTGAGTTCGACGTGGACTCACTCTTGCTATTTCCACCACACCCCTGTGTGTAGTAAGGTGCTGCTCAGAAGAAGGATAAAAATGTAGTGGAGTTTCTAGAAGTCTTTCAGAAGTGCTTGACATATGGAGCCCCCAGTCAGCCATCCCTGAGAGGAATGGAGCCTGAAGTTAGTCACCATTCCACGATACTCTAATGTAAGTGTTATTATAGCTATGCGTACGTTAAATACATAACATTGTTTCTGATACATTTTTGTTCTGACATATGTGTGGACTTCCTGGACACACATATGGCTGACCTGGTTTAGTTCTTTAAAACTGGGTGTGACAGAGTGGTATCAGAGCGGTGTTGACTATAGGACGTATGACAAGTAACACTGGACGTATTCTAAAACTTATTTTACTATAAAACTATTTTGTCATTTCTTGACTCATTGATTTTGACTATTTCCTCTTCCTTGTCCTGTTGTATCCCTTCCTTGATAGCTTCCTTTGAGCTATTATTTCTTACTCCCTTGGTTTTTGATTTGTGTTGTTTTTTAAAAAAAATTATGATCTTACCTTGTTCAAAAGTTCGGTGGTCTTTCATCATCTCCAATGTGTCATTAGGATGATCACCATTATTGAAGAAGCACGTGTAATATCGATGATGTGATGTGTGCTTATTTTGTTTGATATGTTGCTTGTGTGTTGTCATTGTCTCGTGTTTTGAAGGTGGGCCAAAAGGTTTTATCTTGAGAAGTAGCTCGATCTATGTTAAGTGGGGCAGTGTCATCTTCTATCCTACTTAATTTTTCAAACAATCCTAATTCTTGTCATTTTCTCTTACACTGTTCTTGTCTACCCTTGGTTGTCATGCTACCTTCTTTATCTCATCTTAATAGAGGATCAACACATGAAGGATTCATCAATAGTAGCAAGCCTTAGAGAAAGTGTTGTCTTCAATGACATCGCCAAGTGGAATAAGATCTCTGTTAAGTGGGGTAGCATCTGCTGTCAACAACAACAAGTCCTGAATATCTCAAGCGACGAGGCACGAAAAACTGAAGATCAAACTTTATGTTCCTTGTCATCTTTTGGCTATCCTCGATCCATGTCTTATATCTCATCAACACAAATCAAGGAAGCATGAAGACTCGAAGATTAGTGTTATCTATCTCTCTAGTCTCTCTGAATCTCATTTCTATCTTATCCTGTCTTTTTAGAACAGTATGTCTTCCTTAGCTTATACCTCTATTTTTGGATGCCCAAAAATCATGGATAAATTCTAGACAATAGTAGACTTCAATATCTTTCTCTGGCTATAAGAACCACCCTAATAGCTATTATGGTTTGGGAGTTATGAAAATCACAAGACGCCACATCTGTACTGTCAGCAACCTGGAATAGTTCTGTTGTGCACAGTTTTCGACTACCTTAATTGTAGAATCTAGAGAAATGTTCTATAAGGAAGTTGTAGAAAATTTGATAATCTTTCCAACGGTATAAGCACAACATCATCAAATTCGTAGAACTCGAGTTATAACTGTATTTCTGCACTGCCATTTTTCTGCTCGCGAGGAAGTGCAGGTTACTTGTTCTTGCATATGCTCATGAATCTCTTTGGGATGCCAGAAGGACATGATGATAGTCATCACTCATAAACAAATGCAAGTTATCCTTTGGTGTTCTCTAGTTGATCTCATCTTAAGGGGGTTTGACGAACTAAAGACGATACAAGATGGAGGTTTTATACGTTCTATTTTTGTCACCTGGAAGCATCACCTATCTACATGATTGCAAAGTCATTATCGAGCGCAAGTATCTTTTCTTAGGGTTGGTAACCTGTTGGAACCATCTACAAGGATCGTAAGGGCCTAAAGGATACCTTTACAAAGTAGGTTTTGAGCTTGTGGCATCATCATTGGATAAGAGTTGATGAAGGAAGAGTGAAGATTTGCATATCAACTTTATCTTTCTCCCTAGTCTCTCCGAATCTCGAGACGAGATTCCTGTTAAGTGGGGTAGAATTGTCACACCCAAAATTTATATTTTGGGTTGTGCACGAAAAATACTAAATAAAATAAATGATTTTAATATTTGAAAAAAAACTTATCCGATAAATTAAGTTGCTGCTAATTTAAATGTAGAAAACTATGGTTTAAAACTTTTCCTATTTATCCGAGGAAAATCTAATCTAATTTATATGGCCCTCAATCTTTTATATACCTTGGTTGCAATCAAATTCTTTAACTATAACGACTCAAGGTTTAATTGTTGCTTGGCTTCATAGATCACACCACCTGCTTGTCAATGACGTCCGTGGGCTTGTACTAGCGTCTGCTCCTTTCCCATCGCTCCAACAAAGCCCGATCTAGTTGGAATCCAAATCGGTGGAACAATCGGATGAGCCTCCTTATTTATATCAAGACGCCGCTGTCTTTGGTCATTTTATTTACAACAAATAAAGGCATCCCATGCCCTAGCTTTCGTCAATGTGCCACCGACCGCTCACACGATCCAAACTGCCATGCCTACCCAGTACTCCATGCCCTAGCAATCACCACCGTCGTCGCCAAGAGAAGTGCTGCCACCTCTTGATCCTAGTTTCGTGCCGCTGTCGATCTGCCGTTGGAGTGTTCTTTAAGCCCCAGGTGCCGCTGCCACAGTGGGAAATTCGTGCTGCTACGTATGCATGAGGAACGAGCTGAGATCATCACCATGCGACTCCATACTCATGCTGCACTTGATCTGTCAGCTCTGTATCCAAGTCCATCACGATAATGATGATGAGCCGAGCACAAACATGGCGACCGAGATAACAAACGAGATCCAATTGGTTAGGGAGCAGGCAAGCAAGGCCAAGGTGTATATGTGTATATACATACACGAATATGACTACAACTTAAACTCCAATCAGCACCCTGGCCGAACTTACCCAAGCAAGACAACCATGACGACGCTTGGAAGACAATAATCTGATCCAAACATGGGCGTACGCGTCAAGACCCCAGCCCATCGTACGCAACACAAGCGCCGCAGAATAAGAAGAAGACTTGAAGAGATGGAGTCGAGGTCACGCAGACTCACGTCACGGAGCCGCTGCGAGGCGCTGCAGACTCGTCGACTCGATTTCGCTAGTTCGCCACGTTCGGATCAGGATCAACAATGGAGACACGGCCGCGGTGATCACCGATCAGGCTCTAGCCCATCAAATCACTCCAACCGATCATCACTTCATCAATCGTCAGGTGTCAGGTCATCACCCGATCAAGCCTAAGCCCTTGGTATTTTCTTTCCCTCGATTGTTTTTAATCCAAAGTAATTATTCTGGACTTGTAGAATCTATGCTGGTACACCGTACACATGTAGTCCTATTTTTCTTCTAATTTAGGTGTTAGAGTAGAATCATGTTGCCTAAGAAACATTTGTCCGGGTCTCAGAAAATAAACGGGAAAGACTACAAGATCAATCTGCTCCATGCGTGCCTAGTTTTCCTTAGCTAGCTTGATGACATCGTCATGACATCGCCCATGCTTTATGGCTATTTTCCTTTAGAAAAATAAATACAGAAATACCATACAAATATACTATTGATGTCATCGTTTTATCATACGCGCGCAATCTTTCTGTCTTTCTTCTCAGACACAGCTAGAATTTCTATTGGCCGTCACGTACACATGCCTCTCAACTTGCATGAAGTTAGCAAATCTCCTTTGTAGATAATATTGTCTCGGCTTATGCAGTTTGAGTAGTGCCCCACGTGCCCTTTTATTTTGCAAAGTAAAGTTTAACAACTCAAATTATACAACATTGTTTATGAATAAAAACATGAGTAGTTTCAACCTGACCTTTAATTAAATTATGTTTTGAATTAAATTATGTTTTGAGTAATCTAGTCTAATAACCTTTCACATGGTTATTCTCAATTAATATAAATCAAGCATATAGGTTTTTTCTTTAATATAATATAAAAGTCTCGGTAGTCGTTTCTTTTTCACCGTAGCTCCAATTAGCGTGCTTCTCGCGTCTTTGTGTTCATAGCAATTCATCAATTAGTTTTCAAACCTCTTCATTTGTTGTTTTATATGATTGGTGTGTTGTTCTAATTTAGTTCTATTGTTTGCTTCGTGTATGATTGCTCGGATGCTTGTATGATGTTACGTGTTGATCGAGTTCAGTCGGTGAGATTTACATGGTGATCAAGAAGCAATTCATTGGGGATTTGAAAGAGTTGGACTTGAAGAAAGATCTGAGTTTAAGGCAAGTATAGGATGGGACCATCCTTATTGTCCTATTCACTAAAATTACTATACATATGCATATGTCCTCCTTGGCAACCTTAGAGATTTTAACTTAGCGATTGATATCTTGATTCCTTGTCACCTATGGGATTATGCATTTGGGTAGCTTGGCTAGTGCTTGATTTATGAACATTGATCTTGTAATATGACTAATGAATGGTGCAATCAACCATTAAGATTATTTAATTCATGTTATAAGGGGACTAGAGCACTATGTTGTTTGTTTGTTTGTTGCTCTAGTTACTCTCTATAAGGACTTATCTATAAGCATTAACCGGGATTGACAGTACAACTATGAGGGCTATATGGCTCTGGCTTTAGTTGTTCAAGAGACCTTTTCTAGCTTGTTAGTGGTTACCTTAACTGGTGTAAGAATGGCTTGCCACTTTGGGTGTAGGGCGAGCCCCTGTCCTTTGTGTGTATAGGCTACGAGTTGTGTGCCACTGGGAAGGGGGGTTCTACATCTGCCTGTCGAGTGAATCTAATGACCCTAACTTGTTAGATGAACTTTTGAATGGTTTTATATGGTTTTCGATGTTTTGGGCCTTGCAAACCCATGCATTTGGAAGTCATGACTCACAGTGAAAGTGTACACCTCTGCGCAAAGTTTAATAAACTAGTATACTAGCCGTGCTCACGGATACGAGCGGCCTTGTGTATTCTTACAGAATAAATGATCACCATTGATATATCATGCTTAATACTGTTATTGTTTCTATTATGCCATGTTAATGCTATTCATTATCCTTATTACAAATGATCATTGGTTCATTAATGGGAATTGGTTCATCTTGATGCTACTCAATTGCTAATTACATGATGAATAAAAGCTAAATGCAGTCAAACAGTGTCTAGTCTTTTGTGCCTCATGAACCCTGTGTTATACTTGTTGAGTTCGACGTGGACTCACTCTTGCTATTTCCACCACACCCCTGTGTGTAGTAAGGTGTTGCTCAGAAGAAGGATAAAGATGTAGTGGAGTTTCCAGAAGTCGTTCAGAAGTGCTTGGCATACGGAGCCCCCAGTCAGCCGTCCCTAAGAGGAATGGAGCCTGAAGTTAGTCATCGTTCCGCGATAATGGTGGAACAAAGAACTTGAGATATAGTGCTTGACTTAATCGTTCTGTCTTTCAATTTCTCAAGACCCAAGTGAAGGCTAAGAAGCCCCATGGTTGAAGGTAATTTTGGTAAGTTTGAAAGTCAGATCAGTTTATTCTAATCCCGAGGAGAATTCTTGATTGAACGCATGTGTACTTTTTGAGGAGTGAAAACATTGATGCAACTCCTGATCTATTGTTCAAGTTTAGCTTTGCTCAGGGACTAGCGAAGGTTAAGTGTGGTTGAGCTTGTTGATGGTAGTTAACATCAATTATAAAATATCAATATAACCTAAATATATGCTTAGTTCCATCACCAAATATAGGTGTAGGGATTTAAACTAATAAATTCCATGAGTTTTGGTGAATCTATGCTTTCAGTAGGGCTTAATCAAAAAAGCATCAAGGTGGACCTATATGTCAGAATTAATCACGCTTATTCGCGGCGAAAACAAATCCAGAAGGTTCCACAGGACACTAGAAGCCATGCCACCGAATAAGATAGAGAGAGGCAGATAGCCCCACCTGCAGGCCGGTCGGCCCCTGGGGCCCAGCAGTCAATCCCTCCTTCCTATGTTGGTTCTCCACCGCCTCCTAGATTGCATCTCCACCGTTCTTTCAAGTCAGTTTGATCTGAGGGTGCAGAATTGATGCTCTAGCCTATATATACCAACCCTTGCCCCCTCCCTAAAGCCATCCTAAAACCCTAATTTATATCCTCATCTCAGAATCGGGGCATCAAGAGAGATTAGTATTCTACTTAAGATCTACTCTTTTATCAAATAGAGAGAGAGTAAGGGAAGAGTTTGGGGGAAGTACCGGTCTGTAGGTGCTACCTCTACGGCTTGTACTTTGGTAGTTCTAGGATTCTCTAAGTCAACATCTGAGATACATCTGGTAATTTATTTCTATTTAAAGTAAGTTTTGTGCTCTTTTGTTCATGGGTTCATAGTTCTTTTGACTGCTCTAGTTCTTGCTAGATGGATTAGAGTAGTAATGGTTAGCATAAGCGTGGTGCTTAGACTATCGGCTACCTGTGTTTGCTCCCTACTTTTTGGTTGTGTGGTAGTAGTGAGAGGTGACAGTCCTGTCTATCCTTTGTAGTCCACATCGAAGTGAGCAAGTTCTTAAATTAGTAGGACTGTAGTCGTGTTGGTAGAGTTATCTATTAGTGGTGCTTTACCGTTTAAGCGGCGTCCCAAAGTGAACATTAGAATCATAAGCCTTGCTTTGCATAGGTTCATAACCATAGGAATCCTCTCTACTCGTACCTTAAACCTTGATTGCTATCCCTAGACAAACTTGTTAGATAACACACATGTTTCCCCGTGGATACAATACTCGATAATACTCCAGGTGAAAACTACTTTGATACCCATGCACTTGCAGATTTTGTCTATGCAATTGTGGATGAATTTGCATATGCAGAAGGCTGCAGTCAACGACCTCAGAACTCTAAGTTTCCCTTCTCTGAATCATTTAGAAGCTCAAGAAAAGAATTTGGATGAGGACAAACTTCGCTGGTGTTCGTCTTTTGGAGAAGACGCATCAGCTATCTCAATTAATTGGAGCACCGGCCAATTCTTTAGGGTTTTTTACAAAGGGCTGTCTGATGAAATCCCAACTTGGTTTGTATATCCAGAGATTGCTGAATTTGAGTTTCCAATCTCTTTTAGGTTCGAGACCACTTGTTCAAACGAACCGTCGATAGCAATCTTTCAACGTATAGTCAAACCAGGGCTGCTTCCTGTGGAGTTCAGGCATGGTCGGGAGAAACCACCGATGTCTTTTGAATTCTACAATCATTCCGTTGCTGCTCGTCAACTTGGCTTTAGGCAGCTTCCCCCGGGCCGTTCTTTGCAGATAAGCTAAAGCTGAGGGAAGCTGTCAATCACTCATCAGAATTCTTGAGAATCCAGCAATTTGAAGATGCCCTGCCCCAAATTGATGCTGAGGGGTGGAAATGTGGCCCCTTTTCTTTGAATTTATTCAATGCCTGGTGGCAGGAATGGGCTCAACATTTGTTCTGTAATTCAGTCACACCTCTCTGCTAGTCATTGGACCCCAGCTTTCAATCCAAAACCGAGGTAAATATCTTCTCATGACTTCTTTCCCTCATGATCAACATAATGCTTATCGCCGTATTGTTTGTAGGATTTAGACTCTACTCCTCCTATGATCAATAGGAGCGGTCGGCCAATCAAATATGTCATCTGGTGTCCGAACCCGAGAATGGGATACCAAGTGTTGGTATTTCTTAGCATCACTCTAACTAAGTTGTCATCCCTAGCATGATGCTAGAAATGCTTTGTTGGTAAATTATGAATGCCACTTATAAACTCTGAGAAAATACTATTAAAGTTAAGTATCTAGAAATGCATAGATAAATTACCATTATAGCATTTCACCCAGGAGTATATCGAGTATCGTTATTTATATTTAATTCATAAGGAAGAGCTATGGGGTTGAGTTGACATTGAGACATTGACTAATATGAATACTTATGATCCAAACCACTCTTATACTTTAGCAGGGGTAAGTCAAGTGATAAATAAATGGTAAATAAAAGGAAACAAAGGTATTCCAGAGATAGAAACAGAGACTCACAATTGTAGTATGACTAAGCTCGAGATTTGGTAAGAGCAAAAGATTCCTATGTCATTCCTAATCACTAAGTCTTTTGTACACTCAGGCATATTTACTCTCATCTATAGTATAACCAACTTTGGATCTATGTATAAGGAAAATTACTTAGGGAAGTTCGAGAACAGAGCTTTCCCTTCCTTCGTAACTAAGGTTTTACTTGTTCTATACATGGGGAGTGGACTACAACGGACTCAACGGGAGTGTCACATCTGCGATCTACCACATGACCTATCATATAGAGTGCATCCGCAGGCAAACAATATCTAAGCACCATGCTTACATAGTGTCGACCACTTAACTCACTCGAGTACTGAATTAAGCGCTCTGTGAACATATGCATATATTCATCATCAATCATAACTATATCAAGCAATAAACTAGAGCAAACTAGAAACATAATAAATAGCAACATAATATTGAAGTAGCATAGAGTCATAAATAAAGAGATACAATGGCTAATACCAGTCTCTAGATGGCAGATCTAGAATCCTAAGTAGTAGCCCAAACTCTACTTGAACCTTGCTAGAAAGCCTATACTAAGAACTTGAAGAACTAGAGCTCTCTCTCTAATCTCTAGAAACCCTAATTTCTGGTCTAATCTTGACTTATGGCAGATATAAATGTCTCTCAAGGGGGTCAGGGTCTGGTTATATTGTCCTAGGGGTGCAACGTGAGCCCTTGGATCAAATCAATTTGAAGGACGGTGTAGATGTAACTCTAGGAGGCGGTGGAGGAAGCTTCTAGAAGCTAACAAGCAGGGGCTACTGCTAGGGACCAGGCAACACCATGGTAGGGCTGGCTGGCCCCACCTAGCAGCCTCTTACGGTCCATCGTGGCGTGGTGTCCTCTGGAACCTTCTAGAGTAGTTTTTATCGTGGTTAAGTTTGGTTCTTTTTGATGTTTTGATCCTCCTTTCTTGTTTTCTGGAATAACCCTGCTAAAAATACAGATTTATTAGAACTTGTGGAAATTGTCAGTTTAAACCCCTAAGCTTCTATTGGTGATCTTTTTCAAGCATTTCTTTAAGTTAAATTAACGGTTTGTAATGAACGATAACTAATGTCAACATCGGGCACCTACTCTGAAGGTTGTCTTGAAAACACAAGCTGGCCCTATGATAGCGTAGCCTACCAAGGCATGAAAGCATGGGGCCCTAGAGGGTCACTCTGCCAAGGTCATGACATGGAAGCATTCATGCAGAAATCCAGGGTCTTCATCGGCTCCCTAAGTGAGTGTCCTAGTTGTTGACGGTGGATAACGTCAACAATTTATAGTTGAATAATTATGAGAAATGGTACAAATGAGAGAATATATATAGGTTTAGGATTAAACTGGCAAATTCCATGAGTTTTGGTGAATATCTGTTCTCTACAGGATTATTCTAGAAAACCACCAAGAGGGACCTATTCATCAAAGGAAAATTCAGAATTAAAATATGGCATATACGTGAGAAGACTATAGAAGACATGAGAAGACACCGAAATGAAGCGAGAGGCGAGGGGCTACCAAGTGGGGCTAGCTGGCCCTACATGCAGGCCGCCTGTCCCCCCTGAGGGATTTCTCTATGAGCTTCTGGAGTATTCTTCCACTGCCTCCTAGGATGCATCTCAGCCGTACCTCAAGTCAGTCTGATCCAAGGGCTCACGCTGGACCCCCTAGGCTATATAAGGAGACCCTAGCCCCACTAAAGTCATCAAGTCATTTGGAGATCAAGCCATCCAGAGCTAGAAATCCTAATTCCTCAGAGTTACTCTAGTTCTAGAGCTTTAGCTAGTTAGATTAGGTCTAGAGGGAGGCAAGCATATTACAAGCTTGGATTCCTGACGTTGGCAAGAGCGTGGTTCGATATAATTCTTTGTACCCCTTTCTCATTGTATTCTCCAACATTTTTGTGTGCTTGCTACAATGTTTATGTCAACATTAATCTTCATCTTTTATATGTTCTTGATTGAAATGTTCATTGTTTACTTTGGTTATATGTCTAGTATAGTTAGTTTATTATTAAGTTCATGCATATGTTTGTATAGCGCTCATCCTAATATGTAGGATCCATGGGTGGGCGGTAGGCATTATGTATGCATGGTTCTTAGATATTGTATATCTATGAATGCCCCCTACACGCCGGGACATGTGGTAGATCGCGGGGGTGACAAGCCTATTGAGTCCTATTTAGTCCACCTCCCATGTGTAGGACTTGTAGAACCCGGTCTCAAAGAAGGGGAGGACTATGTTTCTGATCCTCCCTAGTTGATATTCCTTATTTGTGGATGTGATAGCAACATTAACAATGACTACTAGATATAATTGCAATAATTGAAGTATTCATTGACTTGTAGTTGTAGAATGACTGGAATTATTCCTCTAATATTCTGATTGGACCAATGCTATTGCCATAGTTAGAGTGCTCTGAGTAATTTATTTATTTATCATGATGCTTGATCAGTACTTATCATATATATCTATATTTATCTTGTGACTTGCCCCTGTTTTGAGTAGAGCATGTGATATTGGTTCATTCTCTCATGCATAATCATAAATTATCAATACTACATGCATAGTCATACATTTCCAGTGGTAAAATTATAAATCGACAACCTGGTAATACTCTAGGTAAAATGCTACAATGGTATAATTATCTGTCCGCTTGCAGAATTCTTTTCATTCATATCTTTAGATTCTTTATAGTCACATGAAATAATATATTTCTATTTAGTGTTATTCTTGTAGTAATGCTAGATAGTAACAACAAACATTTTTAGTTTCATCACTAGGGATGACAACCTAGTTTAATATTAGAGATGTAGGTAATCATAGGTGGCTACTGTAAAAGTGACAAGTTAATAATTACCATAGCATTTCTAGTGTCATTGCTAAGAGTAGGATTAATTCTATTCTTAGTAGTGGTTCTAAGAAATGCCAACACTAGCCCATCCGTAGCATAGATTGCCGAATTTGCTAATCCTAACCATCTTTATTCTGCTAGCTCATGACCTTATCAATTCAGGCTTCTAGGATGATGGGGACGAGTGGCCCATCAGCAGCCGCTGAGACGATAGCGGATGAGCAGTGCTTGTCATCTTTTGCCGACGCCATCATTAGAGTAAGCTTCTTTTCTACTTAATGATTTTCAAGCTTTTTAGAACTGATCAAATCTCTTTTTAGGCCAACCCCTGATTGGACGTTGGTGATGAAACTGAGGAGCAGATCTTGAATACTTCATCAAAGGGAGGGACAGAGGTATCTCTCGGGAACCATCTTTTGACTGTGCTGGTTCTAGATAATCATGAGTAACTCCCCTGTAGGTTCTATTCGAAGGTTCAGATAATGAACAGAATTTCTCGGGGACACCAACTACCCAGGTAAAATATTTCTCCACTATCTTTCAGCCTTTGCTCATCAATTCTGTTGATCACCTACTATTTAGCCGATTGGAGATCAGGAGGGGGATTATGTAACACCCTAGTGTTAAGCTTGCATTAGCATTTGCAAAATCATGTGCATAAGCATAATCTTGCATTGTTAAGCATTACATGAAATATAGACCTTGGAACATATGAAACATGTGAGTGAAACATAGACGTTGCATTTACTTGTTTTCAATAGGTTAATGCAAGTTTGATGCTTGTTAAGCTGCATATGTGCTTATGTGTCATCTTAAACAACTTAGAAATGTTTAGCAATCATTTTGGAGCAAAGTTTGTATTCAAAGTTTTAGCAAATTTTGCTTTTTAAAATAATTCACAAAATTAGGGTTTTCGGTTTTAAAATCAACTTTTAATCTCTACTTCAAAATTTATTGGGATTTTGACTTTGCTACTTTTGGCAAAGTTGTAGGGCATAAAGTTTGGAACAACCTTTAGTTTTGGGTCAAGCCTTGAAAATGCTTTTTACTTGTTCAAACTAACATTTTTGTGCGCTGTGGTTTAGGAATAAATAGAAAAAGCATTTTATTTTTCCTAACGAGCCACCGCCTCCTTTCTCGGCCCACGGCCGAAGCCGGCCCGCACCGCAGCCCCACGCCTGCCCTGCCCACGTGCACGCCGCGCCCGACTATTGTCAGAGCACGGCCACCATGTGGCCGCCAAACACCGGCGATGACAGCCAGGTGGCACGCCGGTGGCCCCCGCGCTCCTCCTATCCTGTCTACACCTGCAGCGCAGTGTCTGCCTCCCCTGCTCCATCTCATTTGTTTCCCCACTGAGCCAGCAGCAGCAGAGCACGCACAGGCGAGCTCCACCACTGCACACCGCACGCGCCCTCACCGGAGTTGGCCGTTCCGGCCACCACTGCTCACCGCTAGCCGCTACACCTCGCCCCGAGCACTGCCTCCACCTCGCGCATCCCGCGCTCGCCTCGGTAAGCCATGGTAAGGCTCCCTTCAACAAGAATCGCTCATTGGAGCATGGCCGAGCTCATTGGAGAGCTCTGCTCCATGGACTCCCCTCTCCGCTACACCTTTTCCCTTCTTTTTGCGCGCATTTCATTCACCTCGATTCCCCAGTGCTCGAGCGCCACTCCCCGTGTCGTCTCTTGGCCGGAGATGGCCGGCCGCCGTTGAGCTGTGCCGCCATTCTGCCATTGGCAACAGTGAGCTTGCTCCCGAGCCTCTTTAGCTGTGTTAGTGGGTCCGCTGAGTCCGTCTCGCGACGTAGAGTGTGAGGGTGAGGACCTCACCGCCGGTGACCTCGCCGACGGCGAGATCCCGACCGATCAAGCCCTCTCCTAGGGTGTGTGTCTGACGGGTGGGGTCCCCATTGACCTTAGGCCCGCCTGTCTGTCCCCCTATGCCCACGTGGGTGCACTGCACCGGGTGTACCCATCATTTTAGATTCGGTTTTAAAAGAAAAATCATTTTCCAAAAATTGTGAAAAAGCTTCTAAAATTCATATCTTGAGAAATATTGCTCCAAATTGGTTGAAACAAAATTTGCTAGGTTTCTTATGAGTAGATCTACATGTTAAAAATGTTGCATGTCAATTTTGTGATACTTTTATATATAGCTTTAATTAAATGATTAAAATGCTGATTTCTTGGAAAATGCATAGTAAATAGAATATAGGTCAAAAAAATGTGAAACTTGTTTTGTTGATCTAGTCATGTGATGCACTTGCTGTGAAAAATATATAACATGCATGTTCCGTAGAAAAATATGGCTATCTATTTTATGTGCATTTATTTGCTATTTCTTGTGAAATTGGTAGAGCTAAAAATATAAAACTTTTTGTACAGTGCTTGTTTACTGTGTAGAACATGAAAAAAATACTAAATCTATTGTTTGATATTTTTCATAGTACAAAGTATTTTCATGTGCATTTATGCCATGCTTTTTTCCATTTTTGTGTAGGCTATCATACTTATCCAAATGTAATGAAAATTTTGTGGTCGGCTACTTATTTTATGAGGAAGCTATTATAATTTTCTCACAATTTTCTGAACACCAAAACTATAGGTTGCTGTTGTAGCCTTAAGTTTAAATGGAAATAAAATAATCTTCTTTATGCATGATTAGTCGAATTGTGTAGCTTTGGTGTATCTTTGAAGCATCTTGACTTGTTGGTATGACTTAGCATGTTAGGGTAGTCATTATGGTGTTAGTATAGTAGCACCTGTGTTGTGGCTCTATGGTAGTTAGCGGTAGATGAAGGTAGTTAGTAATAGAAGAGAATGCAGTAGATGACATGTGTTTTTGGTACATGTTCTTGGATGACTTTGATTACCTGGTAGAAAAGTTTTACATCTACTCTATCAAATAAAGTTAAACATGTTTAGTTGCATTGGATGCAATCATGATCATCATATGTCATCTCATCTGATGCACCAGTGTTGGTATAAATTAATGCACACTCTACTTTATCTGCAAGCGCACAGATAACGTCTATTGATGTAGCACTTCACTAGGATGACCCAATTTTAATATCGAACCCAAAGGAACGGAGTATGGTCCTCTTAAGTCTTAATCTTTAATCCTTGAGTAGCTATCAAGGACTGAGAATTTTTAAGGTAGAGGGGATCACTAAGGCTATCTAATTCTACTTCAAGTATGAAATGCCAATAGTGTTCTTGATGGGGAAATTGTCAAAGGAGATCATAAGCAAAGTATGAATTCTCCTACCAATAAATTATCCTGCTAGTCCTACAAATAGGATAGTGGGCTATAGAAGAATCAACAAGGTTATAAGAGTCACCCTTATGAACTACCACTAAAATCCAGAATATAGGGTATATTCATGAGCTATCAAGTCTAAGCACCGCGCTTACAACTTCTAACTCCTCTAATCCTAGCGCTACTAGAATTAAAGTACTCAAATGAGTCACAAACCTCAAGAACAATATGAACAATAAGAACAACTTGAAAATAGACGTTGATTACCAGAGAGATCTAGATGCAAGATCTTGAAGAACTTGAATCCACAGGTATAAGATGTTGAAGAAGATCCGACAGGCCAGAGCTCCTTCTAAATCTCCTCCTCTTCTCTCTCTCTCTTCTAGTTCTAATTCAAGACTAGATTCTATTCCTAAACTAGAGGGAGAACTAGTCTTCTTGATCGCTGGCTCTTCAATCCTTCTCACACTTGACTCTAATAAAACTTTATTGATATCATTTAAGGCACTTATTACATATCTAGCTAATAATAGAACTCTCACACTATAACAACTTGATAATAAATCTCACTTTTAATAAAACTCTCACACTCAAACGACTCTGTGCCTTATCAATCTACTAACTCATACTCTCTCTATTCTTCATCTTTCTCTAACTCATCAAGTCTACGACATAGAGTGTTTGCAAGAGTTTTAGTGCTTTTCTACCTGATGACTAGCTTATCGATCCTAGCATCAGACTTCCCTATCGTGTCAGCTAGCGTAGCCATTAGGCCTCGAGTCTGCTCGACAGTCTGATCGGTCATAGAGCTGGATTCTCTCAATCGGGTGAGCAGTTGCCACTGCTCACCTAGCCTTATATCTAAGGAGTTTATCATCTTCTCTTGATCATATATCCTCTTCTCCTATTCTTGTAGCTTCTCTTTTTGATCTTCTATCTCCATCCCTTGCTCTTCTATCATCTTCTCCAGCTGCACTGTGGTAACTCTAGGCTGCTTAGGCTCGCGAGAAGAGGAAGAAGATGATGAAGATCTCTTCGTAGGAGGAGTGACACGAATCTGATCTGGGTTGGCTCTAACTCCTTCGAAAGCAGGACAAGGAGTGGTAGATTTGTATTTGGCGCAGGTTACATCTCCAAACTTGTTGGTCTTCAACCCTGTCAGCGTCTCATTGGGCTTGGGAGGAGGAAGAGCAATTTCTTTAGACACGTTCAACCGGTGTAGAAAGATTGTTGCGGAGGGTGCTCCCGCTGAGTTCCTGAGGATGCAAGGATGATCTCCTTTGATGGCATGGTGGCAAGAGGCTTTGGCGGAACAACGGCGAGCGGTTTTGGTGGAACAATGGCGAGAGCCATTGATCTGTTGTTGGAGTTGCGCTCATTGGAGTTGTTGTTGTGTTGGCTGGCCATTGGAGGAGAAAGAAAGCTTCAATGTTGGTTGGAGGCTTCATAGATGGAAAGTTATGAGTCTAGGGGCAGGCAGGGGCCTAGTTTTATAGTCCGGATCAGCTTGCAGAAGGGTTCAATCTAGATTGGATGGCTTCGGTACGAGGGATGAAAAATTCACAGATCATGGCTATATAACTGTCAAGAGGATAAGATAAGAAGAGACTCGAGAGGCGACGCGGGGCGAACCATGCCCAGAGGGGGCCGGTCGGCCTAGGGGTGGGGCCGGTCGACCTGTCCTCAAGAGATCCCACGACCAACTTTCTCGTGGCGCCTAATAACTCTTAACCAACCTCTAAAAACTATCCCTCGGTGTACAAAACGTATCGAAGGTGGTAGATATGTAATATTTAAGGAAAAATAAGGAATTGGATGACATCCAACTCCTCAGGACTTTTGTCAGATTCTAGAAAAATTTTAAGGCATTGTTCATTTACCTTGAATAATGTACCTTCATCATTTTGAAGTGTTGCTGCTCCATGTGATGAAGTTGCCACCACCGTGAAAAGGTCCTTCCCACTTGCTTCGTAACTTTCCATGTCCGAATAGCTTTACCCTGGAATTAAAAAGTAGTACCTTGTCTCCTAGAGTGAAACTCTTATTCTTGATTCTTTTGTCATGCCACCTTTTGGTTCTTTCTTTGTAAATCTTTGCATTGTGGTATGCCGGTTCACACCATTCATCGAGTTCTGAGAGTTGCATTTTTCTTCTAACTCCTGCGACTTCTAAATCCATGTTCCATCTCTTGATCGCCCAATGGGCCTTGAATTCAAGCTCTACTAGTAAGTGACAAGTCTTTCCATAGATGATTTGATAGGGGACATTCCTAATGGTGTCTTGTAGGCTGTGCGGTAGGCCCACAGTGCATCAGGAAGCTTATCTTTCCACATCGTTCCCATCTCGTTGACTGTCTTCTGTAGAATATTCTTAATTTGCTTATTTGATGTTTCTGCCTGGCCACTTGTCTAGGGGTGATAAGGAGTAGCAACGTTGTGATGGATCCCATGTTTTGACAGATACTTGCGAAAGTTCTTATCAATGAAATGGGTTCCTCCATCAGTAATTACCATTCTGGATACTCCAAATCTTGGAAATATGGTTTCTTCAAACATCTTCTTAGAGTTCTTGGCGTTCGTAGCATGACATGGCAAGGCTTCTACCCATTTGGAGACGTAGTCGACCGCAACCAAGATATACTCGCAATTTCTTAACTTCGGAAATGGCCCCATGTAATCGATTCCCCAGACATCAAAGAGCTCAATTTGAAGATTGTTGGTGAGTGGGGCATCTCTGGTGTTGATATTACCGTGCCTCTGACATGATCCACACCTCCAGACAAAGTCCTTTGTATCTTGGTACATGGTTGGCCAGAAGAATCCACTTTCCTAGATTTTTGCATGTGTTCGAAATGCTCCATAATGTCCTCCATATGGTGATGAGTGACAGAGTTCAATGATCTTGAGTCCTTCTTCCACTAGTACACACCTTCTGAGCAACCCATCTGAGCATACTCTGAAGAGGTATAGCTCATCCCATAGGTGAATGTGACTTTCATAAATGAGCTTCTTTTTGTTCCCTCCTGGTGGTACATAACCTGCAACTATAAAATTGACAATGTCTGCATACCAGGGGTAAGATCTGTTAACTTGAAAGAGCATGTCATCCCTTAGTGAATCATTTATGGGCAATTCCTATGGATCTTTAAATTGCATTCTAGACAAGTGATCAGCAACAGAATTTTCTACTCCCTTCTTATCTTTTATTTCTAAGTCAAATTCTTGGAGTAGTAAAATCCATCTAATCAAACGTGGTTTAGCATCTTTCTTAGTGAGCAAATATTTAGGTGCAGCACGATCAGTGTAAACAATCACCTTAGCTCCAACCAAGTAAGATCTAAACTTATCAATAGCAAAAACAACAGCCATGAGTTCTTTTTCAGTAGTAGCATAATTAAGTTAAGGTCCTATCAAAGTTTTGCTAGCACAAGCAATTGCATAATGCTTTTTATCTTTTTATTGTCCTAGCACTGCTCCTACAGCATAATCACTTGCATCACACATAATTTCAAAAGGCAATGACCAATCCAGTGGTTGAATGATTGGTGCAGAAGTGAGTGCGAGTTTCAATGTTTTAAAAGCTTTCAAGCATGCATCATCAAATTCAAAGGGTACATCCTTAGCCAGTAGATTTGTAAGCGTTCTTGCAATATAAGAAAAGTTTTTAATAAACCAATGATAAAATCCAGCATGGCCTAGAAAACTTCTAATCCCCTTGACATTAACAGGAGGAGGTAGTTGTTTGATTACTTCAATTTTAGCTTTATCTACCTTAATTCCACGTTTAGAAATTAAGTGTCCCAGCACTATTCCCTCTCTAACCATGAAATGACATTTTTCCCAATTAAGGACTAAGTGCTTTTCTTCTCATCTTTGCAAAACCTTGTCCAAATTTTCAAGACAACCATCAAAAGTTTTTCCATAGACAAAAAAATCATCCATGAAAACTTCCATAATTTCTTTGATCATATCAGAAAATATAGACATCATACATCTTTGAAAAGAGGCAGGTGCATTACATAATCCAAAAGACATTCTATGGTAAGCATAAGTTCTGTATGGACATGTAAAAGTGGTTTTGCTTTGATCATCCAGGTGGATTGGAATTTGATGATATCCAGAGTACCCATCAAGAAAACAAAAGAAAGAGTGATTTGCTAACGTTCTAACATTTCATCAATGAAAGGCAGCGGAAAGTGATCTTTCTTTGTTGCCTTATTAAGTTTCCTGTAATCTATACACATTCTCCAATCAGTGATGGTTCTTTGTGGAATTAACTCATTCTTCTCATTTTTAACTACAGTCATGCCTCCCTTCTTAGGCACAACTTGAACAAGGCTCACCCACTCACTGTGTGGCACAGGATAAATAATACCGGCGTGCAAGAGTTTCAAAACCTCTTTCTTTACTACCTCTCTCATCGCATTGTTAAGTCTTCGTTGAGGTTCTCTAGAAGGTGTCGCATTAGGATCAGTAGGAATGCGATGGGTGCAAAGAGCAGGGCTGATTCCCTTAAGATCTTGGAGTGAATAGCCAAAAGCAGATCTATGCTTTTCTAAGACAGTGATCAGATGAAATGTCTCTTCTTGAGAAAGTTTATCATTTATGATCATAGGAGATTTCGGATTATTGTTTAAGAAAGCATATCTAAGGCCAGCAGGTAGGGGTTTTAACTCTATGGGAGGTTTAGGTGGTTCTTCGAGGAAGTATAAAGGATCAGGAACAGAAGGATGATCTTCTTCCTCTATGAAGAATTCAGCATCTTCTTCAAGCTTAGGTTGTTCTAAAGTTTTAAGGGATGCTTCCTTAATTTCTTCCATAGGATCTATCTCGGGACATGGATCACTCTCAGTATTTAGGGAGTGAATGATTGGTATGGATCTTTGAAGATTTTTCCCAAGACAAATATTTAATTTTCCTATTTGACCTTCGAGAAGAAGTCTTTGGATTGGTTGACCTATCAGGAGGTTGAATTCAATGATGTCATAGATATAAAAGCTCATACGCACTAGAATTCCATCTACCACGATAGGTAGGACATATAAAATTCCCAAACTAGGAAGAATATATCATGAGGGGCTTTTTAACAATTTTGTTATTGGGGTCAATGACATGTAACTCAATAAATCTTAAGCAAAAGATGCAGACATGATGTTGACACCCACAACATGATTATAAAGAGCTTCGAAAGGTTCCAGATTAATTTGGCATTGAATGGAAGTGAAGGTGAATCTAGGCGAATCACTTCAGAAGAAAGCTCTAATTCTTCCAACCATTCATGGCTTAGTATAGAAGCTAGATTTTTCATAGTCTTTGTAAGGAAAACGTATTCAGTAAACTGCAAAAGTTCTTCAGGATGAGGTTTTGATTTCTGAGGCTTCCTTATAAGGTGATAATTCGAGGTATTTCCAAATTCGAAAAAATATTCATCCACGAATTCAAACACATTCGCTAAAATTGGGGTCTCCCCTATATCAGGAATTATAGCTGAAGGTTGATATGGATTAGGAAAGGATTCAGGCTCAGCTATTTGTTTTTCTACAAGTTCTTGTGGTGGCTTAGCTTCATAAGTAGGAGTAATTTGTGAAAGGTTGAGCAGTAATTCCATTGCTTTAGTAGCTGGGGTATGCAGAAAGGATCCATTTGAAGCTAAGTTAAGAAATGTAGTTGTTTCTCTATTCAGGCCCATATAAAAATGTTGAAGAAGAACAGGGTCTGGGATAGATAAAGATGGACCAGAGTGGATAAGAGAATCAAATCTCTCCTAGGCAGCAATTATAGACTCATCACTTTCTTGTGTGAAGGACAATATCTCTAAGCGTAGGCAAACGATTTTAGAAACTGGAAAGAATTATAAGCAAAAGCTAGAACATAAAGCTTTCCAATCCCCATCCTTACTTGGTGCGGTTTGATCGTACTAGGTTTTAGCTTTCCCTTCTAAAGAGAAAGGAAAAAGCTTCCATCTTAGGGTTTCATCGGACATGCCTACAATGTGTAGGCATGCACAGGTTTGTTCGGACTCATTTAGATGAATGTGAGGATTTTCATCTTCCTTGCCTGAAAAAGATTGGCCCTTAACCATTTCTACCAAACATGGCCGTAGCTCATAGCTCTTAGAAAGAATAGGCTTAGCTAATTTTGGGAGCTCTAAGTCTACTATGGTGGGGTAGATATACTGGTTGAGTGGAATGGAATCTATGGAGCTAGTGGATGGCTCTAAGAAATCCATGGATAAAAAGATAAAAGTATAGTACAAGATTAAGCTTGACTCAAGATGAACTCAGCACCGCTCCCCGGCAACGGCGCCAGAAATGCTTGTTGGTATAAATTAATGCACACTCTACTTTATCCGCAAGTGCACAGATAATGTCTACCGATGTAGCACTTCACCAGGATGACCCAGTTTTAATATCGAACCCAAAGGAACGGAGTATGGTCCTCTTAAGTCTTAAGCTTTAATCCTTGAGTAGCTATCAAGGACTAATAATTTTGAAAGTAGAGAGGATCACTAAGGCTATCTAATTCTACTTCAAGTATGAAATGCTAATAGTGTTCTTGATGGAAAAATTGTCAAAGGAGGTCATAAGTAGAGTATGAATTCTCCTACCAATAAATTATCCTGCTAGTCCTACAAACGGGATAGTGGGCTATAGAAGAATCAACAAGGCTATAAGAGTCACCCTTGCGAACTACCATTGAAATCTGGAATATAGGGTACATTCATGAGCTATCAAGTCTAAGCACCATGCTTACACCCTCTAACTCCTCTAATCCTAGCGCTACTAGAATTAAAGTACTCAAATGAGTCACAAACCTCAAGAACAATATGAACAATAAGAACAACTTAAAAATAGACATTGATTACCAAAGAGATCTAGATGCAAGATCTTGAAGAACTTGAATCCACAGGTACAAGATGTTGAAGATCTTACAGGCCAGAGCTCCTTCTAAATCTCCTCCTCTTCTCTCTCTCTTCTAGTTCTAATTCAAGACTAGATTCTATTCCTAAACTAGACGGAGAACTAGTCTTCTTCTTGATCGCTGGCTCTTCAATCCTTCTCCTTTGATTTCTAATTCTGTTGGAGGTTCTGATCTGGAGAGATTGAATGAGGCCTGAGGGTCTGGAGGCCGCTTTATATAGCCCTAGGGGATCAACCGTGGCCCTTGGATGAAACTGACCTTCACGTAGGGTTGAGATGCATCATAGGAGGTGGTAGAGGCAGCTTGCAAAGGAAGGAGCCGTGGCGACGTGGGGGGAGGCCAGCTGGCCTAGGGTTAGGGCTGATCGGCCCCACCTGGCAGTAGGTCGAGGTGGGCCGTGTTGTGGAGTCCTCTGGTGTCTTTTAGAATGTCCTTGTGTGGCCGTGACATGGAGATAAGTCCGATAGGCGTGGGTGATGAGGACATGACCTCCATGCACATGACCATGCTTGGAGAATCACATGAAGGCCAACGAGATCAGCAAGGGCATCCAAATCAAGTAGGAGGCCCAAAGCTTATCCGGTTCGAGTCACCAAGGTGGAGGCCCAAATCAAGTTTGAGTCCACCTCGGAATCCAGGACCAGTATGCCTTGAACTGGTCACCTAGGACGCGTTTGGACTCCGTTTTCGATGATCCATATATGGATGGAAAGCTTATTTGATAAGGAAACCAACCCAAGTGGTCCCATGTCAAAAGCTATTCGGAATCAACGGGAATTGTCAAAACAAGTCACCATCTAGAATCTGTCAGGGTGCTGTGTCGCCGTCTTTTGGGCCGTTTGGGCCTTGTAACATGTCGGCGCTCCCTAGGGACGCGAATAGGGGTCCTTTGACATCCCTTAGCCTATATAATTAGTAGTCACCATCTACATTAGGGTTGGATTTTACTTAGATTATTTTGTTGACAACAGTTTCGCCGCCGCCGTCGGTTTGTGAGACCCCAACTTTGTGAGATTAATCATTCATCTGTAATTTGGTTGTATTCCTTTGTGTTCTTGCGTGTGTTCTCGATTCACAGGCAAGGACTTAGCTTTCTTGGCGAGGTCAACCATGCAATGCCGGTCGATAACCAGAGGGGTCGTGGTGATGTGATTGCGGGGTTCAGAGCCGAGTTGTTCTGAAGCCGTATCGAATTGTGTCGTGACTCCACCAAATCGAGAGTTATCAGAACCTTTCGAAAGATCAAGAACCCTAGTTTACATCAGTGGGTTCCTTCTCATGGAAGATATCCTTTTCCTGCATTTTCCTGTTTAATCCCTGAAAATCATAATTCACCAAAACTCATGGAAATTGTCGGTAGAACCCCTATTCTAAGGTGGGAATCATATTTTTATCCTTTTTATATGTTTAGTAGATGGTTTATAATGATAGTTAATTACCGTCAACAACCAGTTGCATAATTACTTATACAAATGCATCATATAGGATCACAGGAGGAAGTGCAAGTAGCGGTACAAGAGGAGCAGGCCGGGGCCAACCCATAGGAAATCCAGACATAGGAGATGCCCGAGGTCGAGGAGCAAGAAGAGGATCTATCCGAGTGCGTGGACCATCAACCTAGTTCCTTCGAAAGAGGCAAGCCCTGGAGCATTCTAAGTCTCCTACTTTATAAAAGCAATAAATTACATAAGTTCTATATATATTGTTGCATTAAGTTGTAGGAGTTGAGTGAAACTGTTGATGCATTTGTTATATCCTTAATTACCTTGTTATACTTGTATACCCTGCTAAGTCTAGGCCTGCATTAAAAGCTTAACCCTACTTAGACCGGTAGCAGTCGGTGATTTCCTGTCACCGGTAACTATAGGTGGTTACCAAAATACTTTAGACATGGAATTGATGATATCCTGGTGATAACCAAGTGTTAATGGATAATTGGAGACAGGGCAGGATGAATGTTGTGCAGCCAGACAGGGTTCTAGGGTGCTTGTAGTTTCCGCCTATGTCGGTTAAGGACCGATCATTGCTTGTCCCTCTTGTCTGTTGGACGCATGTCTCACATTTAGCTGGCCGAATAAAATACCTTTCAACCGTGAAGCCAGTGGCACTATTCAGGCCAGGATCTACATGGGTGCGCGTATTGGTGCTGATGGGGGTATGATAGGGGCACGAAGAGTGAGCCTAAGGGCAGGTGTGGCCTGATTCCTGGCAGTCGAGCAGTCCCTGGATACTGTGGCTCCAGTTTGTCCCGCGATGTTTACCGGAATCGTGTCATTGTGACCTATAGCTCATTTGATCGATGCGTGTGGTTTGTGTGAGGAATAAATCACCAACTGGTTAGCAATCGATTTGAATTGCCATCGCTCCTGGATAGTGAGCACTTGACTTGAGCTACATCATCGTAGTAATGATGATGGAACACGAATGGTTATGTGGATGATGTTGAAAATGCTAAATCTACAATGGTAACTGAATGTTAATGGTTAATCAAGTGATTGCTATAGTGTAGGTGCTTACCTAGATTGATAGGTTAATAAAGATGATGCAAAGTATTTAAACGGTTCATTATGGTAACTTCTGCTTTTCGCAAATGAGTCAGCTAGCCCACTCAAAGAAAGCCTTGCATACTTCTTGGTGTCACTTTATTTTAGTTTAAGACAGGTAAGTCTAGCTGAGTACATTCTTGTACTCAGGGTTTGTTTTCCCACTTGTTGTAGATGGGCAGATGTACTATGGCTATTGTATCAACTGCCTGTATCCTACGATGGGTGAGGACTAGGACCAAGGGCCTAGTCGCTCCATATGTCTTACTTGATGCTTTTGTTGGACATGACTATCAACTGGCACTATAATTCAACTAAGTGTGTGTGTGAAGTCTCAAACTATTTGCTTCCGCTACTTTATTATTAGCTTGGTTTGTAATAACTTTATATTTTAAACTCCAATGTATTTCAATGATGTTGTGAACTTTATGTAATATGTGACTGTAGCTGCTAAACTTGTATGATCTTGGTTGGTATGTTGGTTGGTTTGAAATCCGTCATGATTTCACGGACTATGGGGTTATATAGGATTAAGTTTGCTAAATTATCTTCTTCGGCAGTTGATTTTCTTACTTAATTTCGTATAGTTGGTTGGTTCTGTTACAGATTATGTCAGGAACACTGATGTGAGCGCCACTAATTCCTCTGGCGAGGGGACCCGCGATGGCCATCAAGAGGTTAATGGTAAGCCTCCGAATTCATCTTTGCAATTTTCTTGACTCTAAACCCTTTCCTCTTGTTCAGATGTGAATCTTGAGTTAGGGCCAACCCCTAGTGCTACCATTGATCAAGAATCTCGTTAGTCAGCTGGTGATAGGGAACCTAAATGCTCCACATCCTCAACCCATCGATGGTAAATTTCGATATGCCACATCTTTTTGTTCAAATTCTCGATCTGTATTCTAGTTGACCCCTGTCCTGGCAGGATCTAAGAAGCCGATTGAGGCTCCTGATGAAGGTACGGGTACATCATCAGCCATTCTCCCATCTCTAATTAAAGGGGTATCAGCAACTTCTTCACAGTGATTTAGGAATCAGGCGTCGTTGCTTCTGAATCTGACTATTTATCTACAGGCGCAAGTTTCATCTTCTCCAAGCATCTTCCCTTTTGACATCAATGATTATATAGTAGAGGGGGAAATGAGCTGCCCCTGACACTTGCCAAGAAGAAAACATTCTGTCGGTTGCAACTAGAGATCAGCTACGACTAATGCCTCCCTATTTGGGGAGAGACATAACCGATTTGGATATCTTTTTAACCATTAAAGGAGAGTTGAATCAAGACTTCCTCGTTGTTCTATCCCCTATTGCCTTTATCAAGGGCCAGGCCTACAAAGTGACTCAAGCCAAGCAAAGGTTAGCTGATCGTGAGCTTCAGGGCACCTTGGTCATCCGAGAGGAGTCAACTAAGCAGGAGATGCTCCGATCGAAGGACCTAATCGATGACTTGAAGAATGCTTTCTTTGAGTCCCAAGAGAGAATCAAATCTTTGAAGATTGAACGGGAGCAGCTCTTGATAAAGTTAGAAGAGATCAACTCTTTAATTCAACTTGAGAAAGCTAACTCAGTCCAACTCCCCAAGGTGATGGAGGAGAAGAAAAAGGAGATGACTGCCAAATACAACAAACTCATGATGATCCGAAGTTAGAAAGATAAAATCATCCTTAGGTCAGCTGACGATGACAACCGACTAATTCCAAAAGATGATGTCATCCATTTGGACGCTCTGAATGTAGTTCATGCGGCACTAAACTTGTAACCTCCAACTTCTTTATATCTCTAGCTTGCGACGTCTCTGTCATAAATATTTGGTTGATGAAACTTTCACCAAACATCAAGACCGTCTTTGTAAATGTTAGAACCAACCTCTTCATATGACTTATATTTTTTATTTTTTTATTTTTGCACTATAGGCAATGCATGCCGCACCAACTTTTGCCCTCTCAAGCTGAATTAGGATTTGTTATTTTTTGTTCTAAAGGTAATACTTTGTTAGTACTAGCTATTAGTCCCGGCGATGATCCATAAATTGACTACACTTAAGCGCTATCCCTTAATCACTAGGACTCTGAATTCCATAATAAAAATTGCTTCCAAAATAGTCGATGATGATTCAAATACTAAATCAAAAATCACTGGCTGTCAAGCTTCTTAAAATATCTAAGTGTTTGATTAGAATTTCAACTTCTTGAAACAGAACGGCTACATTCTGACGAACTAACCCACAAGAGTAATATTCAGTCATTCCATAATCACCAACTAAAGAAGTTATTAAAACAAACTCTTGGAGCCGATTGCTTGGATCAGCTATTAACATTCATCATTGATCTTGATGACACCTCCTTCCCAAAGTCTACCAGAGAAGCATTCACAATCTTCAAACTTCCAATATGTTGAATCAGCAGTTGAGACGCTCATGGACGTATCAGCTTGAACCACTTTGACGTTGTCTTCATACTATTGGATAAGGCATTGGTGCATTGTTGAAGGGATGCAACAATTAGCATGGATTTAGTCACGACCCAAGAGCAGACTATATGTTCCTTTACCATCAATGACGAAGAAAGTAGTAGGTAGGATCTTACTTCCAATCGTCAATTCGGCGTTAACTGCTCCCGGGTCTTAGATGCATTACCTCCAAAGTCCCTTAACATCATATCTGTTTTGAGCAAATCTTCTAGGCCCTTTCCAAGCTTGCGAAAGGTAGTATAGGGCATGAGATTAACTGTTGCACCTCCATCGACTAACATCTTGTTCATCGGCTTCCCATCAATAAATCCTTTCATGTATAAAGCCTTCAAGTATCGATGCTGAGATGGCTTGTCAAGTATAGCTTGTTGGGACTGGAGGAATAGCTGAGCTATCGCTTCTCCCAATTCTTCCCCATCATACTCCTCTCTATCAGATTCTTCTTGTTCATACTTGGACGGAGCTCTGAATTCTACAGGTAGGATGAAGACCATATCAATATTAGCTGATGGTTTGCCCTTATCGGCTGTTTGTTTGACGCACCATGTTCGAGGTCTACTATACTTCTGAGCTTCTAATTCTCTATTCCTTAGGCGCTAAGCTCAAGGATTTTAATTTCATTATCGCAAAAATTTTGGTCACCACCGAAATTATCGAATTTCACAAAATTCGGCCAAAATTTCGCTGAAATTTTTTTAGAGATTAGGACATGAAGTATGTTGTTTCTAAAAAAGTTTAGATCTAAATAAATATTAGTATGATTTATGACTACACATCTATTGAATAGAAGAATATACAATATAATCAATAGAAAAATAAAAGTCTAGAGTTATACATCACATGTATTAGAGTATTACAAAAATTTTGGAGTTTTCTTTCGGCCACCACCAAAATTACCGAATTTCGTGAAATTCGGCCAAAATTTCACCAAAATATTGAACCCTAGCTGAGCTCTTCTTTTCTGGCTCCTTGTTAGATCTCCTAGGCACCATTGGCCCTCTTGCCAAGCATACTCTTTCTCTTCGTCATGATTGGCCTAATTCTGATCATATGTACGCTTGCCTAGCCGATCATGATCTCCTTTATTTTTTATGTTCCGATCCATGTTGTTAGATTAAAAACTCAAATGCTAATGGGTGGACCGGTGGTTGGCTTGAGACTGCCTAAACTTTGAATATTGATTACTGCACTCTGGGCAGTTATGTCTTGTAGGCAATTTCAAACCTTCATTCCAGCAGTGTCGAAAGAAAGGACAATTCCAATGTAACTTGTTCCCTTTCGTGCCTTTCTTCTTCGCACCAACGCTAATATTCTTCTTCTTTGAGCCGATGCTAATAGTCCATCTCCTTCTAGCATTGCCACTTGTTCAACAAGATCCTAGAAGTCACACGAGGACGCATAACACTAGCTCCGAATGTTTCACCTTGCTCATATCGACTCTTTTGCTGATTGCATTGCTTCTTAGCTTTTTCATACTCATTAGCCGATATTTGAACGTTGGGGTCAACCGACCCACCTTCCTTGGCCTTAGCCGACATCAAGACCTTCGTCTTCCCTTTAGCCAACTAGAACTCCACCATGTGCACCACTGGGAAAGGATGCTTATCTATGTCCATTGTTGGTTTCTTAGCTGGCTCAAACTTGATTCTTCCTTGCTCAATGGCCTTCTAAATGTGAAAGCGGAAGATTTTGCACTCATTGGTACTATGGTTAGTAGCTTTGTGGAACTTGCAGTACTTCTTCCCTTTTAATTCTTTAGCCTAAGGGATCACATGGTTTGCAGGTAATCTTAACTGCTTCTTCTCTAGCAGCAAGTTAAAGATCCTATCGGCATTCTTAACATCGAAGTAGTAGGTGTTTTTTGA
Organism: Saccharum hybrid cultivar R570; assembly: GCA_038087645.1. Taxonomy (NCBI): domain Eukaryota; kingdom Viridiplantae; phylum Streptophyta; class Magnoliopsida; order Poales; family Poaceae; genus Saccharum; species Saccharum hybrid cultivar. The sequence goes on along the minus strand of JAQSUU010000704.1, from coordinate 2,072,550 downwards.
CTCCTTCACTCATGGATAAGATACACATGCCTTGCCCATGTTCATTCAGAGATCGTGACTTCTGGATCATCTCCATTAGAGTCTACATCATAGGGATCAGTTATAGCAACAATACCCTTCAAATACTTTTCTTTGCGTAGGGTTCGATGCTGGCTCTCAAAGGCAGACACTCTCTAAACTAAATGGGCCATGCTTTCAAACTCCTAGCCATCAAATTTCTCTCGGATTAATGAAGACATCCCTTGAAGGGCTGATTCAGCCAATTGGCCATCAGACAAATTCAATGAGTAGCAATGACTCCTTACTTCTCTGAATCTTTGGACAAACTTAGAGCCTGACTCATTGTTCTTCTGCCTCATGCTTGTCAAGTCTGTAATCTTCTTCTTACCTATCTCATTGTAGAAATATGCATGGAACTTGTTCTCTAGATCGACCCATCCAGTGATTGAGTTTGGCTCGAGTGATGAAAACCAACTGAAGGCCGATCCAGATAGGGACAAAGGGAATAATCAAACTTTATGTGCCTCCTCAACAAACGCTTCTCCAAGCTAAATGAGATAGCAGCTGATACGTTCCATGGTTGTCATCTCATCTACCCTGGTAAATTTGGAGAAATCTGGAACTCTATAACATGGTGGGAGTTGCACAATATCATACCAGGCCGGGTATGGGCGCTAGTAAGAGCCAACTTATCCTTTAGGCTTTAGACCAAACTATCTTTGCATCATTGTGGTTATCCTGTTGATAAACTCCTCATCATCCAAGCCGACAACTTCTTGTCTTGGCTGCCCTTGAGCCTGAGCTTGGGATCCTTATACTTGGACTTGTTGATTCTGAGCTAAAGACTGCTTGAGTTGCTGTGTATTATAACTATAAGGGTTCTGATACCCAAGATGTGGCATAATCTCATATGTAATGGCATCAAAAACCAAGTGGTATCCCTCTAGATAGTCGATTTGGGCATTGTGAGTCGCGTATCCTTACAATCGACTATTAAAGTAATTAGGATCAACATTGCTAATGATCCTTTGCACTGATGGAGTAATTTTATGGGCCAACTGAGGCATTTGATAGGAAGTACTGAATCTTCCTTGAGCTGGCCATTGCATAACCTATTGAGTAGCTAGGGAGGTTGGCTGCTGGACTATCTACGTGACAGTGGCACTTGGTGATTGTTGTGATGGTGGTTGTCCTCTATCATCTGAGCTTGCCTCCTGCTATTGGTAGGGCTTGACCTCGCCCCCTTGCGGTCAGTAGAGCTTGAGCTTGACCTTGCCCCCTGCTTTTTGTAGGGTCTGTTCTTCAGCCTGTCCCCCTGAAAGTTGTTGTATTGGTGGTTGTTGGAACTACCCACCATTTGGCTGCTAACTAGAACTAGGTACATTGCTTCCCACAGCCAAAGGATTAAAGCCATTGGAGTATGCTGGCCTAATTTGATCAACTGGCACTCCAAAGAAATTTTCTTTCAAAACATTGCCAATCGTGTTGACCAACACCTTATTGTGGTTTGTAAAGGCTTCATGAAATATCTTGTGGACCAAATGAGCAGTAGTCCTTGCTTCAATATCTTCACTTTGTCCAAGCAGGAGGATGCTTGGCAGGAGAGTTTTCTAGACAACTGAATCGTGTGTCCTACTATAAGACAGCAGGCACATTTCTCCAAATTCCTCCGCCGCCTACTCAATGAGTGCCATCTGGTCATTAGGCAGGTCTTCAAGGTTGACCTTGAGGATCGTCTGATTATCCATGTCAACGATTGTGGTCCCATTGAACGTGCCAATCTATGTCGATGGTAGAGAGCAGCGAGGAGCCATCGACACAAGAAAGTCGAGAGAAACCACGCGAAGCAGATCTTGAGCTCTCTCCAGGCTTAGGAAGGACGCTGGACTGGATGGTCATGACCGAGGGCATGCCAGTCAATTTAACCCTGTAATTGACATGGAGAGAAAATTGATTAGTAATTTAAGATAGAACATGTCGATGTTTGTCCAGATAGTTCTAAATATATGGCCAAGTGGCTATCATGATAAGGTTATCAACTAAAGAGTCGATATCTAGCATGTTCATTATGTAATGTAAGCATGACAAGCATATCGGCAATTATTATTTACTCGGTTGCATGAATCTAACTTAACCGATGATCATGAAAACATGCAAAAGATATAAGGGTAGACGTGTAAGCATACATGTGAGAGACATACTAGCTTTTAACCAAGACAAAAGCAAGTAAAGCATATAAATAGCCAATGCATCCTTAACAAAGTGGGCTATCGGCTAGAATAGTTGATCCCAGTGATCGTGTCACACGGCATACGATCATTCTTCCGTTGGATACAAATAAATCTACAAACGACTAGACTCGATCTATTGTATCATCAATAGATTGAGTCATCTGATGCAGCATTGATGGTAGGACCCTATATCGGAGGCCATCGGTCGATAGATCTACTTATGTCGCAAAGGAATCATGAAGGCATGACATACGCGAGGAAGCTTAGGCCATCGGCTAAATAGCCAATGGGGACATAGCGGGTGACTGACGCCATGCTCTTCTTAACAGATAGGTCTATTAACCACTAATGTCCAATGTGACATGCTATCAATAGGTCGAGTCGGCTGATGCAGCATTGTTAGCGGAGTCATACCGGATACTGGCGATCAATGAACCTATCTCCTAATGGAACATGACTTCAAACACTCGCCATATACGATCGAGACTGAGATAGATTGGTCATTAAAACAGAATCTAACATCAAGAATTGAATTCAACTGTAATAATAATCAGCAGACGATAGATCAAAATAAATAAGAGCGATGAATTTCAGTCTAGATCGGGCAATTGGTGATATTATATTAAATAGTAAACTATTTAACACAATATCGATAACTTTGATTAATACCAACATTCACAAGAGATCAGTCGTCTGTTGCAGCCTTGTAAGATACAAATTGATAACTAATCTATATCGCGATTTGTAAGAGATCAGTTGTCTGTTGCAGCCTTACAAATAATAATATAGATCGATAACTAACTTATACCATGATTCGTAAGAGATCAGTCGTTTGTTGCGGCCTTGCAAGTAATAATATAAGTCGTGACGGATACTCACAAACAAGACAGAGGTCAAGTCGTCCGATGCAGCCCTACTTGCCCAAAAAACCCATCGAGATCTACTCTACTCTTACTCTTAAGGGGTGACCTGAGCCAAAAAGTAAAGGTACTTGTTTTGGTTGATCGATGAGAGATGTCTATTACAATAGCTGGGATTCAATATTTATACCCAAGGCTTCACTACGAGTCCTGGTCGAACAAGGCCAATCACAAAATTTGGAAAGAAAAAAGAATTTCCTAATTTAGGATAACTTGGACTCCAATCTTTCCTTTCTATGGAGTCTGACGTGCCTTCTCGCTTTGTGTTTTGCCGCTTCTGCTGAATAGGGTCCATCCCCTTGGAATGATGATGTCATATTGATCTTGCTAGCAATTCGGTTAGCTGACTTGTTTGAATATTTTGGCTTTCCTTGATAATTTCCTGTCCTCGAGGATTTTCCATCTCGAACCAAATTTCGGTGTCAACACTACCGTAGAGGGAGGCCGCCACGGCGCCGTGCCACCTCTTCGTCAGCTTTGTCTCAGAGGACTGCTCCTCTGGTGGCTTCCTCTCATCAGGGATCAACATCGGGCAAGATCCATGTGCCTTCCTCCATAAGATCCGGGCACCTTCCTCTCCTCCGGGAGATCCAACCACCGACATCTCCTCCTCGGGCGGCTTTGTCTCCTCCACGAGATGCGTGCATAGCCGGGGCATGGCTTCTCGCGGGGCCGGGGTTGAGGGAGATGGCTGAAGCCGAGGGAGATGGCCGGAGCGTGGTGACCGAAGCTGAGGGAGATGGCCGGTGGACCCTCTCCCCTTCATTGTGCGGACCCTCCCCTTCATCGTGGTGGCCGGAGTTGAGGAAGATGCACATCAGTGGTGAAGACAAACGCAATGGCAGAATGTTGGATGAGCACTGATAGGTGGGCCCATAGGCTTGTACAAGCCTAGCTTAGATAGAACGCAGGACTTGATCGTTTCCAGCAATGCAGCCTGGCTTCCCCTTTTTGGCTTCCACAAGCCTGGCTTAGAGGCTATCTAGGCAACCAAACAGATGAAACCTGCATTATGGAAGCCTAGCTAGGCCCTAAGCCAGGCAACCAAACACACCCATAATCATTCCTAGCTTATACTTCAGTGTAGTTCACATGTAGTGACATGCGTACATAGATTGGTACATGCACAAGGGACGGTGTCATACATACATCTTCCTCCTACTGCATGGTGCCTATTATATGTACATATTTTTGTATTTCTTGTTTCCGTGATTCATCAATAATGTCGTTGAAACTATGTAATAATGTAAATATTGCATGTGGACACACAGAGATGAGAAATCCCTTCCATTTTTCTAAATATGTATGTACGTGTAGCCGCTGTGTACCCAAAACTAGCAGACAAACTGAAACTAACTTTGGCTGGCGTCAACAACATTTGTCACAATTCGAAAAACATATAAACATATGTGAAATTAAAGGAACTTAACATGGTAACAAAATTGGTTAGGCCTAGAGACAAAAGTCTATTGTTCATGATGAGTGATGAGCCAAGACTTTATAGCCGAGCCCCACTTCGAGCACATCATCATGATTTGTTAGAGGTTCACATGAAACTGATCTGGCCTCCTCACTTATGCTCAGGGGAAAGGTAACAACACTTGGACAAACCATAGTTGGAACACAGAGAGTGTGTCCAATGTTTTACATGACCCAGTTAGCACTTATGTATATTGCTACACATCAACAAGCTTGTTGTAGGGACAGTCCTTGCATGTGCTGCCCGACCATCCTCTTTTCCTTGGTTCGTCCAGAAATGACTCACTAATCAAGTCACTAGTTATAACACGACAACCTTAGCATGCAAGGGTATACAGTTCATTCTTATATTTTCATTTTTTTTTCATTTTCTATCTTAGGTTAAGAATACACCACTTAATATAACCTATGCATATTAAGAAAAAAAGGTCTTCCATGTTATCCACGGTACCATTCCAAAATGTTTTTGTAGTAAATATTAGTAAACCAAGGGACTAGGATGAATATAAGGAAACTATGTTTGCATGGCTCACCTATACACCGTGCAAACATAGTTTCCTTATATTCATCCTAGTCCCTTGGTTTACTAATATTTACAACATGCAAAAATATTTTGGAATGGTACCATGCATAACATGGAAGACCTTTTTTTCTTAATATGCATAGATTATATTAAGTGGTGTATTCTTAACCTAAGGTAGAAAATGAAAAATGAAAATATAAGAATGAATTGTATACCCTTGCATGCTAAGGTTGTCGTGTTATAACTAGTGACTTGATTAGTGAGTCATTTCTGGACGAACCAAGGAAAAGTGGATGGTCGGGCAGCACATGCAAGGACTGTCCCTACAACAAGCTTGTTGATGTGTAGCAATATACATAAGTGCTATCTGGGTCATGTAAAACGTTGGACACACTCTCTGTGTTCCAACTACAGTTTGTCCAAGTGTTGTTACCTTTCCCCTGAGCATAAGTGAGGAGGCCAGATCAGTTTCATGTGAACCTCTAACAAATCATGATGATGTGCTCGAAGGGGGCTCGACTATAAAGTCTTGGCTCATCACTCATCATGAACAATAGACTTTTGTCTCTAGGCCTAACCAATTTTGTTACCATGTTAAGTTCCATTAATTTCACATATGTTTATATGCTTTTTGAGTTGTGACAAATGTTGTTGACGCCAACCATGTGTGTACGTGTAGCCCTGTGCATCCAAAACTAGCAGACAAATTGAAACTAACTTTGGCTGGCGTCAACAACATTTGTCACAACTCGAAAAGCATATATACATATGTGAAATTAAAGGAGCTTAACATGGTAACAAAAATGGTTAGGCCTAGAGACAAAAGTCTATTGTTCCTGATGAGTGATGAGCCAAGACTTTACAGCCGAGCCCCACTTTGAGCACATCAATGATTTGTTAAAGGTTCACATGAAACTGATCTGGCCTCCTCCCTTTTGCTCAGGGGAATGTTAACCACACTTGGACAAACCATAGTTGGAATACAGAGAGCGTGTCCAACATTTTACATGGCCCGGTTGGCATGCTTATGAATCTTGCTACGCATCAACAAGCTTGTTGCAAGGACAGTCTTCGCTCGTGCTGCTCAACCATCCTCTTTTCCATGGTTCGTCTAGAAATGACTCACTAATCGAGTCACTAGTTATAACACGACAACCTTAGCATGCAATGGTATACAGTTCATTCTTATCTTTTCATTTTTCATTTTCTATCTTAGGTAATCGATAAGTATACACCACTTAATATAACCTACGCATATTAAGAAAAAAAAGGTCATCCATGTTATCCATGGTACCGTTCCAATGATTTTCCATGTTGTAAATATTATTAAACCAAGAGACTAGGATGAATATAAGGAAACTACGTTTGCACGGCTCACCTATACACAGAGATGTGAATTCTCTTCCATTTTTCTAAATATGTAGCCACTGTGCATCCAAAACTAGCAGACAAACTGAAACTAACTTTGGCTGGCGTCTATAACATTTGTCACAACTCTACATATGTGAAATTAAAGGTACTTAACATGGTAACAAAATTGGTTAGGCCTAGAGACAAAAGTCTATTGTTCCTGATGAGTGATGAGCCAAGACTTTACAGTCGAGCCCCACTTCGAGCACATCATCATGATTTGTTAGAGGTTCACATGAAACTGATTTGGCCTCCTCACTTATGCTAAGGAGAAAGGTAACCACACTTGGACAAACCATAGTTGGAACATAGTGAGTGCGTCCAACGTTTTACATGTTCCGATTGGCATGCTTATGTATCTTGCTACGCATCAACAAGTTTGTTGCAGGGACGGTCTTCGCTCGTGCCACTTGGCCGTCCTCTTTTCCCTGGTTCATCCAGAAATGACTCACTGACCGAGTCACTAGCTATAACACGACAACCTTAGCATGCAATGGTATACAGTTCATTATTATCTTTTCATTTTTCATTTTCTATCTTTGGTAATTGATAAGTATACACTACTTAATATAACCTACGCATATTAAAAAATAAAAAGGTCTTCCACGTTACATGCAAGGTACCATTCTGATGTTTTTGCATGTTGTAAATATTAGTAATCCAGGGACTAGGAAGAATATAAGGAAACTGTGTTTGTGCGGCTCGCTTATACACAGACGATCGAGAAATCTCTTCCATTTTTCTAGATATGTATATACGTGTAGCCACTGTGCATCCAAAACTAGCAGACAAACTGAAACCAACTTTGGCTGGCGTCAACAACATTTGTCACAACTCGAAAAGCTTGATATACATATGTGAAATTAAAGGAACTTAACATGGTAACAAAATTGGTTAGGCCTGGAGACAAAAGTCTTGTGTTCCTGATGAGTGATGAGCCAAGACTTTACAGATGAGCCCCGCTTGGAGCAAAGGCAAACGCGCTATGAAACAGAAACAACTAGGGACTACCTATCTCATCATGTGCCGTACATTACTTCTAGTGCCCAAAGTTTATTTGCACCGTCGGTTTTGAACCATGCTCACCGCCAACACACATTGACAGATCATCATAAGCTCCTCCATGAATGGACAGACGGTATCCAGCAGGAACCCACAACGAACCTCAATGTATTCCTGACTGTGTCTGGCGACATGTATATTTGCTAACTATACGTAGATACTACTTTCATTAGTCAATCCATATTGTTGTGTGTCCTAATAATCTTTTCAAAAGTTTATCGAGAGTTTACCTTACTAGTCATTCACAAATCATTATATTCTAGAGAGAAGCGAAGCATCACACTACGAATCCATATGCATCGCTTTCCTTACTACTTCCCTGGCATGTGTACAACAACCTCAGCAATCAAATATATAAAAAGGGCACTGGCAATAGGCAAAAACTAGAGACAAAGTTTATTTGCATTGGTGTAAGACAAAATCAGTTCAGTTTTTGCCAAAACTTTACAGAAAAAATAAAAGCTGGCACGTAAACCAAACAACAGAAGTTAGCTAAAAAATTATGAATCACATACCCTTCACAAGTTTTCGAGCACATCATCATGATCTATTAGAGGTTCACATGAAACTAAACTAGCCTCCTCACTTATGCTCAGGGGAAAGGTAACCACACCTGGAAAAACCACAGTTGGAACATAGAGAGCGCGTCCAAACGTTTTACATGGCCTGGTTGGTGTGCTTATGTTTCCTGCTACGCATCAACAAGTTGTTGCAGGGACGGTCTTCGCTCGTGCCGCTCGACCATCCTCTTTTCCCTAGTTCATCCGGAATTGACTCACTGACCGAGTCACTAGCTATAACACGACAACCTTACCATGCAATGGTATATAGTTCATTTTATCTTTTCATTTTTCATTTTCTATCTTAGGTAATCGGTAAGTATACACCACTTAATATAACCTACACATATTAAGAAAAAAGGTCTTCCACGTTATCCAAGGTACCGTTCCAATGTTTTTGCTTGTTGTAAATATTAGTAAACCAAGGGACTAGGATGAATATAAGGAAACTGTGTTTGCGCGGCTCGCCTAGAAAGCAGCCACATCGATCCCTCCTGATATAAGAGCAATTCACATTTCCATCTAAATTAGCCACTAATTAAGCTAAGAAGGCTACTCTTAAGAGTAGTAGTCTTTTGATTAAGAGGTATTTCATATGCCGAGAAAAGGATTGAACAATTTGGCATCAAGGCTAGACCTCCATAAGAGGTACATGTATAATTTCACTTCTATTTTTTATCTTCTCTAGAAGAGATGTAGATACAGGCATCATCTGAAAACTAACGAGAACCAATACTATACACGTATCTTTTTTTACGTTTTTCTAGCCTCGCCATGGTGTTGACAAAGCATGTTTATCTGAGGAGAAAAAAGTACAAAATGCATATGATACAAGATGCACCCACGGCCATGGGTGTGAGCTTGTGGTGCTATTTTTGTGCATGCGCATCATCCTTGTAATCGGAAAAAAAAAGGCACAGGAGTTCAGACGCTGTCGTAGTTTGAGCCTTGGCGACGCTGAGAAGGAGGACGACGTTGATCCGCAACCTGTTGGCCCTGGCAGAGCCCGGCTACACACCGGCGGTGTCTGCGTCAACGGATGCCAGTCCCTTCGGAGCCCGTTCACGCCATCGCCAAAGGCATCGCGACGGTGGCCGTGGACCTCATCAGGAATGGAGGCTGCCACGCTGCCTACCGCAATGCCACGCACCGCACTCGCCCTCGTCTGCAAGCTCTATCGCCGCCATTCAGGCAGAGGGAACACTGCATGACGGAGTGCATGTAGGAATACTACCTTGAAGAACTGTATGAGCTGGGGCGGAAGCACACGGCTGAGATGCCAGCGACAACTAGGGCCAAGAGAGTCGGTGCCGGAAATACTGTGATAGTGCAGACGGAGGCTGAGAATCGGTGCTTTGGGCCAATCTTCGTCTTGACCTGCGGTGACGAGTCCCCTAAAACAACTGTGTCATCATTGTGGTATATATATGTGCACTTTGAACATAATTAGTATGAAGTAGGTAATAAGTGGTAGCTTCATGCATACATGCGTGGATCGGCAGCTAGCTGCAAGCAGATACTATATGACTGCGAGTAGAGAGTATGAAAGAGAGTATGTTAGAAGCTAGCAATCATACATGAACACGAGCAGAGATGATTGGAGATGTAACGTGCGTGAATTTGCTTATTAGTGAATGTCTTGGACATTGAAATACGCCATACTTGTTGTACCATGAATGACAAGAAAATTACAGAGGAATCCATGATATTTTCAATGTTTTTGGCCATTCTTGTCTAGGTACTTCACAATAATGACGTTCACACTGTTCACTGATGCTAACACACCGGCACATCCTGTCCTTGCCGTACGAACATGAGTCGATGATGCGTATGTTCACACACGAACATGTCACCTGTGCCTCTGGTGATGAGCACGGTACATAAGACATGTTGTAAGGAGAATCTTATCCAAAGCATCATATGTGGGATATGTTAGCGAGAGCTCTTGGAACGTTACACCTCATGCAACCAGGACCCGTCAGAGCGAGCAACAGCGATGGACTGCCTTAGCAAATACCTTGTGCTCACTGTTGTAACGAAGTATACAACAACGAAGAAGAAGAAGAAGCAAAAACTAGGGCGGAGAAAATGGTAGCTTGTAGTAGATATATTGATTCGATCATGTGTTGTCAATCGACTGTCACTCTTCAAATATACTCCCTCCAGGTTGGTAAAAAAAGTCATTTTGGACGAGGTTTGAGTCAAACATTGAGAATATAAATCATGAATAACTTTTAAGTTGTTGAGTTCGGAAATGTGAAAATCATATTAATAGATTTGTCTTGAAAAATACTTTCATAAAAAAATACATATATCACTTTTTAATAAATAATTTTATAAAAATAAGAAGTCAAAGTTGTGCTTTGGAGACCATATTGTTGTCTAAAATGACATCTTTTAGCAACCTGGTGGGAGTATAGAGGACGGCTAGTTTTTTCTTGTACAAGAAACATTTGATAACCAATCTATATCTATTGTATACTATAAAAGAGTGAAAAGAATTAATAAATATATGCCACGTCTAGGCCTCAATGCAGTGATGCAAACAATGAACATGGATATGGCAGAGCTAAGGTTGAGATGAGAACGGTGACCCGTGCAGAAGCTCCCGGACTTAGCTCCTCACATTGTGTAGCCACGGCGCACTAGGTAGCGGTGGCACAACGTCATGGGTGCTAGCCGTGTGTGGGAAACACGTGTGTATTGGGGTGGGTAGTGTGGATGATAGTGTTGCTAGGATGGATAGGGCACACTGACGGAGGAGGATCGTGTGGGACAACGACGGCATACAGGATTTGGCGGGATGGTGAGAGGCTCAGCTTCAACGCTCTTGAGGCTCAGCTTCAAACACATGTTGAGCTCTCGAGGGTCGTTTCAACGCTCGTTTCATGCATGAGGTGAGTGGCAAGAACTGTGGCGCACAACTGCTACCACATTAGAGACACGCTTCAGGAGACGTGGATGTGGGTTTGAAACAATCAGAGACAAATAGTAAAACTCGAGTCTCAGATGATGTTGTCCCATATCACATCAGAGACAGGCTTGTTTAGCTGCATCTTTGATTATATCCCCTCTCATTAGTCATTAGAGAAACAAATAGTTTGAGACCTGTATGTGGAGACATGAGTAGTTGAGACAAATCTATGACTTATATGATGTAATCCTCCCTCATTAGAGATGCATGTGCAGTAAGATGCATCTATGATGGGTCACATCTAATGCGCATCTTGTTTGGACACATCTCTCATGTGATGCCCTCTCATTAGAGATGCGGATAAATTGAGACGTTTATGAGTAGCATTCTCGTACATGTCCCTGTGAGGACCGAAGTCAAAGACACGTACAGTTAATACATGTCTCTAATTTGACACTACTGACATATTCCATTGACTTCTCTTTGATGTAGTGTCTTTTGGTACTGATTTGGCATAGTGCCCTTATGTACAGAGTGAAGTGCATCCTTAACAAGGCATCATTCCATTTGTTGGTGTTTTGTGAACCGACGAGTGAATTTATACGTGTGTCACGCTGCTCTAGGAAGACGATGGTAGCATCCAAAGACCACAAGGAATTATACTGGTTCAAGCTAGAGCCCTACGTCTAGTCTCAGAGAAGATCGAGTGCGTGTTCCTCGGTTGAATGCTCTGAAGTTCTTATAATGGGGTATGCAAGAAGAGGGAAAAAGGTAGGAGAAGAGTGGTGAGGTGTAAGGTCCAAATAGACTAGAGGGGGGTGAATAGCCTAATTAAAACTTCTACAAGAATTACTTAACCACAAGTTAGTACGAAAGGTGGCGAAGCAAAAGCACTAGCTCTAACTAATTAAGCAAGCCACCTACACAAGTCTAGTACAAGGCTATTCACTAAACACAACAACAACTACAAGCTAGAAACAAGAAGTAATACGAGAGAAGAGCTTCGAGTGATTATACCGCCGTGTAGTGATGAGAAGTACCAATAAATCAATCACACAAGAGAAATCCTCGGGAAGAGAATGACACAAGAATTTATCCCGAGGTTCACTTGCTTTCCGGCAAGCTACTCCCCGTTGTGGCGATACACCCACTTGTCGGTTCGCGAGCTAATCGACTATCAAGAGTCGAGCCCTCGGCGGGCGCCGCACAACCGCACACAAGATGGGGATCCTCCAAGCCACGAGCTCCACTAGAGTATCCAATTCGTGAACTCCCGCGGAGAAGGATCAAGAACCCCTTACAACACTTGGTGAGGGCTCCAACAATCTCCAATTGCGAGCTCAATCACCTCCGCTGCTCCAAGCCGTCTACCGTGTCGGGAAACACGGAAGAGTAACAAGAAATCCGCAGCAACTCGAAGATCAAGTGCCTCTAGAATGCAACTCTCAAGCAATGCACTTGAATCTCACTCAATCTCACTCAAGATGTGTAGCTAAGCAAAGAGATGAGTGGAGGGGTTGTTCTCTAGCTCAAAGTATGTCTCTAGGCCTCAAAATATGCAAGAGTTGCCCTCAAACCCTGGCCAACGTCTATTTATAGCGAAGGGGTACGCAGCTAGCCGTTACGGACGACGCAGTTCAAAACGTGCTGACCGGACGCACCGGTCGGGATGACCGGACACGTCTGGTCACTACAGGACAAATATGAACAGTGCGCATCAGAAGTTACCGTTGCTATGACCGGACGCGCTCTAGCATATGACCGGACGCGCCCTAGCGTATGACCGGACGCGCCGCACCTGGCGTCCGGTCGGAGTCCAGTAAGCTCCCATCACAACCGGACGCGTCCGATCGTACGTGACCGGACGCGCCGCGCGTCCGATCACCACTACGCTGCTCTCTGCCCCTCTGGACGCCTGACCGGACGTGCCGGTTCCGTGAAGGACCGGACGCGCCGGTCGCTCACTCTACTTTTGCGCACAGGTGAACTGACCAGACGCGCTGGTCAGGCTAGACCAGCTGGACGGTCATCAACCCTAGGCGCGCTGACCGGATTGAACTGACCGGACGCGTCCGGTCATACCGTGACCGCGTCCGGTGCAGCGTCCGGTCACCACAGTGACCTCCGTTCGCCTCCGTTTCTTTTCCGACTTCCGGCGCAGTAGAAAATAGGCGTTTCACTTCTCCAAAAAGCGCCGAATCCCGCCTCGCAAGCTCGGTGGGAGGGAGAGAAGAACCCAAACCCTTCTCTACCGCTCAAACTCCACCGCCTTCACAAATGTGCTAACACCACCAAGTGTACACCACCATGTGCATGTGTGTTAGCATTTCACAATCATTTTCCAAGACGTTATGTTAGCTTTCGACTAGATCCTAATGCATATGCTCAAGACAATGATCTAGTGGCACTTGATTCCTGAGCTAACTGTGATTGCCCCTCTTGATAGTCGGCTATGTATCCTAAACCCGGTCAATCACTTCTCTACTCATCTTAGACCGGCAAAAGGAAAACCCTATGGTTATACCTTTTCCTTGCGCTCTTAGATCCTTCTCTTCCACTTGAACATCATGTCCATCATATTAGGTGCATCTTCACCATGATCATCATTTCATGTCCATGCACCATCTCTTTGTGATCTTGTGGCCACCACTCCTTGCCACATACACCTTCATCACATGTGTTGCTTATGCCTAACTCAAAACACTTAACACATGGCATTAGCAACTTGGTGTCATTAATTACCAAAACCAAACTTGGGCTTTCAATCTCCCCCTTTTTGGTAATTGATGACAACCATCACAAAGATATGAGAAGAAATCAATTTTTAATTTCGATAGTATTAGCTCCCCCTACATATGTGCTTCCATGAGTTTGGTTCAATTGTGCACATATGTATGGATTTGAATTTTGGGAGAGTTACTACTATCAAATTGATGCTAAGGTATATAGAATGGACCTTTGAAGCGTGATACCAATCAGAGTTGCCTTTATATACCATTCTTAGCATCGATGTAGCTAGACACCACTTGTAATACATCACTTGTAAAGATCTCAAACACTAAAGTACCCCGTGAGATCAACATTATAAGCAAAGGTGTCTAGATACCGCTTGTAAAGCTACTCTCAACAAATCATCATTCAAGTTCTATTTCTAGCAAACACCATTCAATCATGAATATCGAAATTAAATTTGCAATGCAACACATCATCATGTTAGTGCACATATAAATGTAACAAATAATTCATGAGCTTGCTCCCCCTACTTGTGTGCTCAATTTTAATTGATCACTTTCTCCCCCTTTGTAACTTTACTTTTTATCTTTGTGACTTTTCTCTCCTCCTTATTATATCTTATTCTCTCTTTGCAATATCTTTGTGACTTTTCTCTCCCCCTTTGTCAACAATCACCAAAAAGGTGCCAATTTTAGTGAGAGATAAGTCAATCAATATGAGGGAGTCCAAATTATGGTTCAATCTAGATCACTTGCCTAGAATATGTAATTCGGTTTGATCCAAGGACAAGCTTTTTCACACCTCATAAAGTATAAGGGTTATCTTGACCATGTTGAATTACACATCATGAGCTCGTTTACTAGATTTAACACTAGGTTTGCAAGCCCACAAACATGTCATATGCTACCACTAGATTAAACAAACATAGAAGCAATAGTGGTATCATATATACATTAAAATCAATTGATTTTCATGAATGAGCTTATTTGTTTATGCAAATATGTCTATATGTTCTAACCATGTCCTTAGCAAAGTATGAATGATATGCCAAACAACTTTACCTTGCTATGTTGGAGGAGAGGCATGTCATATAAAAATGTGGGGGTGCACTCATTTCAAGTTGGAGAAGTCAAGTATGTTCAATTCATTCTTCAACTTGTAAAATCTCTTTTCATCAAGTGGCTTTGTGAATATGTCGGCTAATTGATCTTTGGTGCCAATGCTTTCAATGCTAATATCACCCTTTTGTTGATGGTCACTTATGAAATGATGTCTTATGTCAATGTGCTTGGTTCTTGAATGTTGAACCGGATTTTGTGTCATCTTGATAGCACTCTCATTGTCACAAAACAATGGTACATTCTTGAATTTTATTCCAAAGTCACTCAAAGTTGCCTTCATCCAAAGCAATTGTGCACAACAACTACCGGCACTAATGTATTCGGCCTCGGCGGTAGATAGTGCAACACTATTTTGTTTCTTTGATGACCATGAAACAAGAGACCTTCCAAGCAATTGACAAGTGCCACTTGTGCTTATTCTATGAACCTTGCATCCACCATAGTCGGAGTCCGAATATCCAATCAACTCAAAATTAGACCCCTTTGGAAACCATAATCCAACATCATGAGTGCCCTTAAGATATCTCAATATTCTCTTGGTTGCTTTCAAGTGACTTTCTCTAGGTGAAGCTTGATATCTTGCACACTAGCACACACTAAACATCACATCCGGCCTAGAAGCGGTGACATAGAGCAAACTTCCAATCATAGACCGGTATAACTTTTGATCTACCATGTTTCCACTATCATCAATACCAAATTGATCATTAGTGCCCATTGGTGTACTCATTTGCTTAGCATCTTGCAATCCAAACTTCTTGATCATGTCCTTGATGTACTTGCCTTGACTTACAAAAGTGCCATTCTTCATTTGCTTGATTTGAAGTCCAAGGAAGTAACTAAGCTCTCCAATCATAGACATCTCAAACTCATTAGCCATCATATTTCCAAACTCTTCACAAAAATTTTGGTTAGTTGATCCAAAGATAATGTCATCCACATAGATTTGCAACACAAACAAGTCATTTCCAAGCTTCTTGGTGAAGAGAGTGGTGTCAACCTTTCCCATCTTGAACCCTTTAGAGAGAATAAAGTCCCTCAATCTCTCATACCATGCTCTAGGTGCTTGCTTCAAACCATACAATGCCTTCTTTAGCTTGTAAACATGGTCGGGCTTCTTGTCATCTTTAAAACCGGGAGGTTGCTCAACATAAACTTCTTCATTGATGTAGCCATTGAGAAATGCACTCTTGACATCCATTTGATAGAGCTTGATGTTGTGTGCACAAGCATATGCTAATAAGATTCTAATTGCTTCTAATCTTGCTACGGGTGCATATGTCTCTCCAAAGTCAAGACCCTCAACTGGAGTGTATCCTTGTGCTACTAATCTTGCTTTGTTCCTCACAACCATACCATCTTGATCTTGCTTGTTTCTAAAGACCCACTTAGTACCAATCACATTGTAGTTCTTTGGCCTCTCAACAAGTTTCCAAACTTGATTTCTAGCAAAGTTGTTTAGTTCTTCATGCATGGCATTTACCCAATCGGAATCCATCAAAGCATCTTCTAATTTCTTAGGTTCTTCAAGTGACACAAATGAGTAATGCTCATAAAAGGATGCTAGCCTTGATCTAGTTTGAACACCACTTTGAATTCCACCAATGATTTGGTCCAATGGATGATCTCTTGCAATACTAGTAGGTTGGAGTATTGGGAGTTGATTGTTTCCATTTGTTTGACCTTGAACTTGAGCTTCATCATGAGTACCACTAGAGCTTGCTTGATTTGTATCAATTTGCACATCTTGATTAATCACATGAATATCATCATCATCAACTTGCCTTGGCCTAACATCACCAATGTCCATGTTCTTAATTGCATTTGACAATTGATCTCCTCTCACATCATCAAGATTTTGAGCTTCATTTTGAGATCCTTGGGTTTCATCAAACTCAACATCATGAACTTCTTCCAAGGTGCCACTAGTGAGATTCCAAACTCTATATACCTTGCTTGTGGTAGAATAACCAAGTAAGAACCCTTCATCACATTTCTTTTCAAACTTGCTCAATCTAGTGCCTTTCTTGAGAATATAGCATTTGCAACCAAACACTCTAAAGTATACAATGTTAGGCTTTCTTCCATTCAATAGCTCATATGGTGTCTTCCCAAGCTTCCCATGGCAATAGAGACGGTTGCTACAATAGCAAGCCGTGTTGATGGCTTCACTCCAAAATGAATGGCTCACATTGTATTCACTAAGCATTGATCTAGCCATGTCAATCAAGGTTCTATTTTTCCTTTCAACTACACCATTGGATTGAGGAGTGTATGTTGGAGAGAATTGATGTCCAATACCAAGATCATCACATAAATCTTCAACTTTTGTGTTCTTGAACTCACTACCATTGTCACTTCTAATCTTCTTGATGGTAGTCTCAAACTCATTTTTTACCCTCTTGATAAAAGATTTGAATAGATCATGTACATCACTCTTGTCATAGAGAAAGAACACCCAAGTGTATCTAGTGTAGTCATCCACAATCACAAAACCATACTTGTTGCCACTAATGCTAGTGTATGTTGTTGGCCCAAACAAATCCATGTGCAATAGCTCAAATGCCTTTGATGTGCTCATTTCACTCTTACTAGGATGTGTATTTCCAACTTGTTTGCCGGCTTGACAAGCACTACATAGTTTATCCTTTTCAAAAGTGACATCTTTCAAGCCTCTAACTAAGTCATGCTTCAAAAGTTTGTTCAATTGTTTCATTCCAACATGACCAAGCCTTCTATGCCACAACCATCCCATACTAGATTTGCTAAGCAAGCATGATGTCAATTGTGTCTCACTATCATTGAAGTCAACCAAGTACAAGCTACCATGTCTAAATCCTTTGAATATCAAATTTGATCCATCAACACTTATGACTTTAACATCATCACTACCAAATATGCACTTGAAGCCAAGATCATAAAGTTGTGCCACCGATAAAAGATTGAAATCCAAGCTCTCAACTAGCAACACATTAGATATGCTCATGTCATTTGAGATAGCAATTTTACCAAGCCCCTTGACCTTGCCTTTCTTGTTGTTGCCGAAAGTGATAGCATCAAAACCACCATTTTGACTTGTATCAATTGATTTGAACATACAAGATTCTCCGGTCATATGTTGAGTGCACCCACTATCAAGCACCCAATGTCTTCCTCTGGCTTTGTAATTGACCTACAAGACAAGATCAATTCTTCTTAGGTACCCAAACTTGTTTGGGTCCTCCAAGGTTAGAGACTAAGCTCTTTGGTACCCAAATAGCTTTCTTCTTTGAGCCCATCCATGGTGTACCAATGAACTTAGCATGAACACCATTAGTACCCTTGGTAAGCATATAGAAAGAATCAAACTTAATTGAGGATACATTAGCATTTGATTTCTTGTTCATGCATTGTTGCTCTATGTGACCAACTTGCTTGCAACTTTTGCAATAGCTACCATTGTTCTTCACAAAATGAGTCTTGTGAGGAGCAAAAGCGGCCTTGCCTTTCTTGGGGTTATAGCCCAATCCCTCTTTATAGAGAGAAGCTCTTTGGCTACCCAAGCACATAAGCAAGCGGTCCTCACCACCATAAGCCTTAGCTAATGTGTGATTGAGCTCTTTTACCTCCTTCTTGAGATTTTCATTCTCAACTATAAGTGTGGAGTCACAAGTGAAACCATCACTACTAGATGAGGATGATGTAGATGCGCTACATGAAGGGTTAGTGGGAGCAACAACAATAGGCTTGTAAAAGGATTCATCAATTATATCACATGATATGCCTATGTTGCAAGTTTTAGCTTTCTCAACATTAGTTGGCATGTTTTCATATTTTTCAACTAGAGAGGAATGAGCTTCTTCAATCTTAGTGTGAGACTTTTGAAGCTTCTTATGGTCTACCTTTAGACTCTCATAAGATGCCCTAAGCTCATCAAGTTCTTGCATAAGGTTTTTCTTTTCCTTAAGCAAGCCCTTGCACTCCTTTCTAGATTCTTTAAAATGTTGAGTGCAATCTTCTAGCATAGTGATTAGTTCATCTTTAGTGAATTCTTTTTCATCGCTATCACTATCACTAGCATTTCATGATCACTCTCATCGTCGGATGATACCTTAGCGGCCTTAGCCATGAAGCACGATGGAGTGTCGAAGAGGGAGACCTTCTCTTGGATGGCAATGCTAGCATGTCCCTTCTTCTTGCTCTTGTTGCCATCCTCATCATCACTTGAGGAATCATCACTATCCCATGTAACAACATGAGAATCATTCTTCTTCTTATAAGAGCTCTCCTTCTTCTCTAGCTTCTTCTTTTGCTTCTTCCTCTCCTTCTTGATAGCATCTTCATCATCACTATCATAAGGACACTTTGCAATGAGATGGTCCTTGCTATGGCATCTAAAACATCTCATGGTATGCTCATTTTTCTTGGATGAGTTCTTCCTCCTTCTTGCACGAAAGCCCTTCTTCTTCATGAATTTCCCAAATTGCTTGACAAAAAGAGCCATCTTCTCATCAATGTCATCACTATCACAAGAGCTTGAGTCTTCATCACTTGATGATTCAATCTTGAATTTGCCTTTGGATGTGGTGGCTTTGAATGCCACACTCTTCTTCTTCTCATCATCCTTCTTCTCACTTTCCTTCTTCTTCTTTTTGACCAACTCCTCTTTCTCATCATCTTCTCTATATGAATCATCGGTCATCACTTCTTGGAATATTTGTTGAGGAGTTGAATCCTTCAATGTAGTCCTCACTAGCACGGTGATCAATGTATCAAATCTCTTGGGCAAGCTTCTCAAGAACTTCATAGAGAATTGATTGTCCTTGACCTCCTCACCAAGTGCCTTGAGCTCATTGACAATGACTTGTAACCTATAAAACATCTCTGGTACACTCTCATAATCTTGCATCTTGAAGCTTGAAAATTTTTCTTGCAAGATATATGCTTTAGCGGTCTTTGTGCCTTCGGTGCCCTCAAATGTTTCTTCTAGCTTGGCCCAAGCATCATGAGCAATCTCAATGTTCTTCACTTGCTCAAAGGTCTTGTCATCTAGTGCCTCATGAAGAGCACTAATGGCAATGTCATTGCATTGGAGCTTCTTCTCTTCCACCGGTGTAGGTGCTTCCGGATTAGCAACCTCAAATTTTGTTTCGGTGACCTTCCACACTTCTCTATTGATTGACTTTAGGTGTGCGGTCATCTTAACCTTCCAATATGCATAATTTGTGCCATCAAAGTGAGGTGCCTTCTTGGTGTTGTTGATGTGCAAGCTTAATTGAGCCATTTCTTTTTCACCGTAGGTTGTTAAGCCTCAAATAAAGGGTGCCTCGGCTCCGATACCACTTGTAAGGTCCAAATAGGCTAGAGGGGGTGAATAGCCTAATTAAAACTTCTACAAGAATTACTTAACCACAAGTTAGTACGAAAGGTGGCGAAGCAAAAGCACTAGCTCTAACTAATTAAGCAAGCCACCTACACAAGTCTAGTACAAGGCTATTCACTAAACACAACAACAACTACAAGCTAGAAACAAGAAGTAATACGAGAGAAGAGCTTCGAGTGATTATACCGCCGTGTAGTGATGAGAAGTACCAATAAATCAATCACACAAGAGAAATCCTCAGGAAGAGAATGACACAAGAATTTATCCCGAGGTTCACTTGCTTCCCGGCAAGCTACTCCCCGTTGTGGCGATACACCCACTTGTCGGTTCGCGAGCTAATCAACTATCAAGAGTCGAGCCCTCGGCGGGCGCCGCACAACCGCACACAAGATGGGGATCCTCCAAGCCACGAGCTCCACTAGAGTATCCAATTCGCGAACTCCCACGGGGAAGGATCAAGAACCCCTTACAACACTTGGTGAGGGCTCCAACAATCTCCAATTGCGAGCTCAATCACCTCCGCTGCTCCAAGCCGTCTACCGTGTCAGGAAACACGGAAGAGTAACAAGAAATCCGCAGCAACTCAAAGATCAAGTGCCTCTAGAATGCAACTCTCAAGCAATGCACTTGAATCTCACTCAATCTCACTCAAGATGTGTAGCTAAGCAAAGAGATGATTGGAGGAGTTGTTCTCTAGCTCAAAGTATGTCTCTAGGTCTCAAAATATGCAAGAGTTGCCCTCAAACCCCGGCCAACGTCTATTTATAGCGAAGGGGTACGCAGCTAGCCGTTACGAATGACGCAGTTCAAAATGTGCTGACCGGACGCACCGGTCGGGATGACCGGACGCGTCCGGTCACTACAGAACAAATGTGAACAGTGCGCGTCAGAAGTTACCGTTGCTATGACTGGACGCGCTCTAGCATATGACCGGACGCGCCCTAGTGTATGACCGGACACGCCCTAGCGTATGACCGGACGTGCCGCACCTGGCGTCCGGTCGGAGTCCAGTAAGCTCCCATCACAACCGGACGCGTCCGATCGTACGTGACCAGACGCGCCGCGTGTCCGATCACCACTACACTGCTCTCTGCCCCTCTGGACGCCTGACCGGACGCGCCGGTTCCGTGAAGGACCGGACGCGTCGGTCGCTCACTCTACTTTTGCGCACAGGTGAACTGACCGGACGCGCTAGTCAGGCTAGACCAGCGTCCGGTCATCAACCCTAGGCGCGCTGACCGGATTGAACTGACCGGACGTGTTCGGTCATACCGTGACCGCGTCCGGTGCAGCGTCCGGTCACCACAATGACCTCCGTTCGCCTCAGTTTCTTTTCCGACTTCCAGCGCAGTAGAAAATAGGCGTTTCACTTCTCCAAAAAAACCGAATCCTGCCTCGCAAGCTCGGCGGGAGGGAGAGAAGAACCCAAACCCTTCTCTACCGCTCAAACTCCACCGCCTTCACAAATGTGCTAACACCACCAAGTGTACACCACCATGTGCATGTGTGTTAGCATTTCACAATCATTTTCTAAGGCGTTATGTTAGCTTTCGACTAGATCCTAATGCA
Source organism: Saccharum hybrid cultivar R570 (assembly GCA_038087645.1). Classification (NCBI taxonomy): domain Eukaryota; kingdom Viridiplantae; phylum Streptophyta; class Magnoliopsida; order Poales; family Poaceae; genus Saccharum; species Saccharum hybrid cultivar. The sequence continues at coordinate 2,050,666 of JAQSUU010000704.1, read as the reverse complement.
TATGCTCAAGACAATGATCTAGTGACACTTGATTTCCGAGCTAACTGTGATTACCCCTCTTGATAGTCGGCTATGTATCCTAAACCCGGTCAATCACTTCTCTACTCATCTTAGACCGGCAAAAGGAAAATCCTATGGTTATACCTTTTTCTTGCGCTCTTAGATCCTTCTCTTCCACTTGAACATCATGTCCATCATATTAGGTGCATCTCCACCATGATCATCATTTCATGTCCATGCACCATCTCTTTGTGATCTTGTGGCCACCACTCCTTGCCACATACACCTTCATCACATGTGTTGCTTATGCCTAACTCAAAACACTTAACATATGGCATTAGCAACTTGGTGTCATTAATTAGCAAAACCAAACTTGGGCTTTCATGAGGGACTACCCGAATGAAATCTTAAGAGTTTGTCCCCTAGGATGGGAGCCCTAGCTGACCTTATATAGAATCTGGGGGCCAAGTTATAGATAGAGATGGGTTCTCCCGACCGAGTGGTCGTGAGCCCGAGGGAGGGGAAACTAGTAAACTTGGCTTGCAAGGAATGTTGTCTTGTCCTGGCGTCAGCGCACATCCGGGTGTGGTTGACGTCATGGTCTTGTGCCCACGTCACGGCGTGGTGTGGTGTGATGCTACAGTGCCAGTCGTGACGGCACTGTTGGCACGGTGGTGATTCACCAGCTATCCTGTACGACGTGAGCTTGTTGTGGCCTTCATCATTGTCTCCTGTTCTCCTAGTAGCATCGTGGTGACAATGAGGGAGTAGGTAGACACCCTTGGGTCATCGGTCACCTTTGCTGGTCGTGGTGCTGGTGGCCTCGATCTTGAGCCGCGAGGTCGAGGTCCCTGGTGGCTCGTCTGGTTTTGGAAGTCAAGGCCGGGGTCGTGCGCCCATCCCGTAGTGGGTAGGGTCTTACAGCTGTCTTGTCTGACCATATTTGGATGGTGGGTCGCTGTACCGGTCATCACCGCCTGGCAGTGTTATCTTGTCTACGCAGCGCAGCGCAGGGATGACGTATGTCCTGACTGAGGGGATAGTTGTCCCCTCAGTCTTGGCGAAGTGAGTGGGGCGTGCCTGCCCCTGTCAGGGTTGGCATACCCGATGGGGCTCGACCCCTCCTCGTCCCTTCCCGAGGGTTGGGGCGGAGGAGAAGTTGTAGCGTGCAGTGGAAGGAGGAGGGTGAGGTCGTGTTGGACCTCGTGATTCAGTGTGTGGCATAGGTTTGCGCGGCTTAGATGGGCCATGGTTGCTGGGCTTCTGCTAGCTTGGCCGTCATGGGCCGCCCAAGTGGCTGACTAATCGGTGTCTTGAGATACCGGGGTATCATAACCCCGACACCATTACATGTTGCGATGGTGGCACCGTGGGTGAGAGTGACCTGAGGACGCAGACACGAAGGTGCGAGGAAGGGAGAGAGATGACCGTACCTGGATTTGGTCGTGTCGGAGGCATCGCGCACGCCAAACGCACATGTTGCGCCACTAGGGTTTGGCCGCGACAGGCCTCCCGTGCTGGTGCGGCACAGCATTGGGTCACCATAGTCGGTAAGAGAGAGGGGTGGAGCGCGCGGGGCTGGGAGAGGCGGTGGGCAAGCCAATTCGGAAGGGCGGAGCGGCGGCGTCAAGGCGAGCAGCAGCTGCGGTTGAACATGGCTGGATAATCTAAATATATCAAACAAGATTTGCCTCCCAATAAGGCTATAATTGTAACTGAAAAGATAAGTTCATATTGTTTTTTACCTCCTACTAGAGAGCTTAGTCTTGGTTTGTTATTTCCATTATCCTCTATTTGTTTTTCTCTTCCCATCGAAACTCTAGAATCTTCAAGCACGTGACACTTTGGCAGAGGTTTCTGTTGCCAAGTCCCGGTCCTAGTAGGTACACCTCTGTCCAAAAAATAACGTGTTTTAGTTTTGTTCAAAGTCAAACTATCTTAAATTTCATTAAATTCATAAAGAAAATTTTCATATTTTTTCATGTTTATGATATCAATGAGTCATACAATAAAAATATGTTTCATGATAAACATAATGATAATTATTTGGCAATATAAATATAAGTATTTCTATATAAAATTTTAGATAATTTGATTTAAGACAAAATTCAAACATTAATTTTTTTTGGGACGGATATGGTAGTAGCTAGTAGCCTTGGCTCTCTAAAAAAACTAGTAGCCTTCGCTTTAAGTCAACCGGGCTGCTTGGAGATGTTTTCTTTGGGTAGCGCCGTGGCGAGAGCTCCTGCAATCGGTAAAGTACCGCCCGCAACCATGCAGCTGCACGTAAAGCAGGTATGAGAGATCACCAATGATCTTGGTCCTTGGAGATCTCTCGTTTTCGCCACGTAATAGTACGACAAATTTTGAAACTTCTTCGTGAAAACATTTTTTATCTGCAACAAACCCAAAATTTGATTGAATCTAATATTCTTGTTTGGATGTAGATAGAATGTTTTATTTGGGATCAAATACATTCATCGCCTGAAGTGTGTTGCAGCGGCAAAGCTTCAGTGCTTCACAAGAAGATGCAAGCTGGGTGAAATCGTATTTGATAAAAGAAGGCGTTTGGTGAGGTAGCATGAGTGGACGAAAAAAACTGAGACATTTAGTTACCTGCATGAGTCTCTGGAGACTAACTAATTTGACAGTCTGACATGTGGGGTGAGGTTGCATAAGCGAATAAAAAGAAAAGAAAATTGAGACGCTATTTAGTTACCTACCTGAACTAATATAGTCTAACTAATTTGAGCGATTGACATGTGGATCTGTATTTCTCATCCTACATTCCCTCCGCCTAGCTTGACAGTGTAGGCCGATTTGGTTGCACGAGCGGACGTAGGACACGGCGATATTTTGCATCGATGGAGCAAGTCTCGCATGGCACATGCAACTTACCAAATATGCTTCTCCCTAGAAATCTACGGATGCGCAGATGCAAACACCCTGGCATTCAGGTATATATGGCCACACAGGTCGCCTAGCCCGGCACAGCACGGGCCCAGTGAAAGCACGTCCTGCAGACACCAAGCTAGACCGATTAGGGCCACGGGCCTAGCCTTTAGCCCAGGCACGGAAGCCTTAGTAGGTCGGGCTGGCTCGAGGCCCGATTAGGCACTTGCCAAGGAAGAGAGAGAGGGCGGAGAAGAGAAAGGTGGAGTCACAGACAGGGCCTAATGTTTGCCGGTGATGAAAGGAAGGAGAATAGTTAGCGCTCGAGAGGAAGTAGCGATCGGAGCTGGGGAAGAAAAGGAACGGCGCTCAGGCCTTAGACCGTCTGGGGCTTTAGGCGGGAGGAGGCCGCCTCGAGCGGGGAGGAGTCCTCGCGCGGGGACACGATTCTACATCGAGGACCGAGGATGCCCGGAGGAGCTCCACCTTGAAGGAGGAGGTAGAGATGACCGGCGAGTTTGGTCAGATGATTCATGTCACCCTTTGCGTCTTGTGCTCTACCTCCACACAGAGTCGTGGATGGGAGGTGGAGCCACGGGTGGGGATGTGGCATTGACACGAAATCGCGGAAGGAGACAACGTGGGTGGGAACTAGAATCTATATGACCGAGTGAGTCTAAAGCAACAGTTAGGGTTGAAAGTTAGTGTTGGGTTATGTAAATATTTAGCCCATATGTTGTTAGCAGGCCTGTACCAAACTATTAGGTTGATCCCATTTAATGGGCTATGTCATGCCTAGGGCATTCCCTAGGCACAGCCCTATGCATCGGGTCAGGCTAACCCAAGCCTGCTAGTCACTATGCTCGTGTCGGGCCAAAATATTGGGCCTCAGACCAGACCAATGGGCTATGGGCTGCATGATCGTCTATACATTCAAGAAGCCCAACAACCTGACCCTTGAGTTTAAAAAACAACCTGAGGATGAACGCTAGCTCATTTGGCTAGCTTTTGCAGTGTGCGAGCATGAGGGCGTGGTTTGATCCCTAGGATCTTCGTGTTTCCTCACCGGCGTTTTACCCGTAATAAATCTCAGGTGCCTCGCACAGATGTGCCACCACTGTCATACCTTTTCTGTTGTGTGCTTGTTGCCTTAGATATAGGTTGTAAGCCTAGCTTATGCACTAAGCATGTGAGTGTGTTAGGGTGCGTATGTGTGGTGTGAGTCGTTGCATGAGTTCAGATGCTACAGCGTGTAAACAAAGGTTGAGCCAATTAAAAAAACAACTTGATCCTTGTGCGAGATGCGAGCAGCTAGGAAATAGTGGTGCCCGGGCAAACTCTAGTGGAGACGCATGCGGCAAGGGACGGCGCTCGAGAGTCCAATGTCACGATCATGATGGAATCGGTTTCTCTTCTTTTAGCCAGGAATTTGTGGTGGAACGTAGATTTTCAATTCAAGGCTCGTCCAAACAGGCCAAGCAATATCAATTTAGCCCAAATTCAAGGAATCCAAAGAACCCGTTACGGTCCGTTTGAATCCTTGGAATTGAATTCATTGTAATAATTACAATTTAGGCATAGATTAATGAAGCTAATATAGTTATATATGGAATATATTTGTATATTTATTGTTAGGCATATAAGAGACATACTTATATTGTAACGACCTGAGTTACAATACACCATGAACTCCCACTTTGGTCACCCGAGTTCGTGTCATATGGAATCCCCTAACAATCTCAAGTCAACTACTGGTCAACCAGAGTCAATTGACTGGCCACCGAAGAAGGATATCACCCCAAGGGATCAGCTCGTTATATTTTCTCAACTAAGAAAGGCAAGCAGGTCACTACAAGATTCAATTTGGATTCAAGAGTCACGAGGTCAGGTTTCCAAGCTTGGTTAAGCAAATTCAGAAACTACCGAACGATCTGTCACGTGTTTCAAATCATCCGATAAACATACAGAGACAGCATATAGAGTGGGAAGTGAGTTGTCATCCACTATGGGACATGGCCCACATGTCAGCATGAGTGGGAGATATTTCCCAACCCCAGACCCTTAGCTCCACTCACCCTCTCCTCATTTCCCTTACACACTCTCTCTCTAGAAGGAAGGACAGGGGAAGGAAAGGATGAACTAGAGTGAGAAGAAGAAGAAGAAGGTGGATAAGAGAATCAAGGTGCTAGAAGGCAGCAAGATTAGCCCTAGATCAAGCACTTGAGCTTCAACAACCTCTCACCCCATGGTTAGCTCAAGAGCTCTCTCTTCTCATTACCTTGAGATCAATCCTCTTGTCCTAAATCAAGTATTCTCTCTTGCATGGATGGACTATGAGGATGGCTTGGTGGAAAGTACTCCTAGGTTAAGGATCAAGTATACTACCATCTCAATCCTGGTGACAAGGAACTCACCAAGAACCCAAGCTAAGTCGTCATGCTCAATCTCTCTTTATTTCTAGGACTTCCCTCAATTAAGGAATCACTAGTTACACTAGTTAACCGAAGCCAAGTCTAACTACCTTGAGTCCAGCAAGTCACCTAAAGTACCACAGGAATACCTTGCACATGCATGAAGGCCATTACCCAAGATATGGGCATGAATCCCCAAGCTTTCACCCAAGAACCCAAGAGCATAGGTTCTATTGCCCGATTGACAGAGTATCCGTTAGTAGGACGGAGCATACGCCGAACCTGAATTCTAGTCACCAACAGCCTAAGTCTCTTGCTGAGTGAGAATATCGGAGCATCCGTCACCACGTCAGAGCGTCCGATGAATTATACCGAACCACAACCTGAGAACCCGAGAGTGCCTAGTTCCTATCGGAGTCTCCACGATTCCCACAGAGCATCCACCAGAGCCAACAGAGGCAACTCACCTCGGCACCCGGCACAGCGGAGTGTCCGTCAGTAGGACGGAGTGTCCGATAGTTACAATAAATGTGAGGTTGGTTAGCAAGTGTACTCAATCGGTCACTAATGCTAGATCCTATCCTATAGCAATAGTTCGACAGTAGATGTCTCTTTCTAGTCCCAAGTAGAGCTCCTAGTTTCCTTATCTATCGTGCGATCGTCTCCAATCCCCGGATCCTCTCCTTTTAGGTTCAGATATCTCGTTTCATGAGGATCGTGTGCGAGTCGTCACCACTAGCTTGGAGTCATCAGGATCGGCAACATTGTCAAGTAGGCACCCCACTATTATGAACCCTAATTTGGTTACTTATCAAGTTGCATTATGAGTTATGCATTGCATGTAGAGTTAGATAATGATCTCTTTCACACTATACTTAGAGTTACTCCTTAATCGGCTAGAAGCATCTCACTTAAATAATGGGAATGAGAACGCTTAATGCTTATTGCTTAGTTGCTTGGGCAACGATAGAAGTCGAGCATGAGAAGGGAACTCATACTCGCGCGTGTAGGATGCTACACCTGGATAATTGACTACTAAAACCAATGAGGGTATAACTTGCTTTATCTAACTAATCTAGCTAAGGAATAATGTCCCTAATGTGATAATCTTGATGATAACTTGGATATCTTGCTCATGCAAGGGGTAGGTCATCGTGAGTGTGGGATCTCAGATGACATAGCTCATGGAGCAGCAAGGACCATGTATTAGGATACGTAAGTTCGAGTAACCACCCGTACAGATCATATGTCGCGAATGGGGTCGACAAGCTTAGTAACTAATTGCGACCTATTTATCTATGAAACTGGCAAGGGGGTGGCGCTGGTCGAGAATGTCTAGGACATTTACCGAGAACCCAGTCGAACCTTTCGTCGAACACTTGGGCCGGATTAGGGAAAGGTTGGAAAGTGTGAGGCAACCCTTACCTGGTCATGGGTATGGTGGTTAGTTCCGGTTTCCATGTGATATAGTTGTACACCTCTGCAGAGTCTTGAAAGCCTAGAATCCTTCAGGACGGAACCATTCGGTTGTTCTTTCTTTCTATACCCATGGTAGAATGAATGATGGACTATGAGCACTTATGTTATAATGATGAATACTGTAACTCTAATGTTGAGCATAGCATGTCATACTCCTAATGAACACCATTGCTTTCTACACTTATACAAATGCCTGATAATCACCCTGTGCATCCACCAAATATTACATGTTGGAATTAAGTCCTGCGAGTACACAATGTACTCACGGTGCAACTGTTAAGTTGTTTTGCAGGTGGTCAGGGCATCTTCCTGAGATTAGCTTCGGTGAATGCAACGATTAGCAGACCTTGGAACGGGCATTCTCCAAGATGAGCTGCGTGTAACTCGACGGGTAGATGAGCGACAAGAGCGGCAACCCAATGTAGGAATAGAGTTGTTTGGAGCATTAGACTTAGCAGTAGTCCTATATTCTCTAATTCTATTTTGTTATCAACAATGTTTCAAGAACGAGCGTAAGACTGGAGCGTGTATGTGATTGAGTTGTTTGGTTTGCATTGTATTGGGTATGTGTGTGTAACTCAGCGCAAGAATCCTGAAGAGGAGTTGCTACGTGCGCTCCTAGGGGCCTCAAAGTTGTTAACTCGACAACCCCCGTTGGCTTCAATATCGGTCCCCGACAGGACAGATATCGGGGTGCGACAGCCACGAGTATCGGAGCGGTTGACTGACTTACACCTACAGTCTCATACAAGGCATCATTCAACTCACTCGATATGCACTTCGATCTTCAACTTTAAAAAATTTTACTCTATGCTATAGGCGAACCCTAAGTCGTTTTAACTCTCTTCCCTAGTTGATCTTAGCCTCTTCCCCTTGACACTATAAATTGCAAAGATGTCCAAATGAGTTATTTTGGAAGAAAATGGTAGGGAGTTAATCAGTGTTGTTATAGGCTTAAGGTCGATAGTTATAGGATAACCTAAGTAAGGAGTTGTCTTTTGTAATTGCCCTATGCGTAGTATGTTACAACGGTAGAATAGCCGAGAAGGCGGTAGTGATCCCAATCTTTCGTCTCCAAAGGCAGCCCTTATCCCTTATCTCGTTTGGAAATTTTGACAGAATTTCCTTTGTATCTTAGCCTTATCTCCCCATCACAGAACAAGCAGACAAGTATGTGAATGAGTTGTTTGGTTTGCATTGTATTGGGTATGTGTGTGTAACTCAGCGCAAGGATCATAAAGAGGAGTTGCTACGTGCACTCCTGGGGGCCTCGAAGTTGTTAACTCGACAACCCCCGTCGGCTTCGATATCGGTCCCCAACCGGACGGGTACGGGGCGCGACATATATGTTGCATTTCTAGGGAAGTGAGTTGAAGAGTATGCTATAAGTTGGAGAATAGAATTATAGCATAGTGATATATAGAATCTATTTTCATCTCTCACCCTATGAATTTGAGATAGGCTTATTTGTGAGCTTGAGAATGTTATGAAATGTCAAATTTAATGTCAAATTTCAAACCAAATAGTCTAAACTGTTAAGTAGATTTCAATTCCCCTAAGGTGACGTTTGAATATAGGGATATAGGGGGATAGGGATAAAGAAATAGATGAACGGCTAAGATTAAATAAAGTGTAAAGAATGGATAGGTAAAATACAATATTACCCTTTGGAAGGTGGGATATCCCTGTCCCTATCCTAATCCCGGTCTCCATCCAAACACCACCTAAAATGAGGGGATCCAAACGGCTCCTTAGGGTAATTCGAATTTGAAGAACAGACATCTAGCATCCACTGGGAAAACCGATGCAACATAAGCATCACTGGATAAGTGGCAAAAGCACCTCAATAACCAAGGTTTTCTAGTGGTGATAGGCACTGGTTCCTAGTGCCTACGCTGTTAAATAAGACAGAACCTTGGGTTTCTACCAAAATCAAGACAAGATTACAAGGCGAGATGTATGCACAGATGGTGTGCCCTTTGCAGGCAGGTCTGATAAATCCATTTGCAATTTCATATCTAGGATCGGGTAAGCTTACTAACACAAGCAAAAAAAATATTTATCACCACATTTATACAAACAGAACATTTATCTCCATTCTCAAGTGGGTTCAGGTTGAATATTAAATGGCGCACACCTTCGTCCATAGGAACAAGCAAGAATCCAAAATAAGGTTTAACATAGCACAACGATACATACATTTTTACATTTATGGTGCCTTTTGCCAGTAATATAAGTACAACATGAGCTACAATTCTTCCCGCAACAACAGAGCATTATAATGTGCACCGACATTATCAAAGGTGCATTCGCCACTGCAGAGTCTGGTATAGTTGGGTATAGTAATGTTGGCCACCACAAGCATCGACCAACACCAGCGGACCCATTTCCAACAACAGTAGTGTACAGGCTAGCTAAATCCAAAAATGGAAATGGAATTTTTTTTTTGAAAACTGAAATGGAAACAATTAAATTAAAGAAAAGGTGTTCCTAAATGTTTTCTTGCTTCCCCTTGTCTCTCTTCTGGAAGAAAACAGATCACCAAAATGCCACCAATCCCCGGTGTTCCTGTTGAAGCAACCCAATTATCATAAGAAAGAGTCAATTACTCCATCAATCCACCTTATACAAAATTCCTATCTTGCATCAGCACTGCAGATGAAATATGCAATAATCTTCTGTCTCAACTGGACAATGGTGCATTTTCCCAGCTGCGGAAGAGTCAAGCCATATACTACTGGCAGTAACTAAAGGCCTGCAGGTGTCATTTCCAGAATCCCCTTGCATCGAACCACAGCAATCAATTAGTCTACCTATGGCTATATCCATGGCTTCTCTTTGCATATAACTGAGATCCATTACTAGTTCCCCTTGCTCTATCTTGTTCTCTGACTCTTCTATAGAATAGCACATAAGCTGCAGCAGTCTTCACCTCGTCTTCATCAATGGAAGCAACATGGCTATCATCGAAGTTGTACCACCGATTTTCATCCACAAGCTGCATAAAGAGAAATTCCCATCAGCATTCTATACTACATAGAGAAGCATCAATGAGGATTCAAAAGCACAAACTGGTACTGCACAAATCAAGGACTTATCAACACACTTCACAAAGAAAACATAACTATTGCAGCTCATATAGGGCCTGTTTGGTTGGGTACATTGGCCTGTATCCAGGCTTGTGAGGCTCTTATGCAGAATTGCACATTGCTCAAAGCAAACCTAATGCAGCAGTAGCTAGTACAACAAATTTGATTGTATTAGGCAATGTAGGTTTGCATAGGTCGATGGAGCACAAAAAAAAAAGTATTCTTACCTCCCCTACCTCTACTAGAAACATGAGACCTCTACTAGAACATGGAGGTAACTACATGCAAGACAATGTAAGCAATCAAACACAATTTCACCAAATGCAGCTTGCCTGTGCAGGACAACCAAACACGAAGACCATACAATTACGCTGGCTTGGGGAGTGCTGCATAAAGTCTAATGCAAGCACCAATCACACCCTAACTGTTTGGCAAGCCTTGTACTCAAAGCAGGGTAGATTGCAGAATGAATTGCAATGGAATTGCAGGACAGAAGATACAATATAAAATTACAAAAGCCATAAGAACATGCAAAAACAGCAAAACTAAATAGAGATAACCAAAAGGCTATAGAAAGCCATAGGACTTCAGAATCACTCAGTTTTTTTTTTGGCGGAGAAGCTGGAATAATAATAAGTTTGGTTAGAAATGTACCTTAATGTGTGCAGTATAATGTCCACTTGCCATGTTGCCGTAATGATTGCTCACAGCATACAACTCATAGATCTGGCGCTCTGAACTCTTCTTGTGGCCAATGTAATTTGTCAAATCCAAACCATGTATTGGAAAATTAACAAAAGTTTCTAGTTTTTGTTTTGTTGACCTACTAAACGAAAATCTCTTTAGATGTATGACTAGCACTTCTGGAAGTCTCCACAAATCCAACTTTTTGCTAGCTTGCCTTTGCTCTTTGCACCTTGGACAGTACCTAAAAGAATAGCATAATAACTTTATCACTAAACACCATAGAAATGAAGGCTATAGACATAAGGAACATTATTCAAGTGCCTATCCAAATTTTAAACTGATTTTTTACCAAAATCCAAGAAAGGGAACCATATGCTTCAAAACAGGCTTTATTTGGTTGCAAATTAAGAAATGATGGTTAATGTGGGTGATCACATGCAACTGTTTTGAGCGAACAAAATAATCATGGGCGGCATTGCACACTGCACATGTTTCAGATCAAAAATTGAAAAGCTGATATGCCACAAAAAATGGACCAGATGAACCACAAGGAACTGTCCAATAAAATTTGCCAAAAAAAAAGAAAGAAAAAAAAAGAGAAAACCCCATCAACAAATATATTTTTATGGGCCTCAATTGTTACAGCTTCTAAAAGGATCCACAAATTTTCAAAATATAACAAAACAAACTCATAAGTTATGTTTATGTAGTTATAACAACTAAAGTGCCTGTGCAACCAACAGAGTAACCACTAGGGATGAAAACAGGACCGATATTTCCTGATTTCCATCCGTCCCAAAAGGGTTTAAAGACCACATGGGTAATCCATATAAGAATCTGGACACTTAATATCCGTACCATATCCGAAACTGAATAGTCAAAGTTGGATTTCTAATATGTATATGGAATAGACATTAATATTTGATGCATCTGACACTATCCAAATCCGACTCCGAATCCCAAAAAGATACAGCTACCCATATTTAGTATCCGTAATATCCAATCCAGCTTCATCCTTACTAACAAGCAATGTTTTCAAATCGTCTAGTCGGACCTGGTCGACCTGGGACCGACCAGGACGATTAATCACGATTAATCGCGATTAATCGGACAACTTGTACAGGTCGACAGTACCCCTGATCGATCACCTGAGACCGACCAGGACGATTAATCGCAATTAATCGCGATTAATAAGACGACTTGAAAATAATGCTAACAAGTGTCTAAGCGAGCGTCAAGTACCAGTGTACCAGCCAAAATGGACAGTATGCACCAATGAAGTAATTATCATTTTTTTTAAGTGTCAAATGTATCTTAGAATGTGGAACTGAAAACTAACCACATGTCTTCAGGTACAAGAGGTTCTTCTCTCAAAAAAGCATCCAAGCATGCATAGAGTGAGAGAGCTTCACCACGGGTTCTCTTAGCAGGAGGAGCATACATAAACACCTCTGGGAGGTACTCTAAATGATGAGTGTCAATCTTTTTCAGATCTTCCTTGGGCCAATTGATAAAAAATACAGTTGCTAGTGAAGATTGTGGGACCCTGATAGCATCATTTGATTTTTCAATGATTGTGTTGCTATCATCAATCAACTGAAGCTGAAATTTGCTGCTGTCGGTATGATAACTATGAGTTCTTGTGGAAACAGAACTTTGAACAGCCAGATGCAGAGAGTCCTGATTCCTTAGCATGGGCACAAGCATTTTATGGACCAACTCATGGATATCCGAACCCGTGACAATTTCATTGCGAGATATTTGTGCTAGAAGAGGAACACCATAGGGTTTCCAAGATGTCAACGTGTTATTGTTTCCATGGTCCCTACCAATAGCAAATGATAATATTAACAGAAGATGGTGCAAGAAGTATTTATGTTAATCATGTAAATAGCATATTGACAAGACACATGTTGGGTTTACTTCAATTACAAACCAAGATGACCACTACAGCTGTAATTCTAGCAAGAAGATAACCATATATCAACGTCTTTTGCTTTTTTTTTCTTACAAGTCTTCATGACGATGCACAAACTGAATGTAATTCACCCTCTTTTCCAACTTTGGGAGCTTATAAACTGCCAGATGATCATCATCACTTATTGTAGACAGCTGAAGCACTGGATCATCAATAAAACGGTAGATCTTATGATTCCGTATCTGTAGATAAATTCAACAAAAAATGTTTAAGGACACACACAATCATCAAACCTGCCAACCTGTACATTAATTCAAGTGAGCACTAATGACGAACCTCAGCAATTAGAAGTTTCTCTCCATTTTTAAGGGAGCATGCAGTGCCAAGGGCTTGTAATAGATCTCTGCACCTACCTTGCTTCGGTACATTTACAGTGAATGGTGTTGGTGGAACACTACCATCACAAGAAAATACCACGGCAGTCACACTCCGGGTTGAGGCAAATTGTAAGGGTAAGGAAAGATACATGAACGGGTCGAAAGTCACTGAAACCTTCCCACAGACTGGGCAAACCAAAGTGGACTTGTACTGCCCCTGGAAAAACATAATAAAAGGAAATGTCAGTAAAACATCTGTCTTAGAATAATTAGGAAGAGAACTAAATCATGAGCCAAAAATATGTTGCATGCAACATGCATTATTATGTGTCTTGTGACAAGTATGCGCCTCCAATGTATCGCAGTATCTGAAGGGAAGATGCACAAGACTTTATACACACCGTAAGAAACACCCTACACTGGAGAGTACATATACAGATAGAATATACTCCTTCCACCCCATATTAGAAGACATTTTAGAATCTCCCACAGAAACCAACGCTGAAGCCAAAAGACCAAAATGCCCCTCAAGGAGCAGAGATAGAGAAGTATTGGGAAAAGAGAAATGTGTATCAGGAAAAGAGAAAGGTACAACAGAAAGTGAGAAGGTCAAGTATTTTGGGACAAAATTTGAATGCTATAAGGTCATCTATTTTGGGACGGAAGGAGTAAGTCTAACAAAGCTAATCCTTCAGCATAAAAATAACATGTATCCAGCTCCACATGTAATGAGGTAGCACATCTGCACATCTAATCGCAACAGGAAGGTCACACAAAGGTCATTACATTACATACAGTAAATACCTGAAACTGCTAGAGGTGCTTAAATGCACACTCAGAACTAATATATCATCAAAGGATCATTTTATTCCACAGCAAGGGGAACATGATGGTCCCAAATTGCAATGGTTATTAGCATTTATGTAGAGCCAAAGCATCACAACAGTAAGTGAATTGATTCACAGGTGTAGAACTAACCTGGCATACATCAACAATGATTGAATTGTTTCTAGCAATATGATTTGCCCAATATTCATCTGCAACTTCTTCATCTGATCTTCCATCAGCATCTCCCGAGTTTATGTAAGGTCTATGCTTCACACGATTCAAATCTTCATGGAGTCCATCCAAGAGGAATGCCAACAGCTCCTGCAGTATTTTATCAAAATACAGATTCAGGAAAAAAAAACTCAATAGAGTGCATGTACCGTGGATCCTTAAAATTTTCTCACATTCTCATCTGGGTTCCTGAAGGCAGAACTCTCAAAGTGATCATCTGTCCTTTTTCAAGTGGTCCAATCGATGTGTGAATTTAGATCCATGATTGGAGATAGACTGAACTTAGAATCAACCACACGAAAAGTTGAAGGACCCACATGATCACTTTGGGAGTTCATGGACCCAGATGAGAATGCGGAAAAAGTTTAGGGACACTGTGCATAAATATAACATAAGATAGAACATCACTCTAAAGAGACAATCAAACCTGTGAATCATGCTGGTTGTATCCACTGAACTGAGATGCAAACCGAGAAAGCTTCGTTTTGAATGGTCTAGGAGAAACTGGGGCACGTCCTCCAGGAGCCCAGAGTTTTCTCAGTAGCTCACCAAAAGCTAGTGCAAGTTCACCCTACATGACTACCATCAGAACTCAGTACAATTAACATGCAGGATGCTAGAGAAAATGAAACCAGAAAAGGGCAGTGTGGCAACCAGTTTTTTTCAATTTTTTGCATGATTAAAATTAAAATACACTATAGCTGTAGAAAATGTCCATCACAAATGCTCAGAATAATCACATGCCAGTATGTGATAGTAACAACATAAATTTCTTTGTATGTCAAAGTTAACAAACATTAGATTTTTTACTTATCTTACCAAACTAAAGAAAAACTGACAAGACTTTAGAATGGCAAGATCATAAATCTTAACTAGAAACTTAATCAAGAATTGAATACATACTACACTTAAGAGAAGATATTGTACATGTGGAAAATGTTACCAAAAACAAAAGAAGCTACAGATTTTAGAAAAGAAGGGTCTGGCATCTTTTAGTACTTGTTGCATGTCAAGAATAATGGGAGACAACTAAACTGAAATTTGGTTGGCATAATATCATGATGAAAAAAAAAGTTATCCAAATGAATATAATGGAATAAGATCATATTTTCTCTACCAAAATGACTTTATCTTGAAGCATCAAGGCCTCCATGACATGTGAGTCAAAAGAGTACTTACCACATTACCCAGCGGATTTTGCCGATTTATTTCACGATGATAATCTTCACAAAAATATCTAGTAAACTGTGGCGTGTGCACAAGACACTGTATGGCACTGTTCATATAGCATGTATTTCCAAGATTAAGTAGTCCTGTAAGACCTAAGGGTGATCCCCTCGTGCTCATGCCACTAGAACCATGCACATTATCCAGATCACCATTGGTTGATCGCAGGTAGAGGCTTGGTGTCAGACTAGAGTTATAGCTTCTAGAAGCGTAGCTGTTGGCTGCAAAATTCTCATTTGGCAATCCTGATTTCGGAGCATCAGTAATCAGAGAAGTCGATTCTCTCTCAAAAAAATTGTTTCTTTTAACCAAACCATCCAGACTACCATTGGCATCAGTGGTAACCTCAACTAGAATCTGTGAAAACAATATAAAAGTATACAGTCAGATCATTTACTTGACAACCAGCCATTAACTAGTAGTGCATCTGTTCTACAAATATAGTTTGATATTGGGGTGGGGGTGGCAGTGGGGGAATGCTTCTCAATTATTATAGAAGGTTTGACTCACGTCTTGATCCATCTGAATGTTGGAATCATCAAGGGTTTTGTCCAGGCTATCCATCAATGAATGCTTTGTTCGACCATAATAGTCCCAAATGCATACCTGCATGATGGCCACAATAACTATGAAAAAATCCTTGCAAGTAAAAAAAAATGTAAACATCAAAATAAACAGCTACCTCATCTGGTACCAAGTCAAAAACCTTACAAGCCCTTTTATGGAGTTGGCCAACTGTATCCTGAAAAAGGTTCATGATGATTTTTAACTTTTCAGTTATTCCAACTTTATTGAAGCTATTAGAGACATTAAAAAAACTTCAACAGTAGGTTATACTTACAAAGTGGCATCATAGGTTTACATAATTCTGTCTAATCTAATCAATTTATTGAAATACAAACTAAAAGAAAGGACAGTGTGCTCAATAATAGCTAAAGAGATGAGAGCATACCTTCTTGCTTATCCTTATAAAGGTTCGCTCTCCTCTTGACATTAGAATTAACTGCAGTCGTAGAGGATAAACTTCTATGGCCAAATCAGTTTGAGAAAAGCCAGTATTGATTGCCTTTCTTGGTAATGTTGGTCCTCCACCGTACCTGTTAACGCATTTTGTGTAATGAGAATAAGATCCCAAATACCAAATCAAAAGTTGTGTGGTTGTTTCTTGTTAATGGAAAGATGTCACAGCTTCTCACATAGGGAACACAAATAAGTGAACCATGTTTGTGAAAAGTCTCTCAGCTTCTTAACTTGAATTCATAACATAGTAGCATCAACTTTCTTCCATGTATTAATTTCGGGGGTTTACTTTAATGTCAATGCAAAGCATCTGGGGATTAAACAACACCACAGTTTGTGCCTTAGTTCAATTTAAGACCAAAGGCTACTAATTTTTTGTGCTACTTTCTTCATATATAATCATTTGAAGAAGTGATGTATTTGGCAAATACCAACGCAAACTGTAAAGAATATTTAATAAAATTGGCTACGATTGATGTTTTATTCAGTATGTTCAGGAAAGTGAATATATCAGTGTACAGTAATGAGTATGTGAACAAGAACCACCTTGAAAGACAGTTATCCATATTCCATAGAAATGGCAAGGAATCATAAGAAGGTAGACAGGTCAGCATAAATAGAATGATTAAGCTATGTAGAAACTATCAAAGACAAGAAGCCACTGCACAATTAGGTGCATAGAGGCATTTGAAAAGTGATAGATCCGGAGAGGATTATTCTTTTGATGATCATATTGCACAGTATAAAGTTCAAATAAATGTGACTTACCAACCATGCAACTTTTCCCAAACTTGCTGAGGAAGCAGTATGTAATCCCGACCCTCAACCAAGTTATCATGTATCTCAATCTCTGTATTGGAGACTTCAAATGATGCATCATCAATTAAATCGGTATTGTCAATAGCTCCTGGCCTTCTAGGCGTTTTTGAACCAAACTCATGATGATGATAACCATTACTTGTTGCACCAGTCAAATCTTGAATGAGGTAATCAATCCAACTTTGCCACCACCTATTGAGCCAAAAAAAGAAGATTGCATTTATAATCCGTAAGGATGAAAACGGTCAGAAACGGTCGAAAACGGACTTACGAAATAGAAAACGAAATCGGTTTGTTCGGTACATTTCTACATTTTAGCAATTAAAGAATACAAAAAATGGTTGAAAATGGTTGTGAAACCAATTGAAACTGACAATTTTTTATGTTTAAAAACGGAACCATAATATAGAAAACGAAAACGGTCGGTTCGGGATATTTCCGTTCCGTTTTCATCCTTAATAATCCGAACTGAGAGTAAACAAATGAAGCAACTGACAGAGAAGAATAAAATAACATAGTACGAATATGTATTTCTGAAGAAACCTTCTAAAACAGACATTTCCATGATGCTCATCAGCACCATATGCAGACCTGTAAAACATGCAATTCAATAGAAAAGAGAAAAAACACTCCAGGTCCAAATTAAAAATACCAGAAGCTTTAATACATCTTATATCTCGTATTAGGCATATCCTACTAGGTGTGATACCTTATCTTACAACGTCATCCAAATATTATGATCATAACATGACAAAAATCGTGATACTTTCAAGTTCAATCCACAGCCTACATACTGCCACGATCCATGAGTATGCACGATCATACCAAAAAACTTAATTTAGTACAGATCTTGTGAAATTACTCCCTTCTGTCATCCTTCTCATCAAAGGATAACGTTAAGGACAGCCAAATTGAACTGCATGTGGGCTAATTAGGCAGTCTTAAACGTCTTCTTTAAATGACCAGAGGGTAACAGGGAGTACTTTTAGGGCCCCTTCGGCAGTGCTTCTCCCGCTCCGCTCCACACGAGAATCCAGGAAGCGCTGCCAAAGGCCTCCGCGCCGCACCGCTTCCTCAAGGAAGCGCTCCTCCGGCTCCCTCCCTTTTGCACTGCAGGTGGGGAGCGGAAAAAACCCTCCGCGTGACCGCGCCAATCTGGCCATCCACACCCTCCTTCACTCGCGTGACCGCATCGTCATCTTCGCCCGCACCGCCGACGCACCATCCGCGACCTTCTCCAGCGGTGCCGGCCCTCTCCTCTGCGCCGCCCTTCTCCGCACCGCACCCTCTCCGCCAGGGGCGGAGGGTAGTGGAGGCCAAACTAGGCCTCCACCCCCCTAGAAGTCTAAACTACATGTCTATTTAACATCTCACCATGATTTGACGCTGAAGTAAGCAATTTAGCCCCCACTAATTCATGGGCCATGCTTCGCCACTGCTCTCCGCCATTGGTGAAGGAGGCGAGGTCGCCGCAGGGCCTGTTGAGGTCCCTCGATGCCCGGCCCCCCGCTGCACCCCTCCTTCGCGCCTTGCCTCTCCGCCTGCGCCAGCAGCACCGCCCGAGCTGAAGCCGGAGACGATGACAAAGCACTGCCAAACGGTATCTATTTCAGGTGGGGAGCGAGCAGAGCTGGAGCAGAGGGAAGCGTGGAGCAGAGCGGAGGAAGAGCGCTACCAAAGGGGCCCTTAAATGTCCTAAAATGCTCAAAGCATCTCAAAGACCGAATATATGGGCAGTAGAATGCTCAAACCTCAAAGGTCCTAAATCACAACTGGTCCAAAATGTCTGACATAACAATCTCTAGAACTTTCACAGCTGAAAAAAAAATCTCGTGCACCGCGCACCATGGCTGCCCAATCCTGTTTGCAAAGCAGAGGAGCACACACCATCGGCATCAAGAGGAGCGCACTCAACCGGTAAGACTACAACGCTTCAGAAGAGGAAAGGCTCGCAAATCCTTAAGCAGAGAGGAACACATAACCGCCACGCATTAAACCCACCTCCGATGCCAACGCCGAGGCGCAACCTCGCCGCGACACCTCGCCGGCGGCGCCGAAGCATATTCCTCCACCAACGAACAACACCAGCAAGAAGGGAAAAAAACGATCTTGCGCCCCGCAGGACCATTCCAAGCGTGGCAGCGCGAACGGGGATTGAATCAGGGAGTAGATCAACAGGGATGGGGAAGCAGCGAGACGGCGAACGGAGAGGCATAGTGGACCTGGTGGTGATGAGGAAGAAGGTGTCGCCCTCCTTGGCGTGGGCATCAGCCGCGACGGTTATGTCCCGGATGAGAGCCCTCTCCACCTCGGCGGGGAGCGCCGGCGCCGCCACCACCATCTCCATCCCCGCCAGCGGCGGCGAGGAGGAGGAGACCGCAATCTACGGCTAGGGTTTGGACCTCCCCTCGTCTCGCCTTCCCGCAGAGCTCTCCGTCTCTCAGCTGGAGCGGCTTGAGCAGGAATTGGTGGAGCGGATGGAGCCGGCAGTGGAAACGGTAGTGGCGGGGATGCGGTGAACCTGTGAGCGGAGTGGGGCGCGGATCTGCGAGGTTTCTTGTTCTTCCTGGCCGGAGTGAGGAGAGAAGGCTGTCTGGCTGTATGCAGACTACGGCGCTTGTTTTTCTTCTTTCCTCCTCTACCCCTGATTGACACAGGGATTCAGCTATTTCGGAATGGCTAGCCGCGTGTGATTTCCTCAAGCTGTTCTCTGTTCCTCTTCCCTCCCCAATCCTCTCCCTCCATCCTGTTAGCTTCTCTAGGGGACACAGTTAAGGCACGACGGGTCGCGCCACCCCGCCGCTGCCTCTGCCCACTGCCCCGCCGCAGCACGGTAGGGTCTCGTCGGAGCTCCACAGCTAGGGCTGAATATCGAGCCAACCGTAGTTTTTTTTTGAGCTTTTTTAGAAATTAGTATAATCTTATTTATCATTATTTCCTGCATTGTTTAAGACCCAACTTCACGACGAGCCTAACGAAACGATCCTAACGAGCCGAGCCAAAGTTGAAAGTCGTTCCAAATCAAGTCATTTTCATTTTAAAAGATAAATAAGTCCCATCAGAGCACTTTTGTACCAAGCCACCGAGCCAGGTTAACGAGCTTTTTGTCCAGCCCTATCCACAGCCGCGGCTGCATCCGTGGAGCTCCAGTGTGATCCTATCGCGCTCGCTGCCCTCCTTCTTCCCTCTTCCCCTGCCGCCACTATGGCCACGGTTGCCCCCACCCTAACCCTTCCCGACCACCTCTGCCTCACTATCGTCTCTCCCGTCCCCATCGCCGGGCTAGCCTGACTCCCCTGAGCACCTTCTGAGCCAGTCGGAGTTGGAGAAGAAGAGAGAGGGGAGCGTGGGAGCGAGGTCGTGTCGTTGCGATAGAACACAACGGTTCGTGGGATAGATTTTGCATTCTTTACAAGCTTATACTATAAATAAACTCATATAAATTGAGTTACTAGATAGAGTGAAAGAAGCAATCTTAGACGAGAGGATGCACAAAATGCTCTATCACAGTTACCAAGCAAAAATTTCTCGATGACCAAAATTTCCTGTTTTGCACCTTTCCCCTTCTTCTCTAGCTCTAGTAAGCTTTTAAAGTTAGAATTTGGAGAGAAACGTACCCTTTATCTGGAGGACCTCCAGAGAGGACCATGGCGGTGGGGTAGTGGGTGGCGGTGGTGATCCAGACGACGAGGTGGTGGATAGCCTTCTATTTCATACCTTCTTATAGTTGGGTTAAAAGTACCCAACTTTTGTTATCAGATATGAAGGCACATTCTCATCTTTTTTATTGTCGTCATCTGCATACCCATCACGCAAGAAGCCATAACGACTAGGATCCGAGTCAAGCACCCATCTCTAGCAACATGTGCTCTTATTCAGTCCCATGTGCCAAATGCAGTTATAGTAAAGAACAAATATGTGTATAAATCCCAAATATCCATCCACAATCTCTCGATAGCATCCTTGTTTCAACCTACTGAGATCACATCCTCTAACCTCTTCCAGTTCTCAACTCAACACTCTCAACACTCAACACATTCTAGGTGGCGAGGAACCTCCTCTACTTTTTTAAATGGCATATAATTGATCAGACAATTAATAATCCCAAGGAAGAAAAGCAAAAAACTCTCCTAGTTGGTCTAACAATAACACCGAATTGTCCTTGATCATGGACACAACTTTACGTAAAATGTTTCAATTCCAGAGAGGTTATACATATATATACACAAAATTGCCAACATCAATGGTGGCCTCCACCTAGTCCAAACAACAGTCTAAAAATAGTTGATCCAGTACCACCCTGCATCCTTGGTCCTAAGTCACCTCAGACACAACTGGCCCCCTCAAGTCTATGAACCACAGCCTCCGGGTCTCAACCTCTAGTGAAGCGCCTATGGGTCTTGAGAAACCAGAGTCTCCTCTCTACTCCCATAACATCATCGTTGCCTTACTCCAAGAGTGCTACCACTATTGATACACTAATCTCATACCAAGACCCACTATTAACGGCAGTTAACAACCATTATTAAACCGTCCATAAAATATGTATAAGGGCACAAATGAGATCACCAACAAAGGTTTAGGATTTAAACTAACAAATTCCACGAGTTCTGGTGAATCCGTATTTTCTGCAGGGTATATCCAGAAAACTGTCAAGGCTAACCTACAAGTCAGAGTTAATTATGTAATTCCACCATGAAACCAACGTGGAAAGGTTCCAGAAGACTCGAGAGGACTCCACACCGAAGCGAGAGGTGAGGGGCTGCCATGTGGGGCCGCCCCCGGCCCTACCTACAGGTCACCCGGCCCTTGTGGGCCCCACCTGTCATCCTCGTTGCTATATCAGTTTTCCACCATCTCTTAGGATACATCTCTATTGTTCCTTAAATCGGTTTGATCCAAGAGCTCAAGTTACAAGTTCAGGGCTATATAACCGGACCCTGCTTCCCTGAGGCATCAAGTTATTTGAGAAGACAGAAACCCGAATCATCCTCAGAGCTCCTCTATATTCTAGGGTATAACTAGTTAGGCTATGTCTAAAGGGAGGCAAGCAGGCTTTGCTTGGATTCCGACATTATCAAGAATGTGGTTTGATATAATTCTTGTACTCTTCTCTCGTTATATCTCCATTATTTTATATGCTTGTTATAATTG
This sequence comes from Saccharum hybrid cultivar R570, assembly GCA_038087645.1. NCBI lineage: Eukaryota > Viridiplantae > Streptophyta > Magnoliopsida > Poales > Poaceae > Saccharum > Saccharum hybrid cultivar. The sequence continues at coordinate 2,028,534 of JAQSUU010000704.1, read as the reverse complement.
TTATGACAATATCAGTATTCATCTTATTCATGTGTCTTAGTTGCAATGTTCATCGTCTACTTTGATTGTATACATAGTATAGTTAGATTATCATTATGTTTATGCATAAATTCGTATAGCGCTTGCCCTAAGGTACTATGGGTGGGTGGTTGGCATTATGTAAGCATGGTGCTTATATACTGTTTACCTACAAATATACTCTATATTCTGGGTCATGTGATAGATCATGGATGTGACACTCCCGTTGAGTCCTTTGTAGTCCACTCTCCAAATATAAGCCATAGAAGTAGGGTCCGGTTACGAAGGAAGAGCGAGCTCTGTTCTTAATCTTCCCCATGTAATAACCCTTATGTGTAAATATAAATGCGATCTTAGCAATGATTACTAAGTGTAATTGCACTAATTAACGTATGCTTTGACTTGTAATTTAAAATGACTTAGGAATTATTCCTCTAATATTCTACTTGACCTGCAAATGCCATAGACTGTGTTCTGAGTGATTTATCATTATACTTGATCAGTACTTATCATATACATATCATATCCTATGACTTACCCCCTATTACAAGTAGAATATTGGTTGTGATTTATTTCTCCATCAATACTATAAGCTATCAATAAGTGTCCACGCTACACTTTTTCCTATGGTAAAATATAAATAACGATACCTGGAATACTCTTGAGTGAAATGCTACAATGGTATAATTATCTGTGCGCTTACAGATTCCTTTTCATTCATATTATATATTTTTTCTAGTCACATCAAATAATAGTATTATTCTAGTAGTGATGCTAAGTAATACCAACAAGAATCTCTGGTACCATCACTAGGGATGACAACATAGTACAAGTAATGCTAAGAGATGTAGGTAATTAATAGGTGGCTATTAAAATTAGTGACAAGTTAATAAATATCGATAGACATTTCTGGCGCCATTGTCGGGAAAGGTAGCTAGCAAAGGAAGTATTGATAAATTTATATTATTTGATGTGATTGAAATAACCATTGACCTCTGCTCAAATAAGCTTACCCTTATTTTGTCTACTTGTGTATCTTATGCAGGGTAATGTATGATCGATTTTAACCTTCCGACAAACTACGTTGAAGATCTAGAAGCATTAATCAGAAGGACTAAAGCTAAACTCAAGAAAGTTTCATCCTCAAGTTCGGAAGACAACCATATAAGGAGAAGCTTAACACCAGAATTTTTAAGCTATGGCTGACAAGACTCTCCGCAAATTCTCTGCTCCAACCACCGCCAACATCCGTATTGGACCAGAAATCAATATCGGAGACAATGGATTCGAGCTCAAGCCAGCTCTCATCAACATGGTGCAAGCTAGCCAGTTTTGTGGGAAGGCACATGAAGATGCAATGGCACATCTTCAACACTTTCTGGAGATCTGTAGCACTTTCACCATTAAGGGAGTTTTCAAATATGCCATTCTACTCCGTCTCTTTCCATTCTCACTCTTGGGGAAGGTGAAGCAGTGGTTCTACGCTAATAAAGATAGAAATACTACATGGAATAACTGCTCCACTGCCTTCCTAATAAAGTTCTTTCCTATAGGCAAGACCAATGCTCTGCATGGGAGAATCTTAAGTTTTCAGCAACAACACGATGAATATGTCCTTGAGGCATGAGAACACTTTCAAGATTACATATCAGAACGCCCTCATCACTGCCGGGTATCAAAATACCCAGGGTACCTAACATATGGTGAAATACGGCACCCTGTACGATTGTTAAAACCCCACCATAGGGCCCCTGTAAAGTCGACTCACTAAAAGCGCAGACAACATGACTGTCGCTTGCGGCACGAACGACAAACTCTATCCCACTCGAGCCTTGCGAAGAGGTCTCGGACGAGATGAGCGCCTCGGGCAACATTGCTTCGCCTCGCCCAAGCTCCCGCGACATCATCAAAAGTGCCCGACCCCCAGCTTATTTCCATCTCACCCGAGGGGCACGTGTAACCCTCTAGCAAGGCGATGAGCCATGGGAACCCCCAATCATGGTACCCGCTCCCACCAATAGGACGGACGTGACCATGCATAGTCAACAGGAGCACAGGAACCACGCCCTGACTCAACAAGACCTCGGTCATTCCACCACGACGATATCCATACCTCTATAGTGACGGGGATAACGATCACTATACCAGCTAACCCTCTCTCTACGCAAATCCGGGCGCTCATGTCGCCCGTCCTCAACGACACAGAGGCGCATAGGACAAGGCATGGCCACAGCACGCAGCACCAGCAGATGGAGAGGCCAAAAGATCAACGTCTGTCATATCTCTGCGCTACAGGAGAACTGTTCTCACAGGACAAGGAGGAAGACGGCCACGCCCGAGGCCACCTTTATTGTTTTTCTTTCATTTTCACCTCTTACCATGAATGTAACCCGAGCCCTCCCCTTAGAAGGTATAAAAGGGAGGCAGGGCAACCACGTTAGGGAAGGGAAATAGAGAAATCGAATCAACTAGAGCTCACCACAACCAAGTAGTCACACATCCACGCACCACCCCTCACAAGAGACCTAGGATCTGTTCCCTCTCTCGAAAGCTTGTAACCCCTACTACAAGCACTCCGGTGCAAGACAACACGAGCAGTAGCAAAACCCACCGGACGTAGGGTCATTCATGCTGGAACCATTATACATCCTTATGTCCTCTTTGTACACCATCCAGGCCTAGATGCGCAGATATAAATTTACTCATCGCTCTGTTTAGACCCCCGGTTCTCTAGACACCGACAATCACGGGATGGAGAATTAGCTACTCATGTAGACATTCTACCACGGGTTGACTACTAGTACCTGTGAGACTATGAATGCTACTGCTAGAGGTGCATTCTTGTCACTTACACTTCCAGCTACAACCACTCTTAGAGAAGATGACTTCCAACCAAGGTTGGAATGAAGAACGTGTTCAACCTCGTGAGAGAGGAGGATGTATGCATCAACTCAAGGAGGTAAACATTCTATCTGCTAAGATGGACCTGCTGATGAAGAAGCTCAAAGACCGAGCTAATGAGAAGAAAGAAGGCATGTACTTTTATGATTCCCACATGACATATGAAGAGTGTGGAGACACTGGGTACTTAGGGAACAACTGCCCTGAAATTCGTAAGGATGTGAATTTTATGAATAACAACAACTACTATCATCCTTAATAGAATCAAGAATGGAATCAGTAATAGAGGCCCAACTACCAAGGTAACTTCCAAGATAACCCTTAAGGTAACAATTACAATAACTTCAATCAACCACCCTTGAGAGAATTAATTTCTGGCCAATCAAAACTTATGGATCAATTATCTAGAAAGGTAGCTATTAGTGATAAGATTTTAGAAAATATAAATAATAAAATGGATAGCTTTGCTTCTTCCATTAAGAACCAACATAGCTTTAATAAAATGATAGAATCACAAATAGCTCAGCTGGCAGCAGTTGTTCCTCCATCCGACAAAGGTAAGATTCTAGGGCAGCTGAAAGATTTAGAAACTACAAATCTTGTTGATATTCATAATGCAACTTACTACTACATGGAGCCATCAACGGGAAGATAGATAGATTATACCTTGCCAGAAAAGAAGAGCGATCCGGGGAGACATGTCATCCCTATCGCCATTAGACCTCACATTTTCCAAGAAGCTGTCTGTGACTTCGGAGCAAGTGTTAATATTATGCCTAAGGTAATCTATGAAAAGATTTTAGGAGATCCCTTGTTATACACAAATATGCGTTTACAGCTTGTAGATCAGTCACTCTGCTACCCCAAGGGAGTTCTTGAAGATGCTATCATTCGAGTGGGACAATCATATGTTCCCGTAGACTTTGTGGTTTTGGAAACATGTGGAAATGAAAAGGCACCCATCATTTTGGGCCGACCTTTCCTAAGCACTGCAAAAAGCCATCATCTATGTGAATAGTGACAAGATCTATTTTACAATCAAGGATAAAAAGGAGTTCTCTTTCAAGAACCGCATCCTTCAATCTCTTGCACATCCACAAAATGCATACCTGCCCAAAGAACCGATAGTGACCAAGAAGAAGAAGAACTAGAGAAGAAGAAAGAACAAGGCCAACCAGTCACAAGAAGAAACTATTAATATGATCAACACAGTCCAATCTAAGTATGACCTTCTCCTCGCTCCACCATTCCTTGCTAAGAAGGATGATCCTAACGTACCAACAATCGAGTGTACTATCGGACAAAGAATTTTCCACAAGACCTTCTATGACATTGGATCAGGTGTCAACATAATGTCTAAGATAACATATAAATATTTATTTAGTAACGAACCTTTGTACCCTACATATATGCAGTTGCAGATGGTGGACCAGGCAATCCGATTCTCAGAAGGCATATCAAGAGATGTCATGGTGAAGATACAAGATCACTATGCTCCCACTGACTTCATGGTCCTAGACATGGGAGAAGAAGAAGATGATACACCCATCATCCTTGGAAGACCATTCCTCAACACCACCAACACTATCTACGTCAGATCTGGACAAGTCCACTTCCAATTCCCTAGAGAAAAGGTACGCTGTTATTTCAATAGTTACTACTTATGAGCAGCCAAAGAAGAACCGCTCTAGGAGGAAACGTCGATCATCCCACTGTCAAGAAAATCAACCCCTATGCAATGAATGGAAAGATAAAGAGACTGAAGAACCTGTGAAAGATGAGCCACTCCGCCAAAGTCAAGCCCATAGACCAAATTGGTATGGAAAGAAAATGTGACACCATCACCATCACAAGAAGTATAGTCATCTGGATCTCCATCCTCGAGATCGGATGATGCAACTGAAGAGTGAAGGACTATCTCCAGCTAAGTTCTGTCTAGAGGACTTAAAAATCTAAGCCCTTGCCGAGAGGTAACATCGGTACTTATCCATATTTACTTTCTAGCATTGCATAAATTATTTTCCCTTTAGCATATTTACCTTTCTGTCTTGCATTAGAAAAAATAAATAAATAAAAACTTACTACATATCATCATTGTTGCATATTAAAAAGAAAATAAAAAGTTTCATTACTGCATATTATCATTGCATAAGAAAAGAAAATAATTTTTTGCATTATAAAAATCCTAAGCCTCATGTGAGTAAATCTACGATGTGTAAGCATCCATGGGAATATTTTGTGGTGGCATAAAAATAAAAATACCATGTATACGTATTTTTCCTTCTATGTATAAAAATGAGAAAATACAAAAATATTAGATAGACATCCTGCTAAAACTTTACCATTAGAAAATATATCTAAACCTACAAGAACAACTAATCTCCGGACGGCTGACCGCTAACCCTTTATCCTAATCTGAGCCTCGAGTTTTGATGTTATTGTTGGAGTATTTTGCAGATAGAAATGATCAAGAGTAAGTTCACCTGGTTGACTTCATCTTACTCCATCTTTGGATGAGAAGGATATTGTCGGTGTTCAGACCAAGGGGGTCCTAAACCAACGAGTAAATGCTGCGTGACTCTTTCCTGGATGGTGATGCAAGGAGAACACACGGGGGTTTATCCTGGTTCGGGCAAAAGAAGGCCCTACGTCCAGCGGGGAAGAGAGGTTTGTATTTCCTTGCACCGGGGTGCTCGTGTAGGGGTTACAAGCAGGCGAGAGAGGGTGTCGAGCCCCAAGTCTCAAAGAGAAAAAGGAGAAAGATGGTTGCTCCGCGTTTTTTCCGTGATGCTTCGTGTTTTTTCTTCTTTCCCCCTCCCCCCTTTGGTTCGCCCTGGCCTGCCTTTTTATAGGGCGAGAGGTGGCCAAGTCGAGGGGAGGCTTGAGGCGATGTTTCGTCGATTCCTGTTGAGTTGACTGTAGCGACGTGGCTTCGGGATGGCCGGCCATCCCTGGGTATCCTGACGCGGTACGGGACAAGAGGGTGAAATGACCCAGAGTGCCAGGCCATACCGTCCTTCGAGCTAAGTCGAGCGTTGGGGCCGGGTCGAGGCTGGGTCGAGGTCGGATGGATAAGGCCGAATCCCCGGTATCGCGGGGGACGGACCTTGTCTTATCCTCCCTCGAGGGTGACTGATGGTGAATAGTGCGCGGTATGGTGGATACAGTGACGGCTTTCACCTCCCATCACGGGATGGGCGGTAAAACAGTGAGACTTGACGTGGGTATTGTTCCCGCGTTGACCCATGCCGTAGCCATGTCGGTCGGTGGTAGTAGGTAACCGCATTGAATGCTATGGCTTTTGTCCCGGGTAGGTAAAGAAAGGGCGTCGAGGGGCCGGGGCGCGGTCGAGGCGCCCCGTCGAGCGGGCCTTGTACGAGTCGGAGCCGGAGCGCGGTCGAGGCGCCCCGTCGAGCGGGCCTCGTACGAGTCGGAGCCGGGACGCGGTCGAGGCGCCCCGTCGAGCGGGCCTCGTACGAGTCGGAGCCGGGGCGCGGTCGAGGCACCCCGTCGAGCGGGCCTCGTACGAGTCGGAGCCGGGACGCGGTCGAGGCGCCCCGTCGAGCGGGCTATCTTTTCTACTGGTTTCGGTTTTTGTTAGTGTTTTGGCGATAGCTGTGGTACCCCCGTACTGTTGGTACCGACAGATATCATGCTCTAAGAAGGATCACTCAACATTCAATAATTGACCACAACAACATCTAGCTTTGGGAGGAGCATCCCCCATATATCTAGCTAAGTATTTCTTTTCCTTTGGTTTTATTATTTTAGAGTTTGCTATATATTTGTTAAAAAATAAAAAGATGTATAATAACCAAAAACAAAATAAAATTTTTTCTTAGCTAGTTATATATATTAGTAGGTGTGATCTTAAAACTTGAAAACAAAATAAAAATGTGTGTCTAGATTTCTTAAAATTTGATTTTTAAGAGCTAAACAAATAAAAGGACTCTGAAGATAATCTCTTGCAATAGAAATAATAAATAGTTGCTCTGATAATTCCTTACAAGTACCTAGTTTTTAGCCTTGAATTCTCCCGAGTTTTGGATATGACTGTTTTGATATAAGCATTTACTCTGAAGTTAAAACTTGTGGGTAGCATATGATCTAAGTCTAGGTAATTAACGGATATAATATGAGAAGGTATGAGCTCATGTTTATCTTGTTCCAAGTGATACTAGAGTTTCAGAGATTTATCTTTTGAAAAACATAAAAATCTTTTATGATGAGCTCCTTGTTTGACAAAGCTTGAATTCCTACCAAAGCCATAAATGATATTTGGGCTAGGAGAACTTCTGCTCATATATGCTGCTTGCTATGCATTGAGTTTAGTCAAGCTTTGTTGATGGCTTATGAGAGGTTTATCATGCTCTTAAAATAAGATCATTGTACACACCACCCACATATGCACTACTCCTACACTGAGGGTAAGGCGCAAAAATATGCCATTCCATCAAGATCCACCCAAAACTGTTTTACTACTATACTAGGAGTAAACACAAAAAATATTCCTAATAGGATATCTCCCAAGTAAATGCTCCAAGTTCTTGTTGCTATCTCTCAAAAGTTTATTGCAGAAAAGAAGCATGTGGCTATGCAAAAGTTATTTATGAAAAAAAGAGAAAAAGTATTAAAAAAATAGACAAGTGTCCGAATTATCAAAACAATAGGTACTTAGATGTCCACCTAAAAAAGAAAAGAGATGAATAAGATAGCCCATGTTTTCTTATAAAGTTGTTTTCAAGTTTCAAAAGAGAGATATATTTTCAAGGGGCATAGTAGAATTAGGTTAGCCACCAAATATATCCACCATACATCCACATACATGCACATCTTGATTTGATTGTATGACTTAACTCTCTTTGGATCTGAGGTTTGACTTTACAATATATGTATTACAAGTATGCTCTTTCATGTTTTCTCTACTCCTATAAACTCCACCATAAGCCTTAGTTGTAGGTAGAGAAAGGTATAACATTATCATTGCCTTGGTAAGGATCCACAAATACCACATATATTGAGAGACTTGAGAGTGTCATACAATGAAAGCTCTGAGTTTTATTTTGAAAACTTATAAAAACTCCAGAATAATGGTTGAGTAAAGAACTGGAGACATAGTGCTTGACTTGATCATTCTGTCTTTCAATTGCTCAAGACCCAAGAGAAGCCCCCGAGCCTCGTGCGCGCGAGGTCGATTAGGGTCCCGGCCGTCTTTTGCTGTGCGACCCTCGTGCTCCTTTTTCGAAAAAAGGAGGAGGGGCGTAGAATGTCGTACTACCCTCGTTTGGGCCCGAGTTACGACGATCTCTGGTGAGCTGCTAGCGGGGGAATTCGAGTGAGAACCCGTGCCCCGTTCGTTAGGGGTCGGCTAGTGGCCCGGAGGCGCCCTCAAAAATGCCAAGAAGTGGTCGTGTGGATCTCGATTCCCTTCGACAGGATTCGAGGGCTCGATGCCTCCCCCGGAGGGATTCCTACCACAACCTTCTCCTTCGGCCTCGAATACGTCCTGGGGTGCCTCGAGAGCGTGGCTCGAGCCCTTGGCCATGTACGGGCGCACCCTGGGTCGTCCCTAACTCTGTTGCTCGAGGGCAGCTGTCGAACCCCGTTCGAGGGCCAGCTTTCGCTCCCTCGAGACTTATTGCGGGCTTCGCACCCATTTTTGCGGTCGGGACCCCGAGCCTCGCACGCACGAGGTCGATCAGAGTCCCGGCCGTCTTTCGCGACCCTCACGCTCCTTTTTCGAAAAAAGGAGGAGGGGTGGAGAATGTCGCACTACCCTCGTTTGGGCCCGAGTTACGACGATCTCCGGTGAGCTGCTAGCGGGGGAATTCGAGTGAGAACCCGTGCCCCGTTCGTTAGGGGTCGGCTAGTGGCCCGGAGGCGCCCTCAAAAATGCTAAGAAGTGGTCGTGTGGATCTCGATTCCCTTCGACAGGATTCGAGGGCTCGATGCCTCCCCCGGAGGGATTCCTACCACAACCTTCTCCTTCGGCCTCGAATACGTCCTGGGGTGCCTCGAGAGCGTGGCTCGAGCCCTTGGCCATGTACGGGCGCACCCTGGGTCATCCCTAACTCTGTTGCTCGAGGGCAGCTGTCGAACCCCGTTCGAGGGCCAGCTTTCGCTCCCTCGAGACTTATTGCGGGCTTCGCACCCATTTTTGCGGTCGGGACCCCGAGCCTCGCACGCACGAGGTCGATCAGAGTCCCGGCCGTCTTTCGCGACCCTCACGCTTCTTTTTCGAAAAAAGGAGGAGGGGTGGAGAATGTCGCACTACCCTCGTTTGGGCCCGAGTTACGACGATCTCCGGTGAGCTGCTAGCGGGGGAATTCGAGTGAGAACCCGTGCCCCGTTCGTTAGGGGTCGGCTAGTGGCCCGGAGGCGCCCTCAAAAATGCCAAGAAGTGGTCGTGTGGATCTCGATTCCCTTCGACAGGATTCGAGGGCTCGATGCCTCCCCCGGAGGGATTCCTACCACAACCTTCTCCTTCGGCCTCGAATACGTCCTGGGGTGCCTCGAGAGCGTGGCTCGAGCCCTTGGCCATGTACGGGCGCACCCTGGGTCGTCCCTAACTCTGTTGCTCGAGGGCAGCTGTCGAACCCCGTTCGAGGGCCAGCTTTCGCTCCCTCGAGACTTATTGCGGGCTTCGCACCCATTTAAGACATACCTGGAGATATTTCGTTGTCCGGGCGCGTTTTTTCGGGAGGCGAGACCGGCGCGTTATCGGCGTATGGTTACGACGTGGGGAGCGGCCACGTGCCCAGTTCCTGCGAGATATAAGGAAACGGTTAGGCGAGCGGTTTTATCGCGAGAAACTGCTCCTTACTTTTCGCGCGACCGTTGGGCTTCCGTCCGAGCATATAAAGCTAAGGCCTTGGGGTCTCCGTTCCCCACCGGTTACTTGCATCCCTGCAATCCTTTGCCCTAGACATCCCCTGCCACATCGCGTTCTCCGCCCGTCTTGCCGCAGCCACCGCATCCTTTTCTCCCATCCCCTTCCGACGACATCGATGGCAGGAAAGAGCCAGATCCTTCCCGCCGACGACTGGGCCGCCTCCTCGGTGACGGAGAGGAGGTTGGAGGAGTTGGTCGAGGACGGGCTGTTGCGGCCGAGGACGAACTCGGCGCGGCCGGAGTGGGTGGCACCGCCCCCCGCCCACCAGGAGCCAGTGCCCCCCGAAGGGTACGTGGTGAGCTTCGTCAGCTTTCATGAGCGGGGGTTCGGCGTGCCGGCGTCGGTCTTCATGCGTGCGCTCCTCCACTACTACCGGGTGGAGCTTCACCACCTTTCCCCCAACGCCGTAGCGCAGGCCGCCATCTTTGCGGCGGTCTGCGAGGGCTACCTTGGGGTGGAGCCACAGTGGAACTTGTGGCTTCACCTTTTCAAGGCCGAGCTCTTCGCCAAGAGGGCAGGGGAGAAAGGCGTCCTGTCCGCGGCCCGAGTGGGGAGCTGCGTGCTGCAAGTGAGATCGGGTCGGACGGATCTATACATCCCGGCCCGACTCATCTCCTCGAACAGTGGGTGGCACGAGGGTTGGTTCTATCTCCGCAATGATGAAAATCAGTTGCCGAGGTACACCGGCCGCGTGCTGACTGCTCGAGAAGAGCGCTGGTCGTACGGAGTGCCCGAGGCCGAGAAGACGCGCTTGGATCCGCTGCTGGCGGCGCTGCAGCAGCTTCGCCTTCGGGGCCTGACGGCTGCGGCGGTGGCTGCGGGCTTCCATCGCCGTAGAGTGATGCCGTTGTGCCAGCGTCGTCTCCGCCTGGACCAGATGACTCCGGAGGCGAACCTGGAGGGCACCCGGATGTCCCACGAATCCCTCACCCTTGAGGAGGTTCTCCGGCGGGCTCGCCGGATGGTCGGGAACTTCAAGGCGGAGGAAGCCAATCAGGTTCCCATGAAGCCTACCGAGGGGTGCGAATCCGTGGTACGTATCCCGGGGCTGAGGTATTGCTTTTCTTGTTTTTCTGTGGATTTCGCTGATGTGGTCGAGGCCGGTGTGTAGGATTTGTCGGCGTTGCGGGAAACGCGCCCACCAGTCCCGGAGGACCGGCCCGCCCGGGAGGCTCGACGCCCGCATGCCTCCCAGAAGAAGCAGGCCAAGGAGACGGCCAAGAAGCGGGCGATCCGCAAGGCGAAGAAGGCGGAGGCGTTGAAGAAGCGCCGGCGCCAGCAAGCCATCGACGGAGTGCCCCTGTCACCGTCGCCTTCCGAGACAGTCTCGGGGGAGGACGACGGCAGCAGCGATGAAGATGAAGATGCCCTGTCGCGGTATGAGATTGCGACCAGGCTTGGGGATCTCCCCGACATTCGCCCCCTGCTGGAGCCCATCGGGGGGGGGGGGGTCCTCCTCGGTCGTCGTGGTCGAGGAGGTCGAGGGGAAGAAGGTGGAGAAGGGATCTGGCCCCTCGAGGGGAGGGGCCATTTTACCCCGGACCCGGCGAGAGGGGTCGTCGGGGACGTCCGCACCAGCCGGGGCCTCGCAAGCTCCGGCAGGGGCGGAGACGGTGGTACCGGCGTCGTCATCAGCGGCGGCGCCGGTAGGAGTAAGGACCCGAGGCCAGCTGGCCTCGGGAGCACAAAGGGCGCAGGGCGGTGTGTTGGCCGGGGCTCCCAGGAGCGCTCGGCCTGCTGGTGAGGCCGCCGCGGGGCCACCAGCGGCCGTCCCGGGAGGCTCGAGCCGCGCAGGGTCGAGGTACTTGGTGCCGATTTCCGGGTAAGTATCTCAACTTGGTTGTCCTGCTTTTCCCAAAGTCCGTCGGCTGACAATTCTTCTCACTTCGCAGGCTGAAGCGGAAGGCGGAGCCAATAGGGCCTACCCCTGTGAAGTCGCTGCGAGCCAGCGCCGTTGTCCTCAACCGGACGGCGGAGCAGGACGCGGCCTGGGTCCGTCAGGTCGAGGCAGCGAAAGGGCGCCTGCGACATCAGCAAGGGTCGGCCGACGCCGCGGCGGTTGCCGGCCCAGAGCCCGCCGTCGAGGGGGCCGAACCGGCAAAGGCGGCGGCTCTTGACGTGGTCGAGGCGGGGCCCCGGCCGTCGGGGACGGCCGAGGCTGCCGTTGCGGTCGCGACGAGCGAGGCACCCGTCCGCGACGCGGAGCGGGCGGGTGCTGACGTGACCAAGGAGGAGGTCGCGTCGGTGTCGGGGCAAGAGACGGTCCTGGCGAAGGGGTCGCAGCCGCGACAAGGCCCGTCGGCAGAGCCAGCGGGCGTGGTGGAGATCAGGGCGGTCGAGCCCCCATCCGGAGCACCCGAAGAAGAGACGCCGGCTCCGGCGGTGCCGACGGTCGAGGTGAGGGTACCGGAGCCGTCGTCGGTCGAGGTGCCGGCTCCGGTGGCGCCGGCGGTCGTAAGTGCCCGCCCTCACGCTCCCCTCGACAACATCTCCCTGGACAAGGGAAAACAAACGATAGGGGTCGAGGGGGGTGAGGTCGCGGACCAGGCCGGTGTCTCGACGGCCGTTGGAGAGGCGGATACCGCGGGCGAGGCCGGTCCTTCCGCGGGACCGGGAGACGCCCCGGCCGGGTCGTCCTCCTCGTGGCCCGACATCGCCGCGCTGGCGATAGCGCGGGTCGAGGCGGAGCTGCCGAAGTGGGGGGGGCCGTCCCTTGAGTTCAGGGACGCTACGAACCCCGACGCCGAGCCCGTCTTTGTCCTTAGCGACAAAGACGAAGTGCACCGATGGGAGTACCTCGAGGGCGTCCGCCAGCATCTCGACCGGTTGCTTCGAGTGGCGTCCGGCGCTGTGCGGAGTATGGGAGATGCCACCGAGGTATGATCGACCCGTCGGCTCGCTTGATAGGCTGTTTTTTCTTCGGATTTGTGACCTTTTCGAATTGCGTTCAGGAGCTGAAGGAGTACTCCCGCCGCAAGTCACTCTTCATCCGGGACGAGAGTGGCGTGTGGGGCGCGCTGTCCCAGCAACGGGTTCTGGTCGAGGAGGCCCAGAAACGGCTATCCGATCGGAACGCCGAGATGGCTGAACTGCGCGTCGCATACGCCACATTGAAGGAAGAGGCGGCGCAGGCATGGGCGGCCGAGGCCGTGATGCGCACAAGCCTGGACAAGGCTCGGGAGGAGGCTACCCAGGCGCGCAGGGACCTCGAGCCCTTGTCTGCGCGGGTGAAGGAGCTTGAGGAGGATGTCTCCCAGGTCAGTCTTCAGCGCGACGCCTTCCATGCCGAGGTCACGACGCTGCAGGGAGCCGTCCAAAAGAAGGACGCAGCTCTCGAGTCTGCTCGGCAGGAGGTCGAGGCGCTAAAGGCGGCCATCCGTGACAAGGACAACGCCTTCCTGGGGCTCGAGCGAACATGTGGGGGGCTCCGCGACGAGGTCGTGGGCCTGCAGACCCACGTCGAGGGTAAGTGTGGTTGTTATAGTCACGACGTTGAAGGCCCCGCGTTGGGCACTAATTTGTTTGTCGTGTTTCAGAGCTGGAGAGAGAGAACCGAGAGGCCCAATCGTGCGCCAACTCCTTCCAGAGCCTCTTCGAAGCCGAGGTCCGGAGGACCCAACTTCTCCAGGGCGTGATCACCACTGTGTGTGATGGCCTAGGGGTCGAGCCCGACACCGACACCGGGGAAGATGTTCCGGGGAACTCCTTTGTCCGACGGATGGTGGCGCTGGGCCGCCTTGCCCGGGAGAAGATACGGAACGGCCTCCATCACGGCGTGAAGAGGGCGCTGGCTGTCGTCCGTTCGGGGTTTGTGTTTGATATGAGGCTCGTTGCCGAGGGCTTCATCACAGACCCCGATCGGACGGACGAGGAGAACGAGGACGCCTGCGTGGAGCTGATCGAAGCCGCCGAAGAGCCTGGGAGTCGTCTGGCCTCGCTTTTTGAAGCCGAGGTGGTTCCTCCTGCCGACGACGAAGGCCTGTGAGCCAAATCTGGGCATGAAGGCCCATGTAATAAGTTAGTATTTCGAATTTTGATCGCGGTGGCCGCGGAGGCCTAAAAGACTCGAAACATAAACCGGTTCGCGGTTGATTTAGTTTTACTCGAGCTTTTCTTCCCTTTATCGCACGGATCGTGTTCTCGCGTGATTTACCTAGCGCGCAGCTACATCCTTTGGCGTAAGGGAGCGAGTGGAGGTACCGTAGCCTTGGGGGCGTAAGTGATCTCGCGGCTCGACTGCCCTCGAGCTTCAGGGTGATGTTGCGGCCTAGTAAATCGTGTGAGAGCCTGATCTAAGCGACAGGGGGTATGTTCTTTTTTAATTTTAGGAACCGTTGTTTAGATCTTCTCAGCGTGAAGGCGTACCTCTAAAAGGCGCAAGGGTCGAGTGGAGGTACCGTAGCCTCGGAGGCGTAGGTGATGCTCCAGGCTCGAGAGCCCTTTCGAACCTTAGGGTGCTCTTTCAGCGAAGTCGATCTAAGAAACGGTTCTTAAATTTAAAAAAGAGCGCAAGTTTTTTCGGTTTTTCGGGGACCGGGGGTTCCCCCCTTGCCAGCCCCCGAGGGAGGGTCGACTCTGGGAGTGCAGGGTCGATCCTTCCTTATTACGAAACGAGAAATTTTAAACATCGCTGTATTCTTTATTGACGAAAAAGGAAATACAGAGCCTCGAGGCTTTTTAAGGAAAGAAGCGACGTAGCTGTTCGATGTTCCAAGCGTTGGTGAGGATTTCGCCCTTCTCGTTGGATAGCTTGTAGGTGCCCGGCTTTAGTACTTCTGCGATGATGTACGGCCCTTCCCATGGTGGTGTGAGCTTGTGCCGTCCCTTGGTGTTCTGGTTCCGCCGTAGCACCAAGTCACCAACGTTGAGGTCACGCTTGCGGACGTATCTGTCGTGGTAGCGTCGGAGACCCTGCTGGTACCTGGCAGAATGCAACGTTGAGGCCAGGCATTTTGAGCTTGAGGTAGGTGTAGTTCGGGATCGCCATGAACTTGGCGTAGCATGGGCGTCCCAGGATAGCGTGGTACGTTCCACGGAATCCGACCACTTCGAAAGTGAGAGTTTCCTTTCGGAAGTTCGCCGGCGTGCCAAAGCAAACAGGCAGATCGACCCGCCCGAGGGGTTCCGCCCGTTTCCCTGGCACGACTCCGTGGAAGCCCCCGACGCTAGGCTAGAGGCGCGCTCTGTCGACCCCCAAGAGGTCGAGGGTCTGAGAATAGATAATGTTGAGTCTGCTTCCGCCGTCCATGAGCACTTTGGTGAGGCGTGTGTTGGCGATGACGGGGTCAACGACGAGTGGATAGACCCCCGGGTTGGGGACGTAGTCTGGGTGGTCATCACGGTCGAAAGTGATGGCCACCGCAGACCAATCAAGGAAGCGGGGTACTGCCGACTGTACGGAGAAGACCTCGCGCCGTTCTCGCTTGCGCTGACGCGCGGAGAGGCAGGTCGAGGGTCCTCCGTAGATCATATAGCAGTCGCGGATCTCGGGAAATTCCCCGTCCTTGTCGTCACCCTTAGGGTCCTCCCCCTTGTCGTCCTTCTTAGCGCCGGCACCCCCGAAGTACCTGCGCAGCATGTGACAATCCTCGAGGTTATGGTTAGTGAGTCCTTTGTGGTAGGGACACGGCTCTTTGAGCATTTTGTCGAAGACGCCCCCGCCGGGGGGGCCTCGAGGTTTCTTGTGCTCGGTAGCAGCGACGAGCTCGTCGGCCGGGGCCTCGAGCTTGCCCTGCTGGCCTTTCTTCTTCTTGCGGTTGTTTCTCTTGGGGCCTCGGGTGGAACTCGCGGGGTCGTCGACCTTCTGCTCCTCCCTTGCCGGCTCGCCGCCAAAGATCGCACCAACCGCCTCCTCGCCGGAGGCGAAGTTGGTGACGATGTCCATCAATCCGTTGGCAGTGAGCGGGGTGTTACGGCCCAACTCCCGGACCAACTCCTTACAGGTGGTACCGGAGAGGAAGGCCGTAATCACGTCGGAGTCGGTGATGTTGGGGAGCTCGGTACGCTGCCGGGAGAAGCGCCGGATGTAGTCCCGGAGGGACTCATCTGGTTTCTGCTTGCAGCTCCGGAGGTCCCACGAGTTGCCGGGGCGCACGTAGGTTCCCTTGAAATTTCCCTCGAACACCCTCACGAGATCGTCCCAGTCGTGGATCTGCCAAGGTGGGAGATCCTCGAGCCAGGCTCGGGCGGTGTCGGAGAGGAACAGGGGGAGTTGCCGAATGATGGCCCGGTCATCGGTGGCCCCGCCCAACTGACACGCCAAGCGGAAATCGGCGAGCCAAAGTTCGGGTTTGGTCTCGCCGTTATACTTGGTGAGAGTCGTGGGGGGACGGAACCGAGCCGGGGGCACCGTCTCACGGATAGCCCTACTGAACACCCGAGGGCCTGGAGGTTCGGGTGAAGGGCTACGGTCTTCCGAGCTGTCGTAGCGTCCGCCCCTGTGGACGTGGTAGCCTCGAGCTACACCGTCACCGTGTTTGCGTGTGCGACGCTCGACGATGTTGCCACGGGTGTCTCGAGGCTCGCGGTCGTTGGCGATGGGCTCAGGGGCAGGTGCTACCCGGTTTCGCCGGGCAGGCTCGGGATGAACCGAGGCTTCTCTCTCCTGTCGGGAAGGCTCGAGGGTCCGCTCCGAGGCTGCTTCGCGCCGCCTCGAGG
This sequence comes from Saccharum hybrid cultivar R570, assembly GCA_038087645.1. Taxonomy (NCBI): domain Eukaryota; kingdom Viridiplantae; phylum Streptophyta; class Magnoliopsida; order Poales; family Poaceae; genus Saccharum; species Saccharum hybrid cultivar. The sequence goes on along the minus strand of JAQSUU010000704.1, from coordinate 2,012,066 downwards.
CAGAGCTCTCGCCCTGCTGCATGGCGGCAGTCTCGAGGAGCCCTCGGATTTCGTCTCGAGCCCGACGGGCGTCAGGGTTTGACGGCTCGGGCATGTTGCGCAGGAGCATGGCAGCGGCGACAACGTTTTGGCTGGCTCGAGCGAAAACCGGGGGGTCGACCGCCCGATCCTCGTCGATGCGACGGTTGACGTCGCGAGCCCTCTCACGAGCTCTCCCGCCAAATGCGTGTTCCGCACGCTCACGCTCGAGGGTTTGCTGGAGGAGATCCAGGTTTTCGCGTTCCTCGTCAAGCTGGTCCTGCAACTCGCGAATCTGTCCGAGCTGCGCTCCTTGATCCGCAAGGAACTGGGGCTCGTTTCGCTCGGCAGGAAGCTCGACATGAGGGGGCGTGTGCCTTTCCTCGACCGGCTCTTCGTCCTCTGATTCCGAGGTGCTTTCAACGTCGATGTTGAAGCACTCACGAGTCGGATCATAGGTGTCGTCGGCCGAGTCGGAGTCAGGTGCGCCAAAGTAGTAATATGATGGGGGAATGTGTGGCCGATGCCAACCATCACCGAGGTGGTGACGTGGAGAAGCAGTCACACGGGGTTCTGTTTCCGGTGTCTCCGTAGAGTCCCGATAATCAGAAACCGGCGTGGACGCAACGAGGTCCAGAGTGGAGCGTAGATGGTGTCCGGGGAGTTCCTCATAAGCGCTCATGCGAGTGCTCACGGAGGATGCATACACCCGGGCGACCGAGTCTAGTCCAAACAGGAATGGTGATGGGGACGTCACTGTTCGTGGCGAAATAGATGCTATGGACAGTGGTGTCTCACCGGACGGGGGAGCAGCGGGATTCCTCGTTGGCACACGACCCTCGACCAGGCTCATCCTTCCCAAATCTTCCAAAAGGAGATCTGGGCTAGCGCCTGTCTGGGGGGTGCCGGACCGGGGGATCCCATCGCCCTCCGTCAGGTAGAGACGGTAGTTGTGCTGGGCTCGCCGTCGCCGGGCGGCCCGCGACCGCCTGGAGCGACGGTGCCGGTTGACTGCTCCCCCGGGCTGGGAGAGCTCGTAATCTTCGTCGGTTGGGTGCCTGGGTGGGAGTAGGACCATGTCGTAGCCAGAGCCGAGCGACATGAACTCCAAACTCCCAAACCAGATCACCGTACCCAACAGGATCGGGCGTTCGGGGTTAGCCATCCAGGAAGAACGGCGACAAAGCGAGGTTTGCACGCAGCGTGCCCCTACCTGGCGCGCCAACTGTCGGTGTTCGGACCAAGGGGGTCCTAAACCAACGAGTAAATGCTGCGTGACTCTTTCCTGGATGGTGATGCAAGGAGAACACACGGGGGTTTATCCTGGTTCGGGCAAAAGAAGGCCCTACGTCCAGCGGGGAAGAGAGGTTTGTATTTCCTTGCACCGGGGTGCTCGTGTAGGGGTTACAAGCAGGCGAGAGAGGGTGTCGAGCCCCAAGTCTCAAAGAGAAAAAGGAGAAAGATGGTTGCTCCGCGTTTTTTCCGTGATGCTTCGTGTTTTTTCTTCTTTCCCCCTCCCCCCTTTGGTTCGCCCTGGCCTGCCTTTTTATAGGGCGAGAGGTGGCCAAGTCGAGGGGAGGCTTGAGGCGATGTTTCGTCGATTCCTGTTGAGTTGACTGTAGCGACGTGGCTTCGGGATGGCCGGCCATCCCTGGGTATCCTGACGCGGTACGGGACAAGAGGGTGAAATGACCCAGAGTGCCAGGCCATACCGTCCTTCGAGCTAAGTCGAGCGTTGGGGCCGGGTCGAGGCTGGGTCGAGGTCGGATGGATAAGGCCGAATCCCCGGTATCGCGGGGGACGGACCTTGTCTTATCCTCCCTCGAGGGTGACTGATGGTGAATAGTGCGCGGTATGGTGGATACAGTGACGGCTTTCACCTCCCATCACGGGATGGGCGGTAAAACAGTGAGACTTGACGTGGGTATTGTTCCCGCGTTGACCCATGCCGTAGCCATGTCGGTCGGTGGTAGTAGGTAACCGCATTGAATGCTATGGCTTTTGTCCCGGGTAGGTAAAGAAAGGGCGTCAAGGGGCCGGGGCGCGGTCGAGGCGCCCCGTCGAGCGGGCCTCGTACGAGTCGGAGCCGGAGCGCGGTCGAGGCGCCCCGTCGAGCGGGCCTCGTACGAGTCGGAGCCGGGACGCGGTCGAGGCGCCCCGTCGAGCGGGCCTCGTACGAGTCGGAGCCGGGGCGCGGTCGAGGCACCCCGTCGAGCGGGCTTCGTACGAGTCGGAGCCGGGGCGCGGTCGAGGCACCCCGTCGAGCGGGCCTCGTACGAGTCGGAGCCGGGACGCGGTCGAGGCGCCCCGTCGAGCGGGCTATCTTTTCTACTGGTTTCGGTTTTTGTTAGTGTTTTGGCGATAGCTGTGGTACCCCCGTACTGTTGGTACCGACAGATATCATGCTCTAAGAAGGATCACTCAACATTCAATAATTGACCACAACAACATCTAGCTTTGGGAGGAGCATCCCCCATATATCTAGCTAAGTATTTCTTTTCCTTTGGTTTTATTATTTTAGAGTTTGCTATATATTTGTTAAAAAATAAAAAGATGTATAATAACCAAAAACAAAATAAAATTTTTTCTTAGCTAGTTATATATATTAGTAGGTGTGATCTTAAAACTTGAAAACAAAATAAAAATGTGTGTCTAGATTTCTTAAAATTTGATTTTTAAGAGCTAAACAAATAAAAGGACTCTGAAGATAATCTCTTGCAATAGAAATAATAAATAGTTGCTCTGATAATTCCTTACAAGTACCTAGTTTTTAGCCTTGAATTCTCCCGAGTTTTGGATATGACTGTTTTGATATAAGCATTTACTCTGAAGTTAAAACTTGTGGGTAGCATATGATCTAAGTCTAGGTAATTAACGGATATAATATGAGAAGGTATGAGCTCATGTTTATCTTGTTCCAAGTGATACTAGAGTTTCAGAGATTTATCTTTTGAAAAACATAAAAATCTTTTATGATGAGCTCCTTGTTTGACAAAGCTTGAATTCCTACCAAAGCCATAAATGATATTTGGGCTAGGAGAACTTCTGCTCATATATGCTGCTTGCTATGCATTGAGTTTAGTCAAGCTTTGTTGATGGCTTATGAGAGGTTTATCATGCTCTTAAAATCAAGATCATTGTACACACCACCCACATATGCACTACTCCTACACTGAGGGTAAGGCGCAAAAATATGCCATTCCATCAAGATCCACCCAAAACTGTTTTACTACTATACTAGGAGTAAACACAAAAAATATTCCTAATAGGATATCTCCCAAGTAAATGCTCCAAGTTCTTGTTGCTATCTCTCAAAAGTTTATTGCAGAAAAGAAGCATGTGGCTATGCAAAAGTTATTTATGAAAAAAAGAGAAAAAGTATTAAAAAAATAGACAAGTGTCCGAATTATCAAAACAATAGGTACTTAGATGTCCACCTAAAAAAGAAAAGAGATGAATAAGATAGCCCATGTTTTCTTATAAAGTTGTTTTCAAGTTTCAAAAGAGAGATATATTTTCAAGGGGCATAGTAGAATTAGGTTAGCCACCAAATATATCCACCATACATCCACATACATGCACATCTTGATTTGATTGTATGACTTAACTCTCTTTGGATCTGAGGTTTGACTTTACAATATATGTATTACAAGTATGCTCTTTCATGTTTTCTCTACTCCTATAAACTCCACCATAAGCCTTAGTTGTAGGTAGAGAAAGGTATAACATTATCATTGCCTTGGTAAGGATCCACAAATACCACATATATTGAGAGACTTGAGAGTGTCATACAATGAAAGCTCTGAGTTTTATTTTGAAAACTTATAAAAACTCCAGAATAATGGTTGAGTAAAGAACTGGAGACATAGTGCTTGACTTGATCATTCTGTCTTTCAATTGCTCAAGACCCAAGAGAAGGCAAAAAATCCCCATGGTTAAAGGTAATATGGGTAAGTTTAAGAATTCAGACCGGTCTATTCTAATCTAGAGGAGAATTCTTGTTTGAACGTATGTGTACTTTTGAGGAGTTGCGTCAATATTTTCAAAATCCTTAAACTCCTGATTCAATATTTGCTAAGTTTTGTTTTGCTAAGGGACTAGCAAAGGTTAAGCTTAGGGGAGTTTATTGATGGTAGTTAACAACCATTATTAAACCATCAATAAAACATGTATAGGGGCATAAATGAGATCAGCAACAAAGGTTTAGGGTTTAAACTATTCCATGGGTTTAGGTGAATCTGTATTTTCTGCAGGGTATATCCAGAAAACTATCAAGGCGGACCTACATGTTAGAGTTAAATATGCAATTCCACCATGAAACCAACGTGGGAAGGTTCTAGAAGACTCGAGAGGACTACACACTAAAGCAGGAGGTGAGGCGCTGCCATGTGGGAAGGCCGGCCCCACCTGCAGGTTGCCCGTGTAACAGAACCGACCAATTATACGATATTAAATAAGAAAATCATCCACCGAGCAGACGATTTAGCAAACTTAAGCCCGTATAACCCGGTAGTCCGTGAAATCACGATGGATTTCAAACCAACTTACGTACTAGCCAAGATCGTAATAAGTTCAGCGGTCAGCATCAGAAGTTACATAAAAGTTCGCGTCACAAATACATCGGAATTTAAAACATAGTTATTACAAACCAGTTTCGAATGAAAGTAGCGGAAGCATTTAGTTCAAACCACACACACACAGAGTTCAAAATACAGTGCCAGTTCAGGATCATCTTCCAACAAAAGCATCAGACGAGATGTAGTGAATGACCATCGCCCATGGTCCTAAGCTTCTCCCATCGCAGGATAAAGACAGTTGATACAGTAGTTGTAATACATCTGCCCATCTGCAACAAGTGGGAACAAAGCCCTGAGTACGAGAAGGTACTCAGCTAGACTTACCCGACAGAATAAAAAATAAAAGACACCAAGGAATCATGACAGGCTTTCTGGTGGGGTAGCTGACTCATTTGCAAAAAGACATTTTTAGCATTTAAAGAATCTTTCCAAAGCTTTGCATCAAGTTAAATCTTTATTAACCTATCAACTATATTTGCACGTGTACTAGAGTAATATGTAATTAAACAGGTAATGATAGCCAAAGATCATTAACAACTTCCATCATATCATAGTTCATATAACTGTCCAAGTGTTCCATCAATATTACTACGATGAAGTAGCTCAAGTCAAGTGCTCACTATCCAGTGAACGATGGCGATTCGAATCGATTATTAACCAGCTGGTAATTTATTCCTCATACAAACCTCACTCACCCGCTAAAGTAAGGTGTTGGTCACCGAGTCAACCATTCAGGTAAAGTCCCGAGCTTGCCAGGAACCACATGTATCCGGGGGCCGCCCGACTGCCACTACATATCCGATATAGTGCATTGCGGGCAATCCACTCGGCCCGAATAATCTTCCAGCTTCGCGGTCGAAAGGTATATTATTCGGCCAGCTAAATGTAAGGCATGCGTTCAACATGACTCGAGGCCCAACAACGGTCGGTCCTTAATCGACACAGACGGAAAACACTACAGTCCGAAACCCTACCAGTTTCCGTCCGGTCTCAATTTTACATTAACACTTAGTTATTTTTCGATGACATCTTTTCTCAAGCAGATCCAGGTAACCACCTATAGCTCGCAGGTGACAGGAAATCACCCGACTTCTACCGGTCTAAGCAAGCTAAGCAATTACTTGACTGCGAATAACAGGGTGACAAGGATAGGGTAGAACAGAGTAAACAAGGTATAATGCAGCAACGGTTGCAAACAACTCCTAAACATAATGCAGCAGTTAAAGTAAAGCATTAATAAAATATTTGCAAACCGGGGGAGAGAAATGCTCCGGATCTTGCCTCTCTCGAAAGAGCTCGGATGGTGATTTGGGCACTCTGGAAGATCCTCACCGACCTCCTCGTCGGCTTCGGGCACTTCCTGCTCCTCGGGCTGCTCTTCCGGCTCCTCGGGAACTGCTACCGACGTTACTTCCTGCGATCCTGTATGATGCAATCGTATAAGTGCTTATGCCTAGGTGCATTGCAGAAATGACATGAAATGGTCATGATGAATGAAATATAGATAAATAGGTTTACTTTATTTCATAAAGTAGGAATACAATTTTTCTATAAGGTAGTCAACATCATCCAAAAACATACAGACTACAAGCACATGTCATCTACTGCATTCTCTTCTACTACTACCATGCTAACTCAGCACATTTTATTAAATGCTTCAAAGATACACCAAAGCAAAATCCTATTACTAGTCATGCATTAACAAGGTTAAATAAAACCCTAATTGCAACTAGGTTTGAACAACAACACCCATTTTGATAGCACAGAAAAATCTGAGAAAATTACAGTAGCTTTCTATCATCTAATCTAGCATTCCACAAAATTTTCATTGCATTTGGATTACTAGAACTGCCTACACAAAAATAACAAACTAGGGCCTAAAAATGAGCATAGAAATACTTTATACTATGAAAAGTATCAAACAACAGATTTAACATTTTTCCTACATTCTACACAATAAACAATCACCAAAGAAAAAATTATTACATGCATGTTTTATTCATATTTTTTCTCTTTAGCAAAAATAACAATTATTAGCAATATTCAACATTTGTACTACACATCAAGATTTTTCTACAGAACATTCATGAAATATATTTTTCCTAGCAATTACATCACAAAAGAAAATTAATGCAAGTGGAACCATATTTTTCTGAACTTTCTATGATGTATTACATATTTAACAAGAAAACAACAGTTTTAGTGATTAAATAAAAACTCTACAGAAAAGTATTTAATTCTTGACATGCAATATTTTTCCCAAGTAGATCTGATGATAAGGAACCTAGCAAAATTTATTTGAATAGATTTGGAGCAAATTTGAGTAGTCAAACATTTTCCAAACCATTCCATTTTCAAATAATAAAAGAAAAACGAAAAATTATTTTTCTTATCGCTAACGTGCCGGCCCAGCGAAATCAACCGGCCGGCTATGGCTTTTCGGCCTGTGCGCGCGCGCAGGGAAACAGGCGCGCCGGTCCGGCTTGGGCTTTGGCCCAAGGCTGCCTTGGCCCAGCGAACGGAGAGGGGGAGCGGGGCGTGACCACGGCGGGCATCCCGGCTCCCGGGACCTCGGCGATGCGGTGGCCGTCGATGGCCAGCAGCCGCTTCCGGTCGTGAGCAGGCAAGGCGTGGAGAGCAAAAGAACCACGTGGAAAAGACGAACACGATGGCGTGATACAAGAGAAGAAAGGGGGAACGAGGGCGTCGATGGCGGAGCGCGAGCTCGGCGGCCCGGCTCGGAGGCGCGCGTGGGAAGACGCTCAATTGAGCCTTACCGTTAGCGAGCAAGGTGCACAGTGGCCCGTTCGGAGGGGAGGAGGTGGTGGCGGAGCGCGTGGCAAGACGAATCGGAAGGAGACGCGTCCGTTGCGCGGAAACGGCGGCTCGGAGGTGGAAGGTGCCGGTGATGGCGCGCGACGGCGGAGAAATGGCTGTGCGAGGGAGAGAAGGAACGCGCGGGCGAGGAAGTGAGCAGCGGGCAGAGGAGATGAAGGTGGAGCAGTGGGCGGCCAGGTGTGACGTGAAGGCCAGCTGAAGACGACGCGTGGCGAGCTCGCCGGCGCATGGCCGCCACGCGGCGTGCGCGGTCTGCCGCGGTCGGTCGCGCTGGCGCGGCGAGCGCGTGCGGGCGAAGGCAGGCGCGGGCGCGGGCGCGGGGCAGGCCGGGCCGGCTTCGGCTGTTGGGCCGGAAGGGAGGCGATGGCCCGGTAAAGCTGAGAAATTGATTTTCTTTTCTAAATAAAATTCCAGATTTTATAATTTGATTCAAATTCAAATTTTGGAGATGAAAAAGACATTTTCACAAGTTGCCCCAAAATAAAAGTTGTTCAAAATTTAATTCTCTACAACTTTCATTTAGGGCACTTTTCAAAATTCTAAATAGATTTTGAATTAGTGATTTAAAGTTAAATTTTTAAATGAAAACTCAATTTTCTGAAATATTTTTAGAAGCAAGATTTGGGAAGATTTTGAATACAAAACTTGCTCCAAAAATCATGTTAATTATTTCTAAGTCATTTAAAGTTATAGCTCAACAAATTTTTACCACTCTTACCTAGGATTTTTACTAATTCAGAGCTCAAACATGATTATCATAGTTTAAATAAATTCCAACTTAATTTGCATGTGATGATGAACATGTATGAAATGCAAATGCTCATGATTTAGGATGTGAATGCATGCTTAACAACCATAGGTGCTACAGCCCTCTCCCCTTATAAGAATCTCGTCCCGAGATTTTAGATTACGAACCATTTGTTATAAAAATTCTCATAAGCTTTTTATAGATATTCACCCGTTTCCCAAGTTGTATCTCCTTCATCATGATGACTCTACTGTATCTTATATGTTTTCACCATACTGTTCCGAGTAACCATTTCTTTAGTTTCCAACACTCGAACCGGTTGCTCACGATATACCAAATCTGACTTGAGCTTTATGCCTCGAGGTTCAATTCTTTCCTCTGGAACACGCAAACACTTCTTGAGATGCGATACATGAAAACTGGGAATATAGCACCCATTGTCTCAGGTAACTCTAACTTATAAGCGACTGGACCTTTTCTTTCCAAGATCTTATATGGTCCCACAAATCTGGCTGTAAGCTTTCTGCGTACTCCAAACCTTTTCTTCTTCATTGGCGTGACTTTCAGATAAATATAGTCACCAACCTCAAACACAAGTGGTCTCCTTCTTCGATCTGCATAGCTTTTCTGACGTGATTGAGCGGCTTTCATATTTTGCTGAATGATATGAACTTTCTTCTCAGCTTCTTCTATGAAGTCAATACCGTAGTATCTTCTTTCCCCTGGCTCAATCCAGTTAAGTGGTGTTCTACACTTTCTGCCATACAAAGCTTCGAATGGTGCCATCTTTATACTTTTTTGATAACTATTATTGTAAGCGAACTCTGCTAAAGGTAACCACGACTCCCATGAACCTCTAGAAGATAACACACAGGCTCTCAACATATCTTCCAGAACAGCATTAACTCTTTCGGTCTGACCATCTGTTTGAGGATGATAGGCAGTGCTACGAATTAAACTCGTCCCCAAACCTTTATGCAAGTGCTCCAAAAAGTGAGCAGTGAATTGCGACCCTCTGTCAGACACAATATTCTTCGGTATGCCATGTAATCTCACAATCTCAGCAATATACTTCTCAGCATATTGAGGTGGTCTATAATCTGTCTTGACAGGTAAAAAGTGAGCTGTCTTTGTAAGGCGATCCACAATCACCCAAATCGAATCATGTCCTTTCGGAGTAGTGGGCAAACCTGTGATGAAATCCATACTTATATCATCCCACTTCCAACTAGGTACAGACAAAGGTTGCAACAATCTGGTAGGTCTCATATGAATAGCCTTTACCCTGCAACATGTGTCACATCTGGCTACATACGCTATAATCTCTTTCTTCATCTTGGTCCACCAAAAACGAGGTCTTAGCTCTTGGTACATTTTGCTACTTCCGGGATGGATAGATAACTTTGAAATGTGAGCCTCATCCATAAGTTTATTCTTAAGCTCTCCATCTTTAGGAATAACAAGACGGTCGTCAAACCATAACACGTCATGTTCATCCAATCTAAAGTGCTTGGATGGTTATTCTTTAATCTTTTCTTTGATATGGAATATCCCTTTATCGGTTTTCTGGCCTTCTATTATCTTACTCTCTAAAGAACAACTAATCTGAATACTGTGTAACACTGCAGGATGCATTAGATCAAAACCATCTTCGAGCAAAGGTTGCGCATTCAGGTAATGTGACTTTCTACTCAAAGCATCTGCCACCACATTGGCCTTTCTAGGATGATATTGCACATTCAAATTGTAATCTTTGATCAATTATAACCATCTTCGCTATCTCATATTCAATTCAGGTTGGGTGAAGATGTACTTGAGACTCTTGTGATCGGTGAAAATATTGCACACATTACCAAGTAAGTAATGTCTCCAAATCTTTAAGGCATGCACTACGGTAGCAAGTTCAAGATCATGTGTCGGATAGTTGATCTCATGCTTTCTCAACTGACGGGAGGCATAAGCAATGACTCTTTCTTCTTGCATAAGAACACAACCTAATCCTGTTTTTGATGCATCGCAAAACACATCAAAAGGTTTCTCAATGTCCGGTTGCGCTAGAACTAGAGCAGTGGTTAACAGTTTCTGCAAGATATGGAAAGCTGTCTCACACTCCTCTGTCCACACAAACTTATGATCTTTCTGTAGCAGACTTGTCATTGGCTTAGCAATCTTTGAGAAATCTGGGATAAAACGACGATAGTAACAAGCTAAACCCAAGAAACTTCTAACTTCTGAAACTGTGATTGGTGTCTTCCAATCCATAACCTCGTGCACTTTACTCGGATCTACAGATACTCCATTCTCTGACAGAATGTGACCAAGGAAAGGAACTTTCTTCAACCAAAATTCACACTTGCTAAACTTAGCATACAACTTATGATCTCTTAGTCTGGTCAAGATAATTCTCAGATGCTCTTCATGATCTTTCTCATTCTCAGAGTATACGAGAATATCATCAATGAACACAACCACAAACTTGTCCAACTCTAGCATGAAAACCATATTCATTAAATACATAAAGTATGCAGGAGCATTTGTTAAGCCAAAGGACATAACAAGATACTCATACAACCCATATCTGGTAGAAAAGGCAGTTTTCGGTATATCTTGTGGTCTAATCTTTATCTGATGATAACCTGATCTTAAATCTATTTTGGAGAACACTCTGGCTTTGGCTAACTGATCGAACAAAATATCAATGTGAGGTAAGGGATACTTATTCTTGATAGTTACAGCATTAAGAGGCCTATAATCCACACACATTCTCAAAGTACCCTCTTTCTTTTTCTTCACAAACAAAGCAGGACATCCCCATTCAGACTTACTTGGCTGGATAAACCCCTTGTTCAACACCTCTTCTAGTTGCTTCTTCAACTCAGCTAACTCATCCGAAGGCATCCTATAAGGTCTCCTTGAAATTGGAGCTGTCCCGGGGATCAACTCAATTCCAAACTCAACATCTCTATTCGGCGGAAGACCAAGTAACTCATCTGGAAACACATCCGGAAACTCACACATGACCGGAATCTGATGAATTAGAATGACTTCCAGAGCACATGTCACACTCACAAAGGTCTGTTCTTTTGGGCAATGGTACCTGAAAAGTACCCTCTCCCTGGGGATCCTTCAGGGTAAGTACCCGACTTCCTGTATCTATAACTGCTCCCCATTCTTTCATCCAATTCATCCCTATGATGACATCCAGAACTAGTCCAGGCATAACTATCAAGTTTACTCAAAACTTTCGACTATCTAACTCAAGGGTTGCCCCTCTAACCATCTGATTGGTTAAAACATCAGCCCCTGCTGAACTTATACGGTAACCATAACTTAAGTATGTGCATAGTTGTTCATATTTCCGTGCAAATACTTGACTCATGAAAGAATGCGATGATCCAGAATCAAATAGAACAACTGCAGGGTTTTGGTTAACAGAAAACTTACCAGCCGTTACGGGCTCTCCCTCAGGAATCTCTTCCATAGTGGTGTGGTGCACTCGAGCATTATAAGTCTGTTGCTTCTTTCTGGGTGGATAAGGACAGAACTTGGAAAAGTGGCCTGGCTGATCACAATTATAGCAAGGTCCCTTTACTGTACCAGCAGATTCGATAGCTCCCTTCGAGTTACCTTGTCCCACGGTTGCGGTTGTCCTTACTAGCGGCACGGCCATCTTGTACGGCTTCTGCGGTCCCTTGTAGTTCTGGGTCTTATGCTGCGGTGGCCTAAACCTTGCACCAGGTGTAGACGGACGATAGGTCGAACGATTAGCAGTGATAACTCTTGACTGTGATGGTCCTGACTCAAAGGCTCTCTTGCGAGTCTTGGATGTTGTGTACGCATTGTTGTTCTTCTCTTGTTTCAGACAATCACTGATGAAGTCATTGAATCTGGCACGGGTATTGGTACCCACATGCTTCATCATCTTCGGACCTAACCCTCTCTTGAAGCTAGCAATTTTCTTAGCATCTGTGTCAACCATGTCGGGAGCATAACGACACAAGTTATTGAAGGCATGCAAATACTGCGTCATGGTTTTGGTGCCCTGATTTAAAGCCAAGAACTCTCCCAACTTCATCTCAACTAGCCCTGATGGAATATAAACTCCACGAAAGGCTTCAGTGAACTCTCTCCACGAGATCTGAGCATTTGGAGGGAAGGTGGTGCGATGATGTTTTCACCATATCCTTGCTGGTCCTTGTAACTGATGTGCAGCAACTCTGTCTTCAGTACTTCTGTCAGCCTTAACACATAAAACTTATCTTCCATAGTGTTAATCCATTCTTCAGCGTCAAGCGGCTCGGTTGCTTCCTTGAAAATTGGCGGCCTGGTGTCCATGAAATCCTTGAAGTTGCTGTACTGATTCACTCCATTGCCATCACCTTGGTTGTTGCCATGTTGCACGTTGTTGGCAATGGTACGCAGAAAATCTTCCATATTCTTCTGTGACTGCTCGGCATTGCGCTGACTCCCTAGAAACTGTGCAAAGAACACCTCTACAGTGAGCGGTGGAGGAGGCAGCAAATGAGGCGCCGGGTGTGGCTCATTATGGTTGGCGTTGTTAGCACCACTCCCACCTGCCCCGGCACCATTTCCACCAGTTTTAGTAGCCTCATACGTGGCGCGTCGAGTGTTTGCTATCTGCATATTTCAGCAACAAGTAATGATTAAGCGAAGCTGTAGTAATTATGAGGGAATGAAAAATTATGCCGTACTGAATTCATTAGAGAGAACAAAGTCATACAATAAAACAGAGGCACAATAATCGCATTCCAATTAAAACAACACCACTAATTAAATTACTTCAAATGCAAACATCGCGTCCAATACAACCACGTTGCCAGCATACACACACTGGACTTTATGCGCTCAGGTATCACATGAACAACCAAGATCCAACATTCTACCAAGTCTCAAGGTTCAAACGAGATACAACAAGATCTATGAAGCCAAAAGAAGGTCATCGCGACAAGGCCTAGTAGCTAACGCGAAGCAACTAGCCTACTCCTCGGGGCCATCGTCGGGGTCGGAGACGTCACCATCGCTACCATCAGTAGCAACGTCGTCGGCGGCGGTAGGTGCGGCTGCGGGCTCATCCTCGTCATCGTCGACGTCCATACCGGCGGCTTCTAGAGGAGCATACGGGCCAATCCTGTTGTAGAGCGCATGAAACTCCTCATGCAAGTTGACATTGTACTCCTCTAGCTCCTCAACCCTCTGCCTCAGGAGGTTCCTCTCGTTCCAGGCTTCATTCCTTTCCTGAACCAACTGTCCAATCATGTGGTCTGCATTATTGTTGGCTTGAGACAACGTATGCACCCGCTGTAGAGAACTATCACCTCTCTCTAGAGCCTGTTCTCGCTGCAAGCTCATATCAGCTAATTGCTCCTGCAAACTAGCGATAGCACGTGCCTGCTTCTTCTTTTGTTTTCTTGCTTTGAGCCGGTCATCACCACGCAAACCAGTCAAAGTCCAATAGGTGCACTTCAGACTCTGGTATGCTCTGATAGCTGCATACATCGCACTCATAGCGTGGTTGTCGCTAGCATGTCCTTCGTTTGGGCCTCTGACTAAAGCACTTCCTTGCGGCTGCACCCAAATAGCATCGCGAGGATCATCTCTTGGAAAAGTGCCAGCCAAGGCTGCTGCCAGCTCATTGGGAAATCTGCTCATTATGTCCCGAATGACATGGAAAGCTGCGCCCTCTGCACCCTCAATCGGAGTGCGTCCCTCAAACTCCAAGTGCCAACCATCCCATTCTGGAGCATCACCGAGAGCAGGGACAATGATCTCCACTACTGCCAGTCCATCCTCTGCCAACTGGCTCTCACTCCAAGAGTACACCGGCTCCTGACCCTCTAAGTACCCCACATCATGGAGCACTCTCCAAAGCAAAGTTGGCATGCCAAACTCGCTCAGAAAGGTGTCCGTGCTACGGCGCTCCCGCGAGGCCAACTGGCGTCGGGGTGCTCTTCCTCCTATGGACTTGCGGGCAGTCTGCTTCATGCAGGCCATCTGTACCAAAAGTTTTGATTACCCGGTGAGGACATATTTTAAGTTGGTACAATTTTTATCAAAAGGGGATAATCAATTTATAAGGGGAGGAATGCATGGCATGAATGAAATGCACAAGCAACATGATGCATGCATGTTTCTTACGTTCTCACAAACTTACAAAATAATGATATCTATCGATGAATCCGGTGGCATACAGGCGATCTCTCATATACGTAACTAATATGTTCTACACGAGAAATGCTGTTATGTACCGGCGAAAAATTCATTTCAGCCTAATTCCCCATGCATGCATGAAAGCAGTAAATCTATCTACACGCTCTACATGAATCCCCAGATACGCGTACAATGGTAGTAACCACCCAAAACATCGTCCTATTGATGGCATCGCCTCAACGGACGGAACAACCACACATGCGACACTTTTGTAAAAACATGCGTAAAACATGTAAGTACTCTAGTATCAAACAAGCACTCTCCCTAGACCGGCGGTGTATCCGATCATGCTCTCACATCTCACACTTACCGAGGCGTAGAGGCAACTGATCCATACATTACCACTCAATTAAGTGGCACTCATACAATAGCATGCCGTATGAGCAACGAAAGAGAAATATGGTGCAAGAACCCCCAAGTCAGTACTTAATTAAGCCACCTAGAGTCCTTACTGGGCATAAAGGATATGACCACTAGCACACTCTTAGTTTGTAAATTATGTTTTTCAAACACATTTTTGTTTTAAATACACTTGTGAACAGTAACACGCTAAACCATGCTCCGATGCCAGCTGTAACAGAACCGACCAATTATACGAGATTAAGTAAGAAAATCATCCACTGAGCAGACGATTTAGCAAACTTAAGCCCGTATAACCCGGTAGTCCGTGAAATCACGACGGATTTCAAACCAACTTACGTACCAGCCAAGATCGTAATAAGTTTAGCGGTCACCATCGCAAGTTACATAAAAGTTCATGTCACAAATACATCGGAATTTAAAACATAGTTATTACAAACCAGTTTCGAATGAAAGTAGCAGAAGCATTTAGTTCAAACCACACACTCACATAGAGTTCAAAATACAGTGCCAGTTTAGGATCATCTTCCAACAAAAGCATCAGACGAGATGTAGTGAATGACCATCGCCCATGGTCCTAAGCTTCTCCCATCGCATGATAAAGGCAGTTGATACAGTAGCTATGTTTTGCAACGTCGGGTATATTCCGGACAAGAGGGTGGCTTGGAATGAGCGACCAGAACTGGCCGAGCATGTGGAGGAGTTGATGGCGCTGCTCCCGTGGAATCGCCTAGATGGGCCAGCTGTGGTCAGGAACTTCATTAGCTGGCATGTGTAGCCTTGCCAAAGGAGGGTGCATGCCGGGTACGACTACCAAGGGTTAGCCGACCAGACGAGGATGCATTCAGAGGATCTCGACCATGACGAAGTCAAACGCTGAATTGGGGATTTGTTGAATCTGGCAGACCAAAACTACTCTCCCCCGAGCAGGATCCAACATGCGTATAAACTCATCCGACCAACCCTGAAGGTAAACAACCAAAATCCTTAGCTCTGAGAAGTGTTGCCGACCACTGTAGAGTAAAAATTTCTGATTTTTCTTGTCTTGCGTGTATACAGGTGCACGGCGTGGAGAGACACAACCTGTTTGTGTCATTGGTGCCTGGTGTCGAGCACCCACAGAGTGTGGAGCCACCACTACTAAACGCGCAGTGGTGCTACGTGCATGTCGAGGATGACCATGAATCCGGGGCCCGGGCAGTAGCTGGGAAGAGTCTAGTCACCACCGATCAATTGAAGAAGAGGGCTGGAAGCTCCTAGGCAAACGAGAGCCCAGAAGACTTGACTAGGAAACAACGTTGCATGGTGCGAGACTGGTCGAAGGACGAAGAGGATGACGCGAGCACCTATAAGCTCAATCCCCAAAAGAAGAGGAGTGAGCAAACAAGGCAAGGGGGATCGACCCACCGCTAATGGTGCCAACAGAGGGCACTATGGGTACACGGCCCAAGACAGCACTTGAGGTGCCGCAAGAGGGCCAGACGCCACCAGTGGGGCCGACACCGAGCGTGATGGCAGCTAAAGAGCGAGCTAGGTGAAAGGTCTAGATGGCTAGAGGGGGGTGAATAGCCTTTTAAAATTTTCTACAAAGACAAGCTAAACAAGTTTATCAATATAACAAATAGCGAGATGCGAGTTTTGCTTAGCCTACGGGGTGTTTGCAAGCCACCTAACCAATTCACAATTCTAATATATTTGCACTCAACCGCACAAGACAAAACCGCACAATTTAACTACAACTAAAGCTAGCTAGCTACACAAGCTAAGAGTTACACTAACAAGCTAGCAAGGTAACTAAGAAATTAATACAAGAGAGAGTTAGGAGGATATCACCGAGGGGCGAAGTATTGAGCCAACCAATCAATATGATCAAGAGATGAATACCACAATATACAACCACCGGGATCGATCAAACACAATAAGAATGATGACACGAAGATTTATCCCGAGGTTCACGTGCTTGCCGGCACGCTAGTCCCCGTTGTGTCCCTCTTCACCACATGGTTCGGTGGCTAATCGGTCTCACACCGAGCCTCTCAAAAGGAGCCACAAGAACCTACCAAATGGCAAAATGTTGCAATGACACGAGCAATATACTAATGTTGCCTTTGGCGCTTCGCCGAGGTAGGCACAAACCCCTCACAATCACCGGAGGTGGCCAAGAACAAACACCAACTCTTGCCAACGCCTCCAAGCTGCTCTAAGCCGTCTAGGTGGCGGCAACCACCAAGAGAAACAAGAATCCCGCAGCAAATCAACCACCAAGTGCCAACTAGATGCTATCTCACAATGCAAATGCACTTGGATCACTCAATCTCACTTCGAATATGCAAAGAAGCAAGAGAGATGAGTGGGAGGAGAGTTGCTTAGCTCAAAGTGCTCACAAGTATGTCAAAAAATCGAGAGAGAGAGCCTTGAGCCGGCCAACGAGTATTTATAGACGTACCCCTTCGAATATAGCCGTTAGAAACTTAAACAGCCGAAATCGGGCTGACCGGACGCGCTGGTTCAACTGACCGGACGCGCCGGTCGCCCAACGGCTAACTCGTGAAGTACTGACCGGACGCGCTGGTCCAAACGACCGGACGCGCTGGTCGCCCAACGGCTAACTGCGAAGCAACGACCGGACGCGCTAGTCCAACTGACCGGACTCGCCGGGAACGACCGGACGTGCTGGTCCCGTGAAGGACCGGACGCGCTGGTCGCCTGAGCAGCGCTCAACGAAGCAGTGACCGGACGCGCTGAAGAAAATGACCGGACGCGACAGTGACAGCGTCCGGTTAGAGTACAGTAAGCTCCCTGAACGACCGGACGCATCCGATCATTAGTGACCGGACGCGCCTCGCGTCCGATCATCGAACTAAAAAACGCGCAGACACTGAACACTGACCGGACGCGTCCGGTCATGCAAGGACCACGTCCGGTTCAGCGTCCGGTCACCTCTGTGACCTCCGTTCGCCTCTGTTTCTTTTCCGGACTTCCGGCATAGTGGAAAATAGTCGTTTCAACTTCTCAAAAACGCCTGAATCCCGCCTTGCAAGCTCGGCGGGAGGGAGAGAGGGTCCCAAACCCTCTCTACCGCTCAAACTCCACCGCCTTCGCAAACGTGCTAACACCACCAAGTGATCTCGTCATGTGTGAGTGTGTTAGCATTTTCACAATCATTTTCGGAGGCGTTATTAGTTCTATCCAAATGCATATGATCATGAAATGCACATCTAGAGGCACTTAGGAGTTCAATAGTCGCGTCATTCCCCTCTTTATAGTACGGCTATCTATCCTATAATATAACCACACCCACTAGGTGTCTTGGTTACTAAAACACAACCCTTAAACATATACCTTTGCCTTGATCACATAGGGTTGCGTCCAAATCCAAGTGTGGCCATCATGATCACCATATCCATCTTGCCACAAACCTTGGAATATACTAATCCTCATATGCTACATACAACTTAGGCATAGGATTAGTACTTAGGCATTGTCACTAATTACCAACACCAAACATAGGACTTTCACTAGGTCGCCACCACAGGACGGAGGCCAGGGTTCATCCACCATCACACAAGCCAGGGGCAACCGCAGCGCCGTGCCTTCACCACTGTACATCGGAGCTCAGATCTATAAGTTCCCGAAAACTCATTAAATAGTATAGCAATAGCATTAGTGAGCAAGTAGAGGGTAACTGTTCTGTTGTCACGTGCTAGCTCGGCATCAATAGAGAGACCCGAGCAACTGGGCATCGCTGGAGCGACCATGCTGGCGACCACCACAACATGCTCCGAGTAGCTAGTGGATCAGACCACCAAGGGAGCGGAGCCGACGACGATGACAACTAATATGGTTGAGGTGACGACATGCAAGGATGCAGTCAACGTGGCGACCATGGAAGTGACCTAGCAGGAGGCGCCTGGGCAGGTGGCGCCCGAGCAAAGTCTTGTGGGTACACTGAGTGAAGGGCACCTGTCCGTGGAACAAGGACACGTCCCTGAGACTAGTTAGGATGTGCCCGAGCAAGATGCGGCCACCCTGAGCTTGACCTAAAGTGGTCTGCCTGACACCACAGCCAGGGGAAAAGTGGCGGTGAGACCGTCGACCATCGGGCCGAGCCAGGAGCAAGAGCAAACCGGGCCAAGCTAGGAGCAAGGGCGGACCAGTGTGGATCAGGCGACTGAGTCTGATGACGATGTTGTCAAAGAAATCCAAGGGCACCCACCAGACGGGTGGCAACATGTGTACGTTTGCCGTGGATGCGGAGACCATTACATCTGCCACGAGGAGATCTCCATCGATAAGGAGACAGAGAGAGTGGAACGGGCGACAAGATGACTCATCAGAGAAGTACAGGTAGGAGGACTCCTTGATCACTATCATAGACCAGCCTTAGTATGTGGACACGCATAAATGATATTATATGTGACATGTAGGGCCTTGTGAAGACTGCAAAGTACCAAAAACGGTGCTTTGACCAGATTCAAGGCATCTCCGAAGACAATAAGGAGGTGATAGCTGAAGTAGATCGGTTGCGCAAGTGGCTCGATACCGCTGAAAAGGACTAGACAGAGCTCGAGTCGCAAAGGCTCAATGTTGTCCTCTAGCTTAGTCAGAAAGAGCGGGAAAGGGCAGGTAACTCATCTTAGCCGCACACCCCCAAGCATTGAAAAATACTGTTCATGTGTATTTATGTGTCTCCCAGAACTTGTTGTAGACGTGGCGGAGGAAGTCACCAAGCTTCAAGTGACAAACACACGCATGGCCGAAGAGTGCGCCTGATTATCAGTGAAGAATACTCGGCTGGTCAAGGACCACGCACGACTCTGAGGCCATTTGATGAAGATGACCGAGGAGGTGAAGACCAAAAACCAAGAGATAACCAGTAAGTGGCCATTTTCCTGATCATGGTTTCACTACTTAATGTATGTCCTTTGGTGTTTTTCTGACCAAAATGCCCTTCTGCAGTATTAAAGACCAATGCCAAGAAGCATATTGTAGAGATCCAGAAGGAACGTGACCTCTGGAAGGATCGTTGCGCGCAGATGGTGTGGGGGATCGGGCTAGTGCTCGACTTGCTCGATCCGGAACTGCCACCAACCGAACCTCGAGCCCAGCAGCTAGGAGTAATAGACAAATATTAGCTCGCCTAGAGTTGGCTTTAACAGTTTATGAAGGAGGTCGGAGAGTTTGCGGGCTCCCATGTGCTAAGCATGGTGCGTGTGCATTATCCCCTGATTGACTTCATGTGCTTCGCCAAAGGCTACCCCAAGGAAGTTGGCGTGCAGGAAGCGGGAGAGCTGCAGGGCTAGTTGGCTGAGCTGGCAGCAACGATCATCGATGATATAAACCTTTGTAGAACATCAATGCCGCCATCGCAAGGAATATCGACAACATCTTCTCCGGGGTCTTCGAGCCGACCATGTAGGACTATGGTCTCGACCAGCCAGTCCTAGGCCGGGCAATCTTCTAGCAAAGAGCAGCCAGAGCCTACGGTCACGACCAGCCAGACTTCAGCGGCTCAGGCTCCACCAGCGGAGGCAGCGCCATAGCCGTAGATGGGCGGAGAATATAAGCCAAGCCCAGCTCATGCTCAGACCTTCAAGTAGCTAGTTGCCTGTAACTGTAGAGCAGTCAGTAGTTTAGTTTAACGTAAACTTGTACCTAGTCAGGCAAGCTTGTAATAAAGTACTACTGGCAATAATGCAAGCTTGTGTTGTTTTTGTCTAAAAAATGCTTTAAGCTTGTATATTGTGTTTGATAACTAAGTTAGAACATATAAGTGTTCTAGTTTAGTTGTAACAGTTGGAAAACACATCATCTTGTGAAATCCATATGGCCCTAGCCAGATATATGGTTGGAGTGCGAGGCATGGAGCCTGTTCACTCGTGAGAGCACACAGGTCAGACTAGGGAGCACCCGCCGACCACCCGGAGCGTAGAGAGCCGGTCCCGTGCATGCGTGGAGAGAAATCAGAGACGGGGCTGGCTCCGAGGACTCGAGAAAGATTGCTAGTCTGTTAACTGGTCTTTTATAAAACATTGATAGAAAGTAGTCTCCAGATAAACACGTTAGAGTGACTGAAAGAAAACATATATGCTTTATTGAAATAATTAAAGTACAAGAAAGGTACATCTTTATTTATGCGCTCTATGGGTAGAAACGCCTAAGCTTGTCAATATGCTAGGAGTTGGGTACTTTAGTATGGTCGAGGTGAGCCAGCATATATGAAGTAGGCCGGGTGACTTCGATGACCTCAAACGGTCCTTCCCAAGGAGATGAGAGCTTGTGCATGCCTTCTTGGTCCGTTTTCCACTTCAAGACCAGGTCCTCGACCACGAAGAGACATTTTTTGACATTCCTATTGTAGTATCTGCATAGTACAACTAGGTACTTGGTTGTACGTTTATAGGAGTCAAGTCGTCGCTCTTTAGAACAGTTGACCTCGAGTTCACGTGCGTCATCAGATCTATCTTCATCAAAGTTCTCAACATGTGGTGATCTGAAAGCGATATCTACAGGGAGCACTACTTCTGCACCATAGACCATGAATTATGGGGAGGCGCCTGTGTTGCGACTAGGCTAGGTTTGCAGTCCCCAGACCATAGCCGGCAATTCTTTAAGCCATCTTCTAGGGGCTTTATCATTTTCCCTGTACAACCTCTTCTTCAGCACATCGAGAATCATGTTGTTGGCTCTTTTGACCTGCCCATTAGCTCTAGGATGTGCCACCGACACGTATTTTACCACTATGCTCCTTACATCGCAGAAGTCCTAGAATGCACTACTAGTGAACTAAGTCCCCAGGTCTGTAATCAGGGCTGGATATCGAGCCAACCGTAGTTTTTTTCGAGATTTTTTAGAAATTGGTATAATCTTATTCATCATTATTTCCTGCATTGTTTAAGATCCAACTTCACGACGAGCCTAACGAGCAGAGCCTAACGAGCCAAGCCAAAGTTGAAAGTCATTCCAAATCAAGTCATTTTTATTTTAAAAGATAAATGAGTCCAATCGGAGCACTTTTGTACCGAGCCACCGAGCCAGCTTAACGAACCATTTGTCCAGCCCTGTCTGTAATGATGCTGTTGGGGAGGCCAAAATGGTGTATAATCTGATCAAGGAACTCGACCGCCTTCCCTGATGATGCCTTGGTTAAAGGCATGTACTCTATTCATTTGGAAAACTTGTCAATCAACACGAAGACATATTTGAAGTTGCCAGGGGCTGGCTTGAAGGGACCAATTATTTCTAGTCCCCAGCATGCAAAGGGCCAGGAGGCTAGTATGGTCTAGATCTCATGTGCTGGTACATGTATACGTTTGGTGAAAAACTGACATCCGTCGCAGCGGTGGACCAGCTTCTCTATATCGGTCACGGTAGATGGCCAGTAGAAACCTGCTCAAAAAGCTTTCCTGACCAGGGTCCGAGAGGCAGCGTGATTGCCGTAAGTACCACTATTAATTTCATGGAGCAGTTGAATACCTGCTTCTCGAGTGATACATTTCATTAGAACTTCCTCCTTTGCATTTTTGTGCATCAGGACACCGTCGACCAATAGGTACTACTTACTACGGCGCATAAGGCGCTCATTCTCTGTTTGGTCGGTATAGCCGGTTCCATCCTGGAAGTATTTGATGATGGGTACTCTCCAGTCACCATTATTAGTGGGTTGGCTTACAGCAGGAGTGGTTGGAGATGATTCTGTACTGATTGGCAGAGGAACCGTGGCCACTAGTTGCTGATCAACCACTTGATCTTGTTCTTTGATTGATGGTTTTACAAGATCTTGAATGAATACACCATGTGGAACTTTAGCTCGGGATGACCCTAACTTAGACAACTCATCGGCTGCTTGATTTTTGTCCCGGACCACATGTGTGTACTCGATGCCATAAAATTTGCTTTCCAACTTTCTAATTTCTATACAATAAGCATCCATCTTCTCACTAGTCGTGTCTCAGTCTTTGTTAAGCTGGTTAATGACTAGGGCCAAATCGCCAAAGATGTGGAGATATTTTACACCAAGCTCAACCACAATCTACATGCCATGGAGGCAGGCCTCGTATTCTACAACATTGTTAGATGCAGGGAAATAAATCAAGAGGACGTAGCAGAGCTATTCTTTGGTTGGTGAGATAAAGAGAAAGCCTCCACCTACACCATCGATGTTCAGAGAGCCATCGAAATACATCTTCCAGTATTCGATTGGCCCTTGATCAGGAGGTGCGCTAAGGTCTGTCCATTCGATGATAAAGTCCACCAGAGCCTGAGACTTGATGGACGTGTGACCCTGGAACTCGATTGAATAAGGGCATAACTCCATTGCCCACTTGACGATGCGTCCGTTAGCATCCTTATTTTGAATGATGTCTCTCAATGGGAAATTAGTCTTGACCACCACCCGATATCTATCGAAGTAATGTTTCAACTTTTAGGATGTAATCAGTATGGCGTAGATCAACTTTTGAATTTGCGGGTACCTAACTTTGGACTCATTGAGCACCTCGCTGATGAAGTAAACAAGGCGCTAGACTTTGTACATGTGGCCGGTTCCTCACGCTCAACTGCGATGACTGTGGAGACCACGTGATCGGTGGTTGCAATGTAGAGAAGAAGAATGTCGTCTTTCTGAGGAGCTGTAAGGATTGGAGGGGATGTTAGGAATTCTTTGAGCTACATGAAGGTAGTGTCAGCCTCTTCTGACTAGATGAACTTCTCCGAAGCCTTGAGTAGCTTGAAGAAAGGCGGGTCCTTTTTGCCGAGTCATGAGATGAAACAGCTTAAGGCTGCCATACATCCAGTGAGCTTCTAGATATCCTTGACGTTTTTGGGTGGCTGCATATCCAAAACGGTCTTTATCTTTGTCAGGTTGGGGCGTATGCCATTGTGGCTGACGACATTGCCCAATAATGTACCAGATGGGACTCCGAAGATACACTTCTTTGGATTAAGCTTCCATTAGTACTTGTTGAGAGTCATGAAGGTATGCTGGAGATTGTCGACCAGGGTGTGAGCCTCCCTGGTTTTCATGACCACATCATCGACGTAGGCTTCGACCAGGTCATCCTTAATCTCCTTAGCAAGGCATTGCTAGATAGCACGCTGATATATGGCCCCTGTGTTCTTAAGCCCGAATGACATAGTCGTGTAGCAGTAGGCGCCGAACGGTGTAATGAAGGACGTCTTGATCTGATTGTCCTTGTTGAGAGCGATCTGGTGATAACCAGAGTAGCAATTGAGAAAGGATAGCAGCTCACAGCCGGCTATGGAATCAATGACTTCGTCTATGCAAGGTAAGCCAAAGGGGTCTTTAGGGCAGTGTTTGTTGAGATCAGTATAATAAACGCACATTCTCCATTCATTATTCTTTTTGATTACAAGAACCGGGTTGGCTAATCAATCCGGATGATACACTTCTTTAATAAATCCAGCTGCTCGATCAGGTGCCGAGGAACACTGGGCATGTTAGCGGGTTTCCACGCGAACACGCTTACATTGTCCCTCAGAAACCTAATGAGTGTGTCTTCCAATTTTGGATCCAGGTTGGCCCCGATAAGGGTTGTCTTGCTAGGATCATCGTCGACTAGCTGAATCTCTTTATGCTCGTTGGACTTGATGTGCTTCCTCGGTGCTTGGCGCTCTGGGATCTCCAGTTAGCCGGCGGGAATCTTGGAGGCGTCGACCAGGGTTTGCTCCATGTGAACTGAGAAGTCGGTGGCCTTTGCCACCTTAAAGCTTTCCTCTTCATAGGTATAGGCAGTGTAAACATTGCCTCTGAGAGTAAGGACACCCTGCTCGGTATGCATTTTGAGCGCCAAGTAAGAGTAGTACGACACAACCATGAACTTGGTGAGCAGTGGTCGACTAAGGATGGCATGGTAAGTACCCTCGAAGTCCGCGACCACGAAGTTGACGTAGTTGGTGCAGAAGTAGTTTGGATTGCTGAACTGCACAGGGAGCATGATCTGCCCGAGAGGTACGGAGCTCTGTCTAGGAAGGACACCCCAGAACTGTGCATCGTAAGGCTTGAGATCAGCCTGAGTTAGTTTAAGGGCAGGCAAGCTACTACGAAACAGGATGTCGATGGAACTGCCACCGTCCACGAGTACCCTCTCTAAGTGGACGCTATTGATGCAGGGGTCGAGGACGAGGGGAAAACGACCAGGTTCTGGAATTGTCGCCCACCGGTCTGCTCAACTAAAGGAGATTTCATGGTGGGACCAGGCTAGAAGCTTGAGATCGGAGATGAGGCCGTCGGTGTTGATGATGTTCAAGCAGGCCTGCTTCAGCAGCTTGCGCTTGCGCTTGGACTCTAAAGACACCTTTTCGCTAAAGATGGAGTGGACGGTTTTGGTGGGATTGACATATTGGTGATGAGGATTTCTATCCTGTTCGTCATTATCGTCGTCATGACCATCACGCAGTGGTCCATTGTCAATGGGCTTTGGTGCATCATCATTAGTGAGTTGCTTGGCGTAGATGTTTTTGAGGAAGCGGCAGTTCTTCATGGTGTGATTGGACTTGGGATGGATCTAGCAGAGGCCCTTCAAAGCTTTGTTGTAATCCTCTTGATAGTGGCGGCAGCCAGCAGGTTTCTTGACCGCATTGACCTCATGGTCATCTTCGTGGGGGCGCTTGCCTCTGTAATCACCGCGATTATCGGGCCACCTATCATGATTATCTCGGTGGTCATGATTGTTGTTGTTGCACCGGTCACAACGTTCGTGGTTGTTGTTCCGACCATGGTCATCGAGTTTCTCGTCCCGGAGCGGTGGGTGCTCAAGGTGTGATGACCCTCCCACATCTTCCTTAATGATCTTCTTGGCGTCATCGACATCCATGTAGTTCTTGGCAGTAGCGAGGAGCTTGAAGACTGTAGACGGCCGTTTCCGGAGCAGCTTGCTTCTAAGGGTGTCGTGGTGGCAAAGGTCTTTGATGAAAGACAAGACTGCTTTGTCATGAGTGATTCTTAGGATCTTGAGACGCATATCCGAGAAGCGTCGAATGTAGTCACGCAGTGGCTTGCCTGCTCGGTCACGTATGCGCTCGAGGTTGTACTTGCTGCCCGGCTGGTCACATGTGGTGATGAAATTGTCAATGAAGGTTTGCCGAAGGGTCAACCAGCTGTCGAACTGGTTCTCTAGGAGGTTGAGAAGCCATTGATGACCTGCCTAATGAAGAACAACTGGAAGATAGTTAACCATTACGTGCTCATCACCTACAGCGGACAGACCGATGATCTCATAGAGCGTGACCCAGCTTTTGGGCTTCTCCTTGCCATCATATTTCCTGAGCTTCTCAAGCTTGAAATTCCTTGGCCAGATGACTTGTCAGAGCTGAGGAGTAAATTGTTTGAGGTCTGGGGGGCCGTGTTCTATGTTATACTAGATGCGGCGCACGTTCTTGTGGGCTTGGCAGTCATTAGCATGACTAGTGATGTGACTACGGACGTCGCGAGGAGGAAGATGGTGATGGAGATCGCGAGGAGGGTTCTGGTCGACCTCCTGATCTCGATTGCCACATCGATTGCGATTGTTGTCACGATGACCTCGACCACCTTCCTTGTCTGCCCTTGTTGCCACCGCCACCGCCGCCACCACCACCACCACCACGTGGGGGATTGGGTGGGGGCGAATTGTCGCAATGTTGGCGACTTGGATGTTCTGAAGCACGGGAATGACGGCTCTAACTAGATGCGACGGACATGCTTGTAGTAGCTCGGGCTCACTGGGTGAGCTCGACAGTTTGGCCCATGGCAGCGGTCAGATATGCTTTGATGTCTTCACGAACCACGTGGTTCTCTAGTGTGTCTAGTAATCGGTCCAGGTTGGCCATGGCGATGGCCACGTTGGCACTTTGGGTCCTAAAAACTTGCCTATTGCCTACTCTGTCGAAGGCGTCAGCCAGATCTCGAGGTGGGGTCCCCTGTGACGTGTTTCTTCTTCTTTAGCCTCATGATGATGGCATTCGGCACGATCAGTGTTATGCTATTCACGAAGTTGCTGTTGCTCGTCGGTTTCTCCCACGACTATAGGCTCGTCATTGCTGACGTTGAGCACCATGTCACCACATCTTAGTGGGAACCTTAGGATCAGAGAGAAACCTAGAGGGTACGGTAGCAGATCTAGACCATATTCATCGTGTTCGAGGTGTTGAGCCTCGGTGTGGACAGATCGTGTAGATCCAGTGCTGGAGTCGCTATCCTCAGGTAGAGTATGAACCGAGCCTTCATGATGCTCCTAGATAACGACCATGTTGACGGCGTTGCCTAGTGATGGTCGAGGTATATCCAGGAAGTACAAATCTAAAACACGGTCTCGTTCCATGGGACCCATGAATAGATAAGGTGTACGATACGCGTACTCGAAAGCAGCATTTTTCAAGCCGTATGGGAGGGCCTCACAATCCTCCATTGGGACTTGGTACTCAGAGAGCCTAAGGCTAGGTGTAGGAACCGGGCGAAGGCATACCGTACGTCCTTTAGGAGTAGTGGTGACCACTAGATCTGTATCTAGCCGTGTTGGACGATGGACCCGAACTGGTCAGGTAGATCTGTTGTGGTGAAGAAGTACTTGCTCGGTAGATTGATTTTGGATCAAATCTACTAGAGTTAGGGTTTGCGAGAGCTTGTGGCCAACTTGGTCGATAGCTTCGATTAGGTCGGTGTTGTCGATCACCCTTCCTTTGTAGCGGGGAAGTGGTCGACGAGTTGTCGGCTTAGTCAGAGACGTTGCCGAGGTGGTCGGAGCTGTAGCCGATGAAGACATGGTTAACGTAGATCGGATCTGCGCCTCCTCCATGGTAGTGGCGGTGAAGCTGTGGACATTGGTGGTCTAGGTGATCTGGCCGACGGTCACGGAGTCAGGGATGATGACCATCTTGCTCGCCTGGGAAGCTGTACGCACACCCCCTACTTGGCGTGCCACTGTCGATGAAACATGGTCGGCAGTCTACCAAGGGGTATGCCCAAGGTGGTGATTTGTCGGTAGACAGGTGTGCAAGCTACGAACTAGATGGTGACGCAAGACACGGAACAAGGTTTTATCTAAGTTCGGCCGCCATGAGGGCGTAATACCTACGTCCTGCATCTGGTTTGTATTGCTGTGTTTAATGAGGTGTGTTTCAAGGGGGTCCCCTATCTGCCTTATATAGACCGAGGGTAGGGTTACAAATCTTGAAACTAATTCTGCCCGGTTACAATTGCCATAGCTGGCTGGATAAGGATTCATATTCTAACCGACCAGGATCTTGCTTGATCTCTAAGTTTGCTTTCCTTCCTTATGCGAGACGACGAGCAGATTGATTGGGCCACACGTCA
This sequence comes from Saccharum hybrid cultivar R570, assembly GCA_038087645.1. Classification (NCBI taxonomy): domain Eukaryota; kingdom Viridiplantae; phylum Streptophyta; class Magnoliopsida; order Poales; family Poaceae; genus Saccharum; species Saccharum hybrid cultivar. Next base: position 1,983,985 of record JAQSUU010000704.1, on the reverse strand, counting down.
TCTTCAGATGGGCCAGGCCCACTAGTCTAGGTCAGCCCAAGTCTAGCCATAGGGGTATAGGGGTTAATACACCGATGGCCCCTATGGGCCCTACCTATCATCCTTGTTGCTATGTAGTTTCCCACCACCTCTTAGGATGCATCTCTGCTATTCCTTAGGTCAGTTTGATCCAAGGACTCACGTTGCAAGCTTAGGGCTATATAACCAGGCCCTGCCCCCTGAGGCATCAAGTCATTTGAGAAGACAGAAACCCTAATTATCCTTAGAGCTCCTCTATATTCTAGGGCATAGCTAGTTAGGCTAGGTCTAGAGGAAGGCAAGCATGCTTCACTTGGATTGCTGACATTGTCAAGGTGTGGTTTGGTATAATTCTTGTACCCCTCTCTCGTTGTATCTCCATTATTTTTATATGCTTGCTACAATTGTTATGACAATATCAGTATTCATCTTATTCATGTTCTTAGTTGCAATGTTCATCGTCTACTTTGATTATATACTTAGTATAGTTGGATTATCATTATGTTTATACATAAGTTCGTATAGCGTTTGCCCTAAGGTACCATAGGTGGGTGGTTGGCATTATGTAAGCATGGTGCTTATATACTATTTGCTTGCGAATATACTCTATATTCTGGGTCATGTGGTAGATCACGGATGTGACACTCTCGTAGAGTCCTTTGTAGTCCACTCCCCGAATATAAGCCATAAAAGTAGGGTCCGGTTACGAAGGAAGAGCGAGCTCTGTTCTTAATCTTCCCTATGTTATACCCCTTATGTGTAGATATAAAGGTGATCTTAGCAATAATTACTAAGTGTAATTGCACTAATCAATGTATGCTTTGACTTGGAATTTAGAATGACTTAGGAATTATTCCTCTAATATTCTACCTGACCATGCTAATGCCATAGATAGGAGTGCTCTGAGTGATTTATTATTATACTTGATCAATAATTATCATATACATATCTTATCCTATGACTTACCCCTATTATGTGTAGAATATTGGTTGTGGTTTATTTCTTCATCAATACGTGTCCACGCTACACCTTCCCTGTGGTAAAATATAAATAACGATACCTGGAATAGTCTCAAATAAAGTGGTATAATGGTATAATTATCTGTGCGCTTACAGATTCCTTTTTCATTCATATTATATATTCTCTCTAGCCACATAAAATGATAAATAATTACTTAGTATTATTCTAGTCGTGATGCTAAGTAATACCAATAAGAATCTCTGGCACCTTCACTAGGGATGACAACCTAGTACAAGTAATGCTAAGAGATGTAGGTAATTAATAGGTGGCTATTAAAACAAGTGGCAAGTTAGTAAATACCAATACCCACCTAAAATTTCATGGCCTAGTCATGCCAACTTGTTTATCATAAGCATTATGAGCATAATCTACACTTAAAATTTTATTTTCAAAAATTTGCATGTTGTGATCAAGACAACCCTCCCTCAAGGTTATGAACTATAGCCTCTAGGTCTTGACCCCTAGTGGAGTGCCTCTGGGTCTCAGAGCTACAAGAGTCTCTATACCCCCTAACACCATCGTGCTCTCTACACATAATTGCCAACATCAATGGTGGCCTCCACCTAGACCAAACAACCACCCCCTGAAGGCTATCAACCATAGCCTCTAGGTCATGACCCCTAGTGAAGCGCATATGGGTCTCGGAACAGCCAGAGTCTCCTCTGACACCATCGTTGCTTTACTTGTTAACTCTAGCCTAACCATAGTTCTTTTTGATTCGGGTGCATCACATTCTTTCATTGCATATCAGTTTGTTAGGAAGAATAGTATACCTATGTTTGCATTGAACAACACTCTACTAGTAACTCACCTAGAGGAGAGATGAAAGCTAATCTTAAGTGTCCCACAATTGAGCTCTTTTTAAGGGGGTGGAATTCACAGTAAGCCCAATTATTTTAAAGGCTGATGATATTGATATTATTCTTGGTATGGATTTTTTAACGGAGAGAGAAGCTATAACTCAGTGCAAAGATAAGATAGTGGTTCTAACTATAAGTGCATCTAGCCCTTTAGTGGGTTTTTGATGATTGAATGACAACACGATTAAAGGTCTAACAAGTTTGTTAAGTATTGAACAACAAAATTATCCTACATACACTTGGGTTATGATATGTTGTATCATTTGAAGTGTATCAATGGTTCAATTATAAGTGTTCCATATTTTGTTAAAATGGAAAGCCAAAATGATGTGTTGTTGTAAAGGCAATCTAGTTCAAGCAGAATACAACAATACAAATGAAATTCAAAGTAATGGCCTATATATATTATGGGACATCTATGGTTCATATCATATGAAAGCAAGCATATTTGAATTGGCATATGAGACATGAGGTCTTGCATATGCAATGGTCTCATTTAAAGAGCTTGCTATGAAATCAGTGTTGATGAAGATGTTTTCACTTCATGGAATTCAATGTATGCTTGTTGTTGATTCAAATCATGGTATGACTTGGATTGTCTTGTGAGGTGAAGATAGCAAGGAAAGGCTTCGAAGGACCAAGCATAGGTAAAGAGAAAGCGATGGCTTGGGCGCCGAAGGACCATGGTTGTGGTGAAGAAAAAAGTACTTGCATTTAGTCATGTCACTAATCAAGTTGAAGGAAGTTATATTGTGAGGAGGATCAAAATATTGTTGCGCCATTTGATGAAAGTGACTTGATGCATTTGGATTTATTTATATTGGTTGAATTGGATCAAGTCATATGCTTAAGATGGTTATGATCAAGCAAACAATCAAAATGGACATGTTGGCATTCTCTGTTGATGAAGATTGAAAAATTATGGCATGGATTTGACAAAGGTTAACTCAAGCAGTTTAAATTTGACTTTATTTAAACTTGAGTTTGTAGGTATGCCATACTAATTAAGATGGATGCAACATGATGATAGTTGATTGTCTCTACGTGCTCAATTGATCAATTATATATTTCCTAGACACCCATAAAAATTTCCTTTGATCAATTCCTGTCTCAGGACAGAGAGCCTTTTCCTAGATTTTTTTTCTTACCCTACTAGGAATTTTTTAGGCTTCATCTACTCCTCGGCCACGCACATCAGCCCTCATCTAGAAATATTTTCCTTCCTATCCAAAAATTATGGTTCAGCTTAGATCTAGACGTCCAATGACCAGGAGCGAGCTGAGGGGATTTAGGGAGGAGCAACCCCTTCCTTCTCTTCTTTTCTATCTTGCTCATTTCAATTTGCTCCACCACTTTGAGAAGAAGATTGCTCTTTCTTTCTTTCTCCCGTACTCTCTCTCACTCTCTTGCTTATATCCCCATCCTTGTGAGTGATATTGAAGTTAGCTCTCTTCATGGATTTCAATCTCGGGAGTAAGATCCATATCTTGAGCACTTGTGGCATTCATCAATCTTGTGATTCACATTTGTTACTCTTGGAGCTTGGCTCCTAAATGGCTAGGAGTCGCCAGAGAGCAACCAAGGTTGTGGTGTGCCTCGACAAGTTTGTGAGGGCTTCGATTCTATCTTTGCAAGGAAAGGAATCACACTAGTGGATTGAGGGAAGTGGTTAAAAGAGACCATGGCTAGAGTGGATCCTGAAGTGATCACTCATTTCCTCCTCAATGGAGAGTAGGACTTGAGGGAGTCTGAACTTCAGTAAACAAATATCGTGTCTCAATTGTATTTTATTTGATATTTGTATTTGCTTCGATCTACTTGGGTTGTGACCTTTGGTCTATAGGGAATACTCACATTTCATCTACTGGGAACACCCTACACCTTTGGATCAAAGTTAGAGCCAAGAAGAAGGAAGTTCTTCAAGGAACTTCACTAACCCGTGAATACCAAAGCCTCCGGTATTATAGGGTCTTGCTATAGCTTTTATGATTCTGTGATTAATTAATTTGTGTTGCAGGTGTTTAGGTCCTAGGGTTATTTAGTATCCTTAATATACTAAGTGCTTCACTTAGAGGGGTTGTTTTACTTTGATTTGGGATTTCCAATGCCTTCTAACAGCTTTCGCATTTTAAGTTGTAAATTTTTAGAAATGCCTATTCACCCCCTCTAGGTGACATCCTCGATCCTTTCACTAACAACTCCATCTAGTGAGAGGATTGAAATTGAAGTTGCTATGCAAGTTAAAGAGGGGTACAATCAATCAACTAGAAGGTAATGCATAGGTCAAATCAAAGTGGTGAAGTTATATCAGCTTTTGGAAACAACTTCCAAATCTTGAGGATGAGATTCTTTTTAAGGGCGCTATCATGATCCAATGGTTATTCCAACTAAAAAATTTACAAAACCTCCTTGATGACCTTACACAGGCCCTCTTAAACCAAGAAATTGTCTTACCACCATCCCAAAAGGACTCCTATAGATCTCTATTTGGGCAAGGACTCCAAATTCGCTAATAACCCTATCAATTCCTCCTAATCAGCCTAAGTCAACTAGGATCAACACTTACTTGACTTTGAGAAGAATCTTCAAGATAGTTGCCAAGTAATCATGCCCAACTCCTTAAAGGTGTATACCAAACCCTTGATCAAGGTTGAGAAACCCAAATATCAAACACCTTCTCTCAATATCAAGTCCCCTAAAAATCAGTGATCCCTTGGAATGTCTATTACATTGTTTCCATGAACCGTCTGCCTGATCACTTAGGGTCTGATTGGTTACCTGCACAACTCCTTCTTTAGGCTCCCATAATGCAAAATAGAATTAATTGGTTACCTACATAAAACCTTATGCAGCGTAGCACTATCCTCAAAGTAGTGTCGATTTGTATCCCACTATTCACCCAAATTTGGGCATATCCCCTCTGCAAAACTAGCCTTGCACCTACTCTGCAGCTTCATTACATCCGCTATGCAGAGTCTCATCAGTGTTGCTCCCTCTCCTATCCTCTCGCCTCCTGTCTGTCCCTTCCGGTGCGATGGTGGTGTCGATGGCTGCAACCGGCACACTTCTTGGATCTTGGGGTAGCATATCTGGGAGGGCTCAACACGTGCACTCATTGGCCTCGGCACCGTATCGAGGAGGCGCTAATGAGTATGCCGCTACCATGATGAGGTGCATCACGCTGTCTCTAGTTGTGCTACTATTGGTCATGTTGCATGATGGGTGCCGGTGCGACCGGGGAAGGGTGAAAGCCCAAGTTTGATTTTGGATAATTGATGAAACCCTAGGACTACCCTTCGATCTATGTGTGTTATAGATAATGTAGTCCAATCCAAGTGGTGGAGCTAGATGATGGTCATGGTGAAGGTGATGTCCACAAAAGAGATGATCAAGTGCTCCAACTTGGAAAAGAAGAAAGAGAAATACAAAACCAAGGAGATCAAGGCAAAGGTATCAAATAGGTTTTTGTTTTAGCACTCAAGACACAATAGAGGGTGTGAGTGTATTTAGGATCGATAGCCATACTATTAAGAGGGGAAATCTTTGGCTAAGCCATTATCGAGTGCCACTAGGTGACATGATTCTTGCATATGCATTTAGGGACCTAGTGTGCTAACAATTGACCCTTGAAAATTGCTTTGAAAAATTCTAACACATGAGCACATGAGTTGTATACACTATGGTTAGCAACTTAGAAGCAAGGGTGAAGTTGTTGAGGAGATAGAAAAAATAAAAGGAGGCGACAGTAGAGGATCGGACGCTGGCTCTGTCCTGACTAGACGCTGCCAACTAAGTCCAATCAGTTGACCAGTTGCTTGGCCAAGAGAGCTGGCACCAGACTCGGGCACTAAGTCTAGCCACTTGGTCCAGAGACAGTGCAGCGTGCGGTCACGATCAGACGCGGGAGACATCACGTGACCGAACGTGCGGGGGCTGGGCCAGGTCACAGTTGACGTAGCTTTTTCATGCGAGCGCAGTATGTGCTAGATGCTGGGTGAGTCCGGTCACCCTATACCATACGCGTCCAGTCACTTAAAACTAGCTCTAGAACCTTTCTGTTCTCGACCTAACGCTCGGTGGTTGAGAGTCCATTCATTCTAGCGTAGAGTTCGGTCATGACTTAACGTTTCACACGACTAAGAGATGATCGTTGAGATCTAACACATGGGATTTAAAAGGAAGACACGTGCTAGGACTAGACTCAGGCGTTGAGTCCGGTTTAGTGCATCTGACCGCGCCTGCGCAGCGCAACGACTCTATTTGTTTGAGGGGCTCTATAAATAGCTCTTGGCTAGCTTAGGGCTCACTCTCATGGCACTTTAACATTCTTGACATCCTTGTGAGCCTAAGCAAATGCCTTCCACTCATCTCTATCATTGATTCATCATCATAGTGAGATTGGGAGTGATTCCTAGTGCATTTGCTTGAGTGATTATATCTAGTGGCACTTGAGGATCGTTGTGGCTATGGATTTCTTGTTACTCTTGGTGGTTGCCACCACCTAGATGGCTTGGAGCAGTAGAGGAGCATCGGCACAAGTTGGTGATTGTTCATGACCGTCTCCCGGTGATTGTGAGAGGTCTTGTACCTTCCTCGGCGGAGCACCGAAAGGTAACTCTAGTGGATTGCTTGTGTCATTGAGTTACCTCACTTGTGGGTAGGTTCTTGCGGCGTCTATTTGTTGGACTAGGTTTGTGAAACACCTATTAGCCATCAAACCACCAAGTGTTGGTTGACACAATGAGAACTAGCGTGCTGGCAAACACATGAATCTCGGGAGAAAAATGTGTGTCATCTTGTGATTGGATTTCTCCCAGTGATTGATTGGGATTCATATTGATTGGTTCATCACACTTGCCACAATGGTATAATCACCCTCCTCTCTCTTGTATTACTTTCTTTACATTCTTGCCTAGTGTCAAGCTCTTTAGTGTAGCTAGTTGTGAGAGCTTGTTAGTTTGGTTAGTGAGGTTCTTTAGTTAGTCTTTGAGAGCTCACTAGCTTAGCAAGTAGCAACCTAGGCTTGTGTGTGAATTAGTGATCATAGCAACTATAATTGTTGGGTAGATAGCTTGCAACCCTTATAGAGCTAGAGAAAAATTGCATTTCACTGTTTAGCTTACTAACAAATTGCTCTAGAGATTTTGTAGAGTTTTTATATAGGCTATTCACCCCCTCTAGACATATTAGGACCTTTCAAGTGGTATCAGAGCCATGGTCACTGTTTGATTGAGGGTTTAACAACCTCGGTGTCAAAATATGGCTCAAGTTGTGTTCAACCATGTGGGGGCAAACCACCATTCTTTGATGGCACATGTTATGATTATTGGAAGAGAAAGATGAAGATGTATCTTGGTTCAATCAATGATCAAGTGTGGAATGTGACTGAGAGTGATTACGTGATTCTTGATCCCAACAATCCCACCAACTAAGACAAGGCAAACAAGCAAGATAATACAATGGCTCTAAACACCATATACAATGCCATTGATCTAAGGTGTTTGAGCAAACCAAGGATTGTGAAAGAGCTAGTGAGGTATGGAAGAGATTGGAGGAAACATATGAGTTTACACCGGCAGTCAAAAATGCCAAGCTATACATCCTCAAGGATAAGTTGACAAGCTTCAAGATGAAGGATGATGAGAGCATTCCAGAGATTTTCCATAGGTTGCAAGTAATTATCAATGACTTGAAGGCCTTGGGTGAGAAGATCAACGATGATGATGTCTCATCGGTTCTTGATGTGCTTATCTCCAAGATTTGAGACATTAAGATTGATCATCATTAGAGGAGGATTGAATCAACTAACCCCCAACCAAGTACTAGGTGATGTCATAACACAAGAGACATACCGTGTGGAAAGGAAAGGGGTTAACAAAGATGAGAAGGAGGATGAAGACAAGAAGAAGAAGAGTGTAGAATTCAAGCCTAGTTCATCATCCAAGAAAAAGGGCAAGTCTAAGAAACAAGAATCAAGTGATGGTGAAGATGCTAATAACATTGATGATGAGGCCATGGCTCTCTTTGTGCGCAAGATGGGTAAATTCATGAAGAAGAAGAAGGGCTATGGTGTAAAAAAGAGAAGAGATCACAACAAGGAATATGTGAGAAGATGCTACAAGTGTAAGAGCAAGGATCATGTTGTAGCGGATTGTCCCTACAATAGTGATAATAATGAGGATGAGAAGAAGGAGAAGAAGGAAAGGACAAAAAAGAAGGAGAAGATGACCTTCCAAAAGAAGAAGAAATGTGGAGGCTATGTGGTCACTTGGGATAGTGATGGCTCTTTGGATGATGATGACTCTAGTGATGATGACAAGAAATCTCTCAAGAAGGCACTAGCAAGCATCACCATCAATAACAAGCCCTCCATCTTTGACATTCCATTGACTTGTCTCATGGCAAAGCCTACCAAGGTAAAATATAATGTGAGTGATAATGATTATTGTAAAAGTGATGATTGTAGGAGTGATGATGATGAGGAGGAGGAATACACAAAGGAGGAGCTCATAGACATGTTGGAGTAAGTCCATACTTGCTTTGAGATGAAAAGAAAGGAGTGCGAAGAATTACACAAGAGGGTCAAATCTCTTGAGCAATCCTTTGATGAGCTCAATGCTTCTCATGATAGTATAAAGAAAGGCTATAAGGAGCTTGGCAATGCTCACACTAAGCTTGAAAAGGCTCACTCCTCTCTCCTTAAGCAAGCCAAGAAGAAGGAGGTCATTGTGACATGTGACAAGGGCTCTACATGTGATCTAATTAATGAGTCTTTCTTTGAACCTATCATTGTTGCCTCTTCTAACCCTTCTTATAGCACTTTCACTTTCACCTTATCTACTAGTGATGGTTTCACTTGTGGTGCCTCACTAATAGTTTAGAATGAGACCCTTAAGAAGGAGGTCAATGAGCTCACTCGCACCTTGGACAAAGCCTGTGGTGGTGAGGACCGCTTGCTTATGTGCTTAGGTAGCCAAAGAGCATCTCTCTACAAAGAGAGATTGGGCTATACCCCTAAGAAGGGCAAGGCCACCTTTGCTCCTCACAAGACTAGTTTTGTGAAGAACAATGGCCAGTATTGCTATAGTTGCAAGCAAGTTGGTCACAAAGAGCATAATTGCAAGAACAAGAAATCACATGCTAATGTATCATCAATTAAGTTTGACTCTAGTTATTTTCTTACCAAGGATGCCAATGGTGTGAAGGCTAAGTTTGTTGGTACATGCTTGTTGGGCCCAAAGAAGAAGGACATTTGAGTACTGAAGAGCTTAGTGACTAACCTTCAAGGACCAAAGTAAGTTTGGGTACCTAAAAATGATTGATCTTCTTTTGTAAGTCAATTACAAAGTCAGAGGAAGGCATTGAGTGCTTAATAGTGGGTGCACACAATACATAACCGGTGATTCAAGAATGTTCAATCCAATCGACACAAGTGATAGCAATGGGGTTGATAGTATAATATTTGGTGATAATGGCAAAGGCAAGGTCAAAGGCCTTGGTAAGATTACAATATCCAATGACTTAAGCATTTCCACTGTGCTACTAGTAGAGAGCTTGAACTTTAACCTATTGTCAGTAGCTCAATTATGTGAGCTTGATTTCAAATGCATATTTGGTGTGGATGATGATGAGATCATAAGTGTAGATGGCTTTAACTTGATATTAAAAGGATTTAGATATGAGAATCTATACTTGGTTGATTTTAATGCTAGTGAAACCCAATTGAAAACATATTTGCTTACTAAGTCTAGCGTGGGTTCGTTATGGCATATAAGGCTTGGTCATGTTGGAATGAAACAATTAAACAAATTGATTAAGCATGATCTAGTAATGGGCTTCAAAGATGTCACATTTGAGAAGGATAAGCTATATATTGCATGTTAAGTCGGAAAGCAAGTTGGTAACACACATTCTAAGAAGAGCATGATGAATACATCTAAGGCATTTGAGTTGTTGCACATGGACTTGTTTGGACCAACCACATATACTAGCACTAGTGAAAACAAATATAGATTTATGATAGTGGATGATTTTACAAGATATACATAGGTAGTCTTTTTTGTTGATAAGAGTGATGTGTTTGTAACCTTCAAGACATTCATCAAGAGAATACATAATGAATTTGAAACAACCATCAAGAAAGTGAGAAGTGACAATGGTGGTGAGTTCAAGAACACTAGAATTGATGAGTTTGGAATTAAGCATCAATTCTCGGCTGATGAGTTTGGAATTAAATATCAATTCTCGATCAAGTACACTCCACAATCAAATAGCCTTATTGAGAGGAAGAATAGAGCTTTGATTGACATGGCAAGATCAATGTTGAGTGAGTACAATGTGAGTCATTCATTTTGGGCCAATGCAATCAACATGGCTTGCTACTATAGCAACCACCTCTATTATCACCCCATGATGGAGAAGACACCATATGAGGTCTGGAATTTAAGAAAGCCCAATATTGTATATTTTTTGGGTTTTTGGTTGCAAATGCTATATATTGAAGAAAGAAACTAGATTGAGCAAGTTTGAGAAGAAGTATGATGAAGGCTTCTTGCTTGGTTACTCAACTACTAGCAAAGCTTATAGAGTTTGGAATTTGGCTAGTGGTACTCTTGAGTAGGTTTATGATGTGGAATTTGATGAAACTAATGGTTCCTAAGAGAAAGATGAGAATCTAGATAATGTGAGAGGCACTCAATTAGATAATGCAATGAAGATGGATGTTGGTGATATAAGGCCTAGAGAAGTGATTAAAGTTGAAGATGACAAAGATCGAGTGCTCTCTAACTCAAATGTGCAAGCTAGTGGTTCTCATAATCAAAATCAAGCTAGTGCAAGTGGTGCTTAGGTGCAAGATCAATAACAAGTGGCTAGTTCATCATCTCAACCAAATGATCAACAAAGTGCAAGCAATCAAAGTTCAACTGATCCAACCAATCAACATTGCAAGAGATCATCCTTTGGACTCCATAATTGGTGATATCTCAAGAGGTGTGCAAACAAGATCAATATGGGCAAGGTTGACACCACTCTCTTCACCAAGAAGATAGGGAATGACTTATTTGTATTGTAAATCTATATTGATGACATTATCTTTGGATCAACTAGTCAAGATTTTTATGAGGAGTTTGAAAAGATGATGGCTAAAGAGTTTGAGATGTCCATGATTAGAGAGCTTAGTTACTTTCTTGGTCTTCAAATCAAGCAAATGAAGAATGACATATTTGTGAGTGAATGCAAGTACATCAAAGACATGCTCAAGAAGTTTGTCATGGATGAGAGAAAAGCTATTAGTACACCAATGGGGACAAATGAAAACTTGGATAGTGATACTAGTGGTAACATGGTGGATCAAAGATGTATCGGTCTATGATTGCACTACTATAGATTGACTTATCACTATCGCCACTTTCACTGCCGTAGCAATAGAAGCGACTGTATTATGCTTCCACCGCTGGTTGGACCAATAGTGAGGCCTCCTAAGGAAGGAAACCGATAATTAAAATTTCTACCACTGACGGGTTAACAATAGATGCGACAGTGGTATTTTTCAGCCATATGAAAAGTCGAGCCGACTGAGATACATGTTATGGCCACCGACCCTCCATGACTATTTGGTCTTCCGGTGGTAAAATGAGCATGAGTTATTTCCCAACCTCTTGGGCTCCACACTCTTGAATCTACACACTCATGAACACTACTATATCTTTCCTCATCGCTAAGAAGTGCTTTGTCTTCATCCTTCACCTCCCACAGCCAGGAGGCCATGAGAGGTGTAAGATGGAGATAAAACACCTCACTGGGTGTTTGGAGAAGGCCTTCAAGATTGGGTGCTTTAGATTCCATCCTTGCTTCCCTTTAGCATCGAGATGCAGATCTGCATCCCTTGATGCTAAGAGGTAGCAAGATTATGGAATATAAAGAACCCTACTGAGAGGTGCAAGTTTTGAGGTGCTCCTTCTCCATCCTTGGTGAGGTGCTACCGCTGAATAGGAGCTTGACCTGTTTAGGGGCTCCATACTCGATTGTGGGTGCTTCAAGTTTGTGAGGTGCTCATTCTTCAAGATTGGGTGCTTTATATTTTGTCTTGTAGCTCTCATGGTCAAGAAGTAGATCACATCCCTTGACTATGATGGTTGCAAGATGAAAGGTAGAGAACCTCACTGAGGGTGAAGTTTTGCGATGTGCTATGTCGTTCCTTAGATTCCATAATCTTTATACCTCAGAGGATCTGTTGCTTTGTTTGTGCAAACCACCGTATGGTATGGATCTATTATCACATAGACCTCAATGGAAAATATGTAAAGAAGTACTACCAAAGTATTTAATTTGGGTCGATGCTTGATAGCTGAGTCTCATTGGCTCAAAATAGCTGACACCTAGAGTATCGCCTTTAGAACAAAAAATTACAATAAAAGACATAGGATCAAAAGTGACATGCAAACAGCAAATTGTTTACTTATAACTTATAAGACCCTAGATATAATCCATGGTCCTAAGAAAATATTGTTTACAACATCTTATGCATGGATGGTCACTGCGATAGCCTCAGCAGCATTAGTGAAGTCTCCAAGCAGGTCCTCTTGATCTTCCAGCCGATCAATGTCCGGAAAATCAGGTTCCAGGTGATAGAGCTCGTGCCCTGAATGCAGTTGTGCTGCAGCAAGAGCAGCACTAGCATCATAGCGAATGCCATGAGGTGCCACTTCTCTGCCACAAACCAGGATATCCTACAGGCGATCTTTCAAAGAAACACCCCTAGCGTTGACTGCTGCAATTGCGCCAAGTGCTGCATGTTGGAGGGTCTCGTGGCGATTCTCCAGGTCGATCTCCTAGCAATGAGCCTCCTCGATCTCACAATGGGAAGCAGTCAATTGTTCCTCAAGATTTAATGAAAATGAAGGGTTACCGGATAAAGTCGCGAATATAAAAGCAAAGACACTTCAAAGAAATTTTACTTGCTGCCCTAGCATGAGCTTCATCAGCTCTCATCTGAGCAACATTGGTCTGTTCTTTAGATGTAGAGGGGACTATTTTAACAGCATCAAGACATTTCTCAAGCCGACCTATCTCAAGTGTGGCTTCAGAATACAACTTTCTGGCCTCCCTCCTTTCACGGATAAGATTTTAGATATCCTAACCTAACTCAGAGGATGAAGATGAAGATACATGGACCCAGCTGTAGGGATATGGGGATGCTACACTAGCCAAAAAACAAAATTTTTGACCCCTAAGCCTTGTCTAATTTGGGTCCAAACCAAATCAGGCTTCCATCCCCTTAAGCGTGCGACCCTATGGGTTCACGCACACATAGACATGGCCCGAGTACTCCTACTCGACCAATAGTTGACAGCAGCCTCTAGCAAGACGTGTCAACTCCTATGTATACACAAAGATCATATCAGATGAACCACCACAAACCACATACATGTTATTCCCTTGCCTCACGATATTTGGTCCAACTCATAAGTTAACACTTAACCCAAGCACGGCCATGCATTTCTTGATCCAATCATTCGAGTAGTCCAGTGATATCTCTCTCACATGGAGAGGGGCAAATTCCTTCTTGATTGTCTATGTCTCATAGCATGTTTCCTGATAAACCCAAAAACCACCTTTATAACTACATAGTTACAAAGTAGCATTTGACAGTCCCTGAATAGGTCATTTCACATCTTGAGTACATACGACAATCTCAGGTCTAAGGACATAACGTACATGATATGTAAAGAGATAATAAGAACATCTCACTTTGGGTCAGTCCAGCCTATGTCATACATGTGCCCACATTATTAGTTCGACATCTCTATGTCTATGACTTGTGAAACATAGTCATCAACTAATACAAGTGCTGATCTAATATTCATGTGTGTCCTCACATGAACTCCGATCAGGGACAACTTTAGAATAACCATACAAGTAAAAGAGTTTCACAAACAATTCACATAATTGTCAATCGATACAAGTTGTCTTTAATGGATATTTAATGAACACATAATATTTCATGGATACAGCTGCAATATCATTATCTCTATGATTACCTCTATGGCATATTCCCAACAGTCTCCCACTTGCACTAGAATTAATCTCGAAGATATCTAATACCCATAGCTCTCATGTGCACCTCATGCTTAGGCTGTGGAAGAGCCTTTGTCAAAGGATCTGCTACATTCAAATCTGTGTGTATCTTGCACATCTTAATCTCATCTCGATTAATAAACTCTCGAATGAGGTGAAATTTCTGCAGTACATGTTTGTTCTTCTGGTGATTCCTTGGCTCCTTAGCCTGTGGAATCGCCCCATTGTTGTCACAATGTAGATTCAATGGGCTGGACGTATTTGGAAACACACCAAGTTCTATGAGGAACCTCCTCATCCAAACACCTTCCTTTGCAGCTCTAGAAGCCACAATGTACTCGGCCTCTGCTGTAGAATTGGTCACCGTCTCCTGCTTGGAACTTTTCTAGCTTATAGCACCACCATTTATTGTGAACACAAAACCTGATTGAGACTGTGAATCATCTGTGTCAGTTTGGAAGCTAGCATTGGTGTAACCATTTACAACGAGCTCCTCCTCACCTCCATAGATTAGGAACACATCTTTAGTCCTTCTTAAGTACTTAAGAATATTTTTAACAAGTGTCCAGTGACTCTCACCTGGATCAGCTTAGTACCTGCTTGCAATACTTAGAGCATATGAGACATCTGGGCGACTACATATCATGGCGTACATGATGGAACCAACTGCCGAGGCGTATGGAACCTTACTCATGCGCTTTCGCTCATTAGCTGTCAAAGGACACTGTTTCATGCTAAAATGCATACCATGTGACATAGGCAAAAACCCTTTCTTGGATTGTTCCATGTTGAACCATTTCAACACCTTGTCAATATACGTATCTTGGCTTAATCATAAGCCTCTTCGATCTATCTCTATAGATCTTAATGCCCAAAATATATGATGCTTCTCCTAAATCCTTCATAGAAAAACTATTATTCAATGAAGTCTTTATGGATTGCAACATCAGAATATTATTCTCAATCAATAATATGTCATCTACATATAAGATTAGAAATACTACAACGCTCCCACTTTCCTTCTTGTAAACACAAGGTTCTTCTTCATTCTGACGGAAGCCAAACCCTTTGACCACTTCATCAAAACGAATGTTCCAACTCTGAGATGCTTGCTTAGACGATCTTGTCTACATAGGATTCATGGATTCATATATCTAGATAAGGAATGATATAATGCAGCAAGGGTTCCAAACAACTACCACTTAATGCAACAATACATATAATATATATAATTAATTGCTTTGAAAGTAGGAGGCTTATAATGCTCCGAGGCTTACCTTAAACAAACGAGGACGGCTTTAGGTTCAGCTTCACGAATGGCTCCCGCGCTTCCTATGGTTTCTTCGGATTGGACCTTCGGTTCTCGAACGGACTCCAGCTTCGGGGTTCACGCCTTGCGGAGCTTCGCTTGTACTACGGTTGTAATAGAACCGACCAAATTATAAGAGCACAAGTACAAAAAAACAAGCGCCGAAACACTTAAATTTTCAAACTTGAGCCCATATAATCCCGGTATTCAATCAAAACCATGAAGGATTTCAAACCAGCTCGTTTACAACCAAGATCGCATCATTCAACATAACACATCACATGTTACATTTCACAAGTAGTTTGGAAATTCACTTACAACACACAGAGTCACAAATTATTACAAACCAAGTTTATAAAGTAGCGGAAGCATAACACACGCACACTTAGTTCAAATACCACTGCCAGTCTTACAGATCAACATCCCACAAAAGCATTCAGGAAAGTAACTAACAGACGATCACGCCCCGAGTGGTCTAGTCCCTCATCACCCGTGGGGTGGAGGCAGTTCTTGAAGAAGCTCTGATAAAGCATGTCATCTGCAATAGGAGGGAATAAACCCTGAGTACTGGAATGTACTCAGCTAGACTTACCCGTCGAAACGGAAAATAAGAAACACCAAGGATTATGCAAGGCTTTCATAAGTGGATCTGGCTGACATCATATTTGCGGAAAAGCATAAGTAATTGGAACTCTTTTAACCTATACTAGCAGTTATTTTTAGCATTGACCTATCATCTATCTTAGCACCTGTACTAAACATTCACTTGATTATAATCAAACAATAATAACCATAGCTGGTATAAATTGCGGCATCATTATATCATTCGCTTAACCATCTGTTCAATTTAATGAGATCTACATTGCCGCTGCTCAAGTCAAGTGCTCACTAACCGGGAGCGACGGTGATTCGAATCGAATTACTATCCAGCTGGAGGGGTATTTCTAACACTCACCACGCAGGCCCCTGCCAGGATCGCACAAGCCACCTTTCGTACAATTCAGGAGTCATGGGTTCGACTGATGCCACATCCCCAAGGGCAACACTCTACCAGGTGATAGGGACTCTAACCCCCCTTGGTCTCACGCCAATGTCCCCAAGCACATCCTTACTACCTCCAAGATGCGACCTACCACTCGATTCCCGGCCTAAACTGTATTACTCGGCTTCGCGGTCGGAACGACTTATCCGGCCAACTAAGTGTTAGACTGCGTTCAACATGACTCAAGGACATACAGTGAATCGGTCCTTAAACGACTCAGACGGGCATAGTTTCGCACCCAAGACGTAAAGTGTCTTGTGGCTGCACTATCGAACTCCCGCCCAGTCTCAATTTCATTTTAAGGTATGGTTTCATCCACGATAGCCAACATAGCCACTCGTGACTCATTTCCTACATCTCGCGGATGACCGGAAATCACCTGACTTCTACCGGACTAAGCAGGACTAAGCATTGACTCGTGCCTAAACTTAATTTAGGATTCAAGTACGATATCTAGACAAGGATAGGTATAATGCAACAAGTGTTTTCGCACAACTCCTACAACTTAATGCAGTAAACAAATAAAAGTACTCAAGATTGATATATAAAACAATTGGGTCCGCATGCACCGGGGCTTGCCTTTCAGGAACAAGGAAGGGCGATGGTCCGGACACTCAGGTAGCTCATCTGCGGGAACTCCTTCGCTGGCTGGCTCCTCGGGCTCCCTCGGCTGCTCCTGATCCTCCTCCGGAATAGCTCCCTCGAACTCTAGAAGTGTCACTCCCTCCGGTATACCTATTACATGAATGTACAATAAATCTTATGGATGCATAAGAAGGAATGCAGCATGCTCGGAATAAAATGCACTACAACAATTATAGTACTCTATTCAAATTACTTTATAATAAGTGCAAATCTCTTCTCCGGTAGAGAAGTACTTACCTAATCTACACAACCTAATGTATAAATGTTCCTCCTCAGTTAAGGCCCTAACACCTAACAATCACAAGAACAACATTACTTAAGGTTACCACCAACCAAGCACAAAATAGCACAACAACACATTCTGGACAGCAGCTAAGTATTTCTATCACAACTGTAGATTCAAAAATCCAAATGGCATGATATAAGATAATCTAGAAATCTTATAAAATTCTATACAATTCACTTTCAGACCTCAATACTTAATTCCAAAGTTTACCTAGTCGAAATTCTAAATCTCCAGAAATCTGTCCTCTCCAAACAGAGAGGAGCCATTTCTGGACAGCCACTTTAAACAGCTACAACTCCTAGACTACTAGGCCAAATGCCACCAAATTTTGACACAAACTAGTTTAACAAGTTTAATACCACTTTGGTATTCATAAGTTTCCCAGCAAACACCTTTATCAAGGTTCAAACCCAAAAATGCTACCAGCTGTCCAGAGAACCTAGAAATATAAAAATTAATTATTTATTCATGTGTCAAACTACCCTTATAACCAAATTAATGTCACTACTGGTTAACACATGACCCAAAACCACCAGAAAGTAAGGTGTGCCAACCCAAGACATTTATTTTAACCCCTTTCTTAATTTACTTAATTAATTAAGTGGGAAATTAAACTTATAGGCAAGCTGCTCAGAAAATTCTACAAAAATTACAGTAGACTCTCTGCCCTACTAGGAGGCTACGGTAAAAATTTGAACTAAAGTTATTCACAGAAACTCCCTACACAACATTCACAAGCCAAAAAGGCTAATTTCTGCATAATTAATAAATCACATTGAAAAGTATCAAACAACAGAACCCATATTTTTCTTAGCAACCTTATCATACCAGGACACTCTCCATAAAATTTCATGAGCATTGCACATACGAAAAAATTATTAAAATTCATTCAAGTATCTTCTAATATAACATGGTAACATCATAACTTGAAAAGTACTCAAGCTCTAGTGCCCAAATTTTTACCAGGGCTAGTATAGACATGAAGTAACATACCCACCAAATTTCATAATTTTTGGAACACTACAACTCAAGTTATCCATTTAACAAGTTTGCATTCATTTTAAAACATATTTCAAAGGCCTAATTAAATCTTCTAGAAAATAAACCGCACATATATATTTGATATTTTTTCCTAAATACTACACTTCATACAGAGTCCAACAAAATTTAAATCATAATTTTTGGATAAGCCAAACTCTAGATATGAAAATCATAAACAGCATTCAGAACTGTGACAAAAATAAACGAAAAACAAAATTTCAAAACCCAAAAGGGCTACTGGGCCGGCCCGATCATCAGCGTGGCCCACCCCAGCACATGGCCCACTTCGGACTCCCGCTCACGCATGTGGCCACTGACAGAGCGAGCCCCCTAGTCAGCGAGACAAGGAGCAGGGGGAGCGACGGTGACGGCCGAGCTCGCCGCCGGTGGGTCGGTCGGTGAAACCGAGACCACTGTCATGCTCACCGCGTGATCCCAAACCGAATGAGGTGCTATGGTGACCCTAGAGGTGGCTGGAGAGTACTTGTGACCGGTCAAGGTGGACGACGGAGCTCCAGCGGCAGTGTGCCAGCGACGGCGAAGCCACATCGCCTCGTCTAAGCTCGGTATGAGCTTCACGAGGGGACCAGGGAGCTAATGGAGGGAAAAGGGGAGAATGGGAAAGGTCCTAGCTACTCTAACCATGACGGCCTCGAGCTCCGGCGAGGTCCCGCACATGGCCGTAGTGGCGGAATCGCACAATGTGCCCTTACCTCCGCACGATTGGCTCAAGCAAGGGATGGAGGAGGTAGAGGAGTTCCTGGCGGAGCTGTGGACGGAGTTTGGGTGGCTGCAACGTGACAGCGAGCTCGCACGATGGCGGTGGAGCTCACGGCAACGATGGCGCCTCGGTGTTTCGCCTCGGTGAACACGACTAGGACGAGGGGTGAATGGAGGGAGGGAGCAGACAGGAGGATGCCGTGGCAACCTTAAAGCCCACTCACGACTGACCGGTGGGGCCATGGCCGGCGTACGGCCGCCACGCCGTGCCCACGTGGCAGCCCGGTTCTGCGACCGGTTGGCCACCGAGTTAACTGAAACTCTGAATCGAGGCCCAATGAGTGTGACTGACAGCCGAAATTTTAGCTTCTATATCTCCTAATCTAGCTCGAGTTAGTGGTAGGTGTTAACAGGAAAGTTGTAGAGCTATATGAGGACTACAACTTTGTCAATTGGCTCTTAGACTGGTTCGTCCTGGTTTTTGAGTTACATGGCATTGAAGTGGGGTACTTTGAAACTGTAACTTCAAATTTCAGACTTAGAAATTTTCTAAGTGTTGGGCAGCCCCTCAAACTGACTTGTAGGCCATTTTTGAGCATGTTCTAGTCATTTTCATGAGATGGCCATATTATAACTTTTGTTCCTTATGAAATTCTCTACAACTTTGATTAAGGTTGCTTTTCCATGCAAGATCTCTAAGCTAGACTTTTTAAACAGTCAAACCAAAGCATCCTAGGCTCAAAGGTTGGTCAACAGCACCAAGGAGGGCATTTTGGTCATTTTGGTCAACATGAACATTGTTCCACTAATTACCCTAAATGTAATTAAGGTGTTATATGATATGATTAGCCACTCTACACCTTGGTTACATGCAATTCCAAGTGTCACATAAGTTGAAACAAGCAAAACAATTATTTTCACCAAAATGTTGCACTACCATGTTGCATATGTTTCAAGACCTTGTTGCAACAATTAAGCTTATCATGGTATACTAACAACATTGCCATGTTTCCAAGTATGAGCCCCCATGTTGTATCTACAAGTTGCACCACTCACATTTCATAAGCAAATCAATTATGAAACAAGCATATTAGAGTATGTTGCATACTCATGTTGCAAGCAAAATAAAGACATGAATGAGATGAATGATGCTCATGCTTATGAAATGCAATGCAATTATGAAAGCCAAACACCTGAGGTGTTACAACGGTCCTCGACACACCTATTGCACGTATATGCACCAAATGAATTTCACGTATGCACCAAGGGGGACATGATGATGTGTGCACATGTATGAATGATGCAAGATGCGTGTAATGGCATAGCACATCATACTCACAAGACCAAGTCATGTGGTGCTCTAATCAAATCACTTTAAGCTTAGGTGCAAATTTCCTCTCTGGTATTTACATGTTTAAACATCCCTAAGTAACCACTAAGTACCACAAAGTTCATACTTAGCACACATATAACAAGTTCCAGAAATTTAGCGCATTGACATGTTGACCGTAGCAACTTATAAAGTTCATAACTAGAGTTCTATAACTCCAATGAATATGCATGAGGACAATCTGAAAAGCTTATGAAATTGTCTACAATTCATTTATAAACATCTAAGTATGATTTTATCATTTACTAGGTCAAAATAGCACATACCCAGAAACTGTTCTAAAAAGACACAGAGCAAAATAATTCCGACTCAAACTTTGAACAGCTGCCATTTCTAAACCATGTGTCCAAATATCACCAAATTCTACCAGAAACTAGTTCATGAAGTTATTAACAACTTTGTTATAGTTCACCAAGCATGAAAGCATCATTATTATAGGTTAATTCTCTTAACTAGCAAATCTATCTAGAATGATAGATTCTCTAAATTAAATAATTAATGATGATGCAAAAGCACAATTGGACCAAACCAACTTTACTAACAGCTAGAGAATGTTAAAGTAACACCAGATCATATCACGTTACTTGCATAAACATTTATTTAATTGACCTTTTCTATTTATTTAATTGCATAGGCATAAATGGCAATAAATATAAAAGCTGCCCAGAAAATTCTAATAAAATTACAGTAGCACAAAAATGCTCCCAGGAGACTACCATAAAAATTTTAGCTCAGTTTGCCAAGTAATTTAAGAGATATCAAAATAAACAAACAGATAAGTACTATAGAGCCTACAACAAGGAATGCTGAAGCATATGACATCCAATATAGCTGAAAATTTAACTAGAGCATCTTCATACCACACTTAACATCCCACAAAAATTTCATGGCAATTGGATTAATACACAGAGAGCTACAAAATTATCTAAATCACCTAATTAAATAAAGTGCTTAACAAAAATAATTACCAACTTCAGAAAACATAAATTAACATGCCATATTTTATTACACTACTGCAAAGTACGCATCTCAAGGATTCCAGAAAGTCCACATTTTCCGTTTTATGATTTTTCTACTATTTTCTACGAATTTACAAAGTTCAGCTAACATTTAATCATCTTAGGAAAAAGAAAAAGAAAAAGAACTAAAACCTAAACCTACACGGGCCTTGACCAGCAAAACCCGCTAGGGCATTATGCCTGTTCGGCCTAGCTAAGCGGCCCAGTTAGGCGCGTAGGGGGAAAACCCGCGCCGATAGGCGGGCCTCGCCCGTCATACACACGCCGAACAGGGGAGAGCTCCGGCGAGCGGTTTCTCGCCGCCGCCGGCTCCTCCGGTGGAACCAAGCGCTTCTATGGACTCCTAGTCATCTCCCGCACCTAGGCCACCCTTTTTCCCCAACCCTACTGCAATGAATCCAGCGCGTCGGCAGCAATGGCAGACTGCGGCAGGTGGCTCATGTCGACGGCGATGAAAACGAGCACCGTAAGCCCTACCAAGCACATCTACATGCTCACCACCCTATAGAGAGTCTAAAGAGACCGACCCTTGCCCGACTGGAGCTCTGGTGAAGCCTAATCACGTGAGCTCGGTTTGTCGGTGATAGGGACGACGGTGGAATGGCGACGCAGTGACCACCGTGCGTCACGGGCTTAGCGGTTAAGGTAGAAAGGTGCGAGAGATGCAGGAGTGTCACTAGGTGCACCGAAACAGGGAGCAATGGAGCAAGGGCGGCGCGGCTTGCGGTGGAGCTCGCGGTGGCAAATGGTGAGCAGAGGAGGAAGAAGCTGGGGGGAAGCTGGGAGAGGAAATGGAGAAGAATGAGGTGAGTGGGATGTCGTGGCGGCCTTGAACACGCGAGGACAACGCGGCCTCGACGCGTGTTGGCCATGCGGTGTTGAGTTCCTAAGCCCGGTCAGCCAGTGTCAAGGACGAGTTCAAAATCCTGAACTCTGAACTAAAACAGATTTAGCCCTGTTGACGACTGACAGCCGACAATTGAGGCTCAAGTACTCTCGATCCAGGCCGAGTTGGAGAAAGCTGTAAGAAGGTCTTAGTTAGAACTAAGCACGATCTTGTTACAACTCTACTGGAGCTTGAGCTAAAACGATGCAGTTTGTGAGATACGACGCCCCAAAGTAGGTCACCTAGAAACTGAAACGGAGTTTCAGTTAAGCCTCGACCGAACCCAACTTTTCCCTACTCTATA
Organism: Saccharum hybrid cultivar R570; assembly: GCA_038087645.1. Taxonomy (NCBI): domain Eukaryota; kingdom Viridiplantae; phylum Streptophyta; class Magnoliopsida; order Poales; family Poaceae; genus Saccharum; species Saccharum hybrid cultivar. The sequence goes on along the minus strand of JAQSUU010000704.1, from coordinate 1,961,367 downwards.
TTTCCTAAACCAGTGAGAATTAGGGGATGGTGCTATTGACAATCTTGTAGAGCTAAGTGAGTTCTGCAAAAGTGTCAATACCCACTTGAGCCAGAACTACTTAGATTAGGAGATACAAGGTTCCCAAGTCGAGCACTTGAACTGCAAGTCAGTCAGGACTTAACCAAAATTTTTCTAAGTGTTGTACAGCACTTCTACTGACTTGTGGGCCCTATTTGAGCATGTTCTAGGCATTTTCATGAAATGACTATATTGAAACTTTTGTTCCTTACTAAATATGCTACAACTTTTCTATAGGTTGCACATCCATTTGAAATCATTTGGTAGCACTTTTGAAATCAAGAAGCAAAAGGGGTTTAGGGGTCAACCAAAGTCAACCATGAGTTAGAGGCTTAATCCGATGAAATGGTCAACATGAACATTGATCCATTAGGTGTCCTAAGCATAGTTAAGCTACTAGAGATCATGTTAAAGCATCACAAGTGTCATCTACACAAAAAAACCTAGCAACACATAAAAGAAACGCCTAGAAAACAACTAATGTTTCAATTGTTTCAAAGGAATGTTTCAACCATTTTGACTCATCAAACATGATGCTAGGCTCATGATATGAGATTAGGATGCTATGATCATGCATTATGAATGCATTATGAGGCTAACTAACACCAAGGGTGTTACAGATGGTGTCGACCATTGGGGAGGAATTGGAGCTAGATGTAGCCATGGAGCAGTCAGGGTTCAAAGTGTTGCACACTCTGAGTGAAGAGGTCGGCCTAGGTCTTTTGTCTATGCTTTTTCCTCCCACCAAGGCGCCAAAACGTCCTTCAAAACCCTCACACTCCCACCAAGATGAAATGTTGTGTCACTGATGGTTCAGGGTAAGGGTACTATCCGCCTGTAGAAGAAGGCCTATTTTGGATCCTTTGTGCTTACATAGAGGTATACACGTGGACCACAATCAAGGCCAACTGATTCAATTAATAGTTCAACCAAAGTAATAGTTCAATGATTATACAGTACTCATACATACTAATCTAGAGGTTTCATCAGTACATATAAACTTCATTAACATAAAAGTTTCACAAATTCTAAGACTTAATGTCAAATGGGTAGGCAGTTGCTAAGTTATTCAATTGGTCGATGCGGTCCCAAAAACCAAAGGTAGTGAACCATAGCGAAGATGATAGCATCTCTGTCCATGGCACATTATATCTATAAAGTATGTCTACTTCCTACCTAGTCCTGCAAAGCACAAAAATCTCTCCACAAACAGGGTCTTGAATGATTCTTCAAATTCTATGGTCCGAGCAGGTGATGAACAATGGCTTCAACAATTAACAGTTGATCCAGGTGAATGCTCCATCCCTAAGTAGCAAACAACATCATCTAGGTCCTGGTGCCACCCCTAGCCACCAAAATGCAAGGTTCCTCGCATTGAAATGGCATCTTCCGATGTAAGACATTTGTTGCAATGAAGAAATTCCTAATATGAACAAAACTGATACCGAATCTAAAACCAATTAGAACCAAATGCAAATAGGGGGCTGACCAAATCCATCTAACCTTCATGGGGCATTGTCCATGATGATAATGCAAGGCGCTCGAGGCAGGGCAAGTACAGGTGATGAGTCAAAATGAAGTCGAAGCAACGGGTGGGGAGAATGAAGATGAAGCAACAATGGGTGGGGAGAACTAATGGTTTCGTATTAGGGTTCTTTAGTTGGTCAAATCACCACCAAGGCATCGACAAGACCCGAGGGGAGTTAGAAATGGGCCAGGTGCTTCTATGTTTGTTCCCAAATGGACGGTCCAGATTGATCGACAGTGAGAACGGACGACATAGGATAAGTTAAACAGTGTTCGTATTAAGCTGATCATTGCCACGCTAATCCAATGCTATATTATGACGATTGTCAATAGTTAAACTACTTTGAGATTCTCCTGGAAACAACTGCAACCATACATGATAGTTTTTTCCCTTTTCATTAAATATACTGAAAAAATAAAAAACATTTGTTGAGAGATCAAATATGTGCACTAGCATTTGGGAAGTAGTATTGGAAAGAACTTGCTTTGCATTTCATATAAAAAAGGTGGCATTGAAGAGTCAAATATGCGCAAATAGAATTTTTTTCATTGATTGATTATATATATCTAACATATAGATACAATTTAGATGAGTATATGATTGTCCTCGTTCGGAAGCATAATAACTAACCTAAACTATTAAAACTACTTATACTAACTATAAACTACTTAATCTAAATATATGCTCGCCTCTCTCGCTTGGGAGGAGGTGAAGCAAAGTTAGAGACAGAGTTAGAGTCATCAGAGTTGTCATCAGAGTCGTCCTCATCGCCTTTGACGTCGATGTCGACGTCGTCCTCATCCTCCTCTGGGTCCTCCTTCTCGGAGCTCCATGGAGGACTATAATCAGACATCTCATCATCGGAGGAGACGTTCTCCTTGGAGGAGTGGTGGGAAGGCAATTCATCCTTGCTGGACGACGGGCTGCTTGGAAACTTGATGGGGTTGTCTGACATTTTCTTTGTAGATTGGAAGAGAAGGGGATGACGGATGAAGAAGAGGGGTGGTTTTAGAAGGCACTGAGCTTGAAGTATATGTACAGCAGTGGGTATATGCTCTTAGGCTTTAGGCGGCGGAAGTAATGGTGATTTGATGGCCTTCGAAGTTGAGGCAATTCAACACTCACGTTGAATTTACCGCAAGTTGACAAAATGCTACTTTAGGGCCGACGGGCAACATGCGTATCCCTGTTAGCCTGGCTTTTCATGTGACGGAGGAAATACAACCCCAATACCATTGCCACATCTATTGTTAACCCATCGGTGGTAGAAGTCTAAACTGATGGTTGAGGCCTGTTGGTGGTCACTAACGATTAAATCCAACCGCTAAATAAAGTCTAAAACAAGAGAAATAAATAATCTTTTGACACATATGCCTTTACTATTTATCTAGTTCCACTTGTATTGCAGAAAACATGTTTTGCATCACTCATAGGACTCATATTTGAATACAAGTGGAAAACCAAGCAAAAGGCACAAAGTAGAAAGCGTAAAGTAGAAGTGCAGGAAGAGAATAAATGGAAAAGCCCACCTGCATGCCAAACTTGGGCCGAGCACCACTGCGGGAAGGGCCCAGGCCCAGCCACCAGCCCACCTGGCAAAGGCGGTGGCCAGGCGAGCTAGCCAGGGCGTGGCCACACCCTGGGTGCGCCCGCACCCCAAGCAGCGTGGCCCGAGCCCATCCTTCTATGGCGGTTGCATGCCACCATGCTAAGGCGGTTTTGGCCGGGTTCCAAACTGACCATGCTTCACTATATGAGAAGAGGAGGAGCTCACCATTCAACACACACACAATCATTTGGAGCCAAGCACCTCACTACCATCTCTTGTGCTCTTTTAGTTTTTAGTAGTAGTATTTGGAGCAAGGCAAGAGCTACTTGGAGAGCTTGTCTCCTTGGAAGAAGAGTGACATCTTGGCATGAATAATACTATGAAGAGTTCTTCCATAGTCATGCTCTCATATCATTTATATAGTATTGTATATGAACTAGAGCATAGTTGTCTTGTTATAATCATGATATATGAACTAGCATATAGTTTGTGTGTTATGATCTTAACATGTTCAACTTTATGCTTAAACATTCATATGATTTGAATGAGTAGAAGTAGGGGTATGTTGAGGTGGCGGTTTGTCATTCCTTTGGGTTGCCCATATCCTTTACCTATCAATCCGTAGGGTCGGGGACCCGGGGATATGGGTAGTTTCCTTGTACACGGGCGTGGTGCTCGGGTGCATGGGAAACTTCAGATATGATGGTGCCCCACAGTTGAGGGCTAGGCAGCAGGTGGTGACAGCCCTGTCTGTCCCTTGTAATCCCCCACGTTCGGGTATTATGTAGGAGTCTTAAAGTCTCTCATGTTTGCTGGCAGACTAGTGCTTGAAATCTCCCTGTCCATCTTAAACATAGTCCTAACTCTAGTCATATAACTTGTATGATCATTAACTGTTCTTTGTGTGGCTATATTAGAACATGCATGCTCCACTTAAGAATATTCTTTTATTCTTTGTTTTCCTTTTATCCTTGAGGTTGGCCCAGATGTGTGTCCACTATCCTTGATACACCATTTTTACCCTTGTCATGAACTATGATCCACTATGCAACTATGTAATCTTAGTCATATCCATGCCAGACTCTTTATACCTTGTCCTCCTTTGGGAAAATATAAATAATGATACCCTGAATACTTCTCGGTGAAATGCTACAATGATAGATCCATACGCTTGCGAATAACTTATGTAATCTTTAAGGATTATCGTAGTTGGTGTTTCTTGATAGCGTTGCTAAGGTTTACTCAATCTTAGTAATGGTGTTAAGAAATGCCAACAAGCATTTCTTGCGCTGTTGCTAGGTATGGACTTAAAACCTCCATACTTGGTGATTGCGCTAAGAAATGCCAACAAGCATTTATGGTACTGTTACCAGGGAGGGCATAGGTCGAAAAGAATCTAGCATGACATGAACAATGATCACATGAATGTAATGGTAGCGATAGTTTATGCAGGCTAATTCTGCTTGTTTTCTTCCTGTTGTGGATGAAAACAGGATAGTGTATGACCGGTCACAACCTGCTAGAAAACTACATCGATAATCTGGAGGCACTCCTAAGGAAGAATAGGTCCCATACCACTTCTTCCTCCATCACTCCACCGGTGGTTGAACCAGTCACCCCACACCATCTGCCAAGTCACTCCACGACTACTCCGCCCCCACTGTCACCAACGTGCGCGTTGGGCCCACTATCAACACTAGGACTAGAAACTTTTAGCTGTGCACTGGCCTGATCATGATGGTGCAGGCAAACCAATTCTGTGGTTTGCCAAGCGAGGACACAAGTTCTCACTTGCAACACTTTCTAGAGCTGTTTGACACCATTGTCATAAAAGATGTCGCACCAGCTAGCATCAGGCTCTGTTTGTTTCCCTTCTCCCTTGCGGAGAAGGCAAAACAGTGGTTCTATAAGGAGAAGGAAGCTGTCAGTACGTGGGATAAATGTTCCATGGCGTTCCTCATGAATTTTTTCCCCATGGGAAAAACCAATGCCCTGAGGTTGAAAATTTCAAACTTTCAGCAATCTTCAATCGAATCCATCCCTGAGGTGTGGGAAAGGCTCTAGGATTACATCCAGGCCTGCTAGCACCATAGAATGGAGGACTGGCTCATGCTCTAGAACTTTTATGAGGGGCTCATGCCCTTGTCAAAGGGGCATGTAGATGCCGCTGCTGGAGGAGCATTCCTCTGCCTAACCGTCGATGGAGCTAAGGCTCTCATCGAGAAAATGGTGGCTAATCAAAGCTGGGGGAGGAGCACAAACAACAAAAAAGGCATGCATACCATGAAGGAGGTGGATATGCTTGCCACAAAAATAGACCTACTCATGAAAAGATTGGACAAGTGTGCTGCTAACAAAGAAGCCACGAAGAGCAACGTCCAGGCCATGGATTCACACATGACGTGTGAAGACTGTGAAGAAGTCAGACATTTGGGGAACAACTGCCCTGATACCCATGAAGAAGCAACATACACCAACAATGAGTTCCAACAAGGTAACAATAACAGTGGAACAATCAGTCCCGCCCACAAGGAGGTAATTCAAACTTTAACTCAAATTACTATTCGAGTCAACCTTCCTTGAAAAACCTAGTTTTAGGTCAAGCAAAAATAAATAAAAATCTTACTAAAAAGCTTTCTTATAATGATAAAATAATAGAAAACATAAATACAAAACTTGAAAACCAATCTTCATCTGTTAAAAAATAATTGAGCTTTAATAAAAATGATAGAAACAAAATTAGCTCAAATTACTGTTGTTATTCCTGTTAATAATGAAGGGAAGATCCCGGGGCAACCCGAGAATTCTCTTAAAAAGTTAATGCAGTGATCACGAGGGGTGGTAAGTCCACTCATGATCCACAAAATCCTAACAATAAAACAGGAAAACCACAAGGGCAACGGAGGACGGGCCTTCGTCATCAACAAAAACACGAAAAGATCAGGAAGAAGATGAGGAAATGGCACCACAAGACTTTGCTGATACAAGGTACTTGCCGTTTCCAATAAGGAAAAGGAAGCAGGCCATGGATGAGCAATTTGCTCGCTTTGTTGAGATGATAGAGAAGATACACGTGAGCATCCCCTTAATGGACGTCTTACATGTACCTTCTTATGCAAAGTACATCAAGGACATCATCAACAACAAACGGCCATTGCCAACTACGAAAGTCGTCAAGCTAATGGAAGAGTGTAACGCAGCTATACTCAACCAAAGAAGAAGGACCCTATGTGCCCCACAATCATGTGCTCCATAGGCACCCAGGAGTTCAATCATGCCTTGTGCGATCTTGGGGCAAGCGTGAGCGTTATGCCCAAGACCGTATTTGATAAACTAAACTTCACACACCTCATGCCAACACCAATGATGCTCCAACTAGCGGACTCCACAGTCCGCTATCTAGTTGGAATCGCCAAAGATATCCCGGTGAAAATTCGGGGTTACTTCGTCCCAGTTGACTTCATGGTGCTAGACATGAAAACAACGAAGGAGTCACCCCTCATCCTTGGGCGACCATTCCTTAGCACCGTGGGAGCACAAATTGATGTTGGAGCTAGAGAAATCCGCTTCAACATCAATAGCAAAGAAGAGAAGTTTGATTTTCAGCCTAGGCAGGAGCAATGCTCCATGATCCGTATCAAATACGGGCCGAACCCACAAGGTATAAAGGACATTGAGATACAACCACAATTGGTGGACAGCCTCATCAGGAAAAACAAAGGGAATAAAAAGAGGCTGGAGCCAAAGAAAAATAACCCAAATAAAGAAGAAACTCCAAAGGTTGTTCCCACACCACCAAAGAAAGAAAAGGTGTGGAAACAAAAAGAAGGAGCTCCAAAATCCACCGCCACACCACCAAAGTCAAACAAAATGGTGTGGAGAAAAAAAAGGTACAACTCACTTCTCCGGGCATAGATGTACCATCATCAAGCAAGAATTGAAGGAGAAGAGTCCTGCTAAACAATGAGCCCTTACCGAAGATAAAAATACACAAATAAAAATAATGTACCTTGGTGGAATCACCAAGCATCTGACATGCCGTTGGCCTCGAGCAAACTTGGGGGAGGACCCCCGCAGAGGAACCTTGTATCGTTTAATTTTCACATTTTATTTTCTGCATTTTATTTATTTATTAGCATCTAAAAAATTAAAAATACCACAAAATAAAATATGATAAAAGTACCAAAAAATGAATTCCACTCTCATATGTGTTTAAGGAATGTTTAGTTCCTCCTAAATTGAAATGATGAATAGTTGCTATGTCTATAATTCATCTGTGCCTAGGTTATAACTTAGTATTCCCCAAGATTTAGGTTTGTTGGCTAAAAATGTCTCATCCTAAAATCTTGAAAACTTGTGGGTTGCAAATGCATGCTCCTTTTCTAAGTTGTTGCGAGCTATGATATGGTACAAATAGAATTTGCTATGACTTTGTTCTAAGAGAAACTTGACATCCAGAGATTTTTATTTTTAAAATGCTAAAATCAAAAGTTTCTCAATGATTATGAATACCTACCAAGATCATATGACATGATATTCAAATTCAAACCTTAATCATATGCTACTTGTTTGAGCATTGAACTTTGTCAAATTATTGTGACCCTTGTTGAGATTCTCGTTATGCACCCATGATCAAGACACATGTACATCCATAAATAAACTGCTGACTCTTACACTGAGAGTTACGCAAAAACATGCTTTTTTCGTCCACCAAATAATTACTCCATTCATTTATCATATGTCTGTCTCTCAAAAATTTCATGTGCCAAAAAGAATAGTATAGGCAATGCTAAAAAAGAGAAAAATATCCATGCCAAAAGACATGAGAGAAAAAAATGCATGCCAAAGAGCATGAAGAAAAGAAAAGAAAAGAAAAAAGAAGAAAGAAATAAAGACAGCACATACTTTCAAATAAGAGGCACTTATCCAAAAAGAGATAGATTCATGATCCAAAGGAGTACAAAAATATTTAGAATTAGGAAGTTATAAAATTCCACAGTTGCATGTCTTGATTAAAGTGTATGACTTGAATCTCCTTGAGGTCTGGTTTTTGACTTAGCAAAATATGTGATGCAAGTATGCCCACTTTTCATACCTACCCAAAACTCCACTCAAAATCCATTACTGGTAGGATATGAAAAGAAGGCAAAATTAAATGCATTGGTGAGGTGTCATACATATTGAGCGATCGAGAGAATCATTTGAGGAACTTACATTTGTTTTGCAAAAATTTATAAAACCTCTGGATAGATGGTTAATCAAAGAATGAATAATTGGTGATTCTGTTATAACTGATCTATCTTGCAACCATTCAAGAACTTGAAAAAGCTATACGCCCCACAGGGATCAAGGTAAAAGGGTGGATAAAAATGCCAATTTATTTGAATTGCGGAAGAACAGTTTGTTATACACATGGCACTTGTGAATTGTATCGGCATAGAAGCAACTCCTGATCAACAACCAAGTACTTAGCTATTTGCTCAGGACGAGTAAAGGTTAAGCTTGGGGGATTTATTGGCGGTCACTAACGATCAAATCTGATCACCAAATAAAGTCCAAAATAGGAGAAAAAATAATCTTTTGACACATATGCCTTTACTATTTATCTAGTTCCACTTGTATTACAGAAAACATGTTTTGTAGGACTCATATTCGAATACAAGTGGAAAACCAAGCAAAAGGTGCAAAGCAGAGAGCAGAAAGCATAAATGCACGAAGAGAATAAATGGAAAAGCCCACATGCATGCCAAACTTGGGCCGAGCACCACTGCGAGAAGGGCCTAGGCCCAGCCACTAGCCTACCTGGCAAAGGCGGTGGCTAGGTGAGCCAGCCAGGGTGTGGCCGCATCCTAGGTGCTCCCACGCCCCAGGCAGCGTGCCTGTTGACATTTCTTACATCACTATGTACTAAGTTGTCATCCCTAGCATGATGCCAGAAATGCTGGTAATTATAACTACACTTGAAAACTCTAAATAATATCGAAACATAAGTATCTGCAAGTGCACAGATAAATCACTATTATAGCATTCTACTCAAGAGTATATCGAGTATCATTATTTATTTTAATCCCAAAGGAAGGACTGTGAGACAAATGTTCATATGGCTAACTATAAATGTGTAGACCTATAATAAACCAACCACTCTTATACTTTAGCAGGGGTAAGTCAAGTAAAAGATAAATAAATGATAATGAATGCAACATGATAATGGTATTCCAGAGATAAAGAACAGAGACTCAACTAATGTAGTATGGCTAAGCTCGAGATTCGGTTAGAGTAAAAGATTCCTAAGTCATTCCTAAATACTAAGTCTTTTGCACACTCAAGCATATATACTTTCATCTGTAGCATAACTAAATCAGAAAATAAGCATAAGGAACATCAATTAGGGAGGATCAGAAGTATAGTCGTCCCCTCCTTATAGACCGGTTCTACAAGTCCTACACATGAGGGATAGACTACATAGGACTCAACAGGTCTATCACACCCATGATCTACCACACAACCCGGCATGTAGGGGGCATTCGTAGGTAAATAATATCTAAGCACCACGCTTATATAATACGTACCACCTAACTCTCTCGAGAACTGAATTTGGCACTCTAGGAACATATGCATAAATTTATCATCAACTATAGCTATATCAAATATACAACTAGAGCAAACTAAGAACATAATAATAAAATAGAACAAAGTCATAAATAAGATACAATGGCTAATTACCAGTCTCCAGACGAACAGATCCGAAATCCCGACCAAAAATAGCCTAACTCTACTTGAACCTTGCTAGAAAGCCTATACTAAGAACTTGAAGAACTAGAGCTCTCTATCTAATCTCTGGAAACCCTAAATTCTGATCTACTCTTGACAAATAAATTGCAGGATACAATGATATATCTCAGGGGGGTCAAAGCCTGTATTTATAGTCCTGAGGATGGAACGTCAGCCTTCTGATCAAACCGACTTGAAGCAATGGTGTAGATGCGACCCTAGGAGGCGGTGGAGGAATGTTCTAGAAGCTTGTGGCCAGATCTCTCTATGGGGGTCGGGTGGCCTGATGGTGGGGCCAGGTGGCCCCACCTGGCAGCCTTTGCTCCTTGCTTCGGTCTGGTGTCTTCTGGTGTCTTCTACAGTCTTCTGGTGCATATTTCGTCACGGTTAAGTTTCGTTCCTTTTTGACATTTCAATCCTCCTTTTCTTGTTTTCTATAATAACCCTACTAAAAATATAAATTCACCAAAAACTTGTGGAAATTATCAGTTAAAACCCCTAAGTTTCTATTGGTGACCATTTCTATACACAAAGTTGATTGTTTATGATGGATGATAACTACCGCCAATAGTGGCCTGGGCCCATCCTCCTATGGCAGTTGCATGCCACCATGATAAGGTGGTTTTGGTTGGTTTCCTAATTTACTGAGGCCAAACCGACCATGCGTCACTATATAAGAAGAGGAGGAGCTCACCATTCAACACACAATCATTTGGAGCCAAGCACCTCACTACCATCTCTTGCACTCTTTTAGTTTTTAGTAGTAGTATTTGGAGCAAGGCAAGAACTACTTGGAGAGCTTGTCTCCTTAGAAGAAGAGTGACATCATCGTATGAATAATACTAGTCATGCTCTCATATCATTTATATAGTATTGCATATGAACTAGAGTATAGTTGTCTTGTTATGATCAGATATATGAACTAGCACATAGTTTGTGTGTTATGATATTAACATGTTCAACTTTATGCTTAAACAATCATATGATTTGAATGGGTAGAAGTAGGGGTAAGTTGAGGTGGCGGTTCGTCGTTCCTTCGGGGTTGCCCATATCCTTTACCTGTCAATCTGTAGGGCCAGGAACCCAGGGGGATATGGGTAGTTTCCTTGTACACAGTGTGGTGCTCGGGTGCACGGGAACCTTCGAATATTATGGTGCCCCAGGGTTTGATGGGTAGGCGGCAGGTGGTGATAGCCCTGTCCGTCCCTCATAATCCCCCACGTTCGGGTATTATGTAGGAGTCTTAAAGTCTCTCGTGCTTGCTGGCAGACCAGTGCTCGGAGATCTCTGCGTCCATCTTAAATTTAGTCCTAACTCTAGTCATATAACTTGTATGATCATTAACTATTCTTTGTGCAGCTATATTAGAACAAGCCTGCTCCACTTAAGAATATTCTTTTATTCTTTGTTTTCCTTTTATCCTTAAGGTTGGCCCAGATGTGTGACCACTATCCTTGATATACCATTTTTACCCCTGTCATGAACTATGATCCACTATGTAACTATGTAATCTTATTCATATCCATGCTAGACTCTTTGTACCTTGCCCTCCTTTGGGAAAATATAAATAACAATACCTCGAATACTTCCGGGTGAAATGCTACAACGATAGATCTGTACGCTTGTGGATAACTTCTGTAATCTTTAAGGACTATCATAGTTGGTGTTTCTTGACGGCATTGCTAAGGTTTACTCAATCTTAGTAATGGTGTTAAGAAATGCCAACAAGTATTTCTGGCGTCGTTGTCGGGTATGGACTTAAAACCTCCATATTTGGTGATTGCGCTAAGAAATGCCAACAAGGCTTCGCTATCGTTCCAACCGATGGTGCAAGTATCACACCATCGCTTCTATCGCTATGGCAGTAAAAGTGGTGACAGATAAATCAATCTGTAGTAGTGTCTCATTTTCTTGAAATCATCTCCCAAACCCTAACTCTTGTTTTGATCCAGGCATGAATGGAAGATGAAGGTTTCAAGTTGCTTCATCATCCTTGCTCAATCCTCTCATGCATCTCTCCAATTTCTTTCTAATGGAATTTCTATGATTTTTGGAAGAAAATCATGAAAAAGGCCCAAATCCATCTCTACCACTTGGAAGCAAGGAAGATCAAGACCCAAGCATGATATTGGTGGACCAAGGGTCACCCAGCCTCTAAGTTAAGTTATTATGCCCAAGTTCATGAGTTTCAACTCATTTTCTCATGATTAAGTTGATCTCTACATCACTAGCATCACTTGGCACATAGAGCTCAAACCCTAACATATTCACAAGACTAACACCTCACCCAAACATCCCTAGAAACCCCCTGCACAGGCATGGTAAACATCATCCACAAGATAGCTCACATCACCCAAGAACACCTAGAACAAATGAAGAACATTGTTTGTCACCATTCCCATGGAGCAAACGGCAAAGCACCGGACCATCCGAGAGAACACCCACAGGCACAAAACAGCCAACACTTAGTCTCTACAGTCGATGTTCTCACAGATCGTCACAAGAACACAGGACCATCCAGTAAAAATTCAATATTTATTTTTATAGAACTCGAGAGCACCCCTCTCAAATCTTGCACTAGCGAACTCTCTACCAGATCATCAGATCCTCCATGGAAATATTTAGGAAAATAGCTAAGTCATTGCATGCTCGGACCATTCTGAGGAACAATCAGGCGCACGCGTGGACTGACCGACAGAACACTAGAATGTTCTGCCAGAACACTCAGAGCCCCAACCAAAAATCCTAGCTTTGGGATTGTTCCCATAGACCATCTAGTAAAAATACATGAATATTATTCATGTTAACCCTTAACCATAGGACCTAACCACCCTACCATATATCTAGATATATATTAGTACACCACTAATCCACACTTTGATTCCTTCCAAAATCTCTCCATCTTGAATCACCCTCATATGATCTTCATCTCTTAATTTTGTCGAGTGAGCTCATCTCCAACCCTTCTAATGCTCTCTTGCAAGTGAACATAGGATGTGAGTTTTGCATTTGAGTAGTCATGATGCTCCTTGATCACTAGAACTTCATGACATGCAAGCACCACTACAATTAACCCTACTTTGGATACTTATTTATCTATTCATTATGAGTCATGCATGTCATTTTAAGATGATTAATTACTTAATATTGTCTCGCTAAGCTAGACCAATTCACTTAAGATAAACCTAGCCTCTACTTGATCACAATGGCTTGGGACGTTAAACATGCCTAGTTGGCTAGATACAATAGAAGTCGAGTGTGAGAGGGAACTCACTCTCGCATGTGTGTTCATGGTGAAAATGTTACACTTTTACATAATCAAAATTACCATCAACAGCCTTGGAATTAAGGGAGATAAGCATATCATGCGCATATTTTATCAAATAACAAGTTCCACATGTACCCTAAGTATTTGATGCAGATTCAAGCTAAATGGAGCAAATGGAGCTAGTGGGACCCATAGGGGTCGACTGACCCCCATGGGCCCACTAGCCTTCCAACTCAGCCATAATCCATGTGAAGCATCCCAAATCAATTCTCCACCCTTAGATCAACTTGTGTTTTCTCTCAATGATGAAGGATGTGAGCACAAGGATTGATGGGGCCACATGCATGTAAGGTCAACCGACATCAAAAGGAGAAATAACAGCACATACCCACTAAGGAGCACCTTAGTATCCCCACACCAAAGGGGAGGCCCATAGACCAAAGGGGGTTGGCCGACCCCCCTAGGTCGGCTGACCCCTCACTTTGCTCCACCGACTCACCACGGCCTTCTAGTAGAGTACATGCAAAGTAACACACTTTGGGAGCATCCTAGCCCTTGATAAAGGTTGGTTTCATCCAAAGGTGCTCAAGGCATGTGATGTAGATCCATGGGCCCACTTTTACTAGTATAAATAGAGGGGTACACTCCTCTCTCCATTCATGAAAGCAAGGAAGCAAGCTCTCAAGCTTAGAATTAGTTCCATCATACTCTTGTAGTAGGACAGTCTAGAGTGGGAGTTAAAAGTAGAGTAAGCTCTGCTCATGTTCCCAAAGCTGGTCTTCTGGTCTGGTATAGCTCTTGTACCTTTTCCTTTTTGTAAGACCTTTACTTTTTTTAATATATTATTCTTCCTTTACTTTAGAGCACCTCCAAGAGTTTCTAATAAAGCTCCTAACCTAGGATTTTTGCAAGAATAGAAAAAAAACCATCTTCATGAGTTCCCAATCTCACCTTCTAATCTTTTGGCATTTGGAAAAAAAACCACCGAACATGCGGGCGTATCCGTGTGCCAATCTAAGGTGGAAGGGCGTGAGAAAGAATAAAGAGTAGGAAAGGGTTCCTGATGTAAGTGTACAAGAGAGAAAGAATATACAAAAGTGGTTGGGATGATTTAGAAATAGTATAGGATTTCTGATGTAAAATTATCTTCTATATTTTAGGAGTGAATTATTGGAACTATTGGAGATGGTCTTATTAATTCCTCCGAAAACTTTTTGGCGAGTTGGAAAAACTTTTTGGTGAGTTGGAAAACTTTTTGGCGAGTTGGAAAACTCTATGGTCTTATTAATTCCTTCGAATACTAGCCATATTGTTGTTGTGGTCTATCATAGCACATAGTTGTTACATACTAGACTGATGATCTTGGACCCACACTTGTATGCGATCATCGCCTTTCATTAGGTGCTCTAATTGATCTGTGTGTACACAATTAGGGTAGTGAGAGAAGTTGTAAGTGTGGTGCTTATACCCAATCTTGCCTTTGGTTGCCGCTTGTTGCATGGATTGTTTATGGTAGCTAGTAGGTGGTGACAACCCTATATAGCCTTTTTAATCCACCACATGTTCGAGACAAGTTCTTAAAAGGTGAGGCAAACATCAATTGTGTAGCTGCTTTGGGTAGGAGTTACATCTCCTACTGTCCCACCTACTGCCTAGTATACCCGTTGTGTGGACTCAATCTTTGTGTTGCAATTATATGATTAGGATAAAACCACAGAAGTAGGGCTGGATATCGAACTGGCTCGGCTCATTACATCTTAGCTCGTTATGGCTCGGTTCCTTATCAAGCTGGCTTGGCTTGGCTCATTATACTAACGAGCTAGAAGCTCAGCTCGGCTTGGCTCGCTTAGCAGCTCGAGCTGGCTCATTTGGCTCGCGAGCTAACTATTTTTTTTCCTGTTGAGGTTATTCATCTAGCAAAAAAACAGAGATGAGTACTGATTTGGGAAAAGTAAAATAAATAAGAAGACGAATGATTTGATGCTGGTTTGGGAAAATCAAGAAAAAAATGCTTGCTACTGTGCGTTGGCCTGCAAGGGAGTAAGCAAAGCTGCGATTGCAAGACCCTAGCAAGCAGCGGCGGCTCAGGAGGGGAACAACCGAGCATGCATGCGTTTACGGCTATGCCTGAGCGGAAGATGGGGAAGTCTAGGGCCTAGGGGTGGGAGCATGGATTATGGGCTAGGGTTTTATCATAGTGGGCCAACGGGCCATGGAATATATGGGCGATTCAAGTTGCTGTCATCTGATTTACCTTAGCTCATTTTGGCTCATGAGCGGCTTGCGAGCTGGCTTGTTAATTAACCGAGCTAAAGTGTTGGCTCTGCTTGTTTAAAATTCAAACGAGCCGAGCTCCAGCCAAGCCACTAACAAGTGAGTCGAGCAAGCTAGCGAGTTACGAGTTTTTCGTCCAGGCCTACACAGAAGTAGAGTTAGAATCGTAGGAACCTATACTCTCTCATTGTCTCCCACCTAGCTATATCTTACTAGATTTATCCCCGAGCTGCTTCAAAATTGTTTCATCACCCTTCCTATCCAATATTCGTTTACCCCTCTACGCTAATCGGTACAAAGCTGTTGTGAATATTAGGATCTCTCACTTATTATCATTCTTAGTTACCACTTTTCCTTGGGATAAAATAAATAACGATGTTCTGGAATACTCTTGGGTGAAGTGCTAACAGTATATTCTATGCGCTTGCAGAATCCTCTACTTAAGCATAAAAATACCAACAAGCATTTCTGGCACCATTGTCACGGGGAAGGCATAGCCAGAATTTTAATAAATTTGAATTCGAAATTCACCATCAATTTAGATATCAAGTAGCCGTAAGGGTTTATAGTCCTAGACAAAAAAAAATTGTAAGTCGCTAGCTTGCTCGACTCGCTTCTTAGTGGCTTGGCTCGTTTGAATTTTTAAACAAGCTGAGCCAACACTTTAGTTCGGTTAATTAACAAGCCAGCTCACAAGCCGCTCGCAAGCCAAAACGAGCTGTAAATCAGATGACAGCAACTTGAATCAGCCCATATATGTCATGGCCCGTTGGCCCAATATGATAAAACCCTAGCCCCTAATCCACGCTCCCACCCCTAGGCCCTAGACTTCCCCATCTTCCGCGCAGGCATAGCCGTAAACGCATACACGCTCGGCTATTCCCCTCCTGAGCTGCCGCTACTTGCTAGGGTCTTGCAATCGCAGCTTTGCTTACTCCCTTACAAGCCAACGCACAGCAGCAAGTTTTTTTTTTTTTGATTTTCCCAAACCAGCATCAAATCATCTGTCTTCTTATTTATTTTGTTTTTCCCAAATCAGTATTCATATCTGTTTTTTTTTTTTTTTTGCTAGATGAATAACCTCAATAGGAAAAAAAAACTAAGTTAGCTCGCGAGCCAACTGAGGCAGCTCGAGCTGCCAAGCGAGCCAAGACGAGCTAGCTTGATAACGAGCCGAGCCGGGTCGGTATCCAGCCCTAGAGGTTTACCCTTGCTCTATTTCTCTTTACTGTGAAGTAAGGCATTGCATGATTGGATTCCAATTCCGAGCAACTATATTAGATACATTCACCAGTGGCCGTCGGATGTGGTTGTCCAAGGAAAGAGAATTGATGAGAAGATCTGGTGCATTCGTTTTTAGGATGGTGCATGTTTGGATGCACATGTTGGTGTGGATTAAGGAAAGATTATCTCTACGGGGGAGGGATTACGGGGTGGATGTAGATTAGTTTTAACTCGTGGTTTATTAGGGGTAGAGAAATGTATGACATATAACGAGAAGTATGGTATAATTTCAAAGGTTGATCTATTCAAATGAGTTTAGCTACTGTAAATCGTCAAACATTGAACTATTCAAATGAGTTTAGCTACCGACACAAATCACGCTGAAGACTAACCGGAAAAATCGATCGCTAGAGTTGGGAAGGCAGCCTCTTTCGCCATTGGTCCTCTTCACACGCTCAACGGCCTCTTTCTGCGTACTAAGGCCCTTTGCATCCACGACCCCCCTCTTCCCGTTCCTGGCCTTCGTGCAAGCATTCGGTGGTGGACGCCATGTCTCTACCGCCGCATCCTCGTGTTGCGACGGCTGTGTGCCGTGTGCGGGTACTGATCATCTTCTCCAATGCTTTCTTGCTCCAGTTTGCTGGCATTTCTTTGGGTCAAGGAAGTTAGGGTTCCGATGGCTGCGACGCTGGCGTTTCTCTGGGGCAGGTAACAGATGGCTCCGATGCCTTTCCTGTCAGCCAGACAGCTAGTTGCAGGTAGCATGATTGATTGAAGCCTGGACGGCTAGTCACAGGAGGCCACGAAGCATGGAACCTGTTTGATGTGCCCAGGTCGCGAAGTGCACAACAGCGAAGAAACTCCTAAGCGATGTGATGGATCTAATAAAACTAGCTGATGTGGCAGGTTTGAATATGGAGAGTGGAAATGTTTAGAGAGGCTGTTAGATTAGTTGAGTTCTTTTAGGGGAGGGGTTATTTTAGAGACCAGCTAAATCAAGAGATTTGTAATATATTTGTAGTTAATTTATTGGAGTTGCTCTTAGAACGTAAACTTGCGCAATGCAATTTACTCGTGTTTGGTTGCCCACCAAGACCTTTATGGAGGCTTGCACGTTCCTCATAACACAATAAGGTTGCATTAGCTAGGGAAATCTTGAGTTCAAACTACATCTTCGATGAAATCGTGAAAACACTGTAAAAACATAATTAGGAGTTTCTGAGTAACTTGAAACAATGCAGATCCACGGTACATCTATATAGTACATTGTCATAAAATTGAGATTCCAATGCATTTAAAAAATATGAAAATAACAAATTTTGGATGCATATACACTATAAGACAAATTCATATGCACCAGAATTTTATTAATTTTATTTGAAATTTACAAAATGAGTTTGCATGTCTAACTTTTGTGGCAATGTACATCTGTAAATGCACTATGGATATGCTTCATTTCAAATATTTTAAGAACCCCTAGGTATGTTTTTCTTAGGGGTTTTCACGATTCTAACGGATGTGATTTGCAATGAATATTTTCTTGCGTTAGCTAGTAAGCAAGATTTTTGATGGTATTGGAAAATGCAGGTATACATAAACCAATGAGAAATACAAAAATGAAATCTCCTAGTCTCTCCTCTGTTGGAACATAGATTACTAGTAAGTAGCAACCAACACAATCTTAACAAATGCATCTGATATTCTTATATATATATATGCAAGACAATTACCAAACACTAGAATATGCATTTATACTAGCTTAGATTGTGCTACATATGTCTTAATATAATGGAGGCTTAGTCTAGTGTAACCAATCTATCACACCTTATATTTGAGCTTTAGTTTTCAGATGCCCGGCCACCAAGGATTCCAAACAATTACTGATTCCAGTCTGAGATTATATTGTATGAGAATCACTTGCCGAAAGGGTTACATCAGCACGAAATTCCCTAAAGACGATCACAATTCACAACCTTCTGGTGCTGATCTTACGCAGCTTATTGTAAAAAGTTACAAGGTGAGCCTGACTTTCCTCTTCTTCCAACAATAGCAGAAAGATACAAGGCGATACAAGCCATAGAACCAAAATGCATTTCATAACCCAGTGGGCTTTAGCGATGCTCATGCTGTGTATGGGGTCTGCCTATCTGATGTATTACCGAGTATTACCCTACTCTATCTTGGACAGGAGCAGCAACCTTAAGCTGGCAGCTCTAGCTTCACATTGTTCTTCCAGCTGCACCATTGTTTGGAGAACATTTTCAATGAAAGGAACATTCGAAAAAAGAAGAAGAAGAAGATATCTTAGGTTAGCCAAAGGAACTTATAGTTACCTCATTATGTAATAATAGAAGAAGTCAGCATACAACAGAGTTTGCACTATTCCTGCCACCCAACCTGGGTTGAGAAAAACACAAAGAAAATGGCTGCATGAATAATGGTTACATCTAACATAATGGGGAGTGCAAATGGATGTCACATCATACTTAATGAAATGATGTGCAGCTCCCCTGCACATTCGAGGAATAAAAATGGATGGCACAAGGAATTCATACTTATCCAGTGGACAAAATGGGGCTCAGTGAAGTATCGGTAAATCCAGTTAAGGATATAAAGCACGCGGTAGGCACTGCATCATAACCAAGTGAATCTGCTTTAGGAATAGCGTATAAAGTAAAGAAGACAAATTAAGACCCAAAAGGATAAGACTGATCCTAGCATGATATATCAAATATCAGAAGGCGAAATAAGAAAATTCATCCCTGTTGCCTATTTCACTATATAGGAAATGCCGATCAAATATTGTTCATACAAAACTTTTGTTGAACAGTCCTGTGCATTGTTTCTAGGCAAATACATTTTTCGTTTTTATGCATTTTCAGTAAACGCCATATATAGATCTTACCCCAAGAAGAAGACATATTGGCCAGTCAGGTTGTCAATATTCCTTGTCCGCTGTAGCAAAACAAGTTGTGGAAATATCGCGACAGCTTCCAAATAAATGGAGAATGCCCACATCACCTGCTCCGGAAAATGACAAAAACGATCAGAACTGCACAATTTAAGAAGTGAAATTCCAACAAGATTATATACTAATCAGGAGGGGCTTGCTCCTCCTGTTTCCTTAAAAAAAAAAGGAGAAAATCAACAAGATTGGATGCAAGCAGATTTCCGTCACATCTAAAAACAATGGCTCCAATTAGGCAACAACCAAAGATCAAATGTCAGTACATACTCTAGAATGGTAATTGGGATGACAGACTTGAATGGCCACTAGATTTGCGTAAGCAGTTAGCTAGAAATGTGGAAGATAGGAAGATAAAAACACTGACCTCTCTAAAAGTAAACTTCTCATTGATGAGGAGAGCCAGAAGAAGACAAGGCAACACTAAAACGTAATGGCGAAAGGTGTCATGATCCTTGTCATAGGTTCTCCGCACAATCTTATGCCGCTTCATGTACCAAACTATCGAGAAAGAACTTGCCAAGAAGACCAGCTTCATGACAGTGTTATACAGAGACACAAAATGAACAAACAGGTCCAGATACCGGGCTGCAAAAACAAGTGCATACAGCTCCTGCGTCTTCAGAGATATGCCTGCAAGAGAGTGTCATGTGAATCTTAGAGACCCATCGAACCATATAGCAATAGAAGCTTGCTAAAACATTAACATGATGTTAGGTAATAATTACTAGAGTAGCCGAATACACATAATGGATCGACATCAAGTTTATGCTGACTGAGAGAGGCGTGCCCAAACAGGTGGGTGAAATAGGCACTATTTGAGCCTTCCATAATCACTGTCAGAAATGATACAGGGCATACAGCAGCATTCTTCCTAATAAGGTTAAATCTCTGCTCCCTCGAGCATCGGCATTATAGTACACCCTATAACTATGAGCATTGAGGGACAAAAAATGGATATGAGTTTCTCTATTAAGTTTCATGGTGTCAAAATCCACACATATTTCAGCCTCACAGCGCTATATGCATAGCCGCAGTACTAGTTAGCAATGAAATGGTTAAAAGGTAGTCTTCCTCTGCTTGTTTGCAGACAATTCTCTAAGTCAAGCTATACCTATAAGTGATGGGCATTGAAGGGCACAAAAAACTATGGCACACAGCTGAAGATCCTAACATAGATAGCCGAGCGGTGAACACAGTTAGCTGCAGATTGCATATGAGGATTGAGGACCAGTAACCTGCAGCCAACGGATGAGCCTCCTCAAATTCGAGAAGAGCAGCCGCAAGGTCTTCCCCTTATTACGTTTCCTCGTTTCCTACCTACACGACAAATTCCTTGCGCCGTTCACAATGGGGAAAAGACGGGATCAGCGGGAGGCACGCAGTGCGAACGCTGCATTGCGTACACCGCCACAGCCACCTGCTCCCCTCGAGATCGAGATCGAGATCTCCGCTGCGGTCCCAGAAGACCCGATCGCTAAAATCCGGAGAAATGGCAGCGCAATTCGTTTCGGTTCCTAGCGCAGATCCCAGTGGGGCGGAGAGAGGGAGAGAAGGGCGTACCTGCGCACGACTTGATGGTGTGGATCTTGAGGAGCAGCACCACCACGCTGAGGAGGTGGGTCATGTCCCCCGCCAGCCGGAACACGTTCATCTCCGATCCCCCCCTCCTTCACCTTCCCTCCGCCCTCCGGTCCTTTTCACGAACGAAAGGTCCTCCTCCCCTCTCGCTCGCGAGCGCGCGCCGGGGGCTCGTCGGCGAGTGGCTGTGTTCCCTCGCGCGTCGGGGTCCCGGTGGCGGAGACGGAACGGACCCGAGACGGGAATGAAAAGAAGGTCGGCACGGGTGCCCAGGATGTCAGTTGGTGCAATAGAGCGTGGCGGGTCGGAGACGCCGAGACGGCCGTGGGCAAGCGAGGGAAGTACGTGGCGAGGCTGAGGTGGCGGCGCGCCATTGGAAGTCATGAGCACATGCCGTCGCCGACACGCGCGACACGAGCAGCATGCAGATTAGCGGAGTTGGGCCGGCCGCTAAGCCTAGCAGAAATTGCTTCTTCACTATGGGATACTTGTGAGCAGTTACTCAAAAAAAAAAAACTTCTGAGCACGATAGCACGAGGCAAAGAACGCATTACCAGCAGTTGTGGGAGTGGAGGGACCAAGGGAATATAGCCGAATATCTTTTTAGAAAGGCCATAGTCCCTCTCACGATATAAGTAACCAGATGACAACCACCACCACAACATATTGCCCATGAAGCCATCAAAGTAGCAACGAGCAAACATCATCTTTCACGCCCAAGAAAACAAGCAAAGTGTAACACTATGGGAAAAAAAGAAGGAAACTTTTTTTCGAAAAAAAAACGCCTTGTTGGGTTAGTTCAAACTAGCCCAACTCTTCCATAACCTTTTGGACCAGCATCCTTCTCCCGCTTATGTTTCGTCCTCTCCAAACTAGTTGTCACTTTCTTTTCCAATGATCCTATTTTCTCTCCGTAGACTCTCGAATGAGCCATCCAATGCTCCGATGCTCACTCCCTTTAGTCACATGCCTTTTCCTCTCGGCAGAAACTTCACTGATGCACACATTTCTCTGGTGCTCCCTAGCCGCAACCACCAGTGATTTCTGGTGGGTCCTAAGAACATGTGCAGAACAACCTAACACCTGTTCTCCAGCATTTAACACTGGACATTTCTGATGCATGAGCATGCAATTAACTCTATTCTTCATGTCTTTGCACTTGAGCTTCTTCTTCCACTTGGTAACTTAGACTTCTTGCATGACTTGTAGGTCTTTGGTAGCTTCTAATGTCTTGCTTGGGGTGTTGCACTATGATCTTCACGTTGCCTTTTGTCCAAGACAACTTTACATCCATTTGAACTTAAACCTTTATAGTAGGAAACATTATTAGTTGAAATGGTTATTTTTTAATCAACCACTAAAATCAACTATTGGCCCTTGCTAGATGCCATTTTCTTTACACACCCAACTCGAATCCGCACTATTGCCATCCCTATCACGACTCCCCCTCCTAACTATATATACTATTCAAAGTTCTACATGTGCAATACAAAACAGGGTGAGAGGGATCATAACCAGTGACATGGTAGGTAATTTCCATGCAATACAGTGTCCACTTTTGTTTATTTGATTTTCACAATCGAGGGACCTTCAAGAGTTCCCCAATCCAACCTCCTATAGTTTTTAAGGTTTATAGAGTAAAAAACAACATCCAAAGGTCTCTTTAATCAAATCTTATATTTGATGGCATCTTAAATCACTTCCTCTCCCCTCATATATGGGTAATATAATGGTCTCCCCCTTATCTACTTTGTGTGTAATTTTTTCTAGTCACGGCTACTTTCCTACCATATACTAGCACCTTTCTGTTGGTATTTCTTAACACAATCACCAAGTGAGGATGTTTTAAGTCCATCACCTGTAATGGCGCTAGAAATGTCTGTTGGTATTTCTTAACACCATTACTAAGATCGAGTTAATCTTAGCAATGCCGCCAAGAAACACCAACTACGATAGTTCTTTAACGATTACAGAGAATATCCGCAAACGCACGGATCCATCATTGTAACATTTCACCCCGAAGTATTTAGGGTATCGTTATTTATATTTTCCCAAAGGAGGGCAAGGTATTAAGAGTCTAGCATAGATATGAACATGATTGCATACTTGCATAGTGGACCATAGTACATGACAGGGGTAAAAACGGTATTTTTATGGATAGTGGACACACATCTGGACCAACCTCAAGGATAAAAGGAAAACAAAGAATAAAAGAATATTCCTAAGCGGAGTCGACATGTTCTAATATAGCCATGCAAAGAACAGATAAAGATCAAACAAGTTACATGACTAGAATTAGAACTAAGTGTGAGATGGACAGGGAGATCTCCAGGCACTGGTCTGCCAGCAAGCCAGGGAAACTTTAAGACTCCTACACAATACCCGGACATGGGGGATTACAAGGGACGAACAGGGTTGTCACCACCTGTCGCCTACCCCTCAACTGTGAAATACCGTCATATCCGAAGGTTCCCGTGTACCCAAGCACCACGCCCGTGTACAAAGAAACTACCCATATCCCCCCGAGACTCCGACCCTACAGATCGACAAGCAAGAATATGGGCAAACCTGAAGGAATGATGAACCGCCACCTCAACCCTAGCTCTACTTCTACTCATACAAATCATATGAATGACTAAGCATAAAATTCTACATGTCAAGATCATAACATACAAACTATATACTAGTTCATATATTATGATTATAACACGAGAATTGTAGTCTAGTTCATATGCATTGCTCTATTGTAAGTATGGGAGCATGACTATGGAAGAACTCTTTATATTCATACCAAGTGTTGATTTTCTTCTGAGGAGACAAGCTCTCCAAGTAGCTCTTGCTAGCTCCAAAGACTACTACTAAGAACTAAAAGAGTACAGGTAGAGAGGTGAGGTGTAGCTCCAAATGCTTGTGTGTCTTGAAGGAGAGCTCCACCCATGCTTATATAGTGACAACATGGTCGGTTTGGCGTAGATAAATTAGGAAACTAGCAAAAACCACCATTGCATGCCGACATGCATCAGTTGGTGGAAGTCAGGCCCAGGTGGTAGCAGCAGGGGTATGGCCACACCCCTGGTGCGCCCGCACCCAGGTGGGTCCGGCTCACGACCGTCTTCGCATGGTCAGTTCCTGGGTGGGCCTAGGCCCTCCCACGTCTGTGCTCGGTCTAGATTCAATGTGTAGGTGGGCTTCTCCATGTATTTCCTTTGTGTATTCATGTATTACGCATTCTACTTTGCGCCTTTTGCTTGGTTTTGTTCATTTTCCACTTGTATTTGAATATGTGTCCTACAAAACTTGTTTTCTCCAATACAAGTGGAACTAGATCAATAGTACATGCATATGTGTCAAAAGTATGTTTATTTCTCCTGTTTTGGATAATAATTGGCGGTTGAATGTTGTCGTTAGTGACCGCCAACAAATCCCCCAAGCTTAACCTTTGCTCGTCCCAAGCTTAACCTTTGTACTTGGTTGTTGATCAGGAGTTGCTACTATACCGATACAATTCACAAGTGTCATGTCTATAACAAAGTATTCTTCCACAATCTAAATAAGTTGGTATTTTTATTCACCCTTTACCTTGATCCCTGTGGGGCGTATAGCTTTTCCAAGTTCTTGGGTAGTTTTGCAAGATAGAATGGTTATAACAGAATCACCAATCATTCATTCTTCGATCAACCATCTATCTGGAGGTTTTATGAGTTTTGTAAAATAAATATAAGTTTGTCAAATGATTCTCTCGATCGCTCAATGTGTATGAAACCTTACCAATGCATTTGGTATTTTGCCTTCTTTTCATATCCTACCACTAAAGGCTTTTGAATGGAGTTTTGGGTAGGTATGAAAAGTGGGGCATACTTGCATCACATATTTTGCTAAGTCAAAAACCAGACCTCAAGGAGATGCAAGTCATACACTTTGATCAAGACGTGCAAGTGTGTGGAATTTTTATAACTTCTTAATTCTAAATATTTTTGTACTCCTTTGGATCATGAATCTCTCTTTTTGGATGAGTGCCTCTTATTTGAAAGTATGAGCTATCTTTATTTCTTTCTTCTCTTTTTTTTCTTTTCTTTTCTTCATGCTCTTTGGCATGCATTTTTTTTCTCATGCTTTTTGGCATGGATATATATTTTTTTTAGCATAGCCCATACTATTCATTTTGGCACATGAAATTTTTTGAGAGATACATGATAAATGAATGGAGTAATTATTTGGTGGACAGAAAAAGCATGTTTTTGCATAACTCTCAGTGTAAGAGTTAGTAGTTTATTTGTAGGTGTACATGTGTCTTAATCATGGGTGCATGACGAGAATCTCAACAAGGGTCACAACAATTTGACAAAGCTCAATGTAATAACAAGTAGTATATGACTAAGGTATTGAATGTATATCATGTCATATGGCCTTGGTAGGTGTTAACGGTAGTTAAAGTATATCGTGAACCATCAACCTTTCTTTCATAAATGATCAAAATGGTACTATAGAGTAGGAGATTATTACTGACAGTTTTCATAAGTTTTGGTGAATTTATATTTTCTGCAGGATTTACACAGAAAACCGCCAAAGAGGACCTAAATATCAAAAGATATCGCGGGATAATTTTGTGGCGTATACACAGGAAGGTTCCAGAGGACTCCATACCAAGGCAGGGCTTGAGAGCCTGCCAGGTGGGGCCAACCAGCCCCACCGCTATGCTGCCTGGCCCCCTATGGTGGGAAGCCACCACGAGCTTCTAAAGTATTTTTCCACCGCCTCCATGGATGCATCTCAGCCATACGTGAAGTCGGTTAGATCCAAGGGCTCGTATTCAACCTCCTGGGCTATAAATAAAGGGAAGAACCCCCCCTAAAGTCAAGTCAGATCTAGAGCTAGAAACCCTAATTCCTATTCCATCATGATCTAGACCAACAATCAAGAGAAGATTAGTCCTCCATAGGATTTAGTCTTAGTTAGAGATAGAAAGAGATAGAGTGCAAGAGTAGAATTCTAGAGGAGTTCTGGCCTATCGGTGCTCTCTTCTACTGTATTCTGTGGGATCCAGTTCTTTTAGAGCTTGCTTCTAAGATTCTTTGGTAATCAACTTCTGATTCAAGTAAGCAATTTTTCTCTATTGTTCTTCAAGTTTAAAACTCTCTTTTAAGTGCTTTGATCTTGGTAGCTCCTTGATTGAAGTAGTATTCGTAGTGTAAGCATGGTGCTTAGACTAGGGTTACTTGTGAATATCCTCTAATTGACCGGAAGGTGGTAGATCACGTAGGTAACAGCTGCGTTGAGCCCTTTGCAATCCATCTCCCATCGATAGGATTTCGTAGGCCAATTGGTGCTCGTAGAGAAGGAACTCTGATTTTATTCCTTGGGAGACATTGCCCACAAATTGAGCTTTAGTTGACAAAGTTTATCGAGATTAGAACTAGGCAGTCCTTAGTAGTCTTCTTTATTCCCTTTTTATTGTTTTTTATTGTCTGACATTGATTGTGAATTTGGGTTAAGTTTACAGACCAGCTAGTTAGAACACACTCATATACTGTTCTTTTAGGTTCGATATTAAAACTAGGATTATCTTGGTGAAGTGCTACAATAGGATAGATTTATCTGTGCGCTTACGTATAACTTGTGTGCATTTAATTTATACCAACAAACATTTCTAGCGCCGTTGCTGGGGAACGGTTTGCTGAATTAACTTTATGATAAAGACAAGGCCCGATCTTCCGATAGGTATGATAGCGTCGATTGGTGGAGACTCGATGTTCATGATCTAGGCTTCGAACCAAGACTGATTCGGACCCTTGCAACCGTTACACCACAGCTCCGTTGGTTATCAACCACGCGAACGCGATTGACCTCGCCGAGAAGGCTTTTCTGCAAGCAAATTGAGAACACGAGCAAGAACAGGTAAAACGCAATCTGAAATTGCAAATAAATATGAGGCTCACGAAGTTGGGGTCTCACAAACCGACGGCGGCGGCAAAACTGTTGTCAACAGAATAATCTAAGCAAAACCCAACCCTAATGTAGACAGTGACTACTGATTATATAGGCTAAGGAATGACAAAGGACCCCTATTCGCGTCCCTAGGGAGCGCCGACACGTTACAAGGCCCAAACGGCCCAATAGACGGCGACACAGCACCCTGATAGATTCTGGATGGTGACTTGTTTCGATGATTCCCGTTGATTCCGAACAGATTTTGACATGGGACCACTTGGGTTGGTTTCCTTATCAAATAAGTTTTCCATCCATATATGGCTCATCGAAAACGGAGTCCGAACGCGTCCTAGGTGACCAGTTCATGGCAGACTGGTCCTGAATTGCGAGGCAGACTCGAACTCAACTTGGTTTGATCCTCCATCTTTATCCGGGCGCCCTCGCTGGTCCTCCACGCCTCCAAGCCTTCCTCCATGTGTCTCCTAGACCTCTCCTTCATTCCTAAGTACAATATAATCATTAGGTAGCAATCTATTCTCAAAATCATATAAGGAGTTACTTAGGAACGAGCTCACCTCTAAATTTAATTGACGCGCGCGAGCTCTAGTGATTGGACCTTGAATGTCCAGTAGTGGATCATTATGTGTATTTGAAGGAGTGATGTCCTCATCACTTTAAGTCTAGCTTAATCTTATATTATACTTTTATCTTTTATCTTTTTAGTTTTTTATTTACTTTTTATTATGGAGCCCATACGTACCCTTCTTTACCAATACGGAGCACCCACGGACCTGAGCCTTATGATGAGGACATCGCCACACTGGACACACCGACGTTATGGTTTTTCCCAAGTTGCAATTCGTCTCCAACTCAGCTGCCACGTCACCCTCGGATTCAGCAGACACGTCATCACTATTTTGGTCATAACTCTCTCATACGACATCAAAACGGGGCGTTCTTGGATGCGTTGAAAAGGGGACGATGACGCCGTCGTTTTGGATCTGGTCCCAGCTCTAGAAGATCCGTGGATCATTCTGTGTGACCACGTCAAGGTGTTGCGTCACCTATTTGGGCCAACTTGGCCATGTATTGTGTCGGGCCTTAAGCCCAAGTTATGGGCGCCCAACCCCTGGTCGTTCACAACCCTAGGTCGAGTCTTAGACTATAAATACAGCCACCGCCGCTGTTAGACAATTGGGTTTTATTTAGAGTTTAGTTTTCCATCGAGAAACTGAATCGTTCATTGTAACTGTGGTGACAAATCCTTTTATAGTGATCCAGGGCCCCTGTTCTTGATCTCCTCCACTGTGTCGATTAGTCCTTTGGAACCGAGTTCTTGAACCCTCTATTGATATTCACATCATTCATATTTGCAATTTCAGATTGCGTGTTTTTACCTTCTTGCTTGTGCTCTTTGATTCGCTTGCACGAAAAGCCTTCTTGGCGAGGTCAATCAAGTTGTGCTTGGTTGATAACCAACGGAGCAGTGGTGTAACGGTTGCAGGGTTCGAATCATGTCTGATTTGAAGCCGGATCATCAACATCAAGATCACCACAAATCGAACTTACCGGTTACCTCTCGGAAGATCGGGCCAGTATTCATCAATTGGTATCAGATATTTCAGGTTTACCCGAGGTATAATATTGTTTGCCTTCGATTTATATTTGTTCATTACCTAGAGTCCATAAAAAGCCCAATAATATTTCAATTTCCGCTGTCCTATCACCTTTGTGCCTTTACAATTTCGTTTCAGATTCGCGTTGTTGAGTTTGTGTCCGTGGTCGAGCCTTGTTGCTGGTTTAGGATTGTGTTCGTAGTCGTAGTTCAATCACCCGTTGCTGTGATTTTTGTTTTCCGCCGCTATCCTATCCACCGTTTCCAAATAACAAGTCGAAGCCACCACATTACTCGACTTGCCCCGCTAGCCGCCTTGTGTAACTTCTCGCCACCGCGCAAACCCTAGATAGGTTGTCAGCCGCTCTTATTTTGCCTGCATCGCAGCTCTCCTTACATCATCAGGCGAATACCTACTGCTGTTAGTCACATGAACCATCTTGTGATTGGTACGAATACCTACTGTTGTTAGTCACATGAACCATCTTGTGATCGGTGTTGGAGTTTAGGGACGTTTTGCCCTAACTGCCGTATTGTGCCTTCCGGAAAACATAACTTGAGATACCTTCGGTAAAACAAGCATAATTTTTCGCTCGTTTATCAGAAAAATCTAAAATTTTTGAGCAGCTTCTGGACACCGTTTGAGGCCGACCCAAACTAAGGCTTTGCCCTGTTTGGTTTCATCAAAATTGCCAAAAAAAAATCAGGAAAATAAAGAAAAAAAATTGTCAAAGTTTTTGCACGCTTTTCAGAGAACTTGCTGTATTTCTGTAGACCACATCCCACCTCAGTTGTTGGTGCCAATTTTTGTGGTTGCATCTTTTTTTATCCTTGTTCAGAGAAAAATATAAAAAAAAAATAGCAAAAAAATAACAAAGTTTGATTCCTACTAGTGCCTTTTGGGAAATTCCGGGAAAAATTCAGGAAAAGGAAAAATTTGGGTTATTTGCTTGTTCTGTGCGTTCTTTCCATCGTCCTTTGCTTTCACCTTGTTGCGCTACGTCTCGTCACGTCTTAGCCAACAGCTGTGATTTGTACTTTGGATCCGGATTGAACAATCGTTAATCTGCATTCGTTAATTGCTAATCCTTGCTGTCATATTGTGTGCCTACCTATAGCTCCACATATTCTTCTGTCAGCACAGGTTCATCTTGCAACTGTACTCACGCTCAACAACAGATTACTTTGCCATTTTGGTTTGGCTCCTGTTTGGCGTTGGTAAGAATACAGGCAAGACGGTGGTAAGCCGCTTGTGATTTTGCATTCCACTTTCACTACCACCACCACTTGTTTCCTTTTAGTTGATAGGGATAATACTTTGGTGTTGTCTTTTTCTATCTTCTAACCATGTCAGGATCTTCGACGGACTTCAATGAGTGTGTGTCAAAGGGCGAGCTTACAACGTTCATGACTGAACAACGCAATCTTATGACCGAGCTAACGCGTAATGTTAATAATTTGGTCACCCGCATTGAACAACTCGAGCACCACCTTCCCCCTCATCGTGTTGATGATGTAGATACGGATGATTTTGGTGATGAAGATGCGGATGCTGATGGTTATGCCCGTCGCCGCCTCAACTTCAACCGTCGCGGTATGGGAGGTAATATTCAAGGTAATAATGATCCTTTTTCTAAAATTAAATTTAGCCTTCCTCCTTTTGCTGGTAATGTTGATCCAGAGGCTTATTTAGATTGGGAGCTTGCTGTTCAACAAAAATTTGATTCTCATAATATTCCTGCTGAGCATAGAGTTAGACTTGCTACTAGTGAGTTTACTAATTTTGCTTTGTTCTGGTGGAGTGATCTTTACAATGCTAATAATGCTGCTGTTGTGCCTCAAACTTGGAATGCTTTAAAGGAACGTATGAAATCTCGTTTTGTTCCTCCTTATTACCAACATGATTTATGTTTGAAACTACAAACTTTAAAACAAGGTGATAAAGGAGTCGAAGCATACTATCAACAATTGCTTATTGGTTTAGCCTGTTGTGGTATAAATGAAGATGATAATGATTCTAGTGCTAGATTTTTTGGTGGTTTAAACCATGATATACAGCACATCCTAGATTACAAAGAATGGTGTAATTTTTCCCAATTGTATCATCTTGCTATTAAGGCAGAACGTGAAGTACAGGGACGCAAACAATATCAGCCTTTCAGGTCTAACAATGGGAGAAATTTTCAGCACCGTTCAAAGTCAGAGACGCCCAACATTCCTATTGCATCACAGCCATCTACATCTCCATTTTCTTCCGGGGTAAGTAAATTGTCTAATGTGCAGAAGAAAGGTGCCACTCCGGTTGCTTCTCCTAGCTCCTCCTCGTCCAGCTCTAAAATCATTTGCCACCGATGCAAAGGCAAGGGACATGTCATGAAGGATTGCCCCAGTCGTCGTGCTTTCATTGCTACCGAGGATGGATATGTAAGTGCTAGTGATGTTGAAGATGATTTAGCCCTTGTTGCTAACATTGATGCAGATTCCACCGAGGGCGATCAAGACAAGGAGGCCATCATCATTGACTCTGTGGCTGCTGCCGCTGACTACCCTAGCCTTCTTGTCCAGTGTGTGTTGAGTACACGTGTGGGACATGAAGAAGAGATGACGATCCAACGCCACAATTTGTTCCACATGTATTTCATTGTGCAGGGTTATCGTGTTCTCATTATCATTGATAGCGGGAGTTGCAATAACTTGGTGAGTTCAGATTTGGTTGACAAGCTTGGTTTGACCACACGACAACATTCGTATCCATATAAACTTCAATGGTTCAATAATAGTGATAAGACTAAGGTAACTAAATCAGCACGCATTAGCTTTTTTACAGGCTCTTATCATGATACTGCTAATTTTGATGTTGTTCCTATGCAAGCTTGTTCCATTTTATTAGGTCGCCCATGAGAATTTGATAATGATGCTTTACACCATGGTAGAACTAATACATACACTATCATACATAAGGACAAGAAAATTACATTGCTACCTTTGTCTCCTACGGATATTATTAAACATGCTAATGAGATTAAAAATAAACCTCCAACTAACATTGCTAAAAATAATGGGATTAAGTTAAAAGGAGGTACTTTTCTTGCTACAACTTCTGCTACTGCTAAGTTATGTGATAATCCTGATGCGCCATGTTATACTATGTTTTGTCAACCTATTCTGTCTGGTGCATTGCCTGCTGTCACTAACCTTTTGCAGGAGTTCGCTGATCATGGGATGAAGTCGAGGACGACTCCAATTCTAGAAGGAGGGGATGATGAGGACATCGTCAAGATGGAGTCGAGGACGACTCTAATTCAAGAAGGGGAGGATGATGAGGACATCGTCACGCTAGACACACCAACGTTATGGTCTTTCCCAAGTTGCAATTCGTCCCCAACTCAGCTGCCACGTCACCCTCGGATTCATCAGACACGTCGTCACTGTTTTGGTCATAACTCTCTCATACGACATCAAAACGGGGCGTTCTTGGATGCGTTGGAAAGGGGACGAGGACGCCGTCGTTTTGGATCTGGTCCCAACTCCAGAAGATCCGTGGATCATTCTGTGTGACCATGTCAATGTGTTGCGTCACCTATTTGGGCCAACTTGGCCATGTATTGTGTCGGGCCTTAAGCCCAAGTTGTGGGCGCCCAACCCCTAGCCTGTAACAGAACCGCCCAATTATACGAGATTAAGTAGGAAATCATCCAACGGAAGGACGATTTAATAAACTTAAGCCCGTATAACCCGGTAGTCCGTGAAATCTCGACGGATTTCAAACCATTTCACATAACAGCCAAGATCATACTAAGTTTAACGGTTACCATCATAAGTTACATAAATGTTCGTGGCATAAAATACATCGGAGTTTAAACATAGTTTTTACAAACCAGGTTCGAATAAAAGTAGCGGAAGCGGTAGTTCAAATTACGCACACACACAACATTTTGAAATAAAGTGCCAGCTTGTGACCATCTCCAGCAAAAGCATCAGACGAGAAGTAGCGAATGACCATTGCCCATGGTCCTAAGCTTCGCCCATCGCAGGATAGAGGCAGTTGATACAATACCCGTAGTACATCTGCCCATCTGCAACAAGTGGGAACAAAGCCCTGAGTACGAGAAGGTACTCAGCTAGACTTACCCATCATAAACCAAAAATAAAAGACACCAAGGAATCATGATAGGCTTTCTGGTGGGATAGCTGACTCATTTGCAAAAGGCGTTTTTAGCATTTAGGAAAACCTTTACAAAAGCTTTGCATCAAGTTAAATCTTTATTAACCTGTCAACTACATTTGCACCTGTACTAAAGTAACATGTAATTAAACAGGTAATGATAACCAATGATCATTAACAACTTCCATTACGTCATAATTCCTATAACTGTCCAAGTGTTCCATCAATATTACTACGATGAAGTAGCTCAAGTCAAGTGTTCACTATCCAGTGAACGATGGCGATTCGAATCGATTATTAACCAGCTGGTAAGTTATTCCTCACACAAACCTCACTCACCCGCTAAAGTGAGGTGTTGGTCGCCGAGTCAACCATTCAGGTAAAGTCGCGAGCTTGCCAGGAACCACTTGTACCCAGGGGCCGCCCGACTGCTCTTTGGCCTTATCATCGCGCCCCCGTATCCTGCCACTACTGCTCCGGTACAGTACGTTGCGGGCAATCCACTCGGCCCGAATAATCTCCCAGTTTCGCGGTCGGAAGGTACTTTATCCGGCTAGCTAAATGTGAGGCATGCGTTCAACATGACCCGAGGGACAACAACGGACGGTCCTTAATCGACACAGACGGAAAACACTACAGTCCGAAACCCTGCAAATTTCCGCCCGGTCTCAAATTCATTCCACACTTAGTTATACCATGACTTCATAGTCATCCAAGCAGATCCAGGTAACCACCTATAGCTCGCAGGTGACAGGAAATCACCCGACTTTTACCGGTCTAAGCCAGCTAAGCATTGACTCGACTGCGGATACCAGGGTAACAAGGATATAGTATAACAAAGGTAAGCAAGGTATAATGCAGCAACGTTTGCAAGCAACTCCTAAATGTAATGCATTAAATTAAGTAAAGTTAATAATAAATTATTTGCAAACCGGGATAGAAATGCTCCGGGGCTTGCCTCTCTCAAAAGAGCTCGGACGGTGGTCGGGGCACTCGGGGAGCTCTTCACCGACCTCCTCTTCAGCTTCTGTCACCTCCTGCTGCTGCACCTCGAGCTGCTCCTCTGGCTCCTCGGGTAAGACGACTGGGTTCTCGGTTTGCGATCCTGTATGATGCAATGCGCGTAAGTGATTATGCAAGCGTGTATCGAAGGAGATGAATGCAATGAATATGTTGAAATGCAAGGTAGTCAACATCATCCAAGAAACTATACACTACAAGCACATGTCATCTACTGCATTCTCTTCTACTACTAACATGTCAAGTTAACATATCTTATGAAATGCTTCAAAGATACACCAAAGCTTTACTAATTTCTTAATCACACTTAAAGCAACACTTGCTTAAACCCTAAATAATAATAGGTTTGAATAGCAACATATATTTCTGATGCTCCTAAAAATCTAAGAAAATTACAGTAGCATAATACTACCCTAAACAGACTACCATAAAAATTTCATGGCATTTGGATAAGTAAACTATCCTATACAAAAATGACAAGCTATAGCATAAAAATGAGTATGAAATTACTTTGTACTATGAAAAGTGTCAAACAACAGAATTAATATTTTTCCTAGGTTCTTCATGGAATATAATGACTGTACAAAAATTACCACATGCATGTTTTAAACAAAGTTTGCTCTCTAGCAAAAATAACAAAAATCAGCCATTAAAGGTACTTGAACTACTTCTCCAAAGTTTTCCACAGCACATGTATGAAACATATTTTTCCTAGGAAGTACATGATATAAGAAGATTAACAAACTTGAAATCATATTTTTCTGATACATATAGGATTTACTAACCATTTTACAAGATATCAGCAATATCAAGAATTAATTAAAGCTCTACAGAAAATTATCCCAAAAAAAGACATGCAATATTTTTATATTGTAGATCTGGTTCCAATGAGTCCATAGAAATTTATTTCATAATTTTTGGAGCTAATATGAGTAAGTTATAGATTTTAGAAGACTTTTTAGCATTTTCTGTAATTCATTTTCAAAATCATTTAAAAACAAACGTACGGAAATTGCTACTTGCACCCGGCACCGTGCACGCACGCGCGCGAAAGGAGACCGACAGGCGGGCCCATGGGATAGACGGACCTCACAAGTCAGACACACGGGAGGAAGAGAGGCGCTGGCCAGGTGGATCTCGCCGCCGGTGAGCTCGCCGGCGGTGAGGTCACCAGCACCTGCTTCCTCTCGGAAAGGCGAACCCAACGCACTAGCTTAGGGCACCGGAGGTGTTCCCGGGTGAGCAAGGCGGCGAGCATGGTGGGACGGTGGTGCAGCTCGCCGCCGATACGTCGGTCTCGGCTATGGCATGGGTGGACTTGGAGCGCACAAGATCCGCGGGGTCAAGGCGAATGCAACAGTACAAGGAATTTGAGGAAGAAGAGGAAGGAACGGGATCCACGGGAGCACGAGCTCGGCGGCCATGGCGCCGCCGTGCCAAGGCGAGCTCGTTCTGACCTTACCCTGGGGAAAAAGGGGACAAACTCGTGCGCACGGGACGGAGGAGGTCCGGGCGGAGCTATAGGCGGATGCTATTGGCAAATGGCGCTGCGGTGGCGGAGCTAAACGCTGGCGAACGCGGGCGACGGCGTGCGGTGGCGTGCACTCCGCCCGGCTTGCTGCTGCGGTGGAGGATGAGCGCGTGGACGCGGAGGGGAGCAGGGGACAGCGGAGATGAAGGCGGAGAAAGTGCGTGACCAGGTGGAGATCAAGGCGAGCCGGAGGCTACACGCGGCGGCTTCGACGGCGCATGAACGCCACACGGCGGCCGTGACCTGCCGCGGCGGCCAGCGAGGCGAGACGGCGAGCGGGAGGAGGAGGCGGTCGAGCGGACGCGGGCCGGGCCGAGGCGGGGCGCGGGCGCGCGCGCGCGGGGTGGCACGGGCCGATTCGGCCAGCGGGCCGAAAGCGAGGCGGCGGCCCGTTTAGGGTAGAAATTGAATTTTCAAATTTCTCATTTCAAACAAAATTCAAATACAGTTTTCAAACCCTATTTTGAACAAGAAAAAGACCTTTTCTAGAAATGACCCAAAAATAAAAGTTGCTTAGAATTTAATTCTCTACAACTTTGATTAAGGGGCCAACTCAAAATTCTCAACAGATTTTGAATTTGAGAATAAAAGCTAAATAGGGAGTATTTTTGAATATTTTCAGCATACATTTTTGAAACCAGTTTTTGACAAAACTTTGAGTAATTTAGTTGCTCCAAAAATTTGACCTATAATTCTAAGTGATATAAAATTTGTAGTTGCACAATTTTGATGAAAGGTAATTAGCACATTTAGTGTGGAATTGTCACAACATGTTATGTAATACTAGTTTTCCAACTTTGATTTCCTTAAAGATGCACTCTAACCACATATGATTATGAATGCCATGACATGTTGTGCTCATGATTGCAATGCAAATGCTTGCATAACACCGGAGTGTTACAGCCCTCCCCCCTTATAAAAATCTCGTCCCGAGATTTGGGTTACGAACCATTTATTATAAAAATCTTCATATGCTTTTTGTAGGTATTCACTCGTTTCCCAAGATGCATCTCCCTCATCATGATGACTCCATTGTATCTTATATGTTTTCACCACACTGTTTCGAGTAGCCCTTTCTTTGGAATCCAAAACTCGAATTGGCTGCTCACGATACACCAGATCTGACTTAAGTTTTATGCCTCGAGGTTCAATTATTTCCTCTAGAACGCGCAAACATTTCTTGAGATGTGATACGTGAAAAACTAGGAATATAGCATCCATTGATTCTGGTAACTCCAATTTGTAAGCCACTGGACCCTTCCTTTCCAAGATTTTGTAGGGTCCTACAAATCTGGCGGCAAGCTTTCTGCGTATTCCAAACCGCTTCTTCTTCATTGGCGTGACTTTTAGATAAACATAGTCACCAACTTCGAACACAAGTGGTCTCCTTCTCTTATCCGCATAACTTTTCTGACGTGACTGAGCTGCTCTCATATTTTGCTGAATGATATGAACTTTCTTTTCGGCTTCTTCCACGAAGTCAATACCATAATACATTCTTTTCCCTGGCTCAATTCAGTTTAAAGGTGTTCTACACTTTCGGCCATACAGAGCCTCAAAAGGTGCCATCTTGATACTTTCTTGATAGCTATTATTATACGCGAATTCTGCTAAAGGTAACCACGACTCCCATGAACCTCTGGAAGACAACACACAAGCTCTTAACATATCCTCCAAAACAGCATTAACTCTTTCAGTCTGATCATCTGTTTGAGGATGATAGGCAGTGCTACGAATCAGACTCGTTCCCAAACCTTTGTGCAAATGCTCCCGAAAGTGAGCAGTGAACTGTGACCCTCTGTCAGACACTATAGTCTTTGGTATGCCATGCAATCTCACAATCTCTGCAATATACTTCTCGGCATATTGAGGTGGTCTATAAACTGTCTTGACAGGCAAAAAGTGGGCTGTCTTGGTAAGACGATCCACGATTACCCAAATCGAATCATGGCCTTTCTGAGTAGTGGGCAAACCTATGATGAAATCCATACTTATATCATCCCACTTCCAACTAGGTACTGACAAAGGTTGCAACAATCCGGCAGGTTTCATGTGAATAGCTTTCACTCGACAACATGTGTCACATCTGGCTACATAAGCTGCAATTTCCTTCTTCATCTTTGTCCACCAATAGCGAGACCTTAGTTCTTGATACATTTTACTACTACCAGGATGAATGGACAACTTAGAGTGATGAGCTTCATCCATAATTTTATTCTTAAGCTCTCTATCCTTTGGAACAACAAGACGGTTGTCGAACCACAACACGTCCTGCTCGTCCACTCTGAAGTGTTTTGAAGGTTCTTCTTTAATTTTCTTTTTGATGTGGAATATCCCTTTATCTGCTTTCTGACCTTCTATTATCTTACTCTCCAAGGTGCAACTGATCTGAATACTATGTAACACGACAGGGTGCATTAGATTAAAACCATCTTCGAGTAAGGGTTGCATATTCAGACAATGTGACTTTCTACTCAAAGCATCAGCTACCACATTGGCTTTCCCAGGGTGATACTATACATTCAAGTTGTAATCTTTAATTAGTTCTAACCGTCTTCGCTGTCTCATGTTCAATTCTGGTTGGGTGAAAATGTACTTGAGACTCTTATGATCGGTGAAAATGTTGCACACATTACCAAGTAAATAGTGTCTCCAAATCTTTAAGGCATGCACCACGGCGGCAAGCTCAAGATCATGCGTCGGATAATTGATTTCATGTTTTCTCAACTGGCGGGAGGCATAAGCAATGACTCTTCCTTCTTGCATCAGAACACAGCCTAATCTTGTTTTTGATGCGTCACAGAACACATCAAAAGGTTTCTCGATGTCTGGCTGTGCAAGAACTGGAGCAGTGGTCAACAGTTTCCGCAAGGTGTGGAAAGCTGTCTCACACTCCTCTGTCCACACAAACTTATGATCTTTCTGTAACAAACTTGTCATTGGCTTGGCAATCTTCGAGAAATCTGGGATAAAGCGGCGATAGTAACCAGCTAACCCTAGGAAACTCCTGACTTCTGGCACTGTGGTTGGAGTTTTCCAATCCATAACCTCTTGCACTTTGCTCGGATCTACCGAAACTCCATTCTCAGATAGAATATGACCAAGGAAAGGAACTTTCTTCAACCAAAATTCGCATTTACTGAACTTAGCATACAACTTATGATCTCTTAGTCTGGTTAAGACAATTCTCAGATGCTCTTCATGATCTTTCTCATTCTCAGAGTATACTAGAATGTCATCAATGAAGACAACTACAAACTTATCCAACTCTGGCATGAAAACCGTATTCATCAGATACATAAAGTATGCAGGAGCATTTGTTAAGCCAAAAGACATAACAAGATACTCGTACAACCCGTATCTGGTAGAAAAAGCGGTTTTCGGGACATCTTGTGGCCTGATCTTTATCTAATGATACCCTGATCTTAGGTCTATCTTGGAGAACACCCTAGCTTTAGCCAACTGATCAAACAAAACGTCGATATGAGGCAACGGATATTTATTCTTGATAGTTACAGCATTAAGAGGTCGATAATCCACACACATTCTCAGAGTACCCTCTTTCTTTTTCCTCACAAACAAGGCAGGACATCCCCACTCAGACTTACTCGGTCGGATAAACCCCTTCTTTAGCAATTCTTCCAGTTGCTTTTTCAGCTCAACTAACTCATCCGGAGGCATCCGATAGGGTCTCCTCAAAATAGGAGCTGTCCCGGGGATCAACTCGATTCCAAACTCAACATCTCTATCTAGAGGAAGGCCAGGTAACTCTTCTAGAAACACATCCGGAAACTCACACACTACCGGGATCTGGTGGATAGGAACAACTTCCATGGCACAGGTCAAACTCACAAGGTCTGTTCTTTTGGGCAATGGTACCTGAAAAGTACCCTCTCCCTGGGGATCCTTAAGGGTAAGCAACCGACTGCTTGTATCTATGACTGCCCCCCCAGTTCTTCATCCAGTTCATTCCTATTATTACATCCAAAACTAGTCTAGGCATAACTATCAG
Organism: Saccharum hybrid cultivar R570; assembly: GCA_038087645.1. NCBI lineage: Eukaryota > Viridiplantae > Streptophyta > Magnoliopsida > Poales > Poaceae > Saccharum > Saccharum hybrid cultivar. Next base: position 1,921,876 of record JAQSUU010000704.1, on the reverse strand, counting down.
GTTCACTCGGAACTTCTGACTACCTAACTCAAGGGTTGCCCCTCTAACCATCTTATTGGTTAACACATCAGCCCCGGCTGAACTTATACGATAACCATAACTCAATTCTGTGCATAGTTGTTCATGCTTCCGTGCAAATGCTTGACTCATAAAAGAATGCGAGGATCTAGAATCAAATAGAACAACTGCAGGGTGATGGTTAACAAGAAACTTACCGGCAGTTACAGGCTCTCCCTTAGGAATCTCATCAACGGTGGTATGGTGTACACGGGCAGTATAAGTCTGTTGCTTCTTTTTAGGCGGATAAGGGTAGAACTTTGAAAAGTGGCCTGGCTGACCACAATTGTAGCAGGGCCCCTTCACTGTACCAGCAGATCCTATAGCTCCCTTGGAGTTGCTCTGTTCTGTAGCTGCGGTGATCCTTGCTGGCGGCACAGCCATCTTGTACGGCTTCTGTGGTCCCCTGTAGTTCTGGGTTTTATGTTGTGGCGGCCTGAACCTTGCACCAGGTGCGGACGGACGATAAGAAAGACGATTTGCAGTGACAACTCTGGACTGGGATGGTCCTGACTCAAACACCCTCTTGCGATTCTTGGATGCAGTGTAGGCGTTGTTGTTCTTTTCTTGTTTCAAACAATCACTGATAAAGTCATTGAACCTGGCGCGGGTATTGGTACCCACATGCTTCATCATCTTCGGAATTAACCCTCTCTTGAAACTAGCAATTCTCTTTGCATCTGTGTCAACCATGTCTGGAGCATAGCGGCACAAGCTATTAAAGGCATGCAGATACTGTGTTATAGTCTTGGTACCTTGATTTAAGGCCAAGAACTCTCCGAGCTTCATCTCAACCAACCCTGGGGGAATATAAACTCCCTTAAACGCTTCAGTGAATTCTCTCCAAGTAATCTGGGCATTGGGAGGAAAGGTGGTGCGGTGATGCTTCCACCACATCCCTGCCAGTCCTTGTAACTGATGTGCAGCATATTCTGTTTTCAGAACTTCTGTCAGTCTCAACACATGAAACTTATCTTCCATAGTGTTGATCCATTCTTCAGCGTCGAGTGGCTCTACTGCTTCCTTGAAAACTGGTGGCCTGGTGTCTATGAAATCCTTGAAATTGTTGTACTGGTTCACCCCATGGCCACCACCTTGATTATTTCCCCTCTAAACATTTTCAGTGATGGTACGCAGAAAATCTTCCATATTCCTTTGTGACTGCTCGGCGTTGCGCTGGCTTCCAAGGAACTATGCGAAGAATACCTCTACAGTGAGCGGTGGAGGAGGGGGCAATTGTGGCTCTGGCTGTGGCTCCTGGTGATTGACGTTGTTTGCACCACCCCCACCAGCCCCTGCACCGTTGCCACCAGTTTCAGCGGCCTCATACGTGGCACGGCGAGTGTTTGCCATCTGCATATTTCAGCAACAAGTAATAATTGAGCGAAGTGGTAGTAATTGTATTCGAATGAACAATCATGCCATACTGAATTTATTGGAGAGAACAAGTCATGCAATAAAATAGAGGCACAATAATCACATTCCAATTAAAACAACATCACTAATCAAATTACTTCGAATGCAACATCGCGTTCCATACAACCACGTTGCCAGCATACATACACTGGACTTTTATGTGTTCGAGCATCACATACACAACCAAGATTCAAAAGATCACTAGTCTCAAGATCGAACAGGATACAACACGATACATGGAAACCAAAAGAAGGCCATCGCGACAGAGCCTATCACTAACGCAAGACAACTAGCCTACTCCTTGGGGCCGTCGTCGAGGTCGGAGGCGTCACCATTGCTACCATCAGTAGCGGCGTCGTCGTCGACGTCCATCTGGGCGGCGTCCGGAGGAGCATACGGGCCTATCCCGTTGTAGAGGGCATGAAATTCTTCATGCAAGTTGGCATTATATCCTTCTAGCTCCTCGACCCTCTGCCTGAGAAGGTCTCTCTCGTTCCAGGCTTCATTCCTTTCCTGCACTAGCTGTCCCATCATGCGGTCTGCATTTCTGTTGGCCTGAGTCAACGTCTGTACCCGCTGCATAGCACTCTCACCTCTCTCGAGAGCCCGATCTCGCTGCAAGCTCATGTCGGCCAACTGCTCCTGCAAGCTAGCTATAGCACGTGCTTGCTTCTTCTTCTGCTTCCTTGCTTCAAGCCGGTCATTGCCACGCAGACCAGTCAAGGTCCAATAGGTACTCTCAAGACCCTGGTATGCTTTGATGGCTGCATACATGGCACTCATCGTGTGGTTGTCGCTAGCCCATCCTTCACTTGGACCTCTAACCAGGGCACTTCCTTGCGGTTGCACCCAAATGGCATCACGAGGATCATCTCTCGGGAAAGTACCGGCCAAAGCTGCTGCCAACTCATTAGGAAACCTGCTCATTATGTCTCGGATGACGTGAAAGGCTGCACCCTCCGCACCCTCAACTGGAGTGCGTCCTTCAAACTCCAAATGCCAACCACCCCATTCTGGCGCATCACCAAGAGCAGGGACGGTGATTTCCACTACCGCAAGTCCATCCTCAACTAACTAGCTCTCACTCCAGGAGTACACCGGCTCTTGACCCTATAGGTACCCCACATCATGGAGCACTCTCCAAAGCAAGGTGGGCATGCCAAACTCACTTAGAAAAGTGTCCGTGCTGCGGCGCTCCCGCGGGGCCATCTGGTGACGGGGTGCTCTTCCGCCAGTGGACTTACGAGCAGTCTTCTTCGTGCGGGCCATCTGTAGCACAAGTTTTAAATTACCCGGTGAGACATATTTTAAGTTAATGTCACTTTTATCAAACTGGGATAATCCTTTTATAAGGGGAGGAATACAGGTTATGAATGAAATGCATAGGCAGTATGATGCATGCGCGAGTCTTACGTTCTCACAAACTTAGAAAATACAGACATCTAACGATGAATTCGGTGGCATACCAACGATCTCTCATATACGTAACTAATTCGATCTACACGATAACGCTGTTATATACCTGCAGAAAATTCATTTCAGCCCATTCCCCATGAATGCATGAAAGCAGTAAATCTACCTATACGCTCTACACGAATCCCTAGATGCGTGTACAACGGTAGTAACTACCCAAACACATCGTCCTATTGACGGCATCGCCTCAACGGACGGAACACCCACACATGCGATACTTTCATAAAAACATGTGTAAAACATGTAATTATTCTAGTATCATATAAGCACTCTCCCTAGATCGGCGGTGTATCCGATCATGCTCTCACAGCTCACACTTACCAAAGCGTAGAGATAACTGATCCATATATTACCACTCAATTAAGTGGCACTCATACAATAGCACGTCGTATGAGCAACGAAAGAGAAAGATAGTGCAAGAACCCCAAGTTAGTACTTAAATAGCCACCTAGAGTCCTTAACTGGGCATACAGGATATGACCACTGACACACTTTTAGTTTTAAAATCACACTTTTTTAAACATAATTTTGTTTTAAATACACTTATGAACAGTAATCACATTAAACCATGCTCCGATGCCAGCTGTAACAGAACCGCCCAATTATACGAGATTAAGTAGGAAATCATCCAACGGAAGGACGATTTAACAAACTTAAGCCCGTATAACCCGGTAGTCCGTGAAATCTCGACGGATTTCAAACCATTTCACATAACAGCCAAGATCGTACTAAGTTTAACGGTTACCATCATAAGTTACATAAATGTTCGTGGCATAAAATACATCGGAGTTTAAACATAGTATTACAAACCAGGTTCGAATAAAAGTAGCGGAAGCGGTAGTTCAAATTACGCACACACACAACATTTTGAAATAAAGTGCTAGCTTGTGACCATCTCTAGCAAAAGCATCAGACGAGAAGTAGCGAATGACCATTGCCCATGGTCCTAAGCTTCGCCCATCGCAGGATAGAGGCAGTTGATACAATACCCGTAGTACATCTGCCCATCTGCAACAAGTGGGAACAAAGCCCTGAGTACGAGAAGGTACTCAGCTAGACTTACCCGTCATAAACCAAAAATAAAAGACACCAAGGAATCATGATAGGCTTTCTGGTGGGATAGCTGACTCATTTGCAAAAGGTGTTTTTAGCATTTAGGAAAACCTTTACAAAAGCTTTGCATCAAGTTAAATCTTTATTAACCTGTCAACTACATTTGCACCTGTACTAAAGTAACATGTAATTAAACAGGTAATGATAACCAATGATCATTAACAACTTCCATTACGTCATAATTCCTATAACTGTCCAAGTGTTCCATCAATATTACTACGATAAAGTAGCTCAAGTCAAGTGTTCACTATCCAGTGAACGATGGCGATTCGAATCGATTATTAACCAGCTGGTAAGTTATTCCTCACACAAACCTCACTCACCCGCTAAAGTGAGGTGTTGGTCGCCGAGTCAACCATTCAGGTAAAGTCGCGAGCTTGTCAGGAACCACTTGTACCCGGGGGCCGCCCGACTGCTCTTTGGCGTTATCATCGCGCCCCCGTATCCTGCCACTACTGCTCCGGTACAGTGCGTTGCGGGCAATCCACTCGGCCCGAATAATCTCCCAGTTTCGCGGTCGGAAGGTACTTTATCCGGCCAGCTAAATGTGAGGCATGCGTTCAACATGACCCGAGGGACAACAACGGACGGTCCTTAATCGACACAGACGGAAAACACTACAGTCTGAAACCCTGCAAGTTTCCGCCCGGTCTCAAATTCATTCCACACTTAGTTATACCATGACTTCATAGTCATCCAAGCAGATCCAGGTAACCACCTATAGCTCGCAGGTGATAGGAAATCACCCGACTTCTACCGGTCTAAGCCAGCTAAGCATTGACTCGACTGTGGATACCAGGGTAACAAGGATATAGTATAACAAAGGTAAGCAAGGTATAATGCAGCAACGTTTGCAAGCAACTCCTAAACGTAATGCATTAAATTAAGTAAAGTTAATAATAAATTATTTGCAAATCGGGATAGAAATGCTCCGGGGCTTGCCTCTCTCAAAAGAGCTCGGACGGTGGTCGGGGCACTCGGGGAGCTCTTCACCGACCTCCTCTTCGGCTTCTGTCACCTCCTGCTGCTGCACCTCGAGCTGCTCCTCTGGCTCCTCGGGTAAGACGACTGGGTTCTCGGTTTGCGATCCTGTATGATGCAATGCGCGTAAGTGATTATGCAAGCGTGCATCGAAGGAGATGAATGCAATGAATATGTTGAAATGCAAGGTAGTCAACATCATCCAAGAAACTATACACTACAAGCACATGTCATCTACTGCATTCTCTTCTACTACTAACATGTCAAGTTAACATATCTTATGAAATGCTTCAAAGATACACCAAAGCTTTACTAATTTCTTAATCACACTTAAAGCAACACTTGCTTAAACCCTAAATAATAATAGGTTTGAATAGCAACATATATTTCTGATGCTCCTAAAAATCTAAGAAAATTACAGTAGCATAATACTACCCTAAAAAGACTACCATAAAAATTTCATGGCATTTGGATAAGTAAACTATCCTGTACAAAAATGACAAGCTATAGAATAAAAAATGAGTATGAAATTACTTTGTACTATGAAAAGTGTCAAACAACAGAATTAATATTTTTCCTAGGTTCTTCATGGAATATAATGACTGTACAAAAATTACCACATGCATGTTTTATACAAAGTTTGCTCTCTAGCAAAAATAACAAAAATCAGCCATTAAAGGTACTTGAACTACTTCTCCAAAGTTTTCCACAGCACATGTATGAAACATATTTTTCCTAGGAAGTACATGATATAAGAAGATTAACAAACTTGAAATCATATTTTCTGATACATATAGGATTTACTAACCATTTTACAAGATATTAGCAATATCAAGAATTAATTAAAGCTCTACAGAAAATTATCTCAAAAAAGACATGCAATATTTTTATATTGTAGATCTGGTTCCAATGAGTCCATAGAAATTTATTTCACAATTTTTGGAGCTAATATGAGTAAGTTATAGATTTTAGAAGACTTTTTAGCATTTTCTGTAATTCATTTCCAAAATCATTTAAAAACAAACGGACGGAAATTGCTACTTGCACCCGGCACCGTGCACGCACGCGCGCGAAAGGAGACCGACAGGCGGGCCCGTGGGATAGACGGACCCTACAAGTCAGACACACAGGAGGAAGAGAGGCGCTGGCCGGGTGGATCTCACCGCCGGTGAGCTCGCCGGCGGTGAGGTCACCAGCACCTGCTTCCTCTCGGAAAGGCGAACCCAACGCACTAGCTTAGGGCACCGGAGGTGTTCCCAGGTGAGCAAGGCGGCGAGCATGGTGGGACGGTGGTGCGGCTCGCCGTCGATACGTCGGTCTCGTCCATGGCATGGGTGGACTTGGAGCGCACAAGATCCGCGGGGTCAAGGCGAATGCAACGGTACAAGGAATTTGAGGAAGAAGAGGAAGGAACGGCTCCATCCACGGGAGCAAGAGCTCGGCGGCCATGGCGCCGCCGTGCCAAGGCGAGCTCGTTCTGACCTTACCCTAGGGAAAAAGGGGACGAACTCGTGCGCACGGGACGGAGGAGGTCCGGGCGGAGCTGTAGGCGGATGCTATTGGCAAATGGCGCTACGGTGGCGGAGCTAAACGCTGGCGAACGCGGGCGACGGCGTGCGGTGGCGTGCACTCCGCCCGGCTTGCTGCTGCGGTGGAGGATGAGCGCGTGGACGCGGAGGGGAGCAGGGGACAGCGGAGATGAAGGCGGAGACAGTGCGTGACCAGGTGGAGATCAAGGCGAGCCGGAGGCTACACGCGGCGGCTTCGACGGCGCATGAACGCCACGCGGCGGGCGTGACCTGCCGCGGCGGCCATTAAGGAGGAGGCGGTCGAGCGGACGCGGGCCGGGCCGAGGCGGGGCGCGGGCGCGCGCGCACCGGGTGGCGCGGGCCGATTCGGCCAGCGGGCCGAAAGCGAGGCGGCGGCCCGTTTAGGGTAGAAATTGAATTTTCAAATTTCTCATTTCAAACAAAATTCAAATACAGTTTTCAAACCCTATTTTGAACAAGAAAAAGACCTTTTCTGGAAATGACCCAAAAATAAAAGTTGCTTAGAATTTAATTCTCTACAACTTTGATTAAGGGGCCAACTCAAAATTCTCAACAGATTTTGAATTTGAGAATAAAAGCTAAATAGGGAGTATTTTTGAATATTTTCAGCATACATTTTTGAAACCAGTTTTTGACAAAACTTTGAGTAATTTAGTTGCTCCAAAAATTTGACCTATAATTCTAAGTGATATAAAATTTGTAGTTGCACAATTTTGATGAAAGGTAATTAGCACATTTAGTGTGGAATTGTCACAACATGTTATGTAATACTAGTTTTCCAACTTTGATTTCCTTAAAGATGCACTCTAACCACATATGATTATGAATGCCATGACATGTTGTGCTCATGATTGCAATGCAAATGCTTGCGTAACACCGGAGTGTTACACCGTTCACAACCCTAGGTCGAGTCTTAGACTATAAATACAGCCGTCGCCGCTGTTAGACAATTGGGTTTTGTTTAGAGTTTAGTTTTCCATCGAGAAACTGAATCGTTCATTGTAACTGTGGTGACAAATCCTTTTACAGTGATCCAGAGCCCCTGTTCTTGATCTCCTCCACTGTGTCGATTAGTCCTTTGGAACCGAGTTCTTGAACCCTCTATTGATATTCACATCATTCATATTTGCAATTTTAGATTGCGTGTTTTTACCTTCTTGCTTGTGCTCTTTGATTCGCTTGCAGGAAAAGCCTTTTTGGCGAGGTCAATCAAGTTGTGCTTGGTTGATAACCAACAGAGCAGTGATGTAACGGTTGCAGGGTTCGAATCGTGTCTGATTTGAAGCCGGATCGCCAACGTCGAGATCTCCACAAATCGAATTTACCGGTTACCTCTCGGAAGATCGGGCCAATATTCATCACCTTAAGCCAGCCGAATCATCTAAACACATCCTATCATCTGGTTATGAGCTTAGTCCAGAGTTAATTCCAATGGTTAAGGATCAATCTTTTTCTGGTGAAGTTAATGAAAACCTTTATTCCCATTTACGTGAGTTTGAGCAGATTTGCGCATGTCTTCACATTGAGGGCATGTCTTATGAAACTTTATGATGGAAGCTTGTTCCTTTCTCTTTGATCAGAAAAGCTAAACACTTGTATAGACATCACGTTAAGAGGAGTAAAGGAAATTGGGAAGCCCTAAATTCTAGCTTTTGTTTATAATTCTTTTCCATTTACAAGGTTGTCAAACTTCGTGCAGAACTTTTAACTTTTAAACAATAGAAAAATGAACCTTTGGGTAAGGCCTGGGAACGATTTAACACTCTTGTAGATTCTAGTCCCAATCTTGCTTTGGCTGAACCCATTCTTCTCCAACACTTCTTTGGGGCCTTAATAAGAAAATCATAAAACATCTTAATTCATCCACATGAGGTTCGTTCATGCATATCACTGCTGAACACACTAAAGACATTCTTATAAAAATCATAGATAACCTTCCTGAGGAGAATAAGAAGTTGTTAGAGGAAGAAACCAAAATAGTTGAACCTGAAATTTTGCCTGAACCATTCCAACCTCTAGCTTTAGTTATTCTAGATCCTGAACCACCGAAAGAGGAAACTCCAATTTTAGATTTTATGCTTGAATTCGAGGATGAACTTTTTGATGATTATGAAAATACCTCAAAACATATGATGAAGAAACCTTAGGAGTATAAAAATCCATCATTCATAGACCCTTCTGAGAAAGAATTCTTTAAAAAGACAATAAAAGAGCTTGTGTCTATATTGAGCGACGAGTGGTTAGAGGAATCAGAGCTTTCACCTAAGATAATTTGTTTAGATTCACCCTCTATTGTTATTCAATGCCAACTTGACAAAGCTCCTTTTGATACTTTTTATAATCCAATAGTAGGTGTTAATATCATGTCTGTTTTATTTGCTCAAGATTTTCTAAAGGACATGCCATTAGCCCCTACTACCAATTTGTTGAAAAGTCTTTCAGGATGCATCGTCCCAAGTTTGGAAATTCTGTGTGCCCTTCCTATTTTTGTTAATGGTACCCAAGTCCTATTGAATTTTTATATTTTTGATGTGGTAGAATTCGATGTGTTGATAGGGCAACCAATAGAAAGGCTTATTCAAGCAGGACAAATGGAGAAATTGAATATTAAACTTGGGAAAAACTTTGAGCTCTCTATGCCTATTACTCATTCTCTTAATACTAAGAGCCATTTCCTGAATCAGACCCAATAGAAGAGGTTAAGGTAGCATCTCTTGATGACCCAATTAAACCCAACATAGAAGATGATGCTTAGCCCTTCATTGATGAGGAAGAGGATGATCCTGTTCCTGATCCTCTCGATGAATTGCTAGAATCCCCTAAACTCTCTATTAAACTTAAGCCCCTGCCTTCTAGTTTGAGATATGCTTTTCTCAATAATGATCAGGATTCTCCTGTGATCATAAGTAATAGAGTCTCTCAAGAAGAATCTTTGCGCTTAATAAATATTTTAGAAAAGCATTGTTATGCTTTTGGCTATTCACTCCAAGACCTTAAAGGGATTTGTCATGTTCTTTGCATTCATCGCATCCCTACAGATCCAGATTGTACACCTTTTAGGGAGCCCCAATGTAGGCTTAATAACGCTATGAGGGAGGTAGTGAAGAAAGAGTTTTGAAACTTTTACAAGCCAGGATCATCTATCATATGTTGCATAGTGAGTGGGTAAGTCTGGTTCAAGTTGTACCTAAGAAAGGAGGATTATCGGTGTAGTTGTTCGGCACATCAAAACCACTCATGCACTATCCTGTTTTCATCCACAATAGGAAGAAAACAAGCAGGATTAGCCTGCATAAACTATGGCTACCATTACATGCATGTGATCATTGTTCATGTCCTACTAGATTCTTTTCAACCTATGCCCTCTTCGACAACGGCGCTAGAAATACTTGTTGGTATTTCTTAGCGCAATCACCAAGTGAGGATGTTTTAAGTCTATCACCGGCAATGGCGCCAGAAATGCCTGTTGGTATTTCTTAACACCATTACTAAGATTGAGTTAATCTTAGCAATGCCGCCAAGAAACACCAACTACGATAGTTATTTAACGATTACAGAAAATATCCACAAGCGCATGGATCTATCATTGTAGCATTTCGTTATTTATATTTTCCCAAAGAAGGGCAAGGTATTAAGAGTTTAGCATAGATATGAACATGATTGCATACTTGCATAGTGGACCATAGTACATGACAGGGGTAAAACGGTATTTCATGGATAGTGGACATATATCTGGACCAACCTCAAGGATAAAAGGAAAATAAAGAATAAAAGAATAATCCTAAGTGGAGCTGTCATGTTCTAATATAGCCATGCAAAGAATAGATAAAATTAGAACTAAGTGTGAGATGGACGGGGAGATCTCCAGGCACTGGTCTGCCAGCAAGCCAGGGAGACTTTAAGACTCCTACACAATACCCGGACATGGAGGATTACAAGAGATGGACAGGGCTGTCACCACCTATCGCCTATCCCTCAACCGTGGGATACCTTCATATCCGAAGGTTTCCGTGTACCCGAGCACCACGCCCATGTACAAAGAAACTATCCATATCCCTCCAGAACTCCGACCCTACGGATTGACAAGCAAGAATATGGACAAACTCAAAGGAAAAATGAACTGCCACCTCAACCCTAGCTCTACTTCTACTCATACAAATCATATGAATGATTAAGCATAAAGTTCTACATGTCAAGATCATAGCATACAAACTATATACTAGTTCATATATTACGATTATAACATGAGAACTATAGTCTAGTTCATATGCATTGCTATATTGTAAGTATGGGAGCATGACTATGAAAGAACTCTTTATATTCATACCAAGTGTTGCTTTTCTTCTAAGGAGACAAGCTCTCCAAGTAGCTCTTGCTAGCTCCAAAGACTACTACTAAGAACTAAAAGAGTACAAGTAGAGAGGTGAGGTGTAGCTCCAAATGATTGTGTGTCTTGAAGGAGAGCTCCACCCATGCCTATATAGTGACAACATGGTCGGTTAGGTGTATGCATGCCACCATGCATTAGTCGGTGGAAGCCGGGCCCAAGTGGCAGCATCAGGGGCACCCTAGTGGGGCCGGCTCATGACCGCCTTCGCGTGGTCGGTTCCTAGGTAGGCCTGGGCCTCTCCTATGTTGGTGCTCACTCCAGATTCGATGTGTAGGTGGGCTTCTCCTTGTATTTCCTTTGTGCATTTCTATATTAAGCTTTCTGCTTTGCACCTTTTGCTTGGTTTTGTTCATTTTCCACTTGTATTCGAATATGTGTCCTGCAAAACAAGTTTTCTCCAATACAAGTGGAACTAGGTCAATAGTACATGCATATGTGTCAAAAGTATATTTATTTCTCCTGTTTTGGATAATAATTGGCGGTTGAATGTTGTCGTTAGTGACCACCAACACTTTCCACGTAGGACCATATTGCCATGTGTCTCGCCCACGCTGACTGCAAAAGCATCGAAAACCCTGAAAGCTCTAGTTTGGTTTTGGTGAATTGATGAAACCCTAGGTGCTAACCCTTTTACTCTAAGTGATCATGAGATAGGGTAGCACATTGCAAGTGGTGAAGCAAACAATGAAGATCATGATGATGATGGTGATAGCCATGGTAATGATCAAGTGCTCGGGCTTAGAAAAGAAGAAAGAGAAAAATAAAATGGGCTGAAGGCTAAGGTGAAATTCATAGGAGCATTTTGTTTTGGTGATCGAGACACCTCGTGGGTGTGATCACATTTAGGATAGATAGCCGTACTATTAAGATGGGTGAAACTCGTCATGAAATGCGGTTGTCAAAGTGCCACTAGATGTTCTAACTCATTGCATATGCATTTAGATTCTAGTGAGTGCTAACACCTTAAAAATGTTTGTGAAAATATGCTAACACATGTGCACAAGGTGAAACAGTTGGTGGTTGGTACATTTGAGTAAGGGTAAAGAAGTTGGAGCTGAAAAGGAGTTACTCGCGCTGGTCACAGGGTGACCGAACACGTTCGACTTGGGGACCGGACGCGTCTAGTATGTTACCCAGGCTCGGGCTTGTGTTGCAGATGTGACTAGAAATGTCCGGAACTGAGACTGGACGCATCCGATATTCGGACCCGAGGTGAGCGACTAAGGCAGAGGTGACCGGACTCTGGCGTGCGTCCGTTCAGTGGCGATCTGACATGTCCGGTCATGCTCTGGACCTCTCAGTGTAGTTTTTTGATGTGACCGGACGCTCAGTTCTTCGAGTGACCTGACGCTGAGCGTCGCGTCCAGTCAGAGGAAGCAGCAGGCGCAGAGAAGTGTGACCTAATGCTGGGTGCGTCCGGTCGTGTCCAAGCAGCTCTATGAGCTCTCTGGACTCGACCTAACGCTGCCTTTTCAGCGTCCGTTCAATTTCTAACGGCATGTCCGATCAACCCGTGTTAGAGTGTGCAGAGAGAGCCGTTGGGCGCCAATGGCTACTTCATTTAAAAGGGACACGTGGCATCGTGGCAGCAACCGGACGCGTTTGGTCAGTGCGCGAACTACCCAATAATTAAGCCAACAGCTCTATTGTTTGGGGGTGTCTATAAATATCGTTTGGCCGGTTTGGGCTCACTCTCTTGGCCATTTGTATTGACATAGTAACCTTGTGAGCTTAGCCAAAGCCCTCTTGCCTATCTCCATCGTTGATTCATCATCTTTATAAGATTGAGAGTGAATCCAAGTGCATTGCTTAAGTGATTGCAAGGCATTTGGTGATTGTGTTTCGCTGCGGGATTTGCTTGTTTCTCTTGGTGGTTGCCACCACCTAGACGGCTTGGTGCAGCGAGAATTGTCAAGCGGAGGAAGGTGCTTGTTTCCGGCTCCGATCGTGGTGATTGTGAGAGGTTCTTGATCTTTCCTCGGCGGAGAGCTGAAAGGTACTCTAGTGGATTACTTGTGGCTTGTGTGATCCTCATCTTATGTTGGTTGTGCGGCACCTAGTTGCGGATTAGGCGTGTGATGCCTATTAAAGTGTGAACCTCAAAGTGAGTGAATCGCCATAATGGGGACTAGCTTGTCGGCAAGCAAGTGAGTCTCGGTGAAAAATCATTGTGCCATCTCTTGCCACCGGGATTCTACTGTGATTGATTGGCTTTATCTTATGATTGGTTCATTTCTCGACATGGCGGTATAACCCACTATCCCTTTCGTGTATTTACTTTCTTAGTGTAACTAAGCTCTTTAATGTTGCTGATTTTGAGAGCTAGCTTGTGTCGGTCGAGTTGGTTAGTGAGGCTCTTTAGTTAGTCTTTGAGAACTTACTAACTTAGTGTATCCCGTTCGCTTATGCTGAAATTTGGCTTATGTTGATACTTATGCTGAAATGTTGTGAGAGAAAAATATTGTTCCATGGCTGAAAAGTAACTCAAGTGAACAGAGTAAGCCTTTATGTGCTTAGAGATTATAGAAACTATAATTGTGGTAGGTGGCTTGCATTTTTTTAGGCTAGCGTAACATTCACTTCATCTTATAATTGTCTAACCACTTTGTTTAGTATTGTTGTAGAAATTTTTACAGGCTATTCACCACTCTAGACATTAGGACCTTTCACACCCCTCCCACCACTTCCACATCATCCATATGCAATCAAACCAACCCAAAAGATATCCAACTCAATGAAGCCACCTATCCAATCCAACATGGTGTTGACCCAAATCCAATCGATTCATCCAAATAATTTCAACGTTCGTTGGTCAGACCGTGCGGCAACATGACGGGCTTCTCTTCCTTCTGAATGTGATAACGCTGGCATTGCGGCCTCAGCTACATCTTAGCTAGAGAGTCGCTGAATTGGTGTGTCCTCTTCAATCTTCACTTACATGTCTATGATATCTTGCTGCATCACGCTCTACTCTCTGCTTCTATGTCGATGTCCATCAGTCCATGTGCTGAGGGGCAGCTTGAACACGCCTCGTCTTCCTTCCCCCGGACGTCATCGTGTTTGGCGAGTGGCAGGACACGGGGCTCATGCCACGACGACAATTTCTCTGCCACCTTGGCGGAAGAAGAGACGACTATGCTGACCATGCTTGTCGTCCAGGCATCCTTGCTGGTTCTATCGTCAGAGGCCACCGCGACTTCTTCCGGGCATCGCCATCCTCTACCACCAGGCCTCTGGTCAGGAACGACGGGATGCACGGCCATGGTGAGTAAAAGGCGTATGTCCTCACGCGCGAATGACAGGAGGTGATCGGTAGACGAGAACTCGAGTTCCCAGCTATCATATCCTCGCAAGGGCGAGCGACACGAACGCGGAGCCGATTAGCTGATCGTCCCGGACCTACTACGCCTGTGGCCCCATGCCCCCAATCTAGTACCACCTAAAAAATACGATACCAAACTTGGTGCGCGTGCCTCCGTCCCTTGGTTCCTGTGCAGAACTTCCCAAACCGAGTCTAATACGTGTACACGTACGTGATGACTGATGACGTGTCCTTTTAGATTCAGTGGCCAGATTAAAGAACGACGGTTGCTATACTAACGCAGAGTCCATTCTGTTATATATATACACCTAAAATATTTTATATTATATATCTCTTCTCTATCATTCTTTATCTGCACCTTAAAAAATAACTAAGGCTATCGTCTCATCAACCCGCTCAGTTCGCCCCTTCCTTATGCCGTCCGAACTTCGCTCGTCCCTTCCTAATACCGTCCGAACAGGAACAAAAATTTGCGACGTCCGTTCGCGCGCTCTCGACGCATCAGAAGTGCTGACCTGGCCCAAGAAGTTGACGTTGAGGGCGCGTGCGTGACGAGGTCAGTGTGCAGCTCCAACGAGCAGGCCTGTGCACCTGACACCGGCGTTGTTGAGCAGCACGTCTCATATTATTTATCTCTTCTCTATCTATCTCTATTATACACTTAAAAAATAACTAAGGCTATAGTCTGATCAACCCGCTCGGCTCGCCTGTCCGAACTCCGCTAACCCCTTCCTAATACCGTCCGAACAGAAAAAAAAAATATAAATCGCAACGTCCGTCCGTGCGTTCTTGACGCAACAGAAGTGCGAACTTGGCCCAGGAAGTTGACGTTGAGGGCGCGCGTGTGACGACGTCGGCGCGCAGCTCCCACGAGCAAGCACGTGCACCTGACACCGACGTTGTTCAGCAGCACATCAACGCGGCCATGCCGTGCCAGAACGTCGCCGACGCCGACACCGACAATGGTGACGGAGGTGATGTCGAGTGAGACTGGTAGCGCCTCCGTGGAGATCTGCTCCCCGTCGTGGCTCCATCCGTCCACCTCGCAGAGCGTCGGCGACCGTAACAAAGGTCCAAACATAAATTATCATGTGGTATTATTAAAATTGTAATATTGATGTTTCAAACATCACGTTTAAAAATTGTTTTTTTTAAAATGTTCATACAAATATTATCGTGAAAATATTTCTTTCCGTGCAACGCACGGGCATGTATCCAGTGGATTTATGGATATCTAGGTTCTGGTATCCAAACCACGATGTGTATTGGTTTCATCATAATGGACGTGTCCAACTCCAAACTAATCCATCCAATTAAATCCAACATAGGTTGAGTCTATTTGGGTTATTGTCGAGCCACTACATCATCAACATATGCCTCAATGAGCTAATCTCTTATCTGGTCCTTGAGGCACTGCTGGATGGCTCGTTGATAGGTTGCACCAGCGTTTTTGAGCCCAAACGACATGGTCGTGTAGCAGTAGGCACCAAAGGGCATGATAAACGAACTCTTGATATGGTCCTCCTCTCTCAGAGAGATATGATGGTAGCCAGAGTAACAATCTAGGAAAGATAAGAGCTCGCAGCCAGCGGTAGAATCTACGACCTCGTCTATACGAGGCAAGCCGAAGGGGTCCTTAGGGCTGTTTGTTGAGATCGGTGTAATGAACGCACATCTTCCATTCATTATTCTTTTTTCTTACAAGAACCAGGTTGGCAAGCTACACCGGGAGATATATCTCTTTGATAAAGTCGACAGCTAAGAGCCGGTTTACTTCTACCCTAATTGCCTCCTTTTTGTCCCATGCGAACCGTCGTAGCTTCTGCTTTGATTGGCTTGGCGGTCTTCGAAACATCCAAGGAGTGCTCAATCAACTCCCGAGGTACTCCGGGCATGTCTGCAGGTTTTCATGCAAACACGTTGACGTTCTCCCTCAGGAAGCTGACGAGCGCGTCTTCCTATTTGGGCTCCAGGGCGGCTCCGATGCGAGCGTCTTGGTCTTGTTGCCCGGGACTAGTTCCACCTCCTTGTCTCTCCTTGGACTTTGCAGCAGCATGGGTGACTTCCTTGCTCGGAATCTCCTAATCCGTGGGAGGGATCTTCTTGGCGTGAGCGATGGACTGTTGCATGCAAATCGAGAGCTCGAGGGCTTTAGCAGTTGCGTAACCCTCCTTCTTGCAGTTGTAAGCGATGAGCACATTGCCCCTTAGGGAGAGTACGCCCTTCTCGGTTGGCATCTTCAGGAGCAGGTAGACGTAGTGCGGTATCGCCATAAACTTGGCCAGAGCTGGTCGGCCAAGTATGGCGTGGTACGTTCCTTCGAAGTCCGCAACAATGAAGTTGATGTAGTCGATACGGAAGTGGTCGGCGGTGCCGAACTAGACTGGCAGCGTGATCTGACATAAGGGCTGAGAGGTTTGCCCCGGGAGCACTCCCCAGAAAGGTGCATCATAAGGTTCGAGGTCTTCCGGTTTAATGTCTAACTCAGTTAGGGCATTGCGGAAGAGGATGTCGAGGGCGCTGCCTCCGTCATTGAGCACCTTCTCGAACATTACGTTCCTGATGACGGGATCCAGAACAAGGGGGAAGCGCCTTGGCTCTGGAATATTGGCCCACTGGTTAGCTCCGCTGAACGTAATGGGCTGGTGCGACCAGTTTTGATACTTGGGGTCAACAACCTTTTCGTCAGAGTTGTTGAGGGCCATGACAGCTCGGGTGGTAAGCTTCCTCTATCGCCCGTTCTCCAGGGCAACCTTCCCACCAAAGATGCTGCGGACGCTTCTGTCGGGATCTTTGTAGGCGTGACGAAGGTCCTTTTCACGTTCTTCTTCGGTCTTGTCCTCCTCATCAGGCCTCTTGTCGTCCCGGTGGTCGTCTTTGTCACCGTCTTTGTCGTCGCCGCGCTACCTTTTGCGGGCGTCCGAGCGGTAGATGGACTTCAGACCCCTACAGTTCCCCATTGTATGGCTAGGGTCCGGGTGAGCTGGGCAAGGACCCTGAAGGACCTTGGAGTAGGCATCCTCGTAGTTATGCTTGGGCGCTGGCTTGACAATGTTGACGGCGTTGTCAGCTTGTCGGTTGCGGCTCTCCGCCCCCTAAAGTCATCCTACCGACGCCGATCACGATTGTCGTTGCGGCGATTGTAGTTGTCGTTGCGCCGATCATTGTGGCAGTCATCGTGGCGCCAATCATCACGTCGGTCGTCAGGGCGGCAATTTTGTTGGTCAGGTCGAGGAGCCCGACCAACGTCTTCCTTGATCTGCTGGTTAGCCTCGTCAGCGTCTGCCCACTTCTTCGCCACCATGAGCAGGTCCTGGACTGAGTCGGGCGTCTTTTGGAGCAGCTTGGTCTTGAGAGCATCATGGTGGTGGAGGCCTCTGATGAACACGGAGATAGCTTCATCGTTGTTGATGTTAGGGATGGATATCTGCGTTTCTGAGAAGCGGAAGATATAGTCACGCAACGGTTCATTTGGATAGTCTCTGACTTTCTTCAAATCGTACTTGTTGCCAGGCTGCTAACAAGTGGCCATGTAATTATCGATGAAAGCCCTCCTAAGCTGAGCCCAGGTTGTAATGGAACCGTCCAAATTATAAGAGCACAAGTTCAAAAACAATCGCCGAAACGATCAAATTCTCAAACTTGAGCCCATATAACTCCGGTAGTCCACGAAATCGCGAGGGATTTCAAACCAAACCGAGAGCAACCAAGATCGTAGTGATTCAACATAACACAACACTTGTTACAACAGTTCGTAAGTAGCTCTCATACATCCGAGTACAAATAATTTTATTACAAAACTAAAATAAAGATTTACGGAAGCAACATAATTTCTGAAACCGTTTAAATAATCAAATACTGCCAGTACATAGTCACATCCTGCAAAAGCATACCAGAAGAGATACTACAGAGACCATGCCCATATGGTCTAGTCTTCACACCCACATGGCGAAGACAATACTTGCAGCAACAAGTATGAATCTGCTACCTGCAACAGGTGGGAATAAACCCTGAGTACGAGAAGGAACTCAGCTAGACTTACCCGTCAAAAACCAGAAACAACGGTGACACCAAGGATTATGCAAGGCTTTATAAGGTGGGCTAGCTTGACTCATTTGCAGAAAAGCTTATTACAAATAAGTAATCATTAATGCTTAAGCATCGAGTTAATAATCATTAATCTGTCATCTAGATTAGCACCTGTACTAGAGCAATCACTTCATTAGGAGCAAACAATATTAACCATAGCAGGTATAATAAGGCCATCATCATCATTATCATCAATTCCGAACCATCATTAATAATTAGTGTATCTACGCTGGAGATAACCAGTCAAGTTTCTCACTATCCGGGAGAGACGGCGACTCGAATCGATTCCAACTCAGCTGAGGGGGAGTATTCCTGACACTCACCCGGCAAACCCCGCTAAAGGCAGCCGTAGATAACCTTTGGTACAACTCAGGGTGGGCCCGAACAGCGCCACGTTCTCAGGGATACCAGTGGCCAGGATGCTCAGGACTTTTAACTCACCTGCCCTTGGACCCTCTGGCTCCCTTCCGAGGCAACTTTCAATTTTCGACTTCTCAGCCTGAGTTGAGCTACTAGGCTTCGTGGTCGGCAACCTCAGGCCGGCCAACTAAATGTCAGGCATGCGTTCAAAATGACATAGAAGGCTCCAGGTCTCGGTCCTTAATCGACATAGACGGGGATAGATCCACACCCAAGACCTCCATGCCTTGCTGCTTCTCTATCGTCATCCCGCCCGGTCTTATTTCATTTCATTAACACATGGTTTATTTCCACGATAGCAAATATAGCCAACCGTGACCTGATAAGTCCCTATATCTCGCAGGTGACAGGAAATCACCCGACTTCTACTGGTCTAATTTAGCAGGGCTAAGCATAGATATGATCCTGTCTACATAGGATTCAAGGTTCGAATTGCTGGACAAGGAGTGTTATCAGTGCAGCAAGGGTTTTCAACCAACTCCTATCATGTAATGCAACAATATATATAACATGTATATAAAGATAATTGCTTTAAAAGTAGGAGGCTTATAATGCTCCGGGGCTTGACTTAACCGAAAGAAGATAGATCAAGGGTCAGCTTCAAGAACGGTTTCCACGTCTTCTCCGGCATCGTCGGACTGGACCTCCAGTTCTCGAACGGACTTCAACTTCGGGTTCCACGCCTAGCGGAACTTCGCTTGTAACACGATTCTCGGCACACCTATTGCATGTATATGCATCCAATGAATTTCATGTATGCATCCAAAAATGACATGATGATTTATGGACGTGCATGAATGATGTGAAGATGAATGCGATGACATTGCAACGTTGTAAGCACAAAACCAAGTTATGTGGTGCTCTAATCAAATCACTTCAAGATTTAGGTGCAAATTTCCTCTCCGGTATTAACACGTTTCTCTAAGAAACCACTAGGTTCCACATGGTTAAGACCAAACACACACATAACAAGATTCCAGCAATTTAGTATTTACCACATAATATCAAAAGTAGCTAAGAAAACTCACAACTGGAGTTCTACAAATCCAAATGACCTGAAAGAGGACATTCTGGAAAGCTTATGAAATTTTCTACATTTCATTTATAAACATCTAAGCATAATTTCATCATTTACCAAGTTAAAATAGCATACATACAGAATCTATTCTAAAAGACAGAGAGCACTTCCAAAACTGAACCCAACTTGGAATAGCTGCCATTTCTAAACTATATGTCCAAATGCTACCAAAATTTACTAGCAACTAGTTCATGAAATTCTCAACAACTTTGCTATAAATCACCAAGCATGAAAACATCATTAACATAGGTTTATTCTCTTAACTAGCAAATCTGTCCAGAAATGGCAGATTCACTAACTTAAATAATTAATGACGATTCAAAAGCACAATTGGACCAAACCA
This sequence comes from Saccharum hybrid cultivar R570, assembly GCA_038087645.1. Classification (NCBI taxonomy): domain Eukaryota; kingdom Viridiplantae; phylum Streptophyta; class Magnoliopsida; order Poales; family Poaceae; genus Saccharum; species Saccharum hybrid cultivar. The sequence goes on along the minus strand of JAQSUU010000704.1, from coordinate 1,901,644 downwards.
AGTTTACCAACTTGTTGTGCATACCAAAGGAACATCAGAAAGTATAGTGCCAACTTCTAAATAAATTATTTAATATTCTTTTATAATTTATTTAGTTAATTAGGTGATTAAAGAAACATATAGTAAAACTATATATAAAAATCTACAAAACTTACAGTAGCCACCTAATGCTTCACATAGGCTACCATAAAAATTTCCAATCAATTGGATGAGTAGAACTTGATATATCCAAAATAACAGATGACATGTCTATATATAGCATAAATAGGAAACCCTATGGAAAAGTATCAAGCAACAGATTTCATATTTTTCCTAGCATCCTTCTAATATAAGAACAACATTCACTAAGTTTCACCCTTACTGGATCTATAGAAAAAATTTTGAAAATTCACACAAGATCCATTCAAGCAAACAAGATAATTATATAACTCCACCAAACCACATCCAAATTGCATGAAAATTTAACCATAAGCTATTCATGGTATTAGAAGTTCACTATAAAAATTTCATGTCATTTGGAGCTTCACAGAAAGAGATATCATTTTCTCCTTTTTCTACATGAATAAAAGATATAATTAATAACCATTTATTTCATCACAAAACATGGCACACATAATATTTTTATAATAAACTAGACATTATTTAGAGCACACCAAAATTTAAAGCACCTTATTTGGACCTCTAGAACAGGAGATACATATTTTTGAAGTTTGCACATGAATCAAATAAATGAATAAAACGGAAAACAAATTCCTACTCTACTGAGCCGGCCCGTTCACATAGCCCGGTCGCCGGCCCACCCGAGGCCCAACCAACCGAATGGGGAGGGGATCCCGCGCTGACAGGCGGGGCCCACCCGTCATGGACACAGAGGCAGGGGATGGTGGTCGTCGGCCGGAACCTCGCCGGTGGTGAAAAATCCGGCGAATCCAAGTACCCGTTGCGATCCTCACAAGAAGGCGATTCGATTGAGGTCCCTAGGGGCGGCTGGGGATAGCCCGAGGTAGGTTACCGCTGGCAATGGTGGGCGGCGACGCTCGGTGGTGGCGCACCGGCGACCACGAACCCGCCATTGTCCCACTTGAGCTCGGTACGAGCTCCGTGAGACCACGGCGAAGCTCTCTAGGAAGAATAGAAGAGCGGAAAGAGCCCTAGCTAGGCTGACCACGGTGAGGCCGAACTCCGGCGAGGTGGCCTCCAAGGCGGTGATGGCGGAAACGCCCAATGCGGCCTTACCACAGCTCGCTTGACTCCGCAAGAGGGTGGAGGCGATAGAGGAGGGTGCTGCCGTGCACTAGGGAGGACGAATCGAGCAGTAGCTCGATGATGGCGGCGCACTAGCTCACCGAGCTCGCGGCGGCGGTGGTGCCTCGGTCTCCGCCTTGGCGAGCGTGGCAAGGGTGAGGGAGGGAAATAGAGGGAAGCTGAGGGTCTCCAGGCGGCGTGGCGACCTCTTGCGTGTGAGCTAGGCTCGGTGCTGACGCGTGTTGGCCACGCGACATCGAGTGCCTATGCTCGGTCGGCCATGATGCTCGACTGAAATTTCAAAATCGGAGCTCAACAGAACGACTGTCAGGGTAACTTCAGCGTCCTATTGCTCCTAAACCAGTCCGATTTGGTAAGAGACACAGTTAGCAAAATTGTAGAGGGTCATAAGATCTACAAGTTTGTCAATAGGGTCTTGGATTGATTTGGCTTAGTTAGTGAGATACAGTGCCCTAAAGTGAGGCACATGAAAACTGAAACGGGGTTTCAGTCAGAAAGATGACTGACAGCCGATAAAGATCAAAGCTTAACTCCTAAACCAGCCCGAGTTAGAGATAGGTGATATTAGCAAACCTGTAGAGCTATGTGAGGGCTTCGACTTTGTCAATATGGACTTGAGCTAGTTCGGCCTGGATTTGGAACTACATATCCCTAAACTAGGGTACCTCGAACTGTAAGTCAGTCATGACTTAGCCAAAATGGCTAAGTGCTGAAATCAGCACTCCTAGCTGCCTTGTGGGCCATGTTAGAGTAGGTTCTAGGCATTTTCATGAGATGACACCAAAACAACTTTTGTTCCTCATGAAATTTGGCACAAACTTTGTTAAGGTGGCACAGCCATGCAAAAACTCTAGGCCACACTTTTTGTTCGGTCAAACAAGGAAGGTCCTATAGGTCAACTAGTCAAAGCATGAGTCAAAATGGAATTAGGGCATGGCATGAACATAAACCCTAGGTCATTTTGCACCACTAACAAGATACACATATTACCAAGGCCTTAAACACACCTTAGCATCACCTATGCATAAGAGTTACTCAAGTAGGCATTGAAACACTATTGCTATAACTAATGAAACATCACTAACATAATTATTGAAACCTAATGTTGCAATGTTGCAAGGTCATGTTTCAAGCAAGGATGCACATGAAATGATGATGCTTATGATAATGTCATGCCATGATCATGCATTAAGAATGCATTATGAGGCTAACTAACACCAGGGGTGTTACAACCCTCCCCCCTTATAAAAATCTCGTCCCGAGATTTGAAAGTCGTACCATTTTTCATAAAAAGTAGAATAGTTGTCCTTTAAATAATCCTCTCTTTCCCAAGTTGCATCACGTTCACCGTGATTACTCCAAACCACCTTGTATAATTTAACCACTCAATTTCGAGTTACCCTTTCCAGAGTACCCAGAACATATATCGGTTTCTCCTCATACGAAAGATCAGATTTCAATTTGATGCGTCTCACTTCTACTCTTTCCTCAGGAAGACGGAGACATTTCTTCAGTTGAGAAACATGGAAGATTGGAAAGATAGCTCCTAACTCACGAGGTAAACTAAGCTTATAAGCTACTCTTCCACTTTTCTCGATGATCCGATAGGGCCCAACGTATCGAGGCTCAAGCTTCCTTTTGATCCCCAAATGCTTTACTCCTCTCATAGGGGACACCTTCAGATAGACATGGTCACCTATTTCAAACTCAATAGGTTTTCTCCTCTTATCTGCGTAGCTCTTTTGTCTAGCCTGAGCAGCTGCTATATTTTTCTGTATAGCACGAACTTGCTCTTCGGCTTCTTTTACAAAGTCAATACCATAGAGCCTTCTCTCTCCTGGTTCCACCCAGTTCAAAGGAGTTCTACACTTGCGACCATATAAAGCTTCAAATGGAGCCATCTTGATGCTCTCTTGATAACTGTTGTTGTAAGAGAATTCAGCGAGAGGCAACCATTTCTCCTAGGAGCCATTACAAGAGATGATGCAAGCTCTAAGCATGTCTTCCAGAATCTGATTCACACGCTCAGTCTGTCCCAACGTCTGTGGATGATAAGCAGAACTACGGACCAAATTAGTTCCAAGATTCTGATGTAGGCGCTCCCAGAAGCGAGCAGTAAACTGTGACCCTCTGTCAGAGACAATAGACTTAGGCACTCCATGAAGACGTATAACTTCTTGGAAGTAGATATCAGCATATTGGTGTGGGTGATAGTTACTCTTCACGGGGATAAAGTGAGCAGACTTTGTCAAACGATCTACTATAACCCAAATAGAATCAAAACCTCTTTGGGTGGTTGGTAATCTGACGATAAAGTCCATAACAATGTCGTCCCATTTCAAACCTGGAACAGACAAAGGCTGGAGTAAACCCGGCTTCATGTGAATGGCCTTAACTCTACAACAATTATCACACCTAGCGACGTAGGCTGCAATTTCCTTCTTCATCTTGGTCCACCAATAATACGGCTTGAGATCCTGATACATCTTACTGCTGCCAGGATGGATGGACAACTTAGAAGAATGGGCTTCAGATAAGATTTGATTTCTAAGCTCTCTATCTTTTGGCACAACGAGTCTATCCTTGAACCAGAGAATTCCCTTCTCATCGATTCGAAAATGCTTAGTTTCTTGCTCTTTCATCTTTCTCTTAATGTGAAATACACCAGTATCAGTCTTTTATAACTCAATGATTCTACTTCTCAAAGAACAATCCACAGTGATATGATGGAGTACAATGGGATGCAAGAGATGAGACAAATGAAAATCTTCTTCTATCAAAGAGTTGCAATGAGATTTTCTACTCAAGGCATCGGCAACCACATTTGTCTTACCAGGATGATAGTGCACTTGAAGGTTATAATCCTTGATCAACTCTAACCATCTCCTTTGGCGCATATTTAACTCAGGTTGAGTAAATATGTACTTAAGACTCTTATGATCTGTATAAATATTGCATATATTTCCAAGCAAATAGTGTCTCCAGATTTTCAGAGCATGGACGACAGCAGCTAACTCCAAGTCATAAGTCAGATAGTTAACTTCATGTTTTCTTAACTGACGTGAAGCATACGCAATAACTCGGCCTTCTTGCATAAGTACGCCACCTAAACCAGTACCCGATGCATCACAATACACATCAAACGGTTGCTCAATGTCAGGTTGCGCTAATACAGGAGCTGATGTCAACAAAGTCCGTAGAGTGTGGAAAGCTTGCTCACACTCTGGTGTCCAATCAAACTTTCTATCCTTCTCAAGTAGTCGAGTCATAGGCTTAGCTATCTTAGAGAAATCCGGGATAAAACGACGATAGTAGCCAGCCAATCCAAGAAAACTCTGAACTTCATGGACTGTAGTTGGTGCCTTCCAATCTAAAACTTCCTGTACCTTAGTCGGGTCTACTGAAATTCCCTCACCAGACAATACATGACCGAGGAAAGGTACCTTCTTTAACCAGAATTCACATTTGCTGAACTTGGCGTAGAGCTTATGTTCACGTAATCTGGATAAAACAATTCTTAGATGCTCGGCATGTTCTTCTTCATTTTCAGAATAGATGAGGATATCATCAATGAATATCACCACAAACTTGTCTAGCTCTCGCATGAATACTGAATTCATCAGGTACATGAAATGTGCAGGAGCATTGGTCAGACCAAAAGACATGACAAGATATTCATATAACACGTATCTGGTAGAGAAAGCGGTCTTTGGTATGTCTTCCGGATGGATTTTAATTTGGTGATAACCAGATCTCAGATCAATCTTCGAGAATACCTTTGCTTTAGATAACTGATCAAACAAGATATTAATACGAGGCAACGGATACTTGTTCTTGATAGTGACTGCATTGAGTGGTCGATAGTCTACACACATACGCAGAGACTGGTCCTTCTTCTTCACAAAGATAGCAGGACAACCCCATGGAGAAGAACTAGGATGGATCAGCCCTTTGTGTAAAAGGTCACTAAGTTGGGTCTTGAGTTCAGCTAACTCATTCGGCGGCATTCTATATGGTCTTTTAGAAATTGGTGCGGTACCCGGAATTAACTCAATCTTGAATTCTACATCACGATCTGGAGGTAATCCTGGCAAATCATCGGGAAAAACATCTGGAAATTCACACACTATAGGAACTTCTGTAATCTCTCTTGCTTTTGCTATCATAGCGTTAACTGTTGTCTGAGGACTAACATCTCAAGGAAGTTGCACTAGAAAAGCTTGTTGATCTTTTGGATCCCTCAACATAACCACTCTCGTAGAGGTATCGATCAGAACACCGTTTCCACTCATCCACTTCATACCTAAGATTACATCTAGGCCCAATCTGGGTAATACCACGAGATCTAGATCATACAGACGTCCTTCTATCTCGATCTTTGCTCCTTGGACCAACTGGTTGGTTGAAATATTATTTCCGGCAGCACTAATATTATAACCACTATTGTCTAAAGTAACGACCTTCATACCATGCTTGGCTACAAACGTTGAACTGATAAAAGAGTGGGAAGCACCTGAATTAAACAGCACGATTGCAGGATGTTGGTTCACTAAAAATGCACCAGCAGTGATAATCTCACCTATAGGAATGGATTCCACCATGGTGTATCGAACCCATCCTTTACACACATCTGCCTTGTTATCATTTGATTTCTTCTGCGGGAGAGGACAATCTCTGGCCCAATGACCTGACATCTTGCAATTCCAACATGGCCGGTTACTTAGCGGTGCCTTAGGCTTTCCTTTCTTAATACTGCTCCTCTTGACCGGATCCTATGTCTGATATGGGTGATATCTGGTGGCTATGCCAGGCGAATAATACTGAGGTGAAACCACCACAAGAGTATTGGACAAAGATACTTTGGATTCATAAGATTTCTCGTGGCTCTTAGAAGCAGCATATACAACATTATAGTTCTCTTGAAGGATAGTATCACTGACAAACTCGTTGAAAGTTGCACACTTGCTATTGCACATGGCCTTCATCAATTTGGGACACAACCCTCTTTTAAAACTTGCAATCTTCTTAACTTCCGTATTGACAAATTCTGGAGCATATCTTGACAAGTTGATGAAAGCATGTAGATATTCTGTTACGCTTTTGTCTCTTTGGGTGAGCTTCATAAACTCTGTGTGCTTGATTGCCATGAGGCCAGCAGGAACGTAATGTCCCCAAAATGCTTCCTTGAACTGATCCCAAACTACTTCCATATTCTCAGGCAGTGTATTCCGATGGTGACACCACCAAACACCTGCAGGTCCTTGCAATTGTTGTGAAGCATATTCTGTTTTCATATTATCTGCCACCTTGAGCATACGAAACTTCTGTTCAATAGTGTTCAACCATTCGTCTGCTTGAAGTGGTTTTTCTGCTTCTCGAAAAATAGGAGGCTCAGTATCCAAGAAATCTTTATAGTTGCTATACTGGGCAGGCTTAGGTTCCTAATGGACATGGTTTATGATACTCTCGTCCAAGGCTCGCTGACTTTCGGCAAGCATTTGCAGCAACTCAGCAGAGGTAGGTTGCGGAGGAGACGATGGCGGTTCTGTATTGCCACGACTCCGACTGCTAGAGCGAAGCTGACGAGACATCTGTAAGTAGGTGAAACTAGTAAGCATTGATGACGTCAGAAGGCTACTGATGAATTATATAAGCATGCGGAAGAGATTGTATCCAACTATCCAATTTCCAACCTCAAAAGAGGGAAATTTCTTGGTTTGAGGTACGGATCTTCTGACAAGATAGGGAATGACATCTAAGGAAAAGGTTCACGAGAAGATAACACATTGGTGTAGCTCTATAATGGATCATGACTAGCAATCCTTGATACCTGCGCGTGCCGAGCAGCACAACCTTGGGTCGCGCGCCACAGGAGGCTCTCGGTTTCATCGCGGCACCATGGAGTACTAATCGCAACACCATTACCGAACACACACCCATGAGGAATCCTCACGTGTCAGGAATTAGGCATGTAGAAACAGTATCATCCAAAGAGAGGGTAGCAAACAAGGATGGATACAAGGGTAGAAGCAATGGAGAGGCGAATTGCAGATCAAAACACATCCCAACTCGAGGAGATACATCTTGAAATTGTATCTTGCTTTCCTTCCCGGGCTAGGTATGAATTTGGTTTCAAGGCTGACACTACTGACCACTCCACTAGGTTGGTTGACTACCACAATTCTTCATGAAAGAAATGCAACTATTTATGGGACAACTATTTGGGGGAAAGAATTTTTTTTAAAGAACGGAATAAGCAATTTATAAGGGAGGGAGTAATGCAGAATGCAATGTATGATGCGAACATGGTGCATGCACGAACCGTACGTCCTCACAAACCTAGGAAGAATTTGAAATTTCTAGCGTATAATTCGGTGGCATACACACGTTCTCTCAATAACGATAACTAGTCGCTCTACAGGAAACGTTGTTAGTGTACCTGCAGAAAATTACATTTCAGCCCAACAATTCTCAATTTAGCACACAAGAAAGCAGTAAACTAAATACTTTCCATACATACATCCCCCGATGTATATACTTCAGTATCAAAGCTAACCGATAGATTTACCCACAATTAAGTACCCTCATAGATACATGGTTGGACATATAAGTATGCGAGTATCCACAACTACTATCCCCTAGACCGAGGGTGGGACGGTCATGCTCTCACAACTCCCACTTACCAGGGCGTAGAGGTATTTTGATCCATACATTACCACCCAAACGGATGGCATCCATACAATAGCACGCCGTATGGACAACGAAACAAAAAACAAGCAAGAACCCCCAAGTTAGTACTTTAATAAGCCACCTAATAGTCCTTATTTGGGCATATAGGATATGACCACTGGCACTCTTTAGATTAGAATTAAGATTTTTCACAAAAGCTTTTGTTTAAATACACAAATGATGTGTTTACTGTTGAATCTTGCTCTGATACCAGCTGTAACGGAACCGTCCAAATTATAAGAGCACAAGTTCAAAAACAATCGCCGAAACGATCAAATTCTCAAACTTGAGCCCATATAACTCCGGTAGTCCACGAAATCACGAGGGATTTCAAACCAAACCGAGAGCAACCAAGATCGTAGTGATTCAACATAACACAACACTTGTTACAACAGTTCATAAGTAGCTCTCATACATCGGAGTACAAATAATTTTATTACAAAACTAAAATAAAGATTTGCGGAAGCAACATAATTTCTGAAACCATTTAAATAATCAAATACTGCCAGTACATAGTTACATCCTGCAAAAGCATACCAGAAGAGATACTACAGAGACCATACCCATATGGTCTAGTCTTCACACCCACATGGCGAAGACAATACTTGCAGCAACAAGTATGAATCTGCTACCTGCAACAGGTGGGAATAAACCCTGAGTATGAGAAGGTACTCAGCTAGACTTACCCGTCAAAAACCAGAAACAACGGTGACACCAAGGATTATGCAAGGCTTTATAAGGTGGGCTAGCTTGACTCATTTGCAGAAAAGCTTATTACAGATAAGTAATCATTAATGCTTAAGCATCGAGTTAATAATCATTAACCTGTCATCTAGATTAGCACCTGTACTAGAGCAATCACTTCATTAGGAGCAAACAATATTAACCATAGCAGGTATAATAAGGCCATCATCATCATTATCATCAATTCCGAACCATCATTAATAATTAGTGTATCTACGCTGGAGATAACCAGTCAAGTGTCTCACTATCCGGGAGAGACGGCGACTCGAATCGATTCCAACTCAGCTGAGGGGGGGTATTCCTGACACTCACCCGGCAAACCCCGCTAAAGGCAGCCGTAGATAACCTTTGGTACAACTCAGGGTGGGCTCGAACAGCGCCGTGTTCTCGGGGATACCAGTGGCCAGGATGCTCAGGACTTTTAACTCACCTGCCCTTAGACCCTCTGGCTCCCTTCCGAGGCGACTTTCACTTTTCGACTTCTCAGCCTGAGTTGAGCTACTAGGCTTCGTGGTCGGCAACCTCAGGCCGGCCAACTAAATGTCAGGCATGCGTTCAAAATGACATAGAAGGCTCCAGGTCTCGGTCCTTAATCGACACAGACGGGGATAGATCCACACCCAAGACCTCCATGCCTTGCTGCTTCTCTATCGTCATTCCGCCCGGTCTTATTTCATTTCATTAACACATGGTTTATTTCCACGATAGCAAATATAGCCAACCGTGACCTGATAAGTCCCTATATCTCGCAGGTGACAGGAAATCACCCGACTTCTACTGGTCTAATTTAGCAGGGCTAAGCATAGATATGATCCTGTCTACATAGGATTCAAGGTTCGAATTGCTGGACAAGGAGTGTTATCAGTGCAGCAAGGGTTTTCAACCAACTCCTATCATGTAATGCAACAATATATATAACATGTATATAAAGATAATTGCTTTAAAAGTAGGAGGCTTATAATGCTCCGGGGCTTGACTTAACCGAAAGAAGATAGATCAAGGGTCAGCTTCAAGAACGGTTTCCACGTCTTCTCCGGCATCGTCGGACTGGACCTCCAGTTCTCGAACGGACTTCAACTTCGGGTTCCACGCCCAGCGGAACTTCGCTTGTAACACGATTCTCGGCACACCTATTGCATGTATATGCATCCAATGAATTTCATGTATGCATCCAAAAATGACATGATGATTTATGGACGTGCATGAATGATGTGAAGATGAATGCGATGACATTGCAACATTGTAAGCACAAAACCAAGTTATGTGGTGCTCTAATCAAATCACTTCAAGATTTAGGTGCAAATTTCCTCTCCGGTATTAACACGTTTCTCTAAGAAACCACTAGGTTCCACAAGGTTAAGACCAAACACACACATAACAAGATTCCAGCAATTTAGTATTTACCACATAATATCAATAGTAGCTAAGAAAACTCACAACTGGAGTTTTACAAATCCAAATGACCTGAAAGAGGACATTATGGAAAGCTTATGAAATTGTCTACATTTCATTTATAAACATCTAAGCATAATTTCATCATTTACCAAGTTAAAATAGCATACATACAGAATCTGTTCTAAAAGACAGAGAGCACTTCCAAAACTGAACCCAACTTGGAATAGCTGCCATTTCTAAACTATATGTCCAAATGCTACCAAAATTTACCAGCAACTAGTTCATGAAATTCTCAACAACTTTGCTATAAATCACCAAGCATGAAAACATCATTAACATAGGTTTATTCTCTTAACTAGCAAATCTGTCCAGAAATGGCAGATTCACTAACTTAAATAATTAATGACGATTCAAAAGCACAATTGGACCAAACCAAGTTTACCAACTTGTTGTGCATACCAAAGGAACATCAGAAAGTATAGTGCCAACTTCTAAATAAATTATTTAATATTCTTTTATAATTTATTTAGTTAATTAGGTGATTAAAGAAACATATAGTAAAACTATATATAAAAATCTACAAAACTTACAGTAGCCACCTAATGCTTCACATAGGCTACCATAAAAATTTCCAATCAATTGGATGAGCAGAACTTGATATATCCAAAATAACAGATGACATGTCTATATCTAGCATAAATAGGAAACCCTATGGAAAAGTATCAAGCAACAGATTTCATATTTTTCCTAGCATCCTTCTAATATAAGAACAACATTCACCAAGTTTCACCCTTACTGGATCTATAGAAAAAATTTTGAAAATTCACACAAGATCCATTCAAGCAAACAAGATAATTATATAACTCCACCAAACCACATCCAAATTGCATGAAAATTTTACCATAAGCTATTCATGGTATTAGAAGTTCACTATAAAAATTTCATGTCATTTGGAGCTTCACAGAAAGAGATATCATTTTCTCCTTTTTCTACATGAATAAAAGATATAATTAATAACCATTTATTTCATCACAAAACATGGCACACATAATATTTTTATAATAAACTAGATATTATTTAGAGCACACCAAAATTTAAAGCACCTTATTTGGACCTCTAGAACAGGAGATACATATTTTTGAAGTTTGCACATGAATCAAATAAATGAATAAAACGGAAAACAAATTCCTACTCTACTGAGCCGGCCCGTTCACATAGCCCGGTCGCCGGCCCACCCGAGGCCCAACCAACCGAATGGGGAGGGGATCCCACGCCGACAGGCGGGGCCCACCCGTCATGGACACAGAGGCAGGGGATGGTGGTCGTCGGCCGGAACCTCACCGGCGGTGAAAAATCCGGCGAATCCAAGTACCCCGTTGCGATCCTCACAAGAAGGCGATTCGATTGAGGTCCCTAGGGGCGGCTGGGGTTAGCCCGAGGTAGGTTACCGCCGGCAATGGTGGGTGGCGGCGCTCGGTGATGGCGCACCGGCGACCACGAACCCGCCATTGTCCCACTTGAGCTCGGCACGAGCTCCGTGAGACCACGGCGAAGCTCTCTAGGAAGAATAGAAGAGCGGAAAGAGCCCTAGCTAGGCTGACCTTGGTGAGGCCGAACTCCGGCGAGGTGGCCTCCAAGGCAGTGACGGCGGAAACGCCCAATGCGGCAATACCACAGCTCGCTCGACTCCGCAAGAGGGTGGAGGCGATAGAGGAGGGTGATGTGGTGCACTAGGGAGGACGAATCGAGCAGTAGCTCGACAATGGCGGTGCACTAGCTCACCGAGCTCGCGGCGGCAGTGGTGCCTCGGTCTCCACCTTGGCGAGCGCGGCAAGGGCGAGGAAGGGAAATGGAGGGAAGCTGAGGGTCTCCAGGCGGCGTGGCGACCTCATGCGTGTGAGCTAGGCTCGGTGCTGACGCGTGTTGGCCACACGGCATCGAGTGCCTGTGCCCGGTCGGCCATGACGCTCGACTGAAATTTCAAAATCGGAGCTCAACAGAACGACTGTCAGGGTAACTTCGGCGTCCTATTGCTCCTAAACCAGTCCGATTTGGTAAGAGACACAGTTAGCAAAATTGTAGAGGGTCATAAGATCTACAAGTTTGTCAATAGGGTCTTGGACTGATTCTGCTTAGTTAGTGAGATACAGTGCCCTAAAGTGAGGCACATGAAAACTAAAACGGGGTGATACGCTCAGGGGTCCCGATCTTCACGACGTAGGATGATCACTGATAACTAGCTGAAGAACAGCCGGATAACTTGCTGCAGGCAGCGATAACTAGTGCAACCTGGCAAATAAAACTCGAAGCCAACCACCGTCTTTAACCGGCAACCTGAATCGAGGATTCGCCCAACCACACTCTCAAAGAACCAACCAACACAGCCTACAATCAATCGAGGAAACCTCGAAGGGAGTAGGAGCACCAATTAGGAGCGGATGAAGCCGCCGCTTCTGTAAATCTCGCAAAGGAAATCACAAGAACAAAGGGGTAGAGATCTCTCTCAATATTTGTTAGCACATAGCTGAACAAAAGGGGGGTTTGTATTCTATTATCAAAAGTCTGAGATTGCAATGAGTCTAGGAGGTATTTATACTAGCAACAGCCCTGCTAGATAGGTGGAAACTCGAAAAGAAAAATATAAGACGCACTATGTGAACGGGCCTCCTCGAGATGCCTTCCTGGAGAGTTTTCGCGTGGCTGCTGGTCTTCAGCGCAGTCTTCAGTGTTTTGGCAATAACTCTATCTTGGAAACTCCAAATGACATGCGGTTTGTTGGGTTGGAAAGTTAACTTGATAACCTTTCACACCATGTGCAGCATGTACCACGAAATATTGTAGATTGGTATAGTTTTGCATGGGAACTTGGACATCAGGCTGACTGCTGACTAGCTGACCAGTCTGTACTAAATTAGTCGAATCTCAACATTGGAGAATCCAAATCAAGTGAGAGAACTTGGGCTTGAAACTAGACTTGATAAGCTTTCCAACAAGTCCTCATGGGCCTTCATAGCTTTTGCGAGCAAAACGTTGTGACTGATTCTTTCTGATGGTTCTGTCACACGGGACTGGCTCGAACGTGATCCTCCTCTTTGGTTCACCCTTGGTGTCTTCTTGTCATCCTCCGTGGTGCACCTAAGCAATAGCAATGTGCACGACTTAGGCAGTATATAATTCTCATTAACATTAAAATGATTTTCAGAAAGTAGCGCGTGCACCTCTTGTTGTAGCTTCTTGGCTCGACTACGTGTAATTGGTCCATCAAAGACTTGGACTGGTGATGGTATAACTTGACTTGGAGGTTGTAACATGTTGTTGGTTGTCGTGGTCATATCATCCTCCCCCCCTTGAAAAAGAGTCGTCCTCGACTCTAATCCATCGAAGTCCAAAAATTGTGCTAGGCCAACAGGGGTAGATGCTATGTTTCTATTGCAATCTCCTTCTTCCATCACAGCAATGTGTTTGAATCTGTAATCATATAAACCAAGTAGTAGTCTTATAGGTGGAAACCAAAAGGATTTAGAATCAAGTTTAGCTTTCACCTTGAATGGATCCTTAGAATTAAGAGTGAATGTTGATGTCCTTGGTATGATCCTATCATCCTTCCTCTCTTCAAAAAAACTTGTCCTCTGCTTTTGCTCTCCTGAAAACAGTCTAAAGAAAATAGAGAGTGGATGCATATGCCAATTGCTATGATTACTTGTTGAAGATTGTTCATTATCTTCTTTATAATTCATATGCACATTATTTCCTTTTCGATGAGATGAATAGTTTCTCAGATTTTGTGAACCTGAAATTAACTTTGAAAATGGAGGCACAAAAATTTCTTTTAAACCACTCATTTGATTCAGGTTATCATGTTTTATCTTTGCAAAATCAAACATTTCAACAGATGTGAACGAAGCATGTCTGGTATTCCAATAATTCTTGATGCTCAACTCATGCAAAGGTTTAGTAATGTACCTTTCATACTCAATGGTTCCACATATATATAGAAAGACTTTGGGTGAATGAACCAAACACATTTGCACAAGATTTCTTTGTTTCAGTGAAGAATATGAACAAGAAAATAACACTGATTGTTCTGAACAACAAGCTCTAAACAACCTTTTTATCTCAAATAAAGAAAAGTATGGTTCACAAGATGTACAACTCATTTTATTCAACTTCAATTCAGCAATGTTGTGACATATTATGCAAAGAGCACAAACATAAAATTTATTTATAATGTAGTGTCCAATGATGTTAAATGTAAACTTGCAGCTGTAGGCACTATTCAAAGATTTCATAGATGATATATCAAGAACACTTTCAACCATTTTATTAATATTAACAAATTCATCAAGCTTGACATAGAACATACATTCAGCAGGAGATATTCTTCTAAAGAATTCAGCATGACTAATCAATTTCACACGGCCCACATTATCGACATGTAAATTATCATATATTTCAGTCAAAGTATAGCAATGGTCATGCATGATTGAACAATGTTTGTCAACTTTCCAAATTTCAGCACTTGTATCAACATGTGGATCAATCAAATCAGCATAAAGATTTCGTGTATACTCAATTTTAGTTGAAGCAAATTTGTCATCACAATTACTGGTCAATATATGTTGCAGATTCGGTTCTAAATTGTTTGCATTACCTTTCAGATTTTGTGATGGTGCATGAATGATGCATTGTATCTCTGAACTTTTACCTTTTTCCTTGTCATGGTTCAGGTTTTGCACAGCATAGAGTTGGTTCTCAATAATGGCAACCCTCGCATTTCTCTGGCCAAGTTTGGGGGTCTTTTGAGCAGCCATCTCCACCGAATCTTCTTTATAGACCTGCATGTTAGGAGAAACAACACTAAGAGTAGACATTAGTGGGTTAGTGTTAAAATCATCCGTGCATGCCTTGCAATAAAGCTCTCTCTTTCTGTGTGGTGTATCCCTCACACTCATACTGTGAATACTCTCAATCTCACATTTGGTGGAATCACACAACTCACTTTTGTTTTCACTCTCACTCAATTTGGCTATGTGGCACTCATTCTCACAAGGGATTTGATGCATAATATCTTCAATGTCTTCTAGAGCAACATATGAATATCTTCCATCATTCATGACGTAATCGATTGCCATTGGGGCAGTAATGGTGGCAGCAACACCATCAGGTCTATCCTCTTCAAACAATGATGATCTCTCAATTGCTAATGTGGATTCATCTCCACTAATATTGCCTTCAATCTGAACTTTCTGTGGCATTGGAATAGCAATAGATGCAACCAAATAATCATCTTTGACCTCCTCCAAAGATGCTGGACTGGCATTAGTATAAGTGGAATCATGTGCACTAATCTTTCCTTCAATAATCTCAACACTCTATGACATGGGGGAGCACAAAATTTCAGCACCACTGTCCAATAATTCATCACATAATACAGCTGATGGTACAACACATCTTGACACCACATTTGTGCTTGGAACCATGTTGGTTTGAAACTTCAGATCCATTAGATCATGATGAACTTCATCTTGGACAGATTTATTACTAGCAATAGACGGCACAATAGCATCATCTTTGTGCTCACATTCAGCTCTCAAACTGAAACATTGATTGGCCTTCAAATTCAGATTAGATTCACCTTCAAAAATCAGAGTGTTGTCAACCTCTTGGTCATAATTGGGTACTGAATTTTCATCAGATGACATAGAAAATTTCTGGACAGATTTGGAGCATATAACTTCTCCACTTTTAGCACTAGAACAAGGCTTAGAACTTTTAAGATCTGCAGCACTTGTGTTCAGACATGGTGGTAGTGCTTCTTGATGAAAATTTTTTAGATTTCCATGGCGTGGAACTGTAGCATGTTCCCTCAACTCAACACACAAAGGATCAGCCTCGATCAGAGAAGTACCTTCTCTAGTTTCACAACTCAACTGATGATCTTCCACAACTTGCATAGTGGCTTCTGCTACCTCACTTTGTGTGTCATGTGCAGCTGAATTTTCTTCTTGATCTTGCTCAAAACTAAGACAAACATTGATGGGAACATTTGTAACTTGATTCTCATCAACCTCAGATTGTAAATGGCACTTTGGGATAGCAACAACATCAAGAGATGGTGTAACACTATGATCCATTGTAATGTCACACACCTCACCATTTTCCATATCAATTTGGGACATAGAGCCTTCTTCTTGCTGCACAACAAAGTTCTTCTTGGAGTTGATTTGTTGATGTTCACTTCTCTTGGTACTAGAATCAACTAAAGAAACTTTTGGGACAACATGTCCTCTCTTCTTGCATGGACTTGATGATTGCTTTTTTCCAACAATGGAGGACATAATGGGCTGCAACTTAGCACTTTTATCTGGGCACAAACTAATGTTCTGGGTGACCTTGCCTTGCTGCACCTTCATAACTTTCTTTTCCTCTCTAATTGCACAACTTAGAAGATCTTGCATACTTCTAAAATATTTGCCCTCAAGTGCAGCAGCAATGTTACCATTAAGACCTCTCTCGAAATATTCCATTGCATTCATGTCATCAACAACATTTGCACGATGCAAGGAAGAATTCAGCTTATCATAATATGCTTGGACAGATTTACTACCTTGCTTCACACGCTGCAAACAACGAAGCAAAATCAGCCGATATTCCCTTGGAACAAATTCTTTTCTCATGGCCTTCTTCAAATCTTCCCAATTCTTGATGAGATGCTTATGTGGATATTGTTTCCACCAATCATGAGCATAATCTTCAAATTCAAGCACAACTCGTGATATCTCCTTGGCTTCTGAAAAATCTTGAACCTCAAGTTCAATCTCCATTTCTTCTGCCCAAACGAGAAATTCCTCCGGATCATTACTTCCATAGAATGGAAGATTGGTATATCTTCGGCCTGTCATGGTTATTGCATATGCAAAACAGCAAGCTTATATGTGGTATAGGAAAATATGTAGAACTCTCACAACCTCACCTCTCTTACCAACCAAAGCTCTTATGAATTCCCTGCCGCGGATTACAGAGAAACAAATGTGTGGTGGTAACTGAAAGTGATGGCGAGGCGAATACAAGACTAGAGAGTACAGATTACGGTGGTTTGTATGTGGAGCTTGGTGGAGAATAAAACAAGGAATGCAATCTAAATTCTAGTTATTGTAATATTAAGTAACAATCCAAACTAGAAGTTCTCTGTCTAGTGCTGATCACAGAATATGAATGAGATGTAAATCGATCACACACACACGCAAGGAAATTTCAGATTTGATGCAAACAAGGAGTATGATTGGGATGCAAGTGTTGCAATCAAACCCAACCAAAATTTTGCACCTAAACAAGGATAGCACACTGGTTGCACTACTTGATATGAAAACTTTCAGCACTTGTGCACATAAACCTACTGATCTTTCAACCTTTCTTTCTCAGTTTTTCTCTATTCTTTTTTTTTTATTTTTCTTTCTTATCTTTTTTTTGACACACTTTTTTTTATAACTAAACACAAAGACCAGATTAAGACACTTGCACAATTAAGATAAGAACAAAACACAACCGGTAGCTATAATAGGATCAAAGTTTACGCGAAGGACATGATATGAGTTTTCAGATTTTTTTTGTAGGGATTTTCAGATATATAAAGAGGCTCAAAGGACACGCAAAGGATAAAGATCAGCAACTAAAACAAAGACTCTAATGAACTGAAACTTAACAAAACTCACTAAAATAACAGATTGAAACAAAGGGCTAAAGCAATGTATTTTTTTAGGCTTTTTGGTGGATAGGACGAAATAAAATATATAAGTAGCTAAGGGAAAGAAATCCTACCGTGGTAACGAAAGCTTTGATACCAGATGATACGCTCAGGGGTCCCGATCTTCACGACGTAGGATGATCACCGATAACTAGCTGAAGAACAGCCGGATAACTTGCTGCAGGCAGCGATAACTAGTGCAACCTGGCAAATAAAACTCGAAGCCAACCACCGTCTTTAACCGGCAACCTGAATCGAGGATTCGCCCAACCACACTCTCAAAGAACCAACCAACACAGCCTACAATCAATCGAGGAAACCTCGAAGGGAGTAGGAGCACCAATTGGGAGCGGATGAAGCCGCCGCTTCTGTAAATCTCGCAAAGGAAATCACAAGAGCAAAGGGGTAGAGATCTCTCTCAATATTTGTTAGCACACAGCTGAACAAAAGGGGGGTTTGTATTCTATTATCAAAAGTCTGAGATTGCAATGAGTCTAGGAGGTATTTATACTAGCAACAGCCCTGCTAGATAGGTGGAAACTCGAAAAGAAAAATATAAGACGCACTATGTGAACGGGCCTCCTCGAGATGCCTTCCTGGAGAGTTTTCGCGTGGCTGCTGGTCTTCAGCGCAGTCTTCAGTGTTTTGGCAATAACTCTATCTTGGAAACTCCAAATGACATGCGGTTTGTTGGGTTGGAAAGTTAACTTGATAACCTTTCACACCATGTGCAGCATGTACCACGAAATATTGTAGATTGGTATAGTTTTGCATGGGAACTTGGACATCAGGCTGACTGCTGACTAGCTGACCAGTCTGTACTAAATCAGTCGAATCTCAACATTGGAGAATCCAAATCAAGTGAGAGAACTTGGGCTTGAAACTAGACTTGATAAGCTTTCCAACAAGTCCTCATGGGCCTTCATAGCTTTTGCGAGCAAAACGTTGTGACTGATTCTTTCTGATGGTTCTGTCACACGGGACTGGCTCGAACGTGATCCTCCTCTTTGGTTCACCCTTGGTGTCTTCTTGTCATCCTCCGTGGTGCACCTAAGCAATAGCAATGTGCACGACTTAGGTAGTATATAATTCTCATTAACATTAAAATGATTTTCAGAAAGTAGCGCGTGCACCTCTTGTTGTAGCTTCTTGGCTCGACTACGTGTAATTGGTCCATCGAAGACTTGGACTGGTGATGGTATAACTTGACTTGGAGGTTGTAACATGTTGTTGGTTGTCGTGGTCATATCACGGGGTTTCAGTCAGAAAGATGACTGACAACCGATAAAGATCAAAGCTTAACTCCTAAACCAGCCCGAGTTAGAGATAGGTGATATTAGCAAACTTGTAGAGCTATGTGAGGGCTTCAACTTTGTCAATATCGACTTGAGCTAGTTCGGCCTGGATTTGGAACTACATAGCCCTAAACTGGGGTACCTCGAACTGTAAGTCAGTCATGACTTAGCCAAAATGGTTAAGTGCTGAAATCAGCACTCCTAGCTGCCTTGTGGCCATGTTAGAGTAGGTTCTAGGCATTTTCATGAGATGACACCAAAACAACTTTTGTTCCTCATGAAATTTGGCACAAACTTTGTTAAGGTGGCACAGCCATGCAAAAACTCTAGGCCACACTTTTTGTTCGGTCAAACAAGGAAGGTCCTATAGGTCAACTAGTCAAAGCATGAGTCAAAATGGAATTAGGGCATGGCATGAACATAAACCCTAGGTTATTTTGCACCACTAACAAGATACACATATTACCAAGGCCTTAAACACACCTTAGCATCATCTATGCATAAGAGTTACTCAAGTAGGCATTGAAACACTATTGCTATAACTAATGAAACATCACTAACATAATTATTGAAACCTAATGTTGCAATGTTGCAACGTCATGTTTCAAGCAAGGATGCACATGAAATGATGATGCTTATGGTAATGTCATGCCATGATCATGCATTAAGAATGCATTATGAGGCTAACTAACACCAGGGGTGTTACACAGGTGTCGATGGAGCCTTCCCTCAGGTTGAGGATTCACTGGTTTGCAGACTAGTTGATGACCATAGGCAAGTAATTGGCCATCATGTCTTCATCGTCGTGCGCTACTTGGATAGCGATTTCGTATAGTGTTATCCACTGTTCGGGATTGGCCTTCCCGTCGTAGGTGTCCAAATCACGGAGCTTAAAATTTCTTGGCCAAACGACGACACGGAGCCGATCGGTGAATGGTCGGAGGCCGTGGATATAGCCGGCCGCGGTGCGTGGCCACGGCGGAGTATGCCATGTGCTTCATCATATTCCCGCCTGCGCTGCATCTAAGATGCATATCGCTCCTCTTGGTTGTTCTTGATGCGATTCCTCAAATTCAAGTTGGCGCTAAGATGGTCACGGAGGTCGTCTCTAGGCTGCTCCACTTCCTGTTCAGCACCACGTTGTCTACCACGACCGCCATCGCGGTTTGCAGTACGCTCGCTTCCATGACGTGCGCCACGCTCGCCTTGTTGGTTGTGTTCGCCCCCTTGATCAACATCATGCTCGCCTCGCTGGTCAGCATTGTGTCTTCTGCCTTGATCTCGGGGATGGTGTGCCTCATAGTTCTCGTCGTGGCCCTGGTAAAGATAGGGACCTCCCTGTTGCCAGGAACCTCATTGTCGATGACTTCGGGTGGTGGTCGCAGATGGAGCGAGTGTACGCCTCTCGTTGACCTGGACTGTGGCCGCCTTCAAACAAGCCTTGACAGCATCGAGTGCCAGGGATTCAGGGAGTTTATTTAGTTCATTCATGGTGACGGCAATGTTGGTGCTCGGCGTCTTGAAAACTTGCTGGTTGTCGCACATGTCGAATGCGTCGACCAGATCACAGCAGATATCGCGCTGGCCACCCGCGTCTACATTAGCCTCATCCTCTTCGACATTCTCTGAGTCGACTCTCAGATCCCTACGATCGGTGTTTCTTTCCTCCTGAGTGACCCTCTCTTGATCAGTCTCCCCATCGCGAGGGGGCTCGTCATTGCTAACGGCGAAAACGGTGACAACGAAACCAGGTGGAAAAGCCAGGAACTCTTGCCCGTATGGATCAATGAGGGTGCGGGTATAGTTAGTCCTGTGAGATATGGTAGATCTGGTACTTTCTTCTAGGATTATAGAGAGCGAGTCCTCTCTGATCTGCCTGATCTCTACTATGTTAACAGTAGGCACAGGGTGGTCTGGTCTAGGCAGATCTAACAGATATAAATCCGAAACATGGTCGTGCTCAGTGGGATCCATGAACAGACGTGGCATGCGGGCAGTGTACTCAGACGTCACGTTCACCAGCCCGTATGGGTAGGTGTTGAATGAGTGCTCCATTAGGGCTTCGTAATCCCCCGACCTCAGGTTGATTGTAGTTCGTGGTTGGTAACAAATCGTTCGCCCCTGTAGAACCATCGTAATCACCAGATCGGAGTCAAGATGCCTCTGGCGGCCAGCCCGAGTAGGTCGAGAATGGCAGATGGGACCATAGCCATCCTCAGCAGATCGATCTCTGATCGAATCTACTAAGGTTAGGATTTTAACCAGGCCTATGGTGACTCGATCGATAGACTCGATCAAATCGATGTCGTCGAGACGCCTCCCTTGATAGCGGGGAAGCGGACGGCGGGTGGTCGGAGGAGGTGACCCCGAGACTAGTCCCGAGATCGAATCCGCCGTTGTTGATGTAGATTCGGTTGGCGCAGGAGGAGCCTACACCGCCTCCACGACTTTA
Source organism: Saccharum hybrid cultivar R570 (assembly GCA_038087645.1). Taxonomy (NCBI): domain Eukaryota; kingdom Viridiplantae; phylum Streptophyta; class Magnoliopsida; order Poales; family Poaceae; genus Saccharum; species Saccharum hybrid cultivar. The sequence continues at coordinate 1,880,019 of JAQSUU010000704.1, read as the reverse complement.
GTGGGGCCATCAGCGTCGGGGGTCCAGGTGAACGTCCTGATCGTGAACGTTAGGCCCACTGGAAGGACCATGGAAGTAGGGAAGTTGACCATCTGACTCACCATGGAGTCTGCACGCAACCCAATACCTAACATGCCATTGTCAACGAGATGTGGTCGGCAGTCTACCAAGGGGTATGCCCACGATAGTAGTTTATCGGTGGAGGTGCGCAAGATAATGAACTAGATGGTGACACAAGATGAACACAGGGTTTATCCAGGTTTGGGCCATGAACTGCGTAATACCCTACGTCCTGTGTCTCTGTGGATTGTATTGATGATGATGACGATCAGGTGTTTTGAGGGGGGGCTTGCCCACCTTATATAGCCCGGAGGGGGCAAGGTTACAGATCTACTTTGTTAACAGTAGGCACAGGGTGGTCTGGTCCAGTCGATTATAAAAGCTGTATCCGTGGAGGATACAATATCTATCCTAACCGACTTTGTTTCCTTGATCATTAAGTAGTCTCTACTTGCTCCACACGGTTTCGCCAAGTAGTTCAGAGATCCGCGCAGCCCTTTCTGGCGAGGTTGGCCACCTTGGAGCTATGAGGGTATATGGGTTTATACCCCCACAGTTATGTATCAATAGGGGGAGATTGGTGCTCTAGAAGAAAGACAAGGTCAATGAAAAATCGTGGCCCAGATTACTTACATGGCATGTTTAAAACAAAAGAGGTAGATATCTAGAGAACTATCATGGTGAACAATCTGATGGTGAATACAAAAATGTTTAGGATAGCCATATACAACAATGAACAGGTGAAAGGATCATGATGCCCAAGAGGGGGGTTGAATTGGGCTTTTCTAAAAATTATTGCAAGAATTAAATCCTACTAAGCCATAATTCACCCCTAGTGCCTACAAGTGTTCCTAGTGATTCTATCGATAAAAGTTTTGCACCTTAAGTTCCAATCCTAGTCTAGCATGGCAATTTTAGGAAAGTAAACCAAGCAACAAAAGTAATACGTGAAAGTAAATTGCTTGAAACTAAAGGGTTAGGAACACGGTGATGTTTTCCCGAGGTATCGAAGAGTTGTCACTCTCCACTAGTCCTCGTTGGAGCACCCGCACAAGAGTGTAGGTCCCCCTTGATCCATGCAAGGATCAAGTGCTCTCTACGGGCTGATTCTTTGACACTCCGTCGCGGTGAATCGCCCACAACCGCTCACAAGATGAGTTGGGTCATCCACAAGCTCCGCCGGATGATCACCAAACTCCCAATCACCACCAAGCCGTCTAGGTGACGGCTATCACCAAGAGTAACAAGCAAGAACTCTCACTTGACCAAAACAAGCCTAATGAGAAGGTGGATGCACACTTGGTACTCCCTAGTCACTAATGAGGGATCTCAAACATGGATTCTCAAATCATAACCCTCACTAGAGCTCTTCCACTTCCTTGCACTTGAAAAGTGTTTCTCAACTGAACAAATGAGCAAGAGACCTCAAATAGAGGTGTAGGGGATGTATTTATACTCCCCACAATCAAATCCAACCGTTATATGCCAACTCAGCAATTTACGTACTGACCGGACGCGCCGGTCGACGTGACCGGATGCGTTCGATCGGTGGCAACGGTCGAATTTGAAACCAACGGTGCTGAGTGACCGGACGCGCAGCGAGTCCGATCAGGAGTGACCGGACACGTCCGATCGTGCAAGAACCTTACTGTACTTTGACCGGACGCACGGTGGAGTCCGATCGGTGATGATCGGACGTATCCGGTCAGCGAAGTACTTCTCTTGAACTGGACCGGACGCATTGTAGACGCGTCCGATCGATTTCCCAGTTGCGTCCGATCAGATCACTTACCCTCTCTGACTCTGGTCAACTCGATCACCGCGTCCAGTCCATGGGAGGACCGCGTCCGGTTGACTGAGTTGAAACTTCAGTGACTACCAGTACTGACTGGATGTGTCCGGTCAAGGCAGAGACCGCGTCCGGTCAAGGATAAAAGGCTCAAACGACTTCGAAACACGATGCAACTTGAACCGAGTTCCTTCCAACTGAACTTTGGGCTTCATCTGAGCTACCTAGTGCTAAGTTTGACAAGTGTGCACCACACCTAAACAAAAGACTCACCTAGGTCAAGCTACTCGCTCATGCCCCCCTTTATAGTACGGCCAAAGGAGAAAAGCGAAGATCCTAACGACTATTCCGAACATAACTCAACTCCTCGATGTTCGGAACTAACCGTCCTTAATCTTGATGTTAATCCTTTGAAAACTGAAATGATTTCCATCAAGGGGCATGAAAACCATAGTGCCCAAAATAGTCTCCATTCCCATGACCTAACTTACCAAAGTTTCTGCAAAACACACGTTAGTCATGGTAATAATGCGTTGTCATCAATTGCCGAAATCAACACTCGGGGCCTAGATGCTTTCAATCTCCCCCTTTTTGGTGATTGATGACAACACCTTGATTAAGTAGATTTAAGAGTTAAGGTTTTCGAACATGCTTGGTTCACATAAGGAAAAAGGCAATAAGCACAAGGGGTTAGGAATTGCTTATGTGCTCCAAGCCAACAGGGTGTAATCATAAGATGAAACATGAAGGGTTAGTACACAAAAACATAGCTCATATGAAATCAGAGTAAGGCACGGAAGCAAAACCTTATGAGCTAGAATCAATCATGTAAGTATGCAAGTCACCAAAACTACTCTCCCCTAGATCGCCGGTTGAACGATCATGCTCTCACAACTCACACTTACCAGAGCGTCGAGGCAATTGATCCATACATTACCACCCAAGTGGATGGCATCCATACAATATCACGCCGTATGGACGATGAAACAAAAACAAACAAAGCCCCCAAGTTAGTCTTTATAATAAGCCACCTAAGAGTCCTTATTTGGGCTAAGGGATGTGATCACTGGCATACCTAAAAATAATTTTTAGTGTTTTAACCCTTTTTCATAATCAAATACTTTTGTTTTTAAATACTCATATGATGTGTTTAATGTTGAATTATGCTCCGGTACCAGCTGTAACAGAACCGACCAAATTATAAGAGCACAAGTACAAAAACAAGCACCGAAGCGCTCAAATTTTCGAACTTGAGCCCATATAATCCCGGTAGTCAATCAAAACCACGAAGGATTTCAAACCAACTTGCTTACAACCAGGATCGCATCATTCAACATACAACATCATACGTTATATTTCACAAGTAGATCTGAACTAAGTTTTCACAAACGGAGTCGCAATTATTACAAACCAAGTTTATAAAAGTAGCGGAAGCAAACGCACACCAGTTGATTAACTACTGCCAGTCTTGATGATCAACATCCCGCAAAAGCATGAGAAAAGTACATAAAAGATGATCACGCCCAAGTGATCTAGTCTTCTTCAACCGCAGGGTGGAGACAAGTCTTGCAGAAGCCTTGATAGAGCATATCATCTGCAACAGGAGGGAATAAACCCTGAGTACTGGAATGTACTCAGCTAGACTTACCCGTCGAAAACCAGAAATAAGATGACACCAAGGATTATGCAAGGCTTACACAAGGGGCTAGCTGACATAACATTTGCATAAAGGCATAAGTAATTGATACTCTTATAACCTGTACTAGCAGTTATTTTTAGCATTTACCTGTCATCTATCTTAGCACCTGTACTAAACATGCACTTGATTATAATCAAACAACATGATTATTATATCCATAGCAGGTATATCATTATGGCAACATTGTATCATTCCCTTAACCACCAGTTCATTTTAATGAGGTCTACGTTGCCGCTGCTCAAGTCAAGTGCTCACTAACCGGGAGCGACGGCGATTCGAATCGAATTCCTATCCAGCTGGAGGGGTATTTCTAACACTCACTGCGCAGGCCCCTGCCAGGGTCGCACAAGCCACCTTTTCATATGATTCAGGAATCGCGGGTCCGAATGATGTCGCGACCCCAAGGGCGACACTCTGCCAGGTGATAGGGACTCTAACCCCCCCTTGGTCTCACGCCAATGTCCCCAAGCACATCCTTTCTCTCCTCCAAGAAGCAACCTACCATTCGATTCCCGGCCTGAACCACATTACTCGGCTTCGCGGTCGGAACGACTTATCCGGCCAACTAAGTGTTAGACTGCGTTCAACATGACTCAAGGACGTACAGCGAATCGGTCCTTAAACGACTCAGACGGGCATAGTTCCACACCCAAGACGTGAAGTGTCTTGCGGCTGTACTATCGAACTCCCGCCCGGTCTCAATTTTATTTTTAAGCATGGTTCCATCCACGATAGCCATACAGCCACTCGTGACTCCTTCCTACATCTCGCGGATGACCGGAAATCACCCGACTTCTACCGTACTAAGCAGGGCTAAGCATTGACACGTGCCTAAACCTAAATTAGGATTAAGTACGATATCTGAACAAGGACAGGTATAATGCAACAAGTGTTTTCATATAACTCCTACAACTTAATGCAGAAAACAATTAAAAGTACTCAAGATTAATTTATAAATCAGTAGGTTCAGCATGCACCGGGGCTTGCCTTTCAGAAAGGTCGAGGGCCGGTGGTCTGGGCACTCAGGAAGGTCGTCTGCGGGCACTCCTTCGCCTGCTGGATCCTCGGGCTCCTGCTGTTCCTGGTCCTGGACTTCCTCCGGAATCACAGGCTCGAACTCGAGGAGAGTTACCCCCTCCGGTACACCTATTGCATGAATGCACAATAAATACCATGGATGCATAAATGGGTGCAACATGCTTGGAATGAAATACATTTCAGAAATAAAATACTCTATTCAAGTTATTTTATTAGTACGTGCAAATCTCTTCTCCGGTGGAGAAGTACTTACCTAATCTACCCAACCTAAGAGATAGTTGTTCCTCTTCGGTTAAGGCCCTAACACCTAACAATACAAGAGTAATATTACTTAGGTTACCACAGTAAAACATTCTGGACAGCAGCTCAAGAATTCTAACATAACTGAAGAATCTCAACTCCAAAAGATATGGTCTAAGACAATCTGGAAAGCTTATGAATTGCTCTACAAGTCATTTTCAGACCTCAACCCTTAATTCCTAAGTTTTCTATTTCGAATTCCTCAAGTTCCAGAATCTGTCCTCTCTAAACAGAGAGCAGTCAATTCTGGACTGTCACTTAAAATAGCAACAACTCCCAAACTCCTAAGCCAAATGTTTCTAAATTTTGACACAAGCTAATTTATCAATTTTACTACAACTTTGGTATTTACAAGTTTTCCAGCAACCACCTTTATCCAAAGTCAAACCTAGAAATACTATCAGCTGTCCAGAAAACCTAAAATTGCAAAGATTAAATATTTATTGATGTGGCAAACATTCTCTAAGACCAAACTAATACTACTATAAGTTCACAAAGGTCACAAAAACACCAGAAAGTAAGGTGTGCCCACCTAGAATATTTATTTAAACTCATTTCTTAATTTACTTAAGTAATTAAGTGGAATCAAACATGTATGTAAACTGCTCCTAAAATTCTACAAAAATTACAGGGGACTCTCTGACCCAAAAAGAGACTACTGTAAAATTTTGAACTCAATTTATTCACAGGAACTTCCTACACAAAATTCCCAAGCCAAAAAGGCTGATTTTTGTATAAATAACAAAGCACAGTAAAAAGTGTCAAACAACAGATTTCTAAATTTTCTTAGACACTCTAGGGTACCAAAACATTCTCCAAAAATTTATAAGAACATTGCACATGTAGAAAAATTACTAAAATTCATTTAAGTATTTCCTAGAATAACAAGATAGCATTATAACTTGAAAAGTACTTAAGCACTACTGTCCAAATTTTTACCAGAGCTAGAGCAAGTATAAATTAGCCTACCCACCAAATTTCATAATTTTTGGAACATTGAAACTCAAGATATAATTTAAACAAGTTTGCATGTGATTTAAAACACATTTCAAAGACCTATTTAAATATCCCAAAAACTAAACATCACATAGCAAACTCATATTTTTCTAAAATACTACACCTCATGCAGATCCTAACAAAATTTATCTCATGATTTTTTTGAGCAAGTAAAACCCTAGATCTACATTTTCTAAACTTATCCAAAATTCTGTAGCAAAAATAAATAAAAATGAAAAAGATCTCATTTTATACTGGGCCGGCCCGGGAAAGGACGCGGCCCATGGCGCTCGCGCGCGGCCCGTGACACACGCGCGGCCTGCTTAGCCATCCCGCGCGCGCGCGGGTGCTGACAGCGCGGGCCCGCAGGTCACAGAGAGAAGAGCGAAGGGGGAAGAAGGCCGCGACTCCGGCGAGCTCAAGCTCGCCGACGACGGCGCTTCCGGCGACGGGAAGAGCACCAACGGCTTCCCCGTGACCCTCCGCATCGACCAGACCCATCTTGGCTGACCCTAACCCAACCTAACTACGATGGCCATGGCGACCACGGCTCGGAGGCGGCACCCGGTGGCGGTCCGGCGAGCTCCGGTGGCCAGGGACCTAAGTGAGGTGTACTACGGCTTGCTGAGGACATGGCGGACCCCTCCATGCCAAGGAAGAGGACAGAGGTGGAGTGAGTGCCGCTGGCCGCATGAGCACCGCACCGGCGGCCATGGCGCGGCAGCGCACGACGGTGTTCTGGCGTGTGCCGGCCATCCCAACCGGTAGCGTCATCACCTAGACTGCTCTACCCATCCCGGAACCCAGAACACTTAGCGGGAAGACTGGAGGGTGACCGTAGGGAGCTGGCCACGGTGAGCCGCCGCGCGGACAGTGCGCCGGCAAGGACTTCCGGTGGCGGAAAATGAAATTCGCCCTCACCTCGACACAATCCGGTCAAGCCACGGTTGGAGGAGGTGGAGGGGATTCGGGTGGAGCGGTGGACGGGATTTGGAGGACGGGGGTGTGACGGTGAGCTTGCACGAGCACAGAGCGGGCTGCGGCAACAATGGCACCTTCGTTCTCCGCCTCGGTGAACCCGGCCAGAGCGAGAGGGAGGAGGAAGGAGAGTGAGCGCGGGTGATGGGGACTGAGGTGTCGACTCCCACTTCACTCACGCGCGCGAGCTCGCGACGTGGAGGCGATGGCAGGGCGCGAGCGCCACGCAGCCACCGGGCTCTGCCCGAGCGCCACGACGCGAGCCGGCTGCATGGCGTCGCCGTTTACTGAATGGAGGTCGTTCTCGTTCGACTGACAGAGCAGTTTCATCGTCGATTAACTCCCAAACCAGTGAGAACCAGGCGTGGTTGAGGTTGGCAATGTTGTAGAGCTACATGAGGGCTTCAACATTGCCAATAGGGTCGTGAGCCAATTCGGCTTGGTTAGTGAGATACAATGCTCCAAAGTGAGGCACACGAAGTCTGAACTGAGTTTCAGTTATTTTCCCCCGACTGAAACTTGATTTTCGAAGCACGCTAACTCAGAAACGGTTGGGAACCAGGCTTGGGTGATGTGGACAATGTTGTAGAGCTACATGAGGGCTCCAACTTTGTCAACTGGCTCAAGGACTGGTTTGGCCTGGTTTGTGAGTTACAAGTTGTCAAAGTGAGGTACAGTGAAACGGTTTTCAGCTTCACACTTAGCCAAAATTTGCTAAGTCCCAAAACAGCCCCTAATACTGACTTGTGGGCCATTTTTGAGCATGTTCTGGTCATTTTCATGAGATGGCCATATTAGAACTTTTGTTCCTCATGAAATTCTCTACAACTTTGCTTAAGGTTGCTCCTCCATGCAAGATCTCTAATTTGGACTTTTTAATTGGTCAAACTAGATCACTCTAGGGGTCCAACTTAGTCAACAACATTTGGAAGGGCAATTTGGTAATTTTGGTCAACATGAACATTGCTCCACTACTTACCCTAAATGTAATTAAGGTGTTATAAGACCTAATTAGCCACTCTACACCTTGGTTGCACAAAATTCCTAGTGTCATATTCTTTGGAACAAGTATTTCAATACTTTCACCCAAATGTTGCAAGCCCATGTTGCACATGTTGCATGAGTGTGTTGCATAACACTTGCTAGTTATGTTACACTAAAGTGGTTGACATGTCTCACAAGGAAATTGCACATAAGGTACTTATGTTTTGCACACTACTCACTTCTTACTTCACATGAAATATAAACATATCATAAGCTTATGCATGAAATGAATGATGCTTGCTTATGCTCATGCAAATGCAATGCAATTAAGGAGCTAAACACCTGGGGTGTTACAGCCCTCCCCCCTTATAAAAAATCTCGTCCCGAGATTTGGAAAGCGTACCATTTTTCATAGAATTCCTTATAACCATCCCGCAAATAGTCCTCCCGTTCCCATGTAGCGTCACTTTCACTACCCTGATTACTCCACATTACTTTATACCACTTAACCACTTTGCTTCTAGTCACTCGTTCCTGAGTATCGATCACTCGGACTGGCTTTTCTTCGTAAGTTAGATCAGATTCCAGCCTTATATCTCCTAAAGGGACTCTTTCTTCAACAACTCGAAGACACTTTTTGAGCTGAGATACATGGAAGACGTTGAATATGGCACTCATTTCTGGTGGTAACTGGATTTTGTACGCAACAGCTCCACTCTTGCCTATGATTTGGAAAGGACCCACGTATCGTGGCGCAAGTTTCCGCTTAACACCAAAACGTTGGACACTCTTCATTGGAGAAACTTTCAGATAAACGAAGTCTCCAACTTCAAACTCGAGCGGTTTTCTACGACGATCAGCATAACTTTTCTGTCTAGCTTGGGCTGCAGCCATATGTTTTTGGATGGTACGGACTTGTTCCTCAGCTTCATGAACAAAATCAATACCATAATATCTCCTCTCACCAGCTTCTACCCAGTTTAGTGGGTTCTACACTTACGACCGTATAAAGCTTCGAATGGGGCCATCTTAATACTCTCTTGGTAACTATTATTGTACGAGAATTTGGCTAGAGGTAACCATTTTTCCCAAGAACCCTTGGATGATATTACACATGCCCACAATAGATCTTCCAAGATTTGGTTAACCCGTTCCGTCTGTCCTGACGTCTGGGGGTGATAAGCAGAGCTTCTCACTAACTTGGTCCCCAGAAGGTGATGCAAGTGCTCCCAAAAGCGAGCGGTGAACTGGGGACCACGGTCAGATATGATAGTACGAGGTATCCCATGGAGCCGGACTATCTGATTGAAGTACAACTCAGCATAGTCAGTGGGACGATAGTCCACTCTAACTGGAATGAAGTGAGCCGATTTGGTCAAACGATCCACAATTACCCAAATGGAGTTATGATTTTTGACAGTAGGGGGAAGACCAACAATGAAATCCATACTTATCTCTTCCCATTTCCAACCTGGGATAGAAAGTGGTTGAAGCAACCCAGCTTTCATATGCACAGCTTTAACTCTGCAGCAGGTGTCACACCTAGCCACATATGCAGCTATCTCTTTCCGCATCTTGGTCCACCAATAGTATGGCTTCAAATCATAATACATCTTATTGCTACCAGGATGGATGGACAACTTAGAGGAGTGTGCTTCAGACATAATATCATTTCGAAGCTCCCGGTCCTTAGGTACAACTAACCTATCTTTGAACCATAGTACACCCTCTTCATCTACCCTGAACTATGTAGTTTCTTGCTCTTTCATCTTACGCTTGATGTGGAATATACCCGGGTCAGTCTTTTGGAGGTCCATAATTCTGTTTTTGAGAGTACAACTGACAGTGATGTTGTACAAGACTGCTGGATGTAGAAGGCGAGATCGATGAAAATCAGTTTCAACCAAGGAATGGCAATGAGACTTACGGCTTAAAGCATCCGCAACCACATTTGCCTTGCCAGGATGATAGTGCACTTGAAGGTTATAATCTTTAATCAACTCGAGCCATCTTCTTTGACGCATATTTAACTCGGGTTGGGTGAAGATGTATTTGAGACTTTTGTGGTCTGTGTAGATATTACAAACATTGCCCAACAGATAGTGTCGCCAGGCTTTCAAGGCATGCACAACTGCGGCGAGTTCTAAGTCATGCGTTGGATAATTCGCCTCATGCTTCCGAAGTTGTCGAGAGGTATATGCAATTACCCGGCCTTCCTGCATCAACACACCTCCCAAACCTATGCCTGAGGCATCACAATAAACATCAAATGGTTTCTCGATATCCGGTTGTGCCAAAACCAGAGCTGAGGTTAGGAGGGTTCGCAGTTGGTGAAAAGCCGCATCACACTCAGGAGTCCAGACAAACCTGGTGTCTTTCTGCAGCAACCGAGTCATTGGCTTGGCTATTTTGGAGAAATCCGGGATGAATCGACGATAATAGCTAGCCAAACCAAGAAAACTCCGGACCTCGTGAACCGAGATAGGAGCCTTCCAGTTCAGTACTTCCTGTACCTTGGCGGGGTCCACCATAATTCCTCCATCGGACAACACATGCCCAAGGAAAGGTACTTCTCGAAGCCAAAATTCGCACTTACTGAACTTTGCATAAAGTTGATGTTCACGCAGCCTTGTGAGGACTATATGCAGATGTTCAGCGTGATCTTCCTCATTCACAGAATATACCAGGATGTCATCAATAAATACCACCACAAACTTGTCCAATTCGGGCATAAACACCGAATTCATCAAGTACATAAAGTGTGCGGGGGCGTTTGTCAAGCCGAAAGACATAACAAGATACTCATAAAGACCGTATCTGGTAGAAAAGGCTGTCTTTGGAAAATCTTCCGGGCGGATTTTAATTTGATGGTAGCCAGATCTTAGATCGATCTTGGAGAAAACTTTAGCTTTAGACAACTGATCGAACAAGATGTCGATACGCGGTAAAGGGTACTTATTTTTGACAGTGACTGCATTGAGAGGTCTATAATCTACGCACATCCGCAACGACTGATCTTTCTTCTTTACAAAGATAGCAGGACATCCCCACGGAGACGAACTAGGACGAATCAACCCCTTCTTCAAAAGTTCATTCAATTGCACCTTAAGTTCAGCGAGTTCATTTGGAGGCATCCTATAAGGTCTCCTAGAGATGGGCGCCGTGCCAGGCAACAACTCAATTTTAAATTCCACATCCCGATCCGGAGGGAGCCCCGGCAAATCATCGGGAAAAACGTCCAAAAACTCATTTACTATGGGAATTTCAGCCAACGCCTTGGCTTGCACAGCATGTACTTCCCCAGACAAATCAACTTTTCTGGGAAGTTGTAACAGAAAACCCTTTTGACCTGTAGGATCTCTGAGCATAACTACCCGAGTGGATGTATCAATGAGTACCCCATTCTGACTCATCCAATTCATGCCCAAGATAACATCTATGCCTAAGCCCGGCAAAACCACTAAGGCAAGCGAGTACTTTCGCCCTTCTATCTCAAGCTCAAGATTCCCCACTACTTTATTTGTGGAAATATTCCTACTTGCTGCGCTAATACAATAACCCCCACCTTCGACAGTATGCAATTTGTGTGCAAACTCTGATGCAAACTTAGGACTAATAAAGGAATGCGAAGCACCTGAATCAAAAAGTACCACTGCAGGGTGTTGGTCAACTAGGAACTTACCAGCAGTGACAACCTCACCAGATGGAATTTCCTCGATACTGTTATAATGAGCGTGGCCCTGACGGCCACCTTGGTTGACATTCTTCTTGGGGTAAGGACAGTTTCTAGACCAATGGCCTGGCTTGTTGCAGTTCCAGCAAGGCATGTTGCTAGGAGGGACACTGGAGCTGCCTTGGCCCGAAGTACTTTTTGGCAGAGCCACTGTATATGCCTTACGAAACCCAGTCTTCACTGGCGCCTTCTTTTGCGGAGGACGGAACTTAGCATTCGTGGCAGGGGGGCGAGGAGGAGCCCTCGGGGCAGCTGGAGCTCGAGACTGTGAAGCACTCGCCTCAATGGCCCTCTTGCGGCTCTTAGAGGCAGAATAGATAGCATTGTTGTTCTCTTGAGTCAGAGCATCACTGATAAATTCATTGAAAGTAGTGCACTTGCTAGTGCCCATAGTCTTCATCAACTTTGGGCCGAGGCCTCTTTTAAAGCTAGCAATTTTCTTGGAATCGGTATCCACAAACTCTGTGGCATACCTTGCCAGGTTGTTGAAAGATTGTAGATATTCAATCAAACTTTTATTTCCCTGTGATAGCCTCATGAATTCTGTGTGCTTGATAGCCATAAGACCTGGAGGAATATAGTTCCCACGGAATGCAGCCTTAAACTGGTCCCAAGCAATTGGAACATTTGCAGGCAGTGTGGAACGATAGTGGCTCCACCAAATACCCGCTGGACCATGTAGTTGGTGAGAAGCATATTCAGTCTTCAGTTCATCCGTCAAGCGAAGCAGACGAAACTTTTGTTCAATAGTGTTCAACCACTCATCAGCTTGTAGTGGTTCCTCCGCCTCCTTAAAGAGCGGGGGTTTAGTATCAAGAAAGTCCTTGAAATCACTGTATTGATTGGGTTCTGGGCCCTGGCGGCCAGGACGAGCCTCCCGGTTGGCAAGCTGGCGCATAGCATCAGCCAGCATGCGCTGCCCTTCGACCACGGTCTGCATTAACTCAGCCGGAGTAGGTGGTGGTGGAGGGGGTGGCTGTTCCTCATCCTCATTGCCACGACCCCGACGAAGATTGTACGACATCTGCAAAATGCATAACCAATGAGCACTGACGATGTGGGAAATTTGTAGATGAATTATTGTAAATATGTCAAACTGACTTCATGAAATAGACTTCTCAAAATACTCATGGCACAATAATTCATCACAACCGCACAATCCATTCAAGCGGATCAATTGGCGCAATCAAGCGAGAGAGTCCAGCAAGATGTACTTTGATAAAGGCTCACACACAAGGAGCACGGCAGTTACTGAACCGTTTACGTTAAAATCTACGTGATTTTTGATCTTTTGCCCGAGACTTGGATTCAATTTCAACGTGTTTAGTTGACTGAGAAAGGCTACTTCAAACTGATCACAAAGAGACTTCTCAACGGTAGAGCTCCATGGTGGATCATGACTAGCCACCTCGATACCAGCGCGTGCCAAGCAGCACAACCTTATGTCACGCGCCATAGGAGGCCCTCGGTTTCGTCGCGGCACCGAAGGGTGCTAATCGTGACACCAGCATCGAACGCCACACAACAAGACATCCAATTGCGATCGAAATTAACAGGCTCCAACTAAACATCCAAGAAACATAGGGTTCGACCTTACATCCCAAAAGTCAGTTATTACAAAGCCTCACTCCAACACAGGGAGGGCACAAAAGACAATCCTAACATTGTAGCTACGCGATGACTACACTAAGCATCGCCCTCAGAGTCGGTGTCAAGGATCTCCCCGCCATCCTCATCACTAACAGGCTCTAACTCCTCATCTTCTTCTTCTTCTTCGGGTTCTTCTTCTGGTGCTTCTTCTGGTGCGGCATCTTGAGGTCCATTGACCTCCACTTCATCATCATCTTCAGCCATGAAGATCCCTGAACCCATGTCCTCATCTACATTGTGGTTTCTAGGTAGCAGAGGATTAAGCTGGTTGTTCAGGCGATGCACTTCTTCATGAAGGTTGTCATTGTACTCTTTAGCATTCTCCAACTGTTGCTCGAGCTCAAACTGACGAGCTCTCAGTACGTTCTCCTCGTGCCAGGCTTCATCCCTCTGGTTCATGATACGGACCAGCATGCGTTGACAGTTGCGGTTTGCTACTGTCAACCTCTGGACTGCAAGGGTTTCCTGGTCACGATCACGAATCACTTGCTCCAGTTGCTGACGCGCTGCATTCCTGGCAGCAGTCACTTCAGCCAACTCTGCCCTCAGCCTTTCTACCTCAGTAGGCTCAGGGCGGGGCTCACGTGGAGCGAGCTGGTGACGCGGTGCCCTGCCTCCAGTGGACTTGCGAGCAGTCCTCTTGGTACGTGCCATCTGAAGCAACAAGATAAGATACGCCTTAAAGTGAGGATCATTTAGGGGATACGAAATTTACTTTAGTCGGGAGTACAGAAAATTTTAAGGAGGGAGTAAATGATATGTATGATATAATTAAATATGATGCATGCACGTTCCGTACGCCCTCTCACCTTAGTAGAAACCTAAAGTTCTAACGCTAGGTGGTGGCATACATACGTTCTCTCATATAAGCGAAACTATCGGTCTACTCGTTACGCTGTTAGTGTACCTGCAGAAAACCTCATTTCAGCCCAACAGTTTCCCAATATATGCACATAAGAAAGCAGTAATTTAAATACTTTCCATATACACATCCCCTGATGTATATACTTCAGTATCAAAGCTACCCGATATAAAGGTTCCCACAATTAAGTGCTTACGTAATTACATGGTTAAAACATGTAAGTATGCAAGTCACCAAAACTACTCTCCCCTAGATCGCCGGTTGAACGATCATGCTCTCACAACTCACACTTACCAGAGCGTCGAGGCAATTGATCCATACATTACCACCCAAGTGGATGGCATCCATACAATATCACGCCGTATGGACGACGAAACAAAAACAAACAAGGCCCCCAAGTTAGTCTTTATAATAAGCCACCTAAGAGTCCTTATTTGGGCTAAGGGATGTGATCACTGGCATACCTAAAAATAATTTTTAGTGTTTTAACCCTTTTTCATAATCAAATACTTTTGTTTTTAAATACTCATATGATGTGTTTAATGTTGAATTATGCTCCGGTACCAGCTGTAACAGAACCGACCAAATTATAAGAGCACAAGTACAAAAACAAGCACCGAAGCGCTCAAATTTTCGAACTTGAGCCCATATAATCCCGGTAGTCAATCAAAACCACGAAGGATTTCAAACCAACTTGCTTACAACCAGGATCGCATCATTCAACATACAACATCATACGTTACATTTCACAAGTAGATCTGAACTAAGTTTTCACAAATGGAGTCGCAATTATTACAAACCAAGTTTATAAAAGTAGCGGAAGCAAACGCACACCAGTTGATTAACTACTGCCAGTCTTGATGATCAACATCCCGCAAAAGCATGAGAAAAGTACATAAAAGATGATCACGCCCAAGTGATCTAGTCTTCTTCAACCGCAGGGTGGAGACAAGTCTTGCAGAAGCCTTGATAGAGCATATCATCTGCAACAGGAGGGAATAAACCCTGAGTACTGGAATGTACTCAGCTAGACTTACCCGTCGAAAACCAGAAATAAGATGACACCAAGGATTATGCAAGGCTTACACAAGGGGCTAGCTGACATAACATTTGCATAAAGGCATAAGTAATTGATACTCTTATAACCTGTACTAGCAGTTATTTTTAGCATTTACCTGTCATCTATCTTAGCACCTGTACTAAACATGCACTTGATTATAATCAAACAACATGATTATTATATCCATAGCAGGTATATCATTATGGCAACATTGTATCATTCCCTTAACCACCAGTTCATTTTAATGAGGTCTACGTTGCCGCTGCTCAAGTCAAGTGCTCACTAACCGGGAGCGACGGCGATTCGAATCGAATTCCTATCCAGCTGGAGGGGTATTTCTAACACTCACCGCGCAGGCCCCTGCCAGGGTCGCACAAGCCACCTTTTCATATGATTCAGGAATCGCGGGTCCGAATGATGTCGCGACCCCAAGGGCGACACTCTGCCAGGTGATAGGGACTCTAACCCCCCCTTGGTCTCACGCCAATGTCCCCAAGCACATCCTTTCTCTCCTCCAAGAAGCAACCTACCATTCGATTCCCGGCCTGAACCACATTACTCGGCTTCGCGGTCGGAACGACTTATCCGGCCAACTAAGTGTTAGACTGCGTTCAACATGACTCAAGGACGTACAGCGAATCGGTCCTTAAACGACTCAGACGGGCATAGTTCCACACCCAAGACGTGAAGTGTCTTGCGGCTGTACTATCGAACTCCCGCCCGGTCTCAATTTCATTTTTAAGCATGGTTCCATCCACGATAGCCATACAGCCACTCGTGACTCCTTCCTACATCTCGCGGATGACCGGAAATCACCCGACTTCTACCGTACTAAGTAGGGCTAAGCATTGACACGTGCCTAAACCTAAATTAGGATTAAGTACGATATCTGAACAAGGACAGGTATAATGCAACAAGTGTTTTCATATAACTCCTACAACTTAATGTAGAAAACAATTAAAAGTACTCAGGATTAATTTATAAATCAGTAGGTTCAGCATGCACCGGGGCTTGCCTTTCAGAAAGGTCGAGGGCCGGTGGTCTGGGCACTCAGGAAGGTCGTCTGCGGGCACTCCTTCGCCTGCTGGATCCTCGGGTTCCTGCTGTTCCTGGTCCTGGACTTCCTCCGGAATCACAGGCTCGAACTCGAGGAGAGTTACCCCCTGCGGTACACCTATTGCATGAATGCACAATAAATACCATGGATGCATAAATGGGTGCAACATGCTTGGAATGAAATGCATTTCAGAAATAAAATACTCTATTCAAGTTATTTTATTAGTACGTGCAAATCTCTTCTCCGGTGGAGAAGTACTTACCTAATCTACCCAACCTAAGATATAGTTGTTCCTCTTCGGTTAAGGCCCTAACACCTAACAATACAAGAGTAATATTACTTAGGTTACCACAGTAAAACATTCTGGACAGCAGCTCAAGAATTCTAACATAACTGGAGAATCTCAACTCCAAAAGATATGATCTAAGACAATCTGGAAAGCTTATGAATTGCTCTACAAGTCATTTTCAGACCTCAACCCTTAATTCCTAAGTTTTCCATTTCGAATTCCTCAAGTTCCAGAATCTGTCCTCTCTAAACAGAGAGCAGTCAATTCTGAACTGTCACTTAAAACAGCAACAACTCCCA
The DNA here is from genome assembly GCA_038087645.1 of Saccharum hybrid cultivar R570. Taxonomy (NCBI): domain Eukaryota; kingdom Viridiplantae; phylum Streptophyta; class Magnoliopsida; order Poales; family Poaceae; genus Saccharum; species Saccharum hybrid cultivar. The sequence goes on along the minus strand of JAQSUU010000704.1, from coordinate 1,863,225 downwards.
AACTCCTAAGCCAAATGTTCCCAAATTTTGACACAAGCTAATTTATCAATTTTACTACAACTTTGGTATTTACAAGTTTTCCAGCAACCACCTTTATCCAAAGTCAAACCTAGAAATACTATCAGTTGTCCAGAAAACCTAAAATTGCAAAGATTAAATATTTATTGATGTGGCAAACATTCTCTAAGACCAAACTAATACTACTATAAGTTCACAAAGGTCACAAAAACACCAGAAAGTAAGGTGTGCCCACCTAGAATATTTATTTAAACTCATTTCTTAATTTACTTAAGTAATTAAGTGGAATTTCAAACATGTATGTAAACTGCTCCTAAAATTCTACAAAAATTACAGGGGACTCTCTGACCCAAAAAGAGACTACTGTAAAATTTTGAACTCAATTTATTCACAGGAACTTCCTACACAAAATTCCCAAGCCAAAAAGGCTGATTTTTGTATAAATAACAAAGCACAGTAAAAAGTGTCAAACAACAGATTTCTAAATTTTCTTAGACACTCTAGGGTACCAAAACATTCTCCAAAAATTTATAAGAACATTGCACATGTAGAAAAATTACTAAAATTCATTTAAGTATTTCCTAGAATAACAAGATAGCATTATAACTTGAAAAGTACTTAAGCACTACTGTCCAAATTTTTACCAGAGCTAGAGCAAGTATAAATTAGCCTATCCACCGAATTTCATAATTTTTGGAACACTGAAACTCAAGATATAATTTAAACAATTTTGCATGTGATTTAAAACACATTTCAAAGACCTATTTAAATATCCCAAAAACTAAACATCACATAGCAAACTCATATTTTTCTAAAATACTACACCTCATGCAGATCCTAACAAAATTTATCTCATGATTTTTTTGAGCAAGTAAAACCCTAGATCTACATTTTCTAAACTTATCCAAAATTCTGTAGCAAAAATAAATAAAAATGAAAAAGATCTCATTTTATACTGGGCCGGCCCGGGAAAGGACGCGGCCCACGGCGCTCGCGCGCGGCCCGCGACACACGCGCGGCCTGCTTAGCCATCCCGCGCGCGCGCGGGTGCTGACAGCGCGGGCCCGCAGGTCAGAGAGAGAAGAGCGAAGGGGGAAGAAGGCCGCGACTCCGGTGAGCTCAAGCTCGCCGACGACGGCGCTTCCGGCGACGGGAAGAGCACCAACGGCTTCCCCATGACCCTCCGCATCGACCAGACCCATCTTGGCTGACCCTAACCCAACCTAACTACGACGGCCATGGCGACCGCGGCTCGGAGGCGGCACCCGGTGACGGTCCGGCGAGCTCCGGTGGCCAGGGACCTAAGTGAGGTGTACTACGGCTTGCTGAGGACATGGCGGACCCCTCCATGCCAAGGAAGAGGACAGAGGTGGAGTGAGTGCCGCTGGCCGCGTGAGCACCGCACCGGCGGCCATGGCGCGGCAGCGCACGACGGTGTTCTGGCGTGTGCCGGCCATCCCAACCGGTAGCGTCATCACCTAGGCTGCTCTACCCATCCTGGAACCCAGAACACTTAGCGGGAAGACTGGAGGGTGACCGTAGGGAGCTGGCCACGGTGAGCCGCCGCGCGGACAGTGCGCCGGCGAGGACTTCCGGTGGCAGAAAATGAAATTCACCCTCACCTCGACACAATCCGGTCAAGCCACGGTTGGAGGAGGTGGAGGGGATTCGGGTGGAGCGGTGGACGGGATTTGGAGGACGGGGGTGCGACGGTGAGCTTGCACGAGCACAGAGCGGGCTGCGGTGACAATGGCGCCTTCGTTCTCCGCCTCGGTGAACCCGGCCAGAGCGAGAGGGAGGAGGATGGAGAGTGAGCGCGGGTGATGGGGACTGAGGTGTCGACTCTCACTTCACTCACGCGCGCGAGCTCGCAACGTGGAGGCGATGGCAGGGCGCGAGCGCCACGCAGCCACCGGGCTCTGCCCGAGCGCCACGACGTGAGCCGGCTGCATGGCGTCGCCGTTTACTGAATGGAGGTCGTTCTCATTCGACTGACAGAGCAGTTTCGTCGTCGATTAACTCCTAAACCAGTGAGAACCAGGCGTGGTTGAGGTTGGCAATGTTGTAGAGCTACATGAGGGCTTCAACATTGCCAATAGGGTCGTGAGCCAATTCGGCTTGGTTAGTGAGATACAATGCTCCAAAGTGAGGCACACGAAGTCTGAACTGAGTTTCAGTTATTTTCCCCCGACTGAAACTTGATTTTCGAAGCACGCTAACTCAGAAACGGTTGGGAACCAGGCTTGGGTGATGTGGACAATGTTGTAGAGCTACATGAGGGCTCCAACTTTGTCAACTGGCTCAAGGACTGGTTTGGCCTGGTTTGTGAGTTACAAGTTGTCAAAGTGAGATACAGTGAAACGGTTTTCAGCTTCACACTTAGCCAAAATTTGCTAAGTCCCAAAACAGCCCCTAATACTGACTTGTGGGCCATTTTTGAGCATGTTCTGGTCATTTTCATGAGATGGCCATATTAGAACTTTTGTTCCTCATGAAATTCTCTACAACTTTGCTTAAGGTTGCTCCTCCATGCAAGATCTCTAATTTAGACTTTTTAATTGGTTAAACCAGATCACTCTAGGGGTCCAACTTAGTCAACAACATTTGGAAGGGCAATTTGGTAATTTTGGTCAACATGAACATTGCTCCACTACTTACCCTAAATGTAATTAAGGTGTTATAAGACCTAATTAGCCACTCTACACCTTGGTTGCACAAAATTCCTAGTGTCACATTCTTTGGAACAAGTATTTCAATACTTTCACCCAAATGTTGCAAGCCCATGTTGCACATGTTGCATGAGTGTGTTGCATAACACTTGCTAGTTATGTTACACTAAAGTGGTTGACATGTCTCACAAGGAAATTGCACATAAGGTACTTATGTTTTGCACACTACTCACTTCTTACTTCACATGAAATATAAACATATCATAAGCTTATGCATGAAATGAATGATGCTTGCTTATGCTCATGCAAATGCAATGCAATTAAGGAGCTAAACACCTGGGGTGTTACAGAAGTGTCCTCCTCTAACTCTGAGCTGTCATGCTGACCCTCTGTAGATACATGTGGAAGTGAAGCAGTCTGGGTCTGTAACGCAGGAGCAGGAGCTGATGACGTAGTAGCAACGAGAGCCGCAGTCTCTGTCACCTGAGCCTAAAGAGCACCAACCATGGGAGGATCAGTCGAGGCAACTGACAAAGGAATTGTCTCTGTAGTCCCAGCCCGTGTCACTGGAGGAGCCACTGTCTCTGATGTTGATATCTCTAAAGAAGTCAGAACTGTGGTATGAGAGGGTGTCGGCTGACCAGTCAACTCTCTGTATGACGCACTCAAATCAGTAGAGAAAGGAGTGCCAGTCAGAAGGTGAGGCCTAAGCTGAACTGATGGAGTGAATCCCGTCTGAATAGGAGTGTAGCCCGAGGACTGAAACGTCTAAGGCACCTGCTACTGAGGTGAGGTAAACTGAAAGCTCGGCTGTCCCTGACTCTAAAGTCCACTGGACTGTAAGGCTAGAGTAAGGACAGACGGAAGTGGAGGGACCCCAACAGTGACAAGGTGTCTCAATAGCTCGAGGTATACTGCTGGGTAGCTGCCTGCTGCCTCTATATCTCTAGCTGCTGCCTCTGAAACTCATCCTGACGAGCCTAAATCTGAGCGAATGCAGTTGCGTTGTCCTAAGCCTGTCGCTACAGCTAAACCTCCTACCTCTCCTGAGCCTGGGTCAGCCTCTTAAGAATAGCCACCATGGCTGGGTCTGAGCGTGAGGCTGAACCGGAACCACCGCCCTCATGGTTGTGAGAGCGAGGAGAGCGGTACCGAGGAAGTGGCTGATAATCATCATCAGTGCTGTCAGTGGCATCATCCTCGTCTAGATCAGATGGCTGAGCATCTAAGTCTGCAAGTTCTGCCTCTGCAAGGCCCTCAACAGTCTGGTCCTGCTCAGCTACAGTCTCTGGTACCTCTGCTCTCTGACGTTGTCCCTGTCTGGGTGCCTGCTCTCGGGTGATAGAAGCCCACAACTATCGGATATTATACTCAGGGAAAGCAGTCGTGGTGTCAAAAATCTCCGCTCTAATCTCAGCAGGTAGGTCACAAGCAGACTAAATAAGAAAGCAAATCCAATAGGCATAGGGTAGCTGACGGTGACCCTTGAAGCCCTCTGCCAAAGTATCCTTCATCTCATAGAGCATCAAATCCTAAATGTCAAACGGAATCTGAGAGATGAGGTGATGGACTACCCACAGTTGCATACGTGTCAAACCCTCTCGGTAGCCCAACCTCGGAAGTAGTGTCCTCCTCACTATAGCATCAAGCACTCTGGCAATGGGAGTAAGGCTAGCTGGTGGACGTCTAGACCCCTCACCAAATGGCTCGCGGAAGTACTGTCTGATCAAGTCTGAAGGTGACACAGTGCCTCCGTGTGGACGCCTTGGTGGTGAAGTCTGACCAAAGCACAACTGGTGGATCTTCGTCTCTGAAGCTGGTAGCCTGAGAATCTCCCGTACCCTGGCGCTGTACAGCCTGTGGTCATGACCTTTGAATGCAAAGTGAATGAACTCGTGAGCGGGGTCTATCCAAAGTGAGGAGTAGAACTCTCTAACCCAAGTACCACAGTATGCTCCTGTCTGACCCAGAAGATCTGACAATCCCTGTAGGAAAGAAATATGGGGATGGAGCTGCTCACCAACAACTACAACAAGTGCCTCAAGTCGACAAACTCTCTGTGGTCTGAAGGCAATACCACTGTCAACATAGGCTCTGTAAAAATCCTCGTGCAGAGGTGTGTAGAAACCCTCTGAAGCTCTGGTGTCCCGCTGAGGTGGGAACCACCGACCAACCTCGATGAATCGGAGGGCCTGAACCTATCGTGTTGTAGCTCCCCTCAGATCAAAGTGCTCAACTGGGGGCTGACCACGAGCTCTGGGAGGTGGACGACCTCCACGTCACGGACCCTCTGGCCTAGGTGTCACCTGAGCACGCGTGCGTCCTGAGCGACGACGCGGTGGAGTCTGCACTATCTGCTCCTGTGTCTCCTCTGTCTCCTCTGCAGGCTGCTCCTCCGTCTGCTCTATAGGCTGGTCCTCTGTCTCCTCGGTGGCCTCTGTACCGAGCTGTCGACCTTCAAGGTGAAAGCGATGCTCGCCAATGTGAATACCACTGCCTCTGCCTTCTCTCTCTGCTAGATCAGCAGCATCAGCCACTGCCTGTGCTATCTTTGCCTCTGTGAGCGTCCTCTTTCTCTTCTTGTTGGCGATCTTCTTGCGCTTGCCACGGGCAACCTCTATCAAATGTGGAGGACTTTCGTCCCTATCACTCGATGCACCACCAACATTCTTGCAGTGGGCCATGCTGACAAAGAATAACTGACACTAAAGAAGAACTGCCAAGCAAGAAACCCCCTGAATCAACTCACGACTACAAGATGATGAACTGACTCTCGTGAGGCTTGGCCTCAATCCGTATCCGCAGGCTTAGCCTCAGATTCAAAACTGATAGAAGTGCCAACTGCCACACACAAAGCACCGACAAGACTCACTGCAAAGATGGAATAGATAGAGCTACTTTTAAGCAATATATTTCAACTAATAGATGAGCGATGTCCTTATGAGAGCAAAAATAAGAGATAAGAAAAGAATAGAGAACGATATGCTACCTCAGACGAGCGAGACTCTAGTGAAAAGGTAAGAGACCTTGATGCGCAGGGGTTCCATGGGAACGACGGACGAGCGCTGAAATGCCGAGACAAACAAACAAGTGAATCAGAACATGATGAGATTTCATCAGCAAACCAAGTCTAGGTCAAGGTGACGCTGAAAGTCCTATGTTTGGTGTTGGTAATTAGTGACAATGCCTAAGTACTAATCCTATGCCTAAGTTGTATGTAGCATATGAGGATTAGTACATTCCAAGGTTGGTGGCAAGATGGACATGGTGATCATGATGGCCACACTTGGATTTGGACGCAACCCTATGTGATCAAGGCTAAGGTATATGCTTAAGGGTTGTGTTTTAGTAACCAAGACACCTAGTGGGTGTGGTTACATTATAGGATAGATAGCCGTACTATAAAGAGGGGAATGACGCGGCTATTGAACTCCTAAGTGCCTCTAGATGTGCATTTCATGATCATATGCATTTGGATAAAACTAATATCGCCTCTAAAAATGATTGTGAAAATGCTAACACACTCACACATGACGAAGATCACTTGGTGGTGTTAGCACGTTTGCGAAGGTGGTGGAGTTTGAGCGGTAGAGAGGGTTTGGGATCTCTCTCCCTCCCGTCGAGCTTGCGAGCGCGGGATTCAGACATTTTTGAGAAGTTGAAACGACTATTTTCCACTACGTCGAAAGTCCAGAAAAGAAACGGAGGCGAACGGAGGTCACAGAGGTGACCGGACGCTGAACCGGACGCGGTCCTTGCATGACCGGACGCGTCCGGTCAGTGTTCAGTGTCTGCGCGTTTTTCAGTTCGATGATCGGACGCGAGGCGCGTCCGGTCACTGATGATCGGACGCGTCCGGTCGTTCAGGGAGCTTACTGGACTCTAACCGGACTCTGGCACTGTCGCGTCCGGTCATTTTCTTCAGCGCGTCCGGTCACTGTTTCGTTGAGCGCTGCTCAGGCGACCAGCACGTCCGGTCATTCTCGGGACCAGCGCGTCCGGTCGTCTCCAGCGCGTCCGGTCTGCGCGATGAGCGCGTCCGGTCGTTGCTTCGCAGTTAGCCGTTGGGCGTCCGGCGCGTCCGGTCAGTTGGACCAGCGCGTCCGGTCAGTACTTCGCGAGTTAGCCATTGGGCGACCGGCGCGTCCGGTCAGTTGGACCAGCGCGTCCGGTCAGCGCGATTTCGGCTGTTTAAGTTTCTAACGGCTCTATTCGAAGGGGTACGTCTATAAATACTCGTTGGCCGGCTCAAGGCTCTATCTCTCGAACATTTGACATACTTGTGAGCATTTTGAGCTAAGCAACTCCCCTCCCACTCATCTCTCTTGCTTCTTTGCATATTCGAAGTGAGATTGAGTGATCCAAGTGCATTTGCATTGTGAGATAGCATCTAGTTGGCACTTGGTGGTTGATTTGCTGCGGGATTCTTTTTTCTCTTGGTGGTTGCCGCCACCTAGACGGCTTGGAGCAGCTTGGAGGCGTTGGCAAGAGTTGGTGATTGTTCTTGGCCACCTCCGGTGATTGTGAGGGGTTTGTGCCTACCTCGGCGAAGCGCCAAAGGCAACATTAGTGAATTGCTCATGTCATTGCAACCTTTTGCCATTTGGTAGGTTCTTGTGGTGCCTTTTGAGAGGCTCGGTGTCTGACCGATTAGCCACCGAACCACGTGGTGAAGAGGGACACAACGGGGACTAGCGTGCCGGCAAGCACGTGAACCTCGGGATAAATCTTCGTGTCATCACTTTCATATTGTGATTGATTGATCCCGGTGTTCGGTTATATTGGTATTCATCTCTTGATCATATTGATTGGTTGGCTCAATACTTCGCCCCTCGGTGATACCCTCCTAACTCTCTCTTGTATTTTTTTTAGTTACCTTGCTAGCTTGTTAGTGTAACTCTTAGCTTGTGTAGCTAGCTAGCTTCAGTTGTGCGGTTTGACTTGTGCGGTTGAGTGCAAATATACTAGAATTGTGAATTGGTTAGGTGGCTTGCAAACACCCCATAGGCTAAGCAAAACTCGCATCTCGCTATTTGTTATATTGATAAACTTGTTTAGCTTGTCTTTGTAGAATTTTTTATAAGGCTATTCACCCCCCTCTAGCCATCAAGACCTTTCAAGTGGTATCGGAGCCATGGTCACCGTTTTCAAGGCTTAACAACCTCGGTGTAAGATGGCTCAAGTTATGTTCAACCATGTCGGGGGCAAGCCTCCATTCTTTGATGGTGTCACATCTTTTGATCATTGGAAAAGAAAGATGAAGCAATATCTTGGCTCTATTCATGAGAACGTTTGGAAGGTGACACACCATGATTATGCTATCATTGATCCCGACAACCTCACCAACAATGACCGCATCAACAACCAATGCAACACTATGACTCTCAATACTCTCTACAATGGGATTGATGCAAAGGTCTTTGAACAAATCAAGGATCTTGAAATGGCAAATGAAGTGTGGACAAGATTAGAGGAAACATATGAGGGCACTTCAACGGTAAAGAGTGCCAAGCTCTATATGCTCAAGGATAAGTTTGCAAGTTTCAAGATGAAGGATGATGAGTCCATACCGGAGATGTTCTATAGGCTATAAGTTATTGTCAATGATCTCAAGAGCCTAGGAGAAGATGTCAAGGACAAGGACTTCTCACATAAGTTCTTGATGAACTTACCTAAGAAGTTTGCTATCTTGAGGAAGATGATCCAAAGAGAGGGTTTGGACAAGGTGACTCCAAACCAAGTGCTTAGAGATGTCATGACCGATGCTCAATATGATGATGATGAAGATGAAGATAAGAAGAAGGAGATTAAGGTCAAGCAAGAGAAGACCACCGCATTCAAGGCTTCTTCTTCCAAGGGCAAGAGCAAGGTTGTTGATGATGATGATCCATTTGATGATGAGACCATGGCCCTTCTAGTGCAAAAGATGGGTCGGTTCATGAAGAAGAGAGGCTATGGTGCAAGAAAGAGAAGGGACTTCATGAAGGCAAAGGAGGTGCTTTGCTACAATTGCAATAGCCCTGATCATGTAGTGGCGAAGTGCCCCTATGAAGACAAAAGATATCATGATGGGGAGTTGAAGCTCAAGAAGAACAAGAAGGATAAGAAAGAGAATGAGAAGAAAGCAAAGAAGAGCTTCACATTCAACAAGAAGAAGAAGGGTGGTGGTTATGTAGTCACTTGAGATAGTGACAACTCCGATAGTGATGATGATGCAAGCTCTAGTGATGATGAAAGGACCACTCGGCGAGCCATTGCAAACATCGCCCTCTCCAACAAGCCATCCATCTTCGACACTACATCAACATGCCTTATGGCCAAGCCTTCCAAGGTAAAATATAATGATAGTGATGATGATTCTTGTGCTAGTGATGGTTGTAGGAGTGATGATGAGGAGGATGAGGACTACTCCAAGGATGATCTATTGGGCATAATAGATCAAATGAGCAAGGGCTACAAGAGGACCACCAAGAAATACAAAATCTTGGAACAAGAGCTCATTGCCAAGAGCAATGAAAATGATGCCTTGATGGAGGAGCTTGTTGCTCTCAAAAAGAGTAAGGAGTGCAAAGGAATTGAACAAGAGCTCAAAGCTCTTAGGAAATCCTTTGATGAGCTAGAGGCCTCTCGTGAGTGTCTAAAGGAAGACCACGAGGACCTTGAAGTTGCTCACACTAGACTTAAGGAAGCCCACTCCACTCTACTTGAGCTCATCAAGGAAAAAGACCTCAAGTTGGAGAAGTTCATGAAGGAAGCTAAGGAGGAGCAAGTGATTGTCACTTGTGATATTGGACTAACATGTGATATTATCGATGATTCTTTATTTGTTAGTCCTACTAATGCTTCATGTAGCTCATCATCATCCACCACAACCAACTCTACATCTACTACTAGTGATTCATCACTTGTGGTTGAGACTCTCAAGAGAGAGGTGGATGATCTCACCCGCGCATTAGGCAACGCCTATGGTGGGGATGCCCGCTTGCTAAAATGCTTGGGTAGCCAAAGGTTCTCTCTTAACAAAGAGGGATTGGGCTATACTCCCAAGAAGGGCAAGGCAGCCTTTGCTACTCCAAAGCCTCGCTTTGTGAAGGGCAATGGTCGCTATTGCAATAGATGCAAGCAAGTTAGGCATCTAGAGATTAATTGCAACAAAATAAACAAGAACAAGAAAAATGCTAATGTACCTTACATTCCTTTTGATTCTTGTTATGTGCTTACCAAGGGTGAGAAAGGTGTGCATGCTAGGTTTGTTGGTACACCAATTGTGGGCCCAAAGAAGAAGGCCATTTGGGTACCAAAGAGCTTAGTGACTAACCTCCAAGGACCCAAGCAAGTATGGGTACCTAAAAGATATTAATTTGTTTTATAGGTAAATTACAAGGCCGGAGGAAGGCATTGGGTGCTTGATAGTGGGTGCTCTCAACATATGACTGGTGATTCAAGAATGTTCAACTCTCTCAAATCAAATGATAGTGGCATTGATAGTATCACATTTGGTGACAATAGCAAGGGTGATGTGAAGGCTCTTGGAAGGATTGCAATCTCAAATGATCATAGCATCTCCAATGTGCTACTAGTTGAAAAGCTCAATTTCAACTTGTTGTCGGTTGCTCAATTGTGTGATCTCGGTTTCAAGTGCATATTTGGTGTTGATGATGTGGAGATAGTTAGTGTTGATGGCTCCAACTTGATCTTCAAAGGCTTTAGATTTGAGAATCTATACTTGGTTGATTTCAATGCTAGTGACACTCAACTTTCAACATGCTTGCTCACCAAATCAAGTATGGGTTGGTTATGGCATAGAAGACTTGGTCATGTTGGCATGAAACAATTGAACAAGTTAGTGAAGCATGACTTAGTTAGAGGCTTGAAGGATGTCACATTTGAGAAGGATAAGCTATGCAGTGCATGTCAAGCCGGAAAGCAAGTGGGCAACACTCATCCATTGAAAAGCATCATGAGTACTTCCAAGGCATTTGAGTTGTTGCACATGGATCTATTTGGGCCAACTATATACACAAGCATTGGTGGCAACAAGTATGGCTTTGTGATTGTGGATGATTTCACTAGATATACATGGGTATTCTTTCTTGGGGAGAAAAGTGATGTATTTGACATATTTAAGAAGTTCATCAAGAGAGTGCAAAATGAGTTTGAAACCACAATCAAGAAAGTGAGAAGTGACAATGGAAGTGAGTTTAGAAACACAAGAATTGATGAGCTATGTGATGAGCTTGGAATCAAGCATCAATTCTCGGACAAGTATACACCTCAATCAAATGGCTTAGTTGAGAGGAAGAATAGAACCTTAATTGATATGGCAAGATCAATGTTGAATGAGTATAATGTGAGTCATTCATTTTGGGCCGAAGCAATCAACACGGCTTGCTTCTATAGCAACCGTCTCTATTGTCACAAGTTCCTAGAGAAGACACCATATGAGATCTTAAATGGAAGAAAGCCCAACATTGCATACTTTTAGGTATTTGGTTGCAAATGCTACATCTTAAAGAAGGGCACTAGATTGAGCAAGTTTGAGAAGAAATGTGATGAAGGATTCCTACTTGGTTACTCCACTACTAGCAAAGCTTATAGAGTTTGGAATTTGGCTAGTGGTTTACTTGAAGAAGTGCATGATGTTGAGTTTGATGAAACAAATGGCTCTCAAGATGAAGAAGAAAACTTGGATGATGTGAGAGGAACTCAATTGAGTAATGCTATGAAAGAGATGGACATTGGTAATATTAGGCCAAAGCAAGTGATTGATGTGGATGACGACAAAGATCAAGTGCTCCAAAGTCCACAAGCTAGTGGTTCTCTAATGCAAAATCAAGCTAGTTCATCATCTCCAACTTATGATCAACATCAACATCCAAACAATCAAGTCCAAGTGCTTCAACCAACTAACATTGCAAGAGACCATCCATTGGATTCCATCATTGGTGACATACAAAGGGGAGTTCAAACTAGATCAAGATTGGCATCTTTTTGTGCTCACTCTTCTTTTGTGTTAATGGAAGAACCCAAGGACATTGATAAAGCATTGAGAGATCCGGATTGGGTAAATGCAATGCATGAAGAGCTCAACAACTTCAAAAGAAATGAAGTATGGGAACTAGTTGAGAGGCCTAAAGATCATAATGTCATTGGAACAAGATGGGTCTTTCGCAACAAGCAAGATCAAGATGGGATAGTAGTAAGGAACAAAGCAAGACTAGTGGCTCAAGGTTACACACAAATAGAGGGTCTTGACTTTGGTGAAACTTATGCCCCGGTTGCAAGATTGGAAGCAATTAGGATCTTACTTGCCTATGCTTGTGCTCACAATATCAAGCTATATCAAATGGATGTGAAGAGTGCATTTCTCAATGGGTACATCCAAGAGGAGGTGTATGTGGAGCAACCTCCTGGTTTTGAAGATGACAAGAAACCCAATCATGTATACAAGTTAAGGAAGGCTTTGTATGGATTGAAGCAAGCACCTAGAGCATGGTATCAAAGATTGAGGGACTTCTTGCTATCCAAAGGATTTGTCATGGGCAAAGTGGATACTACTCTATTCACCAAGAAGATTGGGAAAGACTTGTTTGTGTTACAAATATATGTTGATGATATCATATTCAGTTCAACCAATCAAGATTATTGTGATGAATTTGGGAAAATGATGGCAAAGGAATTTGAAATGTCAATGATTGGTGAACTTAGTTTCTTTCTTGGACTTCAAATTAAACAAATGAAGGAAGGAACATTTGTAAGCCAAACAAAATACATAAAGGATATGCTAAAGAAGTTTGGTATGGAAGATGCAAAAGGAATCACTACTCCAATGAGCACTAGTGGAACCTTGGATAGTGACAAGAGTGGAAACATGGTGGATCAAAAGCTATATAGATCAATGATTGGTAGCCTACTCTATGTGACGGCATCAAGGCCTGATGTGATGTTTAGTGTATGCATGTGTGCAAGATTTCAAGCCTCACCAAGAGAAAGTCATTTGAAGGCAACAAAAAGAATATTGAGGTACTTAAAGCATACACAAGATGTTGGATTGTGGTATCCCAAAGGTGCAAGCTTTGAGCTAGTTGGATATTCGGATTCCGACTATACCGGTGACAAGGTAGAGAGAAAGAGTACTTCCGGGACTTGTCAATTGTTGGGAAGATCACTTGTCTCATGGTCATCCAAGAAGCAAAATAGTATTGCACTATCTATCGCCGAGGCCGAATACATCGCCGTGGGTAGTTGTTGTGCACAAATCTTGTGGATGAAGGCAACATTGAAAGATTTTGGAATCAATTTCAAGAATGTGCCATTGCTATGTGACAATGAAAGTGCCGTGAAGCTAACCAACAATCCGGTTCAACATCAAAGAACAAAGCATATTGATGTTCGTCATCATTTCATTAGAGATCATCAACAAAAGGGTGACATTGCTATTGAGAGTGTGGGCACCGAAGATCAATTAGCTGATCTATTCACCAAGCCACTTGATGAGAAGAGATTTCACAAGCTAAAGAATGAGTTGAACATACTTGACTTCTCCAACATGAGTTGATGCACCCCATATATGACATGCCTCTTCTTCGAGCCCCAAGGTACAATTGGTTGACATGTCATACATTCTATGCTAAGGACTCGTTTAGTGCATCTAGTCATAATTTACATGTTATAGGCTCATTCATGAAAATCAAATGAATTTGAAGTTTATATGGTGTCACTATTGTTTCCATGACTTGTATGATCTAGTGGTAGCATATAACTTGTTTAAGTAGCTTGTGATCCTAAGTGTTTAATCTAGAAAACTTGTCTAAATATTTGCTTCAACATGGTGCATGATAACCCTTCTAGTGAGGTGTGAAGAAGCTTGCCCTTGGATCAAACTGAAGTATTTTATTTATGCAAGCAATCTAGGTTTAATCATAAACTTGATCCTCACCCCATATTTCAACATGAAAATCTATCTAAAGTTTGCTCCTTGTGGTCAATTGGTGCCAAAGGGGGAGAAAATGTTGTTCACAAAGATAGAACTCAAAAAATGTTGTGGGGGAGAAAATGTTTCACAAAGTTAAATCCTAAAGGGGGAGAATTCATAAAAGAAGCACACAAGTAGGGGGAGCAAGCTTTTAAACATGAATGTTGCATTTCTATGTGCACCTCATATGTATGATGCATAGTTATGCATTTTGTTTTCTCCGATACATTGCTTGTGTGGTGACTTGCTAGTATAATTTGAATGATGCATTGTGGTACTAGCATGAATAGGAAGTAGTTAGATTTTTCTTGCTTCATGTTTTTCATAGTGGTACTAGAACAATGCTTATAATGTTGATCTCACGAGGTTTCTAGTTATGTTTATGCTTTTACAAGTGGAATCTAACTACACAAGGTGCTAAGATGGTGTTTATCGCTACTCCGATGGTATCACGCTTCAAAGGTCTATAATCTTAAACACTTAGCACCTATTGATAGTCAATGCTCCTAATCTTTCCTATCTAACATGTATGCTTCCAAAATCCAAACATATAGCATACATTTAGGGGGAGCCATTGCTATCAATTTGAATTCATGATCACATGTCCATAATTCTTACACATGGTAATATACTTGGACAATGTGACATGGGTTCAATCAAAATTTTATCATAACATCTTTGTGAAAGGTTTGTCACCAATTACCAACAACGGGGAGATTGAAAGTCCTATGTTTGGTGTTGGTAATTAGTGACAATGCCTAAGTACTAATCCTATGCCTAAGTTGTATGTAGCATATGAGGATTAGTACATTCCAAGGTTGGTGGCAAGATGGACATGGTGATCATGATGGCCACACTTGGATTTGGACGCAACCCTATGTGATCAAGGCTAAGGTATATGCTTAAGGGTTGTGTTTTAGTAACCAAGACACCTAGTGGGTGTGGTTACATTATAGGATAGATAGCCGTACTATAAAGAGGGGAATGACGCGGCTATTGAACTCCTAAGTGCCTCTAGATGTGCATTTCATGATCATATGCATTTGGATAAAACTAATATCGCCTCTAAAAATGATTGTGAAAATGCTAACACACTCACACATGATGAAGATCACTTAGTGGTGTTAGCACGTTTGCGAAGGCGGTGGAGTTTGAGTGGTAGATAGGGTTTGGGATCCTCTCTCCCTCCCGCCGAGCTTGCGAGGCGAGATTCAGGCGTTTTTGAGAAGTTGAAACGACTATTTTCCACTACGTCGAAAGTCCGGAAAAGAAACAGAGGCGAACGGAGGTCACAGAGGTGACCGAACGCTGAACCGGACGCGGTCCTTGCATGACCGGACGCGTCCGGTCAGTGTTCAGTGTCTGCGCGTTTTTCAGTTCGATGATCGGACGCGAGGCGCGTCCGGTCACTGATGATCGGACGCGTCCGGTCGTTCAGGGAGCTTACTGGACTCTAACCGGACGCTGGCACTGTCGCGTCCGGTCATTTTCTTCAGCGCGTCCGGTCACTGTTTCGTTGAGCACTGCTCAGGCGACCAGCGCGTCCGGTCATTCTCGGGACCAGCGCGTCCGGTCTGCGCGATGAGCGCGTCCGGTCGTTGCTTCGCAGTTAGCCGTTGGGCGTCCGGCGCGTCCGGTCAGTTGCACCAGCGCGTCCGGTCAGTACTTCGCGAGTTAGCCGTTGGGCGACCGGCGCGTCCGGTCAGTTGGACCAGCGCGTCCGGTCAGCGCGATTTCGGCTGTTTAAGTTTCTAACGGCTCTATTCAAAGGGGTACGTCTATAAATACTCGTTGGCTGGCTCAAGGCTCTCTCTCTCTCGAACATTTGACATACTTGTGAGCATTTTGAGCTAAGCAACTCCCCTCCCACTCATCTCTCTTGCTTCTTTGCATATTCGAAGTGAGATTGAGTGATCCAAGTGCATTTGCATTGTGAGATAGCATCTAGTTGGCACTTGATGGTTGATTTGCTGTGGGATTCTTGTTTCTCTTGGTGGTTGCCGCCACCTAGACGGCTTGGAGCAGCTTGGAGGCGTTGGAAAGAGTTGGTGATTGTTCTTGGCCACCTCCGGTGATTGTGAGAGGTTTGTGCCTACCTCGGCGAAGCGCCAAAGGCAACATTAGTGAATTGCTCGTGTCATTGCAACCTTTTGCCATTTGGTAGGTTCTTGTGGTGCCTTTTGAGAGGCTCGGTGTGTGACCGATTAGCCACCGAACCACGTGGTGAAGAGGGACACAACGGGGACTAGCGTGCCGGCAAGCACGTGAACCTCGGGATAAATCTTCGTGTCATCACTTTCATATTGTGATTGATTGATCCCGGTGTTCGGTTATATTGGTATTCATCTCTTGATCATATTGATTGGTTGGCTCAATACTTCGCCCCTCGGTGATACCCTCCTAACTCTCTCTTGTATTTTTTTTAGTTACCTTGCTAGCTTGTTAGTGTAACTCTTAGCTTGTGTAGCTAGCTAGCTTTATTTGTGCGGTTTGACTTGTGCGGTTGAGTGCAAATATACTAGAATTGTGAATTGGTTAGGTGGCTTGCAAACACCTCATAGGCTAAGCAAAACTCGCATCTCGCCATTTGTTATATTGATAAACTTGTTTAGCTTGTCTTTGTAGAATTTTTTATAAGGCTATTCACCCCCCTCTAGCCATCAAGACCTTTCAGACGTGAAGAAACCTCGCGGAGAAGGCTCACGGAGATGGCCGGAGTTCAGGACAAAAGCGACACAGAGGAACCCTCTCGGCCGAGAATCAAGGGCAGCACGGAGGAGGGTTGCCTGGCCTTCGCTGTGGACGGCCGGAGAGGAGCGGTGATGGCACGCGATTGCTAGGGTTTGGAGCAGCGGTGGCCTAGCAGCGCTGAAGAGGAAAGGTTGTGCGGCGCGTGGGAGGATGCTCTGGTGGAGAAGGAGCAGCGGCGGCGCGGCTGCAGTGGGGAGGAGTGGCGCGGCGCGGTAGCGCTGTGGAGGAGAACAGGCGGGGACGCGTGGGTTAGGGCACAGAAGGCAGCAGCTGCCGCGGTGGAGGATGATGGCATGGAGGAGCTGCAACATGGCGGCTGTGGTGGTGGAGTGGCGGCACTGCAGTGTGGTGGTGGAGCGGCGGCGGCGGCGTGTGGGCTAGGGCACAGAGTCGATCAGTGGCGGCGCGCGAGAGGAAGAAGAAAAGGAAAAAACTGATGAACGGTTAAAAAAGGGCTCAAATCTACTTTTCACGGGGTGACCGGACGCGCTGATCGACTGACCGGACACATTGCAGAGGCGTCCGGTTAGAGTCCGGTAAGCTCCTGGCGCGACCGGATGCGTCCGGTTAGAGGTGACCGGACGCGGACAGAGTCCGGTTAGAGGTCCACCTAGGAACCCATTACGCATGACCGGACGCGTTGGTGAGGTCTGGGACCGGAAGCAGTGGTCGCAACGTCACGTCCAATCCAACGTCGGGTCAGAGGTCCACGAGAACTGCCTTCGCGTGACTAGACGCGCTGGTGATGGCCGGAACCGGACGCAGTGGTTGAGCAGCGTCGCGTCCGGTCCAGCGTCCAGTTGCTGTTTTTCGCCTTTCTTCTTTCCGATCTTCGACGTGACTTCTCCCAATCAAGTTCCAATACAAAAAGACCCAAATAAACACCAATTGGAACCTGATATGAGTGACCTCTCTCAAACCCTCAAGTTTTTCAAAATATTTTGCCTTAGGCTAGTATTTTTTTTAAGAAAATATGCGATAAGCACTCGAGGAGCAACGTATGGCCATGCAATAGAGTTTATAAACCCTTGGGGGCGTCAAATGCTCTCTCTATCCATGGACGAATACAGAGGTTGCTTAAAGCCAAACTGAAAAGAAACGACAAAGCAACAACCATGCATATGCAATGCAAAGCAAGAAGGTAAAACTAGATTGCTTGTCAAGTTTGATCCACGATTAAGCTTCTTCACTCCTCCAAAAGAGGGTTATCGTAACCGTGTTAGACAAGTCCTAGATGCATTACGGAAGTTTAAACATGACATATATTACAATGCAATGCAAGGGACAACACAAGCTCATTTTTTAAAATTACTAGAATCAAGCACATTTAGTTCACTTCTCAACCTACAAAAGGTAGCCTCATCCAAAGGTTTAGTGAAGATATCCGCTAATTGATTTTCACTTCTTACACCTTTTAGTAATATATCATTTTTAGCAACATGATCCCTTAGAAAGTGATGATGGATATCAATGTGCTTGGTGCGTGAGTGTTGTACCAGATTATTAGCAATTTTAATGGCACTTTCATTATCACATAAAAGTGGCACCTTATCAAGAACACCATCATAGTCTAGAAGGGTTTGCTTCATATATAAGATTTGTGCACAACAAGCCCCCGCGGCAATGTATTCCGCCTCAGCGGTGGACAAAGTCACACTACTTTACTTTTTAGATGACCAAGATACAAGTGACCTCTCAAGCAAATGGCACCCTCTGGATGTGCTTTTTCTATCAATTTTGCAACCAGCATAATCCGAGTCGGAATAGCCAACTAGTTGGAATCTAGCTCCTTTGGGATACCAAAGACCAATGCTTGGGGTGTGCTTAAGATATCTTAAGATTCTTTTCATGGCACTTAGGTGAGGTTCTTTAGGACATGCTTGAAAGCGAGCGCACATGCACACACTAAACATGATATCGGGCCTAGATGCGGTAAGGTACAACAAGCTACCAATCGTAGAACGGTAGAGAGTTTGATCAACCGGTTTACCTCCCTCATCTAGGTCAAGATGTCCATTAGATGGCATTGGGGTCTTGATTGGCTTACAATCCTCCATATTGAATCTCTTGAGAAGATCCATAAAAATCCCTTCTTTCATTTGCTTGACTTGAAAACTAAGGAAGAATGTAAGTTTACCAATCATAGACATCTCGAACTCCTTCGACATCAAATCACTAAATTCCTTGCAATAATCTTCATTTGTTGATCCGAAGATAATGTCATCAACATAGACTTGACAAATGAAGATCTCCCTATTAAGCTTCTTGGTGAATAGTGTGGTGTCGACCTTCCCAATTGTGAAGCCCTTCTCAATGAGGAAGTTCCGGAGGCGCTCATACCACGCTCTAGGTGCTTGCTTGAGCCCATATAGCGCCTTGGGCAACCTATAAACATGATTAGGATATCTAGGGTCTTCAAACCCGGGAGGTTGATTAACATAGACTAGTTCATTTATGAAGCCATTTAAAAAAGCACTTTTAACATCCATTTGATATAATTTCATTTCATGATGCGATGCATATGCAAGAAGGATACGGATGGCTTCAAGTCTTGCAACGGGTGCAAAGGTCTCTCCAAAATCAAGGCCTTCAACTTGAGAGAACCCCTTTGCAACTAGTCTTGCCTTGTTCCTCACAACTACGCCTTGGTCATCTTGCTTGTTGCGGAACACCCACTTGGTTCCAATGACTCTTGCACCTTTTGGATGCTCCTCAAGTGTCCAAACTTGATTGCGGGTGAAGTTGTTCAATTCTTCGTGCATTGCATTCAACCAATCCGGATCTTGAAGAGCTTCTTCTACATTCTTAGGTTTAAGACAAGAGACAAAAGAGTGATATTCAACAAAGGAATCAAGTTTTTGAGATCGAGTCATTACACTCTTTGTAGGACTCCCTATGATGAGATCTTGTGGATGTGCTTGAAGTAGAGGTGAGTGTCTTCTATCAACCACCTAAGGAGGAGGTTGGGGAGCATCAACATTTTGAGCTTGTGCCTCGGCTTGTTCATGAGAGACATGAGTGTATTCATTTTCAACTCTCTCATTCTTGTCATCATCTTGAGACACATATGATGAAGATGGTGGATTGACCATTTGTGCATCGTCTTCATCATCTTTCGGCTTGATGTCTCCCACCGGCATGTTCTTCATTGCCTCCCTCAATGGTTCATCATCTACATCATCACAATTCTCAATTTCTCCTTGGGAGCCGTTAGATTCATCAAATTCCACATCATATGTTTCTTTAACCAAACCGGTGGCATGGTTAAATACTCTATATGCTTTGGACTTTGATGAGTAGCCTACAAGAAAACCAATATCACAACGTCTTTGGAACTTCCCTAGGTGTTGCCGCTTCTTGTAGATGTAGCATTTGCAACCAAACACCCGAAAGAATGAGACGTTCGGCTTCTTCCCATTTAGCAACTCATAGGGGGTCTTGCCAAGAAACTTTTGTAGGAAGAGGTGACTTGATGCATAGCATGCGATGTTGATTGCCTCGGTCCACAATTTTTCCGGTGTGTTGTACTCATCTAGCATTGTTCTTGCAAGGGTAATCAATGTCCGGTTCTTTCTCTCAACTACACCATTTTGTTAAGGAGTGTAGGTTGATAAAACTTCATGCTTGATCCCAATCTCATCACAATAAGCTTCAATGTTTGTGTTGTCAAATTCTTTGCCATTGTCACTTCTTATCTTCTTTATCTTGACTTCAAATTTATTTTGAGCTCTCTTTGCAAACTTCTTGAAACAATTGGCCACTTCGGATTTGTCATGAAGAAAGAATGTACAAGTGTATCTTGAGTAGTCATCCACAATCACAAGACAATAAAGATTTCCACCCATGCTCTTGTAAGTTGTAGGGCCAAACAAATCCATGTGTAGAAGCTCTAACACTCTTGATGTTGACATGTAACCTTTTGTTGGATGAGTATTTGCAACTTGTTTGCCGGCTTGACATGCACTACAAGGTTTGTCCTTCTCAAACTTGACATCTTTCAAACCTCTCACTAACTCTTTCTTCAATAATTTGTTGAGAGTATTCATTCCAACATGAGAAAGCCTCCTATGCCAAAGCCACCCAAGTGAAGTTTTGGTGAACAAGCATGTCATTAAATTTGCCTCTTCGGAGGTGAAATCGACAAGATAGAGATTGTTGTATCTAAAGCCTTTGAAAATCATTTTCTTGTCATCTATCTTTGATACTACCACTTCATTTGGAGTGAATAAGCATTGATAGCCAAGGTCACAAAGTTGCCCAACGGATATTAGGTTGAAACTCAAGGAAGCAACATAGAGCACATTTGAAAGAGAGTGATCATTTGATATTGCAATCTTGCCTATACCCTTGACTTTGCTCTTTGAATTGTCCCCAAATGTGATCTTCTCTTGACATTCCCCATTTTCTTCAAGTAAGGTGAACATACGAGGATCACCGGTTATATGTTGAGTGCAACCACTATCAATAACCCAATGAGATCCACCGGTCTTGTAGTTCACCTACACACAAGAGATCAAGCTTTTTGTTTAGGGACCCAAACTTGAGAGTGACCCTTTACTTTCTCAACTAGTGACTTGGCAACCCAAATTTTCTTAGGCCTATTCTTGTTTGGGGGACCCAAGAACATGACTTTCATCTTTCCACTAGAATCTTTTCTAAGCATGTAGTGAGCATTGAAAGCAAAGGGTCTAGCATGATTGGACAAGGGTTGTGGTGGTGGAGTTTCACACTCATGAGCAAAGTGGCCCTCTTGTCCACACTCAACACATCTCTTAGGCTTGGGCTTTGATTTACTTTGTTGTTGTTGAGCTTTGGCCTTCTCTTGATTTGCCAAATAACCAATGCCACTTCTATCCATCTTTATGACGGTGTTTATGAGTAGCTCACTTTGCAAGTATTGACCTCTTGTGAACTTGCTTAAGCCGGTCTTGAGATACTCTTTCTCTTGCTTGAGCTTTTTGTTCTCCTCAATGAGTGACTCATTTGATGTTTGCTTTTCAAGAGCCATCAACCCTTTTAGCTTCTTGTTCTCATCTCTAAGCATTTCATTTTCACTCTTAAGCTTGACATAATCATCATAGTTGTTGGACTCAACTAGTTTCTTGTCTTTGCCACTAGAGCCTTGCTCAATGCTCTCAATAATCAAGTCATCGCATGATGTGGCTATATCAATCTTAACAACTTGGTTAGTAGCATCATGTGTCTCAAGAGAAAGCTCATTAGCAACAACAAGACTATCATAATTAATTATCAATGAAGTATATTTATCTTTTAGCAAGTTGTGTCTAGTGTTGAGCTCATCATGCTTCTTCTCAAGTTTATCATGTTCATCTCTAAGCTCTTTGTTAAAAGTTTTGAGCTCCTTGAGAGTAGAAGTCATAATTTCATTTTGATGTTTAAGCTCATCACTAGTCTTTTGTGCAATCTCAAGCTTGGATGAAAGTGATTCATTTTTATTTTGAAGCTCATCATTTTTATTTCTAGTCTTTCTTATGACTTTAGAATATTTGTTTAGCAATTTTACAAGTTTATCATAAGAAGGTGCATCATATTCATCATCACTATCACTATCATCATCATCACTCTCATTATTTTGTATCTTTCGTTCACCCTTGGCCATGAGGCATAGGTGAGTAGTGGATGATGACGGTGAAGATGGCGGTGAAGGTGGTGATGAAGATGTCGATGAAGATGATGATGGCCCAATCACAAACACGGCGACCTTCTCTTTCTCATCGTCGCTTTCATCACCGGAGGACTCACATGATGACTCAATATCGGTGAGCCAATCACCAACAATGTAAGCTTTGCCTCCCTTCTTCTTTTTGTGATATAGGCTTTCTTTTGCTACTTGTGAAGAACTTCTTCTTGCCATCGAACTTGATGCCACTCTTGTTAAGCTTCTTTAGCATCTTGGTGGTCTTTCTCACCATGAGAGCAAGTGATGCATCATCAATATCACTCTCACTTGAGCTTTCATGCACTATCATGGCTTGGCTCTTCTTCTTTTTCTTGTCATGGCTAGCTTTGAAGGCCAAGTCCTTCTTCTTGGAAGATGATGAGCCCTCTTCTGGAGTGATATGCATGTACATCTCATGAGCATTGATCTTCTCCAATACTTGTGTCGGTGTTGCGGTGGAGAGATCACTTTGGTGAAGCACGGTGACAATATGGCCATACTTCTCAACGGGAATAACACTCAAGATCCTCCTTACAACATTCGATGGACTCATTTGAGTGAGCCCGAGAGCATTGAGATCCTCTACAAGAACATTCAAGCGAGTGTACATGTCGTTAGCACTTTCCTTGGGAAGCATCTCAAAAGAGTTAATTTTCTTCAAAGCAATATGATAGCGTTCCTCACACTCACTCTTAGTTCCCTCATGGAGAGCACAAAGAATTTCCCACAATTCATGAGCATTTTTTGCATTACGCACACGATTGAAGATATCCTTGCCAAGGCCCCGGTAGAGTGTATTTTTTGCCTTTGCATTCCACCGGTCATACTTCTCCTCGTCACCAACAGGGTTAGCGGGATCCTTGATTTCCGGAAGCCCTTCGGTGGCGGCTCTAAAACACCCAACATCTATGGCTTCGAGATACGCCTCCATGTGGATTTTCTAATATAGAAAATCATCTTACTCAAAGATGGGAGGTGGTCCTTCCCCATTAGACATCTTGCTCTAGGCGGTAAAGCCTAATTTAGGAGCAACTCGGTTCCGATACCAATTAAAAGGATCAAGATGCCCAAGAGGGGGAGTGAATTGGGCTTTTCTAAAAATTTTTGCAAGAATTAAATCCTACTAAGCCATAATTCACCCCTAGTGCCTATAAGTGTTCCTAGTGATTCTATCGATAAAAGTTTTGCACCTTAAGTTCCAATCCTAGTCTAGCATGGCAATTTTAGGAAAGTAAACCAAGCAACAAAAGTAATACATAAAAGTAAATTGCTTGAAAGTAAAGGGTTAAGAACACGGTGATGTTTTCCTGAGGTATCGGAGAGTCACCACTCTCCACTAGTCCTCGTTGGAGCACCCGCACAAGGGTGTAGCTCCCCCTTGATCCACGCAAGGATTAAGTGCTCTCTATGGGCTGATTCTTTGACACTCCGTCACGATGAATCATCCACAACCGCTCACAAGATGAGTTGGGTCATCCACAAGCTCCACCGGATGATCACCAAACTCCCAATCACCACCAAGCCGTCTAGGTGATGGCGATCACCAAGAATAACAAGCAAGAACTCTCACTTGACCACAACAAGCCTAATGAGAAGGTGGATGTACAGTTGCTACTCTCTAGTCACTAATGAGGGATCTCAAACTTGGATTCTCAAATCACAACCCTCACTAGAGCTCTTGCACTTCCTTGCACTTGAAAGGTGTTTCTCAGCTGAACAAATGAGCAAGAGACCTCAAATAGAGGTGTAGGGGATGTATTTATACTCCCCACAGTCAAATCCAACCATTATGTGCCAACTCAGTAATTTACGTACTGACCGGACGCGTCGGTCGACGTGACCAGACGCGTCCGGTCCGCGGCAACGGTCGAATTTGAAACCAACGGTGCTGAGTGACCGGACGCACAACGAGTCCGATCAGGAGTGACCGGACGTGTCCGGTCGTGCAAGAACCTTACTGTACTTTGATCGGACGCACGGTGGAGTCCGATCGGTGATGACCGGATGCGTCCGGTCAGCGAAGTACCTCTCTAGAAGTGGACCGGACGCACTGTAGACGCGTCCGATCGATTTCCCAGTTGCGTCCGATCAGATCACTTACCCTCTCTGACTCTGGTCAACCCGATCACCGCGTCCGGTCCATGGGAGGACCGCGTCCGGTCGACCGAGTTGAAGCTGCGGTGACTGCCAGTACTGACCGGACGCGTCCGGTCAAGGATAAAAGGCTCAAACAACTTCGAAACGCGACGCAACTTGAACCGAGTTCCTTCCAACTGAACTTTGGGCTTCACCTGAGCTACCTAGTGCTAAGTTTGATAAGTGTGCACCACACCTAAACAAAAGACTCACCTAGGTCAAGCTACTCGCTCATGCCCCCCTTTATAGTACGGCCAAAGGAGAAAAGCGAAGATCCTAACGACTATTCCGAACATAACTCAACTCCTCGACGTCCGGAACTAACTGTCCTTAATCTTGACGTTAATCCTTTGAAAACCGAAACAATTTCCATCAAGGGGCATGAAAACCATAGTGCCCAAAACAGTCTTCATTCCCCTGACCTAACTTACCAAAGTTTCTGCAAAACACACGTTAGTCATGGTAATAATGCGTTGTCATCAATTGCCGAAACCAACTCTCGGGGCCTAGATGCTTTCAACAGGGGATTAAATTTAGAAGGGCTCTTCAAGATAGGGAAGATAGGACGTTGGATCACTAAATCATGATATTATATATATTGTTATAATTTAATATTGTATAAACCTAGCTGTTTGAACATGTCAAACAATTACAATCAAAACAAATGGGGCTTAAATTAGGGTCAAAACTTCACATATATTAATATTTTGGTCTGAATAAATAGTAGTAGTAAGATGACATAAATATTAGTCTCTATAATAAATATCTAAAATACATTAATATTTTCCACTGTGAAGGCAAATACAGTAGAATTGGAATTTTAACTTAGGCTCGTTAAATTATGTTCTCTCCAGTAGACCCGTATCAGACACCTAGTGAACATGAATAATCATTTTTGTGCTCTCCAATAAACTATTATGTAAACTATATAAAATTGGGATTCTTCCACACAACAGTTATGTTTTCAATATGTTTGTATCTTTATCAGCGCTTGTTCTGTTTCCAAAATTCTGTGAAACATGTCCAAAATTTCTAGGGCACTCGCTCATATCCATTGTTCAAGAATACAATGAGTAGGGGCACAACGAACGAGCTAGGGAAAAGGAAAAGAAATATTCTCCAGCTCCATTTCAAAAAAAAACTAACAAGACACGGAACCAAACATTTTTTGAAGAAAAAAAAAGAAAAATACATGAAAACCCTGTGAAAAGAACCATCATCTTAATTCACAAACACTATGTGTATCCTAATAATATAATTAGTTAGGGGGAACTCTATCTAACACCCCATTTCGCTCTTTGCCGGTAGCAGCCAGCGAGGCCATGGCGAGCTCAAACTGCTCAAGGGTGGTGAGGTTAGAGAGGGAGAACAACTCCCTAGCCCCCTCTAGGCTTCTTAGGCTTGACAAGTTGGTGGACCCGTCCAGGCCTATGTGCGCCACGTGCTGCACATCTGTTGGAAGCCCGATCTCGATACTTGTGTCCATGTCATCATCGTCATCGTCCTCGTCCTCATCCTTGTATATCTCAAAGATGTGGGAGAGGCTCTTGAAGCTCTTGAAGAGCTTCCTAATCCCTGCGAGGAAATCCCGCTCCCGCCTTGCCACCTGTTGTTGTTGTTCCTGGTCGGCGTTTGACGCATTGTTGCCTACTGCTACCTCATCTGTCAATCAAGAAACAAAATGGTGAAACCAATACTTGTTTACATATATAATAACCAATACAAAGATAGAAAATCTCTGGTTACTACTGCTAATTTACATGCAAATTTTCACTTTATGTGGACCCACTTGTCAATTAGCCGATGCTTCAAATCATCATATCCAAAAGTTTGTTCATAGGAAGATACATGATGTGTGATTCCATACATCCAAGATAAGGGCATATGTACTTACTAGGAACTGGAGAACTGCGGCTTGTTGTTGAAGATTGTGTTTCAGGCTCCTTGTTGGGTTGCTGCTCACTGATCGGTGTCATGCTTGCTGAGGGCGAGGCACGAGCAAGCTAGCTAGTGTTGTGATTGTGTGTAGTGCCTGAGTTTGGTCGCTCAGAGTCGCAGTGTTATGTAGTGAGAGAAGAGAAAAGGAGAGGTGTGGAGTGCAAGGGAAGGTAGTCAAAGAATGGAGGTGGTTATGGTGGTTATACGGTTGGATGAATGGAGATAGCTGCGGCCATGAGTTGGTCATCACGGGTGCACACCCCCTTGCCGTCCTCTCAAGTCTCTCTGCTCGGTGTCCGGTACGGCGGCCGCCGGGTTAACAACACCTGTAGTGATCAGCTGTGAATATATTTGGTTCCTTCGCTGCTCCTATCACAAATAAAAAGTATACCCAAATCTGTGTTGGCACCTTGGCCTTGTAGCTGTGTTCCATGAATTTTGTCAGACGAGCCAATACAATATTAAAATTGCACAAATTTGTATACAGTATGTACGTGCAAGAAAATTGGCAGATCCGCTCTTCCAAGGTGCATCACGCATCGGAATTCGCGCGTGCCATTGATGTTTTTTGCGCCCCGATATGGGCCACTGACCTTCGTCATAATACTCGTTCTTCCTCCAACAGTTAGGTCAAATCATGTGGTTTCCTATAGCAAAATTTCAGGCGACACACTAGCCAAAGAGGATATTACAATTTTAAGAAAATAGTTACAATTATGACTTGATTGTCGTCTTGGCAGTTAAGCTAAGCTCAAGCTTTTTGTCCACTGTGTAGCTCATGACCTGTAATATGTATCAGCGTGTGCATGTGTGATGCTATGTAGCTTTTGTCCACTTTGCAGCTTATATGGAGGGCCAAATCCACCCGGGGCTCCAGCAGTCCTACCGGCATGTAGGCCAGGCCATGGCTGCTCTCTGATCTCTTTGTATAATTTCTTTACCATTGATGAAGGAGAAAAGGATAGCCTTTTCTATAATCTCTTTACCATGGATGAAGGAGATTAAGGAGAAAACCAAAAGAAGACAGAAAGAAGAGAAAGAGGTGGGCGATGAATAAGAGGAGAGAAAAAAAAATAAAGGAAGATGAACCCCCTCCCTTGGCACACTCATCCGCCGCTGCTTAAATGTTGTAGAACTATTTCAATCAAGTATATGTTCATAATTTTTCAGTTATTACAGGCACAATTTTGAAGTGATCCTGCTACCTAATGGCAAATTATAGGGCTTATTATTTATTGGTGCCCCTAGTAAGGGAAGCCAAAATTTGTCCTCGGCAAAATTAGGAAAATACCATACTCCCTCTGTTCCTTTGTGTACAACGGCGCATGAGGATTAGAGACAGTCAAACTTAATATATTTTTACTATCAAATCATATAGCATATTTAGTGTATGACAATTATATCAAAATATTCACATTTCACAATATTTTAATACAACATTGATTTTGTACAAGTTGATCGTATAGTAAGAAAATCTGATGATTAAACTATTCTCCTTCTGTTCCAAAATACAAGTCATTCTATTTTTTTCTTGATATATAACTTTTACTATGTATCAGCATCTAGATGCGTAAAAAATTCATACCTACAAAAATCAAAATGATTTACAATTTAAAATGGGTCAAGTACTTCTTAATGTTTTTTCAACATTTTAGTACGCTTTTAAAAGAACGAGGGATTAGTATTGTTCCATGGTCAAGCCCAAAGTTTAGTCTAGCTCTGGTATAGAAAAAGGTCAGTTCTCTATGGCCGGAAGACCCTCTCCCCAATACAAAAAAAAAATTTATTTGTAATGGAAGAGAACGAGTATACCAGCATTGTCCCAAAGTCAGGATGTAATGGACACGTCTATCTTGGGAGGTATGTAAAGTGAAGATTTGCCAGTCACACAACACCAAGAGTGTTGCACATAAACCGGTGCTTAGATATGACCTTGTCAACACACTTTATACGCGTAGTGCAAACTAGACCAACTTATCTTCTGATAAGCACCTGGTGTATATGACAGCGACAAAAGAATTGCTGTTATCAGGCGCCAACTCACCAGACTCACGAACGAAAAAAAGAGATAAATGACCAGGAGAAGATTGCAATGACTTGAATCCAACATAATAGCAAGTGCATTCAGGCCGTGACACTGCCCGCAGCAAAGCAAAACAGAATAGCAAAGGACCACGGTGACCACCAGTACACAATACTCATGACAACATGGGGGCGAATGTAACTTCCAGGACAAACATGGGCATTCAATCACATCTGCTTCTGTGCCGCCCATACAGAACGTCCTGGGCTGGGATGCCAATAACTTCTGCTAGGCAAGATTACACCATGTTTGGTCAAGATTTCGACACAGAAGTGGCATACATCGCTTAATTCATCAATAAGCTCTTATGTTCAAGAAGCCTGGAAGCAAGAACTAAATCTTTGACCAAGGAGTACCCAGATTAAGTCTATGATTTTAGCACCTTTCAGCGATCTAGAAACAAAGCTAAGAGACAAATGTAAAATTAGAGACAAGCAAACATTGACAGGGAAACTTTTTCTTGGTGAAGAGATTGGAGCAGCGTATAGTGTAAGTTATACTTTGGAAACAAGCAATAAAAAATCGGTCATACTCTCACTGAGACAGCTTCTACATATGGACTGAAGGCAGCATGGCAGAGAACATAGTTGTCAGGAATGTGTCTGTACGTTACATGGTGCCCGCGACTCGAGGCGTGCTGGAATGATTGGGTTACTTCATCATCTTTGTTTCGATCAGCAACCTGCGGGAAGTTACTATGTTTCATATAGCAGGACATGAAACAGTTCAAGACTACCATCCATGTGGAAGTAGCTGCTAGTACCTTTTCATCACAACGGAGGGTAGAAGTAGGATGAAACAGAAAACCCTAAGAACAGAACACCTCCAATTGTCGCTACTGTTCGCTGCGAAATCTTTGATGCCAACATGCTCCCTCCTACCACAGCAAGAGATGTGCACACTGTGTGCCCCAATGATGCTCCGACTGCAACTCCAATTGCATTCTTGTGTGTTGCCAGCTGCATGGAGATAACAGAAGTAAAGAAACTTTGTAAGATACAGATTGTTGCTTATGAATGTGCAAGTTCCTATACTATCACAGCCCTCAATGAAAAATACAACGTTGGATACATCAAAGAATTTCAGTAAGTGGAGCAGTATCCTACCGCAATTGTTGCTATTTGGCTTCGGTCACCCCATTCAGCTAAGAAGGTTAATATGAAAGCCTGCAACCAGAATAAAGAGTTAAAATGTTAAACCCAAGGTGTCTCATAATGAGTCACATATCACAGTTACGCAATACATTTGTTATGGACTTGACTTATACAGAAGCAACAAAAGCATCTGACACACGTCCATAAGGTAACAAACTAACCTCCAAAAAGATTGGTGTACAAAATCTTGCAAAGAACCTACGGATGGTTGATTTTCCTTGACCTGACTCAAGCTTCTCTTCTACCTGCTCACACATGGATATATGTCATTCATTCATAACTAAAAGTACATCAAAAGATCTGTAGCACTTTTGAGAGCATACATTGAAGTTTAAAAGTAAGGTATAGCCATATAGTTTTCCAGTTGTACAAATTAATGGACCTTTTACATGACCTTATTTTCATCAATAGCTTTTACCCATAGTTCATATGCCTGCACCAAAGTATACCTGCACCTAAGTTCATACAGCTGCTAGTTTTTACAGAGTACAGGTATCATGCTCTTACTTTAGCATAAGAACTGGCAAGAAAGAAACTGTTCCTGCTTAACACTTGTACTGATACTTTCGAGTGCACCAAAGTATACCTGCACCTAAGTTCATACAGCTGCTAGTTTTTACAGAGTACAGGTATCATGCTCTTACTTTAGCATAAGAACTGGCAAGAAAGAAACTGTTCCTGCTTAACACTTGTACTGATACTTTCGAGTGATTACGGCGGGCTCAATAATGTTTTCTTTTAAACATAAGTGAACTTTTACTTCAAGTACTTCAAGATTCCACAAGATAACCAATGATGGTTTCTATTTTAGTACATTGAACTACCTCCCTCAGTCTCTCTTTTGCTCCTCATTCTAGAATGCACACATTCAACCTTCCAGTACTTTGACCATACACAAAATTATTTAAGAGTATCCACATGATATTGATATTAGTAGATGGCAAAATGTCCAAAACAGCAGGTAAACAAGGAAGGATGTAATGGCCTAGCAAGTAAGAACCAAACAACAAAACAATAATGGACATTTTCCAAGCCCCCCATGTTCAGACAAGAACATGGCATACAATACAACAAATGAGCTGCAATACGCATAAAGCAAAGGCTATATTAGAAAAAGGACACGTACTTCTTCCATTTCCTTCTTCTGGGATCCCTTTGGGTCAGATTTCCAAGCAATATACAGCAACCGTAGTCCAAAGAACAAGTACAAAACTGGCAGGCAAACAGATTTGAGGTCACTCATGAGCAATGGCAAGGACATATCAGTGTGCCAAATTATTTCAAATGCAAACATCGCAATTCCAACTACTAGGACTACCAGTCTATCCTAACCCCCATGCCCATGCCCAGATGTGTGAGAATCACTCAAGTTGCAAAGCGTTTAGAGTCAAACTAATGGTTGGTGTTTCAAATACTTAATACTGTTTTTAACATCAACCATTAGCGTGTCTCAGTACATTTTCAGTTCAAATAAAATATTCAACATCTCCACATAAGCGGAAAGGTGTCAGATAACCTGTCTTAAGTTTGAGTGAGAAGAATTTATTTATCATCACAATAATATTAAGGGAAATGATCAAATGAAGGATCAAGGATTTTTTTTTTCGGGCAGGATCTTGAATGAATTTTGTTGTGCATGTTAGCCCAAGAGTATCACCATTCTTTCCATATAATTTGGGGGAAGTATAATCATCTTTTTCTCACCCCGGATAACACAAAACTTGCATAATGCTTACATCAGTAATATAAAATATAACTGCCAACATGACAATATGAAAAGCATTCACAACTAAAAGAACATAAGTACCTGTAGCAGCACTATTAGTGTGCTTCCTTGATATCAAGTTGGGCACTATTCTACCAAGTCCAGTTGACAATACCTTGTTGGGGGGGAACGAAATATGTAAGCAGCATAGATAGAGAATCAAAATACTTTGTGGCAACAGCTTAGACTAATAAAAACTAAGGAGTTGGCATACATGAAACTAAATACTAGCACAAGCACCAAAGTTAAATGGAACGTAGCAATAGCGTGGCCTTAAGATATGGGCAGTGCAAACCTCTATATTGAGCATCAGACCAAAGTTCAGACAAGCGGTATTAAGCGGCTACTTAAGTGCGCTGAGCGCTACGCGGGAGGTCTCCGCTTCGCTTCGGGCCATAAGCGGTCCCTAAGCGGCGCTGGGACCTGAGAGGGGGAGCGGGGAGCCGGGAGAGGGAGCGGCCGAGCAGGGAGCTGTGGGCGGGCACGCCGCCTTGGTGGAGCAGTGGCTGCCGGCTCCCGCTGCCCGCCGGCCGCGCGCGGCGCGCAGCTCAGCCGCCGGGGCTGGGTGCCGTTGACGGTGTGCGGAGGAGCGGGAGGCTCGCACACAGGGTCGCTGCTCGGAAAGATTTATATCTGAACCTAGACATTGTTACATACCAAGGGTATAAAAGAAACAAGTAGATCAAACTAGTTAAGACATAAGTGGCATTAGAAAATGCATCCTTTTAATTCTAACTTGTATCAGATACTCCCAAGTTGATTTTGCATTGTGTAGCACATAAGGAACAGGAATTACTATAGATAAAGAGCAATTAAATAGCTCACCGTCATCACGTAAAGCGCAGATAGTGCACCAGACAACACAATTGACTTGGGGTGCCGCATCGCCATCAGCGCAGCAATGATAAAGGTCTCATCTCCAATCTACATCACCACAGAAGAAAATTTTGAACAGCTTGTTAAGCCCATGCTGTGGCACCACCATCGAAGGCACAGCCACACATCCAAATCTCACAGCCAAGGCAATGCAGTAGGACAGCAGCTACACAGAGGCCATTTCCCATTCTCAAATCCTCCTAGCTCACACCACTAATCAGTACCTCACTGACTAGTATCATGGAGAGGCTGGCGAAGAGCGCATCAAACAGCCCCGGTCCAACCTCGTCAAGGGCCACCCCATGATCGCCCTCCACCAGTGCATCCTTCTTCTTCAGGCCGTGCAAGAAGCCCTGCGAAAATGGCACCGCCTGCGCCAATCAGACATCAAAATTGACAAATTTGACACCAAAACGAATCCTCAATCGGACAGAGTTCTTGCTACGCGAAGTAATCGGGATTTCTCACCCCGCCGCGCCGGCCCAGAGAGATCCCCGACGCGTCGTCCTCGGCGCCCGCCGCCTGCACGATACACGCAGAAGACCCTCATCAATCTTGCCAGTGAACAAGCTGGATTCAAAGAACCTTGAACCCAAAGATTCGAACTTTGCTCGGGCCAGGTCATTACCACGGATGCGCCGAGCGCGAGGACGATGACGGCGAGGAGGAGGGGAGCTCTAGGGTTCGGATCCATCCTGGGGCTGGATCTCACGAACCCTAGGTCCTGGGAACGCTCTCAGATGGGGGAGAACGGTGAGACGGGATGGCAGATTCCTCCCTCTAATTACCCGTCGTTCCTGTGTTTCCTTCTGATTTCAGAAGCTGTGGAAGAGGCTGCTTGCTCCTTGCCCGCGCCGTTGTAGAGCGACAGAGTGGCGGCGGCGACCGGCCGAGAGCAGCGCGAGGAGGAGGAGGGGAGCGCGGGCACGGCAGCCGCGAGGAGGAGGGGCGGCCGCGGGATTTTGACGAGGCGGGCAGCGACGGGGAAGAAGAGGAAGAGACCCTGCTGGAGAGAGAGAAGAAAACAAAATAATAAAAATTGCAATATGACATGGGGTCCTACGTGTTCGGGAAGTGTACTCGTGATTTACTGGAGCATCCGCCCTTAAGGTAAATGCTCGTGCGTTGCATCTAGCTCAGTCCAGAGCTAAAGTTTAGTCATGTCATTTTGGACGTTTCGGCTAGAAGGAAACATGAGCTTATTATAAAACTAATTGCAAGATTAATTAGCGAGATGAATTTATTAAGCCTTAATTAGTTCATAATTAGCAAATGTTTACTGTAGCACCACATTGTCAAAACATGGACTAATTAGATTTAATAGATTCGTCTTACAAAATAGTCTCAATCTGTGTAATTAGTTTTGTAATTAGCATATGTTTAATACTAGGGATGAAAATGGATCGGATACGGATGGATATCACTGATATCACGTTTGTTTTCATATTTCTGTCCGGATTCGGATTCGAATACAGATAGTACCAACAATATCGGATAGAATATGATTGGATATCGACATCATAAATATACGATTTGAGTATTCGAATACAGATACGGTATCGGATGTTGAATATCTAGACTCGGATACGGACAGATCTGAACTCCTCTAAACGAATTTGGTCTCGAATACGGTCGGAAAATATTTGTACTATTTTCACCCCAGTTTAATACTCATAATTGGTATCCAAAGATTCGATGTGACGGGGCTAAACTTTTGTTTGAGGGAAACAAAAATAACTAAAATACCATGATAACAAATTTTCTCGTCGCAACGCACCAGACATTTCCCACAAGCTCTAGAATCATTCCCATACATTGCAAAGGAAACACAAGGAACATGAATAATTTCTTCCTTCTTCGTGGCTTGCCAATACAATAGACCAACACATTTAGTTCATAAACAAGTATTTTTTTATAAGTATCGTGCATCGTTAACCATGAATCTAGAGGAAAATGTGAGGGGCCGGACACTTGAAAAAAGGGTTTGTAATTAATAAGAAAAAAAAGTCAAAGAAATATGTCTCAAAAGGAATGAGTTCAGTAAAAATTCACGCACTTTTTTTTGGCATTAGGAAGAGATTAAAGGGGAGAGGGTTAGATTATAATATGAAAGCCAAATTGATTCAGGGCTCGTTCGGTTATCTTGGAATGGGCCTAGGAATTATTCTAGCTTTATTAAGTCTATACAAATTAGCTAACCATTCAGTTGGAAATCTTTCGAGGAATGGTTCCTGCACAGCCAACCCAAGGCCTCTCCGGAACCTGAAACAGTTTAGCTTTAGATGTCATCAACTCAACAGGGGATTTGAACATCCTTTTTCCTACACATAGAAAAGATAAGCGGCTTCAGTTTTTCATGTAAAATTGATAGTTCGTCTTCAGTCCAGAACAATTTGAAAATATAGACCGCATATCTATCCCTAAGGCAAAATTTCAAGCTATTTTTCCATCCATTTGTTTGGCTTGTCTCCCTCTAACAACCGGACAATAAAGAGTATTCCGTCCGAACTTATATATATGCCTGGTGCCCACCCTTAACTATATATATATATATATATATATATATATATATATATATATATATATATATATATATATATATATATATATATATATATATATATATATATACACTGGAAGAAGGATAATTAAGATCGACCATAAGAGTTTGATCTGTGGCCATACATGGTGACCGGATCGGAATCGAAAAGGTGTGATGCAGGACACCGTTCAATAGAAATAGAAAGTTTGTACAAAACTACTATGGTTTGCAACAGGAGTTCATTATTGTGTTCGATCCTAGGCAAGCCGAAAAAAATCCGAAAACTTTCTTTTTTCCGAAATATCAACCCGGAGACTTCTGATCTTCACGTATGCTCGCTGCCTTGACAATTCAAAACGAACCCTAGCGAATCACGTTGTATAAATGTATGGCCAGCTGCACAATTAACAGCGCCGACACGCGCAAGATCTAGGACAGCCATGACTGTCACGGGGCAGCCCGGCAGGCGCCTACGTCAACCTTGACATCTTGGAGAAGCCAGCAGCCACCGCATTGTCCTATAGGAACCAGCCCACGGGCGCGCGCGTCAGCACCTTTGAGGAGGTGAAGGCGTGCCTGAGCGCTGAGCATGCTCGTAGGACGCCAGCGAGCTCCGCGCCGAGGGTGCTGAGGAGGGTGATGGCCTCGTCATCAGCATGTGCGACAGCCAAGACGTGTCCGACGAGTTCCGGGCACAACGTTCATGTGGTCGTCTGTGACGGACGAGGTGTCACAGGGGGAGGGGCTGCACAACAGCCGCCAACGCGAGATCCAGCGGCTCACATTCCACAAACACCACCGCCGCCTCATCATCGACGAGTACTTGCTGCACGTCCGCTAGAGAGGCCGTGAGGTCCTCTTCGGCAACCGCCGTCGCAGGCTCTACAGCAACAACATGATCTCGCAGTACTGGTACTACGACGAAGACAACGCATGGATAGCCTTGATCCGGCGGGGCCGGATGGACAAGCACATCAAGGCGTTCAGGATCGTGGCCAAGAACTACCTCGGCATCGATGCGCACCCGCTATTCGGCGCCATCGAGGAGCTGCTGATGGAGGTGGACATCGCCGAATGCCTCATGACAGCCAAGAACGCCGACTCCGATGAGGATGCTACCTGATCGAGGAGCTGAAGAGGAAAAGGAAAGAGGGCTTCGATCGGTGGAGGCAAACATGGCCAAAGCTGACAATGATCAAGCGGTAAAAGAATATGACGACCAAAATTCAGAAGATTTAGGAGAAGATGATGAAGAGTCGGAGGATTCAGAAGAATCTGACGAGTAGTCATATAATACATAGTTACATACATATACACCTGACTTGACTAAAGTTTTTCTTTTCTTTCAATGAGAAGTACTTCCTTCCTAGATAGAGTTGCAGACTTGCAGTTATTCGAAGATGGTTGCTCAGTCCTGACTGAGGTGTGTTTACGGAGTTGAACTTTAGATAGTGTCTTTAAACATTTGTTTTTGTTTTTTGAGCAACACACTTTTGTTTATTTCATTCCATCATCTGCTCAGGTAGCTTGATCACGATCAACCTAGGCTGGTTACAGACTTCAGGAGGGGATCAAGCCATGCACAATGACACAACTGTGACCGGTGGAGGTGCCCGTGCGATTTGCTTGTGGGATCTGGCTGCCCTTTTTTCTCCTTTATTTTTTCCTTCCTTCAAAAGAAATAAAGGAGAAAAAAGGCAAGAACAAAAATAAAAAATATTATAGACATTCCAATGTTTTTTCTAACCATCAAACGTTTTTATAAAAAGCTTCAGCTCCATAAGTAGAGTTGCTCTACCAACTAAAGCCCAAAAAAGCTATTCTACCAACAAAGTTCAAAGTGTATTTGCCCCCAGAAAGTTGTATCAAACGGAGCGCGAAAGACATAAGAACATAACAGAATAGATGGGACGATGAGCTATTGAGTTTAACTTTCTCCGAGTGGACAGGGAAGGCTAGCAGACAACAAAAATCTATAGCTTATGGATACAGGGGAAACTATGATGTACTAAATGGGAGGACTCAGGTTGCTGGCAATCAATGACTTGACACTGCAGACACTAGCGATTAATTTAAAAAGGCACTATGGGCTATCCAACCATGAAACCAGATGATAGATGCAGGTCATGCTTTAATTGGTCATGCAATTAGTTTGCACGAAGTCACCGTTTGTACGTGTGACCTAGCTTTTCTTTATAAAAAGGTTCACTAGCACACTAATAGCAATAGTGGACAAGATGAGACCAAACTAAGTAGCTAACTAAACTAACATCCGAGTAAGTCTGCTCCGTATATGTGCTGAAGATCGGTACTTATGTTGGTTAATTCATCAGATGATAGATTATTTTTCTATAGCATACGACATAATAATTTGATGTTTTGTATTATATTACATTTTGATGATGCATTTTCTTATGTTAATCTTTTTGGTGTGGGCTCATAAATACTATAATATCTTTAAAAATAATCCCACTCTTCATCAAAGTAAAACGCAGAAGCAACGACAAGAACGAAACTATGATTATGATAAATTTCACAGCTACGTTTTTTAAACCATGAAGGATCTTATGACTGATAAACTAGTTTATTACAGCAAGCCAAAAACATCGCTATTATCTCTAATGGTGTGTGAAACAGTGAAGATGTGCCGCTAATTCCCTCCCTTTAAGCAAAACATCCAAATCAAGCACCTAAAAAATATAATGGGGTGAGAATAATCTCAGCAAGCAAACTGCTTGAACATGTCATTCAAACTATAGTTTAATTAGACATCAATTTAATCATAGAAGAATACTTGTCATTATTATAAATAAAAGGTTCATAATAAGATTATTAATTCAACAAAATTTCCATAAAGAAATTAAGGACATGATATAAAATAAATGAACGACCTCCGCATATGAATAAGACAATACTCTTCATATTATAAATGAAGCATTACTTCTCATATAATAGAAACAATCCTCCTCATATCCCACTTTATTCCCACATAAAACTTCAATATAAATAAACTTCAAAGAGTGCAAATACAATGCATATGCATGTCTATTGCCTTCATACCCAACAAGGTATGAAGCTGCATCGTACCCCTTCTCGGGCAACGTACGATGTTGTACCGGTACGGTCGTGACCATAGGTCAATGACATAATCCACAAGAGCACTCCGGAATAGTCATTTAACTTTCTCACCGACTAGGCTCAAGAGCACTCTAGAATAGTTATATGACTTTCTCACCAACCTAGCTCGATGCATATGCTCATAACAAGAATGCACATGAAGTAATAATATGATGCAACCGCAAGAATACTTACCACATAGGTCATATACCCACATAATCATGAACCATATCGCTTACCTTCGGACGATAGACAAATACTTAACACATATGTCATATATCTCCACAATAATAAAACATAGCACTTTACCTCATGATGATAGACAAATGATGAAAGATTCAACAATGAAGATCATGTATAAGTTACTTTAAAGGATAAGTGGTTTCATAGTTATATCATCTTGGTTTCATTCATGTTATGACGAATTGTAGGTAGAATGAAAAACATGTTAAGCTGTAGCAAACCACCACTACATTTACTTGCCTCAAGACCATAAAAGCCTAAGATGTCACTAACATCCCTTCCCTCATGCCCGAGTATAAAACTCGGCAACAAAAACCCAACATCAAAGTAAAGCATGAAAGTGGCAACAAGAATAAAACTTATATTAAGTAAAGCTTCAACTTAAACATTTTTATTAAACCATGAAGATAAAATAAGTTTATTACAACAAGCTAAGATTATCATTATTGTGTCTAAATGCGGGTGAAATAGTAAAATTGTACTGCTAATCCCATCCCTTCAAGCATCATCCAATCAACAAGCACCTGGAAAAGATAAAGGGGTGAGAATAAATCTTAGCAAGCAAACTGCTTGATCATGTCATTCAAACTACAAGTTAATTAAGCATCGATTTAAAAGTCAAAGATATGACAACATATGAAATTAATAATTCATAGTCAAACTATTTATCCCATGTCAGCAGCATAAAGAAGTAAACAACCTCATGATATAAAATAAATAAACCACCTCTTCAAATGGAAAAACTCCTCATATCACCAACTTTAATGCAAATAAACCTCAGAGTACAGATACGATGCATATGCATGTTGTCACACCCCAAAATTTTCAATTTTGGGTTGTGCTTAGAAAACACTAAATAAAATAAATGATTTCAATATTTGAATAAATTTATTAGATAAGTTAAGTTGCTGCTAATTTAAATATAGAAAATTATGGTTTTAAACTTTTTCATATTAATTTGATAATGTGGTGTTTGTGTGATGCTTGTCTTTGGTGTTGGTGAGTGCTATTATTTTCAAAATACCATAGGACGACGTTTACTTCTCACCGGAAAACTTTTTGGTATTTTCTGGATTTAAAATTTCAATTTTCGTGAGCTTAATCTTTTTCCTTGATCTCTTCATCAATCTTTTCATGAGCTCCAAATACTTTATTTGGGTTCGTCTCATTCTAAAATATCTCTGAGAATTTTCCCTGAATTTTCGGAGCCTTCGGAGTATTTTTCGTGGCTTAAAATTCAATTCTGGACTTTTCTAGAATTATTTTATCCATGAAATTAATTAATTCCGAAAATAATAAAATATCTCAGATTTCCTCATGCCCAAAGGCCCATGTCTTTATTTACTAATGAGTTTTAATAATTAATTAGACCTATTAGTAGAGGTGGAGGGTGCAACATCAATTAGTACCATATTGCTAGTTGATGTGAAGGTGGAGAGTTTTCCTCCCTATATATACGTACCAATCCCTTGGGCTAACCATACCAAAACTACCGTAAGGGGAGCCCCTGGTTTGAGAAATTCCTCGTGTAGTAAATTAGATTTTTCTCCTCCTTCTCGTGTTACCGCCGGCTTACTCCAACGACTCCTCGGGCCGGTGAGCTTTTGCTTACTCCAACGACTCCTCGGGCCGGTGAGCTTTTTCTGGACACCTGCAGCGTCTCCGGTGAAGAC
This sequence comes from Saccharum hybrid cultivar R570, assembly GCA_038087645.1. Taxonomy (NCBI): domain Eukaryota; kingdom Viridiplantae; phylum Streptophyta; class Magnoliopsida; order Poales; family Poaceae; genus Saccharum; species Saccharum hybrid cultivar. Next base: position 1,823,605 of record JAQSUU010000704.1, on the reverse strand, counting down.
CACCACCACGAGGTTCTTCTCGTCGTGCAGCGTGGTGTCCGTGTAGAATGTCTCACGCGTCTCTGCCACCATCGCCTCATTACTTCTCGAACGTTCCAGCCACGTCGTGAGGAGCGAGCTACTGCAATGCTGCCTCATGCCGAGGAAAGCCATCGTGCATGTGAGCAACGGGTCGAGAGCAAGCCTTCATGCATGCGAGGAAGACCACCAAGTTGTCGCCGTTTAGCACATGCACGTACAAGTCAGCGATTAAACGCTACAAAGCCAGCAGACTGCAAATCGATCGCCCTGATGAATAGTTGAAGGAACTTCACCGCCGGTGCCGTGGCGGCGCTCCGGCTCCCGCACCTGGAGCTCATCTCGTTCTGCTGCGTGGACATCTCGGAAGGCACGCTCCACGGGGTGCTCACCGACTGCCATGTGCTCAGAACCCTCGTCCTCGACGGCTGCACCGGCTTCGCCACAGTCCGGATCAACTCACCCACCATTACAAGCTTCGCCATCTCACCTGCAAATTCATCCACAACGAGTGACTATGACTCATACTGCTTCGACTACAACTTCTACGACTTCGACTACGAAATTCCGAGGGTGAGGGTGACGACGTGGCAGGTTATCATCGAGGATGCCCCTCTCCTAGAGAAGCCGGTCCCCTGCCGCCGCTCGGCTGCTGCTGAATCATTTCAGCTACTAGTGCTCAACGCTCTAGACTCAGGGTCCTGGGATCCCTGTCCTTCACCATCCCCAAGTTGGAGATTGGTGGCACCGTCTTCCAACCCACCATCCGCCGTGTCAACCGTGTGAGGCATGACCATGTTATCATGGAGAATCGCTTACTGATGCAGGCCGTCATGCTGGCAACGACGCTGCGAACCGTCAAGATTCTGGCTCTGGAAGATGCAGATTCTACTTGAAGTGTTTTCCATGCTTGGAAAAGTTCTACATCTCGGCATCACAAGGATACAGAAGTGCTGCAAGCAATGATAAACGGTATGCCACATTGTTTAATCGGCCAGATACTTGGTTGATGTGATGTATATATCATCGTTGCGTAGTAATTCCACAATTAGTTTAGTCGTCATCAATTTATTCATTTGATCTCCGATTCGAGTAGTTCCAGTCGTGTTAGTTTCGTCACATCGAGCTTTACGCGATAGTACCAAAGTTTTTATGTCACGTGTTTTTTTTATATATCGTTAAATATTATATTAATAAATATGTTTGTACTAGCTTTATAATTAAAAGCATTTTAGACTATATACCCATGGTTTTATAAATAAATATTAATTTAATTCATGTTAACATGTGTGTTTATGATTATAATTTAGCTAGTATCAATGTTTATTATGTCACTTGATTATGAATTTATTGATTTAAAATACAATTTGATTAGTATTAATTTAATAGTTTTTAATTAAAAGTGACATAGGTTTATAATTTCGTTTTTGTTTCTTTTGGCCGTGGCGATGTAAGTGACATGTTAGCAACGTTGTTTTTCATGTCCCGCGTTTATGAATATAAATAATTTGATTAATGTTTAGTTAGCGAGTGCTATCTTTAATTAATTAAAAAGCAATTTAAGTTTAACTCGATTAATATTCACATTAATACATTTTTATTTATAAATTGTTTAGTTAAGCATGAAACATATATATACTTAATCTGATTAGTGGTTATCTAATGTCTTTTAATTTATTAAAAACAACTTATGTTTATAACTCTGGTCTTTCATAAATAAATGTTAATATGACTAATATCAACATAAATGCCTTATCAACAATGACATGCTGAGGCCAACCTCGTAACATGTAATGATCCGATTAACTGATCTCACATGTTTTATATTTCAAAACTATAAATCTTTAAATTTCATTAATGATATATAATTGTTCATAAATAAAATATGATTTAGGTTTAACTCTAGCATTTATAACTTGATATAATTTGGTTAGTTCAACTTTAGAATAATTCTCTAAAATGTCTATCACCTTAATTCATTAACCAAAATAGATCAAGTGTATAGCCTATCTTCTTTAGTTATGTTGTCAATCTCGATAGACGTGTCCTCGGTAACGATAGCTCCGTCCTTAGTCGTTCTTGCATTCTCGTAACCATAGCAACGAACCGTGACGCTTAGTGCGCGCTCTTTTAAAGAGTCTCTTTTGTTTGGTGTGTTGTTCTTAATTGTGTTTATTGTCTGTTTGTTCTGCTTGATTGCTACGAGTAGAAGAAGCATGGTTAATTAGCGCCGAAGACGAGAAGCTGAGGACCGACAGTCGAAACAAAAGGACTTGAGACCAGAAGATAGCAGTTGAAGGGTTTGAGCAGCTAGACTTTGGGAATAAGGCAAGTATAACTTGGGACCATCCTTGTTGTCCTATTCACTGAAATTATCATACATATGCATGTGTCCTCCTTGACAACCATAGAGATTATAACTTAGCTATTGATATCTTGTTTTCTTGTCACCTATGGATTGTGCATTTGGGTAGCTATTGCTAGTGCTTAATTATGAACAATGATCTTGTAATTTGATTAATGGATTAAGCAATCAACCATTAAGATGATTTTATTACTGTTGAAAAGGGGGCTAGAGCAAGGGGTTATATTGTTGCTCTGGTTTCTCTCCATAAGGACTTATCTGTACGTGATCATCCGGGATTGACAGTACATCTGTGAGGGCTATATGGCTCTGACTCTAGTTGTTTAAGAGACCTTTTCTAGCTTGTTAGAGGTTACCCTTGTGGCGCAAATGGGGAAAAGCAGATTGTGGATCCCTGGGACTGGTTGTATCACACAGACTGACTTCTTAAACCTAACGGCCCTAACTTGTTAGACGAACTTTTAAATGGCTTTATATGATTTTCGGTGTTTTGGGGAGTCGCGAACCCATACATTTGGAAGTCATGATTCACAGTGAAAGTGTACACTTCTGCGTAGAGTTAAAAACTGGTATACTAGCCGTGCTCACGGATACGAGCGGCCTTGGAACATCTACAGATAGATGATCACTATTGTTATATCATGTTTATCTACTGTTGATTATTATTATGCTCATGTTAATGCTATTCATTATCCTTATTACAATTGATCATTGGTTCATTAATGGGAATTGAAATACCTTGATGCTATTCAATTGCTAATTATATGATGATTAAAAGCTAAATGCAGTCAAACAGTGTCTAGCCTTTTGAGCCTCATGAACCCTGTGTTATATTTGTTGGGTTCGACATGGACTCACTCTTACTATTTCTACCACACTCTAGTGTGTAGTAAGGTGCTACTCAGAAGAAGGAGAAAGGTGTAGTGGAGTTTCCAGAAGACTAATAGAAGTGCTAGGCATATGTTACCCCCAGTCAGCCGTCCCTGAGAAGAAAGGAGCCTGAAGTTTAGTCACCGTTCCGCGATACTCTGATGTAAGTGTTAATATAGCTATGTATACCTTATATAATAACATTGTTTCTGATACTTTTTCATTCTGACATATGTGTGGACTTTCTGGGCACACATATGATTAGTCTGGTTTTGTTCATTAGAAAACCGGGTGTGACACATGTCCACTGCCTCCATACCCAACAAAGTATGAAGCTGCATCGTACCCCTTCTTAGGCAACATTCGATGTTGTACCTGTACGGTCGCGGCCAGCAAGCGGCAACATCCACGAATGCTGTGCAATGCAATATGATGCAATGACATGATGCAACTGCAGAAATACTTACCACATATGCCACATTCATCCACCATTATAAATCATAGCACTTACCTCATAATGATATATAAATGACAAAATATTCAACAATGAAGGACATATATAAGTTACCTTATAAAGGGACAAGTGAATTCATACTTATATATATTATCTTGATTTAGTTAATGTTATGGCAAAGTGTATGTAGATTAAATAACATGTCAAGCTGTAGCAAACCACCGCTACGTTTACTTGCCTCGAGACGACGATGCAAAAACATGTGCTAAAAAAAATCCAAAGGCGCACACCTGTTCAAACATTACCACCTCAGAATATAAACTCATACAAACATTCACAAATGACATATAAAACGCTTCTATGACCTGTGCTACCGATCCTCCAAAATAGTGACCAAACAAGCAATCAACGGTAGGAACCCTGCTTCACATTTCACTGTGGATAAATTATTTGTACAAAAATTATGAAACTTTTACAGAAGCTGAAAAATAAAATTATCTACAACTTTGATATATTACAACCAAGCATACGAGATCTCCAAGATGGCATAAATGACATCTGAATCTAACTGAACTTTTCTGACAACTCAAACAGGGTTCTAAAATTCATAACTGGAGTTATGCTTATCCAAACATGATGATCTTTACCAATATAGAAAGCTTAGGAGATATTCAAGTCCTCTACAACTTTGTCAACAGTTTTAAAAATTATTGAGGCCACTAAGATGCCCTAAAAATTCGATGAACATAGACTGCACAACCTGACAGTACTCAGAACGTGGATAAGGTTGATCACGAGATTTACTCCCAACAAACACCCTCTAGCCAAGTGATTTAATCCACAAATCTTGACCAAAATTAGTGGATTAAGATTTGGCATGTTACCTAGGTCAACCACAATAAACATGGTGACAATCCCCTAGCGATTCATCTCTTTCTTGCGTTCTCTTCTCCACCTAACGACGATCCTCGCCCCTACGACCCTCTTACCATGCCCATCGGTTTGGGAAGAACGGAAACAATGAGGATACCGATGGTGACGATGATGGCAAGACCTTAAAACATCTCTTCTGCTCCTCCCTTCTTTTCTTCCCTTGTCTTCTTTGTTCCCTCTCTTCTTTTCTTCTATAGAACGTGAACAGCCAAGGCGGCACCTAATGGCTCCAGAACGTGAATAGCCAGGGCAAGGAAGGTACCGGCCAGGTTTAAAGGGATCATGGGAGAGAAAATAAAAAAAGAATATGAAAAAAAAGGAAAACGAAAAGGCCCTGACTAGAAAGGCTTGGCCACGGCAGGACCCCTGGGATTCTGGTCGGGTACTGTAGCATGACGAGATACTGTAGCGCTTTTTTTTCAAATCTTGCACCAAAGGTAGCTAATGATCCGTACTCGAAATAACGTATATGAGTAGTCAAATGAAAATGTTTTTTCAAGCTCAACACATTGGTAGTCTCAGTTTATCTATCCAAGCTACAAACCAAAAAATTAAAATTATGGCCTATCTTTAAATCCGGTCAACCTTCGCTAAATAAATTACTTAATCCATAAATAAAAATCCATATTTATGCCACGTATTCTCGGGTATTACATTATCCCCTCCTTTAGGGAATTCATCCCCGAATTCTCTCATTCCATTAAAAAGAACAAGCTACCCCAAATAAATGGAGAACTTAGGTTGCAACGAAGGCTATACGTGACAAAGGATTACTGCAGGAAAGGATTAATCAATATGTTACCTGTGATCACATCTCCATTGTTTCTGCCATGAGCCGAAGGCAGTGCATGTGGAATACTCGACGACGTGGAAGCTCCAGTGGCAAAACCAGTTGGTGCAGAATAGAATGGAACCATAGATGCTGAAGGATTAGCGGTCTGTGGCAACCAGAAAGCCCCAGACTGAGGTGTATATGGAGTAGTTGGTGCTGCAGCCCCCAGACCCATGACCGTGATTAGGGATGAAACCAGGACAAGAAAATCCCATATCAATAAAATCAGTCAATACCATTCGATGGAGTGCTCTGCTATGCTGGCGAGGTGGAACAAATTTGATTCCTTGCGCCGCGGAGTGCACACAGCAGCAGGATGCACCAGAAGCGGCTTGCTGCTAGCTTTCTTCGTGTGGGCCAATAGCACTGGTTTGGCCCAATAGCGCTTGTCTACGAGCTTTCACGTTGAGTAGCCCAGCTAACTAGCTGAGACGGTGTTACTGTTTCATAACGGGGTTACTGTATATTAGCTGGTTTTACTGTTTCTTAACGGTTGTACTGTTCATAGCGTTTTGCTGTTTCTCGACGGGTTTATACTGTTCATAAGGCCCGGTACTGTATTAGCGGGTCGACTGTTCCAAGGCACTGTTGCGGGAGCAGTAACACGTGTCTGTGACGGATCCGGTGGAAAGCCTCGATTTTAAGTGTTATGTATAGATTTGCATTTCTTTCATGTTTCATGTTTCTAAATAATGAAAATTAATATTAATATTTCATAGCACTAGTCATGTCACGTAGATACTCTTCTATGATGCATCGAATTTAAAAAACCATGGGTTTGTGGGTTTGGGTACTACACTTCCAAACCTAAACCCACAAATCCATTGAGTCTAACTTTTTATCCATTAATAAATCCATGGGTAGAGAAATTGACCTTTGCCTAGTAAAGTTAAAATGCATCAGTTTTCGGGTTTCAGCTACTCGTTGCCATCTTTACCGCGAGGAGGAGGGGAGCTGCGGGCCCCAGGCCGCTGCTCCTTTGACGCCCCAGGTCGCCGCGTTCCCACCTCGGTCACCCACACGTGCGGGGCGAGCTGCCGCGCCCGTGAGCTCTCAGCCAGGCGTACCCCCGGCCGTCGATGGGCGATCGAACGGACACTGAGACAGCCAGCGGAACGGGATGGGCTGCTTTCCGTTGCGGCACCGGGGCGGTGGTTACGCTGATTCGTAGAGTATTTCCCCGTGCCTTTGCTACGCGTACACACGCCGGGGAAGGGAAAACGGCGTGGTGGCACGGCACTAGACTAGGCTTTGGCCTTGGACAACACGATCTTGGCTCACTCATTGCTTGTTTCGGTTTGAATGCTTTGGGGTCGCCATCAGATCTCTGTGACGGATCTCTGATTGTGACTATTTGCTGGTGCATGCATCATGCGTGTTCTTTATAGTCCGTTTAAGGTCTCAATGTCGGTAAAGTATAGGTTAGTTCAGGTGTGTGGTTGGTGTACTCGTCATTCAGGTATATATAAGGTGCCAAGCTTATATAAGGTTGGTAAAGGCAGTATAAGGTTATATATAAGGTTAATTAGTAAAGCCAAGGTGGCAAGCTTCTCGCGGTGTGACCGGTTAGAGCAGTGAGCTCTGGGACTCCCGTCCGAACCGGGTTCGAAGCCTGGAACCTTCTTATTTCAAAGACATAGACGAGTCTTCTCCTATGGTCTAATTTTTTTTAGGTATATATAAATATTTGTTACCTGGAAGTCTATCTCTTCTCTATAATGTGTGCTTCCAAATGTAGTTACATGATCTCTCAATGTTTCAATATTTTTCAGTAGTTTTGTCAACAATATTGCCTTTCTTTTGACCCTAGCAGTCTAGCACTACTGTTTTCATCTTGCATAGCGTGCAGCTTTCGTTGAAGCACATAGATCATAGATGACGTACTGATAGGAGTTCTAATAGCTTTAATTTGAAAACAACTATATGGTCAACCCTAATTAAAATTTTATTCTAGATTGCGTAAGCATATGCCAATGGTACTACCATATAAGTATTGAATGGGCTCCACCAGAATTGCTTCTTTATCACTTAAGTGTACTAATCAAGGTACATTCGTGCATTGCATGTTATACTTGTGGCATCTAAATTATAATCCATGTGGGGTCACTTGTATTGAACACATCTTGCATGGTTCTTTTAGAATCCGTCCAGCTTTATATAATAGATAGACTAGAGGGAAGCTATACCTACCTAACCATGTGACCACTTCATATATACTAGAAAGAATTTAACAGCTAGCTCAAACTGTTGTTTTACAATTAGGCCTGCATGCAGGTTCCAAGTTTTGCAATTCTCTCTCTTTTTTTTTAAGAAGGGGCGAGTAATTATGCATTGTGATGAGGGACGACGGAAGGAACTAGGTGCTCGCATAAACATGTATAATCAGAAAAAAATAAATTAGGAAAAAAGACCTTCCACTTTTTAGCTCAAATTGACCAAGTTGCAAATATAAATAATAGCGGACGGAAAACCTGACGCTTCACTTTGCCGCTAATACGTATTCATTGTTAGAATCCACAATAACGTGATTCTAAATTATGCTCATTTTTTTCTTTCATGCATGTATATTGTCATGGGCGTCTAGTCACCGCTAATACAAGTAGCTCATCTTTGATCTCCAATGGCATGTGGTTGAATAATATAGGGACTTAAATTGAATCTTGCGGAGATTAGTAGTGAGGTTAGTTCACTTCCCCTCACAATATAAAGGAATTCAGGAAAACCATGCAACGTTGAAATGACCCAATGCAGAATGGAAAATGGGTCACATCATTTAGCTCATACTCCATATTTTCATGTTGTCGCGGGGTCACAATATAATGAGCAAATTCATATTGTACATTTTTGAACTCCAAAAAGATACTTAGTAAACTACAGTATACAATTTGAACATATTGCTGTTTATGTGAAGTAATAAAGCTAAAAAGATAGTCACATTCGTGTTAGATTGACATGCTAGCTGATTAACTATAATTCTCCAAAGTAGTTTTTAATGTGTCTCATAGATGACAAGGATTTTGCCATGCTATATAGGTTAATGGAGTAGTGTTTAGAATATATAATTTGCTTTGTTATTTCTTAAATTTTATTGAGATTTTTCATTTTTCAATTATCTTTGTATGTGCTAATGGACCAGGGACTATGTCTCACTACTATCTTAAAAAGCTGCAAAGATGTAACACTTCGATGCAACTTTCCCTTAGCCCTATTTAACAAGTGATGACAATAGAATAATTACCTTGGTTAAAGCAACTTAGTACTCCCTGTGTCCCATAATATGTCATGCACATATTTCAAAATTCAAACCTTGTTATCTATGACCAATAATTAGTTGAGTTTATTCTTCAAAAGTGGCTAGCTATATCAGGTTTGCATTTAGAAATACATTATAATGATCAAACTTTTGTTGTCATAAACTATATATTATAAGAAAAATTAGTGGTTGAAATATGATATGCATATCGCGCTAAGTCAAATCATGGCTTATGTTTTGAGATGAGGGGAGTAGTATACATTGGGAGTTTTCTCATAATACTTCACAATGGTCATAAATTTTTCCTTGGCAATTTGGATCTTTTAAATACATCTTTTATGTATCATTTTTAGGATCCCGAGATCCCTCCTTGAATTCTCATTAACTGCAACGTTGATAACGTTTCGTGTAGACCACGTATTGTGTACATTCGGAGTTTTCTCATAATACCTCACAATTGGCATAATTATATTTCCTTTTGCGATTTGGCCTTTGTAAATACATATTTTATGTACCATTTCTTAGGGACCCCAAGATCCCTCCTTGAATTCGCACTAACTGCTTAACATTGATAACGTTTTGTGTAGACCACCATTTGTGTACATTGGGAGTTTTCTCATGATACCTCACAATTGGCATAATTATTTTTTCCTTTTTGCGATTTGACCCTTGTAAATACATATTTTATGTACCATTTCTTAGGGACCCTGAGATCCCTCCTTGAATTCGCACTAACTGCTTAACAATAATAACATTTCATATAGATCACCTTTTGTGTTCATGGATTTTTTTGTGCAAATTGAAGATGTATCCTACTTTTCATGGACATATGTGTATGTAGTAAGAAAGAAAAAACACCATCTGTGATTGGAATGTGATAATTGAAACAACCATTACCACACACTAGAGTAAGGTATGAGATAGTTAAAGCACACATTATTAACAACACATAAACTTTTCTTTCTTAGTAATGTTCCACAATAAAATAACCATTCTTTTCTTTTTAAAATAAACTAAAAAATACAGTCCTGGGTTTGCGCCCACCGTTTTATTCACCGGTAACGTTGCTACTCTGTATATGATAGATATCTATAGCCCGAAGCTAGCATATTTTATCTTTTCATTGGCAGCGTCTGCCAAAACATCTTATCTTTGGCCTTGCTCATCCGGCTTATAATCCGTCTTATTTAGCTTGTTTTTTTTTCAGCCGAAACAATATTTTTCTCTCAAAAAAATCAGTCAATAGTGTTTTTCAGCCGGCTTATAATTCCAGCCGAACGAGGCCTTTGTTCCGGCAGCCCCGATACGCAAGAGCACGAAAACCGCGCCTTGCAAGCATATCTCACCTTTCCACTAGCATGCCTTCGTAAGTGCTCGAAACTGACCCGCAAAATGTGATGGGTCCAACAATAATGACAAACCATACCTATATCACCCAATGTCTGTGTGTCGCCCACTGTATGCGCCTACCATGCATCCTCGCTTGATCTCGACCGCCCATTCACCTGATCCCACCCCACATACCATACTCATGGTGACGTGGCACCCTTTGGGCCGTCGGTCACCCGGGTCTGTGTACACCCGCTGGGTGCGCCTAGGGGCGGCCCCAGTTGACTGGGTGCGTGGTTCGGTAGTTGGCGCAATGGGTGCGCGCGGCCGCGCGGTGAAAAGAAGCGGGCCGCGAGGGGAGGAGGAACAAAACGACTGGCTGTCCGAACGGGGACGCCTGGTTCCTCTCATTCCCCTTCCACCCCTCTCTCTCTCTCCTCCCACTGCTCGCCCTCTCTCTTACGCGCGCGTGACAACCTCCCTCCACGGGCGCGCGGCGCGGGAGCAGCGGCGGCAGCACCCACCGACTGATCGCCGGTGGGGCGGGGCGGGGGCGATCTGATGCCGGCGCGGCGGTGATGGCAGCGCCGTCCGGCGGTGGGGGCGGCGGTGCGGGGGAGGGCTCCTCCTCGGCCGCCGCAGCTGCGACGATCGGGGCCCACGGGGTGGACCAAGGTGAGCAACCCCTGCTCCTCCTCCTCGGGCTCAGGTGTTTGCTCTCGGCGAAGCGTTTGTGCTGGAGCGTGGCTGGCCTCGGTCGGATTGGGCGAGCCCCGTGGTGGCCGTACCTGTTTGGGCGGTCCGCGGGGAAGCCGTGTTTCACGGCGAGTAGTGGTAGGGAGTCTTGGATCGCTTGCGCGCGCGCGGGCGCGCAGAACCGGGCAATGCCGAGGTTGCCTGGGTGTCGGTCGCGCTCGCGCGTGCTGCGTCGGAGGGGTTCGGTTTATTTATTATTATATTGTGTGGCGGTGGTGTTATAACCCTCTCCGTCGGTGCCTGTCCGAGTAGGCGATTCACTAAGCACCTATTCGTTTTGGCGTTTAGCCGATTCAAGAAATTGGCCGTGTGTGTGATTGGGCGGTAGGCTGTCAAAAGACTGTCTTTGAGCGCAGTCTCATGGCTGGAGGATTGATTTGATTGACGCGCTGTAGCCTGTAGCAATGCTGCCTTGTTTGCTGTAGGTGCGGAGTGCTGCTTATTTTACTCCGTTCGAACTTCCTAATCTTTGCTGAGTTTATCATGTGTTGTAACTAGCGTATACTGATTAGAGGTGTTTTTAGTGAAGAAGGAGCCTCCTCAATTGGGGAAGTTCACACTCTTCATGCAGTATAGAGAATGTCTCTTAGTGAATTGGGAAACTTCACACTTTTCATGTAAGATAAATAGGGAAGGACATTTAGTTGCACTTCCTGTTTGCCCAGGCAATGCTATCTTGTTGTGATGTACAGCTTGTATAAGATTTGGCATTGGAGAGGAGGCCCACAATTTTATTTGGAAGTGGTCTTCAAGTTGGCTGCTATATTAACATTACTAAAATGAAGTGCTGGTGCATTTGCTGTAGGTGTGGAGTGCTGCCTATTTTACTCTTTCAAACTACCTGATCTTTGCTAGGTTTATAATGTGTGGTGACTAGTGAATACTGATCAGTGGTGGTTTTCAGTGAAGAAGGAGCATCCTCAATTGGGGAAGTTCACACTTTTCATGTAGGATTGGGGAGGTCTCTTAGTGAACTGGGAAACTTCACACTTTTCATGTATCATAGGGAAGGACAAATGGTTGCACTTCCTGTTTACCCAGGCAATGCTTTCCTGGCTGTGCTGTGAAGCTTGTGTAACATTTGGCATTTGAGCAGGGCCGTCTCCACAAATTTGGGGCCCCAGTTCGAAATGCACATTGGGGCCCTAAATAATGGATCACAATTTACCAACATGATTCCTACACCACAATTTGCCAATACATAATTTCAGATGACCAAAATTCAATCAATTAATCAAATTGGGAATCACATGAGCTCCTGCGTGGCGTCCCTCTGGACTCTGGTTCCTGCTGTTCATGCGTTGCTCAGCCGCAGCTGTGACCGTGAGTATATAAGAATATGTAACAGATAAAAGGAAAACAACAGCTTCTAGCTAGTTGGAAGACAAATAGATAGCAGCCACTGTGACTTACGGAATAATGGTGGCTGCAATTGGCCAACGCTGTGACTTACCGGTAGCCGCACCGCCGCACGGGAAGTCGCTGAGAGGATGGGAGTCGAGGGGATGCGTGAAGGTGCTGCCACCGGGCTGAGGTTTGATGTTTTGACTTCTGAATCGCTGGGTATACTGGGCAGAGGGATGCGAGGTGGGGGCCCATGCTTTTGGGGGGCCTTGTTCGGTCGCCCACCTAGCACATGCCCATCGACGGGCCTGCGTTTGAGAGGAGGCCCACAATTTTATTTGGAAATGGTCTTCAAGTTGGATGGTAATTGTTTTGCTGAGGTTTCCAGTAAGGGCATGGGGTTGCTGCTGTTTCTTTAGTGGAAAGGTCATATTTTGTTTGTTCTTGGAGGACAGCCACATGGTGTTTTGATCCTTTTGAGTTCCTTTTCCAAAATGCTGACATGTCTAACATGAAGATGGGCATTTTTGTGTTCTTAGAATTTCTTGTATCAGGAACTCAAGAATGATGAATAAAGGCAATTAACTGATTTATGGATATTTACATCCTGGAAGACACTAGAGAATATTGGTGGGATAGGTTATAGTATTCTTTGCTGCAACTTGTGCTTCAGCTGTCTCTGAAGATGGTTACCACAATGTACTTGTGCTTAGAGGATCAATATTTGTTGATTAATTGATGAACATAGTTGAATTTTACTCTACTTATCCTGGATTAAAATCTGCATTTCCTTTCTCTGGGATAATGATGAAGTCTACAATATTAATCTTGCTTAACTACTCATAGTTAATTGCATGACATTTGCCTTGCATGGTGTTTGTTCTGATGGATTCATGACTTCCCATCATTTTTGAAATGCACACGGTTTCGCTGGAACATGAAAGATTGTATTAGATGTTGGTTAATGTTTATTGATGTCGCAGCTCATCGTTTTTTTTAGTATTGTACTTTCCATTCTTATGCTCTGTTCTTGTAGTTCTAAGTATGGTTTTATATCTGTGTTTTTATGGGTTGTATACATGACGAAAATAAGGCTTGTCTTTTGTAATAGTGTAACAGAAGCGATTGAGGACATTTTTCTTTGTGAAAAGCACAAAATGCGATCTGTTTTTTTTGTTGCCATTCTGTTTTGTGATGATATTTATGGTACATGGTTCTCTTTAAACAGTTTAGCTCAAATTTTTGATTGCCTCCTCACATGACATAGTATTCCTGATCTAATGAATTGCGCGGTCATGAAGGTAACACCATTGATTGCCAGGGTAGCTCCTGTGCTGCATCGAAGGGTTCCTTTTGGACAGGGGAGACTTCCTCTTCAGCCGCTGCAGTTGCTATAGCTGTTGCATCTGCCATCATCTAAGGTCTATGTTTTTTTGGGTGTGATTTTACGATTCTGGCGTTGAATTGAGTAAGAGATCTTTTTATTGGGTAGAGGATTGCTGTGATCAACGGTACGGGATTTGGCAATACGTTGATATGGGGATGGGTATGGCGATACAACGATTGTCCAAAAAGAAGGATATGGCGAAACGCCGAATATATAAAATATATAATTAAAACAATTGTATTTGCATGTTCTCAGAGAAAGGCTCTAAATGATTGAAGCAATTTCAACATGACATATGAAGGAAGGACCAAAGTTATGGAGTAAACGAACAAGTAGGCAATGAACTGACTGGTTAGTTGTCACCATAGCTATAGTACATTGATCTCTTGACCTCCAGCGGTAGCCCAGCATATGAAGTCCAAAGTCCCGATGGGCAAGACCTTGAGATCCAGGTGGCAGCACTCACTCACTGGACACGCGCACTCCCAGTGGTGACGCTAGCCCCTGGCTGCATGTGCTCCTGGTGAGGCAGTGAAGCTTGCAGTACCCTGGGGGCCACATGCAAGGGGTAGGAGCCAAGATAAAGCATCAGGTGTTTCTGGGTTGAGACTTGAGAGAATGGATGGGCTAATGCTGTTGGGCTTGATTTGTGAAATGAGGTGCTATTGGGCTAGCGCGTATCAGGAAGATGTATCGTGCCATATTGAGCTGAATCTGTCAATTTTTTTGGTTTCATTTTCCCGGGCCGTATCGTGCTGTATCGGATACTGTTATGGTGCCCTTCCTGGTGTATGGGTAAATACATAGGTGGATCATATTGGCGAGAAGCATTTTTGAGCCGGTTGAGATTCAGTCTGGAGACTTTCTGTGCATGGTTGCAGTGGTTCTATTTCAAGTGAAGAGGTTAAAAGCTTGGATTTAGTAGGATTCCTGAAGTTTAATAGGTGTTCACTTTGGTCTGTGGCATTTGCATGCTTTTTTTTTAAAAAAAAGTTGTCAATGCTAATTTACTTGTACAATGTTTGGAGATGAAGATTTATTTTTGTGCATAATACATCTCCTTGGGTGTAATTGAATTTCATGATGATGTTCTCACTCAAATCCCTGATGGCCAAAACTGAAGTGTTTTTGAGTTTGGAGAATATGATGGTGCATTTGTTGATTTTAATTTTTTTTTTCAAAAAATGATACCTAGTTTTATGAACTGATTGTGGTTTGATTCGACATGATGGACAATCCAACATCCAAGCACATGTCATGTTTACTTAACAAAAAATGTGTGGCATGGTGATTGGGTACTTAAACCTTAGATGAAAGGTCTGAAAACGGGTGGTACAGCTGTCTGCTATTCTTGCTATAACTCTGCTGCCTCTTAAGGCCATGACCATAATTTACTTGTGATTTGAGGATGTGGAGGATCATGATTAGAATTGAAGATTGAAGTTCAACTGTACTTTGGTACTTTATTTGTGGAGATTAAGGCTTGCACTTTGTATTTCTGGCACAACATTGAGTGTGGCAACATTTAGCCTATGGTCACTTAAAATTATTTCTGTTCAGTTTTCATTCTTTCATTCTCTATATATGTTTGTCTGTAGAAATATCTTCCAGTATCTTTAGTGGAGTCAAATAATTCTGTGTTCACTGCTGCTACCAACAACTCCAGAAGCCCCCCCCTTTTTTTTTTTGAGCGAGCCAGAAGCCCATTTTACTCGTCTTGAAGCTACATAGTTTCAGTTTGGCTTTAAAGAGCTGGCACATGGAACGATAACTCAAAAGTTCTAAATAAATAATTCGATAAAAAAAGTTCTATATAATTATGGAAAGCTCCCTGAGGACTGCAATTTTCATCCAATTATACAGACTTGACTCTTTTCTTGAAAGGTGGCTTGATTCTTGATGGTTCAGTCAGTTTTTTGTTATCATTTAAAACTCTGTAAATCAAACAAATAGCACTTCTGTGATTATTTCATGGATTAAGTTTAGTTTTATCTTTTTTCTTTTCTTTTGGTGGAAATGAAAGCAAACAAATAGCACTTCTGTGTAAAGCACAAAATTTGTGCCCTTTGCTCTGTTTCACTTGCTCTCCTATTTTGTTGTATTAGTTTTCTGTGCATGGTTCATTTTACATAGATTTAGAATTAGTGACAAATCGTATATTACACACGTTAGCACAAACTGGATTCTTCATTTCTGCTTTCTCTCCTTATCATCTCAGCATCATATAACACTTTTCTGGTTTGCTGCATTTTTGAAATGGACAATTACTAATATTGTTATGTTTCAGTCGCAGAGGCGATGTGGCAGATGAATTTGGGAGAAACCATGGCCCCCATGGAACTGGGACCATACCCAGAGCGTGTTGGTGAGCCAGACTGTAGCTATTACATGAGGACTGGCATGTGCAGGTTTGGGATGACCTGTAAATTTAATCACCCAGCAGACAGAAAGCTGGTAAAATCCATTTTTCTACCCTTCTTTCAGGCATTAGAGTATATAATCTTGCTGTTCTTACAAAACATTAATTGTTTGCTTTGTGGCTGCCTTATTTTATTTAGTTTCATGTGGTTCTCATTTCTGAGGCATCTAGAATGGGTTCTCAATTCCAATCGTGTATGCTGTATATGGGTGTACTCATACCTGGAAGTTGCTTTATTGCCCAACTGATCCGAAAAAGAAAAAAATGCTAATACTAGGGGTAGTTTGA
Organism: Saccharum hybrid cultivar R570; assembly: GCA_038087645.1. Lineage (NCBI taxonomy): Eukaryota > Viridiplantae > Streptophyta > Magnoliopsida > Poales > Poaceae > Saccharum > Saccharum hybrid cultivar. The sequence continues at coordinate 1,807,357 of JAQSUU010000704.1, read as the reverse complement.
AGTGTTTTGGCACTGAGGATCTATATATACTGTATTTGGAAATCTAACTAACTCGATAGTGTGCAAGCTACTTGGCTGCTGATTTTAGATTCTCCAGTTATAATTTTGAGTTGACACTTAGCTTGGCAAGCTTATTTTCATACGTATTAATAATTCTAGAATCTCCAACAAAACTTAGCTTGGCGAGCTAATTTCATATGTGTTACTAGTTCTTCTATTGAAAAGTATCACCATTGCCATTTTCAAGCTATGTGAATTCTCATAACATCACATGATCGAGTTATATTATTGAATAATGCCTGAAAAACTGTTTAGGAAATAGGGGTCGATTCTTGATGGTTTGTACACATAACTTTTCAACCAAGATACCACAACTTGACATTGAAACAAGAGTGTTTGGAACTGAAAAGTGATTGATTTATTCTAGAGACTAACTTGGATGAAAATAGACCATAAGACTTAACTCACATCTTTAGTACGTCATATTCGTTACTGTAGTTGAACTGTGAATAAAAATAGAGCTTATAAACCTGGAATATTGCATGAAAATTTGGTACTTGGAGATTATTTGATGATGCTTAATATCTCCAAGTAGAGACATTAGCTTGGCTGTCAAAAAGTGAACTGTGGAGATTATTTGATGATGCTTTATAACTTGGAGCATAGACTTTAGCTTGGCTGTCAAAAAGTGAACTGTGAATACAATGCTGTCTAGATATTGAAATTTTGCCTCCTGTGGATGTACCAAGTTGCTTTGCTAGCATTAGGAGAACCACTATTCAAGTGACATTGAGACAAATTGGGGACATGAGAGCCATCTGCGGATCTGCCTCATGTTAGAGGCCCTATTATAGTTGTCACTTTCCATTTAGTTTGGGCTTCTCGTCACGAGGTTACAGTGCACATGTTACTTGCTGCAATATTTATTTCCTTGACCATTCAAATATATAGTTTGGTCAAATGAAATTGGACGGGTGGCTTGTTTCCATGAATATGTTTTCACAACTACCTAAATATTTTGCAGCATTAAGTCAGGTAAAAGAGTGGAAATGTTGCAGTGACAACATGTTGCAGCATTAAGGGGCACTAGTTTTTCATATTGTAGTGATTCCTTTACCAAGACTTTTAATTGCTCTGGTGTATTCTCTTGGGTTCATCTGTGAGAGCTACTCGTTATCATGATTAACTTGTAGGATGTTAATTTATCGCTCTTTCTTTTGTTGGAACATGCTTCTTTGTCCTACTGCTCATAATTTCTACCCAAGCTTGTGAATAATGATTTTAGTGGTCTAACTATTAGGCTGTTGCTGCTGCAAGAATGAAGGGAGAATATCCTCAAAGAATTGGGCAGCCTGAATGTCAAGTGAGATTCCTTGCTTCTAGTTTTCCCCCTCTGTTTCTTTAGACAATGCAAAATATGATTGTTTATTTATATCCACCTGTGCCTCAATGCTCAGGAGGTCCTGCCATGAATTGTTACTTGAGATGTCTAGTTTAAGACTTCAGATCACTATTTGTTTTAAAGACGTTTAACTGTCATTGTCTTCTTGTGCTTCAAGCGTTGTACAGCTGCATATTGATAGGTCTTCACTGAAGTTTTTCAGTCAAATGAATATATATATAACACTAATAATACAGCATATGGTCCTAGAGTATGTGTTATTATAGTTGAGCTTGACATCTGTTAGTATTAATTAATTTCATGCTGTTTCTTGGGGTTGCATAAATGACGCTTATTGTGCTTTTCAGTGCATTTGTCATTCCTTTTTTGTTCATGCAGGAGTACAGTTGTAACCTTTTAAATGAGGTCACATAACATTCTCTTGATTGAAATTCTGACTCACATTGTTAGCTGTACATGGCTCTTTAGCGAGTTTGCATTTTAATCCAAGTGTCAGTTGATTTAGGTTAATAAAATTCAATTGTGCATGCCCATGTTACAGCTATATTTTGCTTGTCTGAATGACCTGAACTTTTGTAATTAAGTTGCTCATACATTTTTTCTTCTTTTCTTTTCTGTGTGAGCGTATCATTTTTTTTTGGAAAGTGTGTTGTTACATTATTGGTGAATTTGCTTTTTTATTGTTTTCATATCCCCCCTTTTTAGTACTATCTGAAGACTGGCACGTGCAAGTTTGGAGCAACTTGCAAGTTTCACCATCCCCGAGAAAAGGCTGCAATGGCAACTCGAGTTCAGTTGAATGAACTGGGCTACCCACTCCGCCCGGTTTGTTCTGAATTTCTATTACGATTCACAATGTTTCATACTTTCATGATATGGATGCATAGCGTGGTGCCACATTTCTATGCAACTTTTTTGCAAGATTTGCGTCGTTTACTTGAATTTTATTACTGCAGAATGAAAAGGAGTGTGCTTATTATTTAAGAACAGGGCAGTGCAAGTTTGGAAGCACATGTAAGTTTCACCATCCACAACCATCCACCATGATGGTTGCTGTACGTGGCTCTGTTTATTCACCTGGACAGTCTGCAACTTCTCCTGGCCAGCATGCTTACCAAGGGGCTGTAACAAGCTGGCCCTTGTCGAGATCTGCTTCTTTCATTGCAAGTCCAAGGTGGCCAGGTCATTCAAGTTATGCACAAGTGATTGTTCCTCCTGGTCTTGTTCAGGTCCCAGGGTGGAGTCCTTATACTGTATGTTCCCTGACCTCTGTTTTACTTTTTACATAGCCTAACAAGTTCATATTTCATCACCTTATTACGTGGCACTTACCCAATTGTTTATCAAGAATGTTGCGGAAGATTGCAACCTTGTTTGTAGTAAAAAAAAAAGTTCCATTACATGTTACCTATACTGAACCGATTTTAACAAGGCATGAGTCTGACCGGTGTCAGTCCCTCTATTGCTCAATTGACCCAAGACCTTTGGCTACAGTTTTCTTTGTTTTTGTTGGTTCCTTTTATTGTCCTTTATTTAGATATGGAAATAAGGGTAATTTTGTTTATCTATTAGCTATGAAAATTCTTGTGTTCCCATTAACTGTTTGATGGTTTTTAATATGTGTGAAAGTTCCAGGATTACAATTGATTATCTGAAGGTTTAATTTTTTGAGGCCAACCTGATTTGGCATGGAGTCGGCATAAATTTGGCTACTCGTTTTTACGCATGTACACATAAAAAGCACAACTTCCTTTCCATTCTCTCTCCTTAATTCATGAACTTGAAGCATGTCCAGCTGATCAACAGTATCTAATGGGCTTACTAATATCATGTCCTTTCTTTGATGCATGGTGGGCAAGAACAAATTCTGGTGTTGATGACCAGACTAAAAAAGGTCTCAATTCCATCATCATTTTGGGAGCTTGGTCCATTTGGAATCACCACAATCGTTGTGTGTTTGACGGGATTCAACTGAGTCTAAATAGTGTTCTGGTTTTGGTTAAAGATGAGGTTCTCCTTTGGAGTTTGGCCGGAGCTTGGGGAATATCCAATCTCCTTGCTCTAGAGCCAACCAATGTGTGAGTTCCTCTCTAGTGGTCTTGGGTCAAGTTTTGACAAGTGAGAGAGAGATACACCTTTAGACAGGGGCGAAGCCAGGATAAAATGCTACTGGGGTCAGTTCGAACACACAATAATTACTTTTAGCTTATGATAGTGGAGTATAATACTCATGAGTTGTGCTACCCTTCCCCACCTCCGAAATAACCAAATCATTTTCTGTATAAACGGTCATGTAGCCCATTTACACAAGGTTTAAATGCTACACGGGGCAAGGGCGTCACATATTTGTCTTAGAAAAGTAATTTTTTATTCCAATCTCTCCATAATTTATATCCATTATCATTTATTGTTTCAGTTTTAGACTTCTAGCCTCTGGCTTATTAAAACATGCTCTCAAAAGGCAAACATGAAAAAGAGACAAAAGGCAAACTTAAACTTACATGATGTCTTGCTGGAACGAGGGAAAGCAAGGCAGCCAGCTCTTAATTTGCTAGGAGTCTGGAACACAAGCATCAAATATGATGTAATGCTATTCGGTGTTTACTTCTATATAATTGACGAGCAGAAGGATAATCATATCCTTATTCATCAATCGGTGATTAAGGAACTCTAAAAGGTATGATGTATTTCTGTAATACAAGCAACAAAAAGGGGATTGGTGAACTCTAAAAATCTAAAAAATTGGATCCTCATTTGTCAACTGAAGTTGCTAAATTGGGGATTTTGGCCTTCGGAGTTACCTCATCTAGGTGTTTTTGGTAGAGGAGACGAGAGCCTCCTTGCAGTCGCCGCACTAGCCGCCAGGACGATGCATTTAGGCGATGAGCAGTGCGCCGCCTGACGACGGGAGGCGTCGAGGCGAGAAGCCGAGAATGGCGACGCACAATAAACTCGGACCGGTGGAGGGGACTAGTCAAGGAAAGGAATCACTGATTGTGCGAAGGGCCAAGCGTTTGGGGCTCCAACTGTGCTGGTGCTGCATGTCCACGAACTGGGGTATTGCCTCCTGGGCTTGCCGCTTGCGTTGGCCAGCTGGCCCTTGTGTCTTGTGTACTGCGCTGGGCTGCTGGGCGCTTATCGTCAGGCTGTGCTCTTCCAGGAACCGGGGTCAAACTATTTTTTGGCTGGGGTCGTGGCTGGCCAGAATTTGTATGGTACGTGAAGTGGCAGCTGAGTCGTCGGGGTCGACGGACCCCGATCGCAACACGTAGCTTCGCCCCTGCCTTTAGATGTAAAAGGGTGTGTGTATGTGTGTGGCTGTATGGGGTTTCTAAACTCACTCCTTTACTCTTCTTAATATAATGATAAGCAGCTGTCCTGCGTGTTCGAGAAAAAAACATATCATGTCCTTTCTTCTTTCAACAAATAAATATGTTAATTTGGCCCCTAAGTACCATCACATCACCTAACTATGAATACTAATGCCATCAACATATCCTCCTAATCACTAAACATCGCATTATTTAGAACATGCATCTGTTGTGTACGGTTGCTTGTGATCATAATTTCTGAGGTAGCATTACCCTGACTGTTACCTAATATTTTCGTCATGCTATGTGTTATATACTTATATTATTCATTTCATTTGACCTTGAGCACTTGTGGTGATTATGGTGCCCTACTTTTATCATAACCATAATTGAAAAAACCTAACTGCACTCTTGTATTGATCCATGCATAGATTGTTTTAATATTTTAGTGATAAAAGTTCACCCATGTGGACACTAGAATGAGGCATAAAAATGTTACCATGATGTGCAGAGTCAAATTTAACCATGATTTTAAAACTGTAAATAAGTCATGTACTTCTGTTATTCTCTGTCTTTGATGATATTGAGGGTAGGTATCCAGGGCTGACTAGCTGAGCACCCATGTTAGGTGTCATTACTGTGATGTTTCATTTCTAGAACACAAATCACATCTTAACCTAGAAATATTCCATGTTGAAAAACTAATCGAGGGATTCCTAATTCATGGTAGATACCTAAATTCTGTAATGCTTTTTCATGGCTATTTTGTTATAAAACTCAGCATCTTGATAAGGATCGTTGTCTTTTTTGTGTGAAATTTTAGTTTATTTTCTTCCTCATGCTCATGCTGGTCTGCCTGCCTAGGGTACTGAGCTCAGAGCTTGTACTTGGAATATGAATTATCTATAAGTCTTCTTGAAAGTTACTGGCTGCTCTTGAATCATTTTTGTAGTTTCCATGTAATTTATGTCATCAGTTATTTTTTTTCAAATTTATAGGCACAGATTGGTTCTTCATCCTCGGATGACCAACAACGGACACCCGGAGCTGCCCAATACTATACTGGCTCACGCCAGAGTGGAACAGCTGGCATAGGCGATCAAGGAATGTTTTCATCCTACCAAGCAGGTTCTGTTCCCGTTGGACTTTATGCAGTACAGAGGGAGAATGTATTTCCAGAGAGACCTGACCAACCTGAATGTCAGTTCTATATGAAGACCGGAGACTGTAAGTTTGGTGCTGTATGCAAGTTCCATCATCCCAGGGAGCGAATAATTCCTACTCCTAATTGTGCACTGAGTCCATTAGGCCTACCTTTGCGCCCGGTAAGAGTTAGTATACATGTCTTTAAGTATGCTCTCTCATGTGTATTGCAATTTTTTGGATAGATTTGTCTGGCTATCTTGGCTTTGTCTCTTTAATCTAACTAAAGCATATTGCTACTTGGGTGAATGAAAGCTTGTCAGAGTATTGGTATTGACATGGCAATGGTTATCCAAAAGATCTACAATATATTCTAGTAACCTTAGGAAGAATGGAAGAACGACGCTCCCTCAGTGGAGATAGCTATATATAGAGAGCCTCATGGGCCATATGGGCCTATAGTAGATGTACACTTAACAACCCCTTTCAAACTCAAGGTGGATGTGGAGGATTTGAAACATGGTGGCCTCACTCTCGGTGGCCGCGGCGGCGGCTTCTTGCTCGTTGGCGATGGCCACAATGACCCTGAGGCGGCGGGATTCGAAGGACAAAAACTGATCCCTGTGCCTCACAACATCGAGCTTCCCCTACAGGCCATGCTTCGCCGCATGGAGGCCCTTGATCTCGCCCGCCACATTGTGGAGTTTGGGTGTGCTGTCCCTGCTGTTGGTGTCAAACTTGGAGTCCGCCGCGGCGTTAGCGGCGGTGGAGGAGGTGACCATCTCTAACCATTGTCTGTCGGGTGCCCTCCTCTCTTCTCGGTGCGACGCAGACCGGTGACCATCTTGCTGCCTTCTTGGTGCTGTGCAGCCAGCGCAGGCGCACCTCCGTTTTTCTTGGCGCGACGAGTGGTGACTGTTGTTGTGCCTAGCTCACCCAATCGGATGGGATTGGGTTTGGGCTTTTAGCTAGACAGGTTGGATGTGGAGAACAGGTGCTGTCGGCTGCTGAGGTGTTCTCTTTGTGACGTCAGCCCATTTGCAGCACGTGAGACAGGCAGTGGCAGACCACACCAAAAAAAAAAAAACAGAAATGGGATCGTGGGTGGATTAGATTAGATGAGTCTAACCCTAACGGCCTAACCCTCATCCTTGGCTGTGATACCATGTTACTAACCTTAGAAAGAGTGGAAGAACGATGCTCTGTCAGTGGAGATAGCTATATAGAGAGAGAGCCTATGGGCCTGTAGTAGATGTACACTTGTCAATTCTTTGGTGTAAAATTCAATTGCTTAAGAGGTGTTTGCAGAAATTGTAATCCAGGGGTGTCATGTCCCAATAGTTATATCTCCTGGTTCTCTACTGTATCTTAATTTTTAGAGGAACTAGTGACTGCTAAACTGAATTCTTGCTTGGGGCTATACAGCTGTTCCAAGAGCCAATCCTGAATGAGATGTTGTTTTGCGATGTATACTCTTAGCGCAATACTGCTAATTGAATTGGCCTTAAATTTTAGGATCGGTATGGTATTAATTTCATACAGCAGTTGCTACTTTTTGATGATTCTTGGTCAATTCATTGCATAATGGCTCACTTCCTTGATCTGGCTGCAGTTTGCTTGATAATTTTTGTTTATTCTCTGTTAGTTCTGTTTCACTCATGATATGCAAAACTACTATCACATAGTTAAGCTGAACATGATCCACTTTTGTCCACACATTATTTTACTATATCTGTTAACTACATGCTTGAGAAGCAGTATATTGGGTTATGCACTGGATACCTTGCCATGGATTGTACTGTAATATATACTGTCACTTATCCTTTTTCATTTTCTTTATCATTGTTGTTGTACTTATTACCTATGGTTACCCACAAACTACGAACCTTAGAACTAATGCCAAGGTTGATATCATGCAATACTTAACACTGGTGGTATAATGCAAACATGCTATATATACATGCTGCTTAAACATCTGTTTTTTCTGCTTACAGGGAGAGTCAATTTGCAGTTTCTATAATCGCTATGGCATGTGCAAGTTTGGTCCAAATTGCAAATTCGATCATCCAATGGGAAGTGCTATGTATGGCCATGCTTCATCACCAACTAGTGAGGCCCCAACTTCTCGGCGTATGCTGGCACATGTACCATCGCATCCAGAAGTATCACCTGACAGTGGCTCGGGAAGGTCTAGGAGGATCGCCCATTCTGATTCCCAGCAAATACCCTCCGTTGAAAGGAGCACTGAGAGAGAGGCGTCCTAAGCCATCCTCGGTGTCTTCGTTCATGCTGCCTCCCTCCCATTCTTGACTGGAGTAATTATCTGCAACAACATTTGAGGATCCAAAGCTGTACAGGTCTTTTGCCTCACCTTTGAGCTTTACATACCGGAGCTTGCTTCAACATGTATTGCATTCAGGCAGGAAAAAGTTCTTGCCTGTTCGGGATGCTCATTTGCCCCCATTGAAAACGGGAACAAAGCTACCTTATTTAAACATATGTATGGAACCAACTCACCTCTGGACATTCAAACCCATTCGAGCAATGTGCCCTGGTCCCGGTGTTGTAGTTATAGAGGCTGTGTTTCGATGGACAAAGCTTTTGCGAAACTGACTGGGGATGCGCAAGCATAACCTCTTTTGTTAATTATTATCTCGTTTTTTCTTAGCATCTCTCTTTTCATAAGGGCAACCCCCGCACTCTGAAAGTGTGCGTGTTGAGGATTGGGAAATAATAGGTTGCCATCATATGCTCTGTATTTACCCACCATATTTAAACTCGGTTACTTGAGAGTCATTTTATCTTGGTGGTTCTGGCTTAGTCGGTCAATTTGCCTGGATATTTTGATTCTACATCCTGTACCAACTGCCCTCGGTGCTTATCTGCGATTAAGATGCAAGATGACATGATGCTAATGATAAAGGCCCTGTTCATCTGGCTTATAATTCGTCTTATTCAGCTTGTTTTTTCAGCCGGAACAGTATTTTTCTCTCACAAAAAATCAGTCAACAGTGTTTTTCAGCCGGCTTATAATTCCAGCCGAACGGCTCCAAAGTGATGATAGAGTTTTGATTCTGGACCAATGGTAACTTGTCGGACCATGATATTGAGCGAAGTTCACACCCATTTCTACCAAAAGCAAATAGACACGGTTAGACACTGCACTGACCAGTGACCACTGGGTGCCTCCGCTGCTGCTGCTACTTCCTGCTATCCCACTGCTGAGCCCGGCCACCGGCACGTATTCCAGCTGGTTACTGTCGTTCCTGTTTTTCTTTCTAAATTCTACATGTTCATGAAGATAATGCTAGGATCCTTGGCAGCCGAATAAAAAAACAAATCAAATTGTTTACTATTCGGCCAAAAGTATGCGCCATGAATTCCTCCTTTATTAAATAGAAATATAGTATCAGCCATGATTACATATAATCGGTATGCCAAAAACATGCGATCTTTAATTTCTAATTAGACTAATCAGCCATTAGCAATACTAGCTAGCCGATTAATTATTTTATAAGTCACAAGAGCTTTATATGATCAACCACAATTAATTTGATAACCAAGCCGAACTAAACTTGAGTTTAACTAATCTGGCCAAATAAAATACCTAAAGAAAAAAGTCTAATTGACCCCCCAACTATTGGGGGTGGTCCAGTTTACCCCATCAACTATGAAACTGTCTAATTTATCCCTTGAACTTTGCAAAACCGGACAAATCACCCCCTCGGGCGGTTTTGAACGGTGGTTTTACTACATTAACAACGATTTTGCTACAGTAACAATGTTTTGTCCTTTTCTTTTTTATTTATTTCGTCTGAATCTTTGAAAAATCATAGTAAATCACAAAAAATCATAAAATGGAAAATCCAATTTTTTTGGACTCCACATGAGTATATCTACACAGTAAATATATAATATAGTATGCTTTAGTACAAAGTTTTTGTTGTATGAATTATTCAAATTAATTATAGAAAAAATAGATCAAAATTTACAGCAAAAACTTTGTACTAAAGCATACTATATTATATGTTCACTGTGTAGATCTACTCATGTGGAGTCCAACAAAATTAAATTTTTAATTTTGTGATTTTTTTGTGATTTACTATGATTTTTCAAAGATTCAGACGAAATAAATAAAAAAGAAAAGGACAAAACCACTGGTACTGTAGCAAAACCGTTGTTACTGTAGCAAACCACCGTCCAAAATCGCTTGAGGGGGTGATTTGGCCGGTTTTGCAAAGTTCAGGGGGTAAATTAGACCGTTTCATAGTTGAGGGGGTAAACTAGACCACCCCCAATAGTTGAGGGGTCCATTAGACTTTTTCCAATACCTAAACATACTGTAAAGCTCGTAGTATAAAATTATGTGGTAGGTCGTATTTGGCAAGGCTCTGGCTCTAGCATCTTGTGGCTCATGCAAAAAGTCATGCTAAACAGCATCTACCAAATGTCTCCTTGCTAGGAGTCTGGGGGAGTTGGAGTCATTTTTTTATAGAGGAGCCAGGGTCATAAAAATGTATCTTCTTTCGGTTTCTCCTCACAAACCTCCAACAAATTATTACAAAACCGCTACTGAAGCTGTTTTTGACAAACGATTTTCAAAAATAAGTCCAACTCCACCAAAAAGCTACTTCACGTGAGGAGCATAAGCCATCCTAAGGAGGGAGGAGTCAGAGCCTCCTAAATAGGTTCTTAATATCATGCTATATCTCGTCCAGGCTCCGCCACTGCACCAATGGTAGATGGCTCCTGTTGCTCACTTTAACTGCCCTGCCATCCAACCACAACCTCACCAACCTCAACTATGCCCTATTGCAACAGCAGCGAAGCGCCGAAGCTAGAGCAATTTAGAAAAAAATGCAATTACCTTATGGTGTATAGACCTGTATTATAAGAGTGTATATACGGTGGATTAGAATCAATATTTTCTTTTCATTTTTAGGGGGATGATTTTGCACCCCCTAACGACACATACCTTTGCCCTCTGCCCTCCCGGCCTCCACCAACACACCCGTGGTATCACTACTGTAGCTCTGACCACCGCCCTCAGCCACCACCAATGGCTGCCGGCACTTGGTTCCCTCCCCTACACCGTCGACCACCCTCCAAGGAAAGGAAGTCCGGTCAATGACTACTGCCCACCTTTACGTGTTAGATAAACAGGTTGTCATGCAATTGTGTCCATGCCCCCGTCCAGAAATGGTAGTAGTATTTAGCGAGAGGAAAAGTCATATAAATTAAATTTTGACCCTCGATTTCTCTTATACTATGTAGTCAATTGCTAAAAAGTTAATATTATCACAGAGGTCATTTGAATACAAATCTATTGATTCAAGCTTTATGCTCTAAACTTGCATACAATTTGACTAATTAACTTGCATACAATTTGACTAATTGTTGGTTAAAGTGTAAACTTTGACTTTTTCTTCTAGTCAAATACGACTACCATTTCTGGACGAAGAGAGTAACAAAGTAGCAACTAGCAACAACTCTTATTTAGAAGAACTGTTAGGCACATTGTATCCATTGTAATAAGATGAGATCAATCTCCTAGTGTATTCTTTGAGTGCACGCTCATAAGTATCAAGGTTGTATATTAACGTAGACAACACGTGGAGAAGGTGTGTTGTTTTCACCAAAAACTTGTGCTCCTCTGATCACTCTTAGTATGCCGCTGACCACTACCAACCATCGTAAGTCAACCTTACGAACGAAGAATCAAGGTCCAGCTAGCGAGAGCAGGCATCGGAATCGGAACCCTAAAACCTAACCCTTAACCTGGCAGCCCTTTGTATTCTCCTTTGGCAAGCTGCCCCGAGAGGCATCGCATTTCAACGGGGCTTAGCATTTACTAAAGTGAGTGTAGCATTGATTAAAACAGGTAAATTTGTTACTTGAAGATATATCCTCCAATATTGACATTTACTGGTGAACACTACCCAATGATAGTTTTTGCTACTAGATATTTTTTAATTATGGTAATTAGCTTGTGGACAACCTAGTTATTATAAAATAATAATTTCCATCTGCAAGAGAAACTTAGAGACCATGTTTTCTATTCCCTCCGTCATAAAATAAGTGTAGCTATAATATTCGTGCCAATCAATAGATTTATAAAAAATATTAGCAAAATTTGTATCTCCAAATAAGTTTATTATATGAAAATAGATTCAATGATCTATCCCATCATAATAATTATTCACCGTAAATGTAAGTATTTTATTATATATATCTGGTGAAAGTTAAAAGTGTTTGATTCCTCAAGAAGCGAGAACGACACTTATTGTGGGACAAAGGGAATATGTCATCTTAAAAATAAAAGTTAAATAACGAGTTGAAATTCAAATTTGTCAAACGACCTCAGATGGCGAAACCACCAACATCAAAGTTATAGATCTCGATCAGAACAACAACTTTGTAGTTGATGACTTTTTTTATCTGAAGTCGTTTAAGATTCTAAATATTCATTTTAAAATCTTGAGAAGTTAATACTAAAGGAATATACACGCTATATGGACACTAGTGACTTAGGGGTGGAGTGGTCAGAGGAGTTACACGTGAGGACACAGGTCTCAGTTTCGAATCCCAACACCGCGTAACGCGCGGATTTTCGCGTGACTTGTAACTCGCAACGCACGACCGTGCGACTGGCTGGTGGGGCCTTCCCGGGATTAATTCAATTTTTTTGCTATTTTTTTTACCCAATTTTGGAATTTCTGAAAACTTTATCACCACCGGCTGCTAACATGAACCGATGGTGAATTTTCATCACCGTCGGTTTCCTAACCGGCGATCATTACCGCCGACTTTCACTGCCGAGGGCCAAAACCATCGGTGAAGGGGGGTCTGGAGCTGGCGGTGATGAACTTTTTTAGTACTGATAGGAAATGCTTGATTAGCTAATAAAGTTTAAGAAGAAGCAAGATCTAAGTTTTGCTTTGTTTGCGTTGCTTAGTTAGATTGATGCTATTGTTTGGGAAATCTATTTCCTTGTCTTAGCGCGGAGACGACTGAAGAGCTGCATCCGTCAATTGCTGATGACAGGCAGCGCGGAGCGAAAATGGGAGCTCCTGATGCTGGATAGGGACAAGCAGCAGTGGGCCTGGCCATCCCTGGTGTGGAGGAGCCAACGACTGCCGGGGCGACCTCCCCTGGTGGTGGGGCACATGATGAGGGTGACCCCGCGGACGCATTGGGCGACGAAGAGGCGTGGGCCACGGCGAGCGTGCCAGTTGGCTCTGCTGGATCGGGAGCGGGCACCGTGGGGCCTACATCGGGTAGCGCAGCGCAGGAGCCGCCCGCAGACGTGGAGCATGCGGCGCCCGAGGCGTCGCCAACGATGGAGATAGGCCCCGGACGTCCTGTCCGGGCATAGCAGCATCCGAGGAGATCTCCTCCGAGGATGGATGCTGTACAAGTTGAGGAAATACCACGAGAGCCTGCCCAACCTCCTCAACTCCTCCGCTTGGTTATCCGACGTGGCGACGAGTTTGGCATGCTGGAAGAGGAGGAGGCGACCGCGGAGGTGAAGAGGCTGAGGGCCGACCTGTCAGCAATGGTAGGCCGGATTGAGGTAAGTCCATAGCAATCTTGTTGCTACTTTCTTCCTTGGGTATGGTTTGTGACCAATTGCTTCTATAGAATGTGATGAAGACGTCCGAGTAGCGCTGACAAAAGCTGGACGAGATGGCTCCTGTTCTCGAGGAGAACAAGAAACTACAGTTGTCGGTGAAGGACCTAGAGGCGAGGCTGACCCGGACGCGTCATCGAGAGGAGGACTTGGAGGTGAAGGTCCTAGCGTTGGAGAAGGAGCACCAATTGCTAGAGACAGACCGAGCAGCTTAGCTGCAGTGCAAACCAGCAGAAAGGTAAGAACTAAAGTGTTGTCCTATGGATGTTTGGTGTCGTGAATTGTTTATCTTTTCTTGTGCCGAGTTGGAGACAGAGCTTGACCTTTCCCGCGAGGCCATCACCCAACTCCAGAAGGATAAGGAGGAGATGGAGGAGAAGGCCGATAGGGTCATGAGGGACCTTGAAGGTGAGGGTATCTTCTATAGAATCCATTCTTGTAGTGCTGGGAACATGTTCTAACATGTCAATGCCTTGTTGAAGAATATCGGTACAATGCCCAAGCACAGTTCAACTTCGGAGACTAGGTGATGGCCCGATAGGATAAACTGGAGGCGGTGATAGTGGGGATCAAACCCGTGCGTGACTACGACAGCTTTGAGCCACCCGAGGGATCGATGCTGCTGCCCGGCGATGTACCCCTCCCCCCGGCCGATCTTAGATCAGTGCCAAAGGGCCTGGACGGACTTCAAGGGGTTCACATGCAGTGTTGCCCATGGAGCCGTCATCCATGCGCTCGCAGTGCTATGGTCGCATTACCCTTTGGTGAAACCTAAAGTGATATGACTGGCTATGCCCGAGGAACGACTGCGGCGAAGATCACAAAGCTGGAGGACGAGGCGAAGGAAGCGGTGGTGAAGCTTGCTGGCGACGTTGACCTGTTCAGCGAGGGATGAGTCAATGTCCAGTAGATTAGGAAAAAAACTTATATTGGAATGCTGTGTAAGGTTGCTTAGCAGCTTTTGTTGAACACTAAGTGTTATTTTGTAGTTTATATTTAATATAAACTGTCCAACCAGTTAGTTTGTAGCTGAGTCACCAGCCCTGGCTAGCCCGTAGACCATAACGTGGAGTGCGGAGCTTATGTACGTGTAGGAAAACAAGGCGTCGCCAAAGAGCCGCTGCTGACCACCTATAACGCAGAGCGTAGGCGCTCGTGCAAGTGTAGGGAGAAGCCAGAGACAGAGTTGTCTCTAGGAGCATGAGCGTAAACATGACTGTTCGGGGATGTGCCTTAGGCAAAATCGTATGTCATCTTTAAGATTCTATACATGGAGAAAGATCGCTTAGCAAATAAACAGGGAGAAAACAACATGAAGAAACATCAGAGCAAAAACTTTATTTAATACTCAATTATGAAAGGTACATATCTTAGTATGGAATGTTTCATGGATAAAAACACCCTAAGGAGGTCGATGTGCCAGGAGTTCGGGACGTCTACTTCGTTCATGTCGCACAATCTGTAAGACCCTAGTCGGGTGACCGTCTTGACGATGAAGGGGCCTTCCTAGGGTGATGAGAGCTTATGCATCCCGTCCATCTTCTATTTCCTATGGAGGACTAAGTCTCCAATCATGAAGAATCTATCATTGACATTGCAGTTGTAGTATCTGCGCAAGCCATCCAGGTACTTAGCCATCCGAACATAGGTGACTAGGTGCTCTTCTTCTAGGCGATTGACATCATCGAGCTAGGCTCGGTCAGAGTTCTCCTCATCATAATGCTCCACCCTGGGTGCTCGAAAGGTGACATCAGCGGGTAAAACAGCTTCGAAGCTGAAAACCATAAAGTATGGGGACACAACGGTGTTGTGACTGGGCTAGGTTCTTAGCCCCCAGACCACAGCCAGGAGTTCCTTGAGCCATTTGCCTTAGTGCTTCTGCTCCTTCTCATAGAACCTCTTCTTCAATGCATCTAGGATCATGCTGTTGGCGCGTTCGACCTGTTCGTTAGCCCCGGGGTGAGCCATGGAGCGTACTTGACTGAGATGCATCTCTCGTCACAAAAATCCCAGAAGTCGCTACCAGTGAATGTGGACCCCAAGTCAGTGATGATGTTGTTTGGTAGGCTGAACCTATGTATGATGTCATCAAGCAGCTCAGCTGCCTTCTTCGCTATAGCCTAGACAAGGGGTTTGTATTCGATCCTCTTGGAGAATTTTTCGATGCAGACGTAAACCCAGTGGAATTCTCCTGGCGTAGGCTTGAACGGTATGATCATATCTAGCCCCCAGCATGCAAAGGGCCAAGATGCAGGAATCGTCTATAGAGCCTAAGCCGGGAAGTGGATTTGCTTAGCAAAAAACTGGCAATTCTCAAACCGGTGAATGAGTGCTTCTATGTTGGCGACGGCTACAGGCCAATAGAAACCAGCTCAAAAGGCTTTACTGACCAGTGTTCTAGTGGCTGCGTGGTTTCCACAGGTGCCAGCGTGGATCTCCTTAAGTATCTTCCCTCCTTCTTCCTTTGATACACACTTTTGGAGTAGCTCCTCCTTGGCATTCTTACGCATCAACTTTCCATCAACTAGGACATAATGCTTGCTATGGCGGGTGAAAGGATCAAGATGCCCAAGAGGGGGGGGGTGAATTGGGCTTTTCTAAAAATTAATTGCAAGAATTAAATCCTACAAGCCAAACTTCACCCCTAGTGCCTACTAGTGTTCCTTGATTCTACCGGTAAAAGTTTTGCACCCTAAGTTCCAATCCTAGACTAGCATGGCAATTCTAGGAAAGTAAACAAGCAATGGAAGTAATGCACGAATGTAAATGCTTGAAAGTAAGGGTTAGGAACACGGTGATGTTTTGCCGAGGTATCGGAGAGTCGCCACTCCCCACTAGTCCTCGTTGGAGCACCCGCGCAAGGGTGTAGCTCCCCCTTGATCTGCGTAAGGATCAAGTGCTCTCTACAGGTTGATTCTTCGACACTCCATCGTGGCGAATCATCCAAAACCGCTCACAACATGAGTTGGGTCACCCACAAGCTCATCGGATGATCACCAAACTCCCAATCACCACTAAACCGTCTAGGTGATGGCGATCACCAACAGTAACAAGCTAGAACTCTCACTTGACCACAACAAGCCTAATGAGAAGATGGATGCACACTTGCTACACTCTTATCACTAGAGAGGAATCTCAAACTTTGATTCTCAAATCACTATCCTCACTAGGGCTCTTGCACTCCATTGCACTCCAAAGGTGTTTCTCAGCTGAACAAATGAGCAAGAGTCATCTAAAAGAGGTGGAGAGGATGTATTTATACACCCCATAGACAAATCCAACTGTTACCTACCGAATCAGCAAAACTCGTGCTGACCGGACGCGCTGGTCGACGTGACTGGACGCGTCGGTCAAGTGTAACGGTCGAAAACCGAAAGTCAGCGCTGAGTGACCGGACGCGCCGGTCAGAGATGACCGAACGCGTCCGATCATGCAAGAACCTAACTTAACTTTTGACCTGACGCTCGACCGCGTGCGATCACAGATGACCGAACGCGTCAGGTCAGCTTGGGACCTTACTGGAACGTGACCGGACACGTCCGATCACTTCACAGTCACGTCCGATTACACTTTTACCCTCTAAAACACGTGTCAGACTGACCACCGCGTCCGGTCCTCACAAGGACCGCGTCCGGTCGATCAGTTACCGACGCAGTGACTTGTTAGAACTGACCGGACGCGTTCGGTCATGACAAAGACCGCGTCCGGTCAAGGGTAAACTGCTCAAACATCTTCTAAACGCGACGCAACTTGAATCAAGTTGCTTCCAACTGAACTTTGAGCTTTTCTAGAGCTACCTAGTGCTAAGTTTGACAAGTGTGCACCACACCTAAACAAAAGACTCACCTAGGTCAAGCTACTCGCTTATGCCCCCTTTATAGTACGGTCAAAGGAAGAAACAATGATCCTAACGACTATTCCAGATGTAACTCAACACCTTGACATCCGGAACTAACCGTCCTTAATCTTGTCGTTGATCCTTTGAAAACCGAAACGATTTCCATCAAGGGACATGAATACCACAGTGCCCAAAGCAGTTATCAACTCCATGACCTAACTTAGCAACATTTCTGCAAAACACACGTTAGTCATGGTAATAATGCGTTGTCATCAATTGCCGAAACCAACACCGGGGCCTAGATGCTTTCAATCTCCCCCTTTTTGGTGATTGATGACAACACTTAGATTCAGAAGTTATAAGTTGAGGTTTTCGATCATGCTTGGTTCACATAAGCATAAAGCTGTAAGCACAAGGGGTTAGTCATTATTTATGTGTTCCAAGCCAACTGAGTGTACTCATAAGATAAAACATGAAGAGTTAGTAAACAAAAAACATAGCTCATATGAAATTAGAGTAAGGCACGGAAGCACAACCTTATGAGCTAAACACAAATAAGCGACATGTTATGATATAAAGTCTCACGAACTCATAGTCACACAAATGCAGGGCGAGAAAATAAACATGATGCATAAATGTAGCACACAAGAAAAATGAAACCCTCTATCAACACTCCCCCTGAATCTATGCTCTCTCTCCCCCTTTGGCATCAACCACCAAAAAACTAATCTAAGGATCTGACGGGGGAACAGAAGCTGTCGTGTCGGGTGCCGAGGAGCGCGGAGTGATCATGAACTGTGAAGTATCCTCCTTAGACTCTGAACTGTCAGGCTGACCCTCTGTAGATAGACATGACAGAGAAGCGGTCTGGGTCGGTAGAGTAGGTGCAGCAACTGAAGGTGTAGTAGCAACTACAGGAGCAGTCACTGTCGCCTAAGCCTGAAAGACACCAAGAGTAGGAGGATCTGTCGAAGCAACTGAGGATGGCACAGTCTCTGTAGTCTCGGCCCCTGACACTGGAGGAAGAACAGTCTCTGAAGCTGACATCCCTGTAGTGGTCTCAATAGTGGTGTACGAGGGTGACGGCTGTCCAGTCAGCTCACTGTAGGTGGCACTCAAGTCAGTGAAAGGAGTGTCTGAGAGGAGGTGAGGTCCTGGTTGAGCTGGTGGAGTAAACCCTATCTGGATAGGGGTGAAACTCGGAGACTGAAACGTCTGAGGCACCTACTGCTGGGGGAGGTGTACTGGCCCTGACTCTGAGGTCCACTGGACTGTAGTGCTAGAGTTAGGACAGACGGTGGTGGAGGTACCCCAACAGTGATAAGGTGACGCAGGAGCTCTAGATACTGCTGCTGAGTGGCTGCCTGCTGCCTCTGCATCTCGAACTGCTATCTCTGGAACTCTAGCTGCTGCCTCTGGAACTCGTCCTGATGAGCCTGAATCTGAGCGAACGTGGCAGCTGTGTCCTAAGCCTGTCTCTGCATCTGGACCTCCTGCCTCTCATGTGCCTAGGTCAGCCTCTCAAGAATAGCCACTATGGCTGGGTCTGAGCGGGAGGCTGAGCCAGAACCACCGGCCTCATGGTCATGAGGACGAGGAGAGCGGTACCGGGGGATGGGCTGATAATCCTCATCTGTGCTGTCAGTAGCAACATCCTCGGCTGGATCAGCTGGCTGAGCATCTAGATCTGCTAGCTCTGCCTCAGCAAGACCCTCAACGGTCTCGTCCTGCTCAGCAGCTGTCTCTGGTACCTCTGGCCTTTGACGCTGTCCTGGGCTAGGTGCCTGCTCTCTAGTAACTGATGCCCACAACTGTCAGATGTCATACTCTAGAAAAGCTATAGTGGTATCAGAAATCTCTGCTCTAATCTCTGTAGGCAGCTCACAGGCAGATCTAATGATGAAGCATATCCAATGAGCATATGGTAGCTGCCTGTGACCCTTGAATCCTTCTGCCAAGGTGTCCTCCATCTCACATAGCATCAGATCCCAAAGGTCAAACGGGGTCTGTGAGATGAGGTGATGTACTACCCATAGCTGCATGCAAGTCAAGCCCTCTCTGTATCCAAGCCTCGGAAGTAGAGTTCTCCTCACAATAGCATCAATGACTCTGGCTATGGGTGTCAGGCTGACAGGTGTACGTCGAGACCCCTTGCCAAAAGGCTCACGGAAACAGGGTCGGATCATATCTGTAGGGGGCACTGTGCCGCCGTGAGGGCATCTCGGAGGTGCAGTCTATCCGAAACACAACTGATGTATCTTTGTCTCTGAAGCTGGGAGTCTGAGAATCTCCCGAACCCTGGTGCTGTACAGTCTGCGGTCACGACCTCTGAATGCAAAATGTATAAACTCATGTGCTGGGTCAATCCAAAGTGAAGAATAGAACTCTCTGACCTAGGTCTTGTAGTATGCTCCAGTCCGTCCAAGAAGATCTGACAATCCAAGTAGAAAGGACAGATGCGGACGAAGCTGCTCACCAACCACCTCAACTAAGGCCTCTAGTCGATAGACTCTCTGAGGTCTAAAAGCAATCCCGCTGTCGACATAGGCTCTATAGAAGTCCTCGTGCAGAGGAGTGTAGAAACCCTCTGAAGCCCGGGGATCCCGTTGAGGTGGGAACCACCAAGTGACCTCAACGAACCTGAGGGCCTAGACCAGTCTAGCTGTAGCTCCTCTGAGGTCA
Organism: Saccharum hybrid cultivar R570; assembly: GCA_038087645.1. Classification (NCBI taxonomy): domain Eukaryota; kingdom Viridiplantae; phylum Streptophyta; class Magnoliopsida; order Poales; family Poaceae; genus Saccharum; species Saccharum hybrid cultivar. The sequence continues at coordinate 1,787,351 of JAQSUU010000704.1, read as the reverse complement.
AAATGCTCAACTGGGGGGTGACCTCGAGCCCTGGGAGGTGGACAACCTCCACGACGCTGACCCTCTGGCCTAGGAGTCACCTGAGCTCGCGTACGTCCTGAGCGATGACGCTGTGGAGAGTGTACTGTCTGCTCCTCAGTCTCCTTTAGATCCTCTGTAGGCTGCTCTGCAGGTGCATCCACTGTCTCCTCTGTGGCTTCTGTACCGAGCTATCGACCTTCAAGGTGAAAGCGACTCTCGCCAATATGTATACCACTACTCCTGCCACCTCTCTCTGCTGCCTCTGCTGCATCTGCAACTGCCTGAGCCACCTCTGCCTCTGTAAGTGTCCTCTTTTTCTTCTTGGCAGCAATCTTCACTCGCTTCCCGCGAGCTACCTCTGTCCTCCTAGGAGGACTCTCGTCCCCGTCACTAGGTGCACCACCAGCGTTCTTGCAGTGAACCATACTGACAAACCGCTATACTGAGAAACACTGGAAAGTAACAGATGATGAACTGACACTCGTGAGGCTTGGCCTCAATCCGTATCTACAGGCTTGGCCTCGGATTCACAACTGATCACCTAACACACACAGCACCGACAGGACGAACTGAAATGGTAGAATAGATGGATCTACTATAAGCAACATATATTATCTAAAAGATGAGTAAGATCCTAATGAGAGCAAGCATATTAGATAAGATATGAATGGACCGCGATAGCTACCTCGAAAGAGCGAAGATCCGAGGAACGAAAGATGATCCCAACACGCTAGCCCGGAAACGACGATCGAATCCCTGGAGTACCGAGAGATCAACGATCGAATTAGTAATTCACCGGAAAACCAACGGCAAACCCTAATCCAAGGCAGTGATGTCACCTTGAGAGGCTCGCGGAGTTGAAAACTTTGCGAAAACACGCCTCGACGAACGGGTTCGGAGAAACGGCGACTGGTTTGGGTGGCTAGGGTTAGGGTCGGCTCGATGTCGATGGCGTGCTGCTGCTGGCGGCGTTGCGGCTGCTGCGGTCAAGCGACGGCGCTGCGGCTGCTACGAGCAAGCGGCGGCGCTGCGGCAGCTGTGGGCTCAGGAGCGCGGCACGGCGGTACGGCGCGGGTGCGGGCGAGGAAAGCGCGGGCGCGGCGAGGAAGGCGCGGGTGTGGGCACGGCGAGGTGCAGCGGCTCGGCGACACGGCAGCGCCTGGGAACGCGGTGAGTACGGGCGGCGGATTGAGATGGAAGATGAAGAAACATGAGATCCGAACGTACGGTTAAAGGGTGAGATCTGCTCTTTATGCGATGACCGGACACGGTGGTCACATGACCAGACGCGGTGGAGGCAGTGTCCGGTCACAGTCTAGTAAGCTCCTGGAACGACCGGACGTGTCCGATTATGCACGATCGGACGCTGACAGAGTCCGGTCATATTTTGCCCGGAAAACTAAAACGAATGACCGGACGCAGTGGTGGTGGCTGGGACCGGACGCGGTGGCCAGCAGAGAAGCGTCCGATGCAGCGTCTGGTGACAGATCTTGGAGAAGACCTTCGGGAATGACCAGACGCGCTGGTGGACGTCGGGACCGGACGCGGTGGTGAAGCACAACCACGTCCGATGCAGCGTCCGGTCCAGCGTCCGATCGCTGTAAAACACCCTTTTTCAAACCGATTTTCGACGCGTCTTCCCCCAATCAAGTTCCAATTCAAAGAGACTCAAATAAACACCAATTGGAACCTGATATGAGTGACCTCACTCAAACCCTCAAAATTTTCAAAATATTTTGCCTTAGGCTAGTATTATTTTTAAGAAAGTATGCAATAAACACCCGAGGAGCAACGTATGGCCATGCAATAGAGTGTATCAACCCTTGGGAGCTTCAAATGCTCTCTCTATTCATGGATGAACACAGAGGTTACTCAAAGCTAAACCGAAAAGAAATGACAACGCAACAACCATGTATATGCAATGCAAAGCGAGAAAGGAAGACTAGGTTGCTTGTCAAGTTTGATCCACGGTTAGGCTTTTTCACTCCTCCAAAGGAGGGTTATCGTAACCGTGTTAGACAAGTCCTAGATGCATTGCGGGAAATTAAATGTGACATATAATACAATGCAATGCAAGGGACAACGCCAGCTCATTTTTAAAGTTACTAGAATCAAGCACATTTAGTTCACTTCTCAATCTATAAAAGGTAGCCTCATCTAAAGGTTTAGTGAAGATATCCGCTAATTGATTTTCACTTCTTACACCCTCTAGTGATATATCATTTTTAGCAACATGGTCTCTTAGAAAGTGGTGGCAGATATCAATGTGCTTGGTGCATGAGTGTTGTACCGGATCATTAGCAATTTTAACGACACTTTCATTGTCACATAAAAGCGGCACCTTTTCAAGAACAACTCCATAGTCTAGGAGGGTTTGTTTCATGTATAAGATTTGTGCACAACAAGCCCCCGCGGCAATGTATTCCGCCTCGGCGGTGGACAAAGCCACACTATTTTGCTTTTTAGATGACCATGATACTAAGGACCTTCCAAGCAAATGGCACCCTCCGGATGTGCTTTTTCTATCAATTTTGCAACCGGCATAATCCGAATCGAAATAGCCAACTAGTTGGAATCTAGCTCCTTTGGGGTACCAAAGACCGATGCTTGGGGTGTACTTAAGATATCTTAAGATTCTTTTTACGGCACTTAGGTGAGGTTCTTTAGGGCACGCTTGAAAGCAAGCACACATGCACACACTAAACATGATATCGGGCCTAGATGCGGTAAGGTACAATAAGCTACCAATCATAGAACGGTAAAGAGTTTGATCGATTGGTTTACCTCCCTCATCTAGGTCGAGATGTCCATTAGATGGCATTGAGGTCTTGATTGGCTTGCATTCTTCCATCTTGAATCTTTTGAGAAGATCCTTGGTATACTTTTATTGAGAGATAAAAATCCCTTCTCTCATTTGCTTGACTTGAAAACCAAGGAAGAATGTTAGCTTACCAATCATTGACATCTCGAACTCTTTCGACATCAATTCACCAAATTCCTTGCAATAATCTTCATTTGTTGACCCGAAGATAATATCATCAACATAGACTTGACAAATGAAGATCTCTCCATTAAACTTCTTGGTGAATAGTGTGGTGTCAACCTTCCCAATAGTGAAGCCCTTCTCAATGAGGAAGTCCCGGAGGCGCTCATACCACGCTCTAGGGGCTTGCTTGAGCCCATATAGCGCCTTGGACAACCTATAAACTTGATTAGGATATCTAGGGTCTTCAAACCTGGGAGGTTGTTCAACATAGACTAGTTCATTTATGAAGGCATTTAAAAAGCACTTTTCACATCCATTTGATATAGTTTCATTTCATGATGTGATGCATATGCAAGAAGGATACGAATGGCTTCAAGTCTTGCAACGGGTGCAAAAGTCTCTCCAAAATCAAGACCTTCAACTTGAGAGAACCCTTTTGCTACTAGTCTTGCCTTGTTCCTTACTACTATGCCTTGATCATCTTGCTTGTTGCGGAACACCCACTTGGTTCCAATGACTCTTGCCCCTTTTGGATGCTCTTCAAGTGTCCAAACTTGATTGCGGGTGAAGTTGTTCAATTCTTCATGCATGGCATTCACCCAATCCGGATCTTGAAGAGCTTCTTCTACATTCTTAGGTTCAAGACAAGAGACAAAAGAGTGATGTTCAACAAAAGAAGTAAACTTTTGAGATCAAGTCATTACACCCTTTGTAGGACTCCCTATGATGAGATCTTGTGGATGTGCTTGAAGTAGGGATGAGTTTCTTCTATCAACCACTTGATGAGAGGGATGGGGAGCATCAACATCTTGTGCTTGTGCCTCAGCTTGTTGATGAGAGACATGAGTATCTTCATTTTCAACTCTCTCATTCTTGTCATAATCTTGAGGCACATATGATGAAGATGGTGGATTGACAATTTGTACATCGTCTTCATCATCTTTAGGCTTGATGTCTCCCACCGGCATGTTCTTCATGGCCTCTCAATGGTTCATCACCTACATCATCACAATTCTCAATTGCTCCTTGGGAGCCGTTAGATTTATCAAATTCCACATCATATGTTTCTTCAACCAAACCGGTGGCATGGTTAAATACTCTATATGCTTTGGACTTTGATGAGTAACCAACAAGAAAACCAATATCACAACGTCTTTGGAACTTCCCTAGGTGTTGACGCTTCTTGTAGATGTAGCATTTGCAACCAAACATCCGGAAGAATGAGACGTCCGGCTTCTTCCCATTTAGCAACTCATAGGAGGTCTTATGAATTCCCTGCCGCGGATTACAGAGAAACAAATGTGTGGTGGTAACTGAAAGTGATGGCGAGGCGAATACAAGACTAGAGAGTACAGATTACGGTGGTTTGTATGTGGAGCTTGGTGGAGAATAAAATAAGGAATGCAATCTAAATTCTAGTTATTGTAATATTAAGTAACAATCCAAACTAGAAGTTCTCTGCCTAGTGCTGATCACAGAATATGAATGAGATGTAAATCGATCACACACACATGCAAGGAAATTTCAGATTTGATGCAAACAAGGAGTATGATTGGGATGCAAGTGTTGCAATCAAACCCAACCAAAATTTTGCACCAAACAAGGATAGCACACTGGTTGCACTACCTGATATGAAAACTTTCAGCACTTGTGCACATAAACCTACTGATCTTTCAACCTTTCTTTCTCAGTTTTTCTCTATTCTTTTTTTTTATTTTTCTTTCTTCTCTTTTTTTTGACACACTTTTTTTATAACTAAACACAAAGACCAGATTAAGACACTTGCACAATTAAGATAAGAAAAAAACACAACCGGTAGCTATAATAGGATCAAAGTTTACGCGAAGGACATGATATGAGTTTTTAGATTTTTTTTTGTAGGGATTTTTAGATATATAAAGAGGCTCAAAGGACACGCAAAGGATAATGATCAGCAACTAAAACAAAGACTCTAATGAACTGAAACTTAACAAAACTCACTAAAATAACAGATTGAAACAAAGGGCTAAAGCAATGTATTTTTTAGGCTTTTTGGTGGATAGGACGAAACAAAATATATAAGTAGCTAAGGGAAAGAAATCCTACCGTGGTAACGAAAGCTTTGATACCAGATGATACGCTCAGGGGGTCCCGATCTTCACGACGTAGGATGATCACCGATAACTAGCTGAAGAACAGCCGGATAACTTGCTGCAAGCAGCGATAACTAGTGCAACCTGGCAAATAAAACTCGAAGCCAACCACCGTTTTTAACCGGCAACCTGAATCGAGGATTCGCCCAACCACACTCTCAAAGAACCAACCAACACAGCCTACAATCAATCGAGGAAACCTCGAAGGGAGTAGGAGCACCAATTGGGAGCGGATGAAGCCGCCGCTTCTGTAAATCCCGCAAAGGAAATCACAAGAGCAAAGGGGTAGAGATCTCTCTCAATATTTGTTAGCACACAGCTGAACAAAAGGGGGGTTTGTATTCCATTATCAAAAGTCTGAGATTACAATGAGTCTAGGAGGTATTTATACTAGCAACAGCCCTGCTAGATAGGTGGAAACTCGAAAAGAAAAATATAAGACGCTCTATGTGAACGGGCCTCCTCGAGATGCCTTCCTGGAGAGTTTTCGCGTGGCTGCTGGTCTTCAGCGCAGTCTTTAGTGTTTTGGCAATAACTCTATCTTGGAAACTCCAAATGACATGCGGTTTGTTGGGTTGGAAATTTAACTTGATAACCTTTCACACCATGTGCAGCATGTACCACAAAATATTGTAGATTGGTATAGTTTTGCATGGGAACTTGGACATCAGGCTGACTGCTGACTAGCTGACCAGTCTGTACTAAATCAGTCGAATCTCAACATTGGAGAATCCAAATCAAGTGAGAGAACTTGGGCTTGAAACTAGACTTGATAAGCTTTCCAACAAGTCCTCATGGGCCTTCATAGCTTTTGTGAGCAAAACGTTGTGACTGATTCTTTCTGATGGTTCTGTCACACGGGACTGGCTCGAACGTGATCCTCCTCTTTGGTTCACCCTTGGTGTCTTCTTGTCATCCTCCGTGGTGCACCTAAGCAATAGCAATGTGCACGACTTAGGTAGTATATAATTCTCATTAACATTAAAATGATTTTCAGAAAGTAGCGCGTGCACCTCTTGTTGTAGCTTCTTGGCTCGACTACGTGTAATTGGTCCATCAAAGACTTGGACTGGTGATGGTATAACTTGACTTGGTGGTTGTAACATGTTGTTGGTTGTCGTGGTCATATCATCCTCCCCCCCTTGAAAAAGTGTCGTCCTCGACTCTAATCCGTCGAAGTCCAAAAATTGTGCTAGGCCAACAGGGGTAGATGCTATGTTTCTGTTGCAATCTCCTTCTTCCATCACAGCAATGTGTTTGAATCTTGAATGGATCCTTAGAATTAAGAGTGAATGTTGATGTCCTTGGTATGATCCTATCATCCTTCCTCTCTTCAAAAAAACTTGTCCTCTACTTTTGCTCTCCTGAAAACAGTCTAAAGAAAATAGAGAGTGGATGCATATGCCAATTGCTATGATTACTTGTTGAAGATTGTTCATTATCTTCTTTATAATTCATATGCACATTATTTCCTTTTCGATGAGATGAATAGTTTCTCAGATTTTGTGAACCTGAAATTAACTTTGAAAATGGAAGCACAAAAATTTCTTTTAAACCACTCATTTGATTCAGGTTATCATGTTTTATCTTTACAAAATCAAACATTTCAATAGATGTGAACGAAGCATGTCTGGTATTCCAATAATTCTTGATGCTCAACTCATGCAAAGGTTTAGTAATGTACCTTTCATACTCAATGGTTCCACATGTATATGGAAAGACTTTGGGTGAATGAACCAAACACATTTGCACAAGATTTCTTTGTTTCAGTGGAGAATATGAACAAGAAAATAACACTGATTGTTCTGAATAGCAAGCTCTAAACAACCTTTTTATCTCAAATAAAGAAAAGTATGGTTCACAAGATGTACAACTCATTTTATTCAACTTCAATTCAGCAATGTTGTGACATGTTATGCAAAGAGCACAAACATAAAATTTATTTATAATGTAGTGTCCGATGATGTTAAATGTAAACTTGCAGCAATAGGCATTATTCAAAGATTTCATAGATGATATATCAAGAACGCTTTCAACCATTTTATTAATATCAACAAATTCATCAAGCTTGACATAGAACATACATTCAGCAAGAGATATTCTTCTAAAGAATTCAGCATGACTAATCAATTTTACATGGCCCACATTATCAACATGTAAATTATCATATATTTCAGTCAAAGTATAGCAATGGTCATGCATGATTGAACAATGTTTGTCAACTTTCAAAATTTCAGCACTTGTATCAACATGTGGATCAATCAAATCAGCACAAAGATTTTGTGTATACTCAATTTCAGTTGAAGCAAATTTGTCATTACAATTACTGGTCAATATATGTTGTAGATTCAGTTCTAAATTGTTTGCATTACCTTTCAGATTTTGTGATGGTACATGAATGATGCATTGTATCTCTGAACTTTTACCTTTTTCCTTGTCATGGTTCAGGTTTTGCACAGCATAGAGTTGGTTCTCAATAGTGGCAACCCTCACATTTCTCTGGCCAAGTTTGGGGGTCTTTTGAGCAGCCATCTCCTCTGAATCTTCTTTATAGACCTGCATGTTGGGAGAAACAACACTAAGAGTAGACATTAGTGGGTTAGTGTTAAAATCATCCGTGCATGCCTTGCAATAAAGCTCTCTCTTTTTGTGTGGTGTATCTCTCACACTCATATTGTGGATACTCTCAATCTCACATTTGGTGGAATCACACAACTCACTTTTGTTTTCACTCTCACTCAATTTGGCTATGTGGCACTCATTCTCACAAGGGATTTGATGCATAATATTTTCAATGTCTTCTAGAGCAACATATGAATATCTTCCATCATTCATGATGTAATCGATTGCCATTGGGGTAGTAATGGTGGCAGCAACACCATCAGGTCTATCCTCTTCAAACAATGATGATCTCTCAATTGCTGATGTGGATTCATCCCCACTAATATTGCCTTCAATCTGAACTTTCTATGGCATTGGAACAGCAATAGATGCAACCAAATAATCATCTTTGACCTCTTCCAAAGATGTCGAACTAGCATTAGTATAAGTGGAATCATGTGCACTAATCTTTCCTTCAATAATCTGAACACTCTGTGACATGGGGGAGCACAAAATTTCAGCACCACTATCCAATAATTCATCATATAATGCAGCTGATGGTACAACACATCTTGACACCACATTTGTGCTTGGAACCATGTTGGTTTGAAACTTCAGATCCATTAGATCATGATGAACTTCATCTTGGACAGATTTATTACTAGCAATAGACGGCACAATAGCATCATCTTTGTGCTCACATTCAGCTCTCAAACTGAAACATTGATTGACCTTCAAATTCAGATTAGATTCACCTTCAAAAATCAGAGTGTTGTCAACCTCTTGGTCATAATTGGGTACTGATTTTTCATCAGATGACATAGAAAATTTCTAGACAGATTTGGAGCATATAACTTCTCCACTTTTAGCACTAGAATAAGACTCAGAACTTTTAAGATCTGCAGCACTTGTGTTCAAACATGGTGGCAGTGCTTCTTGATGAAAATTTTTTAGATTTCCATGGCGTGGAACTGTAGCATGTTCCCTCAACTCAACACACAAAGGATCAGCCTCGATCAGAGAAGTATCTTCTCTAGTTTTACAACTCAACTGATGATCTTCTACAACTTGCATAGTGGCTTCTGCTACCTCACTTTGTGTGTCATGTGCAGCAGAATTTTCTTCTTGATCTTGCTCAAAACTGAGACAAACATTGATGGGAACATTTGCAACTTGATTCTCATCATCCTCAGATTGTAAATGGCACTTTGGAATAGCAACAACATCAAGAGATGGTGTAACACTATGATCCATTGTAATGTCACACACCTCACCATTTTCCATATCAATTTGGGACATAGAGCCTTCTTCTTGCTGCACAACAAAGTTCTTCTTGGAGTTGAATTGTTGATGTTCACTTCTCTTGGTACTAGAATCAACTAAAGAAACTTTTGGGACAACATGTCCTCTCTTCTTGCATGGACTTGATGATTGCTTCTTTCCAACAATGGAGGACATATTGGGCTGCAACTTAACACTTTTATCTTGGCACAAACTAATGTTCTGGGTGACCTTGCCTTGCTGCACCTTTATAACTTTCTTTTCCTCTCTAATTGCACAACTTAGAAGATCTTGCATACTTCTAAAATATTTGCCCTCAAGTGCAGTAGCAATGTTATCATTAAGACCTCTCTCGAAATATTCCATTGCATTCATGTCATCAACAACATTTGCACGATGCAAGGAAGAATTCAGCTTATCATAATATGCTTGGATAGATTTACTACCTTGCTTCACACGCTGCAAACGACGAAGCAAAATCAGCCGATATTCCCTTGGAACAAATTCTTTTCTCATGGCCTTCTTCAAATCTTCCCAATTCTTGATGAGATGCTTATGTGGATATTGTTTCCACCAATCATGAGCATAATCTTCAAATTCAAGCACAACTCGTGATATCTCCTTGGCTTCTGAAAAATCTTGAACCTCAAGTTCAATCTCCATTTCTTCTGCCCAAACGAGAAATTCCTCCGGATCATTACTTCCATAGAATGGAAGATTGGTATATCTTCGGCCTGTCATGGTTATTGCATATGCAAAATAGCGAGCTTATATGTGGTATAGGAAAATATGTAGAACTCTCACAACCTCACCTCTCTTACCAACCAAAGCTCTTATGAATTCCCTGCCGCGGATTACAGAGAAACAAATGTGTGGTGGTAACTGAAAGTGATGGCGAGGCGAATACAAGACTAGAGAGTACAGATTACGGTGGTTTGTATGTGGAGCTTGGTGGAGAATAAAACAAGAAATGCAATCTAAATTCTAGTTATTGTAATATTAAGTAACAATCCAAACTAGAAGTTCTCTGCCTAGTGCTGATCACAGAATATGAATGAGATGTAAATCGATCACACACACATGCAAGGAAATTTCAGATTTGATGCAAACAAGGAGTATGATTGGGATGCAAGTGTTGCAATCAAACCCAACCAAAATTTTGCACCAAACAAGGATAGCACACTGGTTGCACTACCTGATATGAAAACTTTCAGCACTTGTGCACATAAACCTACTGATCTTTCAACCTTTCTTTCTCAGTTTTTCTCTATTCTTTTTTTTATTTTTCTTTCTTCTCTTTTTTTTTTGACACACTTTTTTTTATAACTAAACACAAAGACCAGATTAAGACACTTGCACAATTAAGATAAGAACAAAACACAACCGGTAGCTATAATAGGATCAAAGTTTACGCGAAGGACATGATATGAGTTTTTAGATTTTTTTTGTAGGGATTTTCAGATATATAAAGAGGCTCAAAGGACACGCAAAGGATAATGATCAGCAACTAAAACAAAGACTCTAATGAACTAAAACTTAACAAAACTCACTAAAATAACAGATTGAAACAAAGGGCTAAAGCAATGTATTTTTTAGGCTTTTTGGTGGATAGGACGAAACAAAATATATAAGTAGCTAAGGAAAAGAAATCCTACCGTGGTAACGAAAGCTTTGATACCAGATGATACGCTCAGGGGGTCCCGATCTTCACGACGTAGGATGATCATCGATAACTAGCTGAAGAACAGCCGGATAACTTGCTGCAAGCAGCGATAACTAGTGCAACCTGGCAAATAAAACTCGAAGCCAACCACCGTCTTTAACCGGCAACCTGAATCGAGGATTCGCCCAACCACACTCTCAAAGAACCAACCAACACAGCCTACAATCAATCGAGGAAACCTCGAAGGGAGTAGGAGCACCAATTGGGAGCGGATGAAGCCGCCGCTTCTGTAAATCCCGCAAAGGAAATCACAAGAGCAAAGGGGTAGAGATCTCTCTCAATATTTGTTAGCACACAGCTGAACAAAAGGGGGGTTTGTATTCCATTATCAAAAGTCTGAGATTACAATGAGTCTAGGAGGTATTTATACTAGCAACAGCCCTGCTAGATAGGTGGAAACTCGAAAAGAAAAATATAAGACGCACTATGTGAACGGGCCTCCTCGAGATGCCTTCCTGGAGAGTTTTCGCGTGGCTGCTGGTCTTCAGCGCAGTCTTCAGTGTTTTGGCAATAACTCTATCTTGGAAACTCCAAATGACATGCGGTTTGTTGGGTTGGAAAGTTAACTTGATAACCTTTCACACCATGTGCAGCATGTACCACGAAATATTGTAGATTGGTATAGTTTTTCATGGGAACTTGGACATCAGGCTGACTGCTGACTAGCTGACCAGTCTGTACTAAATCAGTCGAATCTCAACATTGGAGAATCCAAATCAAGTGAGAGAACTTGGGCTTGAAACTAGACTTGATAAGCTTTCCAACAAGTCCTCATGGGCCTTCATAGCTTTTGCGAGCAAAACGTTGTGACTGATTCTTTCTGATGGTTCTGTCACACGGGACTGGCTCGAACGTGATCCTCCTCTTTGGTTCACCCTTGGTGTCTTCTTGTCATCCTCCGTGGTGCACCTAAGCAATAGCAATGTGCACGACTTAGGCAGTATATAATTCTCATTAACATTAAAATGATTTTCAGAAAGTAGCGCGTGCACCTCTTGTTGTAGCTTCTTGGCTCGACTACATGTAATTGGTCCATCAAAGACTTGGACTGGTGATGGTATAACTTGACTTGGAGGTTGTAACATGTTGTTGGTTGTCGTGGTCATATCAAAAGTCCAAGTGTATCTTGAGTAGTCATCCACAATCACTAGGCAATAGAGATTTACACCCAAGCTCTTGTAAGTTATAGGACCAAACAAATCCATGTGTAGAAGTTCTAGTACTCTTGATGTTGATATGTAAGCTTTGGTTGGATGAGTGTTTGCAACTTGTTTGCCAGCTTGACATGCACTACAAGGTTTGTCCTTCTCAAACTTTACGTCCTTCAAACCTCTCACTAATTCTTTCTTCAATAGCTTGTTGAGAGTGTTCATTCCAACATGAGCAAGCCTCCTGTGCCAAAGCCACCCAAGTGTAGTTTTGGTGAACAAACATGTCATCAAATTTGCATCTTCAGAGGTGAAGTCAACAAGATAAAGATTGTTGTATCTAAAGCCTTTGAAAATCATTTGCTTGTCATCTATCTTTGTAACTACCACTTCATTAGGAGTGAACAAGCATTGGTAGCCAAGGTCACAAAGTTGCCCAACAGATAGTAAGTTGAAACTCAATGAAGCAACATAGAGCACATTTGAGAGAGAGTGATCATTTGATATTGCAATCTTGCCTATACCCTTGACTTTGCTCTTTGAATTGTCCCCAAATGTGATCTTGTCTTGACATACCCCATTCTCTTCAAGTGAGGTGAACATACGAGGATCACCGGTCATGTGTTGTGTGCAACCACTATCAATCACCCAATGAGATCCACCGGTCTTGTAGTTCACCTACACACAAAAGATCAAGCCTTTTGTTTAGGGACCCAAACTTGAGAGGGACCCTTAACTTTCTCAACTAGTGACTTGGCAACACATATTTTCTTAGGCCTATTCTTGTTAGGAGGACCCAAGAACATGACTTTCATCTTTCCACTTGAATCTTTTCTAAGCATATAATGAGCATTGAAAGCAAAGGGTCTAGCATGCTTGGGCACGGGTTGTGGTGGTGGAGTTTTGCACTCATGAGCAAAGTGACCTTCTTGTCCACACTCAACACATCTCTTTGGCTTGGGCTTTGATTTGCTTTGTTGTTGTTGAGCTTTGACCTTCTTCTCTTGATTTGCCAAGTAACCAATGCCACTTCTATCCATCTTCATGATGGTGTTCATGAGTAGCTCACTTTGAAAATGTTGGCCTCTTGTGAACTTGCTTAGGCCGGTCTTGAGATGCTGTTTTTCTTGCTTAAGCTTTTTGTTTTCTTCAATAAGTGACTCAATTGGTGCTTGCTTTTCAAGAGCCATCAACTTCTTGTTCTCAATCTTAAGCATCTCATTTCCACTCTTGAGCTTGACATAATCATCAGGGTTGTCGGACTCAACCACACTCTTGCCTTTGCCGCTAGAGCCTTGCTCAAAGTTCTCAACAATCGAATCATCACATGATGTAGCTATATCAATCTTAACAACTTGGTTAGTAGCATCATGTGTCTCAAGAGCAAGCTCATTAGCAACAATAAGACTATCATAATTGATTTTCAATGTAGTATATTCATCTTTTAGCAAGTTGAGCCTAGTGATGAGTAGCATCATGTGTTAGAAGTTTTGAGCTCCTTGAGAGAGGAAGACATAGTTTCATTTTGATCTTTGAGCTCATCACTAGTCTTATGTGCATTCTCAAGTTTAGATGAGAGTGATTCATTTTCATGTTGAAGCTCATCATTTTCATTTCTAGTTCTTCTTATGATTTTAGAATATTTGTTCAACAACTTTACAAGTTCATCATAAGAGGGTGCATCATATTCATCATCACTATCACTATCATCATCGTCACTATCATTGTTTTGTACCTTTCGATCACCCTTAGCCATAAGGCATAGATGAGTAGTGGAAGATGATGGTGAAGGTGGCGGTGAAGGTGGTGATGAAGATGTCGGTGAAGATGATGATGGCCCAATCACAAATGCGGCGACCCTCTCTTTCTCATCGTCGCTCTCATCGCCGAAGGACTCACATGATGACTCAATGTCGGTGAGCCAATCACCAACAATGTAAGCTTTGCCTCCCTTCTTCTTGTAGAACTCTCTTCTCTTGCCATCTTTCTTTTTGTATGGCTTGTTCTTCTTTTTTTCATCTTCTTCATCACTTGAATCATCTTTCTTGCCCTTGTTCTTGTTTTTGTACTTGTCTTTTGGAGGCTTCGGGCATTGATGAGCTAAGTGGCCAAGTTCACCACAATTAAAGCAATCCATCTCAGATATTGGCTTGCTTTTGCTACTTGTGAAGAATTTCTTCTTCTTGCCATCGAACTTGATGCCACTCTTGTTGAGCTTCTTTAGCATCTTGGTGGTTCTTCTCACCATGAGTGCAAGTGATGCATCATCAATATCACTCTCACTTGAGCTTTCTTGCACCATCATGGCTTGGCCCTTCTTCTTTTTCTTTTCATGGCTAGCTTTGAAGGCCAAGTCTTTCTTCTTGGAAGATGTTGAGCCCTCTTCCGGAGTGATATGCATGTACATCTCATGTGCATTGATCTTTCCCAATACTTGAGTCGGTGTTGCGGTGGAGAGATCACTTTGGTGAAGTACGGTGACAATGTGTCCATACTTCTCAACTGGAAGAACACTCAAGATCCTCCTTGCAACATCCGATTGACTCATTTGAGTGAGTCCAAGAGCATTGAGATCTTCTACAAGAACATTCAATCGAGTGTATATTTCATTAGCACTTTCTTTGGGAAGCATCTCAAAAGAATTAATTTTCTTTAAAGCAATATGATAGCGTTCCTCACGCTCACTCTTAGTTCCCTCATGGAGAGAACAAAGATTTTCCCACAATTCATGAGCGTTTTTGGCATTACGCACATGATTGAAGATATCTTTGCCTAAGCCCTGGTAGAGTGCATTTTTTGCCTTTGCATTCCACCGGTCATACTTCTCCTCGTCACCACTTGGGTTGGCGGGAACCCTTATAGGAGGAAGCCCTTCGGTTGCGGCTCTAAGGCACCCAATATCTATGGCTTCGAGGTACGCCTCCATATGAATTTTCCAATATGGAAAATTGTCTCCCTCAAAAGTGGGAGGTGGTCCTTCCCCATTAGACATCTTGCTCTAGGCGGTGAAGCCTAAATAAAGAGCAACACGGCTCTGATACCAATTGAAAGGATCAAGATGCCCAAGAGGGGGGGTGAATTGGGCTTTTCTAAAAATTAATTGCAAGAATTAAATCCTATAAGCCAAACTTCACCCCTAGTGCCTACTAGTGTTCCTTGATTCTACCGATAAAAGTTTTGCACCCTAAGTTCCAATCCTAGACTAGCATGACAATTCTAGGAAAGTAAACAAGCAATGAAAATAATGCACGAATGTAAATGCTTGAAAGTAAGGGTTAGGAACACGGTGATGTTTTGCTGAGGTATCGGAGAGTCGCCACTCCCCACTAGTCCTCGTTGGAGCACCCGCGCAAGGGTGTAGCTCTCCCTTGATCCGCGCAAGGATCAAGTGCTCTCTACGGGTTGATTCTTCGACACTCCGTCGCGGCGAATCACCCAAAACCGCTCACAACATGAGTTGGGTCACCCACAAGCTCGTCGGATGATCACCAAACTCCCAATCACCACCAAACCATCTAGGTGATGGCGATCACCAAGAGTAACAAGCTAGAACTCTCACTTGACCACAACAAGCCTAATGAGAAGATGGATGCACACTTGCTACACTCTTGTCACTAGAGAGGAATCTCAAACTTTGATTCTCAAATCACTATCCTCACTAGGGCTCTTGCACTCCCTTGCACTCCAAAGGTGTTTTTCAGCTGAACAAATGAGCAAGAGTCATCTAAAAGAGGTGGAGGGGATGTATTTATACACCCCACAGACAAATCCAACTGTTACCTGCTGAATCAGCAAAACTCGCGCTGACCGAACGCGCTGGTCGACGTGACCGGACGCGCCGGTCAAGTGTAACGGTCAAAAACCAAAAGTCAGCGCTGAGTGACCGGACGCGCCGGTCAGGGATGACCGGACGCGTCCGATCATGCAAGAACCTAACTGAACTTTTGACCTGACGCTCGACCGTGTCTGATCACAGATGACCGGACGCGTAAGGTCAGCTTGGGACCTTACTGGAACGTGACCGGACGCGTCCGATCACTTCACAGTCACGTCCGATTACAGTTTTACCCTCTAAAACACGTGTCAGACTGACCACCGCGTCCGGTCCTCGTAAGGACCGCGTCCGGTCGATCAGTTACCAACACAGTGACTTGTTAGAACTGACCGGACGCGTCCGGTCATGACAAAGACCACGTCCGGTCAAGGGTAAACTACTCAAATGTCTTCTAAACGTGACGCAACTTGAACCAAGTTGCTTCCAACTGAACTTTGAGCTTTTCTAGAGCTACCTAGTGCTAAGTTTGACAAGTGTGCACCACACCTAAACAAAAGACTCATCTAGGTCAAGCTACTCGCTCATGCCCCCCTTTATAGTACGGTCAAAGGAAGAAACAAAGATCCTAACGACTATTCTAGATGTAACTCAACACCTTGACATCCGGAACTAACCGTCCTTAATCTTGTCGTTGATCCTTTGAAAACCAAAATGATTTCCATCAAGGGACATGAATACCATAGTGCCCAAAGCAGTTATCAACTCCATGACCTAACTTACCAACATTTCTGCAAAACACACGTTAGTCATGGTAATAATGCGTTGTCATCAATTGCCAAAACCAACACCGGGGCCTAGATGCTTTCAGCGGGTGAGGCACTCCCTCTCTGTATTATTAGGCGAGACATCTATAGTGTTAGGTATTTAATGAAAGGTACCCTCCAATCATCGCTTGGCTTAGGAACCGCTGCGACTATCTGCTCGATGGGTGGCACTTCTTCAATGACTTCTTGCCCCTGCTTGATGGATGGTGTCACAAGGTCCTGGATGAACACTCCAGCTAGAACTTCTACTCAGGTTGACCCTAACTTCGATAACTCATCGGCTGCTTGATTGTCAGCCTGAACCACATGATGGTATTCAACACCATAGAATTTGCCTCGAGCTTCCTCATCTGAGCGCAGTAAGCATCCATCTTCTCACTGGTGCAGCTCCAATCTTTATTGAGTTGGTTGATTACGAGTGCAGAGTCACCGTACACCATGAGGCATTTAAAGCTGAGCTCTACAGCTATATGGAGACTCTGTGGCATTGTTGGAGGCCCAGAAATGAATCCGAAGGATGTAGCGAAGCTTGTCCCTGGATGGGGAAATAAAATATATGCTTGCCCCGGCATCGTTGATGTTGAGGGATCCATCAACATACATAGTCCAGTGCTTGGGATGATCGACCAGGATAGGGGTCTGCATATCGGTCCACTTAGTGATGAAATCAGTGAGCGCCTGTCACTTGATTGTCTAGCGTGGCCTGTAGTCGATGGAGTAGGTGCCTAGCTTGACTGCCCATTTAATGATGCGACCGCTAGCTTCCTTGTTTCGAAGGATATCACCAAGTGGGTACTCAGTAACCACTGTTATGGGGTAGGCCTTGAAGTAGTGGCAGAGCTTCCAGGATATGATTAGGATGGCGTATAGCAGCTTCTGGACCGAAGGATAGCGAGTCTTAGACTTATTTAGGATCTCGCTGATGAAGTAGATAGGGCGCTAGACTTTATAGGCATGTTCAGCCTCTTCACACTCGATGATGATGGTCGTGCTAACCACCCGGTTGGTCGCTGCAATGTAGACTAGCAGGGTTTCACCGGTTTGGGGCGCAGTCATGATCGAAGGTTGGGTGAGGAACTGCTTGAGCTCGACGAACGCCTTGTCAGCATCCTCCAACTAGACAAACTTTTCTTGGGCCTTGAGTATCTTAAAGAAGGGGAGTCCCTTTTCGCCTAGACGGGATATGAAACAACTTAAAGCCGTCATGCACCAAGTTAGCTTCTGAATGTCTTTGACGTAGGTCGGTGGTTTCATCTTGGTCACCACCTCTATCTTTTCTGGGTTGGCCTCAATGTCATGACGACTAACGATATTGCCTAATAGGATACCAGATGGAACGTCAAAAATACACTTAGTGGGATTTAGCTTCCATCGGTATTTCTTCAGGGCTTTAAATGTCTTGGTGAGGTCAGCAATGAGGGTATCGATAGTCTTAGACTTAACCACCACATTATCGACGTAGGCCTCAATATTCTTCCTGATTAGGTCCTTGAGGCAACATTGGATGGCTCTTTGATATGTAGCGCTAGCATTCTTAAGCCCAAAGAACATAGTGGTGTAGCAGTAGGGGCCGAATGGCGTGATGAACAACGTCTTGATCTAATCTTCTTCCTTCAGGGTGATCTGGTGATAACCAGAGTAGCAATCTAAAAAGCACAGGAGCTCACAACCGGCTGTGGAATCTATGACCTCGTCTATGCGAGGTAAGCTAAAGGGGTCTTTAGGACAGTGTTTGTTGAGATCGGTGTAATCAACGCACATTCTCCATTCTTTATTCTTCTTTCTTACAAGAACCAGGTTAGCAAAGCCACTCCGGGTGATACACCTCTTTAATAAACCGATAGTTAAGAGTCGTGTTATTTCTACCCTAATAGCTCCTTTTTGTCCTGCGTGAATCATCGAAGCTTCTACTTGATTAGCTTGGCGATCGTCGAGACATTTAAGGAGTGCTCGATCAGCTCCTGAGGTACGCTGGTCATGTCTGCAGGTTTCCATGTGAACACATCGATGTGCTCCCTTAGGAAGCAGACAAGCGCATCTTCCTATTTGGGATCGAGGTCGGCCCCGATCCGAGCAGTCTTGCTCTGATCGCCAGGGACGAGGACCACTTCCTTCACTTCCTTAGACTTGGTTGCCGCTCAGGGGGCCTCCATGGTGGGGATCTACTGCTCCTCTGATGGAATCTCCTATGAGGTGGCGAGGCAGTCCTACATGCGGATGGAGATATCAGTAGCATCGGCAAGCGTGAAGCTTTCCTTCTCGTAGGCATAGGCGATGCTGAGGTTGGCGCACAGGCTGAGGATTCCCTGCTCCATCGGCATCTTCAAGACCAGGTACATGTAATGCAGCATAGCCATGAACTTGGCGAGGGCTAGTCGACCGAGGATGGCGTGGTATGTCGTGTTGAAATCAGTGACCAGGAAGTTGATGTAGTCAGTGCGGAAGTGCTCGACGGTGCTAAACTATACCAGCAGTGTGATTTTCCCTAGGGATTGTGATGCCTTCCTAGGGACGATCCCTAGAATAGAGAGTCCATGGGGGTGAGGTCTTCTTTTGTGAGCCCTAGCTCAACTAGGGATCCAGTGAATAGGATGTTGAGGGCACTGCCATCATCGATAAAGACCTTCTAGAAGTGCATGCTCTTGATAATGGGGTCTAGGATGAGCCAGAAACACCCTGGGTATGGAATATCTGTCCACTGGTCAGCCTCGGAGAAGGTGATCGGGTACTTTGACCAGTCTAGGTACTTGGTATCTGTGATGGTGTCATCGTAGGTGGTCATTGACATGATCTGCTGGGCGGTGAGCTTTTGTTCCTACCTATTCTCGGAGGCGGCTCTCCCACCGAAGATGGAGGCGATGGTCTTGGTGGGGTCCTGGTAGGCAGGGCGAGCATCCTTGCCACGATCCTCCCCCTGGCCATCGTCGGCCTCGTCATCCTTCTGGCGCGGCCTCTTCCTGTCTTCTTCACGAAAAGCTTTGTTTAGGCCCTTGCACTCACCCATGGTGTGCTTCACGCCTTTGTGAATGAGACATGGACCGTCCATGAGCTTGGCATAGTCAGTGTCATAGCTGTGCTTAGCGCGAGCATTGATAGTGTTGACTGAGCAATCCGGCCTGCGACGGCAACTCTGTCTGCCTCTAGATCCTTTCGGCCTATTGTTGCGCTAGTGGTTGCGATCATTTGTGCGAGGGTCATGGTCATCATGGCGGCAATCACGATCATCGTAGCTGCGGTCATCATAGCGCCTCTCCTCATGATGGTCGTCATTACGGTGCTGCTGTCGCTTAGGGCGAGTAGCCCGATCAACTTCTTTGGCGTCGGCATAGGCATTCGCTGTCTGCAGTAGCACACCGATGGTAGTTGGCCTCTTGTGGTATAACTTCCCACAGAGATGCTCGTGATAGAGGAACCCTTTGGTGAACAAGGCAATGGCCACACTATTGCTGATGTTGGGGTGGAATTCCTTGTTTCTAAGAAGCGCTTGATGAAGCTACGCAGGGGCTCCCTAAAGGTTTGATGAAGCTTCTCTAGATCATACTTGGGGCCTGGCTACTCACACGTGGCCATATAGTTTGCAACAAAAAGACCTCTTAAGATCCTCCCAAGATTCGATAGAGTCTGACCTGAGGCTAAGGAGCTAGTTATTTACAGATTGGTTGAGCATGATGGGCAAATAGTTTGCCCTCACATTTTCGCTTCTACCAGCAGCGTGTATAGTGATCTCGTACAGTGTTAGCAGTTGCTTGGGGTTGGCCTTGCCATCGTACATGTCCACCTCAAAGATCTTGAAGCTCGCGGGCCACCAGATGGCTTGCAATCTCGCTGTGAAAGGACGCGGCCTAGTGGTGTTAGCGACGGGTGGTGCTCGAGGGGCACCGAGAGCCCCGTGCTCGACGTCTACTGCTGCCGTCACTGGATATCCACATCATGACGCGCAAATCTATTATGAACATTGATGTTGGCGTAGATGTGCTCACGGATGTCGTATGACAGAGGTTGATTGACCTCCTTATTGGCATTACGGTGGTCGCTTCGACTGCCTAGTGGATGAGAGGGTGCCCATCTTGATTTGGGTGTGCTTCGTAGTTGCCTTGGGATCCTCTATAGAGATTGGGGCCACCAGCTTGATGGCGAGGGCTCTAGGAACCCTGGTGCTGGCTTCCCCTGTCATGGCGGGAGCTACGAGAACGATGGTTGTGAGCCAACATGGTCGAGTAGGATGGGGCGGGCTGTCAGATCTCGTTGACTTGGACTTGAGCCGCCTTGGCGTGCGAGATGATCTTTTTGACCTCTAAGCTTTTCCAGCTCGTTGAAAACAATGGCGAGATTGGCACTTGGTGTCTGCTACACCGGCTGGTCGCCCACCATGTCAAACTCTTAGTCGAGGTTATGACGCTTGCGGGGTGGACCATTCAGATTCCCGTCAGCCGTGCGATCGGCTTCCTCGTCCTGTCGACATTGGCGGTCGACGTTCTTCGCCAGGCGAGAATCATGCTCTTCGGCAATTTCACCGTCCTTGGTGACGCTGTTGTGGCTGATATGAAAGATCTCGCCCTCGAATCCCGACAAAGGGGGCAGTTGGAGATGGTCTCGGTGGAGCCCTCAAAATAAGTGCCAGGGCTCTCATCCAAGATGTTGTGTTGTGAATCATCCAAAATCTAGCTGATAGCCACCATATTCACCATAGGGTTGGCCGATCCGCCTTAGGCAGATCAATCTTGTAGAGATCATCGATGTAGTCACGCTCAACGTGGTCAACGAAGAGGTGGTAGACGGTGCCTTTGTATGCAGATCATGTGTCCACTAGCCCAAAAGGATAGGGCCTCAGCATGTTCTCCATTGGGGCCTCATAGTTGGCCAAGCGCAGGCCAGTGGCAGGGAGTGGTCGGCATCGCACCGTACGCCCTTCTAGAGTTGCCGTGATCACCAGATCTGAATCTTGCCACCCTGGATGACGTGGCCGAGCGATTCACTCAATCATAGTGGCATGATGATCTTGGAGTGCAGGGACTTTGTCACTCATGGCAAACCGATCTAAGATCAACTCCTTGAGAGACAAGCATTCGGTTAAGCCGTTGGTGACCTGATCGATAGATGTGAGCAGATGATTATTGTCGATGGATCTCCTAACCCAGTGGTGGGGCACCGGGATCGAAGATGTTGTTGTAGCGGTTGGCACAATCGGTGTAGGATGATTTTGCACTGCCTCCACGATCTCTTTGACGTTGTTGGCACCGATGACCCAGGTCATAGATCCAGTCATGAACAACTAGCCTGGCTCAGGAAGAACCATGGAGCTCAGGACACGGACCATCTGGTTCGCCATGGAATCAGCATGCACACCCCCTACCTAGCATGCCACTGTCAATGATCTAGTCAGCAGTCTATCGAGGGGTATGCCCATGGTAGTAGATGAACTAGTGGAGGTGCGCGTGATAGGAACTAGATGGTGACACAGATTGTAGAGAGCGATTTAGGCAGGTTCAGGTCGTTAGCTTGACGTAATACCCTATGTCCTGTGTCTTTGGTGGATTGTATTATGAGATGAGGTAAAAACAAGGGGGTCCCTATCCACCTTATATAGCTCAGAGGGTAGGGTTACATGTCGATTGTATCTATCATGATCGGTTACATGATATGTGTTTACATGGAATACAATATCAAGCATATCCGATCAGATCTTCCTTCGTTGTCAAGGATGCTTCACACAGTCTTGCGGTGCACGATAACCTGTGTCGTGCTTCGCATGGCTTGATCTTGTGGGCTAGCCTCCCCTGGCGGCTCGGCCCATGTACAGCCCTATGGGTATCAGGGATTATACCCCCACAATGACCAAGATAATGAATATGTGTGAGCTCTAGTGAGGGGTAAGGTCATGGAAAAATGGGGTCTCAGATGACATATCTCGCTTAGATTGGTTAAGGAATATTGCATCTGTCATGGCGAATCTTGAACACCCTCCTATATAGACTACTTACCATATATGGAATTGGTAAGCCTAGTATTATTCTTGACCATGTAACCCTGAGGATTCGATGTGATTTGGTGTGTAGGGTAGCAAGAAAGCTATTACCCTAGAACTTCTTAGCCATTCAATTGGAGATTTGGCCTTGGATGAGAAAGGTTAAGGTGATGAGTTACCCCTTATGGACCGATGGGTCATATGGGAGGTGGTCATGTTCTCTTGTGGCTAAAATTTGTACCCTCAATAGAGTTTTAAATTGACTTAACCATTTCATAATGCCACGCTTTTGGTTATGAGCACGCACATGACTTCTAGCTTCAAAGTTATTGTTGTGTTGAAACTTGAAAGGACTCATGGAAGATCAAGCTCCACCCTATGCTAATGTTAATGCTTCATCCTATATCTTCCTAGTCCCTAAATGCATATTCCTTTTATTTATTATATTGGGTACCCGTGGAGTATACTCATGTACTCATGTTGCTACATATAAGTTTTTGCAGGTGA
The DNA here is from genome assembly GCA_038087645.1 of Saccharum hybrid cultivar R570. Lineage (NCBI taxonomy): Eukaryota > Viridiplantae > Streptophyta > Magnoliopsida > Poales > Poaceae > Saccharum > Saccharum hybrid cultivar. The sequence continues at coordinate 1,764,388 of JAQSUU010000704.1, read as the reverse complement.
GATGGCCCTAACATACGACTATTCTATGCTCTCGAGATTACCTTTGTGTTGCACTCTGTGACTAGAAAACACTAAATAAATTAAATGATTTAAACATTTTTCTAATTTTTTCAAAGATTTATGTAAGTTGTTGACAATTTAGAGAATGAAAATATGATTTTATAAAATTTTACAATGAAACATAATTTGATTTTTGTATTTCCTTCAAATTACAAATGGTTTTTGGTGCAAATTAAATTTGTAAATGTTTCCAAATATGCCTAGAGTTTGGCCCAAGTCTTATCTTCCATAATCTGATTTAAAGCCACTAAAAACCTAGTTTCTAGAAAACATCAATTCAAGTCTCGAAAACAATAATCTTGTCTCTACACCAAGCCCCTCTTCCCTTGTCTCTACACCAAGCCTCTCTTCTCTATATATTAGATGACTAAAATCAATGTTGAATCAAATCCTTCCAGCAAATCTCTAAAATCTAGTCAAATCATTCGAAGCATGAGCAAATCCATGGAAACCAATTACCCTAATTCAATTTCTGAAAACCCTGCCCGGTCTCCAAAATTTTATCATACCAAAACCCTATGTCAAAATGCCCAAAATATCTAGTACTTAAAATCTCCAAAAATTCTAAAGAAACCCTAATTGAGTAATCGCTGAAATCCTCTCTCTTCTTTATTTTATTTCACTTCTTTGGGTTAACCACCCGTAGGGTTTCTCCCTGGTTGAGCCTGATAGCCCAACTACTCTCTTCTCCCACTAGTGGACTAAGCCCCCAATCTATCCTCCACCTTTTATCCTTTCTGGCCAAACCCACAACCACAACCCGCTAACAAACCAACCCCCATCTTCCCTTTTCACTGATGCATGGATCAAAGATGGGCTCCCTTCTCATGATTTGACTAGATTACATTATGCCACTAAGGATTTGTAGGGGCAGCTCAAGAGCCTCTGTAGGGGCGGCTGGGCCAACCGCTCCTACCAGGGTGTTTCTACAAATCACCCATTTGTAGGGGCGGCTGGTGTTTCCAGCCACCCCTAAAAAATGATTTGTAGGGGTAGTTTTAGAACCAGCCGCCTCTATAGTTTCTATTTGTAGGGGTGGTTCAATCTAGAACCACCCCTACAGTGGATTTTCTAGCAAAAAATCAAATATATAATTCAAATCTAACCACGGCAACATGTATACATATATATTTCAAATTCAAATATGACCACCACATATATACATATATGCATCCACAAATGCAAGAGCATTATGTAGACCATCACTAGAAGTCCAATTCACAAGTCTATCATTACATAGTTATAATTCACAAGTCCAAACTGTTCCAAAGTCCAAACCGTTCCACAAGTTAAGGCCAATGTCAAATTGCACACACGTTGTTCTCAATAGCCTGGAGCTAGCCTTTCAGTCTCACGAAGGTGTTGGTATTGAGGATTACTACCTAAGTCAGAAGCTAGGTGATGGTAAGTACCTTTGACGTGTATAATCTGGTCTAATATGAAGTTGCAAAGGTCGCCGACCAACCCTAAGAGTTCATCATCCTTGTATGGGTCCCTTCTGATGCCTTTCTCTTCCTTCCACTAGAAGAGAACAAGTTTAGGTTTAGTATATCATAACATATGCAAACTTCTCATACTACGAGCTAAGCGAATCAAACTTACCAGACAGGGGTGTCTCCTATAGGCACCGGTGCTACTCATCATACAACATACGTAGTATCCACAATGTAGACTCCCAGGCCTCTGCTTGGGGCACTGTGTGTGTTTCGCCTATGGAGATGTTAAGTAATGCTATTGATAGCCACGTAATGGAGTACCAAAGTAAATTACACTTACCACACATAGAGTTTTGGCATACAACTTTTCCTTCGTTTCTGGATGATGCACTCCCTTATGATGATTGACAAAGTGCATGAATGCCCTGTTCTAATGATTTTAGAAAATGCAACTTGTTAGTATCCAAAATTGAACGCTACAAGTATATATACAAGCATATAAGCTAATGAGGATTGTCGATATGTATACTTCTTGAGAATCGCTATGAAGTCTTTGTCTCTAGTTCAAAATCTACTAAATCATAGACCCATGCCATGCTTAGATGGACTACGATGGCTATACAAATCCAGTGGTTGCTGCATGAATTTAATCATAGAAGAAATAGATAAGCTCTTTTGCATCGAACAAAGTATATCGAACAAAGGTTTAAGTATAGAGTCGAACTTAATTGAAGTGGTATGGTATGTATATAACATCACTATGTTGGAGATTTTTGAAAGATAGGGCAATGAATGCCGCAACCTTAAGGGCCTCTTCCCTTAATATCTTCGCACGGATGTTCTCTTTCTTAGCAACTGTCTTTCCAGCAGCTAGCTCTTTGCCATCCAGTTTCCACTATTTGGGGTAATTAAAATTTGTTGCTGCTATAGGTTGAGGGTCTACACACCCATTTTTAGACTTGGCATTTGTTTCACAATGTGCGCTTGCATTCTAGAAATGAGGGGTTGGGTTAGTTACAACCAAATCCAAAGGCTACAATAATATCATATCGAGAGGGCAAGGACTTATAGGCACCACGTGCGAATTAGATTCATTTCCATCTCTCCAAGGTGAAAGCATGTCTGGATATCATTAAAGTCAAAATAAATTTCCCTACCTAGGCTTCCAAATGTGCCGGTAGGGATGACTGCTTGTATGATGTCTAGTTTCATTGGGACAACATGTAAGTACCAATCATGGAACTTTTTCATTCCAAGTGGCATGCACTGGATCACCTAGTTTGGTAGGAAGAGCTTGCCTCTTTCATATTTTTTCGGGCAGTCCTTTGACTATTTGATGGCATCAACATCTGGATACTTCTTTACCGCTTGGCGGAGTTTGCTAGTGTCGACCTCCTCAGAAGCATGTGCTTTGACCTTTTTACCTTGGTCCTTAGGCTTGAACTGGTCATGGGCATACCACTTGTGAAGCGACATCATGTCTTGCATCAGAACATAAACTGGTCTTACATGCTTGGGATACTTCTTTCGAAGTTCCCACTCAGGCACGTTCTCGTCTTCTTATGCATGACCTTCTAAAGGAGGCACTCATTGTTCATGTATCGACTGTGCTTGTTGAGAAGTCTATGGCATCTGGTCATGCCCTTGCTCAGTATGAGCTAGAGAACGATGTGGCATCTCATCATGCCCTTGCTCGTTACGAGCTAGAGAAGGATGTGGCATCTCATCATGCCCTTGCTCGTTATGACCTGGAGAAGGCTATGGCGTGCGAGGCATGTGGTCGCTCAGAGTCAGGAAAGAATGTGGCCTCTCAGGCGTGTGGTCATGAGCCGGTGAAAACACCTCCCCATCCTCAACAACTCGCTCCAGATGTATATCAGTCGGAGTTGGCGAAGAAGCATTCAATACAATGTACCGTTTGTGCCAGAGGATGAACTGGTCCATGACGTCTCCAAGTAACACCAGCCCTCGGGAGTTGGGTGTTCTATCTTCCAGGTCATGAACTTAGGCTTCATAGTATGCACCTCGACCCTAGTGTAGTCCTATGGGATTTCATTATTGTGCCATGAGCCACCCGGAGGATGTGCCACACCCGTTGCCACCTCAATCATCATGTTTTGCCTGCCGATCAGAACCCCCAAGGTGCAACTAGTTGGCTCCCGTATGCGATCGATGGGGGTTGTGGCTGCAGTGGAACCTTGGTTGCTGGGAACATCCAGAGGGCTACCAACTAAAGCCAGTTCTCCTAGCACCTTTGCAACTAGAGCCTTCACTTGAATCTCAAGATTAGACTCTCGGTCTCTGCCATATTTCTTGTACATGTGTTTGTCCTCTTTGAATTTGTGCTTCCAAGACGTTAGTTTCCCTAGCCCCCTGGTGCAGCCTGTGTGCTTGGGGTTTCCCAAGCCAAGGCTAAGCTCATCCCTCTCTCTAGAAGGAGTGAATGTGCCCTTCTCCTTGTCTTCAGCATATTTTAGTATCCTTGATACTGCCTCTTCAGTCTCTGGCTTAGCAAACTTGAGACTACTGCCAGATGAATCCACACTCCTCACATATATCCAATTACGGATGCATGGCTTCAAGCTCTTCACTTTTGTATTCCCCAAAGCTTCAGCCCCTTCGTCCATCTTCCTAAACACCTCTTCCTTGCCAGCGTAGCCACCGAGGCCTAGACAAGGGTGGTGTTGGTTCTTCTTTGCCTGCTCGCTATTATAGGTGCTGAGGGCCAATGCTTTTGGTGAAGTCTTCTTAGCCACAAGCTCTACCCATTGACTAAGAGTTACCTTGCCATACTCATGGAAGGGAGTTAACCCCTTTTGGATATACTTCTTGTTCAGATCTGACCTCCAACGTCGAAAGCACTGCCCCATTATCTTAAAAGCATGGCGTTTTACCAGTTCAAACTTTCCCTCTAGAAACCTATGGCATTTTACCAGTTCAAGCTTTCCCTCTAGAAACCTGAAGTTGAGCTTCAGCTTCTCATCCCATAGGTCTTCCTTTCTCTTCTTAGGTACATCTTTCCAACTACGGATTGCTGGGTTTAACTCATCTCTTACTAGGGCCCCGATCGCATTATGGAATCACCCTCTAAATTCCTTTGGCTTTAGGATCTGCCCTTCTGGCCCGACCTCTGTTATCACATAGCATGCTTTATCTATATATTGGTTTGCCTTTCTATCCCCTCATTTCCTCTTTGGTTGAGTAGTCGAGGCCATGGTTGTGGGTTGAGGTCATAGAGCGGAGGCCTCAATGTAAGTCTCAGTGGCTCCTGCCTCTACTCTCCTTTGCCCTACTCCATCTTGTCTGGCAAGACGTGCCGAAGGCCGACATCGTCTTTTCAGAGTTCTATGAGGGACCTGTATATACGATAGGTCAAAGTATTAGCAGAGGTAACATAGCCAAAGGGGTAGCAATATTTACAAGCTACTAAGGCTTTCTCCATACCTCCTTGTTCGGGTCAAAATCCTTGTCCAACTCGTCCTCTGTTGGCCTATGTCTGGGTTCACATGGGAAAGGATCCTTAGGAATTTTATATCCCTCTTCTGAGTCCTCGTCGTCATCAGCTTCATCATCCTCTTCTTCTTCTCTTTCAGGAGCCTCTCCTTCTCTTCCCTCTACTCCCCCTTGCTCCTCGTCAGGCTCCTCGTCAAGGTCATCCTGAGTAAGCATCACTCCTAGATCCTTCTCCAACTTGCCTTTGAACTGCTCCTAAGTAAGCTGGTCCTCTAGTTCTTGGTCTCCATGGGTTGGCTGGTCATCATTCTCGAGGCATCGGGCTACACTGTCTGTTGTCTGTGACATTTCATGCTTTATTCTAATAGATGCAAGAAATAAAGTAGTATAAGTAGTAGTAGTAGTAGTAGTAGTAGTAGTAGTAGTAGTATAAGTAGTAGTAGTACTACTACTTATACAACAACAACAACAACAACTACTACTACTACAACTAGTACTACTAGTAGTAGAAGTACAAGTAGTACTACTACATATAGTACTACTAGTAGTAGTAGTAGTATAAGTAGTATAAGTAGTATAGGTAGTAGTACTAATACTAGTACTAGTAGTAGTATAAGTAGTATAGGTAGTATAAGTAGTAGTAGTAGTAGTAGTAGTAGTAGTAGTAGTAGTAGTAGTAGTAGTAGTAGTAGTAGTAGTAGTAGTAGTAGTAGTAGTAGTATAAGTAGTAGAAGCAAAATTGAGCGGCACCAAATCGGATAAAAATAGGGAAATGAAGAACATCATCCTAGAGTAGGAGCATAAGTTGCTGCTACTTGAAAAAAATTAAAGAATTGCTGCATAGTAATACAAAAAGTAGCAGCAGTGGAGGCCTCAGAAATATGTCAATCATCATTTGATCATACACTTGGAGCATCAAGGCATCATAACAGAGAAAGAGAGGAGATATAGTAGGGGCTGCTGGTGTAGATGCCAAGTTCCTCACAAGTGTTGATCATCAGCTCATAATCCATGTCATGTAATGGATTGGACAATATCATCATTGGCAAAACAAAGGAGAGGAGAGGAGAGGGGAGGGAAGAGTTGGCGAAAAAAGCAACATCTGCTGAACAATCATAGAGAGGAGATGAGAGGGGAGAGTTGGCTGGCATAGAGAGGAGTAGGAGTAGTAGAGTAAGGAGAAGAGAGGAGAAAAGAGTAGTTAAGTAGTACTAGTAGTAGCAACAGCCACTACATAGCAGTAGTATGTAAGCAAAAAAATAGAGAAGTAGTAGTTGGAGGAGGAAGAGGACTAGTGGGAGTAGTGGTAGGAGAAGTAGTAGTAGCAGCAAAAAAAATGATCATGAACAAAAAAATGACAATTGCTAAGAGAAGATAGGAGAGGACAGAAAAGTCATATGATCATGAACAAAAAAATGACAAGTAGCCATTGCATCCAACTTGGCTCCATCCATCAGTTTCAGGTTCTAATTCATCAGCCTGAACTTGCAAGACTACTCTATCCATTAGTTTTAGGTTCTTGACCCAAACTCAGAGAATAGAATAGACACTGCTGTCAGAAAACAACCACAATTCAAGTTTTAGGTTCTTTACCTGAACTTAGAGATCACTAGCATCTGAAAGGTCTCTGTTTGGTTTTGGTAATTGAGTAACAACTTAGGTGGACTAATATGTGGTTATGTGAGATACATAGGAAATTAGTCCACAGGTGATGGTATCATGAAGGAGCCTATTGCACATGAGACATGACATGAAGTCATGTGACCAAGGTGGAGAAGATCAAGATGAGGCTTGGCTTGATGGACCAGTTGCTAGGGTGAAGGGCAAGTTGTGATGGCTTGGCTCCGAAGGACCGAGGCAACGGTGAAGAGCAAGTGAGGTCAAGATCGATGAACCAATATGATCATGTGATGATATGAAGTGGATCATATTATTTGGTGATTGGTTGGTGCATGTGTTGCGTCAACGTCAGAGGAGTTGGAATGGAATGCGCAAGGAAAAGGTATAACCATAGGGCATTTCCATTTCATCGGTCATAGGTGTGTAGAGAAGTTGATGACTGGGTTTAGGATAGATGGCCATACTATCAAGAGGGGCAAACTTATTTGCATATCGGTCATCTAGTGCCACTTGAGCGATCTAACTTTGAATACGTGTTAGGATCGAGTGGTGAGGCAAGTTGAGTGCCAAATTCCTTCGAAGAAAATGTTTGTGAAAATGCTAACACACTTGCACATGTTGTTGAACACTTGGTGGTGTTAGCACCTTTGCGAAGGCGGTGGAGTTTGAGCGGTAGAGAGGGTTTGCGAAGGCGAAGGCGGTGGATTTAGGCGTTTTCGAGGAGTTGAAACGACTATTTTTCTTTATGCCATTCTCGAGATTTGGAGGCGATGTCACATAGTGTTTCACGAGCTAAAACACGTGCTTTAGTGATACACATACTTAGTCTAGCTCATAAGTGAAAGGGAGAATCAAGCGGAACGAGAAAACGACAAAAATTCGCTGAGTTATGAGCGACAGACGCTGGCGCCATGAGCGACAGACGCAGGCACGCAGCGTCTAACGCTAAACCCTAGCTAAGGGGGTTGACGTAAGTGCATCAGACGTGGTGTTGCGGTTGCGTCAGATGTGGCCGCGCGTACTGTTTTAGCGTCTAACGCTGAAGGGTTTCATGGGCGAGCGCGTGATGGCTGCGACAGACGCGTCCGACGAGCGTTTAGCGAAAATGGCTTCTGGACCGTGTCTGACGGTGGCAAGGCGGCGTCTGTCGGTCACGACAGACGCGTCTGACGCAGTGGGCGCGAACGAGATGATTTCAAACGGTCAAACACGTGGCGGCCGTAGGAGCGACGGACGCTACTGTGCAGCGTATGTCGGTTCAGTGACAAACGCTACTGTGCAGCGTCTGTCGCCCCCGAAAATTGCCCAGTGAGGTTTCTAACGGCTCTATTCGATTGTGGGCTTATAAATAGAAGTTGTGGTTAGCCTTGGCTATGAGCTGAGCACACTATAGTCTTTGTGGCTTGTGTGGTAGTGCTTGGGAGCCCTCTAACTCACTCATGCTTGATAATGTTCATCAGATCGAGTGAGAGAGCGATTCTAGCGCGTTGCTTTGAGAGATTGCATCGTGTGGCACTAGGTGATCGTGTTGCAAGCCGGTGGTGCTTGTTACTCTTGGAGGTTGCCACCTCCTAGACAGCTTGGTGGCTTGTGGCTCCGTCGAAGCTCGCAAGAAGATTGTGCGAGGCTCCGGAGAAGCTTTGTGAGGGGGATTGTGCTCACCCCGCAGGGATCACGAAGAGCAACTCTAGTTGAGCATGTTATTGAGCTACCACACTTGATGGTGGGTTCTTGCGGCGCCTTTTGAGAGGCTCGGTGTGTTACCAATTAGCCGTCGAACCACGAAGTGTTGGTCGACATAACGGGGACATAGCTTGGTGGCAACCAAGTGAACCTCGGGAGAAAATCACTGTGTCAACATTGTCTACTCTTCTCGGTGGTTTGCCTTTGTGCAACACAAGCTTGTATTTACTTTCATATATATCTTTCTTGTGTAGTTGCTCTTGTTCTTGTTGTGCTTGTGTAGCTAGCTAGATATCTTCTTGCTTGTGTAGCTAGAAGTATCCCCTTTGCGTGGCTAATTTGGTTTGTGTAACCTTGTTAGTCACATTGCTTAGTGTGTGTAGCTAAGTAATTTGCGCTCTCTAATTTGGCATTAGTTGCCTTGTTATTGAGCTTTGCTAGCGAGCTTAAGCTTTGTGCTTTTGCTTCACTAGTTATGTAGGAGCTCCCTCGGTTGGCAAAGTACTAGTGCATGGGTTTGTGTGACCTTGCTCTAGAATTGATTAGGTGAGCTATTGCTTAGCTTAGCATCTGTGTTGCCTAATTAGAATCATTTCTAAGGTGCTTAAGAACTTAGTTAGAGGGGTGAAGTCTTGGCTAGACCGATAAGTTTAATTCCGCATTTGTTTCGGTTAGCCGACGTGTTTAATTTTTTAGAAAGGATTATTCACCCCCCTCTAGTACTCATGCCACTTAACTATATAAAGATGTTAAAGTATATATCCGCAAGCGCACAGATAAATACACCCGTTGCAGCATTTCACCCAAGTTTATCCTATGTATTGTTATTTATATTTAACCAAAGGAGAACAAATAAAGGGGCACATATTAATTAAAGGCTACTCTACACATGTGATATGAATATTCGAAATCACTATCCTTTACTCTTAAACAGGAATCAATCAAATAAAAAGAAATAAAATATATGATAATCAGACCATTCAGACGATATTCCTTAGAGTAGTATTACTATGGCAAGTCATTGATCAGAATATAAAGTAAGAGAATAACTCCTGAGTAATCTGTTAACTATTAGTCATAATCTACATTGATTAGTGCAATTATATCAGGAAATCATTGGCTAGGTTATCTCATATCCATAAACAAGGAACATCTCCATTACGAAGCTGAGAAACAGAGTAACAACTAAGTAACGAGACCACATTCTACTAAGTTCTACACTTGAGGAGTAGACTACAAAGGACTCAACAGGAATGTCACACCCGCGATCTACCACATTGCTCGGAGTGTAGAGTGCATTTGTAGGTAAATAGTGTATAAGTACCACACTTACACAATGTTGACCACCCACCCATGACTCAATAAGGCGACTGCTTTGCAAACATGTGTATAAACATAATGATAAACTATCTATGCCAAATATATAATGATGAAAACTGGCCCGATCTTCCGAGAGGTAACCGGTAAGTTCGATTTGTGGAGATCTCGACGTTGGCAATCCGGCTTCAAATTAGACACGATTCGAACCCTGCAACTGTTACACCACTGCTCCATTGGTTATCAACCAAGCACAACTTGATTGACCTCGCCAAGAAGGCTTTTCCTGCAAGCGAATCGAAGAGCACAAGCAAGAAGGTAAAAACACGTAATCTGAAATTTCAAATATGAATGATGCGAATATCAATAGAGGGTTCAAGAACTCGGTTCCAAAGGACTAATTGACACAGTGGAGGAGATCAAGAACAGGGGCCCTGGATCGCTGTAAAAGGATTTGTCACCACAGTTACAATGAATGATTCAGTTTCTCGATGGAAAACTAAACTCTAAATAAAACCCAATTGTCTAACAATGGTGGCGGCTGTGTTTATAGTCTAAGACTTGACCTAGGGTTGGGAACGGCCAGGGGTTGGGCACCCACAACTTGGGCTTAAGGCCCGACACGATACATGGCCAATCGGCCCAAAAGACGGCGACACAGCACCCTGACAGATTCTGTATGGTGACTTGTTTCAACGATTCCCGTTGATTCCGAACATATTTTGACTTAGGACCACTTGAGTTGGCTTCCTTATCAAATAAGCTTTCCATCCATATATGGATCATCGAAAACGGAGTCCGTACGCGTCCTAGGTGACCAGTTCAAGGCAGACTGGTCCTGGATTCCGAGGTGGACTCAAACTTGATTTGGGCCTTCACCTTGGTGACTCGAACCGGATAAGTTTTGGGCCTCCTTCTCGATTTGGATGCCCTTGCTGATCTCCTTGGCCTCCATGTAATTCTCCAAGCATGGTCATGACCTCATCATATAATCAAAGCAGACTAATCTCATAATAATCAAGGATATAATATAGATTAAGAACAAGATCATATCTAATGTATCAAGAATAATGATCAAGAACAATAAACTAGAACTAGACAATGATGAACTAGAACAATTACGAACTATAACATAAACAATTAAAACATGAAGAATTAGAACATGAACTAGATCAAGAACTAGATGAATATCTGAAGAACAATGTTGATACAAGAGAGAAGAACTGGATTTACCAAGCTCCTCTTGACTAGATCTGGAGCCCAAGGCTGCTTGACTCCTCTACTTCTAATTCTAATCTAGCTATGCCTAGATCTGATGGAGCTCTAAGGAGATAAGAGTTGCTGGTTGGTCTTCTGCTTTTTGGTTGATGATTGATTGAATGAATTCCTCTTTGGAGGGGGGTCTGGGACCTCATTTATATAGCCCAGAGCATGAAACTGTGGCCCTTGGATTAAACCGACCTTCACGTAGGGTTAGGATGCATCCTTGGAGGTGGTTGAAGTAGCTTGCAAAGAAAGGAGCTGAGGGGCAGCGGCCAGGGGCCGGTCGGCCTAGGGTTGAGGCCAGTCGGCCCCACCTGACGGCGCCTCATGGTGGCCCTCCTCGTGAAGTCCTCTGGTGTCCTCTAAAAGCCTCTTGCGTATTCATGACGTGGAGATTAGGTCGATTGATGTGGGTTCCCTCTCGTGGAAGATATCAATTCCTAAATTATTCTTATAACCCCCTGCAAAATATAGATTCACCAAAACTCATAGAATTTCGTTAGTTGACACCCTAAACCTATGTTGGTGATCATATTAGCCCTTTATATATTTATTTTAACCCTTTATTATGGTAGATAACCATCGTCAACAGTGTGCTTCTATCTCTATTTGTTCCATCTAGATTCTTCTTTCCATAGATGACACGTATGGTTTTCACCATTCTGTACACATGTTGTCCATTATGATGTCTCTCTAGAGGGGGTTCATTCTCCGGGATGTTGCTATAGTATCTTAAGTACAATTTACCACGGCACTTGTGACCTATCTTTAAGAAGCGTTGGTTCCTCATGTAAACTACCTTCTTGGATCCATCTAGGAACACTCATTTAGTACCATCCAAACAAACTAAGCATCTTGTCTTGCCTTTGATCTGTCCAGACAAGGCAAACAACGCGGGCTAATCATTGGTAGTAACAAATATTATTGCTCTACATATGAAGTCCTCCTGTCGGAATGCATCATACATCGGCTCCCCATGCCTCCATAGCCTCTCCATTTCTTCCATTAGAGGCTCCAGGAACACGTCTATATCAATGCCTGGTTGTTTGGGGCCGAAAATAAGAATAGTGAGGAGAAGATACTTTCTCTTCTAACACAAATACATTGGGATGTTGTACATGGTCAAGATCACTGGCCATGTGCTGTGGTCGCTCATCCTCTCATTGAAGGGATTCATTCTATTGGTGCTCAAGCTAAACCGTACATTCATTGGGTCCTCACTGAAATTTTTGTACTTCGCATCGAACGCTTTCCACTGACTACAATCGGTCGGGTGTGCAATCTTATCATCATCCACCTTGCGCTCATCATCCCACCATATCATGAGTGCGGCTTCCTTAGGGTTTAGGAACAAACGCCTTAAGCGGTTGGTCACTGGCAGGTACCACATTACCAATGCAGGAATTCTTCCCTGCTTTGCATCGGTGCCTAATGGAGTGTCCTCTAGGGGCTGAGATTCTTGCACCGGCTTTTTCATACCCTTCTTATTCCTCTTGTTCCCTGTGGATGCTTCTTTCCCACTGAAAATGTCATTGTTCTTGTACCGGCTGGCCCCACACCGGGGACATTTATCCAGTTCTCCGAACGTTGCACCACAAAAAAGGATACAATGGTTAGGGCATGCATGGTTTTTTGAACACCCATTGTTAATGGACTTATAACCTTCTTCACGTGGTATGTGTTGGCGGGAACTAAGTTTGGTTGTGGCAGCAACCATGATAGGAGACGTAATAGATCATCGAAACTACAGTCCGACCATCTGTACTTAGCCTTTAGAATGAGTAGCTCAAGCACAAAGCGTAGCAGTGTCCATTGTGTCAGACAGCTCTTTTCAACACCATACACAGTCTCCTTCGATGCTTTTTTCACCCTATCTAGATTTTCTAGACCTTTCTTGCTCTTGAGTAATATTTCTGGTCTAATGGCCCGAAGCATTTCCTCCAAATTGTCACCGTCATCTGCATCCCCCACACATGCTTCGCCATCATTGTCAGCACCACCAGCATCATCACCACCTTGTTCATTGCCAAAGTCGTCACCTTGTTCATTGCCGAATTGACGATCCATTTGATCAACAAGATCGTTTGAGATTTGGGATAGGTGTTCTAGGGTTTTGTCGTCGTCTTCTTGATCATCGTTGTTGTCATCAATAAACATTCTTTCACCATGATGAATCCACACTATGTAGTCCGAAATAAATCCTCGTATAATCAGATGTTCTCTGATAATAGTCACATCTGCAAATGCCATAAGGTTCTTGCAATCTTTGCAGGGACAAATAATTGTATCCTTATTCTCTGTCAATGTCGTTGCATGCTGCTCTACGGCTTAAATAAATTTGTTCACCTCTTCACGGAAACCTGCTTTGAACCTTAACGAACCATACATCCAAGACTTCCTGTATTCCATCTTTTAAAAACAAAACAACCAAAGAAAATACATTAAAGGAATCAAATTAATAATTAATTAGTTGAGGACAATTAATTAATTACCTATAAATGCATAAATATTTTAAAATATATTAATTAGTAAAAATAAAAAATTTCAAAGACAACAATTAGCATCAATTAATATTATACCCACTATACCTTTCATGCCAACTCCATTCCAATTTTATAAAACATAAATTACAAAACTAAAAATAAAAAAACGAACCTAAATCTAGAACTAGATCTACATGTACATGAAACATACATGAAATTAGGGTGAAATCTTCACTAAAATCAAGCAAGATCGACTATTAAAGGGTGTACTTTCTCTAACTAATTTACACTAGTTGCTTGAAAACTAGGGTCTAGAAGAGAGAGAAAAGCAAAACTCTAATTACTCACTAACCTATCATTAAAACTTTAAATAAAGGGTTGGAATAGCATTTTCTTACCTTCTACAATCTCTTTACCAAAATATTTGAGATCAAAATCTTCCCCTTAGTAGAGCAATTTTTAGGAGAAGCCCAAGACCTTCCAACCTTTTTTTGGGTATAAGAGTGTGTCCCGAGGTGGAAGAAGGTGGCTGCTTTACTGTGTACGTGAGGGATGATTCAGCTGCCCCTACAAATAGGAACAACAGAGGGTGGACGACCAGAGCCGCCCCTACAAATGGCACAGTATGGGCGGCTAGTGAGTAAGCCGCTCCTACAAATCAACCCATTTGTAAGGGTAGCTGTTGTTACCAGTCGCCTCTACAGTGCCATTTGTAGGGGCGGCTCCTCTACTGGGGTCCGAGGACGCCCACGGTAGGGGCGCCTCCAACCCCAACCGCCTCAAAAAAAAAAAGGTCTTGTTCCTGCAAATCATTTTTCACGTAGTGTTAGATTCGACTGTACTGTCACTTCAAGGTGGGACAAGTTAACTAACAAGAAATGTACCAGTGCAATGCATGAGCACATGCATACACATGCATACTGGCAAGTGGCCAAGTGCCAACTGATTAGACTACCCAAGTGCATCAAGAAACTGCGCACATAGCCTTGCCTGTGTGTTAAATCCGTCTATGTAACCAATGTTTACTTGTCAACTATTCAGCATGCATTACTATGCTGTGAAGCCTGTGATACCAATTGGCAAGTGGCAACCGATTAAGTGCGCAGTACTACTTCACCAGTACTTTTCAGCAAACAAACAATATTTTCCTCTCACCACAAATCAGCATAAGCATTAGCATAAGCCAAATTTCAGTGACGAACAGGACCTAGAACTACCCGAATGCTTGAAGGAACTGCACATACAGTCTTGCCTCTGTTTAATCAGTCAGGTACCTATTGTTTCCTTGTCTGCATCCTATACACTTCGACACCAAAGCAAACGGTTGACTGGATTCCTTACCCTGGTAACCGACTAGGTAATCCGGGGCGTGGTCCTTGTGAGCCTGTGCGCGCATGTCGTCCTCGCCCTCTTCGCCAGCATCCGCCGACGTGAGGGCTCCGGCGTTGGGACGGTCGTCCTCTGGGTGGCGTACCAGGTGGCCGACTGGGCCGCGCCGTTCGTCCTCAGCAACCTGTCTCACGTCTTGTGAGCAGCAGCTCGTCGCATTCTGGCTGCGTTCCTGCTGGCGCATCTCGGCGGCCCCGACAACATCACCGCCTACTCCTTTGAGGACAACAAGGTCTCCCTGCGCCAAGTTATAAGCACCTTCTTGCGGTTCCAGGCCATCTCGTTTGCGATATACAGGCAGTACACTATGGTCACCAGCAAAGGGGCCCTGTTCTGGGTGTCTGCCGTAATGGTCGCTATGGGAATTGCCAAGTACGTGGAGAGGGTCAGGGCGCTCTGGAACGGCGACTTTGGCAACATCCGCAGCGCAGTCAAGAACCAGCCAAATGGATTGAGAGTCCAACCGCCTGGCCGTGGGGAAATGTTGGGGAACGACAAGGCCCTGCTTCTTGCTCATGAGCTGCTTGATATTACCAAGGGGGCTTTCACTGATGATTATTTGGGATACGAGGCGGAGGAACAGCTCCAGAATGATTCCAAACTGAAAGAGATATTCTGTCAACCGGCCGGATGATACAGGATGGAAGAATATGTGCAAGGTGGCCGAGATGGAGCTCTCGCTCATGTATGACATCCTCTACACCAAGGCAGCCGTGATACACACCATGCCTGGCTATGTCATCCGTATCATCTCTCCGATGGTCAACGCCACGGTGATCGTGCTGTTTTTGCTCTACAGCAAAGAAGGTCAGAGGAAAGCAGCTGTCATTGTCACCTACATCATGCTGAGCGTGACCTTCCTCCTTGATGTGAGATGGCTTCTCGCAGCAGCAGCATCGACTCACTACTGGATTCGAGCGGTTTGCCGAGTGCCTGGGACACTTGGCAAAGCGCCAAAAACACTCGGCAAACGTTTTGCCGAGTGCCGCACTCGGCAAACTGGACTCGGCACAGGTTTGGTCGGCAAAGCATGCTTTGCCGAGTGTCAAACGTCGGGCACTCGGCAAAGCATTTGCCGAGTGTCAAAGACGTCACATGGCAAAGGAAGGCGCTAACGGACGAAATTCTAACGGTCAGTTTGCCGAGTGTCAACCGTTTGACACTCGGCAAAGCGTGTACAGTTTGCCGAGTGTCATATGTTTGACACTCAACAAAGTTTACATAGTTTGCCAAAAGTTTACACAGTTTGCCGAGTGTCATATGTTTGACACTCGGCAAAGTTTACATAGTTTGCCGAGCTCGGCAAACTATGTAAACTTTGCCGAGTGTCAAACATATGACACTTGACAAACTGTGCATGCTTTGCCGCTCGGCAAACTATGTAAACTTTGTCGAGTGTCAAACATATGACACTCGGCAAACTGTGCACGCTTTGCCGAGTGTCAGAGAGCTGACACTCGGCAAACTGTGCATACTTTGCCGAGTGTCAGCTCTCTGACACTCGGCAAAGTGTGTTCCCCAGGCATGCCATGCGTAGTCAGTTTGCCGAGTGTCATGGAGTTGACACTCGGCAAGCTGACCAGAATCTGTATTTTTTTTGTCTGTTCCATTTGCGACACAATGCACAAATATAATATATATCGTATTAAATCACTATAAATTTATCACAGGAGTCATAAATCACAATCACAACAAGCTCACAAGTTCAAATATGCCACATACACACATGTTCACATATATGACATGTTCATAACCAAAAGTCCAAATATGCCATAAGTTCACAAGTTGACAAGTCTGCAATCAAAACCGAAGTTCACAACAAGCTGCTCACGGCGATTGTGGGGGGTGAGGAGGCCCGAGATTTGATGCCGGCGATCCTCCTAGTCAATTTGGCGCAATTTGTGATGTCGGTGACCCTTCGAGCTGATTTGGCGCAACTTGTGATATCGGCGACCCTCCAAACTGTGATGCCGATGACCCACCAACGTGATTCGATGCCCCAGCCGATTGATGCTGCAAAAAAATGAAAAGAATGTCATCAATTAAAAATTTCGGCAGAACCTCCCCTGCACGGTGAGATTTCCAAACCATGCAAGAAAACAAACGGCACAATGCACGGTCAGATTTGCTCTCACTATATCACATGCGGAGATGTGAGGGTTTCTAAGCAGTGTACGTGACGACATGCTCGAAATCTTCTCAAATTTTTACTACCACATCCACATGTGATATCATGACTTGTCGATAAGTTTCATGAATTTTGAACTTCGTTTGGATTTTATACAATTTTAAAATTATTCGTCCACAAGTTCGTGGTCATGTTTTGTGAAGAAGATGTGCGAAATTTTAGGTCTCTTCCCGAATACAGCCTCAAACAACAGTCAGTTACATGAATACCATTTTCGCATTCATGAAATATCATTATTCGATGCAATTGCAGTTCAAACTTACATTTTCCAAAAAAAATTCAAAGAAAAGAAATAAACTAAAGAAATATAGCAAATTGTCTTAAAATTGTGTCAAATTCCAGCATGTTGGTCAAGGTAATGTAGGAAGCCTACAGAAAAAAATTAGAAGCCAAAAGCAAAAAAAAATATTTTGCCGAGTGTCCCAGAGAAACACTCAGCACACAATACACTTTGCCGAGTGTTTTTGGTTGACACTCGGCAAACCAGCCGTTTTGCCGAGTGCTAACGGACCACACTCGGTAAACCGCTGACGTCGGCTGACCCCACCTTTGCCGTGTGTATACGTTTGCCGAGTGTTAACACTCAGCAATGTGAAGCGTTTGCCTTGTGTTTTTATTTGCCGAGTGTTGACACTCGGCAAAGTGGTGCGTTTGCCGTGTGTGTTTGTTACCAGTTTTTTTGCTGAGTGTGAGATCTTTACCGTGTGTTTCCACTCTAACACTCGGCAAATGAGATTGTCGTCGAGTGTCCGTGTTTTGACACTCGGCAAAAGATAAAACACTCGGCAAATCTCGGTTTTCCAGTAGTGACTTGGGCATACGCATTCTTAAACACTAGGCCAACGCGTTGGCTGCACCAGACGGCGGCACCGGCTCCGACGTTTCGTGATGTCTCTAGATCCGTGGCAGATGCCTCTACGGGTGAACGGTGGCGGTTACAGACTGTGGTCACGCTCCATAGGACAGTACAGCCTGTTCGACGAGGTCACTCATGGCACGAGTAGTGGATTCGTCCGCTGGCTGCTCAAGGAGATTTCCCTGGAGGATGCATGGACAGACTACAAGTACACCAGGAGCCTTCTCATCCTTGATAGCACCAAAAATGTGAATGAATTGCTGTTCAAACGGATACAGAAGGCGTTCAAGACGGAGCTCCCTCCCCGTCCCCTTCTTCGTCCGGTTCCTCCTCCTGAAGCAAAACGGAAGCCCCCACCGAAGGATTATGCCCCTCCTGATGCAGCAGCCGCACAACGGAGACGTCGGGATTTAGACGAGGACCTGGACTTTCTCCCTGAATTCCAAGAGCTCATCCTAATTTGGCACGTCACCACAGAAGTTTTTCTCTTGGAGAGCAACGGGCAACGCAGTCCGGAGGTCGACGAAGGGAAATACGTGGAGGCGATCAATGCCGTGTCTAATTACATGGCATTCCTGGCCGCTGTGCGCTCCGAAATGCTGCCAGGACTTAAACTCCGCAGCCGGCACCAGGCAACCCGTGAAGCTCTGGACAGCTTGTGGAGATCTTAAACTGGAAGCAGGTCCACATGTACAAGTCTCAGAAGTAAAACAGGAGATGAGAAGCAGCGGCTTGTCGACATCCTGAAACGCAAGGAGAGTGAGAAGGAGCCCGGTGAAAAAAGAAGTGCTCTTTACAGATTCGGTGTTGTTCTGTCGGATGGAATTCAATTCGCCAACTTGCTACAAGAATTGCTAACAACAATAAGATCTGATCAGGATTGGAACAAAACTCTTGTGGGTGCTCTTCAAGAGGGCTCCAACTCCTGGAAAAGATTTATGGTCCTGATTCCGGACTTGGAGCAACGACCGAAGAGGTGGAATATGCTGGAAATGCTGAAGCTCCTCCTCAAGTCTTGGGTCCGTATGCTGATCTACATATCAATCCGATGCGGCAGAGACTCCCATGCCAAGCAACTCGGCCGTGGCTGTGAGCTCACCACCGTCGTGTGGATCCTATCAGAGCACGCCACCATATCCATATTTGCACTCAAACCTCGCGATGGACGGTAAATTCTACAGTGGAGTGTTGCCAAGGTACAGTTGCTATTTATAATTTTCCTTCTATAAAGTATTGTGTATGGACTCTTCAATTTCTATGTTAAGACGCTTCTCATCTCTGTTATCTGTACTGTTTCTATGTGGCAGGGAGTCCGATGCAATGCAAAGCAGCCTCGGGCCGTGTCTGTGACTGAGTTCATCACCGTCGTGTCGATCCTGTGACTCAACTTGCCGCAAGTGACTTCCCAAATATTCTTCTGTTTAGTTAACCTGATGCAACTATTAGTACTCCTCGAGGCTTGTTATGTTTTCCTTCTAATGCCTTTGTTGAAAAGAAAAGGCAGTTGAAAAATTCCACATTGCCGCAATAAATTCAAACCAGAACATGCTTATATACCTTGTTTCTCTGTTGCCATTCAGCACTCAATTCAGTTTTACTATAGTTGGACCAACCGATAACACTATAGTATCAGCTATTAGATGGCCGATTATGAGCTCTCCAACTAACGAAAGAATATCTAGATCTGCAATTTTCCTATTACACTAGTTTTCCTATTACACTATTTGAGTGCCCATGCCTCGCTACGGGTATACAATTTGTATATGCATGCATGACGGAGGTGATGAATCAACACAACCAATAATTTATATCCCCATATAAAACAAGATGAGTTTAGAAAATTTTCTAAGCAGTTGCTAGGTGTGTTACGGGAGCTGCCGGAGTAAGATGACGACGATTACCACGGTGTCTAAACTCTGTCGTAAAAAAGCGTTTGCCCCTAATTTCAGAGACCTCTGTCGTAAAAATCTACAAATAAAAAATGGTAGAATAGCTATTTTAGTCCCTCAACTATTACTCAAGGCTCAGTTTCGTCCCTGAACTTTCAAAATGACCGTTTTAGTCCTCGAACTCTACTTTTAGGCTTAATTTCATCCTAAAACTACGAAAATGATCGTTTTAGTCCTCAAACTTTGTATTTTGGACTCAATTTTATTTATAAACTATCAAAGTATATTTTATTCTTTAAACTTTTATTTTCAACTCAACTTTGTCTATGTTCTACGTGGAATGTTGCATTGTTGCACCTGGTTAGCTCCAAAACCAACAGCGATTGTAGGTAGAAAAATAATATTCATCTAAAAACTCTTTCATGGCCATTAATAATTTCAAGCTGTTATTTTTAATGTTACCTTATAATGGTACCATTTATATATATCCGACTAAATGATATTTGTGGGAGCAATTACAGTTGCATCGAACACTACTTATTCTTTAAGAATACATGGATATATTGAAACAATAGAAGATCTATAATTTTGATAATTTATGGATGAAATTGTGCCTAAAATGTAAAGTTTTTTTCATAGACAAAATTGAGTTGAAATTAAAAGTTAAATGCACTTTGATAGTTTATGGATAAAATTGAGCCCAAAATGCAAAATTTGAGGACTGAAACGATCATCTTCATAGTTGTAGGATGAAACTGAGCCTAAAACTAAAGTTTGAGGACCTAAACGGCTGTTTTGAAAGTTTAGGGATGAAATTGAGTCTCGAGTAATAGTTGAGGGACCAAAATGGCTTTCGTGCCATAAAAAAATCTAGAATGTAATGTAATATGCCTAAGACAAAGGAAGAGAGTTCACTTGACAATCGGATCTTCTAGACCAATCAAATTGAATAATAGTACATAAGATTGTATAAAGCCTAGTACATGATAAACAAGATTCATCATGATTTAACACATGATGTTTGACCTTCTCATGTGCTAAATGTTTACATCGATCTAACTATTTTAATATCTGAAACTTTGTTCATTATATCAACTACAAAGGGAAGTATGTCGAAATGCTTTGCTGAAGTGTAAATCTGCAGGTTGGCTTTTCAAAATTCTTTGTGATCATGTTGATCAGCCATTTCCATGAAGAAAAGAGAAGTTGATAGGAGTCATCAGTTTTTTCCATATTATTTACATATGTCATTATAGAATGCACTCATACCAGAAATGGTGTTTGCGCTAACTCAATTAGTTCTTGCTCTTGCTGTCACTGGTGGCCTGACCACGTTACACAATCACAGCAGCAACTGTAGATCCATCAGTCATGCTTCCCAATTCAGTGATCTTGACCCCTTAAGAGTAGACCTCACATACAGAATCACCAAATTAGCATGCTTACCAAACTGCTATCACAACATTAGTCTTGCACATACAGAATCACCATCAGTCTTGCTTCCCAATTCAGTGATCTTGCTTACCAAACTGCTATCACAAACCAAATTAGCATGTTGATTACACACATGAATGGAGCAACAAGTACATACTGAATGTAGGGGGAACCCTTATGGGCTTCTGCCCAAACTTGCTCCTTGTCCACAAGTCAGATGGGCAGAGGCCCTCAATGTTGGCCACACTGGGGTGTTCCGAGCACTCACTGGAGGCATCAACACAACTCACTTTTCCTGGGGAGGGAGGAGACTTTTGTAAGACTCTAACCAAATCCATCTAAAAAAGATAACAAAACGGAGTAGCTTATAATCATCAAATATGACAGAAGGCCAACTCCACATCCAACCGAGAGCCTTCGAATGTCAAGCCACCACAAATTCTGTGGGACAACACATAGAGAATTGCACTGTAGGATTGAGTGAACTTAGAATTTTTTTTCTTAGAAATAGATTAGATGCATATTAGATCGAGGACCTTCTTATTATAACTTATAACATTTTATCAGAGTTCCAAGGCTTAATTTAACCTGGTGTTCAGGCAAAAAAATCGAATGCATGGAATCACTCGACTTACAATGGAATGTACTGTGAACAGAAGCTATAGCATCAGATGTTTCTCTGTTGCCCATGCATGACACATTTTCAAGGACCTCACCAATTGCTGGATTATGCACTTACGAGAAATAAATGATATTTTAGTATTCCACAAGTAAGATAAAAAAAGAAAATGACCCAACACCATCACAACCTAGAGTCATACAAACACCGTCACAACCTAGAGTCATACAAGTCATGAATTCACCAAAACAAAGTGGAAACTTCACTTAAACCCTAACTCCTAAATCACCCAATTTCACTTAAAATAATTCTCTCTGCTCTCCACTGATCTAGAATCAATACAGCTACCAAAAAAAGCCCACAAAACACGTCAAGCCATGACGTGATAGGAGCCAACCAACACACTGCATTCCCAGATAATGTCCAACTCAACATGAGGTGTGCATGCCAGCAAAGCAAGGTTAACTCAGGAAAGTGGCACGTACCTCAACCTAGTATGCAGTGATGAGCCCATGCGTACTGTCAATCATTTTAGAAGGCACTCACATTCTCACAAAGGTGTACATGCAATGACAAAAAATACTCTCAAAAGTAGTACAATTATTCATCATGATGCTTACTTAGTACCTCTCAATCATTTTAAAAGGCAAGACAATTATATATGTGAAAATAATGACTTATATAATTATGTTGGATTAACACATGCAAAAGCTAACAATTTCTCAGTAGATTGGCTGAGGTTCTCTCTTATTCAAATAGCAAATGATGGACCATGCCAATTCCAATAATCACTTTTTCACGACCAAATTCAGAGGAGATCACTGAATTATGTCAATTTTGATAATGATAGGATCAAGATGCCCAAGAGGGGGGTGAATAAGGCTTTTCTAAAAATTAATTGCAAGAATTAAATCCTATAAGCCAAAATTCACCCCTAGTGCCTACTAGTGTTCCTTGTGATTCTACCGATAAAAGTTTTGCACCCTAAGTTCCAATCCTAGTCTAGCATGGCAATTCTAGAAAAGTAAAACAAGCAATGAAAGTAATACAAGAAAGTAAAGGGTTAGGAACACGGCGATATTTTCCCGAGGTATCAGAGAGTCGTCACTCTCCACTAGTCCTCGTTGGAGCACCCGCGCAAGGGTGTAGCTCCCCTTAATCCACGCAAGGATCAAGTGCTCTCTACGGGCTGATTCTTTGACAGTCCGTCGCGGTGAATCGTCCAAAACCGCTCACAAGATGAGTTGGGTCATCCACAAGCTCCGTCGGATGATCACCAAACTCCCAATCACCACCAAGCCATCTAGGTGATGGCGATCACCAAGAGTAACAAGTAAGAACTCTCACTTGACCACAACAAGCCTAATGAGAAGGTCGATGCACACTTGCTACTCCCTAGTCACTATTGAGGGATTTCAAACTCTGATTCTTAAATCACAACCCTCACTAGAGCTCTTGCACTTCCTTGAACTTGAAAGGTGTTTCTCAACTAAACAAATAAGCAAGAGACCTCTAAAAGAGGTGAAGGGGATGTATTTATACACCCCATAATCAATTCCAACCGTTACCTGCCAACTCAGCAAAATACGTGCTGACCGGACGCGTCGGTCGACGGCAACGGTCGAATTTGAAACCGACAGCGCTGAGTGACTAGATGCACCGATCAGGGGTGACCGGACACGTCCGGTCATGCAAGGACCTTACTGTACATTGACCGGACGCTCGGTCGAGTCCGATCAGTGATGACCGGACGCGTCCGGTCAGTGAAGTACCTTACTGGAACGAGACCGGACGCACTGTGGACGCGTCTAATCGTTTTCCAGTCGCGTCCGACTAGTTCACTTACCCTCTGTGACATGTGTCAACACGATCAACGCGTCCGGTCCTCGCAAAGACAGCGTCCGGTCAACCAAGTTGAAACGCAGTGACTGTCAGCACTAACCGGACGCGTCCGGTCAAGACAGAGACCGCGTCCGGTCAAGGTTAAACGGCTCAAACGACTTCGAAACGCGACGCAACTTGAACCGAGTTTCTTCCAACTGAACTTTGGGCTTCACCTGAGCTACCTAGTGCTAAGTTTGACAAGTGTGCACCACACCTAAACAAAAGACTCACCTAGGTCAAGCTACTCGCTTAAGCCCCCCTTTATAGTACGGCCAAAGGAAAAAAGCGAAGATCCTAACGACTATTCCAAATGTAACTCAACACCTCGACGTCCGAAACTAACCGTCCTTAATCTTGACGTTAATCCTTTGAAAACCGAAACGATTTCTATCAAGGGGCATGAATGCCATAGTGTCCAAAGCAGTTACCAATCCCCATGACCTAACTTACCAAAGTTTCTGCAAAACACACGTTAGTCATGGTAATAATGCGTTGTCATCAATTGCCGAAACCAACTCTCGGGGCCTAGATGCTTTCAATCTCCCCCTTTTTGGTGATTGATGACAACACTTTGATTTAGTAGATTTAAGAGTTGAGGTTTTCAAACATGCTTGGTTCACATAAGCAAAAAGGCAATAAGCACAAGGGGTTAGGGATTGCTTATGTGATCCAAGCCAACAGGGTGTACTCATAAGATGAAACATGAAGAGTTAGTACACAAAAACATAGCTCATGTGAAATCGGAGTAAGGCACGGAAGCACAACCTTATGAGCTAGAACCAATCAAGTGACATGATATATAATAGCAACAAGATAATCCACATATGACTCAAGTATCTCACAAGCACACATGTCACAAAATGCAAGTGCGGGAAAATAAACATGATGCATGAATGTAGCACACAAAGAAAACAAAAACCTCTCTCAAAACTCCCCCTAAATCTACTCACTCTCCCCTTTGGCATCAAGAGCCAAAAAGCTAAGGATCCGATGGAGGAACAGAAGCAGTCGTGTCAGGTGCCGAGGAGCGTGGAGTGGTCACAAACTGAGAAGTGTCCTCCTTTGACTCTGAGCTGTCAGGCTGACCCTCTGTAGATGCACGTGGTAGTGAAGCAGTCTGGGTCTGTAATGCAGGAGTAGGAACTGTTGATGTGGTAGCAATAAGAGCTGTAGTCTCTGTCACCTGAGCCTAAAGAGCACAAACTGTGGGAGGATCTATCGAGGCAACTGACAAAGGCACTATCTCTGTAGTCCCGGTCCCTGTCACTAGAGGAGCCACTATCTCTGAAGTCGACATTCCTGAAGTAGTCACAACTGTGGTATGGGAGGGTGTCGGCTAACCAGTCAACTCGCTGTAAGATGCACTCAAGTCAGTGGAGAAAGGAGTGCCTGTCAGAAGATGAGGCCTAAGCTAAACTGGTGGAGTGAACCCCGTCTGAATGGGAGTGTAGCTCGGGGACTGAAAAGTCTGAGGGACCTACTGCTGGGAGGAGGTAAACTAAAAGCTCGGTTGTCCCTGACTCTGAAGTCTACTGGACTGTAACGCTGGAGTAAGAACAAATGGAGGTGGAGGAACCCCAATAGTGACAAGGTGTCGCAGAAGCTCAAGGTACTGCTGCTAGGTGGCTGCATGCTATCTCTAGATCTCAAGCTGCTGCCTCTGAAACTCATCCTGACGAGCCTGAATCTGAGCGAATGCAGCTGCATTATCCTAAGCCTGTCGCTGCAGCTGAACCTCCTGCCTCTCCTGAGCCTGGGTCAGCCTCTCAAGGATAGCCATCATGGCTGGGTCTGAGCAGGAGGCTGAACCTAAACCACCGGCCTCATGGTCGTGAGACCGAGGAGAGCGGTACCGAGGAATAGGCTGATAGTCCTCATATGTGCTGTCAGTGGCGTCATCCTCGTTTGGATCAGCTGGCTAAGCATCTAGATCTGCAAGCTCGGCCTCTGCAAGGCCCTCAACTGTCTCATCCTGCTCAGCTGTAGTCTTTGGAACCTCTGCCCTCTGACGCTGTCCTGGTCTAGGTGTCTGCTCTCTAGTGATAGAAGCCCACAACTGTCGAATGTCATACTCAGGGAATGCAGTAGTGGTGTCTGAAATCTCAGCTCTAATCTCAGCAGGTAAGTCACAAGCAGATTGAATAATGAAGCAAATCCAGTGTGCATAGGGTAACTGATGGTGACCCTTGAAACCCTCTGCCAAAGTGTCCTCTATCTCACAGAGCATCAGATCTCAAATGTCAAACGGTGTCTGAGAGATGAGGTGATGGACTACCCATAGTTGCATACGTGTCAGACCCTCTCTGTATCCTAGCCTCGAAAGTAGTGTCCACCTCACAATAGCATCTAACACGTGGGCAAGGGGAGTCAAGCTAGTAGGTGTACATCTGGACCCCTCGCCAAACGGCTCACGATAGCAAGGCCTGATCAGGTCTATAGGTGGCACTGTGCCTCCGTGTGGACGCCTCGGTGGTGAAGTCTGACCAAAGCACAACTGGTGAATCTTTGTCTCTAAAGCAGGGAGCTTGAGAATCCCCCGTACCCTGGTGTTGTACAACCTACGGTCACGGCCTCGGAATGCAAAGTGAATGAACTCATGAGCAGGGTCAATCCAAAGTGAGGAATAGAACTTTCTGACCCAAGTACCGCAGTAAGCTCTAGTCCGTCCTAGAAAATCTGATAATCCAGGTAAGAAAAAAAGGTGTGGATGGAGCTGCTCACCAACAACAGCAACTAGAGCCTCAAGTCAACAAACTCTCTGAGGTCTGAAGGCAATCCCACTATCAACATATGCTCTGTAGAACTCCTCGTGTAGAGGTGTGTAGAAACCCTCTGAGGCTCGGGGGTCCTGCTGAGGTGGGAACCACCGACCAACCTCGACAAACCTGAGGGCCTGGACCTGTCGTGCTGTAGCTCCCCTCAGGTCAAAGTGCTTGACTGGGGGGTTACCTCGAGCTCTAGGAGGTGGACGACCTCCACGTCGTTGACCCTCTAGCCTAGGTGTCACCTGAGCACGCGTACATCCTGATCGACGACGTGGTGGAGTCTGTACGGTCTGCTCCTCTGTCTCCTCTGTCTCCTCTGTGGGCTGCTCTACAGGCTGGTCCCTAGTCTCTTCAGTAGCCTCTGTACTGAGCTGTCTACCTTCAAGATGAAAGCAACGCTCGCCAATGTGAATGCCACTACCTCTGCCACCTCTCTCTGCTAGATCTGTCGCATCAGCTATTGCCTGTGCTACCTTCGCCTCAGTGAGTGTCCTCTTTCTCTTCTTGGCAGAAATCTTCTTACGCTTGCCATGGGCAACCTCTGTCAACCGAGGAGGACTCCCGTCCCTATCACTCGGTGCACCACCAGCATTCTTGCAACGAACCATGCTGACAAATCTGTGTGACTGAGAAACCCTGACACTGAAAAGATGATGAGCTGACTCTCATGAGGCTTGGCCTCAATCCGTATCCATAGGCTTGGCCTCAGATTCAAAACTAACCAAGAGAATCAACTGCCACACACAGAGCACCGACAAGACCCTCTGCAAAGATAGAAAGATAGAGCTATCTTTAAGCAATATATTTTAACTAATAGATGAGCAAAGTCCTTATGAGAGCAAGCATACGAGATAAGAAAAGAGTAGAGCGCGATATGCTACCTCAGACAAGCGAGACTTCGGTGAAAAGGTGAGGGACCTTGACGCACGAGGGTTCCACGGAAACGACGGACGAGCCTAGAGTGCCAAGACAAACAAAGGATGAATTAGAATACGATGGGATTTCATCGGCAATCCAAAAAGTAGGTCAAGTAGATGCGAAACAACCTCGTGGAGACAAAGTCGCGAGAAGGGCCTTCGTCGGAGGATGGCCGGAGAGACGTCGCGTGAAAGCTAGGGTTAGGGCGCAGCGCTGTGGACGCAGGCAGTGGATGGAGGAGCATGGCTACGGCGCGCGAACAGCGGCAGGAGGCACGACAAACGGTGGTGGCGCGCGGCACGACAGAGCACAGGTGGTTCGGCGGCGGCGCGGCTATGGAGGAGAGCGGTTATGGCGGCTGCGATGTGGCACGACAGCGGAGAAGAGCGGCTGCGGTGGCTGCGGCACGGCGCGGCACGGCAGGAACGGAGATGAGCGGGTGGCGCGGCAAACAACGGTGGCGCGCGGCCTAGGCTAGGGTTAGGGTTGGATTCGGCGGTGGCGGCATACGGAAGAAGAAGAGGAAAAAACAGAAAGGCTGAAACGGTTATAAGACGGCTCAGATCTGTTTTTCACGGGGTGACCGGACGCGCTGTTTGCCTGACCGGACGCGCTGCAGAGGCATCCAGTCAGAGTCTAGAAAGCTCCTGGCGCGACCGGACGCGTCCGGTTAGAGCTGACCGGACGTGGATAGAGTCCGATCAGAGTTCACCCGGGAACCCATCACGCATGACCGGACGTGGTGGTGGGGTCTGGGACCAGACGCAGTGGTCATAGCGTCGCGTCTGGTTCAGCGTCCGGTCATAGGTCCTTGAGAATTGTCCTCAGCTTGACCGGATGCGCTAGTGGTAGCCGGGACCGGATGTAGTGGTGAAGCAGCATCGCATCCGGTCTAGCGTCCGGTCGCTGTTTTTTTGCCTTTCTTCATTCCGACCTTCGACGTGACTTCTCCCAATCAAGTTCCAATTCAAAGAGACCCAAATAAACACCAATTGGAACCTGATACGAGTGACCTTTCTCAAACCCTCAAGTTTTTCAAAATATTTTGCCTTAGGCTAGTATTATTTTTAGGAAAATATGCGACAAACACCCGAGGAGCAACGTATGGCCATGCAATAGAGTTTATGAACCCTTGGGAGCGTCAAATGCTCTCTCTATTCATGCGCAAACACAGAGGTTGCTCAAAGCCAAACCAAAAAGAAACGACAAAGCAACAACCATGCATATGCAATGCAAAGCGAGAAGGTAAAACTAGGTTGCTTGTCAAGTTTGATCCACGGTTAGGCTTCTTCACTCCTGCAAAGGAGGGATTATCGTAACCGTGTTAGACAAGTCCTAGATGCATTATAGAAATTTAAACATGACATATAATACAATGCAATGCAAGGAACAACACAAGCTCATTTTTTAAAGTTACTAGAATCAAGAACATTTAGTTCACTTCTCAACCTACAAAAGGTGGCCTCATCCAATGGTTTAGTGAAGATATCCGCTAATTGATTTTCACTTCTTACACCTTCTAGTGATATATCATTTTTAGCAACATGATCTCTTAGAAAGTGGTGGCGGATATCAATGTTCTTGGTGCGCGAGTGTTGTACCAGATTATTAGCAATTTTAACGGCACTTTCATTATCACATAAAAGTGGCACCTTATCAAGAACAACACCATAGTCTAGAAGGGTTTGCTTCATGTATAAGATTTGTGTACAACAAGCCCCCGCGGCAATGTATTCTGCCTCGGCGGTGGACAAAGCCACACTATTTTGCTTTTTAGATGACCAAGATACTAAAGACCTCCTAAGCAAATGGCACCCTCCGGATGTGCTTTTTCTATCAATTTTGCAACCGGCATAATCCGAGTCAGAATAGCCAACTAGTTGGAATCTAGCTCCTTTGGGATACCAAAGACCAATGCTTGGGGTGTGCTTAAGATATCTTAAAATTCTTTTTACAGCACTTAGGTGATGTTCTTTAGGGCATGCTTGAAAGTGAGCACACATGCACACACTAAACATGATATCAGGCCTAGATGCGGTAAGGTACAACAAGCTACCAATCATAGAATGGTAGAGAGTTTGACCAACCAGTTTACCTCCCTCATCTAGGTCGAGATATCTATTAGATGGCATTGGGGTCTTGATTGGCATACAATCCTCCATCTTGAATCTTTTGAGAAGATCCTTGGTATACTTTTCTTGAGAGACGAAAATTCCTTCTCTCATTTGCTTGACTTGAAAACCAAGGAAGAATGTAAGTTCACCAATCATAGACATCTCGAACTCCTTCGACATCAATTCACCAAATTCCTTACAATAATCTTCATTTGTTGATCCAAAGATAATATCATCAACATAGACTTGACAAATGAATAGTGTGGTGTCGACCTTCCCAATAGCGAAGCCTTTCTCAATGAGAAAGTCCTGTAGGTGCTCATACCACGCTCTAGGGGCTTGCTTGAGCCCATATAGTGCCTTGGACAACCTATAAACATGATTAAGATATCTAGGGTCTTCAAACCCGAGAGGTTGATCAACATAGACTAGTTCATTTATGAAGCTATTTAAAAAAGCATTTTTCACATCCATTTGATATAGTTTTATTTCATGATGCGATGCATATGCAAGAAGGATACGAATGGCTTCAAGTCTTGCAACAGGTGCAAAGGTCTCTCCAAAATCAAGACCTTCAACTTGAGAGAACCCCTTTGCAACTAGTCTTGCCTTGTTCCTCACAACTACTCCTTGGTCATCTTGCTTGTTGCGGAACACCCACATGGTTCCAATGACTCTTGCACCTTTTGGATGCTCCTCAAGTGTCCAAACTTGATTGCGGGTGAAGTTGTTCAATTCTTCGTGCATTGCATTCACCCAATTCGGATCTTGAAGAGCTTCTTCTACATTCTTAGGTTCAAGACAAGATACAAAAGAGTGATGTTCAACAAAAGAAGCAAGCTTTTGAGATCGAGTCATTACACCCTTTGTAGGACTCCCCATGATGAGATCTTGTGGATGTGCTTGAAGTAGAGGTGAATGTCTTCTTTCAACCACTTGAGGAGGGGGTTGGGGAGCATCAACATCTTGAGCTTGTGCCTCGGCTTGTTCATGAGAGACATGAGTGTCTTCATTTTCAACTCTCTCATTCTTGTCATCATCTTGAGTCACATATGATGAAGATGGTGGATTGATAATTTGTACATCGTCTTTATCATCTTTAGGCTTGATGTCTCCCACCAGTATGTTCTTCATTGCCTCCCTCAATGGTTCATCACCTACATCATCACAATTCTCAATTGCTCCTTGGGAGCCATTAGATTCATCAAATTCCACATCATATATTTCTTCAACCAAACTGGTGGCATGGTTAAATACTCTATATGCTTTGGACTTTGATGAGTAACCAACAAGAAAACCAATATCACAACATCTTTGAAACTTCTCTAGGTGTTGCCGCTTCTTGTAGATGTAGCATTTGCAACCAAATACCCGGAAGAATGAGACGTCCGGCTTCTTCCTATTTAGCAACTCATAGGGGGTCTTGCTAAGAAACTTTTATAGGAAGAGGCGATTTGAAGCATAGCATGCGGTGTTGATTGTCTCGGCCCACAATTTTTCTGGTGTGTTGTACTCATCTAGCATTATTCTTACAAGGGTAATCAATGTCCGGTTCTTTCTCTCAACTATACCATTTTGTTGAGGAGTGTAGGTTGATGAAACTTCATGCTTGATTCCAATCTCATCACAATAAGCATCAATGTTTGTGTTGTCAAACTCTTTGCCGTTGTCACTTTTAATCTTCTTTATCTTGACTTCAAATTCATTTTAAGCTCTCTTTGCAAACTTCTTGAAGCAATTGGCCACTTCGGATTTGTCATGAAGAAAGAAAGTCCAAGTGTATCTTGAGTAGCCATCTACAATCACAAGACAATAAAGATTTCCACCCAAGCTCTTATAAGTTGTAGGACCAAACAAATCCATATGTAGAAGCTCTAACACTCTTGATGTTGACATGTAAGCTTTTGTTGGATGAGTATTTGCAACTTGTTTGCCGGCTTGACATGCACTACAAGGTTTGTCCTTCTCAAACTTTACATCTTTCAAGCCTCTCACTAATTCTTTCTTCAATAACTTGTTGAGAGTGTTCATTCCAACATGAGCAAGCCTCCTATGCCAAAGCCACCCAAGTAAAGTTTTGGTGAACAAGCATGTCATAAAGTTTGTATCTTCGGAGGTGAAATCAACAAGATAGAGATTGTTGTATCTAAAGCCTTTGAAAATCATTTGCTTGTCATCTATCTTTGAGACTACCACTTCATTTGGTGTGAATGAGCATTGATAGCCAATGTCACAAAGTTGCCCAACGGATAGTAGATTGAAACTCAAGGAAGCAACACAGAGCACATTCGAAAGAGAATGATCATTTGATATTGTAGTCTTGCCTATACCCTTGACTTTGCTCTTTGAATTATCCCCAAATATGATCTTCTCTTGACATTCCCCATTCTCTTCAAGTGAGGTGAACATACGAGGGTCACCGGTCATATGTTGAGTGCAATCACTATCAATAACCCAATGAGATCCACCGGTCTTGTAGTTCATCTACACACAAGAGATCAAGCTTTTTGTTTAGGGACCCAAACTTGAGAGGGACCCTTGACTTTCTCAATTAGTGACTTGGCAACCCAAATTTTCTTAGGCCTATTCTTGTTTGGGGACCCAAAAATATGACTTTCATATTTCCACTAGAATCTTTTCTAAGCATGTAGTGAGCATTGAAAGCAAAGGGTCTAGCATGCTTAGGAAAGGGTTGTGGTGGTGGAGTTTTGCACTCATGAGTAAAATGGCTCTCTTGTCCACACTCAACACATATCTTTGGCTTGGGCTTTGACTTGCTTTGTTGTTGTTGAGCTTTAGCCTTCTTCTCTTAATTTGCTAAGTAACCAATGCCACTTCTATCCATCTTCATGACGATGTTCATGAGTAGCTCACTTTGCAAATATTGACCTCTTGTGAACTTGCTTAGGCCGGTCTTGAGGTGCTCTTTCTCTTGCTTGAGCTTTTTGTTCTCCTCAATGAGTGACTCATTTGATGTTTGCTTTTCAAGAGCCATCAACCCTTTTAGCTTCTTGTTCTTATTTCTAAGCATCTCATTTTCACTCTTGAGCTTGACATAATCATCATGATTTTTGGACTCAACCACTTTCTTGCCTTTGCCACTAGAGCCTTGCTCAATGCTCTCAATAATCAAGTCATCACATGATGTGGCTATATCAATCTTAATAACTTGGTTAGTAGCATCACGTGTCTTAAGAGAAAGCTCATTAGCAACAGCAAGACTATCATAATTGATTTTCAATGTAGCATATTTGTCTTTTAGCAAGTTGTGCCTAGTGTTGAGCTCATCATGCTTCTTCTCAAGTTTATCATGTTCATCTCTAAGCTCTTTGTTAGAAGTCTTGAGCTCCTTTAGAGTAGAAGACATAATTTCATTTTGATCTTTAAGCTCATCACTAGTCTTTTGTGCAATCTCAAGCTTAGATGAAAGTGATTCATTTTTATTATGAAGCTCATCATTTTCATTTCTAGTTCTTCTTATGACTTTAGAGAATTTGTTTAGCAATTTTATAAGTTCATTATAACAAGGTGCATCATATTCATATCATTATCACTATCATCATCATCACTCTCATTGTTGTGTACCTTTCGTTCACCCTTGGCCATGAGGCATAGGTGAGTAGTGGATGATGACAGTGAAGATGGCGGTGAAGGTGGTGATGAAGATGTCGGTGAAGATGATGATGGCCCAATCACAAATGCGGCGACCTTCTCTTTCTCATCATCGCTTTCATCACCAGAGGACTTACATGATGACTCAATGTTGGTGAGTCAATCACCAACAATGTAAGCTTTGCCTCCCTTCTTCTTGTGAAACTCTTTCTTCTTGCCATTCTTCTTCTTGTATGGCTTGTTCTTCTTCTTCTCATCTTTTTCATGACTAGAATTATTTTTCTTGCCCTTGTTCTTGTTCTTGTACTTGTCTTTTGGAGGCTTAGGGCATTGATGAGCTAAGTGGCCAAGTTCATCACAATTATAGCAATCCATCTCGGATATAGGCTTTTATTTTGCTACTTGTGAAGAACTTCTTCTTGCCATCGAACTTGATGCCACTCTTGTTGAGCTTCTTTAGCATCTTGGTGGTCTTTCTCACCATGAGTGCAAGTGATGCTTCATCAATATCACTTTCACTTGAGCTTTCTTGCACGATCATGGCTTGGCTCTTCTTCTTTTTCTTGTCATGGCTAGCTTTAAAGGCCAAGTCCTTCTTAGAAGATGATGAGCCCTCTTCCAGAGTGATGTGCATGTACATCTCATGAGCATTAATCTTTCCAATACTTGTGTCAGTGTTGCGGTGGAGAGATCACTTTGGTGAAGCACGGTGATAATGTGACCATACTTCTCAACGGGAAGTACACTCAAGATCCTCCTTGCAACATCTGATGGACTCATTTGAGTGAGCCCGAGAGCATTGAGATCCTCTACAAGAACATTCAAGCGAGTGTACATATCATTAGCACATTCCTTGGGAAGCATCTCAAAAGAGTTAATTTTCTTCAAAGCAATGTGATAGCGTTCCTCACGCTCACTCTTAGTTCCCTCATGGAGAGCATAAAGGTTTTCTCATAATTCATAAGCGTTTTTTGCATTACGCACATGATTGAATATATCATTGCCTAGGCCCCGATAGAGTGTATTTTTTGCCTTTGCATTTCACCGGTCGTACTTCTCCTCATCACCACTTGGGTTGCAGGATCCTTGATTTCGGGAAGCCATTCGGTGGCGGCTCTAAGACACCCAACATCTATGGCTTCGAGGTACGTCTCCATGCGGATTTTCCAATATGGAAAATCATCTCCCTCAAAGATAGGAGGTGGTCCTTTCCCATTAGACATCTTGCTCTAGGCGGTAAAGGCTAATTTAGGAGCAACTCGGCTCCGATACCAATTGAAATGATCAAGATGCCCAAGAGGGGGGTGAATTGGGCTTTTCTAAAAATTAATTGCAAGAATTAAATCCTATAAGCCAAAATTCACCTTTAGTGCCTACTAGTGTTCCTTGTGATTTTACCGATAAAAGTTTTGCACCCTAAGTTTCAATCCTAGTCTAGCATGGCAATTGTAGGAAAGTAAAACAAGCAATGAAAGTAATACAAGAAAGTAAAGGGTTAGGAACACGGCGATGTTTCCCGAGGTATTGGAGAGTCGCCACTTCCCACTAGTCCTCGTTGGAGCACCCGCGCAAGGGTGTAGCTCACCCTTGATCCGCGCAAGGATCAAGTGCTCTCTACGGACTGATTCTTTGCCACTCCGTCACGGTGAATCGTCCAAAACCGCTCACAAAATGAGTTGGGTCATCCACAAGCTCCGCCGGATGATCACCAAACTCCCAATCACCACCAAACCGTCTAGGTGATGGCGATCACCAAGAGTAACAAGCAAGAACTCTCACTTGACCACAACAAGCCTAATGAGAAGGTGGATGCACACTTGCTACTCCCTAGTCACTATTGAGGGATTTTAAACTCTGATTCTCAAATCACAACCCTCACTAGAGCTCTTGCACTTCCTTGCACTTCAAAGGTGTTTCTTAGCTGAACAAATGAGCAAGAGACCTCTAAAAGAGGTGAAGGGGATGTATTTATACACCCCACAGTCAATTCCAACCATTACCTGCCAACTCAGCAAAATACGTGCTGACCGGACGCGCCGGTCGACGTGACCGGACGCGTCCGATCGACGGCAATGGTTGAATTTGAAACCGACAGCGCTGAGTGACCGGACGCACCGATCAGGGGTGACCGGACGTGTCCGGTCGTGCAAGGACCTTGCTGTACTTTGACCGGATGCTCGGTCGAGTCCGATCAGTGATGACCGGACGCGTACGTTCAGCGAAGTGCCTTACTGGAACGAGACCAGACGCACTGTGGACGCGTCCGATCGTTTTCCAGTCGCGTCCGATTAGTTCACTTACCCTCTGTGACACGTGTCAACACGATCAACGCGTCCAGTCCTCGCAAGGACCGCGTTTGATCAACCAAGTTGAAACGCAGTGACTGTCAGCACTGACCGGATGCGTCTGGTCAAGACAGAGACCGCGTCCGGTCAAGAGTAAATGTCTCAAACGACTTTGAAACGTGATACAACTTGAACCGAGTTTCTTCCAACTGAACTTTAGGCTTCACCTGAGCTACCTAGTGCTAAGTTTGACAAGTGTGCACCACACCTAAATAAAAGACTCACCTAGGTCAAGCTACTCGCTCAAGCCCCCCTTTATAGTACGGCCAAAGGAAAAAAACGAAGATCCTAACGACTATTCCGAACGTAACTCAACACCTCGACGTTCGGAACTAACCGTCCTTAATCTTGACGTTAATCCTTTGAAAACCGAAACGATTTCCATAAGGGGAATGAATACCATAGTGTCCAAAGCAGTTACCAATCCCCATGACCTAACTTACCAAAGTTTCTGCAAAACACATGTTAGTCATGGTAATAATGCGTTGTCATCAATTGCCAAAACCAACTCTCGGGGCCTAGGTGTTTTCAGATAACATAGTTCAGTGTGAAAATAGAGATTGAGATCACCTAGTGTCCTCAAATAAGTATGGAAAAAATGGTAATGCTTCTAGAATGTAATGATGGAACATATATACAGACTTGCGCAATTCAAAAAAAAGTTAAATATATATATCCACTTGAGAGCATATCATTGTGTGTATAGAGAAAATATTGGTAGCACTATTACTGAAAAAAGACAAAAGATGTTTCCATCTGTAATAAAAAAAATCTCAGACTAAGAAATCAATTTTTCATGGCTAATCAATTTACCACACATCAAAGTGGAAAGAAGCATCAAGAGTATCTGATATGGTAACACGTAGGAAAAGGAAACACGGGAAGAAGGAAACATCAAATTACCTGATCTTATCTCCTGAGCATTTTTATCAGACACCAAGGACAGTAGCATGTAGTGTTTCAAATCAAACACCTTGTAAGTGTTGTTTTTGGATTTACAGAAGATTAAATTTCTTTTAGCTATTACCAAAGTCAGTGACTCAGCTTACCTATCACCCTGCGCTGATATAACAAGCAAGTCTGAAATCCGAATTCCCTTAATTTAACATAATAACAACACTATGACTGATAATTGTCAGACTCAACTACTCAAGACAGTCAGACACATCACATGACACTACACTTTTAGAAGCAAGCAACAGGGTATTGCAAAGAAGCAAAGCAACAGGATATTGCAATTCCTATTTTCGTGTTGTGCCACAAATAGAAAAGGTACTGAATTGAATAATTAGAAACATGACTTCTTAATACAGAAAGATGACTTCTTAATACCTGCAGGTCGCAGCTACTAATTTCTATGCCTAGCCCGATGCTGTCTTGCTCTGGCAGTGGCAGATGGTAACCCCAGTGCCCAATCATCGACGGTCAGGTGAGGACGTGAGGCACTGCTGGGCGTATCACGAAGCAAACGGATTTTGACAGCCAAAATTAAATGGGGAACTCTTCTCAGTATATACTAATGAGCTCATTGCATCAAGTTAGACCTAAATTAGTTTTTAAAGGAAAAAGATAGGAACCTAAATTAGTTTTAATCAGCATTTCAACTGTCAATAACTTAATCTTGCACTCTATTTTCACATGTCGCAGATTTCAGCTGAAATTCATGCCTCGTCTTCTAACTGGACATCATCTATCATCTATTGTCCAACCAGAGAAGCTAAGCAGGGGCATTGCAACCACAGGGAGAATAATGCATTGACCAGAAAAAAAAAAGTAAGAAGAAGATCTGGCGAGGGCAGGGATGAGGTGACAGAAGGCGAGTTGGGTCGGTGGCCTGACCTTGTCGGGTTCCTACAGAGCTGCAGCCGCTCCTCACCAATCGGCTGGAGGGAGCTGTGGTCTCCTGGCAGCGGAGAGGCCGGATGAGGCGATGGCAGGATGGGGTGGCGGTGTTGCTGATGCTCACAGGGCGCCGAAGCGAGCGAGCTGTGTTGGGCTCCCGTGCCGCGGTGACGGCGTCGTCTTCCGGCGGGGAGGCAGGACGAGAATGAGTCACCTGCTGTGCCCGCCACGGCAAGACACGGTCAGACGCCCTTCCGGGACAGCCGGCTTCAGCTGCACTATGGGCGCAGTTGGGCTAGCGGCGTGGCAGGGCTCAGACGCCACCCGCTTCGGCGCCGGTGATGACGAACGCCGGACGGAGCGGTCCCAGGAGCGGATGCTGTAGGAGGCAGCGGCGGCGTGGTAGAGGAGGAAAGGAGCTAGGAGAGTCGATCCGAAGGAGCTGCGGTTGTGCGGGCGGGAGAGAAGGACCTGCGTCGTGCGGGCGAGCTTCGAGTTGTGTGCGTGCGGCGGTTGCACGTAGAGAGAGCGGGCTGGAGGATTAGCGCGGGGGCGGGGGATTAGTGCGGAGCGGGGCAATTAGTTTGGCAATGACGATAACATTTGGCTCCTTTTAGTTGTAGAGATATATCTGCAATTATTTATTAAAATAGTATTATTTAAAAAAATAACAAAGAATCGGAAACGGAGAATTGGTGCTATAGAACGCGCACCGAAACGAAAGAAGGTCAGAAATCGGAACGGGCACTGGAACGGAACTCCGCACTGGAATCGAACTCTCAAGAAAATCGGAACGCTAGCTGGAACGGAACTCTCAACAGATCAGAAATCGGAGCGAGGACGATGAAAACAACCTCTTTGAATTATATATATATATATATATATATATATATATATATATATATATATATATATATATATATATATATGCTGCGTTTAGTTCGTGAAAAGAAATTTTTTAGGTGTTACATCGGATATGTCGAAAGGATATCGGAAGAGTTTTCATATACTAATAAAAAAATAAATTACAAAACCTGTCAGGAAACTGCAAGACAAATCTAATGATACTAATTAATTCGTCATTAGCACATGTTGGTTACTGTAGCACTTAAGGCTTTTAATGGACTAATTAGGCTTAAAAGATTCGTCTCGCGATTTCTTCGAAAACTGTGTAATTAGTTTTTTCATCTACGTTTAGTACTCTATATATGTGTCTAAATATTCAATGTAATAGATGGAGATAAAAATTTTTGGGAACTAAACCAGCCCATAGGGAGGAGGAAAGATTCGCTCCTGCCTTCCTACGGAACTAATCTTTTTTTAAACGAAACTCTTTTTTTTATTTTTTTTTAAACGAAACTCACGAAACTAATAACCAAGCGCCTCTGCCAAGAACCCTCCGACAGTTAAGCAAAATCGATGATGTCGAAGAACTCGACGACTATTTCCAACCTTCTGCCTGATCTTGAGAAAGGCGTCACCGAGGTGGAGAAGGGGGAAGAAGAGGCCATTGTGGACTCTCAGAAAGCTAAGTTGATCAGCCGCGTGTGGGTGAGACTTACAACCTTCTCCCCTTTTTCTCTCTTCCTCCAAGATGCATAGAAAAGTTTTGATTTTTTTTCTCCATATCGGAACTTACATGTCTTGCCCTTGATCTTGATGATTTGTTACTACTGTCAGTCGTGTTGTTCTGAAGTACTTCTGTGTGCCAGCCTGTCTTGCTAACAAAATTGGTTAAGATCTAGAAATTTTGAGGCTGTGCCCAAAAACTTAGTATTCCTTTTGTTTGAAGTACCATAGGTTACTTTTGATATTGTCTTCACCTTGTTGCCTGTTGCCTGTATCATGCCTGTTGATACACTGACCTGACTGCTGACAAGTATTATGCCTGATGTTTGTTAGCCAATGTTAGGAACCTATTCGTGCATGTTGCGAGCGTGTTGTTGTAGAGTCATATTAGTGGTGGTAGTTAGTGTTTTCGTTCCATTGTTATCTCTTCTGAGTCTGTTGTTTGTCTAGTTTAGGCTTTTTTCTTTATTATTAATATATAATAGCAGCTCTTCTGTTCGGTTCTTAAAAAAAAGACAAGAGTATGCTGCATTTATATAACAGTTCTTAGTACCTCACAATTACTTTATTCTTTATGAGTAAATATGTAATTTTCCATATAGTGCCTTCTATATTTTGTATTCACTCACAAAGAACATAAGCTGGTTCAAATTGATAAAAAGTAAGGCTACCACCTCTCTTCCCATTGATTGATGGATCAGCAGTAATGCAGTATGCTTGCTATATTAGCCCTCTTCAATACCAATCTAAATGGCTTTAGTGCAACAAAAATGTTCAACTTGAGTACTGAACAAATAAACAATAGACACCACTCTTCATCACCTACAAGAAAAGAGAAATAGAGCAAGTACGTTCCTCTATGCACAAATTTATTCTGTACCTATTTCTCTTCCACAAGGAATATGATTGATTACAACTTGGTTAAAATCAACAGCCTCTCATTTGTTTCAGTTTTGCTCTGGTCAACTCTATGTTATGCACTTATGCTTCTAGGGTATGGCTGCACAGGATCTATGTTTACCTTAAGATTAAGTAACTACTCTTTAAGTTACTTCCGGGAACTAGCTCCAATATCCATCTAAATGTTGTCAGTGCAACTAAATGGTTTTAGTGGATTGCTGAGCAAGGGAATAACTCAAGGAAAATGAATCTTGTGGCTTAACCATGTATAAAGATATCTGTGACCTTTCCAAAGGCTTCTGAAGCCTGTTTTCTGTACCACTAGCAGTATACGTACTAATTCTGTGTTTTATCCAAAGATGCTCTGCTTGTTTCGAACAATATTCCCACAACTACTCTTATCAGAACCTGTGTTTGTAACAAGTTCATCCCAATATGTTCACCTTGTTATGTTTATATGTACTGATATTAATTATGTGAGTTTTCTTGTCCCTCAAATTGCGTACCAGGAATATAAAATGCTCCTTACTGATATTTTTATCTTTTTTGATTTGATGATATCATTCCCTCTTGCTGTTAGTTCAATTGTGCTCATTTTCAATACACTACATTTTAACTTTTATTACATCAATTGTTGTGCTCGTTTTCTTTTGGGCGCATCGGCGACATATTAGTTGATCTGCCTACTAATAACTAACCCACTTGTGCTAGCTGTTTGTCTCTGCTTTGTAGGATGCTTGCCTTGTGCTCTAT
This sequence comes from Saccharum hybrid cultivar R570, assembly GCA_038087645.1. Taxonomy (NCBI): domain Eukaryota; kingdom Viridiplantae; phylum Streptophyta; class Magnoliopsida; order Poales; family Poaceae; genus Saccharum; species Saccharum hybrid cultivar. The sequence goes on along the minus strand of JAQSUU010000704.1, from coordinate 1,723,996 downwards.
GTGCTGTTTTTCATTGGACTCATGGCGTTTATGGTAAAGGTCTCCCACAACTGGTGGGATCCATGGCCGGGTGTTCTCATCTTATTGCCTATCAACATAGGGACGATCTGGCTGATACCCAAGACGAAAAAATTGTATATTGAGCTGTATGCCACGAAGCGGTCATTGGGAAATGGCAGCGATCTTAGCACCAAATTGCTGGCATCTGAAAAAGAAGCCATGGGTAAGAGCAAGTGTTCATGGTAAATTATTGCCGCATCATTTGCATAGCATGTAAAAGCCAACTGGTGCAATAGTTGGTTATTTATACATGCTATATACTATGAATAGTTAGTTCACATTGTGCTCTTTTGGAACTCGTGCAAAAGCTAAATGTAAATTTAGAGCTCGTTTGTCTTTTCTCTCCACCCCAATACAAATCTGATAGGATACCTTAGTCCACTTAGGGCAGTCCCAATCAAAATATTATGAGATGGCTTCTACACTTGTCAAGTCATATAGAAACAACATGAAGAAATCATGTTTCCAATGAAAAGTTTCCTTAAAATAGATTTTATCGAATCATATATTTTCTCTCTCTTGTAATCCACCAATCATATTTTTCCTATCTTGATTGTTTCTTTATTCTTGTGTAGACATGGTTTCTTGTATAAGAAACTATTTCATTTTCTCTCTTCGTTAATTTTAATGCCACATCATATCATCAATTTGCTTAGTTAGCACTCTAATCTATATAATCTATATAGATGAAACCCACTAAACATCATTAATTCTAATTTTTCTGCAACCACGTTAAGCCGCGTCACCAATAAAATCTAAATATGTTGGATCATCATCCTATTTTATCTTCTGTCCGTCTAATCTGATGTGCATCCTCGCCTCACATTGTGTCTTGTCCACAAATTGGGAGACCAACAGACTATACACTACCAAAATGGTGTAATTCTCCTAGTGTTTTTAAATAGTAATAAATATAATAAAACACTATCACTAGTTATAGCACATGGGGATCCCTATTAGGTGGCATTTAGTAGGGAAAGTTCATATTAATTTTTGAATGTTAAAACACTAGGAGAACCCCAAATCACTAGGAGAAACTGAGAATTCTGGTTGCGATACCAACGAAACACTCGGAATAACGAAACGCTTCGATCCTTTTTTTTTAACATGAAAGCATTCTCCATTACTTATAAATTGACGCCAAATCTTTGGCAACTACTCCCTAAATTCCAAATTATAAGGCATTCTAAGAATCTTGGAGAGTCAAAGCATCTTAAGTTTGACCAAAATTATAGAGAAAATTACAAAAAATTATAATATACTATGAAAATATAATTAATGAAGAATCTAATGATACTTAATTGGTGTCATAAATATTATTATCTTATCATATAAATTTGGTCAAACTTGAGATCCTTTGACTCTTTAAGATTCTTAGAATGCCTTATAATTTGGGATGGAGGGAGTAGTACACAAATACAACTTGAAATACTGTCCCGAATTGTATCAGCACCCGCACACTTTCTACTGCTGGGCCGAAACGCTCCGTTCCTTGAGCGTTCACAAAACGGACGCACATCTTTCTACTCCTGGACCGACTATTCTAAGGGACCTTGGCTTTTTGTCTTCCCCTAGGTCATCGGGGTTGATTAAAAGTCTCTCCCCCTTGCTACCACCGGAGAATTTGAGGCATTACTGGCTTCTCCGTGCGTCGACACCTGTCCCTATCTATTTTGCAGAAAGACCCTTCAAGTTTCTAGAATCAACCCATGCTCCATACCTTTCCGGCCCGAGCCTCCCACCCCGCAGCGCAACCCTAGCCCGATGTCTCCAACTCTGGATCCCTCTCTCCTTGGAATGAGATCGTCTAACTTCACGTCACAACGACTGCACCTGCAGTCAGCACATCTTTGCCGTCGGCTGAGAATCGGATGCCTGTGCGCGGTGGGCGTCGTTCCTTCTGCCGCACTTGTCCGTTATCTGGGCCTCAACCCAAAACCAACTCTGCAGCTGTGAGTTCGTTTTTGTTTTGGGAATAGAAAATGACGAGACCACGCGTGATGACTGATGAGCTAGCATTCGGTGTTTGGAATAACCTCAGTTACTGATAGTTCTCAACCATAGCTGCCATCAACTTTATGATCTTTCTTCTGCATTTCTCGGCATCTATTTCACTGCGAAGAGTTGATGAGTAGCCTGAAAGCAATTTCAGAGTGCCGTGACATGTTTTCAGAAGTACAAATCTGCCTGTGTTGGTCGTAGGAACATGTTAGCATGTTTGCATCTCCGTCTCTTCACATTTGTTTAGTTTGCTTCAATATTCTTCTGATTTGTTTGCCATCCTCTACTACATCAGCTCGTGTTGGACTTAATTAAAGAAACATCAATTTGCGTTCATCACAAAATCGAATCGGGATATATGAGATGGAAGCAAAGAGGTGTGTAACCCATGCTTGTCAGACATATTTTAGTTGCTTATTATATGAGGAATGATAAATATTTTGTTTTCTGTAGAGATGGGTTTTCCCCTAGTTTCTTACCTCAAGTTGGCATGGAATTCAGTAGTACAGAGAAATCTTGGATATTTTGTGTGCCCATGCTCTAAAAGTTCTTGATTTGATGAATATCAAGTCAATCCCGGAACAATATATATTGAAGCGATAGACTCGAGAAGCACGCAGCGGGACAGTACAAGACAACCAAGGCTGAAACATAATAGAGGATCCAAAATTAGACGCTATACTTTGCTACAAAAATATGACTCGCAAATTCCTCAATTTGGCACACCGAGCAGCGAGTCATCCACGGTGTGTCCTAGCACAAAAATATGACTCGCAAATTCACTGCACTTGATATGGTTAGCAAGCAAGTCGAAGAAGAAATCACGGGTTTTCCTAGTGCAGTGAATCCAATCAATGTTCCCACAAATGATTCTCCACCAATTGATTTGTTGAGCGCAGCAAGCTTAAAGAAAAAGGAGGTGGAAACTAAAACCTCAAAGCGCAGAAGAACTTGGTTTGACAAGAGACGCAAATTTACAAAGAATGGAGATAAGAAAAAGGAAAATGGTTCAAAGGTATGTGATAACACATAATATATTTCATTCACTTTCACTATGTTCAGTAGGAACATGTTCAGTTTTATTTTCTTATTTGAAGGAACAAGAAACTGCAAAGAAGGGAGGTAAGAAAAAGGAAAAAGAAGCAGCAGTACAAGAAACAATAGAAGTACAAGACATTGTAGCTATGCAAAATATTTATCCTAGTACTTTTTTGCCCATGGAAGAAATGTCTGAACCATACATGGCCATCAATACATTCTCTCAGATATTGACGGTAATATTTCAAACCAATACACCCGTTTTCTAAACCATATATGGTCATCAATACATTCTCTCAATTGTTTTTCTGAACCTTTTATTTTGCAGGGAGCAACCACAGATGATGTTATTGCTGATTTCTAGTAGTATGGATATCTTTTGCCACCGATGTGCTATCTGAATGTCTTTTGCAAGTTTAATTTGTATGACTATCTTTTGCAATCTGTACATCATGTCAACTGAAATGAGAGCATTAGAAGCTCTTTTCGAAACAAGACATTATGCAACAATCTGTACATCCAGTCATTCACTTGGGCAATTCAGTGATCACATTCTCATATTTTTAGTCACAATAGCACTTTACAATCTCACAATCCTATCTAACAACTTTGTTCTATAACTGAAAACAGCTCTGCTATTTACGACTGGTTGTAACTAGTTGAAACTAACTGCAACTGGCTCTTGGTTGCTGCTGGCTGTGTCTGGTTGCGACTGATTGCGACAGGTTGCAACTGGCTAAAACTGGTTAAGGCGGAGCTGCTGGTTGCAATTGGTTGAGTCTAATTACGACTGGCTGCGACTGGTTGCAACCGGATGAGACTAGTTGCAATCGGATGAAACAGGTTGCGACCTGGGCCAGTAGCCTTGGTGGGCGTTTGTGTGAGTGGCCTGAACCAGTTGCAACTCTGTTGAAGATTCTCCAAGACTATAACAGAGTTGTGTCTGAACAGCCTGACGAGTAGAACCACGGCTGCCCTTCCCTTGGAATCCAGCAGCACATCGAGAAGGATGGAGCGCATCCGCTGCTGCATCGTGTACCTCCACGCGGAGTAGTCCGAGGGGAAGAACGCCGTAGACCACAGAGGAGAGCACTTAGCCATGGCCGGTGGCGCGGACCACGGAAGGCAGCACACAACGACGAGCGGCGGCGCAGCGCATGGATGGTAGCGGCGACCTGGCGCACGGCGGCTAGCGGCGGCGCGAAGCAGGGCGGCTAGCGGTGCGGCGGCTAGCGGCGGCGCGGCGCACGGCTAGCGGAGGCGCGGCGCTAGATGCTGACGGCGCTCAACGACTCAGCCACTGTTTAGTTGGCAAAATTTTTGGCGAAACGTTACTGTAGCAGTTTCATTGTTATTTGGCAAATATTGTCTAATCATAGTCTAATTAGGCTTAAAAGATTTGTCTCGTCTATTTCGTCTAAACTGTGTAATTAGTTTTATTTTTTATCTATATTTAATGCTTTATGCATGTGTTCAAAAATTCGATGTGACTAGGGATGAAAACGGTACGGATATTTTCCGACCGTATTCGAGACCGAATCCGTTTAGAGGGGTTTTAATCCGTCCGTATCCGAGTCCGGATATTTAACATCCGATACCGTATTCGTATCCGAAAATTTAAATCACATATTTATGATGTTGATATCCAATCGTATTCTATCCGGCATTTTTTATACTATCCGTATTCGAATCCGAATCCGGACATAAATATAAAAATAAATACGATATCAATGATATCCGTCCGTATTCGATCCGTTTTCATCCCTAGATGTGACGGAGAATCTGAAAATTTTGGCAAAATTTTTGGCATCTAAACGGTGCCCTAGTTGGGCCGGACCAGCAGGCCGTGAGCATATAAATTATTGGCTAATGCACGCAGGCGTTCGATCTTCAACGAACGGGCAAAGATGTGCTGACAGCAGGTGCACTCGTTTTGACGTGAAATTAGACGATCTTATTCCCTCTCCTTCCTCTCCTCTCCCCACCGCCGCCGCCGCCTCCTCCGCACCTCCACCCCTCCTTGCACAGCCTTCACACAGCCTTCGCTCGAGCATGGAAGTTGTATAGCCTCTGCGGCACAAGAGCACACAAGATCCGGAGGCGCGTAATCGAGCAGACCTCGTTGGCCCCTCCCCACCATCTCCTCCATGCGTCGCCTCCATGCCGACATGAGCGCCGTCGTTGCTTTGAAGGCATCCTCGGTGAGTGGTGGCCCCGAATCTGCCCTTGACGGTCGATTTGTGAAGGAGGGATCTCTGTCTTCCTCGGCGCGTCTCCATGGATTTGTTGGGATTTAACCGGTCCAGGTTTTCCCCCTTTTCCACTAATTTGGTAGGATTTTGTGCTGATCTTTCTTTTGGTTGTCGGTGGGGGTCGGTGCAGGCAGATGACGGAGGCAACTGTGTTCTTCTCGGGCGACCTGTCGGTGCCACCGCCAACGGCGGGTCACCTTGGTGGGCGGAGCAACAAGGAGCGAGGCCGTAAGCTGCTTCTCGAGCAGACGTGCGCGGAGTGGCGCTGGTGCCGGCGCCTCCACCTCTAGAACACCTCCGCCAAGAAGATCCTGGTATGTTGACGATTCACGCCGTGTGCCCGTGTTGTGGCTCGGAGTAGGTGCTCGGCAGTGCGATTAGACAGGGGTTTAGCCATCTCTGCTCTACACTGTGATGAGCTATGAGATCATCAGTGGTTGTGAATGGTCATGGTCCAGTTGTTTTCCGCTGAATATAGATTCTTTGTTAGGGTATAATTGTAGGATTCTTGACATTTATATGGACCCCTTACTTGAATTAGAATGTACTCCTACATTGTGTGTTTATGATGTCTTTCCAGACAAGCTACGGATAAAATTTTTTATCTATTTTTGCGACATTAGCCTGGAACATGGGAAATCAGGGGTGTCCTGTTCCTTTTGGTTTCCTGAATTTGACAAGGCGAGTTTATTGAGATGTTTGTGCATGTATTTGGTTATTCGCCTTGTCATTTCGTGTGAGTTGATGGTTGGAAATTTTTCTTGATTTCCTTTCTTGGATTTTTTTAGGAGGTTACAAAGATTGGGGAAAGTTCTCTCCTTTGCTTTTGTGGGTTAGGACATGTGCAATGTGATAAGTTAGCAAGGCGTCTTTATTGCAGTCACTTGGTTTTATTTGCCATGGTGGATCTCCTATTCTCCTCACAAGATGGTAGGCGCTTGTGAGTGGAATTACCACCCCAGCAGGTGTTCGATGCTTCGAGCAATCTTGATGATCTGACTGCAAGAAAATTGTCAAGCTATTTACTTTTGCTACTGAATCCCGTGTTTGTAGATTTGTGATAAATCTGAAATCTTACAATTATGACACATTATTTACCTGTTTTTTCGTGCTAGGAGATTGATTAGTAGCTTACTGTATGTGAACGTATTTTGTTCAGGGGCAGCAATACTATGTTACATGATCGTATTGTTTGGTTAGTAGCTTACTGAATACGTTGGCTGTCGAAAGTATAGTTGTAGGTTGTCAAAAGTATAGCATAGTATGTTACATGAACGTATTGTTTGGTTAGTAGCTTACTGAATATGTTGGCTGTCGAAAGTATAGGTGTAGGTTGTCGAAAGTATAGCTGTAGGTCGTCAAAAGTATAGCTTATGGGGTGCAAAACATATTGCCTGGAGCATTGACTGAAATCACTTCTATTCACACCATATTTGATCTCTTTAATTATTGTAACAGCCCCAAAAATGGGCCAAGTGGGCCAATTCGCGGATGGGCCGATGTACTGCAGCTGAGGCAGTGGGCTGATCACTGTAGTTGCGGGGTTACTGTATGTCCGGACTCCATGCTGTAGCGGCGTGGTGTTGCAGCCCGAACACGGTAGCAGCCCATCTGTAGCGCCGAATTTGGTTACTGTAGTGCGGGTGCTGTTTATCGATTAGTGTAGCATCGCGAAAACACTGTGTAACCGGTGTTTAGTAGCATGTTGAGAGAGACCGACCGTCTTAAATAACAGGGCCAGGGACGCGTAGTAACCTTTGGTTAACTATTTTGAGCGAAGCGAGGATGAAAGCTCAAGCGGGTTGCTACGTAGGTGGGACCACTCCTCGGCAGAGGGGGCCTGAGCCGTGTATGCCGGGACTAGATGTTACAATTATTCTACTGTGTTGTTTGGTCAATAGCTTACTGATATAGACTGCCCAAAGTATAACCTGTGGTGCAAGACACGTTGCCTGGATCATTGACTGAATTTACTGCTGCTCACACTAGACTATTAATCGTGTAGGGGCTTGAATGTTATGTACACGGGTTCAGAAGCTCTTAGTGCACTACTGTTCTATCTTTTCCTATATGATGAGGTTCTTGCATTGCCCAAAATATTTACCGTGATTCCTAAGATGCTTCCCAAACAATGGAACACTTGCTTCTCATTTAAGTGTTATTGTAATACATGGATTTTATAATTTGCTTCTTTTTTAGTGTTTGAAGCATAATATTAATACTTTTGCCATGCTTGATTGTTGCCTGCTGATATTTTCTCTTGTGTTCCTGGAATCGGCCGCTTACATTGACACAAAATACTGTAAATAGGAAAAGCTAGACCAATAATTAATGTGGTAGTGTGCAAGCAGTAAAACGCACTTGCATGCATATTCTCTCTTTAATGCTTGATGCTCTTTTCAGATCTTAATGTGGCTCTTGCAGCTACAAATCTGTGAAAATATTTACGTTTTTTCTTTCAGGTTGAGCAGTTGGAACAAGAAATATCTAAAAGAAATAGGAACCAGAAATATCTAAAAGAAATAGGTAGATCCTGCTAGAAAAGCATGGACATGACCAAGCAATGTTTCAGGAACATCTTTCTATTTCTCAGTGCATGAGGTTGTTATGCTACTTGGAATATATCTATGACAATGGGCTGCTGACTCAGAGATGGAATGGTCGACGTTAGTTTGTATATATATTCTTCATCCCTTTTGCTGTGTAACGGGTAACTTCTGTGAGGTTTTCTATGCCTCTTCAAAATGGTGACTCTAGAATTGCGCAATATCGGCTTCTATATTTGTCTCCATGTCTTGTGTTTGATTAGCAATTGCTACATGCTAAGCAGATATTATACATTAAACTGTACTCTTTTATGTTCCTGTGGTCATGGTAGGGCGCCCAACTGGCGCCTGATGTTCTAGTCATATTAAATTTTGCCAGTGGCTCCTCTTTTTTTGTCTGGATGGTTGCCCAAATATTTTGGTGTCACACCATTGCTTCCTCACCGATGCAGAATTTCGTCTGGTATAAATGCACGCCTCGAAGCTCATTCACGGCATATAGCTAGGACAGTAGGACTCAAGGGCGATCAACTAGAAAATTGGAAGTCACACCGAAAGAGCTGGTAACCAATTTTGTTTTGACCTTTCTTTCATTCCTCTTAGGGGAAATAAGCATGTGTTCTTTAGTACTGATGTAACATACAAAATCAGATATCCTAATTTCTACCTCTTGAGTTTCACCTTGGCGTCAAATAAGCATGTGTTTTCATTTTTTTTCTTTCAAATAATGATGACATATCATTTGTTACTAGCTATGTGCATTTACCATACAAGTTTCCTGACGAAAACATTGCTCATTATTCCTTTCTAGTGGCATACATTTCATCTTGCAGTAGTCTTGAATCCTAACGCAAGGCCCGACATCTTGAGCTTGATGAACTTGGTGTAGCATGGCCTCCTGAGTATGGTGTGGTAAAACACCATACTCATCGTGGTGTACTCCTTTCATCCTCGTTATGCTCCGCTTCACGTTTTTTAGCTAAACAGGTATAGCTCCACAAACTCTACTCCATAAAAAATGCTCCCGGAGCTCTAGGGTAGTGTTTAGATGGCGTAAAAGTTGGTGTAAAGTTCCTGTATCACATTTCGTTGTTATTTGGTAAAATTTATCCAATCATGGACTAACTAAGCTCAAAAGATTCGTCTCGACATTTACAGACAAACTGTGCAATTAGTTATTTTTTTACCTACATTTAATACTCCATGCATGTGTCCAAAGATTCGATGTGACGGGAAATCTTGTAAAATTTTTGGAATTTTGAAGGAAGTAAACACCCCCTAGGTTTTTTTTTAGCTGCTACACAGTATAGTTTGTGTAGTAGAGTTGGTAGAGCAGTCATGAGCAGGCTCTTAGTATAACTCCTATTGAATATTACTGTGCGGGTGCCCACAGGAAGAAATACGAAAAAAATAATCATGACAAAGATTACCTTATATTCTTACCCATCTTATAAAATTGGAAAAAAGTCTACTCCACCCCCAACTATGGGGGTGGACTACTTAACTTTCAACTATGAAACGGTATATTCTACCCCTGAACTTTCTAAAACCGGTCAAATTACCCCCAAAACGGTTTTGAAACGGCGGATTTGCCACAGCAACCGTGGGTTGCTACAGTACTAGTGGTTTTGCATTTTTCATTTTTATTTATTTCGGTTGAATCTTTGAAAAATCATAGTAAATCAAAGAAAAATCATAAAATAGAAAATTCAATTTTGTTGGACTCCACATGAGTAGATCTACAGTGAAAATATAATATGGTATGTTTTAGTACAACAAAATTGGAGTCCAAATTACAGAAAAAAAAATAGATCAAAATCTAAAGCAAAAACTTTGTACTAAAGCATACCATATTATATGTTCACTGTGTAGATCTACTCATGTGGAGTCCAATAAAATTAGATTTCCATTTTATGATTTTTCTGTGATTTACTATGATTTTTCAAAGATTTAGCCAAAATAAATTAAAAAGAAAAAGACAAAATCACTTGCACTGTAGCAAAACTACGGTTACCGTAGCGACCCACGGTTACTGTGGCAAATCCGCCGTTTCAAAACTGCCTTGAGGTAATTTGACCGGTTTTAGAAAGTTCAAAGGGTAGAATAGATCGTTTCATAATTAGGGATTAAGTAGTACACCCTTATACTTGGAGGGGTAAAGTAAACTTTTTCATGTAAAATTTATGCCTATAAAACAAACGCTCACTTTTGATTTGCTCTAGCTCTAGTCCCTCCCAACCAAATCCGACCGGCGTGCACCCAACATGCAGAGGACAGCAGCCATCCATCCGCCCATCCCATTCCCATTGAACTGCATACGTGCCAAGCTACTGTAGAATTAATGGGCAACGCTGGCGCGCCAACCATCCGCCCATCCGCATCCCGATCTACACGGTACATGGAAGCGTGCAGATCACTGCTGCGCTGGCTGAATCGATGTGCAGCAGCAGTACACACGCACGGTGCACGGCCCCATCTACAGTCAAAATAAGTGCCTTTCGTGTCTGTGAATGATACTACGAATCTGTGTGAGAACGAAAAGCAAATTTAGAAAAATGTTTCAACAAGTAATTTCATGGTAACATAACTTTACTACAAAACAGGACTCGAAGCCGAGGCTTTTTATTTATAATTTGTGGCTTCTTTAAAATGACACTACTCATCTGTTTTTCACTGAAAAACGACTCCCTCTATAAAACGTTTGTTAAGACTCATTTGGAGAAGTCGGAGCCAAAGCCGAGGAGAAGTGCTTTTGTGACATCCATTGAGGTTCCAATATACTCCCTCCGTCCCTATTTAATTAAGTATAGCCGTAGGATTCATCTCAGTCAAACTTTCTCAAATCTGAGTAAGTTTGGAGAAAATATTAACAATATTAGTATCTCCAAATAAATTATTATAAAAATATATTTTAAAAACCTGTAATGATATTAATTATATACTATAAATATTAATATATTTTTTATATATTTAGTTAAAGTTAAGTATATTTGATTTCTCAAGAAGTGAGAAAGACAGATAAAAAGAGACAGGGAGAGTACACGTTTACTAGATATGTAAGGCAACATTTTTTATATCCGTAGCTATTTTTTCTTAAAGTTTTTACTTATGTGTTATGTTCCAGCTAGTTCTGATTTTGTAAAGCATGATGGCGCCTCTCAGGGCGTCTGCAGTGAACTCTATTTCCTTTTTAATTGAGCGGCAGAGCTCCTGTCTTTACTTAAAAAAAAAGGACGTTCGCAGTGGACCCCTTCAAATACCAGAGGAGAAAGAAAGTTAAAAAAGGGATAGAAGAAAACACTATATATTCATGATAGTAGATGAAAAGAGAGCAGAGCATCAGTTGTGAGCTTTTGGGGTTTGTGCGAGCCTGCTGCTTGGCGAGTCGCTAGCAAGTTCAATTTTTGTGTTCTCACTCATTCTCGTGGAATAAAATATGTTATGTGCTAGCAATTTCACTTATTGGAGACGACCAGCCATTTTGGCTGGATCGTTGCTTAATAAGCATGTAATTAATAAGCATGAGTAGTATAAAAAAATGTCCGTAAAATGACAGTACAAAAGATTGTTATTAGTACCTCACTTTACTTTAGCATTTGTAATCATGTATTACAAGGGGCTACTGTAAGGAGGGTAGTGCCATAAGGAGCTACTCCCATTGGTAGCATTCAGCGTGCTGTTGACGGAAACATCGCTTACCACTAAAAGAGCAACATCGTCAAAAACCCTAGAATAATTTCAGAAAAATACAAGCACCTACATCAAGTTGAGGACTTGAACCTCAGTGAGAGATTCCATCACAAGAAACATAACCAGCTGAGATATGCTCGGTTCGCAAATAAGTAGCAAACATAACTACGAGCAAATAAATCACAATAATTCCAAATAGAGCACCAACATGTGGATCACATTTTTAGAAATACTATTATTATGGTTTCATATTTTTATGATTGAAAATGAATTATTTATGACATTTCTAGAAACTTAACTAGATTTAATTTTTCAAGAGTAAATGGTCATATTTGAAACTAGCTAAATGGACAAATTTATCTGATATTGATAGCTCGATGATCAAAGATTTCTAATTTTAGAGTTATATGTCAGAAGCATATTTATTCCAAATTATTAACTCCCACTAAAATGAAAAAACCTTGTCTTTAACAAGCGAGCATAAAGTGCCTATTTCATTGATTGACAGTGACAACTACTACAATGCAGTGTCCCTACGAGCATAAACGTGTAATAAACTAAATAAAACTTTACGAAGTCTATGTAGGGCTCGCGTTAAAACTTCACAGACTTAATTTCATAACCAGTACCACATCTCGCTAGGCATCTTAGAGCATCTCATATCATAGATGAGGAGATATGTTTTTTTCCTTAGTCTATCTATCAAACCCCTAATGGTTTCTTTTTAGTGACTATCAATATCTCTTTCATCTCTTCTTATACAAAGAGAGAGTTGTATCTCCTTTAATAATATGAGCCCAACACTGTATGAGCCCCACATTAACTATGACTTTTTTTTCCATGCACACTGTGAGACATGGCCATCACCTCCGTCCAAGCCTCCCACCACGTCCCTCCATCATCGTTCGGACAAGTCGGCGGCTAGAGGTCGAGCGTGGGCGAGCGGTGGATCACATAGCTGAGAGCCTTGACGTGCAACCGGATGGAGGCTTTGACACGCCGAGTCACCGCTCATGGCCCAGAGGGAGAAAAAGGAAAGAAAAAATAAAAAACAAATAAATTGATATCTGACGTGTGGGTCTTTGTATTCAGAGAGGTTGGCCTCAACAATATCATTTTTCAATAATCTAAAATATGGTATTTAATCACTCTATATAGCCAACTTGTGGATGAAAGTTGTATCGGTTACTTGAGATGCTCTCACAGCACACACCTGTACCTCCATTGCAGCGGTGCACTGCATCATCGCATTGCATTGCATCCCCCCTCCTGCTGGCTGCTGGACTCTCTGCACTCTGCAGTGGTCTGCCTCTGGCCGACGCGAATAAATGCGACGCCTCATCACAAAACCCCCATTTCCTTCCTCAACCTTTGCGGTCTGCACACCCTGCCACAAAGATGGCTTCCTGTTCCTCATCGCCAAGGCGGCCACCCATCCCTCTCCTCCTCTTGCTCCTCTTCCTCCTCCACTTCTCCCCCGTCCTCGCCGCATCAGCTCCTCCAGCCTCATCACCACAACAGGTACGGCTCCCTCCCTCCCTCCCTATCTCTCTCTCCCCCTCCCTCGCGCCTGTGTGGGGACTGGGGGCTGGTTGGTTGGCAACACGTCGTACCAACGTTTTTCCCTTCCATTGTGTGATGAACTGTATGTAGGCTGGTACCGGCGGCGGCGGCAATGTGACGGAGACGGCGGCGTGGACGCCGCGGCTGAGGAAGACGTTCTTGGACGGCGGCGGCATCGACCACTGGCGCGGGCGGCGGCTGGTGGGGCGGTTCCAGGTGTGCGCGGTGTGCACCTGCTGCGGGGGTCCGCACGGGATGTGCATCCCGGCGCCCTGCTGCTACGCCATCAACTGCAACATCCCAAACCGCCCCTTCGGCGTCTGCTCCTTCACCCCGCGCACCTGCAACTGCTTCAACTGCCACCTCTAGCCTAGCCTAAGCCGCCAAGGATGCAGGCTGCAGCAAAGGAACCAAGGTGTGGCGAACTGCTGCTGCTGGATCCATGGTTCTGATTGTTTCTCTTTTTGATTGAGTTGGTTGCCGATGGAAGGGACGGGATTCGTGGTGACAGATTCGTTAATTTGGGGACCGGTTGGAAGAGTTCATCGTCGCATAATAGTAGTACCGTTTGTAGTATATACACTCCTGTCCTACATTGTAGCCATGACTCAATAGTAAGTAGCAGTATGGTGATGATGGTTGGATTAATTCAGCTTTTCTGCTCTTGCTTGGATTTTGTCAGTGGTGTGCCAATTTCCAGTGAATTGAAAACGATCAGCCACAATTTTTTCATTGGTTTAATAAAATTATTCAGGTATTTTAATTAGCATTATTGTTAAGATTTTATCCAAGAAAAGAAACTGTCAGATCAATCAACACGAATGGAAATGGTCCACTAGCAGCCAGCAGCCTAGTATTCAAGTTGTTATGAAGAGCACCAATGCGTCCTTAATTGAAAAAAAAACCAATGAAAAGCTATCACTAATAAAACATTAAAAACAAATGAAATCCGATATCATAAAAAAGGGAGTTGCTAAAATTCAGCCTGAATTTTAACTTCATTTCAGGCGACGGTTATTGTACATGTTTTATGTTAAATTGCATCTTTAATTCATCGCAATTTTTGTAGCCGTAATCTGCAATTTTCAGGTTCGAGAATAAAAAATATGCTAGACAAAACCAGAAACCTAAAAAAAAAATTTGATCTATGTTGACACAAAGATAATTAACAATATATAATTACTTCAGCATTCGCATAGCCTCGTACATGCTCCATCGCATAGCTTCAGCATTCGCAGGTGCACGCGTGCTGCAACAGCGTCCGTTGCTCCGACCGTGCATCAGCTTTTCTAGCACCACGGAACGCACCAGTGATGGCACGAGTGCACGGCATCGCCTGAATGAACTTCAAAAAATCAGGGCGACTGATAGATAGGAATTGTGCATAAAAAAAAGGTTCGCCTATCTGTAATGTTTGCATAAAGTGTCCTCTGCTCTTGTTGTCCTTAAATTCTTGTACCTACAAGCCTGATCTCTTCTTCAATGAAAGTCAATGGCGTGGTTGCTCGTTGCCTGTTTTACATTTGGGCCTCGTTTAGTTCCGAGAATTGGGGAGAAAAACACTGTATCAGAATTCCTGTAGCATTTCGTTTGTATTTGGTAAAAATTATCTAAATTTTGACTAACTAGGCTTAAAATGTTCGTCTCGCAAAGTACAACAAAATGTGCAATTAGTTTTTGATTTCATCAACATTTAGTACTTCATGCATTTGCCGACATTTTGATGTGACGGAGAATCTTCTTTTTACATAGTAGAATTTGTGAGAGAATTGGGGGAACTAAACAAGGGGTTGGCATTGGGCCGTGTTTAGATCCCGAAAGGGAGGCGCCGAATCGGGTAAAGTTGCTACAGTGTTGTAGCAACTTTTGTTTTTTTAGTGCAAAAAATTGTCCAAAAATTGATTAATTAGACTCAAAATGTTCGTCTCGTAAAGTACAACAAAACTGTGCAATTAGTTTTTGATTTCATCTACATTTAGTACTTCATATATTTACCGGCATTTTGATGTGACGGGGAATCTTCTTTTTACATAGTGAAATTTGGGGAAGAATTTGGGATCTTTAGATGCCGATTCGGGCCATCCCGAATCACTGTGCTGTACTGTACAACACTGTATCAATTTTGTTTTTATTTGTTAATAATTGTTTAAACATTGATTAATTAGGCTTAAAATGTTCGTTTCGCAAAGTACAATGAAACTGTACAATTAGTTTTTAATTTCTTCTATATTTAGTATTCTATACATATGTCGGTATTTTGATGCGATGAGAAATTTTCTTTTTTATAGTAAAATTTGGGAATAAATCTGGGTAACACGGCCTTTGTCTCTGTTGACGATACGTTCGTGCTTTCAAGGCGCTGTCGTTGACACACCGCGTCCTGAACTCCGTTTCTATGCATTTATCTCTTGCTGCCCGCTTGCATGTGCGTGCATCAGACTATCCACACCCGTCGTACTCTAAATTAATTTTCTAAAAGGTCTAGTCATCAAGATTCTCTCCTCTATACTCAATTCTTTCACACTCATCTATCCTATGTATGATCCTCTATCCACTGTGGGGTCCACTTGTCACTTTATCTAAATATATCCATGTGAAATCTAGCTTTGAAAGATTTATTAAAACGAATTTAATGGTACAATCAAATTTAATTTAGTTTTTTGATCTGTGAGTTATAACTTTTTTTAGTGTTGAAAAGTGAGACCCGCCGCTGCGCATCGCTCTGTCACACCACGTGCTGCTGCTCCATCACGCGTGGGGTGGATGAGAGTGAGGTGAGGCCGGCGTCTCTGCATAGGGTTCGAACTGCACAGCGCTGAATATGCCGGACACGCGCTGCTTGCGGACGCTTTAGCGTGCACCGCTGCAGCCATTTTGATGCACCGCTGCAGCTATTTTGGAACGCTAAATCCATTTACAGTCTTCGGTGCGGATAGTCTTATATGGGACACATACAAGACTCCTGTGGTCCTGTTGCCTGTTGGCACGTGTCATATGTTTTTTTTCACTCTGTTCGTGACTCCCTTTGATACCCGAATTGCATACTAGGACACGAATAAAATCTTTACTGTGTGTTTTCCTTTTTTTTAATCATAGATATATGCATTTATGCGTGTACGCAAACTCTTATGAAAAACATGCACACACACCTTGCTGCATGAGTGCATTCAAAACATTGAACTGATTTTGAAATTTACGCCATAGTAGCCTACCACTAAAAAAAATAATGCATTAAATTTTAGAATAAAAAACAATACATTAAATTCTAGAATGAATCTAGGTCAATGCAAGCACTCATATCAATCAAACGGTAATGCTCTGTCCAGGACATACGTCTGCCCCGTTGGTGGGCCGCGATGTCCACGAGGCTCTCTTATCCGCTCCCCTTCAAGCACTGCAGTTCTTAAAAAAATCACCATAGTGCCGTGACTGTTCCGCGGTCGTGCTCCGTCGCGCCTCTCGCCTGCTTTCCTCTCCGCCGCCGCACCCGGCCACATCCCGCGCTCCTCCGCGCCCCGCGCCATGCCCCACCCACTTTGCCCATCGCAGAAGAAGAGGCAAGGGAGGCCTGCGCCTGCGCCCCCATCTAGCGCACCCATCGGCAGGAAGCGGAGGCCTTCGTGCTGTGCCTAGGGTGTGTACGCTAGACCGTTGCTCTCGACATCCTCCAGACCCGAGCTTGCTGGCTACCGAAGTTCCCCACCAAGTAGGTTGCGGGCACTAGCGACGTTGTGTTTCAAATGTTTTAGGCGTTTTAGACTTATGTTTCAAGTGTTTTATCTGAATGTTGCAAATAGATCTTAGATGTTGCATATGTTGCAAGCTTATGTTTCAAGTGTTTCAGGTGTTTCAGACGTATGTTTAAGGGTTTCATCTGAATGTTGCATATGTTACTATGGCTCTATACGTATATTTCAAGCGTATCTTTCAAGTGTTTCACATATTTCAGACTCATGTTACAAGTGTTTTACCTGAATGATGTAAAAGTAGATCTCATTGTTGCATATGTTGCTATGAATATACACGTATGTTTCAAACGTATGTTGCAAGTGTTTCATCTGTTTCAAACGTATGTTGCAAGTGTTTCATCTAGATGTTTCAAAAGTAGATCTGGGAGAGCACATGTTTCATCTGCCGCAACCGCCCTACAGTTGTTGGGGCACCGCCGTGGGTCACCGTGCAAGCGCCTGAGGCCGGCAAACACCTCCACGGCTCACATCCGCAAGCGGGGCAGGTGGCTCGGACCCACGTGGGCCTAGGGATGAGCGCGGGGCGCGGGATGGGCTGCTGGAGCATGGGATAGGCGCAGGTGCAGCATGCGGATGCGAGGGCACTAATGCTGGATAGGATGTGGTGCGGGATAACACGCGAGAGCTGCTCTGGACACGGCGTCCACCACAATTGACTATAGTTTCTCAGCAATACAATATTTAAATGGGAAGAGCTTACTCTATCCATATATAAGATTTTTGACGACTTATTAACAGTAATAAAGTTTTGCTTAGGCCAAACCATGTTTAGGATGGAGTTCTGCTGTATAGCCATGTTGTCCTTTTCAGCCTACATCTCTATATGTATATAACAATTTTATGGCTACAATATAGGGCCTGTTTCATACAGATTCACCCGGTTCTAGCTCTGGCTTCTTCATACGGAGCCGAAGTTAGTTATTAAACCAAAAATACCAACTTCACTAATTTCTAGAAAAGAGACAACACCTTTGCTATGGTCCTGTTTGGAGATCCTATGGTATAAAGTTTAGCTACTAAATTTAGCTCTCTTGAGGCTCTAAATAGGTAGATTAAAGTGTTGCCTAAAGTTTAGCTAACCTCACAAAAAAGTTATTTGTTCATTAGATCTCACAAGTGTGCTAAAGTGGTCATTAGTTCATTAGGTCAGTAGTTTAGTACTAAATTGAACTTTAGACCATGAGATCTAAACTAGGTTGTAAGACGTGTTTGTTTATTTCTGATTAAAATTAGATTCTAAATGAAAATAAGTGAAAAATCCCACCTAAACACCTAGATTTTTTCTTGATTATACGGGAATCGGGTGGGAAAAAGAATCGAACTTGCATTACATCCCATGTTTTTGGTACCGCGGCCTCCCACTCATGTTTCCTCCACTGTGAGTTGTTTTTCACCATTTGCCCCATCCTCTCCGCTCCCTCGCTGTCTCGCATCTGCATCCTAGCATCGCCTCCCTAGCTCAATCACCCATCCATGCTGCCAGGGCCACGTGGCACTACACCACCACTCCTTCATAGGGAGGCGGCAACACAAGCAGGATCAAGACTGAGGCCACTGCCGCGCTTGGCCTAGCTACAGTCGAAGTTAGCGGTCCATGGATACGATATAGTTGCGGAGTGCGCGTGAGGTCAGTTGTACCGTCACGGGTCATGGCGGAGATGGCAATGCCTTTAGGATCCTGCGGTCCTGCCACAAGGCCTTGCGTCGAGAGCCCTCGTGCTTGATCAGGATGTGGGAGGCGTTCACCTTCTCCTCTATCGAGGACCCTCAGCGATCCTGCTTCGCTCGACGGACGGATCGGAGTAAAAGAAACGGATGGCAGTCTGAAGAAGGTTAAGAGGGTTATTAAGGTCATTTTATCCTCTAGATTATATGCCAATTAGGATTTCCAAACATCTAGATTATCTAGATCATAGATTTTTCGAAGGAAAAAGTCTACTTCACCCCCTAACTATGGGGTGGTCTACTTTACCCCAAACTATGAAAGTGTCTAATTTATCCTCTGAACTTTGCAAAACTGGTCAAATCACCCCCTCGAACGGTTTTGGACGATGGTTTTACTACAGTAACAGTGGTTTTGCTACAGTAACGTCTGTTTTGTCTTTTCCTTTTTATTTATTTCGTCTGAATCTTTGAAAAATCATAGTAAATCACAGCAAAATCATAAAATGAAAAATCCAATTTTGTTGGACTCCACGTGAGTAGATCTACACAATGAACATATAATATAGTATGCTTTATTACAAAGTTTTTGCTGTAAATTTTTATCTATTTTTTCTGTAATTAATTTGAATAATTCATACAACAAAAACTTTGTACTAAAGCATACCATATTATATATTCATTGTGTAGATCTACTCATGTGGAGGCCAACAAAATTGGATTTTCTATTTTATGATTTTTTTGTGATTTACTATGATTTTTCAAAGATTCAGACGAAATAAATAAAAAGAAAAGATAAAATAGTTGTTACTGTAGCAACCCGATGTTATTGTAGCAAACCATCGTCCAAAACCACTCGAGGGGGTGATTTGGCCGGTTTTGCAAAGTTCAGGAGATAAATTAGACTGTTTCATAGTTTGGGGTAAAGTAGACCACCCCTAATAATTGGGAGTGAAGTAAACTTTTTCCATTTTTCGAACTGCGGCTTATCAAACAATCCTTATTAGATACAATCGATTTTCACATAAGCGGTTCCAAAGAGGATTATGATATAGCTACAGTGCAGCAAAGAGCCAGTGATGGTGGTGCAAACCTTGGCTTCTCGTTGTGAACCAGCCAATGATAGATGATTGATACCTTTAGACTTTAGTGGTTTCTTTTTCTTTATTTTCTCACTGGTGATAAATCACTGACACCATTCACGTGACGAATTATGTCAAGCTCACGTGAACCAGTGGTCAAAGATTCAAGTTGAATTGTTGTCAAAAAAAAATTCAAGTTGAACTTTACTTGAGGAAGGACCACAACCAATTTAGACTGATCGAGAAGTTTCGCCCTGTTCGTTTGGACTTATCAGCACAATTAGCAGCCATCCAGCAGTGTTTTTCTCTCACAACAAACCAGCGAACAGTACTTTCAACACAATAAACCAGCGAAACGAACAGGCTGTTCGTCACCTGAGACCAAGGAAATGAGGAGAGTATGGAAACACAAATAGTGAAGAATTTCAAAAGAATTGGTTGGATTGAAATGATAGATAGAAAACTCGCATATCGATTTATTCTATTCTTAAAAGGGCTGGAAAATAAAGAAAGGAAACCTTATGTGTTGTCCCAGGCCCCAGTCCCACGCAACGACGACTGCAGCCTGATCGGCTGATCCGTCATCGGCCAATGGCCAATGCCAATGGCACCATGCAGGTCAACAGCAACGCCATGGCGGTCTCCAGCCACTCACTGTTGTGTTTCGGCGCAGCGCATGCAGCCAGCACCGGCATGGTCGTCACACTCACAGCCAGGTCGACATGCATGCAGAAGGCGCTAGCTCACCCACATGGCTCTCGCAGGCGTGGGACTCCTCGGTGGAGACCATGGCCATTTGCGTTTGGTCTTTTGTCCAGACCAGACGCCAAGATCCGTCACATGCCCAAACCTCAGCCAGTACCTAGCTCACCTCATGGCTTGCTTGCATTGAGATGCCTCCAAATCATGTCAGTCATGTCTCATTTTTCTCCAATTCTCCATGGACAAACAGATGCTGTTTTTCAAATGCCTGATCTGTCGACGCGCTTGAAGCAGCGTTCGGTTCAATCCTTTTTCTCTCTTCTCAAGTTCTCATGTCACGGCTGCCTACAGATGATGCCCCGCGATTTCAGGCGCCTGAGCAATAGGATTATGGGGAGTGGGAATGCAGTTTGGGGCTGCCGCCGCCCGTGCCGTGGCAAGCAGAGCAGGTGTTTACTTTGGCAGGTCGTCGGTGTCTCGCCAACGAGAATTTTGGAGGGTGGTTGGGGGTTGCGGACGCTGGTGGGGGTGGGCTGCGTTGCGCGCTGCATTGAACACACGCCATTGATGCTTCCCGCTTGCTTGCTTGCGCAGGGCATCAGTCAATCATCCATCCATCCATAGATGCAGGGGGGACCGACCATCTCCGTCCGTCCGAGCGAGGCTGCCCTCCCTTGCCGGGCTGGCTGTGCTGCCCATTTATTGAGGCCTATCTAGCGCTAGCGCTAGCGGGCGCCCCCTGCCCTGCCTTGCCTGATTGCCTCTTTTGCTGCCCTCCTTCGTCGGCATCAGCCGGTTTTAACTTTTAAATGCACCCACCGCACGTCCTTTGGACTTTAGGCGATGCTACGGATGCGTGGATTTGATTTTCAATACAATTTGACATTTTTGGTATGGGACCGACATGTACTTTTTTCTTTTCTTTTGGCTCCCTAGATTGCGGATATGCGGCAAATCAGATCGTGACTCCACACACGAGAGTCCAAAGTTTTTTTGTTTGGGGATAAACCTAGTGATTAGTGAAGCCCAGTCCCAGGGCTCAAGAACCGAGTGAGAGTGCCTTTGCCTGAGTGATTAGTCTACCGAAACCGGACCAACAGTAGGTTGTTCGCATGTCACTGTGTCATGTCATGGACCCTGCGTTCTAGCCAACTTCCATAGGGAAATTGAACCATGGAAGCGAGTCTCTCCACATGGATTTGAAAAGGAAAAAGATCCATCTCATCTCTATTTTTATTAGATAAAGGATTTATAAAAAAATCTGGCTTCATCTACACAAGGCTTATTACAGACTACTTGAACCCATGGCCCAAGCACAAACGTGTCCAAGCTGAAATTAAACAGACACCAGAGTTACACTAGTACTAATGGGGATCAATCCGACAAGTAGATAAACATCCATACGACACAAAAAAACGCAACGCAACCTTCTCTAATAGCCGAGCAGTCTGTAGGAGCATCTCTTAGTCCTCGTGGCGCTGTAGCTGTGCCCACTGCCGAAACCAATGCGTTCTCCTAAATAGTACCTGCAAGAATGTTTTTGGTCTACATCTGTTGAACATCACTTCATTTCTTGTGACCCAAATGGTCCAGCACAATGCTGCCGTTGCAGTTAATAAAGGTAGATTATGTTTGTTCCCCCAAATTTACAGCACCTATTTAAATAAGTCGTGTATGTTAATTGGTCTTGGGATTCCAAACAATAAATAAACAGCTCTCCACAGGAAATTAGCATATGCACAGTAAAAAAGGTGTTGAATAGATTCATTTATATGACAAAACGAACAATTTTTTCTCATTCCAATTTCTTCTAACCCGATTATCTTTAGTTAGAATTACACTTCTTTTTAAATATCACATAAAGATCTTGATCTTCATTAGCATCTTTGCACACCAAATTTCCTGTGAAAATCTCAACCATTATTAACTAGTGCAACATACATCAATTTAACCGAGAATTGCCCTGTTGAATGTAGAGACCAAATAAAAACATCAGGGTATCCTGAAGATTCAAGTCCGATAAGGAAGACACAATTATGTTCCAATCTCTCAAGTTTTGCCCCACCAAATGTCTCTTAAACGAGATATTAAGCGGCGTAGTCTGAAAAATATTAGCCACACTGTCTTGCTTCCTACGGACTATGTTAAACAAAGAAGGGAACTTAAGTTTTAGCGGTTGATTGCCTAACCATCTATCTTCCCAAAATCTAATTTGAGATCCATTCCCTATTTTGAAGGATCCATAGTTTAAAAATTGGTTTTTCACATTCATGAGTGTGATTCAGTTGCTTTTTTGGTCACTTCGCCTAAACTTTTGTTTCTCACATATTTGTTCCTCAACGGTGATTGCTAGATCCCATCCTCGTTATAAAGCTTAAACAGCCATTTGCTAAGTAAGCTTTTATTTTGTAACTCCAAATTTTGTCTTCCCAGGACCCCTTGTTGTTTTGGTTGAGAAATAATATCCCACTTGACCAATCTATATTTTTTCTTGTGTTGGTCATTTTGCCCAAAAAAAATTCTGGATCTGTAATAATTCATCATTTTGGACACTCATTTTGGTAGTTTAAAAAAGGACATCATAAATATCGGTAGTCTTGAAAGTCTGATTTGTCTGTCTCATTTCTCTTAGCTATCGCAAAAGTCTGATTTGTCTGTCTCATTTTAAAAACCAGATTTTTAGAATCTCCTAACTTTTGAAACCATCAGATTTACCTCCACGAGTGGTTTTCACTAATGTGACACCATGTCTACTATTGTATATGTAGCTACTTTTCCATAATGCTATTTTTATGAAAGATAACCTTTCAAAACGTAATTGGAAGGGTAATGAGAACCGTGCCTTTGCACAGAAAAAGAAACAATGGATCATCTATTTTTTTAATGCACCATAGCCAAATATGTGTGGAGTCTGATTGCCTTTGCTATAGGAGTTCATTGTAGACCATCCAATATTACTGAACTTGGATCAAATTAAATTTACCCAATGGGGAACTTGTATACACAGTGGGTCTTGCTGCTTTATGTTGGGTAGTATGGCGCATAAGAAATGCTACCTGTTTTGATGACAAACGAATCAAATCACCAA
This sequence comes from Saccharum hybrid cultivar R570, assembly GCA_038087645.1. NCBI lineage: Eukaryota > Viridiplantae > Streptophyta > Magnoliopsida > Poales > Poaceae > Saccharum > Saccharum hybrid cultivar. The sequence continues at coordinate 1,700,563 of JAQSUU010000704.1, read as the reverse complement.
AATAATTTATTTGATCTGCTCTTTAATTACATGCTGGGCCGTTCTGCACAAGCCTGAGACAGAGAAACAAATGGTGAAAGGAGCCGAAGAGTTTTTTTTTACTCTTCTCATCTAGGTACAGCTGTAATATCTATTCATGAACAGACACACACCAACACCACACACACCTCACTCACATCCCATATACACAAATCGACCCTACAACTACACCTAGATTCGAAGATCGCATCCTTAAGGAGATCACCGCTCGAGCTATGGCTCGATCCCGGAGCTGAAGAGTTGAAATCAAAGGCGTTGTTCGTTCTTCCACAAGCAAACAATATAAGGAGAAAATTGATGAGAGGCAGCTCATGATCTTGGACAATCGTTCAGTGCAGCTGTTTGGCCAGCTTGCATGCTGTCAGTCGAGTCGGGCCTGAGGCCTTGTCGACGAAATATGGTTGGCAGTCAATCGAGAGGTATACCCACTATAGTATATAAATCGGTGGAAGTGCGCGAGATACGAACTAAATGGTGACACGGGCACAGAGACATCGATTTAGACAGGTTCAGGCCGTCAAGCCGATGTAATACCCTACATCCTGTGTCTTTGGTAGATTATATATTGTGATGAGGTGACTAGGGATCCTAAGTTAAGCCTAGGGTTTGTATCGAGATGCCGACTAAGGGACCCCTGCCCCTCCTTATATACTCTGGAGGGATAGGGTTACAATAAAAGTATCCTAGTCGGTTATATGGTAGGTATTCTATTTGGATTACAACATCTATAAGAGTCCTAATAAATCATATCTTCAAGATATCTATAGGCCTGTGATGGAAGTTTTCTTAATATCGTCTTTTGAATGCTTTTGGCAACCTGTGTGGGTCTGTAGGTAACCTTGGTTATCCACCAACCTCTCTAACCCCTTGGTGCTCTGGAGCTTGGGTTGAAATGCTGTCTAGATCAGGAGGAAATGTCTTTGAACATATGAACTTTGTATTTCGTTATGTGGAGTAGTGAAATTCAATCTCTACCATTGTGGGAAAAAAGTCTACCGTCCTACATGGTGCTATGTCAGCAACAAAGGAGGTAAATTGGATTTTATGTTGCTAGTTCGGGGTCAATTAGACTTTTTTGAACAAATTAATTTTAAAAAATTATCAATATAGTCTTTCAAAAAATATGTATTTAAAACATAAATATGATTTACTCTTTAAAATTTTTAATTGCATATTTTTTGCAAAAAATATTTTGATATTGAAAAATATTTTTCTATGATTTTTTTATAAAGTCTAAATAAACCTTTTTGAACTTAAACGTAGTCCGATTGACCTTCCACGTGGTTGATATGACACCATGTCAGCCAAAACCACTTCTAAGCCCTTTGCGGACAGTTTTAAAAGTTGGGTGAGTCGAAATATCTGGATTTCTGATTAAGGGAGGCAAATCGTACTTCACAATAGTTGATGAAGGTTACATAGTTTTTTTTTTCATTTGCAAATCACACTTGTAGTGACCCAGCTGCTCTTTACTGTTCAGCAGGCGAGGCCCATCCATTCTATAAAAATATACTATTGGATATCGGCAATTTCTCATAGCCTTATTTGATGATCTAGATAATTTGAAGCTTTCGCATCGTTATACTCCCTACGTTCAAATTATAGTTCATTTTTTAGTCCACATAAGTTTTGTAGTTCAATAATAGTTCACACTTTGGTTTTGGCGTAAGTCAAATTTCTTTAAATTTGATTAAACCTGTAGAAAAATACATGAACATTTACAACATCAAACTGTTTTCACCAGATTCTTCAAAAAATACATTCGACAATTAATTTATCTGAAGTTGTAGGTGTTAATATATATATTTTTAAAACTTAGTCAAAACTAGAAAAATAATAACTTAGAACAAATTTGAACTAGTCAAAGACAAAATGATTTATAATTTGGAACTAGAGCATCTCTTGGCACACAGCCGAAGACTACACGTCTGCAGGATCCTCAAAGCACCTGTGTTTTTCTTTTTTTTGAAGAGCGAAATGGTAAACTTTTATTGAATGGATAAAATGGTTACATCGTTCACCAAGGAATTTAGAATAAAGCTAGGGGATCATCGACCCAAATACATGAATCCTTAGTGCAAAATACTTGCCGAGCTAGCTCATGGGCGACTTTGTTTGCATCTCTATCACCCCACCAGAATTGCGATATAGTATCATTGATTCCCTTATAAATATATACAAGAAAATATTAATATTTATAATACATAATCAATACCATTAGATAAATTGTTGAATATACTTTTATAATAAACTTATTTAGAGATATAATTGTTGCTAATATTTTCTATAAGTCTAATTTAATTTATAAAAAAAATGATTGACACGAATACCATAACGACGCTTATTTTAGGACAGAGGAAGTATGTATAAAATGTAGGAATCAATCTGACAGCTTTGTGTTGTACTCCTATATGACAGTTTCATTAACAAGGCCCTGTCTGGCTTGTGTCCTCATCCAGCCAACACAAAAGTCTGGCGTGACCCATGTGTAGTGTAGCGGATGATTTGTCCACCGCACTCTTGTCGAGCTGCAGCGACTATTTCGTACTACAAGCGAAGCACAAAGCACGATAGGCTGTGGCAGGCAAAATGCACGAATCAAAGACCGGCCTCCGAAAGTGTAGCGCACCGAACCTTAGCGTGGTAATTTCAGGATGCGAATGTACACAGCCTAAAACTCACTTTCCTAATGCACTCATAGACTAGCCACATTTTTCCTGCATCCACCATGCATACTTATATTTTTGGAGAAAAAACTCAAAAGTATATTCTAACAATTAGTTTCTTATAATATGTACCAGTTGATAAAAAAATTTAAATTATTTTGAGAGAGAAAGCATATATATATATAATTTAACGTTGGCTACGATTTACAGATTAGAATTCTTTTCCAAAGTAAAATACACCATACAGCGTTGCCATCAACAAGTTGGCCACCAAAGTAGCACGGCACCAATCCTAGCCTCCACACTCCAGCATACAGATCACGAAATATAGCATGGCTAAATCAATAATCATTAAACTGTGTTTTGTTAATTTGCTGAGGGAATATTCTCCACAACCGATGTATCGACCAAAACGCAAACAAAAGGAAAAATAAAAGCTCAAATCCCTTTACCCTCTAACTATTTTTTTACAAAGGTAGCAAAAGAATACTCCAAGCTATACAACAACATCCTTGGAGTAGTGTTTGAGAAATTATCAAGATTGTAGTGAGACCAAAGAGACAAACTCAGTGCTGAAACCCCCACCTTTCCTAATGTTGATCACAAAATGCTCAGGGTACTTTCTTAGCAGCAATACAAGTCCATGCCATGGTCTACCATCAGTTTCAGTCTCCGGAAAGTCTTCAGATGTCAGATATTTTCGCACCCTGCTGTGGTGCCACATATTGCCGTACTTATCAAACATCTAATACAACAGAAGGATTTGTTAGAAACAAACAGAAGGATATAACAAACATGAAAGAAATGCTAAAATAGAGCAAACTACAGGAAATCTGCTTAGGACCTAAGCCATAGGAAGTTTTAAACAATAATTGCAACAAGAAACTGTCAAGAACAGAATAGGAAACAGAGCAGGGCCCCAAATGGTCCTTGATCATGAGCCACTGGTTGTGCTCAGATGGCCAGACCTATTAGTACTGGAAAAATAAGGTGGCAACTACGGGCTTCTAGAATATTACAAGAACCACATTTTGATTAAAAAAAGACCACAATTGGTTTGTTTTCTTCTTTTTTTATGAACCACATTTGGATTTGGTAGTACAGAATTTGCATGGTTCGAATTTTGAAATACTACTAACCCATACACCATTGTATGGAAGCTTTCAGCCTACAACTATTAGAAAGGTGATCAACTATGTCCAGTTTCAGTAGATCTCGGTGTCTTGTTTAAAAAACGTTAAGCATAGTGGAAATTACCAGTAAATGTATATATTAGAAAAAAAACATGTATTTATCAGATGGCATTGCAAACTCTAGAATCCAACTTGCTCAAGCCGAACCTTAAGCTGCTGAAAAAACAAATGAGAAGCTTATTCTACATAAATATTGCCTCCATTCCATATCATAGTTCACTTAGGCTTTGTCCTAAGTCAAACTTCTCTAACTTTGACTTAGTTTTTAGAAAAGTATACTAACATCTACAAGTTCAAATAAATGCACTATCATGACATATTCCATAGAGAATTTAATGAAACTAATTTGACGTTGTAAATGTTGGTACATTTTTCTATAAACTTCATAAAAGTTAGAGAAGTTTGACTTAGGGCAAGTTAAAGTTAGCTATAATTTGGAACAGAGGGAGTACTATCTTTTCTTTTTCGAAACCAAAGTTTGCCCATTTCCACTATCAGCAAACTGAAATACAGATGTTCGAGCAGACATATCTGAATTCTGAAGGATCAGAAAAAGGGGGAAGGGATTGCCACACAGCTAATGTATGAGAGTGCAGGCCTGCTTCAAGCAGTCCCAGCTGCAAGTGGTAGTAAAAATATCTGGTACTCCATGATTGTTACACAAACAAACTTGTATCAGCAGATTAGTTCTTAACTCAAGTTGCATCATGAGGTCAATCCTTATTGATCAAGGAGCTTAGATCATCCTATGTAAGGTTCTTTTCTACTGGAATTCTATAATCTATAGATACCCTTAGCAAAGACACGAAAAAGGGGTGTATGTGGGCACCATAATTCATTTTTGTCAAAGCAAAGGACAGTAGAGGGGTAAGGGTTATGCTCAGGCTATCATAATGCAAAGGTAAAGGGAATGGCAGCATCCATAAGAATATGATTTTAGCTAAAATGAGGGGGACAGCAAAGAAATAGCATCTATTGATACTTCTCCATGAGAAAAAACTTCCTTACCACTTCATGAAGCTTGTTCATAGAAATCCATTCCTTAGGTCCACAGAGATCAGACAAGATAGTAGCAGCAGATGAGATGACATCTTTCTCTTCCAACTGAAGCAATAGTTGATCATCTGCTTCCCTGTAAGATTTTGATCCTGCAGCACAATAAAACAGTTATTTGTCTTCAACATGCTCAAATTATTTTTGACAACACTTTGGAAGATATATTATATGCAAAATATGAGTGCACACAGGTTCCATGGAAAAAGCCTGAAATTCTACTAAAAGTGATGAACCAAGTAAGTACTAATAATGCAATATCTAAAGTAATAGAAACTAGGCATTTCATGATACTTAGGCATGCACTGATGCTCTTAACGACCTATAATGAAATGTTTTACACTGCAGGCAACAGAAAGCTATCTGTGTTTGCATTCTAACAATGTTTCAATCTTCCAGATCAAACATAGCTCTCGATTCAGATACTATTTCAAATAAAAAGATGGTGAGAATCGTATGCATTAGCTATGTAGACGTTAGCCCCACCAACAGCACAGTCCAAAATTATTGTTCAAAAAAAATTAAGTTTGTACATGTTAGGGAATTAGGATCTAAGAAGCAGATGCATTAAGAAGGAGACTTGCTATCCTGTCAGTAGACCAGAAATACAAACAACATTCACCATGGAACTATGATCAACAAAGAGCTATAGATAAGTTAGGAAACCTCAAGAAAAGGAACAAGAGTTTTGGTAACTACTCTTAGTAGACAAATAGAAACCTAAGAATCATATACAGGCTTACTGGAATGCCTAAAAAGCCTAGTCCTGCAAACTTACATCCCTTATTGTGTAAGGCCTAAGGACATGATATGTCTTGAAAATCATACACAGAAGTCAAGGAAATCAAGGAAACATATTTTCCTGCCATCACATTAAGAATCCTAAAGTTACTGAAGATCATATTTTGTCTAGCTTGAGGGAAGAAATCATATTTGATATTGATTTCATATATCTATTGTATCTTTCCTGACTGCAATAACTGCTATAATGTGGCATTACTGACACAATAGGCTGTTAAAGAAGGCTTGCAAAGAAAAAACATTGGCGATCCAAAGATACTGGCAATGTAGGATAATACCATACACAAAGGGGGTGACAGAACGATCTGAACATGCCCCAAAATAATACTACATTGCTGTCACCATTAAGTTGCAGTAAGGTGTAAAGTTTGACAACAACAAAGAACTTGAAATCCTTGAGCTGGAAGCAACAGTAATTTCACTAGCATCAAAAGATGCAAATGACACTAATCACCTCCTACAATTGTTGCAACACAAACCAATGTCCAGCCAAAGAAATAGCATACCAGTTGACAGACGATTATCAACAAAACTCGAGCAATCCTGAACTATTGCACATTAATCCCTCCTTTTCTACCACTTGCACATCCATCGGGACAAGAGCATCATCTCAACAATGAAACTTAGGATTGCCACCCATTCAATGAAAATGGTTCAGGATTGCCATCATAAGCGCAACAATACATAACAACGTAAAAATCATCAAGAAACCAGTTGCGAACAATACATAACAACGTAAAGACATAAAGAAATGAAGCACTATTACCACCAAATTCACTGCATGATGTATCGCCCATTTCATTGGAATATACAGAAAAAATTACAGCAAAAGCATGAAGAATGGGCTCGTCATCAATCAAATGAACTTGATAATGTAATCCCAATTCTCAAAAAACAAACTCCTTGTACAATCAGACACGTAGCAATTATCATTTCAGTATTTCACCAATCAAATGAACTTGATAATGTAATACCAATTTCCAAAAAGCAAACTCAATGTACAATCGGACAAGTAGCAATTCTTCAAATCCAACAGAGATCAAGAAATGCAAGAATTCAGTACCGTTATCCCCATCCCTCCGACGCTTCGCCGCTGCCACGGCCTCTCCCTGTTCATCCTCATCCTCGTCGTCATCAGATGGAGGCGGCGGGATCGCGCGCTGGACGGCGGAGGCACGGCGCGGGATGCCGGCGTCGAAGACGGAGCGGGAGGGGAGGAGGAAGTAGAACTTGGCGTCCCCCATCTGGAGGAGGTCCTGGGAGTCGAGCTTGACGGGGGCGGACCCGGGGACGTGGTGCACGCCCTCGACGAGGCAGCCGTTCTTGCCAAGCACCTCGAGCGCGAACCGGCGGCGCGGGAAGTCGTAGAAGATGCGCGCGTGGCGGCGGGAGACGTTCATGCCTCCACCGAGGGCGCCGAGGTCCACGTCGACGCCGTCATCGGCCTCCGGCGGCGGGGCGGCGGGGCCCTTGCTGCTGCGGCGGCTATGGCGACCGAGGACGATGGAGTAGGTCTGCATGTAGTACTCGAAGCATTCGCCCTGCAGCTTCGCGAATCCTACCTCCCGGTCCGACGCCGCCGGCGAGTCGGCGGCTGGGCGCCGCACGTTCCCCATGTGTGGCCGAGGAGGGGTTTGGGGTTTGGACCGTTTGATTCTGATTAGGGGGCTTATAGGGCAACGGTGCGAGGACGAGCAGACAAATCCTCTCTTCGATTGCACTGAGGCCTTGTTCACTTCCCCGTCCCAATCCAAAATATTTCCTCTTCCACCCATCACATCAAATCTTTCGACGCATGCATGGAGCATTAAATGTAGGTAAAAAAGATAACTAATTGTATAGTTTGTCTGTAAATATCGGGACGAATCTTTTGAGTCTAGTTAGTCTATGATTAAACAAATTTTGCCAAATAACAACGAAAGATGCTACAGTAACATTTCACTCACTTTTCGCGAAGTGAACGCAGCCTGAGACTATACCCGCCCGCCGGCGGCGATCAGGCGATACGACCAAAACCTTGAGCCAAACTAGCTATGTTGGGCTGCAACCGGAATTTAGGTCCGGCCCATATAGGAGTACAAACTACTGCCCATAAGCCGGGTGGTGTAGCACTTTGACATTTGTTTGAATTTATTACAAACTACTCCATTCGTTTCAAATTATAAGATATTTTGATTTTTTAGATAGCTTTTGCTAATACTTAAATATACACTAGGTCTAAATGCATAGCTAAAGTAATGAATAAAAAAAGTCAAAATGTCATGTAATTTTTTGAAACTAATGGAGTAATACACGGTATATCAAACTTTAGTTACAAAGTTATGTTTTGAAAGAAATTATCCATTGATCTTATTATAAAATGTATATGGTAGAAAACTTGGCCTTACATTTGCTACAATAAGAGGAATGATGTTAAGGAGAGATGTGCAATTTTATTTATATAGACATCAAGTTATTGTTTATGAAATGATCATTAGTTTGAGGATTTGAAGTATATCGGTATATGCTTTATGAGGAAGAAATAAGAATGCCTCAGGTGTTCACATATCTCTAATCATGTCCCAGATATCTCCCAAGATATGAGCTAATTTTGGAAGAATGGAAAGAGCAAGAGTGAGAGGAATAAAAAGGTCATGTCCGAAGAATCAAATTGTGACAATTCTAAAGAGAGTGACAACAGTTCTATAATAAAGAGCTAACCAGGAAGGAGAGGAAGGAACTAAAGAAGAGATTGGTTGAGATGAAGAAAGAAAAGGACTGCCCCACTGAGCATTGTGAAATTGGCACTAACCTTGACCATTTCGTGAAGGGTGCAATAGCCTTGCTTCCTCCTATATATGGTTTTTTCCTTTTTGGGCTTCCTTCTTCTGAATGGATTCATTCCTTACAGACATAGCCATGTATACATATCTATGTCCCATATGGTAGATATGTATCAAATATGTGTATAGTTTGTGCTACGACTTGAGTTGTATTAGGGGCTAGGATAGCGTTAGAGTCGAACTCTATATCGTAGGGGGCCATAAATATGAGGCAACCCCTGTTGTAACCATTAGACAACTTGGCGGCTGGTTTGGGCGGCGGCAAAGCCGCGGGAGTGACCAGATACTGGTGTAGCTACTTTTTATAGGGAGGAGCGCCCGTAGTCATGTTTTGATAATGTAGGCACATGTTGAACCTCTTTAAAAAACATCGTGCTTCGGTGTTGTTCTTGCTTGCGTATTTTCTTCTATGGTGTTTATGCTTCTGCGTTCTTTGATTAGTACATTCGTTTGGGTTTGGATCTAACCTTGCACTCTAACACCATATTTCTTCTCTGCTCCTTGGCTGAGCAATGGTTCCACAATAGTGCTACATGGTATTCTTCACCCTTTTGTCATACTCGACATCTACCCTTAGATGAAGTTGTGTTACCATTTGTCGTCCTGTGCAAAACAACACCAGTTAATCAAATAACCATGTCGTCTAAGAAACCAAATAACCATTGACTAGAACAACATTCAAATTGAAGGCATGCAAAATGTCAGGTTACTATATAAAAAACAACATGTTACCTCAAGGTGACACCCCAAAGAAGTGTCTACATGTGTGCTTAATTTCTCAGCATACCTTCCTCTATAATTAGTTAATTATAAGCAATGGTGACACCGTAGTTGAGTTCCCCTCTCCTCTCTGCACTCTTGAGTGATTGACATGTCCTACACATATGAAAGGTCCTAATATGGCTAGAGTGGAGGTGAATAGCATATTAAAATTTTACAAGATTAATAGCAATTTGATTAGTATGACAAACGGCGTAATGCAATTTTGCTTTAACTCTACAAGGGTTGCAAGCCACCTATTCAATCAATTTTAGTTGCTATAACCACTAAGCACACACAAGAGCTAAGTTGCTACTCACTAAGAGCTCTCAAACTTGCTACACTAAAGAGCTCCGCTAGATGAACTTAGGCTACAAAACAAGCTCTCAATTTTAGCTACACTAAAGAGCTTGCTACAACTAGTTTGCGGGAAAGTAATGGAGAGGGTGAGGTAATTATACCGCCGCGTCGAGGGATGAACCAATCACAATGTAGACAACCAATCACCGGGAAAAATCCAATTAATCACAAGATGGACACAAGATTTTTCTCCAGAGGTTCACGTGCTTACCGCCACGCTAGTCCCCGTTGTGTCGACCAACACTTGGTGGTTTGGTGCCTAAGAGGTGTTGCACGAACCTCGTCCACACGTTGGACACCGCAAGAACCGACCAAAAAGTGAGGTAGCTTAATGACACGCGCAATTCACTAGAGTTGCCTTTGGCGCTCCGTCGGGGAAGGCACAAGAACCCCTCACAATCATCGGGAGGTGGCCAAGAACAATCACCAACTCTTGCCACAACTCCTCCGTTGCTCCAAGCCGTCTAGGTGTCAGCAACCACCAAGAGTAACAAGAACTCCGCAGCCACAACGATCCCCAAGTGCCACTAGATGCAAACTCATAGGCAAATGCACTTGAAATCACTCAATCTCACTTTGGATTCACAACCAAGTAAGGGAGATGAGTGGAAGGGAGTATGCTCAGCTCAAGAGGATGTCATGATGATCAAAATGCCAAGAGAGTGAGCCCTAAGCCGGTACCTTTCTATTTATAGAGCCCTCAATGAAATAGAGTTGTTGCTCTGCATGCGGGGTGACCGAATGCACCACAGTGTCTGGTCGGGTGAGTCCGGTCATCCGATGCTTGACATGTGTCAAAGAGTTTAACTACGCGCATTGGAGTCAAATAGCCAAAATAGGTCAGTGCTCAGTCAAATATGTGATCGGACGCACCAGACAACGACCGGACGCATGGCCGTCGAGTTCGGTCACGCGCGCACCCGTGAGGCCCGGCCGAAGACCTGACACATGAGAGAGTGACCGGACGCACTGCCCGGCAGCGTCCGGTCAACTCCAGTAAGCCTCCCAAGAGAGGTTTCAACGACCGAACGTGCCCGGTCAGTGATGACCTGACGCGCGCAGCATTCGGTCATCCTCTCTCTACCGTGCGCTCTCCTTCGCTGACTAACCAGACGCGCCCGGGGTGTGTCCGGTCAGCCCGACACCAAAGTTTGATCACTGTTGTCTCCTCCTTTTTCTTTTTCTAAGTCTGTGACCGCTTCACCCTTGCTTCCAACTCGCTAACCACAAAGTATAGAACTTGTGTGCACGTGTGTTAGCATTTTCAAAGTATTTTACAAGGGTCACATGTTAGCATACTAGGTCCCTAAATGCAATGCATGAATCATGTCACCTAGTGGCACTCGATAAACCGTTTAGCCAAAGATTTCCCCTCTTTATAGTACGACTATCGATCCTAATTCACTCGCACACTCTATGGTGTCTTGAGTGCAAAACAAAAATGGCCCTATTGCTTATACCTTTGTCTTAAGTCCATTTCTGTTTTTCTCTTTCTTCTTTTCCAAATGTGAAGCACTTGATCATCTTTTGGTCACCTCCATCACCATGACCATCATCTAGCTCCACCACTTGGCATGAGACTTATCATTTTATGTCTACACACTTAGCACAATGATTAGCCCCTATGTTTCATCAATTATCTAAAACCAATCTAGGGCTTTCAACATATATAAAAAAACTAAGCTCCAAATCAAATTTCATGAATCTAGACGAATAGAATGTAGCTAGTGCTCCAAACCTAGGCCCAACCTACACACATAGCATAAAACCTTATTGCTTGAATAGTATGAAAACAACCCTAACCCCAAAATAGCATAAGTAGAAAGAGTAGGCCCCAAAAGGCCAAGATTCATCTACAACTTTAGGCCCAACATCTAACAAATAACATAATTGTAGGCACCAAATAAGTTGAATAACTCAATCTTGGACCCCAAATTGGTTTCAAAACTAGATACAACATGAATTACTAACCGTGACATTTGGTTGCCATTGTAACACCCTAGGTGTTTGGCTTCCTTAAGTGCATTGCATTTCATAAGCATTAACATTAATCATCTAATTCCAGAGTGTGAGCATCATTCATTTCATGCATGAGCTTACACTACTAGAAATGTGTTAATCAATGACGATTCACTCGTGACAATTACTAATTTCGTCACCGAATACTGGCATTCGATGACGAAATGTGTAGGTTCGTCATTAGTCACAAGTGACGGAGCTTTGGCACGAATAATAATGACGAAAACAAATGAATCGTCATACAATAACAAACCTAAATCGTCACTGATTGTTTAGCTCGTGTACCACCTCGAGGACATGGGTCCAGCTGGAGCTGCAGCCTGCCGCCTTCATTTTTTGGGAAAAAATAGCTCATTGAGTGAGCTTTGAAAACGTGACCTCTGTTAGGTTGGTAGGTGCCTTACCACTAGGGCACTCTACCTCTTGTGAATTGTGATAATGGTATGCATATTTTTTTATTTGTAAACTTACAATATGGTAATTGAATTATAGATGATGACGTGGCGCCGTGGTCCCACTAGCGGGTCCCACACTGAGGACGTGGCGGTGCAGTTCCACCATCGGGTCCCACGTCGATGACGTGGCGATACGGTCCCACCAGCGGGCGAAACAGCGAACACGTGGCGTTGCGGGCCAAGGGGCCAGGTCCACCAGCCGCGTGCCCCTCCTTTTAATTTTCGCAAAAAGAATACCCCCGCAGGGGGATTTGAACTAGAGACCTACTGATACAAAGGGAGGAGGCATTAGTTACCAATGGAACTATGAGCCGCGTGTGTTAATGGCAAGCATATTTTCTTATTTGTACGTACCAAATGGTATTATATTTTTAGTGTTAATGGGCCTTACGTGCGTGGCTGCTGGTCACGTAGCCATAGGTGCGTGCGTAGGTAGGTTTCGTGCCGCCGCCGTAATTTTTTCTCTTGGGAGACCTAGTGCTCAGACTGGAGATTACCGTGCGTCGCTCGTCGCTGGCCAGTACCAAGCTGGCGATCGCCATCTCCTTCTCGGTGCGTCCACGCCGACACCGTCGTTGTCAGTCGATCGGTCGACCGTCCGTGCTCCGCCATATCAGGTGAGATTCAAATAATCGTTCTTTGTTCTTCGGATGTTCATAAAAAGTCTACAATGAGCGGGACATTTAGAGGATATGTTGTTAATCCATGAATTAAGTCTTATTACTGAATTAGTAAATAGAGTTACCAAATCGTGTATGATTTTTTTTTTGAAAGGCCTTAAATCCTAGATTCGCCACTACGCGCGTGGGACAGAGAAGTGGCGACGGCGAGAAGAGCTGCGCGTGGCGCGCGAGCAAAGAATTGCCGAGTACAAGGTTTAATTTGTTTAGCAATTATTTTTATATATATGCATGTCTTTGATGTGTTTTTGAATTTTGTTTACTTTATTACTGGAATTTAAGGACTAAGAGCAAAGTTTATTGTACTGTCAAAACAGATGGATAGAAGCTGGATTTTTAGGGCACCATTCACACCTGCATATGTGAAAGGAGTTGAAGAGTTCATGGAATTTGTTCGTGAAAGATACCCCAAAGACAGCCAGATACTTTGCCCGTGCAGCAGATGTCTAAATCAAAAAAATGTGGTCTCAACATGATGCAAGTGACCATATACACATTTATGGAATGTCAGCTACGTACACCAGGAGGGGGAATGGCCAGGATCCCTCCGGGATTCTGGGCTGCCAAAGTAGGGCTTAGTTGGAAACAGTTTAAGTAAGACTGCGCACAAGAACTAACGAAATTACTTGAATGGCGCATTGGTAAGGCACTCTGAGTTTATCCCTGAGCTCCTGGGTTCGAACCCAACAGGAGCCAAATTTTTTTGTTTTCCCACGTTTTTTATGTTTATTACTTTTCTATATTTGTGTATATTTATTTTTTGGCAGATTTTGACTTAATTAGTACTATATTATTGCTTAATGATTTATCTCATAGAATTTGAAACATCTTATTACATTTTTTTTACCTATTATTATACTAATTTGATGAATGACTAAAGGATAAAAGCTTTAAGGTACCTTGTGTCTAAGTGAGAGTTGTTCATGCTTATACAAGATATGTAGTACCATCTTGTCAAAATCATTTTAATTTTTTATGGGATGTTTATGGAACCAAACTATGATGTTGTGTGCATCTATGCAAATTTCTGACCAAGTTTACCTATTATAGTAATTTTTTGTTGGATTAGTGAAGGATAAATGTTAAAATACCCTAAGCTAGCCAAAAAAAATCTACAAACTTTCATGGACACCTCACTTTGGTGTATAATGTTGACAAAAAAGTTTCAACTAATTCGAGAAAGTGGTCATGCACATCCTTCGAAAGGCATATATGTCTAACATATATCCTTATAACTAAGTGAGAGATGTGTATGCTTCTACAAGATGTATAGTCCAGTTTTGTCGAAATCATTTGAAACTTTAATGGGATGTTTATTGAGCCAAACAATGATGTTGTGTGCATCTGTGAAATTTTTTGACCAAATTTACCTATTATAGTAATTTTTTATTGGATTAGTGAAGGATAAATGTTAAAATACCCTAAGGTAGCCAAAAAATTCTACGAACATGCATGGACACCTCACTTTGGTGTATAATATTGACAAAAAAGTTTCAACTAATTCTAAGAAAGTGGTCATGCACATCCTTCGAAAGGCATACATGCCTAACATATATCCTTATAACTAAGTAGGAGACGTGTATGCTTCTACAAGATGTATAGTCCAATTTTGTCAAAATCATTTGAAACTTTAATGTGATGTTTATTGAGCCAAACAATGATGATGTGTGCATCTGTGCAATTTTCTTACCAAATTTACCTATTATAGTAATTTTTTGTTGGATTAGTGAAGGATAAATGTTAAAATACCCTAAGCTAGCCAAAAAATTCTACAAACTTTCATGGACACCTCACTTTGGTGTATAATGTTGACAAAAAAGTTTCAACTAATTCTGAGAAAGTGGTCATGCACATCCTTCGAAAGACATATATGCCTAACATATATCCTTATAACTAAGTGAGAGATGTGTATGCTTCTACAAGATGTATAGTCCAGTTTTGTCGAAATCATTTGAAACTTTAATGGGATGTTTATTGAGCCAAACAATGATGTTGTGTGTATCTGTGCAATTTTTTGACCAAATTTACCTATTATAGTAATTTTTTGTTGGATTAGTGAAGAATAAATGTTAAAATACCCTAAGGTAGCCAAAAAATTCTACAAACATGCATGGACACCTCACTTTGGTGTATAATGTTGACAAAAAAAGTTATAACTAATTCTAAAAAAAAGTGGTCATGCACATCCTCTGAAAGGCATACATGTCTAACATATATCCTTATAACTAAGTGGGAGATGTGTTTGCTTCTACAAGATGTATAGTCCAATTTGTCGGAATCAACTAATTCTGATAAAATGGTCATGCACATTCTCAATATTATACTAATTGAAAATATAGCAAAAAAATATGAATATAGAGAAATAAAGAAATTATAAACACAAAAAATATAGCAATACAAAAACAATTGGTTACCATAGGGTTTTCAAGCCCGGGAGCTCGGGCCATGCCAAAATAAAAAAAAAATTAGCGCGTCATGGAGGGAAAAAATGCCGCCAAAAAATTGAGTGGCCTAAAACTGATTACCCCTAATTTAGCCATCCCAATCCCTCGTCCCCCAACCACTCGTCCTCTCTTCCCCCCACACTCCGCACCCCCACGCACACATTTCCCCAACCCTGGCCGCCACCGCAGGAACTGAACCATCGTCACCGAGCTGCTTCCTCGCCCGCGAGCTGCGTCGTCACCGCCATCAATCGCCGCATCCACCTCTCTCATCGCCCCATGAAACTATCTCGCCCCATCCACCTCTTTCTCGCCCGAACCTAACCCTAACCCCGCCGGGTTTTGGGTCGTCGCCGTGGACGAGGGTGACGGCCATGAGGTGACGCCCACCGCCGACGTCCACTAGGTGACGACCACCGCAGACGACCACCTCGTGTACATCCGCAATGGTGACAACCAAGCGTGGAGGTAGTAAGAGACTGGCACAACAAGATCAAGGTAACCATTTGGCAATTTGTCTTCCCAGATTTGCCCAGATTTTACTCTGCAGTTAGTTTCTTGCACTGAACTGATAGATGTAGAGTTCATGTCCCCAAACTGAACGTACTTGTCCCCAAACTGGCACTGAACTGAACATACATGTCCCCAAATTGATAGATGCATTTATTTTCTTGAACTGAACTGATAGATGCCGTTAGTTTCTTGAACTGAACTGATAGATGCAGTAAGTTTCTTGAACTAAACTGATAGATGCAGAGTTCATCTCCCCAAACTAAACGTGCATGTCCCCAAACTAATAGATGCAGAGTTTCTTGCTTTGTCTTTCTTGCAATGGCACTGAACGTACATGTCCCCAAACTGAACTAAAATATAGAACCAATAGATGCAGAGTAGAAATTATAAGCAATCACATATATGTCAAGTGCAGGTAGAAGGTCAGCTGAGTGTTGTCCATGTTCTTGTTCCTGTAGCAGTAATAAAATAGGCTTGATTATATGTCTAGGTGGTCCATGTACTTGACTTTACTGCCACCTAGGAGGTTCCACACATCAGCTGTCCATGTACTTGACTTTACTGCTATCCTGTTGGTCTCTTGGATTATATGTTTATGTGGTAGTGAAATATTTGGATAGTAAGACAATGGATCATATGTTCATGGATTATATATGGATTATATGTTTTACTGCTATGCCTTGGATATTTGGTTTCACTACTAACCTGAATTGACTAACTAACTATGGAATTGTCACATGACTAGGGGCGCTTGGCCATTAACGATAAAGACAAGGCAACAGAGGAAGCTTGCACCAATGTGCTGCGCTCTGGGGTGCGGCAAATGCGTCATCGGCTCAAGAAGAAATACTTCAATGGTGTACCTGCAAATGAGATTCCGACAACATCTCCAGTTTCTTACACGGAAGATAAGCAGTGGAATGAACTAGTTGCAAAGTGGAAAGATCCAAAGAACATGGTATGAGTATCCTTTCATATTCTCTTTCTCATTCAGTTTGCAAACGATCTTCTCATTTTAAACCTATGATCTAACCTAACATTCTTCATCTCTTTTTTTAGCAAACAAGTGAAAAGAACAAGCGGAATCGCAGTAAAGTCAAGTATCATCAGAAGACGGGTTCTCGCAGCTATGTGGCACACTTACATGCATATGTAAGTAAATAGTACCTTGTACATATTTGCACTGAACAACTTATTCTGCATTTGATCTGACAAATCTTTGCTGTAATTGATTCTCTATGACACAGAAGCAGAAGAGTAACAATGCAGAACCAAGCACTGAACAAAATGAAGAACTTGATGTGGTGGAGGCCTTCAAGTCCTAACAGTACCTAACTACAGCCAAGTCTCTAAATCCCATGCTTTTAGTTATTCTCATGTGCTTTAGTTTGTGTATTATCTGCTATACTAGCTGAAGGCTATTCTTTTAACTTAGAACAATCTGAACTTATTGTTTCCACATGCTAGGTGATTCCAGATTGTTTCATTGTACACTAGCTGTGCTTTATGTCAGTAAGAACCCAACTGCAGTTTACATAATGTTCCACATGACAAATCATTTAAATTGTACAACAATCTGTCCATTTTGCTAGGTTTACTTCTACCTCTCTCTAGCACACATCTTCCTGTTTATATTTTTTAATACACATCTTGTGTGATATTTGCACCTCAATTTAATGCAATAAATATTAACTAATTATGGGTCATTGATGTTTCAGTCAAATATGAAAGCTTTGAGGGTAGAACCTGTTGCTGAAGGTGAGACAGGAGTATCTAGTGTGCAGGTTGTGTCCCAGGTGCTCTCCAAGAACAGCTCAACCTGTACAAAGATTACTCTGGGTACTTCCATACCAACACTGAACAAAGCAGCCAGCTTTACATTTGCTAACATATTCAGTTGCTCTCAGCTCCTCTCAGGTGGCTACAATGAACATATTTAGTTGCTCTCAGCCAGCCTTACATTTGCAAAACAAATTTCTTCCAATGATACCTGATGTTTCAGTTATAATGTGTTTTTCTTCTGCCTAATCAAACTAACTGCTCCACTTGTTCCTACTGCATGTTTCTGCTCTATAGTGTCATGTTATCCAATAATGTGTGGAATTTATAGTTAATATACTTTGCTCTTCTTGCAGCCGCTTCTTCGACATAAGCTACTCGTACTTGCTGATCGGTGCTGGTGATTTTGTGTATGCAGTCTGTGTTGTTGCTGGTGGGTGGCAATTTCCTCTGATCTTCAGTCAACTGAGATGAAAGTGCTGTTGCTGCTGGGTGGCAATTTGCTATGATCTTCAGTGAACTGAGATGAAAGTAGTAGTTCGAATGTGATGTCAAGTGACTTTTATATAATGTGAACCGAGTTTAGTGTTATGGGTCATTCGAATACTGGAACAACTAATAATAGAACTGCTAATTTATAGAAGCTTTTGGTCATGTGCGGACTATATTTCTATTTTGTATTGAAATCTGCATGTGCACATGTGATGATTCTATAATTGTTTTGGTGACAAATTTGTAACCACATCTGTGACGAAAAAGTTAGTGTACAGGTGCGCCACATGGCACATAAAAACTGACACCTGGACACCCACGTCACTGCCAGGTCAGCTGACACATGGCAGGACATGTCATCTACAATACACGTCAGCCGCCGCGTGGCACGACACATCAGCGACCACGTGGCAGGACACGTCAGCTGCCGCGTGGCATGACACGTCAGCGGCCACGTGGCGGGACACGTCAGCCGCCACGTGGCAGGACACGTCAGTTGCCAGCGGCCATGTGGCAGGACACGTCAGCCGCCACGTGGCAGGACATGTCAGTTGCCCGCGTGGCAAACGTCGTTTGGCAGCCTGACAGAGCAGCATGTTATGACGAAAACCGGGGTACATCGGTGACGAATAGGATTCGTCATTGAATGAATTCCATTCGGTGACGATGGCTATTTTGTCATTGAATGAATTCCATTCAGTGACGAAAATAGTCGTTTCGTCACCGTGGTCAATCAATGACGCTCATTCCATGACGAAACTATTTTCGTCACAAGTTCGTCATAGAAGACCTTTGGTGACGATTTTGGAGTCTTCCGTGACGAAAGGAGAGCGTCATTGATGAGCACTTCCCTAGTAGTGTTATAATATGTGAAACATGCTTTTGAAACATTGCAACATGTGTTTATATTTCATGTGAATTATGAAGTGAGTAGTGCAACACCCAAGTGCCACATGTGCAACTTCCTTTTGAGACATGCTAACCACTTTAGTGTAACATGATTAGCAAGTGCTATGCAACACACTCATGCAACATGTGCAACATGAGCTTGCAACATTTGGGGTGAAATGTTGATTTGCTTGTTTCAAAGTATGTGACACTAGGAATTTTGTGCAACCAATGTGTAGAGTGGCTAATTAGGTCTTATAGCACCTTAATTACATTTAGGGTAAGTAGTGGAGCAATGTTCATGTTGACCAAAATTACCAAATTGCCCTTCCAAATGTTGTTGACTAAGTTTGGACCCCTAGAGTGATCAGGTTTGACCAATTAAAAAGTCTAGCTTAGAAATCTTGCATGGAGGAGCAACCTTAAGCAAAGTTGTAGAGAATTTCATAAGGAACAAAAGTTCTAATATGGCCATCTCATGAAAATGACTAGAGCATGGTCAAAAATGGCCCACAAGTCAGTCTTAGAAGCTGTTTTGTGACTTAGCCATTTTGACTAAGTGTTGAGCTGTAAACCGTTTCACTGTACCTCACTTTGACAACTTGTAACTTACAAACCAGGCCGAACCAGTCCAAGCTCCAATTGACAAACTTGTAGTCCTCATATAGCTCTACAAAATTGATGTTATCATCTTTTGCTGACTCAAGCTAGATTAGGAGATGTGGAGGCTGGAAAAATCGCTGTCAGTCGGCCAACGTAACTGAAACCAGAGTTCTAAACTCCATCATCGCCGATCGGTGGCAGGGTGTGCTCGATGTGTGGAAGCCACGCGCCGGCCGCCTGGTGACTTGGGGAGGCGTTGTCGGGCTCTAGCAGGACCACGCGGCTCCCAAATTCTCCGCCTTGGCCTCACTCCTTCACCCACTCGCACGGAGAGCACGAGGTTGCCACCGCCATCACCATTGCCGACCCGGAGCTCGCACTCGAGCGTCACAGCCTCACCACCGCCCCATTCTTCAATCCACCTCGGCCACAGTTCCGCTAGGGACACCACCATCTCCTCCACCTCTTCCTTGAGCTCAGCGAGTCGAGGTATAGTCACATTGCCGACTTTTCCCCACCTAGAGCTCACCGGAGCGCTGCCACTCTTGCGGTCCTCCGTGGCCAGAGCTTCACAGCACGCCTCCATCCTATCCCACCCTCGTTTCATCCTTCTGGTGTCCTATAGTAGCTTAGGTGAAGATGTCATCTCGCGGTTTGAGCTGTAGGGGTCGGAACGGGAGGTGAAGTTAGCGCACTCTCGCCGCGGTCGCCATTGCCGCAAGGACGAGCTTCCTTCCATTCGCTCTTTGTGGCTGGCCTTTGGCCGAGTTAGGGTGTGCATGGGGTGCGCCATTGGTCGTAGTGTGTCCTCCGAAGGTGTAGTACCCTATCTCCTCGCCGTCTCACCGGAACGTGCCCCGCACTGGGCGCGTCCGCCATGACCGCACCTCGCCGGAGTTGAGCGCCACCGTGGCTAGCCCCTGCTGGTCCGTCTCCGCTCCGTGAGCCAGGCTTTTTAGGTGTACTTGAGGTCGGTGAAGCTCGTACCGGGCTTGGATTGGCCGTAGATGGCCGAAGCTGGCCGACGCAGCTCCGCCGGTCACCGCCGTCTGCCACCGCAGCGGATAGCCCCTCCCCAAGCCGGTAGAGTCTAGGTTTGTTGGCTCAATCAACGCGGGAAGATGAGGTGAAGACCGCGGTGCCCGTAGTCTCGCCGGAATCGTCACCGCCGACGAACTCCAGTCACCGACGTCCTCCTCTGCTCCCTCTCTCTGACCGGGGGGCCCGCGCTGTCAGGCACGCGCGCGGGCGGGAGCCTGAGCAGGCCGCAAGCTGGGCCGCACTGACGGGTCGGCCGGCCCAGTGCCCTTTTTGATTTTTGAAAAATTCAGTTTCTTTATCATTTTTACAGATTTAATTGATGTTTGTGATTTTTATATCTAGGGTTTGGTAGATCCAAAAATTATGATCTAAATTTTGTTGGGCTCCAAATAAAGTGTAGCTTGTAGGAAAAATATCAAATGCTTATGTGATATTTATTTTCTGGAAGAATTAATTAGGGTTTTGAAATATATTTTAAATTACATGCAAACTTGTTTAAATCATATCTTGAGCTTATATGTTCCAAAAATTATGAAATTAGGTGAGTATGTTATTTCATATATATACTAGCTCTGGTAAAAGTTTGGATCCTATTGCTTGAGTAGTTTTCAAGTTATGATGTTATCATTTTATATTAGGAGTTACTTGAATGAATTTTCATAATTTTTCTATAGTTCCAGTAAAGGTAAATTTTGGGAGTGTTATTCTTAGGGTAGAATGATACTAGGAAAAATATGAAATCTGTTGTTTGACACTTTTCAATAGGGTTTTCTATTTATGCAAAAATCAGACTTTTTGGCTTGTGAATTTTGTGTAGAGAGTTTCTTTGAATAACTTTAGTTCAAATTTTTACAGTAGCCTCCTAGTAGGCCAAGGAGCCTCCTGTAATTTTTATAGAATTTTTCTAATCAGTTGCATATAAGTTTAATTTTCCACTTAATTAATTAAGTAAATTAAGAAAGGGGTTAAAATAAATGTTCTGGGTTGACACCACTTACTTTCTGGAGTTTTCATGACATGAGTGAACTAGTGGTATCATTGGTTTGGTCATAGGGAAAGTTTGACACATGAATAAATATTTAAATTTCACATTTTTAGGTTCTCTGGACAGCTGGTAGCAATTTTAGATTTTAACTTTGATAAAATTGTTTGATGGGAAACTTGTGAATACCAAAGTGGTAGTAAACTGGTTAAACTAACTTGTGTTGAAATTTGATGGCATTTGGCCTAGTAGTCTAGGAGTTATAGCTGTTTAAAGTGGATATCCAGAAATGACTG
Organism: Saccharum hybrid cultivar R570; assembly: GCA_038087645.1. Lineage (NCBI taxonomy): Eukaryota > Viridiplantae > Streptophyta > Magnoliopsida > Poales > Poaceae > Saccharum > Saccharum hybrid cultivar. Next base: position 1,678,678 of record JAQSUU010000704.1, on the reverse strand, counting down.
GTCTCTATTTGGAGAGGACAGATTTCTGGAACTTTAGAATTTTGACTAGGCAAACTTTGTAATTAAGTGTTGAGGTCTGAAAATAATTTGTAGAGTATTTTATAAGCGTTCCAGATTATCTTGTATCATGGCTTTAGGAATTGGGAATCTCCAGTTGTAATAAGAATATATAGCTGCTGTCCAGAATATGTTGTTACGATATTTGATGATTTGTTGTTGGTAACCTAAGTAATGTTGTTCTTATGATTTTTAGGTGTTAGGGCCTTAACTGAAGAGGAATATTTATACATTAGGTTGTGTAGATTAGGTAAGTACTTCTCCACCGGAGAAGAGATTTGCACGTAATATTGAAGTAATTTGAATAGAATACTTAAATTGCTGCAATGCATTCCATTCCGAGCATATTGCATTCATTATGCATCCATGAAATTTATTATGCATTCATGCAATAGGTGTATCGGAGGGGGTGATACTCCTCGAGTTCGAGGGAACAGTTCTGGAGGAGGACTAAGAGCAGCCGGGAGAACCCGAAGAGGCAGCCAACGAAGGACACGCCGTTGACGAGCTACCTGAGTGCCCTGATCACCGCCCGTCCTCTTTTCTGAAAGGCAAGCCCGGTGCATGCTGACCTAATTGTTTTAAATATAAATCTTGAGTACTTTTACTTATTCACTGCATTAAGTTATAGGAGTTGTATGGAAACACTTGTTGCATTACACCTGTCCTTGTCCAGATATCATACTTAAACCCTAAATTAGGTTTAGGCCCGTGTTAATGCTTAGCCCTGCTTAGTCTGGTAGAAGTCGGGTGATTTCCGGTCATCCGCAAGATGTAGGAATGGGTCACGAGTGGCTATGATGGCTATCGTGGATGGAACCATGCCTAAAAATAAATTTGAGACCGGGCGGGAGTTCGATAGTGCAGCCGCAAGACACTTCACGTCTTGGGTGCGGAGCTATGCCCGTCTGAGTCGTTTAAGGACCGATTCACTGTACGTCCTTGAGTCATGTTGAACGCAGTCTAACACTTAGTTGGTCGGATAAGTCGTTTCGACCGTGAATCCGAGTAATATAGTTCAGGCCGGGAATCGACTGGTAGGTCGCATCTTGGAGGAGAGAAACGTTGTGCTTGGGGACATTGGCGTGAGTCCAAGGGGGGTTAGAGTCCCTAGCACCTGACAGAGTGTCGCCCTTGGGGATGCGGCATCAGTCGGACCCGCGGCTCCTGAACTGTACCAAAGGTGACCTGAGCAGCCCTCGTCAGGCGTGACTCGGTGAGTGTTAGAAATACCCCTCCAGCTGGATAGGAATTCGATTCGAATCGACGTCGCTCCCGGTTAGTGAGCACTTGACTTGAGCAGCGGCAACGTAGATCTCATTAAATTGAACAGATGGTTAAGAGAATGATATAATGTTGTCGCAAATTTTATACCTGCTATGGATATAATAATATGATTGTTTGATTATAATCAAGTGATTGCTTAGTACATGTGCTAAGATAGCTGGTAGGTTAATGCTAAAATAACTGCTAGTACAGGTTAAAAGAGTTTAAATTACTTATGCTTTTCTGCAAAGGTAATGTCAGCCAGCTCCACTTATAAAAGCCTTGCATGATCCTTGGTGTCTCTTATTTTCCGTTTCGACGGGTAAGTCGAGCTGAGTACATTCCCGTACTCAGGGTTTATTCCCTTCTGTTGCAGATGACATGCTTTATCAGGGCTTCTGCAAGACCTGCCTCCACCCCGCGGGTGACGAGGACTAGATCACTCGGGTATGATCGTCTGTTAGTTTCTTTCCTTAATGCTTTTGTGGGATGGTGATCTGTAATACTGGCAGTAGTATTTGAACTAAATGCGTGTGTTATGCTTCTACTACTTTATGAACTTGGTTTATAATAATTTGCGACTCCGTGTGCTGTAAGTGAACTTTCACTCTACTTATGAAATGTAACGTGTGATGTGTATGTTGAATGATGCGATTTTAGTTGTAAAAGAGTTGGTTTGAAATCCTTCGTGGTTTCGATTGACTACCGGAATTATATGGGCTCAAGTTCGAAGATTTGAGCGTTTCGGCGCTTGTTTTTGTACTTGTGCTCTTATAATTTGGTCGGTTCTGTTACAGCCATGCCATGCTCAGAGTCCTTGTTTGAAGCTACTTGACATATATTGCCCTTTTCGCTTGCCACCCCCTTCTCTCCTCTAGTTGGCACCATCACTGCACTTAGATTCAAGAAAGGCGGCGGGAGGTGGATGAACAAGTGGTTACAGGTGTAGTGCGGTGCGATTTTTAGGGTTACAATATGAGGATGTTGGGATGGGTTAAGACTTGCGAGCTAGGCCGGCCCGGTTTGGCCAATGCAACGATGACCGCCATGGGGCATGGGTCTAGGTGTGACACAAGGCAAAATGAGATGGGCATTTTCTATCTACAGTTGGTCACAACTCACGAGTTGGATCAGACCAGTTTAGCCTATGTGAGGATGTGCTCCAAGTGGTATTGGCCTAGGTGCGATGTGGCAAGTCACAATATGTTGTCTATCTCTATATATTTATGGAGATGTGAACCCCTTAGTTAGATACATGGAAGTTATAGTAATATCTTACAAGGAATCAAAATAGGATTATTAGTTCTAAAATAAAGGTCGTTCATTAAACTCTACCAGATAAGTGGACAATGATCTGCATTCTATATATAGGTGGCTATGTGCTTTCATCTCCAACCTAAATTGTTGCTTTGTATTTGATTTATAGGTAAACAAAGTTTTTATGCCCTCTAATCGCTTTAAGTTCCAATACTAGAGAACTTACCTACCCTAATGAACTTTTTTAGATGAAGACTTACACCATCGAACTAATGAAATAGGAGACATTACGCCCCTGCACTCATTGAAGATGGTTGTCATCTAACATGTCATTCGCTTTTTCCCAGTGGACCTATATGTCTAGGCGATTAAGCAAGTCAATTAACATGGCCATGAAAACATTGAGTGTCGTTTTAATCACGGGTCACGCCGATAATATAGAGGAACAAAACTTAGAAGACATTCAACGTTTAAGCGTAATCCAAGTTTGAGGTATATGGTTGGCATTATTATCATTATCCTAGCAAATATCATTGCACCAGAACAAAACAAAACTAGTGAACTCACTAGTAGCAAGTCTAACTCTATGCTCTTCATGTACTAATTAAGTGAGAATTGATTTTTTGTTCAACAACAAAGTATGCCCCAAAGATCATAGTACCAACAAAAGCAAGCATTGTAATGTTGGTTTTAGAAAAGGGATAATTATTACCATGATCGATATTACCTCTCATCCTGCAACGATTATGATGTAATATTTTCGACAACCATGTGTTGCTCGCCTCATGACGTGACATCCTTATCACCATTACCATCATCTTTAGCCTTCAAGTCATCATTGACAACGTCATCATCATATCTATTTAGGTGTTGTTCATGTTATCGATGATGCTCAACATCTTCAATCTACTTGACCAAAGGGTTGAGAGTTCGCATGATGTCATTAAGCTTTCCATCAATGAAGTGCGCTCATTTTGAATATGCTTTGGAGGTTGTCCTTGGACACACACACTCATTGAGCAGTGGGAAAAGCATCTTCCCTAGTTCCTTTACCTAACATTGTTACTTTGGTACGCTTCGAATCCTTATGGGGAAGTCTATAAATTATACGACCCTTCTCAAAGGAACCATACGTGAGACTCTCGCCTCATACAGCTCTGTCCTGGAAATAGGGCCCCCTTTCCTTTGACCAACGGGTCCTCGAACCCATGGGGGCTACGAATCATTCATTGAATTTATCAGCATAGGTCGTAGAATCAAATATTGACGGTGAGTGACCACTAGATCTGTCGATCGAGACCTTGGTCTTCCTGCAGTGTGATAGGCTTTTGACTCTCTCTCTCTCTATGGGCTTCTGGCATTAGCCGAGGGAAATGTTTACAGCCGAGCTCGTGTGAAGTGTTTTCACAGATGTCTTGTTCTTGGCTATCAAAAGGGAGAGCTAGGGACAATTGATACACATATTTTGATCCTTTCGTTACGGGAGGAATAGCTTCGCATCATATTGTTGCAGGTACTTTGGGCTAGAAAGAAGAAGACAACACAAAAATATTATCCCTACCAACTACTAGGATGTGGTCAAAGAAGTAAGGCACACAACTCTCAAGTGTCTTACCACGGGCTTACAAGTGTTCTTACCAACGTAATAGGTAGTGCAACCGATGGTTGGTTGTGATACCTAGTGTAGAGCTTGAGGGTAATAGATGCAAGGTGAATCTGTACTTGATCAGAAGAATGTGGAACTTGGACAAGCACTACATTGTAGCAATGGATTAGCAATAGTCATAGTAGATTAGCAAAACTAAATAAAGATCTAAAGTACTAGTCATAGCTGCTAGTCTAAGATGCATCCTTAGATGTACAACAACAAGTTGAAACAAAGGACTAAGAAAGGATTCGGAGATAGTACCAAAAGAGTGCTTGTTTTGCCTCTTTTTCTATTTTTCCAATGTTTTTGTTTGATTTTTCTTCTCTTTTTTCTTTTATTTTCCATCTTTTTCCTAGGGATGTTCGAATCACTCACAAATGATCAAAAACAAAGAATAGAGAAAAGAAAGCAAGAAAAAATTTAAGAGGCAAAAACAAGAAAAACTAGAAACCGAGATTCCAACTTTCAGGGCCATTTTGAGAGCCTAAACAATTGATTTTAGGGGTCAAAATACCCAATATGGCTTTTTCATAGCAGCCTCAAACTTTATCTTTTCAGGAGAAAAGAATGTCTGATTTTGACTTCATATGCAAAACTTATGTTTGTTTTAGTGAACAGTGGTCAAACAAGGTTTTCACGGCACATACCTCGCTTCAATCTTGGGGTCAGGCAAGGCTTCCTTATTACCCAAATTACCCAACATTAGATCACAGTTGAGCAAAACTTTTCAACAAGAGAAACAAACCTAGGGCAAAGCTTCACATGTATATGAAAGTTTGCAAATTAGGTTTCGCTAGATGAACAAGGAGGGCTACGATGCACAGGCGAAACACACACGGCAGGTTGCAACCTAACTGGGGCTTGCGGAGTGAGAATTCACACAAGGCAGCTTGTGGGGGCAAGTCAAGTGAGTGGTGGCTTGACTTGCTATTGGAGAGGGTGGATATGAGACATCGACGTGAACCAAAACAACATGGGCGATTGAAGTATATGACAAAAAAGAACTAAACCAACAACTAGACATGATCACAGACACAAACGCAACAAACCAAATCAGAAACATAATTGCAAGGAAACAAGAGGGCTATAGTACAGGAATATGTGGGTGTTTTTCCTAGATTTTTTGTAGACTCGGTAAAGGAAAAACATAACCAATCTAAAGGAAAAAACAAAGATAAAACGAGCAACCTAAAATTTGATACCACTTGACGGAGGCGTTGGGCCAATCTTCTGAGAGGTATGATAAGTCAATTGATGGAGAACTCAAGATTCATGTTCTGGGATTCTAATCAAGTATGATTCGAATCCGTATAGCCGCTACATCACTGTTCTCTTGATTATCAATCATGCACAACACAATTGACCATGCCAACTGCCAAGAAGGCTTTTTCGACAAGCTAATCAAGAACACAATCAAAAACGTAAAATGACATAATCTAATATTGCAATCAGGGATGAAGTATTTCAAACTGAATGGTTTAAGTTCTTGAATCGAAAGGACTAACCGACACAGTCGAAAAAGAACAAGAACAGGACCCTGATTCACAACAGTGCAACTCGGCATTACAAGTGCCATAAAGAATGTCTGTTTCACGGTCAAAATTAGAACTCAACAAAACCCAAACTCTAAGGAAGTGTCGGCCACGAATTATAAGGTCTTAGGGAAGGATATAACCCCTGAACGCACCCCTAACAGGCTCCGGCATGATACACGGGGAACGACTCAAAATACGGTGAGCCACTAACGTAGCACCATGACAGATTGCACCCAATTGTTTTGATGATTCCCTTAACTCAGAAGGAGTTTTGACTTAATTCTGGTTGCACTGTAAAATCTATCTCCTTAGCTTTCCTTGGATATGTAGAACGTCGAAATTGAATTCTATATGTGTCGAGGTGAACTCTAACTCGAGTTGGATTGTGCCTCCATCGTGACTTGGATTCCCACGCTGGTCCTCTCCACCTCCAAGCTCCAACACCCCTCCATGTCCTTCACGACCCTCTCCAATATTTCTAAGAACAAAAACATTGGTAGGTAGTACTCTATTCTCATAATCGTGAAAAGTATCATTTAGGAACAAGCTCACTGGTAGATTTAATTGTCACACTTGAGCTCTAGTAATTGGTCCTTGCATAGTTGATAGAGGAACGACATTTGCATCCTAAGGAGTGATGTACTCATCAAAAGGCGGGTACACTCAAAGATTCAATGGTGATGGAAGAGTGCTAAGGATGTAGCCTGCGTTGAGAAAGAAGCGGGCGAGGATAGGGCCAGACTTGAGGAAGAAGGGGATCCCGGATCCCTTGCTGCACATGCCGAACAGCACCTGCGCCAAGCACTCGTCCTTGATGGAGTCCACCCCTCGGAGTACATTGGCATCAAGAGCTATGCTAATGGCCACTCCTCTTGGAACACGCCACCATCCATTGCGCCGGCCTCCTCGCTCTCCCCTAAACCTGGCGGCACTGATAGGTTCGTGGGTGGTAGGGTATGGATCCATTAGAGGCGGGGCTGGTCGGAGGCGTTAGTGAGTGATTTGTGTCATGATAGCAGTGGGGGTCCTCCAGTGGAGGTGTCTGGCAACGAGGATTGCGTGACTAGGTGGTTGACAGGAGGTGAGTTTTTTTTTAACACAACCCGTGGGGCAAAGCCCCCCGGAACCACCAACTTACTTAAGACAAGAACCAGCTTACAGGGGGCGAGCTATCAAGAGGATAGCTCAGAGAAAGAAAGGAAATAGACCCCCACCACTCAAGACAAAGAAAGAAGAAGAAAACAAGAGAGAAAGAGAAAAACAAGCCTAAACAAAAGCTAACAAAGAAAACGAAAAAACTAAGCCTAAATGGAGTCTAGCCAGGAGATGATGCTCGAGTGAAGATGTTGCTGAAATCTGACTAAATGAAGCATAACTTCTTTTCTGAAGTTAGCCTTCTAGAGACTAACGCTAGGAACCTTTCCATAAAAAATAAGGCTGTTTCTTTCTTTCTTTCCAGATGCACCAAGTTGCCACCATAAATACTTCCATGAAGAAAGGAAAACCAGTCTCTTCTATCTTGTTTACTATTTTCTGACATATGTCCATAGAATCATCCCAAGTGATGCCAATAGAGAACCATCTCGTTGTTGCTGCTGAACAATCAAAGAAAAGATGATAGGATGTTTCCTCCACATTCTCATGGAAAAGAACACAGTTGTACCCTTCTTCTAGATGTTTATTACGACTTATAAGAATATTTCTGGTTTTAAGTCTGTCATTCAGAAGCAGCCACGCAAAAAACTTGATTTTGGGCATGCACTTGGACTGCCAAATCCATCTTAGAGGCTTAGGAGGTTGGAGGCTCAGGAACTGCTGTCTGTAGAATTTTTTAACTGAATAAGTGCTACTATTCCAGATGAAAGACCAACTGTTGTTTTCATTGGAGTTGGCTGAGAAGGCCGAAAGCTCTGAGCTTAGCAGTTGCAGCTCATTGAAGGCTTGCCTAGTCATTGGGATTCTGAAAAGATCAACAATATCATCACAGTGAATAGCTGCATTCATAGAGAGGCAGGGGTCTTTAGCAAAGCTATGCAAGGTGGGATATTTCAGTGGCATCAAGCTGCCAAGAATGACATCATCCCAAAGACTCACAGTATCACCCTTATTAGGAGAGTAAATAGCCACACCTCTATATTTCAGATGTAATCTCATGATATCCTTCCACCAAAATGAGCCCTTTTCTCTCCTTAAGTGTGGAACCCCACTAGGATAATACTTCTCCCAAATCAAGTGCACCCATTGGACATCCTTCTTGTTGTAGAATTTATCTAGTTGCATAAGAAGGAGGGCTTCATTCTGCAAAGTCAAGTTGACCACTCCCAATCCTCCCTTATCTTTGGGTCTCATTACTATGTTCCATGCTGCAAGGTTATAGCCTTTTCTATTAAAGTCTTTGCCTCTCCAAAAACAATCCTTTCTATATTTGTCAATTATATCAATCACTGCAACAGGTAGCTTGAGAGAAGTATTAAGGTCTAATTTCTTTCAATACCAAGGGGCCAGGCTCTATATTGGGAGATGCCGCTTCTAGTTAGAGTCCAATACCAAGGAAATGGGACTCGACTCTCTAATTCAAAATCTAAATTCCACGTACAACCAAACAGAGGCATTTAGGAAATCTGATTCCAACTTCCAATTCTAACATCTAATATCATCATCCAGACAGGGTATTGTAGATTTTAAATTACTTTTTTCAAAGCTGACTGTTTTTGTAAACTATTTGAACTTAAGAGTATCGATTTAATTCTCAAAATTCAAGAAGAAATATATCAATTCATGTTAATTTGAATACTAATAAAATATAGATCAATAGAGTATGGAGAGCGTTATGGCTAATCTGTGGGAGTGCGTGGAATCATTGTGAGGGAATCTTTACGGAGTGGATAGCAAAATGAAAATATAGAGTGTCTGTTGGAGATCCTCTTAGGAAAAAGAAACAATCTATTCATACACAATGTGGCTATTAATCACTGAACATGATGTGACACTTTTTTTTTGGCAAAGAACGACTGTGAGAGAACTCAATAAATACAACAGAGCATATATTAGACATTCACTTCGATGAATATATCATCTGAAACTATTTTTACATTTCTGGCCTGTTTACTGATATTATTCTTAATGAAACAGAATCACCAACAGAAGTACTGAAGACAGCAAACAGCTGAGAGATTTTGAATACCAGCTACCAAGTGATACTGAAGATGAATTAAATGCAACATATTGGTTAGAACCTCCTGCGTGCATGATTCCAAAACCACCTTGAGCATATTGTTGCCATGATTCCGATGCTGCATCAGACAATGTTTGCACTTTTCCATTAATTTACATATGTTATATCAAACATATGCTATATTAAGATGAGCATTTGGCAGATTAAATCAATTTACATATGTCATCATAATCGAGTAGTTACTGACCTTTCTTGGATATTGTGCTGTTTGAGTCGTCAAAGCCGACGGTCCAGAGGAAGTAGCCAAGCAACTGAGATCTCGCCGCAAACTCTAGCTTCTGCTGCACTACCTGTGCACCGTCGAAACTGACCCAGAGATCACCGTTGTAGAAATACTCTGCCACTGATTGGTTGTCATAGGTGACAACGGTGCTTTCAGAGTTCAGGTACTCTTCAGCCTCTGCATATGCAATTATCCCAGTCTGGTTGCTTTTCCTCTGCTTTGTTCCATCAGCGGCAGTCGGCGATCCTAGCCCATTCTTGGCCTTGTTCCTGAGGAACCATGATCTTCCAAACAGAGGTATCCCCATCACCAGCTTACATGGAGGAACTCCTGCGTCCAGCCATGAGATCACCCCGTAGCTCACTGAGAAGTGCGAGGACTTGTCGTAGAGAGGTGCGTCAGCTGTGGTGACGCTGCTGTCCCCGTGGAAGCCGAAGGTGAGGATATTCGCCCAGTCGAGGTTGTTTGAGATGCCATCTATGGGGTAGTCGAGGTTGCCGTCAGGCATGTCAAACAGGTGGTTGGAGAAGTAGAGTGTTGCTGTCAGGAGAAGAGGGCCAGACAAGGAGTTGGTGGCGGATTCCACCATGATCCTTGCTCGCCATTCCGCAAGCAGGACTCCGAGATTCTCCATGTCCATCTGTGTGACTGGGAAAATCCACGACAAATCCAGGCCGTCGAAGCCATTGGCTCGAGCCAGTTCCACGGAGGAGTTGATGAACACTCCCCGGAGGTCCTTGTCTGAAGCCATTCTAGAGAAGGCGGCATTCGATGCATCCACCCTGTACTCATTTGTGCCGATGGACAGCATGGTCTTGGTAGACGGGCTCACGGACTTGACGGTACCGGAGAACGCAGCGAGCAGCGAGCCCTCCTCTTCGGTCGGCTGAGGCGCGACAGCATAGCTTGTCTCGTCGATGGACACTGAGCTGTAGTAGAGGTGAGTGTACAAGGAGGCGTCGATGCTACTGACCGGGGAGTAGCGGCTTGAGGACGGCGACCAGTAGCCAGCTCTCACTCCAGCAGGTCCTCCAATGCCGCCGCATTGCTGCTGCGATGTCGATGCCGAAACCACTGACAAGAATCCAGCAAGGGAGATTATTGAGGATACAATGAGCCATGCTAGCTCCATTGCTGGGAGGTGGTGAAGTGGTTGCAGTTGCAGTGGGATGCTGGACTGAGGACGAACGAAGTGGTTACAAAGTTGAGCATCGCTTTGAGCCTTTGATATGAGGGGAGAAATTCTCAGTGGTTTGGTGGGAGCAGATGGATGATGGCGATCACTGATTGCGTTGCATAGCTGTCCCTCATCAGGCTGCCGGATAGAAGCGAGGGATGCGATGCTGTGCATATTTGATGACTAGTAATTAGCTTGCTGGTAACGAGTAGATTAACACTCTGTTCTGGAGCTTAATTACCCTGCTTATTATTCTTTAAATTCGCTACAGGCAATGCGTGAAAGGATCTGGAGCTTCTGCTGGTAGGACATGCTTGGCCTTGTCAGGCATCGGTAACCCTATTGTCATTTTTGGAACTCTTTCAGGACCATTCGGGCCTAATCTACTCCCACTGTTTCACCTCTGCTTTGAGTTCTGTGCAAAGGAAATCGGAATGTTAAATGCGGTAAACAGACATTGTAGATGTGCAGCTTATTTTTTCAGCAAACCTCTTCAAAGTTCAACCTTGATGAATCATGGGGTCACGCTTAGGCGTGATCGCAAAAAAAAAAAAAAAAGATGAAGCATGGGGCTATCACCGATGAGTGTTGACTTTTTCAGTTAGGGTGCCACCACTTATGTTTGGTCTTGAAATCCAAAAGAGTTGTTAAGTGGGGTTGGTATGTGCTGGTAGAACTTTCTGTTAAGCCACTGCTTAATTTTAAGAGGACGGTTAACTGCTCCCTGCATTGCTGTTATCCATTGTACTGCAGAGTGCAGACCAGGTAGGTGCATGCGTTGCAGGCAGGCCATGTGCCCAGAGCGTCAATTATGAGGTCAGCGTGGCCGACGGCGTGTCCTCTTGCGTTCGGGCAGTATTTGGAACAGGAACATTTCGGAGCATTTTGGATTCCGGTTTGGGTGAGACGATGAATCGCACTGGGCGGCTGTTCAGTGTTGCTCCACTTCGCCATGGATCCATGTCGGAAAGCCGGCTACTTCATGTGCTGTGCACCTGTGGCCTGCTGCTGCTGTGTTTTAGGATCGCAAAAGGCTGGCTGGATGGATAGACGGGCAACCATATGATTCTGAGATTTTGTTAGATTTGTTTTATATGGAGAATTATGTTTCGTACTTTTCTTCAAGATGTGTTTTGGCATGGACAAACAATTTGCTTGTTTCGATATGCGATTCTATTCTTGAATTACTACGTTCCGAAGTCTGGAGGGTTACAACACCTTATTTTTCGGACTACTTTGCGACAGCTATTCTTGAATTACCACGTCCCGAAGTCTAGAGGGTTGCAACACCTTATTTTTCAGACTACTTTTCATATCCTGGTTTTGCGACAGCAATTGCAAACTATGTGAAATTAAGTGCTGAAAATAATCTTTTCTGAACCACATATACAACTCTGCCATCTGATTGCATAGTATCTGAAGTAAATCAGTGTAGTACTGTAGTTTTGGCATCCAATGCAAACTCACCCGAGATTGAGTACCACATCTAGCACCCTTAAATCTGGAACTTGTCGTGTTTTGGGTTCAATGTTTTCCACTACAATAACCTCACATTCTAATGGTTGATTGGGTGCTCCAGTGTTAATGATGCGGTAGATAATAAGCAAACGGAAGCATCATTATACCAAAGACTCAAAAGACATTTTTTGAGCTCTTGCTTTGTCTATCATAAATAAGCTTACAGTTGTCGCACTAGATTTACCTTCTTGATTTATGCTGAGTTTATACATCAAAAGATGTATTTTGATTTATTTATCCTTTATTGTAGTTAACATCAGGAAGCAAGATCAATTGCCAAATTATGTATATAAGCTTGTCGTTTCAGTTTCACATGTGTGCTATGTACTCTGATATATGATGTCCTTACACAAATTAATTTTTTCTACGTTTCTTTTAATCTTCAGATCCTTTTTGGTTTGAGTAGAGGACTCCATGAAGCTGGAGTTGGCATCGAACGTGAATCGAAGCTCCTAGCAGGGAACCGGAGTATCGGCCAGGTGATGTGGCAAACTGCACCTGATCCTTGTGTGTTAACTTTGATATCCCTGCTCTAGAACAATGAGAATTAAGATGTTTGTGGGTTGTTGCACGCACGCGGTGGGCGCGGGAGCAGAGCACCACACGTGGCGGTCCTGCTGCTGTGTGATGCGATGATTGCTGGGGCGCGACAACTTTATTTGTGACCAGAATTCATTTGGGTGCTGACAATGTTTCCTCTTGCATTTGGACATAAATTAGCCCATCTGATTTAATTAGCCTCGCTATGTATTGGTTCACATGCGGTAGAACCGCCTAATCTAATACCCTCCCAAGAGTATTTGTCTTTCATTAGACACTAAGTACCTAAGGGAGAACACTAAACTATACAGTTCTGTCGAGTCCATCAACAGGAGAACTTGAAAATCCACATTTTCCCATCAGGATCATAAATGAGAGATAAATCTTACAATATTCTTAGTCATTTCTTACATCACTTTTGATACAACATCGGAGTAATTCATCATTTGACAATAATAACGGAATATAAAATATTATCAGAATTTTAGCGGAATTAAAAATCATTTAATAATGAGTTAAATCTTATCCTAATGAACATTTCATATACATGAAATAATAATAGGTTATAAGTTTTCCTTTGGAAATTATTTTTATAGAAACCTTAAATAAACTCTAGATCCGCAACATAAAAAAATTCTCGCTGAACCCACCAGGAGGTTTCCCCACACAAAGTGTTAACTTCACATGTTCTTGTAACCTGCAACAGGGTAGAACAAACCCTAAGTACTCAATTGTATTCCGCATGATTTACCCGTCAGGAGGAAAGAAAAAACTCAAGGATATGCAAGGTTTCTGTCTTATGGGTTATTGCACCTGCAGAAAGCATTACCAAAGGTGCATCCTTATGCTCAAGTTTTATTAGCAGTCATCATTAGTTCGTTAATCAACCATTCTATGTAAGCACCTATGCTACTTTTCAGCAAGGGTTGAGCAATCAGAACCATTTTATCATCTTTCATGTTTCAGTTTTTACTACGGTACTAGACCATAGCCAAGTCATATCGTCACATAGAAATGGCGATTCACGAATCAATGTAGTCCAACTGGGTACCGAAAAACACACGCCTCGCTTGTACCCTAGGCACAAGTAAGGCCAACCTGTTCCACTACTATCAAGGGGTCCATGTCTCCGTCCAAACTAGGACTTCGAGCCCCCAACACTGCAGGCACGACCTCAGTGTGGTGCTTAGACCTCCTACCCAATAATCCACCCTTAACAGTCGGTCCGGAAAGAGCCGGAACCAATGATAAGAGAGTAACAAGTCTTTTCGCTCTCATAAGCAAGTATGTGCTCGGGATAATAAGTTTATGACCTGACTAGTGTCCACAGCAACGAACGATCCTCAATCGACATAGGTGGGACAATGCAACCAGAGTCTCGCTCGGACTGCCCAACCAAGTCCACATCCAATTCCAAGTCAAGTCCCGCCCGTTTTCTCGCGAGTGACAGGTAATCATTCGACTTTTACCAGAATCCTATAGCATGGCAGGCTACACGATCCTATCCTACTAGTACAACTTATGGGAATGCAAGTGGATTTCATTCAACTCCTGAAACTTAATGCACAAGCATAAAGTAAAGTACAAAATAATAGGGGTTATGCACCGGAGCTTGCATGGGTAAAATATAACCAAAGTTAGCATCCCATCATGGTGGCATGGTCAGTAAGGCACCATCTGCTTCTGCTATTCCAGACGACTCCCCAATCCATCGTTGTTCCTAATACAATATACATGAATGTAACGTGAAAACGTAAATAATCAATAACAAGCGCAGTGCTTAAATTATGATTTCGCCACTCAAGCTAGCGAGCTAGTTCCAACGTACTAGGCTACATATCCCCGTTGTTAACTACGACATTATTTCCCATCCAGTATTTTTGTTATACAATCCCTAGGCGTTTCTTTATTTCATTTTATCGATTTAGTATATATTCAAAGTAGGGCTCAACAGTTATTCTAGCAAACTAATTATTTTAGGTCTACAAAAATTGCAGAGAGCATGTAATAATACTACAAAACTACCGTAAAATTTTCAAAGCTAATACTATCATCATTTTGCCACAAAAATTCCTATAAGTTTACGTTTTAGTAATATTAAACACCTCAATTTAATTAGAGGACCCCTGAGAACATCATAAAACTATGTGAACCAATTCCATCAACAGATAGCTCGTGATTTTAGGAACCTAACAAATTGGTTTCATAATTTTTGGATTTTTACACAATTCTATAATGAATTTACAAGTTTTCTCCATAAACTAATTTAAGAAATGTTTTAGAAACCGAAAAGGGCTGGCAACAGCTAATTCAGCCCAGCAACTCAACGCGGCCCGCGCGGGATGTGGCTGCGCGCGAGCGCACCCGCGTCTTTTGCAAAAAGAAGGCTCGGGTCCTTAGGTAATCAGGCGGAGCAACGGAACACTATTGCTATAGACTCACGCTTTGCACTAAAGACCCTAGAATACTTCACCTTCACCATGGGGCAGTCCCTGCCGTACCCGCGCACAACGGCGCGGCCCGGCCGGCACCGCCCGATCACACTAGCCTACTGAGGGCCGAACCGGTGCGTCCAATGGGCCGACACAGACAACCGGACCAACGCACAGGGGCTGGCGGTGGCGGGACAACCTAGTGGCATGCTACTGAACCTAATCACGACAATGGCAGACCCACGGCAACGGCGTGAGCGTCCCGATGAACCTAAGAGCTAGCGGGACGATAGAGGTTCTAGGGAGCAGGAGGGGCTTACCACGAAGATAGTTGTGCAACTGGTTGAGGCGGAGGAAGGCCGAGGAACTCCGGCCACATGCGCCCGCACCACGCGGCAATGCTCTGAACCAGGCATCCTCACGTCACCTCATCACCGACGGCCGGCCTAGTCAAGATAACGCGAGAAACGGAAGGAGGGGTCACGGTGAGTCCAAGGGCACAAGCAATCAAATTGCTATCGATCACACGAGCCATACCTCCCAACTTACCAACTTGGCGGCACACATGACTGACGACGAGTGCAACACCAAATTGGCCAACCACACTGCTTGCCTAAGGCTTGATGCGGGTTGGGCTGCTGGATAACCACCTAAGCTACTTGCTGAAGTGAGGAATCGGACAGTGAGGCCTTGAGCTAAGTGAATTAGAAGGGCAGGGAGTGCGGTGCCCCGGCTGTGGTCATGTCGCGGAGTGGCACACGGTGAGCCGAGCGGTTTAAGACGAGGCGAGAGCCGACCGGTAGCAGCAGCATGTGCACCCGAGTACAGACGATGAGACCGGAAGACCTGGCGTGACGTGCTGGATTGGAGCGATCAACCCCGAGCACTCCCTCCGGTGTCGGCTAGCGGGGACAGGCGAGGCAGGGGCATCGCATCGCCATTGATACCGAGCCCTCGACTAGCCGCGCGGTAGCAGCACATGCCCAAGGGCTTGACGTGGTTGCTAGGACGAGAGGCGGTGAAAACACCATGCCGACCACGCCATGGCAGCCACGGCCTTGGTTCGGTCTTGCGCGCGGTGCAGCGGCCAGCCCCACGCGTGTGGAGTGCACACTACGGCGGGAGCCTGGTCGCAGCCAGCCAGCACCGGCCAATGCCATGCCGAGGTGCAGCGTGGCACCTTCCGGACGCACGAGCCGGCCGGCGGCAACCGGCCTTCCACGGCCTGTGCCAGCGACAACGGTGCCCGCGCGTGGTGACCGTGCCCCGAGGGCCAAATGGCTGGAACGGTGACCAACATAGTTCTTAAAACGTCGACCAAAGCCAAACAAGCTCGGTTGAGACCAACCCAATTCGACAGGGCTCAAGAGGGTACTAAGGGCTATCATGAGGAGCCTCGAATGCAACCTTAGATGAATTATTGAGAGAGATACAGACACGCCAAAATAGGTTCGTCAAGCAGTGCACCTGTTCATGAACTGAGCCCAAGACAAGGCCAACAGCACGTTCTATAGAAGTTTGAGCAATTGTTAAAACATCAACCCAATTCCAAACTAGCCCGCGAACTAACCCATGGTAAGGTATCCACTAAGTAGCAAATAATGATGCAAAAACATAGACCAAGTGCTTAAGAAATTTAGTTAGAATTTAATTGCCAGAATGGCATTGCCAACACTTTTTTCAAACTTAAGAAAAATCTAGAGTTGAGGTTGGTTTGAATTCCAATTTCGATTTCTGAGCTTCCAATTATACTATTTAATAATATTAATTCTCCAAAAATCCAAGTTTTATTTTCGTCTACCCAACTTGCTCAACAACTATACTTAAGCACGACACTCAAGCATTATTTTATTTTTGTTTATATAAATTGTTTTCCATGTTTAAACAAAGAAATTCCTTTTAATCATAAAAGTGAGGCATATATGGTCTGCTTCATCATTTTATGTGCAATTTAAATTTAAAAACCCGAGAAGCTCGTTACGAATATTTCTTAGGTCCTAATCCGGGTGCTAAGCAAGTTCGTAGCACCAGAGGTGTTACAATCAACCCCTCTTAAAAGAGTCTCATCTCGAGATTCAGACCAAGAATCAGAAAAGGGGAAAACACGATTTCATTTCACGAATTGGAGATTACACGTCTAAGAACAAACCTGATACAACTCATAACCTCTCTAGAAATCGACGAAGACGGGGACAGTGGAAGAGCAATAGGAAAATGATTATCCAGAACATGGCGTACGCCCAACAGATCTAGAAACAAGAGGGTGAGTAATAGATCATCGTGAACCCTAAGACCAAAACTAACTAGAGGTGAACTTGAACTTATTCAACGAAAACCATATCCCTTCTTCTCGAGTTACACCATCACCCCTGACTGGTGATCCTAGATCCACGAGCAATG
Organism: Saccharum hybrid cultivar R570; assembly: GCA_038087645.1. Taxonomy (NCBI): domain Eukaryota; kingdom Viridiplantae; phylum Streptophyta; class Magnoliopsida; order Poales; family Poaceae; genus Saccharum; species Saccharum hybrid cultivar. The sequence goes on along the minus strand of JAQSUU010000704.1, from coordinate 1,661,390 downwards.
GCTAGATCTTGTAGCTCTGCCTCCAACTACTTCCTTCTCGACTGCTTCCCGAGCTTCTCCATCTTGAGCGCTGACGGAGAGAAATCGATACTATGAGCTCTACTTTGGATCTGGGGGTGGGATGGAGGAGAGGCAGGCAAGGTGGCATCTTATAGCTAGTAAACGGAGGAGGTGGTGCAGCGCACTAGGAAGTGAAGGCGGAGTGGAAGGGAATCACTGGTGGATCACGAGGCGGGGTGAGCGTCGTCCATGGTGCGCTCTCTATGCGAGCTTGAGTGAGGAAAAGGAGAGGGGATAGGGACGAGGTTCGCTCGACAAGGAGGTGGGCGAGCGATGGTGCCCAAAAGAAGAGAAGGATGGGGAGGTCCAGTATGGGGATGAGGGTGAGAGTCGAGGGCCGACACGAGTGCAGGAAAAAGGAGGGGTCACTGTGCAAGCGAGGCGAGTGCGGCACACTGCTGCAACCACGCGAGAGCGGCACACATGGGCCCCGCCACTAACGGCGTTCATAAGGCACGCGGCGACAGTGACCCGACGTGTTAAGCCTGCCACAGAAATGACGTCAAGTCAGGCGCTTCAATTACTCTAGCCTACGTGAGGACTAACTTTTCCTATTGCTCTCCTCTTTCTTCAAAAACCATGCTAACTCTGTTACCTTGAAAGAACACACTACATCAACCCGTTGTGGATTTCCCGTTTGAACACAAGGATATTTTTGCCAAAGGAAATATTTGTAGCAAGAGTGGTACTGCGGTGTAACTTGGCAAGAGCGCTTGGTCAACAACCTCGATACCATCGCGTGCCGAGCAGCGTTGCCTTATGGCAGCTGTTCCACAGGGAGCCCTCAGTTTTGCCATGGCATAATAAGCTATTGTTTCAGAACCACCTAATCTAATGCTCTCCCAAGAGTACTCGTCTTCCATTAGACCCGAAGTACCCAAGGGAGAACACTAAAATAAGTGATTCCGTCGAGCACACCGCAAGGGAGAACTCGAAGATCCATATTTTTACATTAGGATCACAAATGAGAGAGTAAAGCTTACAACATCCTTACCATTTCTTACATCACTTTGGTACAACATTAGAGTAATTCGTTATTTGATTATAACAGCATAATATAAAATGTTATCAGAGTTCAGTGGGAATAAAACCATTTAATGTGAATTTAACATTAACATGATGAACAATTATAAGCATGGAATTATAACAAGTTGTTAGTACTTTCTTTTGTAATGCTTTTGGTGAGAGTTCAAATAAATAAACTCTACTCCGCATCGTAAAGAAAATCCTCGCTGAGCCCACTAGGAGGTTTCCACACATAACTGTCAGCTTATCAGCACCTGCCACCTGCAACAGGGTAGAACAAACCCTGAGTACTCAATTGTACTCTATAAGACTTACCCGTCAGGAGGAAAGAAAAAGACTCCAAGGATTATGCAAGTCTTTTTGGCTTGTGGGTTTCTTATTTGCGAGAAGTAGCACTAAGAGTGTGTCCTTAATTTCTTACTTTTAATAGCCATATTTTATTTCTTATCCAACCTTCTATGTAAGCACCAAGGCTATAATCAAACAAGGGTTGAGCAATCAGAACAATTTTTCCATCCTTCATTTTTCAATTCTTACTACGGTGCCAGAGTGCAGTCAAGCTGTACCGTCACGCAGAAACGGCGATTCACGAATCAATGTGCCTAGCTGGGTGCCCCGAATACACACGTCTCACTTGCACCCCAGGCACAAGTAAGACCAACCAATTTCACTCCTGTCAAGGGGTCCAAGTCCCCGTCTAAACTGGGACTCCAAGCCCCCAACACTGCAGGCCTGACCTCAGTGTGGTGCTTAGACCTCCACCTAAAACCCACCCCTAACAGTCAGTCCGGAAAGAGCCAGAACCCATGACAAGAGAGCAATAGGTCTTCCCGCTCCCATAAGCAAGTATATGCTCGGGACAATGTATCTATGACTTGACCGGGAATCTAGTGCAACGAACGGTCCTTAATCGACACAGGCGGGACAAATGCAATCTGAGCCTTGCTCAGTTGCCAACCAGGTCCAAATCCAATCCAAGAACAGTCTCGTCCGGTCTCCAATTATTATCCAGATGTATTTACATTCCATGTGAGAGTAACATGATAGTAGTAATAATAATATATTTCCTATCTCTCGTGAGTGACAACCAATCACTCGACTTCTACCGGGATCCTATAGCATAGCACACTACATGATCCTATTATACTAGTAAGACTCATAGGACAAGGATATATATATATATATATATGCAAGTGGGTTTCATTCAACTCCTTTAAAGTTAATGCACAAGCAGAAAATAAAGTGCAGAATAATAGGGGTTATGCACCGGGGCTTGCCTGGGTAGAATAACCAAGTTAGCATTCCATCGATGTGACACGATCATCAAGGCACCATCTTCTTGCTGCCTCCGGGTGTCTCCATGATCCAACCTCGGTGTTCCTACACGATATATGTGGATGCAACGGAAACGTAAATAACCACGACATTCGCAACTTAGCATATGATTTCGTCTCTCCGGCTAACGAACTAGCGTAGAGACTAACGTACTAAGCCCCGTATCCCTGCTACCAGCAACACGCTATTTTCCGACAAGTATTTTAGCTATACAAACCCAAGGTTTTATTTTACTCATTTTGTCGGTTTTAATATATATTAGATCTAGGGCTCATTAGCAATCTTAGCAAACTAATTATTCTAGAGCTACAAAATTTACAGTGAACACCCAATAATATGGTTAGCTTACTATAAATTTATCGGAGTTAACACTATCACCGATTTATCACACAAATTCCTACATGTTCACTTTAATAAAATTAAGCATCTCAGAATAATTAGAGCAAGCCTAAAAATAATATCATAACACTACAAGGACCAATTACACCTTTAGATAGATCATAATTTTATGAACCTATTTTTGGATCCCTGCAAAATTTTATCTTGCATTTACAATTTGCTGCAAAAATCAAATTAGAAAACCATTTAGAAAAGAGAACAAGGCTGGCGGCCTCCAAACCGGCCCAGCAGCCCAACGTGCGACGCGCCATGCACGCCAAGGCGGCCCACCGCGGCCCAAGACCGGGAAGCCCGCATGCGCCCGCAATTTTGCGAAAAGGTACTCGCACTTTTGGTTAATCGAGAGGCACAAAAAAACACTATTCCAATAGACACATACTTTGCACTACAATCTCTGGAAAGAATCATCTTCACAAAGGGCAGCCCCCGATGTCCCCTGCCCACGCTGGCGCAGCTCCGGCCGGCGCTTTGCGGCCACGCCGGCCAACTAGGGGCCAGAATGGCACCCAAAGCGGACCGACGAGCAACACGGAGCCAGGGCGACTACTCAGGCAGCGTTAGGAAGCTAACCGGTAAGCCCTATCTCGCTGCCCACGGCGGCGGACCAACCACCGTAGTGGCGCGCTTGTTCCAACGGACCTATGCGCGGACGAGGAAGGAAAGATGGTGGGAGAGCAACAGGGGCTCGCCACTGAACTCGCCATGGCGACGGTTGGGGTGGGGGCGTGCTGAGGTGGTCCAGCCACGTGTGACCGCGCTGCACGGCGGCACCCCGAGCGGACACCGATGCGTCAGCTCCCCACCGGCTGCATCCCAGGCGAAACTACGGCGAGCACCGCATAGGCGAAGTCAAGACGAGCTCGAGAAAGCAATCGAACCAAATTGAGCCCTTACCCTCAATTCCCTCATTGCGGCAGCGCTCAAGGCCGGCGATGTGCAGCACCCAAATTGCTGCTTGGCACTGCTTGGCCAGGCCTGTGGAGAAAAAGGCAGCTAGTCGACTACCTAAGCCACACGCGGACGCGAGGAATTGCAGCGACTCACGTAGTTGAAGAGAGGGGGAAAGAACACGGTGACTTAGGTCACAGGGCGGATGGAGGAGGACACGCGGGTGGGTCACCAAAAAGGTGGGCGGCTTCGGTCAGTGACACGAACACGAGGTGCAGTAGATGAGCCAGAAAAACATGGCGCGTCTCGCACAGCAGCAGCTGCCCTGATTGCTCGGCGTCGGCTAGAGGGAAACAACAAGGCAGAAGGAGTCTCCATCGCGACTACGGCCGAGGTCGAGCAGTCTCGTCATGCCGGCTCACGGGGGCAGATGAAGAAGGGGAGCGTCACCTCGGCCCTATGGCCAAGTCAACTCCCTGGACGCGCGGGGCTCACAGCTGGCGTCAGTAAGCGGAGCAGCGAGGCAGAGGCAGCAGTGGCGGGGCTGCGACAATGGCTCGGCCCACGTGCGACAAAGGTGGCAGAGCGCGACGACCCTACCCCAGCGGCTGCACGGTCTTGCGAGGCACGGCTACGGCCAGCCCAGCGCGCGCGGCAACCGGCCAGGTACGACACTGCGCGTGTGGTGACTACGAACCCAGGTCGACCGACTACACCCAGAGTCATGCACGCATCTTAAAGCAGAGCAAACCTGTCGACTTAACAACATAGGTTCGAACCAAACCTACGCGACCAACTCTGACACTACCAGTTGTTCACCGAAGCAAACACCACGCCCAAGGAGCTACCGGAGAAGAAGATACACGAACGCCAAAAAGAGTTAGACAAGCAGAAAGCCCGCTCACGAACAGAGCGCTCCCGAGAGACCCACAACGCATTCTAGGAGTTTTAGACAATTTTTAAAAGGTTAGTGCTACACCCAACTCAATTGTAACTTACACCACGCTCAAGTGCATACGTAGAAGCAACCACTTATGCAATAACATGGTGGTAGTGCTTAGGCATTTTGGTTGGAAATTAACGTCAAAATGGCATTGCCATTACATCTCTCAGTCTTGGACGAGGTCTAGAGTTTAGGTAGAATTGAATTTCGAAATCGATTTTCAGAGCTAGCAAAACTCTAGCTAACAATATTTATTCCCCAAACATGAAGGTTGCACTTCCATCTACGCAACTCGCTGAAAGGTCTTGATGGCTAGAGGGGGGGTGAATAGCCTTTTAAAATTTTTTACAAAGACAAGCTAAACAAGTTTATCAAAATAACAAATAGCGAGATGCGAGTTTTGCTTAGCCTACGGGGTGTTTGCAAGCCACCTATCCAATTCACAATTCTAGTATTTGCACTCAACCGCACAAGTCAAACCGAGAAGGTAACTACAACTACAACAAGCAAGCTACACAAAGGAGCTACTCTAGTAAAGCTAACTAGCTAGCAAAGATAACTAAGAAGGTAATACGGAGTTGAGTTAGGAGAGTTTCACCGAGGGTCGAAGTATTGAGCCAACCAATATGATCAACAATGAATACCAAGACAACCGAACACCAGGATCAATCAATCACAATATGAAAGTGATGACACGAAGATTTATCCCGAGGTTCACGTGCTTGCCGGCACGCTAGTCCCCATTGTGTCCCTCTTCACCACGTGGTTCAGTGGCTAATCGGTCTCACACCGTGCCTCTCAAAAGGCGCCACAAGAACCTACCAAATGGCAAAGGTTGCAATGACACGAGCAATTCACTAACGTTGCCTTTGGCGCTTCGCCGAGGTAGGCACAAGCCCCTCACAATCACCGGAGGTGGCCAAGAATAATCACCAACTCTTGCCAACGCCTCCAAGCTGCTCCAAGCCGTCTAGGTGGCGGCAACCACCAAGAGAAACAAGAATCCCGTAGCAAATCAACCACCAAGTGCTAACAAGATGCAATTTCACAATGCAAATGCACTTGGATCACTCAATCTCACTTTAAATATGCAAAGAAGCAAGAGAGATGAGTGGGAGGGGAGTTGCTTAGCTCAAAGTGCTCACAAGTATGTCAAATGTTCAAGAGAGGGAGCTTTGAGCCGGCCAATGAGTATTTATAGACGTACCCCTTCGAATATAGCCGTTAGACACTTGAAACAGCCGAAGTCGCGCTGACCGGACGCGCTGGTCAAACCGACCGGACGCGCCGATCACACAGCAACTATGCTCGTGAACCACCAACCGGACGCGCTCCACGCAACGACCGGACGCGTGAAGCTCGACCGGACGCGCTGGTCCCGTAACAGATCGGACGCGCTGGTCAAGCCTGAACAGCGCACAACAAAATAGCGACTGGACGCGCTGCAGAACTGACTGGACGCCACAGTGCCAGCGTCCGGTTGGAGTCCAGTAAGCTCCCTGAACGACCGGACACGTCCGGTCGACAGTGACCGAACGTGCCACCGCGTCCGATCAAAATCAGAAACACGCGCAGACGTTGAACACTGACCAGACGCGTCCGGTCAAACAGGGACCGTGTCCGGTCCAGCGTCCGGTCACCTCTGTGACCTTCGTTCGCTTCCGTTTCTTTTCCGACTTCTGGCGTAGTGGAAAATAGTCGTTTCAACTCCTCGAAAACGCCTGAATCCCGCCTCGCAAGCTCGGCGAGAGGGAGAGAGGACCACAAACCCTCTCTATCGCTCAAACTCCACCGCCTTCACAAACGTGCTAACACCACCAAGTGATCTCGTCATGTGTGAGTATGTTAGCATTTTCACAATCATTTTTTAAGGCGATATTAGTTCTATCCAAATGCATATGATTATAAAATGCACACCTAGAGGCACTTAGGAGTTCAATAGCCACGTCATTCCTCTCTTTATAGTACGGCTATCTATCCTATAATGTAACCACACCCACTAGGTGTCTTGGTTACTAAAACACAACCCTTAAGCATATACCTTTGCCTTGATCACGTAGGGTTACGTCCAAATCCAAGTGTGGCCATCATGATCACCATGTCCTCTTGCCACCAACCTTGGAATGTACTAATCCTCATATGCTACATACAACTTAGGCATAGGATTAATACTTAGGCATTGCCACTAATTACCAACACCAAACATAGGACTTTCACTCGCGCATAAAACTTTACTTAAGTGCAAAGCTCAAGTTACGTTTTATTTTTGTTACAAAAATTGTTTTTCAAGCCAAATAATTAAAACAACCTATTGTTCTATTTTACTAATTAAGGTCTCATGAGCATGTTTCCAAGTAAACCAATTAACCGACATTATTAGTTTACTATTTCTTATGAGGGAAAATTGTAAACCTTGAGAACTTGTTTACTCAATTTTCTTTTTGATCTTAATCGGGATGCTAAGCAAGCTCATAACACCAGGGGTGTTACAGCTATTAATCGGGCAACTATTACCAACCTACCCGCAATAAAGGCAGTGGGGTCATAGACCACAGAATCAGAGGAGTATTGCAAGGGAAGATTCAGACCATGAGGGTTCCTTTCAAAATAAGGAAGAAATTAAATCCCAAGGCGGATTTAAGTTAAAGGAATTCAAGTGTTGTACTGGGATATCCACAATTAGTTGATATAGTATCCTCTGTCATCCAATCACGGCTGATCCGCTACATCAGAATAATTGTTCCTCTTATAACCTGAGTGTTATCGTCTTGAGAACCCTAAGCAAGTCTAACGAGGCCTAAAGGAAATCGATGTAACAAACACAACGGCATAAGCAAAATACACGTTCCAAACACCCAAAAACAGGTACTAACATACAGGTATTCGCTCTCACACCTCTCGTTACATCACTGGCTCCCTACAACTAGACGGTCTTAACTACTATGGTGAAACACAATGGAAATATTACAACACCGGAGGACAGTGATGAAAAGCACTACTAGCTACGGTTACAAATCCACTAAGACAACTACTCTACTTCATCGGACCGAACGACTTCCTTCCTGGGCTCGTGCGATTCTTCTGTTGCACTGGGTTGTGGGTCTGCTTCTTCTCTTGGTGGGGGCTGAGTGAGGGGAAGCAATGACTCTACTTCTGATGCTTCTGATGGCGGAGGTGCTAGCAATACTGCAACTCTAGTCCTCCTTCTCTCCGGCGGATGGACAGGAATTCCCTCCAAGATCAAGGGTTCCTGCCTGTCCACCTAAAGCGTCCTACGCTTGGCCCTTGTAACGAGGTAGGCGTCCGCCAACTCCTGGGCATGTCGATCTTCGTCCAGCTTGAGGGCTTTCGCCATGGCAGTCTCTTGACTCTCGGCAGCTGCCACATTGGCGTGGGCTTTAGCAAGCTGCACTTCGAGCATCCTGGAGAAGATCTCGGCTTCCTCAGCTCGACGGAGGCACTCCCTCAGCTCCAAGGCCAGTCGGTCATAATGCTCGTCCAGAGCAAGCAAGTACGTGGTCAGATACACCATAGTTGGGTTGTCTTCGTGCACGTCCTGACCCAGCAAAGCCTCCATGCGAACCCACCATACCCCCCGATTCTTGTCCAAAGGTGGAAAGAACCTCATGGGGGTACGAGCAATGGGCTCTTCATAGATCTAGCAAAGATGCCGCAAGGCTTTGCGAGCCACAACCTAGTAGGTGTCACCGAAGCGAAACCCGGTTGTGATCACATTCCAGGCTTCAGTGATGTCGGAGAACTCCTCACTCTTGCCAATGTAGAGGGTGACCTCACATCGCTCAGTGCCATGCTTTATGTACTCATGGCCCTCATACTCAGGATGATCCTTAACTCCAGGCTTTTGCTTGTGGCATACAGGATTTTTGGGAAAACTCGGTGTTCAGGCAATAACTGCTAACCCAGGCTCCTGCCATCCTTGGTGAGTGGTGGTTGGTGGTTACAAGGAAAGCTTGAGAGAGAAGCTTGCTCAAAGGAAAAGAGCTAAGTGAGCTAGGATGCATCAAATGATGGTTCCAGGGGAGCAGGAGGGGCTTACCACGAAGACAGCTGTGCAACTAGTTGAGGTGAAGGAAGGCCAAGGAACTTTGGCCACGTGCGCCCGCACCGCGCGGTGGCGCTCTAAGCCGGGCATCCTCGCGTCACCTCATCACCGATGGCCAGCCTGGTCAAGATAACGTGAGCCTCGGAAGGAGGGGGTCGCAGTGAGTCCAAGGGCACAAGCAATCGAATTGCTATCGATCACACGAGCCATACCTCCCAACTTACCAACTTGGTGGCACATGTGACCGGTGGCGAGCCCAACACCAAATTGGCCGACCACACTGCTCGCCTGAGGCTTGGTGCGGGTTGGGTTGCTGGATAACCACCTAAGCTACTTGCTGAAGTGAGGAATCAGACGGTGAGGCCTTGAGCCAAGTGAATTGGAAGGACAGGGAGTGCGGTGCCCCAGCTGTGGTCATGTCACGGAGCGGCACATGGCGAGCCGAGCGGTTTAAGACGAGGTGAGGGCGAACCGGTAGCAGCAGCACGTGCACCCGAGTACAGATGATGAGACCGGGATACCTGGCGTGACGTGCTAGATTGGAGTGGTCAACCCTGAGCAGTCCCTCCGGCGTCGGCTAGCGAGGACAGGCAAGGCAAGGGCATCCCATCGCCATTGATACTAGGCCCTCGACCAGCCGCACGGCAGCAGCACATGCCCAAGGGCTTGACATGGTTGCTGGGACGAGAGGCGGTGAAAACACCATGCCGACCACGCCACGGCAGCCACGGCCTCGGTTCGGTCCTGCGTGCGGTGCAGCGGCCTGCCCCACGCGCGTGGCGTGCACACTACGGCGGGAGCCTGGCTGCAGCCAGCCGGGGCCTGCCAACGACAGGCCGAGGTGCAGCGCGGCACCTTCTGGACGCACGAGCCGGCCAGCGGCAACCGGCCTGCCACGGCCTGTGCCGGCGACAGCGGTGCCCGCGCGTGGTGACTGTGTTCCAGGGGGCCAAACGGCCAGAACGGTGACCAACACGGTTCTTAAAACGTCGACCAAAGCCAAACAAGCTCGGTTGAGACCAACCCAATTCGACAGGGCTCAAAAGGGTACTAAGGGCTATCACGAGGAGCCTCTAACGCAACCTTAGATGAATTATTGAGAGATATACAGACACACCAAAATAGGTTCGTCAAGCAGTGCGCCTGTTCATGAACTGAGCCCAAGACAAGAACAACAACACGTTCTATATATGTTTGAGCAATTGTTAAAACACCGACACAATTCCAAACTAGCCCGCGAACTAACCCATGGTAAGGTATCCACTAAGGAGCAAATAATGATGCAAAAACATAGACCAAGTGCTTAAGAAATTTAGTTAGAATTTAATTGCCAGAATGGCATTGCCAACACCTTTTTCAAACTTAAGAAAAATGTAGAGTTGAGGTTGGTTTGAATATCAATTTTGATTTCTGAGCTTCCAATTATACTATTTAACAATATTAATTCTCCAAAAATCCAAGTTGCATTTTCGTCTACCGAACTTGCTCAACAACTGTACTTAAGCATGACGTTCAAGCATTATTTTATTTTTATTTATATAAAGTGTTTTCCATGTTTAAACAAATAAAACCACTTATTCCCTTTGGTTTGTTAGAATTTCTATTAAGTATTTTTAAGCACTAAAGTAGATGGACTTGCTTATTTATTTGGTTCCTTTTAATAACAAAAGTAAGGCATATACGGTATGCTTCATCATTTCATGTGAAATTGAAATTTAAAAACCCGAGAAGCTCGTTACGCATATTTCTTTTCCTTATCCGGGTGCTAAGCGAGTTCGTAGAGGTGTTACATCACATACCCAGCATTTGGGCTTTGGTTACTGCTACCCGTTTTTGTCCATTACACAGGTACGAAATAAGGGAACTGGGGAAGTATGGAGATGTGCAACTGAAATCTACCTCCCAAGGTACTTCTGATTTTGGTAGTAATTTTGTGAAATTAGCCAGAGTACTGCTTGACTATTTATGACGCATTGTTTCAGCAGATGTGAAATTATATGATATTGAGTATTTGGTTGTCGGATCCACAATTTATCACTGAAACCTACTGAGACGTGATTCAAACCTGTCTGCTTCCTGAGATGAAATATGTAACCTCAAACCTGAAACCTGAATATGAGTGGAGAATATTTTTTTTAGATACACTAAATTTCAGGTGCTTAAAAGAGCAATGCACTGTGGCTCCATAACGTGTATGTGGATAATCATAGATTGTCTCAGCAGAAAGACAAACGATTTGCATGGCGCTGACACCCTCTCTTTTTCTCCCTTTGTTTTTATCTCTTGGTTCATAGCCTGAAAGCTGCTATGAGTCTGCAGTTGCCTTCCACTACCATTAGGTTATGCAATGCCTTGTTGCATTAGCTGAAGTTCACAAAATAGTTCCTGATACAGCATAGTTGTCTCCAATCATTTGCAACCACAAAATTGATAGTTGAAACCTACACGAGATGTGCTTTTGTGACTCAAGCTGTCCTATACCATTAGTGATTGTACCAACCTGCTTTTCAGAATAAATTGATTGTTGACAACATGTTTTTATCATATCAGATAAAGAGGCTAGAAAGAAAAGGCTGATTTGCAACTCTAGAAATTGTTTCTTCTGATCAAAGGTAATTTTTTATCCTATTCTTTATGGACGCTTCAATTATGAATTTTACTGTTGCTTGAAGGACTTCATATGAAATAAATACTATTTGAATTGATTCTTGGCTGATTTGTATTCCGGGCGCCCCCTCTTTAGCTGACTTGCATACGGTATTTATTACTGATAGCAAATTTGGCTAAGGGTCTTGTTTAGTTCCCTCCAGAATACATAATTTGGCACTGTACAAAAAGAAGATTTCCATCATATCAAAATGCCGGCACACTAAATATAGATAAAATCAAAAACTAATTGCACAGTTTTGTTGTACTTTGCGAGATGAACGTTTTAAGCCTAATTAGTCAATATTTGGATAATTTTTACTAAATACAAATGAAATACTACAGTGCATTTTTGCCAATTTTGCACATACAAAGCTGAGAACTAAACAAGGCCTAACTTTTTGGCCACTGGATTCCTGGTATTTGGGCCCTGTTTAGTTTCCCAAAAATTTTACAAAATTTTTCAGATTCCCCGTCACATCGAATCTTTGAACACATGCATGAAGCATTAAATATAGATAAAAAATAAAACTAATTACACAGTTTAGACGAAATGGACGAGACGAATCTTTTAAGCCTAATTAGACCATGATTTGACACTAATTGTCAAATAACAACGAAACTTGCTACAGTGCCATTTTGCAAAAATTTTCGGATCTAAACCAGCCCTTGATTAAAGTCTGTTCATTAATTGCAATGGGGCCAGCGGCTGTATAAATGCCTGCAACAGCTAGCCGCCTGCAGTGATCTCAGCTCATGTGATCTTTGATTTGCTGGTTCATTTGAGATAATCTAATGATTTCTACATCCCCTGATCTTGGTTTTTTTTTTTGAAAATAAATCTTGGTTTCTTTTAATCAGTAGAAATACTTTTTGACAAACCAGCCTTTCATGACACCTAATCCTACTGTTCCAGTATAGCAGCATTCAGGAAAAAAACATATAAATATTTGGTTCTCTGCTATAGCCGTGCGTATCGATCCCCACCCTGTTGATTCTGGATTTTATCTATTCACCGACTGTTTTTTACAAGCAGATGTTTGGTTGGTTTTATTCTACGCAATTGAAAATATAAGAGACAGTGATATGTAGTCGATTAACAATAAAATATGTAGGGCATTCATCGCTTGGCATTGTAAGGTATGGATTTGTATTTTTTGAATCAGCATGTGCTCAGGAAATGGAGATTATGATATGAAAGTTATCTTTGGTGTACTAGCTAATGGAGGAACTCCTCTTTGTTCTGTCTTTACACTTTACTGATAACACAGGTCAAGTTTGACTAGATGATTTTGGTATCTCTAGGCTTTTAGAATTGTGACACATGCATTTTTTTTAGTTCAATACACACGTTTGGAAAATTCCCGCTAGGTGCTGATGTATGTATTCTAGCAAGACGTGTCTCTCGGTATTTCAGTTCTAGCCCAGAGGCTTCATCTCCAACACCTGCAGTAGGCTACCTCCACAATTTTGATGTTGCGCTTCCTAATTTCCATTATGGCCTCATTTGATGGAGTAGTGCTTCCTTTGGTTAAGCAAGATTTTTTGGCGACGCATTTTGTCGGTCTCGACATTCATGTGGTCGATGCGGAGCGACTTCAAATCAGTGCAGGCAGTTTCCATTGTCTCCAGGCGCTTTGTCAACGGCGGAATCGTGGGCGACACAGTCGTTGTCGAGGAACGCAAATAGCTGCTCCGACATGGTGCTATGGTCGTCGAAGCAACGACCAACCTCGTCAAGAACAAGCTTGATATTAAGGGGTGTTTGGTTGAATGAGTTAAAGTTTAACTAATATTGTAGCATTTTTGTCTTATTTGATAAAAAGTTTTCAATCTTGAACTAATTAGGCTTAATAGATTCGTCTCGTAAATTACTTCTAATCTTTGCTGACATGCATACAATTAGTCTACATTTAGTATTTCATGCATTTGAGGGAACATTGATATGATGAGAGTTAAACTTTAACTCCTGGAAACCAAACTGGCCCTAGGATCCATCACATCGTGAGCACTCTAGTCTCGTGAAATGGTCGTGCGGTGGATCGGACGCCAGGATCAGAAGAAGAGTCTCATACCAATTGTTACCACCAGAACGAAGGGGAAGAATTGCTTGGGAAAGGGGAAGAAGCCAAGCGACGAGGATAAGATTTTTGATAGTGTGAGCTAAAAATTCCACTAGTCACTAGTAGAACTCATTTACACGCATGCATACCGACTTTACACAAAAAGACACAGGACACAGCCAAATGAATGCATTCAACATTAATGTACGTTCAACTCATGCTGGTTGAGAATTTATATTTTTGCCATGAGAAGTTTTTAGCATATGTTTAGACATCGATTAAAATGTTTGAAGAATATTTTAGATATTTTTAAATAATTTTTCTCATTTTCCTAGAGCAAAATCAACTGTTTTGGAGCTTCTATAGATATTTTCGTGGTCTCTAAATATTTTATTTGGATTCTTGGTATCCAAAACTATTTACCATCTTTCCCATAATTTGTGGAAATTTAGAGACATTTTCTACGGTTTAAATATCTTGTCATGTATATTTATCAATTTTTCTATATACCTATTAATAAAGAGGCAAAATTTCTGCCACAAAATCTTTCATCCAACTAAGACATCGACTCGGCTACCGTTTACGTATTTCGGCCATAAGAAATTCCGCTAACCACCGGTCCAAGTGGGTTTCCATGTCTGTTAACCACATGTTGAGCCAACCATGAAAATGCCAGCCTGGCCACCCACGATTTCTTTTTTGTTTTTATCGTCGGTTACGTCCTTGTTCTTTTTCTTTCTCATGTTTTTTCTATATAAACATAAAAAATAATAAATGTAATATTGTAGCTCTTTGAACTTTAAACTTTTCTATAAATATAAAACAATAAATATAATATTTATTGTTCTTTGAACTCTATATTCTTTCCTATAAATAAATACTAACAGATTAGGAATAAAAATAATTTATGGGTAAGGCTAGCGCCCGGACGTCCGGCCCTAGGCCCGGTCCGGATGTAGCTCCTGCGTCCTATGTCTGCATCACATCCCACACACTTCGTCCCATTCCTAGCCAGCGCCAGAGTCTGGAACCATGGCCCACGCCCATCCCACACTCCGCACGATAGAACCGCGCCCTCACGTCCACTTGCGTCCGCACGGCGGAACCACGCTTTGCGCCCACCTGCCTTGCTTGTGGATGCACACCGTGGAGGTGTCTGCAGGTCTCAGGCACCGGTACGTGAACCATGAGGGTGCTCCAGCAGCAACAGGCGCACGGTGGCCTACAACACAAGATATACTTTTAAAACATTCAGATAAAACATTTGCAATATAGTCTGAAAACAGATGAAACACTTGAAACATGTGAGTATAGCCATTGCAACATGTGCAACACCAGATCAACTTTTGAAACATTCAGATGAAACATTTGAAATAAACTTCTGAAACATCTGAAATACTTGAAATGTACGCTTGTAACATGCATATATTACCATTGCAACGTATGCAACATTTAGATGAAACACTTGAAGCATAAGTTAGACTAGCAAATGTGCCCGTATGTTACAACAGGAGAAAAAACTATCAATGTTAATGGATAATGTTAAACTACATCAATAATTTAGTATCTTTATACTCTTATAAAAGCAAAACTCCACTAGTTATTTATTTCAACATATAAGTTATCCAACTAGACAATGCACTATCACATACAATTAAAATCCGCTAAGTAAAACCCTACTAGCTATTTATCTCAACATGTAAGCTTTTTAACTAGGCAATGCACTATCACAAACAATTAAAATCTAATAGCACATGCATCTATAATGTTCACGTTAGTAAGACACATAAGCATTTTGTTGTCCACGTCATCATACCACATAATCCACTAATTTGTAATTCCGCAGCAACATGCAGGGTATGCTTGTAGTTAACAAGGTGAAGAGTTCAAAAACGTATATAATTGTATTTATCATTTTTAGTTTTATTAAGAGAAAAAGGTAGCTAATGAGGAAAAAACGAAAAAAAAAAGTCACAGAAGTCACGGACCGACGTACACATAACACGGAATGTTCGACGGAAAGAAGCATGTCACAAACGGGCAGCACACAGTATGTGAAAACGTACAAATACACGTATACATACGAAAACATATGCAAAGGATACAGGGGAGAAAGCTGCTCCATCCAAACTTCACAGAAGTCCTCAGTGAAAAAGAAATTTACATGGAAGTCGGATCATCACGTAAACGGAAACTAACATGGATCTAGGAGAAACCGCGAGCAGGACACAAACCAATGCGGATTCGCAGCAGCCGAGGTGGGGAGTCATTTTTTTCTGGAGTTAAACCTGATTTGGATTTGTTTGCTTCTGGAGTTAAGCCTAGTTTCGATCCGATTTGGATTTAGACTTGTTTTCTTCTAGATTTAAGGCGGATTTCGTCTGATTTAGATTAGAATTGTTTCCTTTTGGAGTTAGTCCTGATTTCTATCTGGGTGTGTTCATTTCGCGAAAAGTAGGTGAAAAGTTACGGTAGCATCTTTTGTTGTTATTTGGCAAAATTTGTCCAATCATGGACTAACTAGGCTCAAAAGATTCGTCCCGACATTTACAGACAAACTATGCAATTAGTTATCTTTTTACCTACATTTAATGTTCCATGCATGCGTCGAAAGATTTGATGTGATAGGTGGAAGAGGAAATATTTTGGGTTGGGATGGGGAAGTGAACAAGGCCCTGATTTAGATTTGGAACAGGAAATGTCCTTTATCATTAATATATCTTCACGGGACATAGCTGCGGGAGGTCTGACCGATAGACCGAGCCACTCACGAAACGTGGGCACAGAGAGAGTCGGTGCCAGTCAAGAATCGGTGGAGCGATGGCGGCATGCGATGGGATGAATATGAATGGGCCGGACCAAAATTACCTGGAGAAAATTTTTGCCGTTTTACATATATATCTGAAAAGCTCCTCAACTCATCTAGGATATAGGAAAGTGTTAAGCCACGGAAACACTCCATGCTTCCATTTGCTACGGTTATTACTGTTTTTATAGTTATGTTATTGTGTAAATATACAATTTATTCATGGAATTTATAGTTTAACTAGTTGAGTGCCCGTGCATTGCTACGGATATACAATTTGTATGTGCATGCATGACAGAGATGATGAGTCAACACAACCAACAATTTATTTCTCCATATAAAACAAGATGAGTTTAGAAAATTTTCGCGGTTGCTAGGCGTGTTATGGGAGCTGCCAGAGTAAGATGACGCGAGTACCACAGTGTCTAAGCTCACAGGCTCACAGCAGGACTGCAAGAAATTGCCAAAGAATTGCTGTCCAACAGACACGGGAGGTGTGGTTTGTTTTGTTTCAGTAGTCACTCGGCTATGTGCCAACCAAGAGTGTACTCCCTATATGAATCATGTTTGGAATTAGGCCAGTTTGCAATGCATATGGACAATAGCACGGTCCCTTGAGCTCTAAAAAATTTTACATAGGATTTGGTTGCTACCTGACATTTAGGTTAGTCCAAGCTGATCAGGTTTCATTTTCGTCTTCAACGATGATACCCAGGTAGGATAGTTTATGCAGACCTTTTGCGTTGAGTTAACAGGACCATGAAAGCATTGGAATGTCACTTCACTAAAAAACGATGACATATCAAGGCAGCACCAGATATGTATTTATAAAAAAAAGAGAAATATGTGCCTAGGTACTTCTCTTTGTATATCAACTACAAAGAGAACTATTTCAATATCTGAAACTTTGGTCAGTAAAAAAGAGAAATATGTGCCTAGATACTTCTCTTTGTATATCAACTACAAAGAGAAGTATGTCGAAATGCTTTGCTGAAGTGTAAATCTGCAGGTTGGCTTCTTATGTTCAAATTTTTTTTTGCAGGTTGCCTTTTCAAAATATCTCTGTGATCATGTTGATTAGCCATTTCCATGAAAAAAGAGAAGTTGATATGAGTCCTCATTTTTTCCATATTATTTACATAATGCATAAGAGTAGACCTGACCATGTTAGACAATCAAAGCAGCAATTGTAGATCCATCAGTCTTGCTTCCCAATTCAGTGATCTTGACCCCTTAAGAGTAGACCTGCACATACAGAATCACCAAATTAGCATGCTTACCCAACTGCTCTCGCAACATGAGTCTTACACATACAGAATCACCATCAGTCTCGCTTCCCAATTCAGTGATCTTGCTTACCAAACTGCTATCGCAACACCAAATTAGCATGCTGATTATGCACATGAATTCATCATGATGCTTACTTAGTACCTCTCAATCATTTTAAAAGGCAAGACAATTATATCTGTGAAAATAATGACTTATATAATTATGTTGGATTTACGCTTGCAAAAGCTAATAATTTCTCGGTAGATTGAGGTTCTCTCTGATTCAAATAGCAAATGATGGACCACGCCAATTCCAATGATCACTTTTTTCATGACCAATTTCAGAGTAGATCACTGAATTGTGTCAATTTTGATAACATAGTTCAGTGTGAAAATAGAGATTGAGATCACCTAATGTCCTAAAATAAGTATGCAAAAAATGGTAATGCTTCTGAAATGTAATGACTGAACATATATACAGACTTGCACAATTCAAAAAAGGTTAAACATATATATCCACTTGAGAGCATATCATTGTGTGTATAGTGAAAATGTTGGTAGCACTATTGAAAAAAGACAAAAGTTGTTTCCATCTGTAATAGAAAAATCTCAGACTAAGAAATCAATTTATGATGGCTAATCAATTTACCGCACATCAAAGTGGAAAGAAGCATCAAGAGTATCTGATATGGTAACACATAAGAAAAGGGAACACAGGAAGAAGGAAACATCAAATTACCTGATCTTATTTCCTGAGCATTCTTATCAGACACCAAGGACAGTAACATGTAGTGTTTCAAATCAAACACCTTGTAAGTGCTATTTGTGGATTCACAGAAGATTCAATTTCTTTTAGCTATTACCAAAGTCAATGACTCAGCATACCTGTCTTGAGCAGAGTAAACCAAAACCTTCCCATTGACATCATCAAACTCTACAAACCTAAGCCATTGCAAGGACTCAGAATCCAAAAGACGGAATCTAGCAGCCGGTTGTCCTTGCTTATGCACCTTGAATAGTTGGGGGGAGAATATCTTAAGGAAGATGACATGTCAGAAAAAAGAAATTGCATTGATAAGGCATATGGAACCAAAAGCATGGATATGGGGAGCGTATGGATCATCCAACAAATATGGATACGGGGAGGGTAGGGAAGGTGATACCCACTACACTCTGCTCGCCGGCGTCTTGGAGACATAGGGCCGCATGGCCTCAGACGCGGCTGCCTGCAACTGAGGGACCTAGAAGCGTTGAGGCTGCCACCACCTCTGCTGAACGAGCAGGCGTGAACCTGCTGCTGTAGTGTCGCAGAATGCTGTGTGGCCCCTGCAAGCAGAATGTAACTGATCGATCAATCCATCCATCATCTATGCGTGGAAGCAGATCTCATCTCTGTAGTATGGTGTGCAAGAATTCAAAGGCAGCAGCGTACTGTACATGAAGGTGTCCCACCTGAGGCCGAGGCGGCGATTCAGAGCCCGGAGGCGCGAAGGAACGCAGCGGTCTCGGCGGCTGATAAATCAGCTGAGTTCCGGTGAAGCCATGCCAGCACCGGCGCCGCACAAGCGTGGTACGCAGTCACGCCCACCCGCCACCCGGCGGCTGCCGTGCCACCAATGGCCCAACCATAGGGGCCTTCCTCAGTCGACTCCTCTACCTCGGCGTGCTCTGACAGTAGCCTGCAGCTCCTCCGCTTCCTCCTCCCCGTTCTCCACCTTGGCGTGGACCCAGCGGCCTTGCTCTCCCTGCTTCCAGTCGGAGGAGCGTGCTGGCACAGGCTGGGCGGGATAGGGCCAGGGAGGGGCGGCGGTGGCGATGGCGGGGGCGCGAGGACGGTCGACGAGTGCAGGGCGTGGCGGCGGAAAGACGGGCGTCGTGTGCAGGCGGTGTCATCGTGCGCGGGCGGCAGTAGATCCGCCTCCGCCGCGGAGATGCCGCGCGCCGAGGTGGGGCGAGGAGCAGCCGGCGCCGGCGAGGGCTAAGGGGCGGCAGTTCCTTGGAGCGAGATGAGTTGCGGAGCTGGTCCTCGTACGCGGGCGGCGTCGTCGTGCGCGGGTGGCAGTTCTCTCAAGCGAGGGGCTGCGGTTCCTTCTGAGGAGACGAGCAGGGCAGTGTAATTACGGAGAGGGGGGTGGGGGGGGGGGGGGGGGGGGGCGATTAGGAGCACGGTTAATCACGGAGGCGGAGCAATCAGCTGGGCGGAGACAATGACAAGTGGGGCAAGAAAAGTAGATGAATTTTATGTAAAATTACCTAACACAATAGTCTATGTGTTGACCATTATGTATTTTACATTTAGTATACATTGGGGTTCGTTTAAAACAGTCGTTAGCTTGTCGTCCATTGCACCAGCATTGTCGAACTCTCCGAAGTAGTTTGTTGCTGAGAATATTGGCCTTGTTCATCTAGCTTATAATCCGTCTTATTCAGTTTATTTTTTCAGCCGGAACAGTATTTTTCTCTCATAAAAAATCAGCCAACAGTGTTTTTCAGCTGACTTATAATTCCAGCCGAACGGCTCCATTGTTACAGGCTGCCATTTTGCCCAAAAAAAATTCATACCCATCCTTCACAACCTGTGAAGTTAGATTCAGTTAAAGAGAAGTCAATAGTAACGAAGGCACTGCACTACAAAAATAGTAATTCACAACACTAAGCTCAACAGATATAGCAATCTAGATGTTTCAGTTATTTCCCTAAAACATGTCAGAACAAAAGGAAGCTTAATCTTCATATTTAAGAAGGGCTAATATGTAAAGAGTTTTAGGTTGACCTTAAGGATTCAAGCTGACACAGTAAAATATCAGCAATAGTTTGAAAGCAAATATTAACCATAACCAGTTCAAGGTCGATGGCCTCAAACAAAGTAATGTTGATACTGTGAAACAGTATACTAATGTAGTTTCATTTAACAAAATACAGTCCAATTTAGATCCGAAGATTATAAAACCTCTTGGTTTTGCTAAATATATTACTTTTTTTGATGAGCAAAACTAAATATATTACTTTTACTATTTTCCTTATAGACAAAGTGTATAACTAAGTGCATAGCAAAAGCTATAAATCTAGAAAAGTCAAAACTTCTGGATTGAATACATATCTATTTATGTTTTATCATCTATAAAATATAAATTTAAAAGCTATAATTTATTTTATTATCATCATGGTATTAATAATATAAGTTAATATTGGCAATAATATAATATTGAATTAAAATACAATCTCAGTAGATTTTTTCTTCTATTGTAAAGTGCAAAAATATTTATTTGTACATATATACCATAACTTTAATTTTCATGTTGTCCAATTGTTTGGTTAGTTAGACCATCGGTTGATCTAATAAAATAAATTTTGTTTCTAATCTTAACTATATCAACAACTTAATAGTGGGAATATTTGTCTCTTAAAAGAGTCGACTATTACCGTCATTATTTGTTTTGTATGTTTATGAGAAAAAATAGAAGAATATGAGAAACAAAATAAGGACACGGCAAAATGGAAAAGAAAAAAGGGACACATTATGAAATTGGAGTCTCCGTATAGAAGCAAAAGGAAAAGAAAGAAGTCTACAGAAAAGGAAAAAGAATAGGAAAAGGAAAAAAGAATAGGACACGGTATCCTACGGAATATTGGAAACAACGGTAGGCTCAACTGCTCAGGAGCGGACAGAAAAAAGGGAGTTTGCGGTTGGTAAAATAAAAATAAAAAAAGAAGGAAAAGAGGAAACGTAAAACAGTAGAACAACCAAAACCAGTACTCCTATTCAGGTTATTCTAAGATCAGATCTAATTAGATTAGGAGCCCTAGTCCAACAAAGCTTGCGTATGTCATATAAAATAGGAGGACTGTAGGTAGCTGGAGAAAGAGTTTCCACACATTAACAAAAGTTAGTTAAGTGAGGGCTGAACGAAAAAAATAGGGGTGAGAAATTTTGTCTCTTTATTATTATATATTAGGTATATGTATAGATATATGTATAGATATAGATATAGAAACATATGAAACACTTTAATCCACGGTGTCATCGGCAGCTATGGCCGACCTGATTGAGAACTACGGTAACCAGCAAGCTCAGGTCCGGAGAGAATCTAAAATTTTCTATAAATAAAAATAAAACAATAAATATAATATTATTGCTCTTTGAATTCTAGATTCTTTTCTATAAATAAATACTCCTGTTGGGGACAGGACCGGATTTTGGCACCCCGTTGGCTCACAGATGCCGCCTAGCTCTTGCAAATAAAAAACATGCCCAACATCTCGCCCTGGCAAAAGCGAAATAGCAAACGCGCACACGCGAACGGATGGAAGCTCCTGGCACAGGACCCCCTCCCTTCCGTCGGGGCGGAATGACAGGAGCGGCGACGGCGCGATTCGCAATGTGCAGGCCCGGGGTCGGCCCGGTCTGTTCGCATAGGCAAATAGGACCGCGGAGCCCCGGGACAGAAGCTGGTCTTTTCGCTTTGCCAAAAGGAGGCAGCTTGGACTGGATCAGCGTGTTTTGCGACGTAGACACGACTCGAGCTATTCGCCTTGGCAAATAACCGCTAACAACCCGCCTAATCGGTTTTGCAGGTTTCGCCAGAGGAGTCAGCCACCCTTTCATCGGCCTGACAGCATTGGCCCGCCGGGGGCCACACAGTCAGCCAGGACGCGACAAGGGACAGAGCCGGTCGGGCTCCCGGGTCCGGTGCTACCTGAGGCGGGTGGCGACCCCGAGTGGCGAATAAGCCTAGAGTGTGGGAGAATATCCCCCAGATGTGTGGCAGTTGTAAGGGCATTCTTGTCCAACGAGAAGCCTACGGGCGTGTATAAATAACCCTCGACGGGGAGTGTAAAGAGGGAGAGAAACGAGATCAGTAAAGTCTGTTCTTTCATTTTGCTCATCCTTTGTTCGCTCAGTGTTCTGCGTTCTAGTAAGCCCTTGCAGCAACCCAGTGTTCGAAGGTTTAGGCCTCGAATAACATTGGCGCCCACCGTGGTTGTTGCTCAAGCTTATCATGCCACCCAAGAAGCCGAAGATATCAACGGATAGAGCGAAACCATCCACGGCAGCAGCTGTCATTGCAGCAGCGGATGCTATTGCACGAGGCAATATAGCGGCAACAACAGAACCACCCATGCCGCAGCCGCAGCCGGACGGCACCGCAGCAACCCGAGGGCGAGAGGAAACACTAGAAGGCGACATCGAAGAGGTCGAGCTCGACCAAAATGGCAAGGAGATTGAAGATGATGAAGACGGCAAAATCACCAAACAAGCAAAAGACCTGAAAAGGTTGGACCAATATCAACAAGACATCCTTAGGCTGCATCATAAAAAAGGAACAGCTGCTGAGACAAGCTACGGCACGAAATAGGGTAGAGCAAATGCAGCGAGCAATCAGGCAAGCTGAGATCGAAAGAGAAAGGTTGGTACACGAGATCTAGGGTTTGCGCAGAGCAGTAGCTGGCGGTGGCCCTGGTCGAGGAGGTGGAAACATGATAATATCAGACACTGTCTTGCTAGAAGAAGACGAAGAAGCATTCAACACCACCTCGCCCTTGTCAAAGGAGCTCCAGCTGCACCCATGGCCCTTGGGCTACAAGCCTCACATCCCAGTCTTTAATGGAAAGACAAACCCAAGAAAATTTATCACAAGCTATGAAACTGCCGTCACCTCAGCAGGAGGAGACACTCAGACTCTCGCCAAGTCTCTAATTATGGCACTCGAAGATATCGCCCACGATTGGTACACATCATTGAAGCTCCACTCCATCCACTCATGGAGCCACTCAAAACGGAACTCTTATCCACATTCTAGGGATATCACCCAGGAACGAAAACCACAAGGGACCTACTAAACTGTATACAGCGAGATGACGAGTCCTTATCCGATTATCTGGAGAAACTCATTCAAATCAAAGCACAAGTGTCGAATGCATCGGAAGAGACGGTGATAGCAGCACTGTCAAAGGGTTGTCCATAGGCCAGTGTGCAACACATTTCGCTAGGAATTACCCCACAACTGTCAAAGAGTTGTTCAAGATTATGAGGCAATATGCTAGTCAGATGACGACCTAAAGTAGCGAAAGGCAACATGCAACATGTGGAGGTAGGCAAGCAGGGCCCCTAGGCTACCACCAAGCCTAGGGTAGTGAAACATGAAACCATTTCGCATAGTCAACAATTTGCAAGAATAGCCAGAACATAATCTAGCAGAGCAAGGGTTCCCTAGGCTGCCGCCAAACCAACATATAGAAGCTTTGATCAAGCTCCGCACGGCGAGCAAGGGGGACGAGGCCCCCATGGTGGATGCGATGGCAGAGGAAGGGGAAGAAGCCAGAGGACACCTTATTGTGCCGTCTGTGGTGAAAACGAGGGTCATTTCACTAAAGACTACAAATACAACGAAATGGCTAGAGAGCTAAAGAAGAAAGACAAAGCCATGAAAAGCAACGAAGCATCCAACCATGTGTTCCACAACACCAGTCGCGAAAATGATAAACAACCAGGGTTACAACAGCCCCTACATGGCGACGAACAGCTACACTCCCCAGCACCCTAGCTTTTCACACGGATATAACCAGCATTCGTATATCTGGCAGCAGCCGGCATACTCGACATATCAGCATTTTGCACAGCAACCAGGGCAATCAACCATTGTGTCCTCGCTAGTTTAGCAAGAGCAACAGCAATCGAGCCAACCTCATCTCGCAAAGCAAGAAAATGTCCAAGAACACCAGGCCGTAAACAATATCCTCCCATCTAGGGCTGGATATCGAACCAACCGTAGTTTTTTTGAGCTTTTTTAGAAATTGGTATAATCTTATTCATCATTATTTCCTGCATTGTTTAAGACCTAACTTCACGACGAGCCTAACGAGCCGAGCCGCAGTTGAAAGTCGTTCCAAATCAAGTCATTTTCATTTTAAAAGATAAATGAGTTCAATCGGAGCACTTTTATACTGAGCCACCGAGCCAGCTTAACGAGCTTTTTGTCTAGCCCTACCCCTATAACGGATCAATGTAATTATATGAGATTAAGTAAGAAAATCTTCCACCGAGACGGTTAATTTATCAAACTTAAACCCGTATAACCCGAGATTCCGTGAAATCACGAGGGATTTCAAACCAACCAACATACAACCAAGATCGTACTGATTTAGCAGCCACAGTTCACATGATACATAGAGTTCACAATAAAAGTGGAGTACATCGGAGTTTAAAATAAAAGTTATTACAACATAGTTCAAAATAACATAGCGGAAGCAAGTAGTTTTACACACACACTTAGTTCAAATACAGTGCCAGTAGATAGTCATGGTCCACAAAAGCATTAGATAAGACGAACAGAGTGACCCTTGCCCAAGGTCCTAGTTGTCGCCCATCGCCGAATACAGACAGTTGGAGCAGTACCCATAGTACATCTGACCATCTGCAATAAAAATGGGAACAACGCCCTGAGTACGGGAATGTACTCAGCTAGACTTACCCGTCATAAACCAGAAATAAAGGACACCAAGGATCATGCAAGGCTTTATAGATTGGACTGGCTTGACTCATTTGCGAAAAGCATAAGATGTTATAAAAAACTATACCAGTACTTTTTGCATCACTTTTAGTATAACCTATTCAAGCTAGGTAAGCACCTATTGCTAAAACAATCACTTGATTCATCATTAACAATCTAGATTACCACATCAGGTTTATCATTTCCAACATCATTCACTTAACCATCAGTGTACCATTAATGTTACTACGATGCCATAGCTCGGGTCAAGTGCTCACTAACCGGGAGCGACGGCGATTCGAATCGAATTCCTATTCAGCTGGAGATTTATTCCTCACACAAACCCTGCTTCCCCCGTCAGGGTCGCGTAGATCACCAATGACACTTTCCAAGAAGCCGCGGGATAACAATCATGGATCGCACTACCCAGGGATCGCCCGACTGCCAGGACGCACCTTGGGCTCACTCTTCGCGTCCCCGTTACACCCCCTTCAACACCAGTCTGCCAACCCGAGTTTATCCCGGCTCGAAAAGTGTCACTAGCTTCGCGGTCGAAAGGTACTTTATTCGGCCAGCTAAATGTGAGGCATGCGTTCAACATGACAAGAGGGACGAGCAATGATCGGTCCTTAATCGACACAGACGGAATCACTATAGTCCAAAACCCTATAAGACTCCGCCCAGTCTTCGTTTAGCCATCAACACTTGATTACTTTTTATGATCACAATTACAGCTAACCATAACCCGGTATCCACCTATAACTCGCAGGTGATAGGAAATCACCCGACTTCTACCGGTCTAAGCATGGCTAAGCAATTTACTCAATCCTGACCTAACAGGGTGAAAGATAATCCGGTGGCCAAGGTAATAATGCAACAACGGTTTCACTCAACTCCTATAACTTAATGCAACTATATATATATAACTATAGTTCATGTAGTAAGGAACAACTTTTATAAAATAGGAGACTTATAATGCTCCGGGGCTTACCTCTTTCGAACGAGCTAGGATGGTGGTCGACGCACTCTGGCAGCTCCTCGCCTGACTCTTCCTCCTCGGGCACCTCCTGTGTCTAGGGCTCCTGCTGATCCGTCCAAGCCTGCTCCTCCTGTACTGCTATCTGCGACTCTTCCTGCGATCCTGTATGATGCAAGTGCATAAGTAAACATGCGAATGATGCATCGGATTGTGGTGGAGTGCTTTGATGACATGAGATGCAGATGAGCACATGGAATGAGCAGTTTGAATATAACTATTTCTTCTACAAGGTAGTCCACATCATCCAAGAACATATACCCTAAAACATGCACCTTATTCTTCTATTAGCTAGCCTATCATCTACACATACAAGTGAACCTAAGCTACCAAAGCTTACCAACCTAACTCAACCACAACATCAACAAGGCATAATGATGCTTCAAAGATACACCAAACATATTTTATTTCTCTTAATTTCTCATAAAGAATAATCTTTTATTCCCTATTTAACTAGGGTTACACAGCAACACCTATTTCTGGTGTAGATAAACATCTACAAAAATTACAGTAGATTACTCTTACCCTAACTAACCTACTACTAAATTTTTATGAGAATTGCCTATGTAAAACTGCCTGTACAAAATAAACAAGTTATAGCATAATAATGAGCATAAAATTATTTTGTACTAGAAAAAGTATCAAACAACAGATTTCACATTTTTTCTATGTTACTAACAGTAAACTAACACACTACAAAAATTATCACATGTATGTTTTATACAAATTTAGCTTTCAACTAAAAATAACAAAGATTATCAATTAAAAGCATTTGTACTACACCTCAAAAATTTCTCACAGAACATGCTTCACTAATATTTTTCCTAAAAAGTACATCACTAAGAAAGACTAATGCAATAAGAATCACATTTTTTTCCTTCATTATTTTATTTACTACATATTTTCTAAGATATCAGCATTTATAGCAATTAAATAAATTTGCACAGTAAAGTGTTACAAAAATAATATGAGATATTTTTAAACTATAGATCTATTCAAGAGGAACATTTCAAAATTTGTTTCATCATTTTTGGAGCTATAAATCTTGAGATATGATTTTTCAAAGCTATTTCATAATTCTGAGAAATCATTTTCCTTAATTCTTTTAAAAATTCGCCGGTGAAAACGCTGAATACACCCGGTGCAGTGCACCCACAAGCGCTGACACGCAGGACCCACGGGTCAACGGACCCACCGGCCAGCCAGAGCAGCGCGGGGGAGGCGCTGACCGGTGGCGAACTCGCCGCCGGTGAGGTCTCCGGCGACAGGAAGGGCACCAACGTGCTCCCCGCACCGAGACGCACCCAGCGCACCAACTCCGAGCGGCGCGGGAGCTCCGGAGGAGGCTCGCCGGCGGAGATGGCGGCACGGCGGCGCTGGAGCTCGTCGGCCGGCCAATGCAGGCCACGTGGGCGGCCGAGAAGGCGAGCGTGAGCACCACTAGGCGAAGGGGAAGTGGATGCTCGAGACCGGAGGAGGCATGAAGGGCCAGGGAGCTCCGGCCATGCGCGCCGGCCAACGGCGGCGATGGCGACAGTGGAGGAGGGGGGCGGCCAATTGGCCCTCACCTAAAGCTAGACTAACGAGTCAGCTCGGCTCGTTTGGCTCGGCTCGTTCTGGCTCGTTAAGATAACGAGCCAGCTCGGCTCGACTCGTTATCTTAACGAGCCAGAAGGCCGGCTCGGCTCGTTTACGAGCTCGAGCTGGCTCGTTTGGCTCGCGAGCCAGCCATATTAAAACATAAAAAATGTAATATGTGTATTATCTAAAGTTTGATAATGGTAATAATATAAAACTAGTCCATTCATAAGTCTTAATAAATCATATAAAAATAATATGTACTATTATATTATAATACTATGCACCATACATTGTTTATGGTTCATACTCCATACCATATATGATGCATCCATTATCCATACATTCATTTAAAATAAAAAGAGTCAAATTAATCTAAAATTTATAGAGTCAAAGTCCAATCATCAACAAATTATAAAGTGTAAGACATAAAGTTATATAACACTAATAAAAGTTTAAGGCCAACAACTTTGGCTCGTTAGGCTCGCGAGCTGGCTCGAGCTGGCTCGCGAGCTGGCTCGTTAAGACATGAACTAGGATGCTTGCTCAGCTCGTTTGAGAAATTAAACGAGCCGAGTCGAGCCGAGCCACTATCGATCCGAGTCGAGCGAGCTATCGAGTTGCGAGCTTTTCGTCCAGCTTTACCCTCACCTGAGCTCGAGCGGCGGAGTGGAGGCGCGCACGCGGTGGAGGGAAGAGGGGCAGAGCTGAGGCCGGGAGAAATCGGCCGGAGAAGCATCCACGAGCGCGAACGGCGGTGGCGGAGCTCCGGGAGCCGGTGATGGCGCGGCGGTGCGCTGCTGCTGCTGGCGGGCGAGAGGAGGGAATGGAGGGAGCAGCCGAGGCGGACGAGCGCGTGGAGGGGGGTAAGCGGGAGCGGGGGACGCGGGGGCCACCGGGGCGCGTGTCGCGCGGCGTCGCCGTCGCTCGGCCACGCGGCGGCCGAGTCCTGCCGCGGCGCCACGGCGTCGCGCGCGCGGGAGGAAGCCGGCGCGGGGCGCGGGCCGGGCTGCCAACGCTGCTGGGCCGAAAGGGAGGCCGCGGCCCACTAAAGTGAAAAAACCAATTTTTCTTTTATAAATAAAATTTTCCGATTTCTATATTTGTTTCAAATTTGAATTTGAAGATGAAAAAGAGGTTTTCAGAACTTTTGCCCAAAATAAAAGTTGTTCAAAATTTAATTCTCTACAACTTTCATATAGGGCACTTTTCAAAATTCTAAATAGATTTTGAATTTGGGATTTAAAGCTAAATTATTAATCAAAAATTTATTTGTTTAGAATATTTTTAAAACAAAATTTGAGAAAAACTTGAATTCAAGAATTGCTTCAAAAATCATGTTAATTTATTCTAGATTATTTAAAATTGCTAATACCCAAAAGTATACTACCTTTTTGGCACTTACATCAAAGTTAGGGTTCTAATTATTTGCTTTTCAAGTTTAAATTTAAAAGAGCTATATTTCATGCAATGCTAGTCATGAAATGATGTTGAATGCTTTATGCTTTGAAATGCTAATGCATGCTTAACACCCAGGGGTGTTACAGCCCTCCCCCCTTATAAGAATCCCGTCCCGAGATTTCGAGTTACGAACCATTTATCGTAAAAATCTTTATACGCGGTTTGAAGATATTCTCCCGTTTCCCATGAAGCATCACTCTCATCATGATGGCTCCACTAAATCTTATAGGTTGTTACCACTCTATTCCGAGTGACTTGGTCCTTAGTATCCAGAACTCGAACCGGTTGTTCACGATATTCCAAGTCCGCCTTGATCCGAATACCCTGCGGTTCTATTCTCTCTTCCGGAACACGCAGACATTTCTTTAACTGGGATACGTGAAAGACGGGAAAGATCGAACTCATCCCTTCTAGCAATCACAACTTGTACGCCACGGAACCATTTTTCTCTATGATCTGGTATGGTCCAATATATCTAGCAGACAGTTTTTGCTTGATTCCAAACCGTTTCTTCTTCATGGGGGTAACCTTCAAATAGACATAGTCACCCACTTGGAAATCCAATGGTCTCCTTCTCTTGTCTGCATAACTCTTCTGACGGGACTGTGCAGCTTGCATGTTTTGCCGAATAATATGGACCTTCTTCTCTGCCTCATCTACAAAATCAATTCCATAAAACCTTCTTTCTCCAGGCTCTACCCAATTTAACGGTGTCCTGCACTTTCTGCCATATAAAGCTTCAAAAGGTGCCATCTTGATACTCACTTGGTAACTGTTGTTGTAAGTGAATTCTGCCAACGGTAACCAGGATTTCCATGAGCCTCTGGATGATAGTACACAAGCTCTAAGCATATCTTCAAGTACAGCATTAACTCGTTCTGTCTGCCCGTCTGTCTGTGGATGGTAAGCCGTACTACGAATCAAACTAGTACCCAAACCTTTTATGAAGATGTTCCTAAAAATGAGAGGTAAACTGTGAACCATGATCAGACACGATCGTTTTTGGTATACCATGTAATCGGACAATCTCAGCAATGTACTTTTCTGCATATTGAGGTGGTCGGAATGTTGTCTTAACTGGCAGAAAGTGAGCTGTCTTGGTAAGACGATCTACTATTACCCAAATAGAATCATGTCCCTTCTGTGTGGTGGGAAGACCAGTGATGAAATCCATACTTATATCATCCCATTTCCAATCGGGTACAGACAAGGGTTGCAGAAGTCCTGCAGGTCTCATGTGAAGAGCTTTAACTCTACAACACATGTCGCAACGAGCAACGTATGCTGCAATTTCTTTTTTCATCTTAGTCCACCAATAACGGGGTCGTAAATCTTGGTACATCTTACTACTTCTGGGGTGAATAGATAGCTTGGAATGATGGGTCTCATTCATTAACTTGTTCTTAAGCTGTCTATCCTTAGGTACCACCAGGCGATCCTTAAACCATAACACTCCTTGGTCATCCAATCGAAAGTGTTTGGTGGGTTCCCTCTTCATCTTCTCCTTGATATGAAAGATTCCCTTATCTGTCTTCTGACCTTCAATGATCTGGTTTTCCAGAGTACAACTAATCTGAATATTATGCAGCACAGCAGGATGTAACAATTTGAACCCTTCTTCAGACAACGGTTGCACATCAATAGCATGTGATTTTTCTGCTCAGTGCATCTGCTACTACATTAGCCTTCCCGGGATGATAATGCACGTTTAGATTATAGTCCTTTATCTGCTCTAACCATCTTCTCTATCGCATGTTCAACTCAGATTGGATAAAAATATATTTGAGACTCTTATGATCTGTAAAGAGATTACACACATTACCTAGCAGGTAGTGTCTCCAAATCTTTAGAGCATGCACTACTGCTGCGAGCTCCAAATCATGTGTAGGATAGTTAACTTCATGCTTCCTCAATTGACGTGAGGCATAGGCAATGACCCTTCCATTTTGCATTAGTACACATCCTAACCCATTCTTAGATGTGTCACAGAACACATCAAATGACTTTTCTATATCCGGTTGGGCCAGAATAGGAGCAGTGGTCAACAACTTTCGCAAGGTGCAGAAAGCTACCTCGCACTCCTCTATCCATACAAACTTATGATCCTTCTGTAACAGGCTTGTCATTGGTTTGGCAATCTTCAAGAAATCCGGTATGAAGCGACGATAGTAACCGGCTAAACCAAGAAAACTGCGAACTTTATGCACTGAGGTTGGTGACTTCCAGTCCATAACCTCTTGCACCTTACTAGGGTCTACGGAAATGCCATTTTCAGACAACACGTGGCCGAGAAAAGGAACTGTCTTAAGCCAGAACTCACACTTACTGAACTTCGCATACAGTCGATGTTCTCTGAGTCTAGTCAAGACAATCCTGAGGTGCTCTGCGTGATCTTCTTCATTCTCTGAATATATTAGAATGTTATCAATGAACACAATCACAAACTTGTCCAACTCTGGCATGAAAACAGAATTCATCAGATACATAAAGTATGCAGGAGCGTTTGTCAATCCGAAGGACATGACAAGGTACTCGTACAAGCCATATCTGGTAGAGAACGCAGTCTTAGGCACATCTTGCGGCCTAATCTTTATCTGATGGTATCCTGATCTCAAATCTATCTTAGAGAACACTTTGGCTTTAGACAATTGGTCAAACAAGATATCAATCAGAGGAAGAGGATACTTGTTTTTAATTGTCACTGCATTCAGTGGTCGATAATCCACGCACATGCGTAAGGAGTTATCCTTCTTCTTTTTCACAAATAGAGCGGGGCATCCCCATTCAGACGAGCTGGGACGAATCAAACCTTTCTTTAGTAAGTCCTAGAGTTGCTTCTTCAATTCGGCTAACTCATTAGGAGGCATCCGATAGGGCCTTCTCGAGATCGGTGTTGTTCCCGGAATTAACTCAATGGCAAACTCAACATCTCGGTCTGGTGGAAGTCCAGGTAACTCATCCGGAAACACATCTGGAAACTCACAGACCACTGGAATCTGGGCTAGCAGAGTAGTTTGGACCGCACAAGTCGTGCTAGCTAGGTCTACTTTCCGAGGTAGGACCACTCGAAAAGTGCCTTCTCCACTTGGTTCCTTAAGAGAGATACTCCTTCCTCCAATATCGATTACTACCCCCATCTTATTCATCCAGTTCATACCCATGATCACATCCAAAACTAACCCTGGCATGACTATCAGATTAAGCTTATATTATCGGTTTGATATGTTTAGGGTTACTCCCTGAACTACCTGATTAGTCAATAGATCAGCCCCAGCTGAACTGATTTTATATGCACATTCCAATTCGACTATCCTTTGATCATGCCTCTTAACAAATGCTTGACTTACAAAGGAATGAGATGATCCGAAATCAAACAAGACTACTGCAGGATGATTGTTGATAGAAAACATACCAGCTGTTACCGGTTCTCCTTCTGGGATGTCATCCACAGTGGTGTGATGCACACGAGCTTGATACTGCGTCTGCTGTTTCTTAGGGTAGGGACAAAACTTTGCAAAGTGTCCGGGTTGGTTGCAGTTGAAGCACGGTCCCTTCACTTGAGCCACAGTTCTAGATGAACTGCCTTGTCCTGTCTTCGCCTGAGGCAATGCCATCTTGAATGGTTTCTGGTTCCTCTGGGGTTGCTGAGCATTCTGATTCTTCCTTTGCGGTGGCCTAAACCTTGCACCTGGGGCAGGCGACCGATAAGCTGGACGGTTGGCCACTGGGGCTCTAGACTAGGACGGACCCGACTCGAAAGCTCTCTTACGGATCTTGGAAGCAGCATAAACATTGTTGTTCTTCTCTTGCTTCAGACAGTCACTAACGAAATCGTTGAAACTAGTCCTCATATTTGTACCCACATGTTTCATTATCTTGGGATTCAGGCCTCTCTTGAAGCTAGCGATCTTCTTGGCCTCAGTATTCACCATATCAGGAGCATAACGGCTCAGGTTATTGAATACATGTAGATATTGAGTTACAGTCTTCGTGCCTTGATTCAGTGCCAGAAATTCCCCAAGCTTCATCTCGATCAGACCAGGTGGAATGTACGTTCCACGGAAGGCTTCGGTGAACTCCCTCCAAGTGATGTGAGCGTGGGGAGGAAAAGTGGTGCGGTGATGTTTCCACCACATTCCTGCCGGACCTTGAAGCTGATGAGCTGCATACTTAGTCTTCAACACTTCAGTCATTCTCAAGACACGAAACTTGTCTTCCATAGTATTAATCCACTCTTCTGCATCCAAGGGTTCTACGTCTTCCTTGAAGATCGGTGGACGAGTATCCATGATGTCCTTGAAACTGCTGTACTGATTTGCTTCGTGCCCACCCGAGTTTATCCCCCGACGGGTGTTATCTGCGATACTACGCAACGCAGCTTCCATATTCTGTTGCATGCTCTCCATATTACGTTGGCTTCCAAGAAATTGTGCAAAAAACTGTTCCGCAGTGTAGGGTGGAGGAGGCGGTGGTGGATCACGGTCATCACTAGCAGCTGCACTGCCACCAGCCTCAGCGGCACCATACACGGTACGACGGGTGTTTGGCATCTGCATGTTTCAGCAACAGTAATTATTACGTGATGTTGTAGGAATTGTGACCGAATGAAAAATCATGCCGAACTGAATTTACTGGAGAGAATAATTTCATACAATAAAACAGGGGCACAATAAGTCATTCCAATTAACACGACATCACTAATTAGATTACTTAAAGCGCACACATCGCGTCCATTACAACCAAGTTGCCAGCATACATACACTGGACTTTTTGACGTTCGGATACCGCCACAAACACATCCAAGCTTTCCCATATTACATCAAAGCCTTAGTCTTTCTACTCATTATTACATGCCCAACGTGCCAACAAAGCAAAAGATCATGTAGAGGAAACCTAGTAGCTAGCGCAACAACTACTAGCCTACTCATCGTGGTCGTTGTCTAAGTCCGAGACGTTGGCGTTGTCGCCATTAGCAGCGTCGTGGTGCTCCCCAACTGGTGCTTCGGGCTCTTCAGGATCTTCGTCTTCATCTAAATCCATCTCTGCCGCACCAGGAGGAACATAGGGGTTTAGTTGATTGTTCAGCCGATGAACCTCCTCATGCAGATTGTCATTATATTCCTCTGCATATGCCAGCTGTTGCTCTAGCTCAAACTGTCTAGCCCTCAACACATTCTCTGCGGACCAGGCTTCATTCCTCTGATGGAGCACATGAGTCAACATGCGCTCAACGTTCCTGTTGGCGGTGGTTAGTCACCCAACCTGCTCTCTCAGGGCACGTACATCTCCCTCGAAAGCCACAGTCCTCTGGGTAGACTGATCTCTCTAACGAGTCAACTGAGCCATCTCTATGTTGAGCCTCTCAATCTCGGCGTCGTGATCTCTCTGAAGCTGACGGCGGTCATCACGAGCCTGACCAAGAGCACTAGACACACGTATCAAGCTACCTTCCACTCCATCAAAGGCCCTCATCACTGCGAACATGGCACACCATAGCGGGGTTGTCACTGTTCTGTGCTTCTGCGGCGCTAATCTCCAGAGATCTTCCTCTTGCCTGCTGCCACGAGTCAGTGAAGGGGTTGCCCCTCGGAAAGACTCCAACTATAGCTGCTGCCAACTCCTGAGGAAAGCGATCCATGATATCCCCCAGGATCCCAAAGGCTGCCCTCTTAGCGGCTTCTTCAGGGGTCCTGCCAGTTGACTCAAAATGCCAACCGGTCCACTCAGAACCATCACCTTGGGGACGAACTACTGCTTTCACAGTCACCAAAAGTCCTTCCCCCAACCGCTCATTCGACCAAAAGTAGCGGGACTCCATCCCATTAGAATAGCCTACATAGCTGAGTACTCTCCACAAGAGCGTAGGCATCCCAAACTCTCCAAGAAAAGTGTGGCGCTGACGAGTGCATGGAGCAAGCTGATGACGGGGAGCTCTGCCGGTGGACTTGCGGGCTGTCTGCTTGGTACGTGCCATCTGTAGCAAAATTTTATTACCGTGGTGAGAACAGATTTTTAAGTTGGCATTTTTATCGAAATGAGATAATCAACTTATAAGGGGAGGAACAATGCCATGAATGAAATACACAACATGATACATGCACGTTCCGTACGTCCTCACAAACTTAGAAAACTAATAACTACTAACGGAATAAACGGTGGCATACAACGATCTCTTGCAACGTAACTAATACGTACTACTCGAAAGCGTTGTTATGTACCTGCAGAAAGTCACTTTAGCCCAAACCTCACAGTATGAAAATATACAAGAAAGCAGTAACGTAAGTTACTCGCTCTACATGCATCCCCAGATATGAGTATAACGGTAACAACTACCCGAATCATCGTCCTATTGACGGCATCGTCACCGCATGACGGAAGTCCCCACCATTTGAATATCCTCATACGAACATGCGCATGGCACGTAAGTATTTCGGTATCACATAAGCACTCCCCTAGATCGGCAGTGTATCCGACCATGCTCTCACAACTCTCACTTACCAGGGCGTAGAGGGAATTGATCCATACATTACCACTCAATTGAATGGCACTCATACAATAGCACGCCGTATGAGCGACAAAATTTAAAATATGATGCAAACCCCCAAGTTAGTACTTAATTAAGCCACTTAAAGTCCTTATTGGGCATAAAGGATATGACCACTAGCACACTCTTAAATGTAAAAGCTTAGTTGAAAATACAGTTTTGTTTTTAAATACCCATGTGAACAGTAACATGCTAAACCATGTTCCGATGCCAGGTGTAACGGATCAACGTAATTATATGAGATTAAGTAAGAAAATCTTCCACCGAGGCGGTTAATTTATCAAACTTAAACCCGTATAACCCGAGATTCCGTGAAATCACGAGGGATTTCAAACCAACCAACATACAACCAAGATCGTACTGATTTAGCAGCCACAGTTCACATGATACATAGAGTTCACAATAAAAGTGGAGTACATCGAAGTTCAGAATAAAAGTTATTACAACATAGTTCAAAATAACATAGCGGAAGCAAGTAGTTTTACACACACACACTTAGTTCAAATACAGTGCCAGTAGATAGTCATGGTCCATAAAAGCATTAGATAAGACGAACAGAGTGACCCTTGCCCAAGGTCCTAGTTGTCGCCCATCGACGGATACAGACAGTTGGAGCAGTACCCATAGTACATCTGACCATCTGCAACAACAATGGGAATAACGCCCTGAGTACGGGAATGTACTCAGCTAGACTTACCCGTCATAAACCAGAAATAAAGGACACCAAGGATCATGCAAGGCTTTATAGATTGGACTGGCTTGACTCATTTGCGAAAAGCATAAGATGTTATGAAAAACTATACCAGTACTTTTTGCATCACTTTTAGTATAACCTATTCAAGCTAGGTAAGCACCTATTGCTAAAACAATCACTTGATTCATCATTAACAATCTAGATTACCACATCAGGTTTAGCATTTCCAACATCATTCACTTAACCATCAGTGTTCCATTAATGTTACTACGATGCCATAGCTCGAGTCAAGTGCTCACTAACCGGGAGCGACGGCGATTCGAATCGAATTTCTATCCAGCTAGAGATTTATTCCTCACACAAACCCTGCTTCCCCCGTCAGGATCGCGTAGATCACCAATGACACTTTCCAAGAAGTCGCGGGATAACAATCATGGATCGCACTACCCAGGGATCGCCCGACTGCCAAGACGCACCTTGGGCTCACTCTTCGCGTCCCCGTTACATCCCCTTCAACACCAGTCTGCCAACCCGAGTTTATCCCGGCTCGAAAAGTGTCACTAGCTTCACGGTCGAAAGGTACTTTATTCGGCCAGCTAAATGTGAGGCATGCGTTCAACATGACAAGAGGGACGAGCAACGATCGGTCCTTAATCGACACAGATGGAATCACTATAGTCCAAAACCCTATAAGACTCCGCCCAGTCTTCGTTTAGCCATCAACACTTGGTTACTTTTTATGATCACAATTACAGCTAACCATAAC
Source organism: Saccharum hybrid cultivar R570 (assembly GCA_038087645.1). Classification (NCBI taxonomy): domain Eukaryota; kingdom Viridiplantae; phylum Streptophyta; class Magnoliopsida; order Poales; family Poaceae; genus Saccharum; species Saccharum hybrid cultivar. Next base: position 1,624,324 of record JAQSUU010000704.1, on the reverse strand, counting down.
CCGGTATCCACCTATAACTCACAGGTGACAGGAAATCACCCGACTTCTACCGATCTAAGCATGGCTAAGCAATTTACTCGATCCTGACCTAACAGGGTGAAAGATAATCCGGTGGTCAAGGTAATAATGCAACAACGGTTTCACTCAACTCCTATAACTTAATGCAACTATATATATAACTATAGTTCATGTAGTAAGGAACAACTTTTATAAAATAGGAGACTTATAATGCTCTGGGGCTTGTCTCTTTCGAACGAGCTAGGATGGTGGTCGACGCACTCTGGCAGCTCCTCGCCTGACTCTTCCTCCTCTGGCACCTCCTGTGCCTGGGGCTCCTGCTGATCCGTCCAAGCCTGCTCCTCCTGTACTGCTACCTGCGACTCTTCCTGCGATCCTGTATGATGCAAGCGCATAAGTAAACATGCGAATGATGCATCGGATTGTGGTGGAGTGCTTTGATGACATGAGATGCAGATGAGCACATGGAATGAGCAGTTTGAATATAACTATTTCTTCTACAAGGTAGTCCACATCATCCAAGAACATATACCCTAAAATATGCACCTTATTTTTCTATTAGCTAGCCTATCATCTACACATACAAGTGAACCTAAGCTACCAAAGCTTACCAACCTAACTCAACCACAACATCAACAAGGCATAATGATGCTTCAAAGATACACCAAACATATTTTATTTCTCTTAATTTCTCATAAAGAATAATCTTTTATTCCCTATTTAACTAGAGTTACACAGCAACACCTATTTCTGGTGTAGATAAAAATCTACAAAAATTACAGTAGATTACTCTTACCCTAACTAACCTACTACTAAATTTTCATGAGAATTGCCTATGTAAAACTGCCTGTACAAAATAAACAAGTTATAGCATAATAATGAGCATAAAATTATTTTGTACTAGAAAAAGTATCAAACAACAGATTTCACATTTTTCCTATGTTACTAACAGTAAACTAACACACTACAAAAATTATCACATGTATGTTTTATACAAATTTAGCTTTCTACTAAAAATAACAAAGATTATTAATTAAAAGCATTTGTACTACACCTCAAAAATTTCTCACAGAACATGCTTCACTAATATTTTTCCTATAAAGTACATCACTAAGAAAGACTAATGCAACAAGAATCACATTTTCCCTTCATTATTTTATTTACTACATATTTTCTAAGATATCAGCATTTATAGCAATTAAATAAATTTGCTCAGTAAAGTGTTACAAAAATAATATGAGATATTTTTAAACTGTAGATCTATTCAAGAGGAACATTTCAAAATTTGTTTCATCATTTTTAGAGCTATAAATCTTGAGATATGATTTTTCAAAGCTGTTTCATAATTCTGAGAAATCATTTCCTTAATTCTTTTAAAAATTCGCCGGTGAAAACGCTGAATACACCCGGTGCAGTGCACCCACACGCGCTGACACGCGGGACCCATGGGTCAACGGACCCACCGGCCAGCCAGAGCAGCGCGGGGAAGGCGCTGACCGGTGGCGAACTCGCCGCCGGTGAGGTCTCCGGCGACGGGGAGGGCACCAACGTGCTCCCCGCACCGAGACTCACCCAGCGCACCAACTCCGAGCGGCGCGGGAGCTCCGGAGGAGGCTCGCCGGCGGAGATGGCGGCACGGCGGCGCTGGAGCTCGTCGGCCGGCCAATGCAGGCCACGGGGGCGACCGAGAAGGCGAGCGCGAGCACCGCTAGGCGAAGGGGAAGCGGATGCTCGAGACCGGAGGAGGCATGAAGGGCCAGGGAGCTCCGGCCATGCGCGCCGGCCAACGGCGGCCATGGCGGCAGTGGAGGAGGGGGGGCGGCCAATTGGCCCTCACCTGAGCTCGAGCGGCGGAGTGGATGCGCGCACGCGGTGGAGGGAAGAGGGGCGGAGCTAAGGCCGGGAGGAATCGGCCGGAGAAGCATCCACGAGCGCGAATGGCGGTGGCGGAGCTCCGGGAGCCGGTGATGGCGCGGCGGTGCGCTGCTGCTGCTGCTGGCGGGGCGAGAGGAGGGAATGGAGGGAGCAGCCGAGGCGGACGAGCGCGTGGAGGGGGGTAAGCGGGCGCGGGGGACGCGGGGGCCACCGGGGCGCGTGTCGCACGGCGTCGCCGTCGCTCGGCCACGCGACGGTCGAGTCCTGCCGCGGCGCCACGGCGTCGCGCGCGGGCGCGCGTGCGCGGGAGGAAGCCGGCACGGGGCGCAGGGCGGGCTGCCAGCGCTGCTGGGCCGAAAGGGAGGCCGCGGCCCACTAAAGGAAAAAAACGATTTTTCTTTTATAAATAAAATTTTCCGATTTCTATATTTGTTTCAAATTTGAATTTGAAGATGAAAAAGAGGTTTTCAGAACTTTTGCCCAAAATAAAAGTTGTTCAAAATTTAATTCTCTACAACTTTCATATAGGGCACTTTTCAAAATTCTAAATAGATTTTGAATTTGGGATTTAAAGCTAAATTGTTAATCAAAAATTTATTTGTTTAGAATATTTTTAAAACAAAATTTGAGAAAAACTTGAATTCAAGAATTGCTTCAAAAATCATGTTAATTTATTCTAGATTATTTAAAATTGCTAATACCCAAAAGTATACTACCTTTTTGGCACTTACATCAAAGTTAGGGTTCTAATTATTTGCTTTTCAAGTTTAAATTTAAAAGAGCTATATTTCATGCAATGCTAGTCATGAAATGATGCTGAATGCTTTATGCTTTGAAATGCTAATGCATGCTTAACACCCAGGGGTGTTACAGCTCCCATCCTAGGGCCACATATTCACGATCACAGGCGGATCGAATCAAGAGCATGAAAGCAAGAGAGCCAGAAGGGACCACGAAAGGAGAGTGCATACAGTCTCGCCAAGGATACCGCTCAATAGGCCAGCTTGGTCCATGGTACCAATTACCTTTGATGAAAGCGATTTCCAAGTGCGAGATTTCCCACATACAGACGGTTTCGTAGTGACAGCTAACATAGTTGGGTTCATTGTACACAACATCCTCATAGACAATGGAAGCTCTGCTGGCATTCTCTTCATCAGGCATTTCAAACAAATAAACCTTGATAGGCGAACACTGGAACCAGCCGAGAACTCATTGTTCGGCTTTGGCGGAAAGAAGATAGACGCTTTAGGGAAGAAAGCAATCCCGATCTCTTTTGTAGAAGGTGAAAAGGTTTGCACTGAAACAATAACTTTCGATATAGTTAGCATGGATTATCCGTATACTGCCATCTACAGCAGGGGAGTCCTAATCAAATTAGAAATGGTGATAAAGCAAAGCTACTTATGCATGAAGATGTCATCCCCTTTTGGGATAATCATGGTGCATGGAGATCAAGCTGCGTCCAGGCGAATAGAGGGCAAACCAATTCCTAGATACATCCTCATAAGTGAAGTAGCGAAGAAGCCACTTAGCGAAGAAGCAAATAGTGAAAAGGCAGTAGAGCTAAGGGTCGAGGCTGCCGAAGACACTCTAAAAGCACCTCTGTCTGCATTGGTGCCAGAAAGTGTGTGCACATAGGCTCTGACCTCATAAAAGACGAGAAGGACTATCTGATAGCTTTCCTTCATGAGAACTAGAACGTGTTTGCCTGGTCAGCAAATGACTTGCAAGGCATTAGTTGTGAGCTCACACAGTACAACTTAAATGTGGCGAAGGGAGCAAAGCCAAGGAAGCAAAAGCTGAGGAAAATGTCCATAGAAAGAGCAGAAGCGGCAAAAGCTGAAGTACAAAGACTACTCGATGCCGGAGTCATCAGACCTGTACAATACCTAGAATGGCTAGCTAACGTGGTGATGGTTTGGAAGAAGAACTGGAAGTGGCGAATGTGCGTTGATTTCACCGATCTAAACAAGTGCTGCCCGAACAATCCGTATCCACTCCCAAGAATCAACAAGTTAGTTGACATCACGGCAGGATGCGAAGTGATGAGTCTACTAGATTGCTTCTCGGGGTATCATCAAATCTGGTTAAACCTAGATGATGAAGAGAAAACAAGCTTCATCACTCTAGGAAAAACTTACGCTAGTGGCATGGAAATTCATTGCCTCCACAAGAGACGAACTGGGCACCTTAAGGAGGTCCCTCTCGACCTCTGGAGCGACGAACGAGCCCGCACAGGCATTGGTAAAAGCAATCGTAGCCTCACAGGGCAACAAGCCAATGGTTTGGTGATCCACATTGGTAATCACCCAGGAGTTCGAGACGTCCTCTAAAGCACGAGCAATCTGGTAAGTCTTCTCCTTCGCGGAAGTCATCTCGCTCGAGGAACTCGATCCCGAATAGACATGCATCTCGCCATAATCCTCAGGCCGAGAACCCAACTACAACTCCCTATGGCCAAACAGCTGCCCACAGACTAAGCTGTCGGTTAACCGAATAGACTCCATGTAGAATCGAGACTTACCCTGCTGCTATTGCGGACCCTAGTGGGCAACCATCTCAGTCTTCGTCCATCTGTCCTTGACAACCTTCTTATGAAGATGCGTCTTGTAATAGCGGGTGAAGGTGTTCACGCTAAGTTTGCTCCCGGACATCTTCATCGCCATTGCAAATACGCTGAGCCGGGGCGAAAGTGTTGGGAGTCAGTTGGTGAATCTGCAGGTTGAAGCGCTGTAGAATCTTGCCCACAAAATCCTCATAGGGGAACTGCAGCCCTGCTTCGAAAAAGTCATGAAAGACAATGACCTCATAGGGCTCTGGTTGGGGCACCTCCTCCTGACCAGGAGCGCGACACAAGTCGCGCATCGAAGCCTTTATGAGTTCGCGCCCAATGTAACCGTCGAGATCTTCCTCTGTCACACGCGTGCGACCTATTCGGTACGTGACTGGAGTAAGATCTGGTTGTCCCCCGACAGCAGCCGGTACCGAGCCCACTATTTCGCCTTCCTCTCCATCCTCTAGAATCTCCACATCAACATTCATTCCATTGACGGCCGCATCGTGCAAGGGACCCTGGCCGCCCTCACCCGAGGGCCCCGGCATCACATTAGCGCCCCTATCTATTCGGTGAGCGCCCCGTCATCTGTTCATGACCACTCGGCGAATGGGTCCAAGCTAGAGCTGTCAAATGAGCTCCCGCTGAGCAAATTGTCGCCAGACGATGACTCACTTGACATCTATCCATGCGCAATACATACGAAAATCCAAAACAGAAAATAACAGTAAATAAGCGAAAAACACAAAAGCCATAGCAAACAATCACAAAAGAAAAAAATTAATAGCGGATAGGTAAATAAAAAATCAACCATCAAATACCTGGTGAAGAGTGAAGTCCTAGCGAATGAATGCAAGCAACCGAAAAACCGAGCGAAGATCAAAAGAGCGAAAGCTCAAGTTACTCTGGAAGGCCCAAGGAAGGAAGGGAGCGCACGACTCCCCCGCCTGGGAGGGGGCCTTATATAGCCACCCAATGAGCGGCGCGCACATCGAGGAACCGCCATGGCAGTTCGCCTAACCGTCACAATGTTTCAGTTGCCGTGAACAGTAATCGCTGCACGCAATTCAAAAATTAACAATAATAATAATATTTTAAAAAAGGAGAGAGAGAAAACTTTGATAAAAAGACAACACGCTATGAAAAAAGCTCGGTACCCCTTTTCCACATTCGCTGCAAACATCCACTCTTCGCCAAGGGACAACGTCTGAGCCCCGTGGTGCACCGATTCCTTTGGCGACATGAGGCGCCCACGTGAAAGACGAGAGCCTTTTTCGCATGGCGCCGAGGGGCTACTGTTGGGGGGAGGACCGGATTTTTGCACTGCGTCGGCTCCCAAACGTCACCTAGCTAACACGCCTAACATCTCGCCCTGGCGAAATAGCAAACGCGCACGCGTGGATGGATGGAAGCTCCTGGCACATGACCCCCTCCCTTCCATCGGGGCGGAATGATGGGAGCGGCGACGGTGCGATTCGCAATGTGCAGGCCCGGGAACAGCCCCGTCTGTTCGCATAGGTGAATAGGACTGTAGAGCCCTGAGACAGAGGCTGGTCTTTTCGCCTTACCGAAAGGAGGCGGCTTGGACTGGATCAGCGCGGTTCGCGACGTAGACACGACTAGCCACTAACAACCCGCCTAATCGGTTTTGCAGGTTTCGCCAGAGGAGTCAACCACCCTTTTGCCAGTCCGACACACGAGATAGAGCCAGTCAAGCTCCCAGGTTCGATGCTACCTGAGGTGGGTGGCGACCCCGAGTGGCAAATAAGCCCAGAGTGTAGGGGAATATTCCTCGGATGTGTGGCAGTTGTAAGGGCACGGGCGTGTATAAATAACCCCCAGGGGAGTGTAAAGAGGGAGAGTAAAGTCCGTTCTTTCATTTCACTCATCCTTTGTTCGTTCAGTGCTCTGCATTCTAGTAAGCCCTGCGGCGACCCGATGTTCGAAGGTTTAGGCCTCGAACAACAACTCCCATCACTAAATTGTTGATGTAGCTTTGATTAGGAATACAATTAATTTATGGGTAAGGCTAGCGCCCAGATATCCAGCTCTAATTCTGTCGATATGAAATTATGTTGTGGGTGTCATGGCCACCATAAAATAAATTAAAGATTTTGAATTTTATAGAATGATATAATATAAAAGATAAATAGATATATAACATTTCCTTCGTTGCTTCCTATTAACATTGACAACTTTTTTTCTCCCGTTGCTACATACGGGCAATTTTGCTAATAAGTAGAATAGTAACAAAACCACCTTTAAAATCACTTCAAAACAGACATATATTAATTTAAATGATTTTTAAGGTTCAGTGGTAAGTTATCTGATTTTAGAGTTTAAGAAGAAAAAACAAACTACAACAATACTCCCCTGTCACACAAAGAATGTCATTCTCACCTCGCGAGGAGACAATAATCTTAAATTTAACCAAATATGTTCAAACAAATAATAATATTTATGATATATAGTATAACTAGATTAATCATTGAATATATTTTTATAATAAATTTACTTAGAGGTACAAAAGTGGTTAATATTTTTGTAAAAATCTAGTTAATTTTTTTAAAAATGACTAGCATAAAACTTTGTGTGATTTTTTCTTTGAAATGGATAGAGGAGTACGCGACGGGAGATAAAATGTTTTTTTCGTTAGATTTTTGTTTTTAGGATTGGAAAAAGTCTAAATAACCCCCTGAACTATGGACCCTGGAACACATAACCCTCTGAACTATGAAACGGTCTAATTTACCCCCTGAACTATCCAAAACCATCTATTTTACCCTCTGAGCGGTTTTCGACGGCGGTTTTGCTACAGTAACAGCAGGTTTGCTACAGTGATAGCGGTTTTGTCTTTTTTTATTTATTTTCGCTGAATATTTGAAAATCATAGTAAATCACAGAAAAATCATAAAATAGAAAATCTAATTTTGTTGGACTCCACATAAGTAGATCTACACAGTGAATATATAACACGGTACGCTTTAGTACAACGTTTTTGCTGTAGCTTTAGATTAATTGGAAAATCCAATTTAGACTAAAGTTACAGCAAAAACTTTGTACTAAATCGTACCATATTATATGTTCACTATGTAGATCTACTCATGTGGAGTCTAATAAAATTAGATTTTATATTTTATGATTTTTCTGTGATTTATTATGATTTTTCAAATATTCAGCGAAAATAAATTTAAAAGACAAAACCATCATCACTGTAGCAAAACCACTGTTACTGTAGCAAAACCGCCGTTGAAAACGGCCCAGAGGGTAAAATAGACGGTTTTGGATAGTTCAGAGGGTAAATTAGACTATTTTACAGTTCAAAGGGTTATGTGTTGCAGGGTCCATAGTTCAGGGAGTTATTTAGACTTTTTCGTTGTTGGATTAGCATCTTCTCGAGCCGGCTCGTTTCTTCGAGCACAATCCGAACGGTCTCCGTGGTCTGACAGCCCACTCCAGCGGCGGGCTCTTCTAGGCCCATCTCGCCTCCTACCCCAGCAGGTCGCAACAAAACTAGACACGGCGCACGCCCTCTCTCTAGCCCGCATTCTTCCGCACGCACACCCATCGGCCATCGCCCACAAGCGCTCGCAGGAGAGGACGAAACCCTAGCTTTTGCGGCGGCGGCGGCGGCGGAGAAGACAAGATGATCTACGACGTGAACTCTCCCCTCTTCCGCTCCTTCCTCAGCCAGAAGGGCGGCGCCGACAAGAGGTGTGTGCGCTTCCCCCGCTCTCTCCTCTCACGAAGTCAACTAAACCCTAGCTCGCCACCGTCGCCTTTAACTGTTTGGTCGCGTTGTTACGTTCTTGTTTGTGCTTCGTTCTAGTGCGACGGATTCCCGGGGGACAGCGTTCGTGGTATTGCGGTTGAATCCTAGCTCACGAATTAGGAGAAATTGCTTTGCACGAATTAGTGGAAATGGCTTTTTAGGAACAGTGAAGGGAGGCTGCGGACGGCAGTGCTTTTACGAATTAGTAGGAATGGCTTTTTACGAACAGTGAAGGGAGGCTGGGGACAGTAGTGCTTTTATCCTGGTTCTGTTTTTATTACTACGTTTGGAAGCCCTGCTCATCTGGCTTATAATCCGTCTTATTCGGCTTGTTTTTTCAGCCGGAACAGTATTTTTCTGGAAAAAAAAAACAGCAAACAGTGTTTTTCAGCCGGCTTATAATTCCAGCCGAACGACCCGAAGATTCTTGTTTTTTGCTTCGTTCTATTGCGGTGCATTCACGGGGGACAGTGTGCATGGTATTGCGTATGAATCCTAGCTGCACAAATTAGGGGAAATGGCTTTTCCGGAACAGCGAAGGGAAGCTGCGGACGGTAGTGCTTTTATCCTGGTGTTCTTCTGTTTCTACTACTACGGTTGGGAGATTTTGATGTACGAGTTAAAGAGATTGAAGTTGCAGAGTTTGAAAATTCTGTTGTTGTTGATGATGCTATGATTTGATTTTTGTTCTTGCACGTTAAAGTTTCTGTACCAGAGGAAGCCCGTTATCACACTGCTCAGTTGTTGTGTTCCCATACCATAGGAGATGTGTGTCGGTCTGCTGATTTTGCTTTGCTGATTTGGCTCTGCTTGGTGAACATCATGGTACACATGTGAAGTGCTGGGTGCATTCTCTTCCTTTGTGATTTATGGTAGAGGTTGACCTTTTATTGTTGTATTAGTAAGAAAGGGTGCTTGAGTCAGCCAGTGAGAAGGCTTCCTGGTGCCTAGGAGAAATGACAGATATTGGCCCTGCTTGGCAGAGCTCCAGCTCCACGAAAACCATCTTGGAGCTTGGCATTTTTAGCTCCAGGTAATCTTGGATCTGGAGCTGGTGCACTTACATGACTCATTCATCTCTAGTTTATTTAAATTAAATATAAATATTTAAACGACTTTATAGTAGTCTACAAATTGCAGATCCAACACGAATGTTGGAGCTGGAACTATGCCAAACAGGGCCACTGTGTAGTGTGGAAGGGGTTAGTTAGCCCATGGGTTTCAAGGTGTTGCCTAGACTTTACCTAGGCGATAAGGCGCTCTGAGAATCTGGGTGTCCCCATCACAATGACCAAAACAACAACAACAACAACATAGCCTTTTGTCCCAAGCAAGTTGGGGTAGACTAGAGATGAAACCCAAAAGAGACGAGAAACAGGGAGGCACATAAAGGGACATAAATGGCACAAGACAAAAAGATGTCACGGTTCAGGCACGTTGATTGCCAATCTCCAAGCGCTCCTGTCCATAGCTAAATCCTTGGAGATATTCCACTCCTTAAGATCTCTCTTAACGGGCTCGTTCCAAGTTAGTTTAGGTTGACCTCTACCGCTCTTTACATTATCGGCCCGCTTTAGAACTCCACTACGCACCGGCGCCTCAGGAGGCCTCCGTTGGACATGTCCAAACCATCTCAACCGATGTTGAATCAATTTCTCCTCAATTGGTGCCACCCCAACCCTATCCCGAATATCGTCGTTCCGGACTCTATCCCTCCTTGTGTGCCCACAACACCAACGCAACATACGCATCTCTGCTACACTCAATTGCTGGACATGTCGCCTTTTTGTAGGCCAACACTCAGCACCGTATAACATCGCCGGACGAATCACCGTCCTATAGAACTTACCTTTCAGCTTCTGAGGCACCCTTTTGTCACAGAGAACGCCAGAAGCTTGACGCCATTTCAGCCAGCCGGCTGAAATTCTATGCCTAACTTCTTCATCAATGTCTCCATCCTTTTGTAGCATCGACCCTAAATCACAATGACCAAAAGTCAGGAAAAAAAAAGAGGGAGTACAGACGGGAGCTGGCCAGCAAAGTGAAGAACCTGCAGCTGATGACATCCCCACTGGCTCTGGCGCTTGTTCCTGGTGCAGCTGATCTGGAAGGGGATTGCAACAGTGGTTGAGTTGAGGGCATAGGGCAGCTAGGAAAGGGAATTATCAGGGAGTAAATGTTTTGAGCGGTGGCAGCACACCTGGAGAATCAGAGGCAAGAGGTGCTAAGGGGGTGAGCGTGGCTGTAAATGGGAGAACTGTAGATATAAGTCACGGCAGGTGAGGTGTACATGGGCTGCCTGGTGGGCTGGGTCAGCTCCCGTATTCTTTTTTCCCTTCCTCCACATTGCATTTTTGTAGGTGGTTAGATTGGTATGGCATCCCTTGCCTCGCCTTAAAAGCACCTAGGCATCGGTGAAGTGGTTGGAAGGGGGTGACTCACCACATGTCGCCTGAAGAGCCATATGATTTCATCATCAATATCGATGAAATGACTTTGCACTGTTGATGTTTCTGGAGATATTTGTGTTGACAGTATACAAGGACATAGGTGTTTGTTGGTGTTTCCAGAGATATTGGTCCATCTTGTATGTCCTGCACAACTGTGCTTGCTCTTGAACTTTTCTTGTTGTGTTAGTGCCTCATGGTAGTAGACACTTGTTATTTCCCGGGCTCCAGGCCATAGGCAAGGAGTTCAGTGTAGTTTGGGCTTCTGGCACTCCAACATGGTCAGAGTAGTTCTGGGGCCGCATTTTTTTTTGATCTGTTGTGTCCTCTGTCCATTTTTTTTAAATTTTTTTCCTAGTATTGTTTACTCTTTTTAGAACTCCAAGCAATCAAGCATGCAACTTAAGAATGTTGTCATCAACATTTAGATTATCAGATGTTCAAATGTAGCCAAGGTAAGCTTGGGCAACGAGTCCGCTTACCTACCTCGTACAGTTCACATGAACAATTAAGCTATGGAACATCAAGGTTGATAATCATGCTTTAGGATTAGCTCTCGCATTGTAAAGCATAAGATGGAACTAAGGCTCAACACAGTTTTGAACCTGTATATCAATTGCCAAATCAGTCCTACCAAATCAATATGGTTTGGAACTGTCCCGCTTACATAGTCCACATCATTATATTGTAGAAGATGCCATACCTATTAGTTATGTTGGAACCATTGTATGCATTGTAGCCTGTGTACCTTATATGAACATCATTCATTATCCATTGTCCTATGATGTCCTTCAACTATTAATGACTTCTGAAATAAACATGTATTTCAACTCGTGGGAGCACATTTATGTGACATAATATTTGCATGCTTCTGTAGCTATGCTGATTTACATTTCTGAGAAGCACCAAGCTTTGCAATGAATAGAGCTGTCTGTTTTGTGCAGACATCTGATGGTCCAGATAGTACAATTAAGGGTTCATTTTAAACTTCATCTGTGGCTAAGTTATTTGTGCTTGCGTGATCATATCATTTCATTTTCATGAATAGGCATATCCTATTTGAACAAATTGCATAGTTTTGGTTCTCTCTATTATCTTACATTTCATCATTTTTCATCTGGCCAAATTTATATTCTTTTCTGGTATTTTAAAATCATTTACTGCTGCTAATGAGGTTTTTATTTATTTTTTTCAATTGTCCTTACTCCTGAGACATGAACTTATGGTGTCTATGTTTTTCCTAGAGTAGATAATACTTTCCTTTTTGTTCATTCTGCAATGCATTCCTAATCAACCTAGTAGCAACCAGTTACATATATGGTGTATTGATTTTGCAATGCAACAGATGGTATGGGCCATCTGGGATAGTGCAACAGCTGGTAGTAGTAGTCATAGATTGGATAAAATTTTGATCTGAAAATGTACAAACAAGTTACACTTAGGAGAAACTTTGTTTTGTGCTGCCGCATACAGGGCTTTCCATAGGGGGAGAATGCTCACTTATATATTATAAATGTATATTCTAATCATCCAAACCATGTGAAATTAATTGCTTGGTTCGTTTTGGTAGCTTAAGTTGAAAGGAAATTATTGCACAATGAAACAGCAGGTTCTGTAAACATAAACCATACATCCAAAAGCAGTTTCGATTTAGCGATTTAGTTCTGCTGCATTAATTGTAATAACCAACTCCGGTCCAGTATAGATGCTGTCCTATAATGTGTTTTCAGTCTGTATCTTCAGAACTGCAGCCAGTTGTTGCGTCGGTAAAAAATGTTTTGTTTTCAAAGAAACATCATAGTTTTGTTTTTCTGTTTATCTTTTTACGTGTTCAAGAAAAATGATTACGAATCTTCTTTTCGGGTGTTCTAAAATTATTCGCCGCTCCTAATGAGGCTTCTTTTTATTTTTTCAATTGTCCCAAGACATGAGTTTAGTGTTTTTCTTAAAGCAATTAAAAAAATCCTTAAGTTTCTTGAAGCAATTCACCCCTTGACCCATTCTAATCAACTTAGCGGCAACCAGGAATGTTTTATTGCGTCCATAAAAATTGGTAAAGAATGCAGTTAAATTTGTTTGGCACAAAACAAGGTGTGGACCATCTTAGATAGTCCAACAGATGGTAGCAGTTGCTATTTATGCATGTCATTGTTTTAGTTGGTCTGTGTATTGGACCATTTTTATCTGAAAATGTACAAACAAATTGCTTTTGAAAGACACTTTTGGTTTTGGCTGTGCTACGTACAGGGCATTCAATAGACAATGCTCACTTATGGTGGATGGATGCTAATCATTTTAACTTCTGTGAAAGTAATTGTTGGTTCGTTATGGTAACTTAAATTGAAAGGAAATAATTGTGCAATGAACCAGCAGATCCAAAAGTTGTTTTCATTGAACGATGTAGTTCTGCTGCATTAATTGCACACCAACGCTGGTCCAATATAGATGGCTATCCTATAATGTGTTTTCAAACAGCATTTTTAAAACTGCAACAAGGTTCTTGTAACACTCAAATCTAATAAAATCTTCCTGTTGGGGCTCTGGGTCTGGCCCCTCTAGTTTTGTTAAAAAAACATTATAATAATCAAAAGTACTTTCACGTCAATTACAATGATATCTGTAGTGCACGCTTATATTTGAAGTTGATTATTGTTATGCGATTTTAATTTGTAGTATTCTTTCCAGTAACTTAAATTGATTTGTGTCTTGCTTGCTCTTTTTGACGACAGGAAAATGGAGGAGCATAAACCAAAGGAGCAGAGGCCCAAGGCCAGCGAGAACAAACCTGTGATGAATGAATGAACATCTCTAGAAACTGCGTTCAATGCGCAACCAAATTCGATGTCCGTTTGCTCTGTTTAGCATAAAACCAAAGCTTCCAATAATCTAAGTGGTGTCTTAGTTCCCCCATATAGTATTTATTGCTCTGCTTGAACATGCAACAGTGCAACGGACGTGAAACTTGAACTACCTATGAGACTATTATCAATTTGAGACACCCATGATTGATAACTTTTGAGTAGCTCTCCTGTTACTGCCGTTGTGGTTGGTACAAAATTGTGGGGTGCCACCATGTTTCATGCTTGCTTTTCCACCTTCCCTTCCTGTAGCCTAGTATCTACTGGAGGTAGGGAAGTGGGGAGTAGTTCATAGGATGGATCTTCGGCCGTTGCATGGCATGTAAAACCATAGACCATAATTTTGTGCTGGTTGCATGGAATCATGGTCTGATTTGCTTTTGGTTCCCCAAATTTTGCGCTGCTGATGTCCTTTTTGTGTTGATGTGTTGCATGTGAACCCTGAAAGCGTGGATCCCGGTTTGGCTGTTGCTCTAGCTACTGTTTGTTGGGTTGACGTCTGCTTTGATCTTTTATGGTTGGTACTATTGTTCTTACAAGCAAAGGTGCACAACTGGAGCACTGGACTGGTATGTGAGAACTGGACATTACCCACCGAAGAGTGGTGCACGGTTGAGGCCTGGTTTAGTTTTCAAAAGTTTTTTTTTTTGTCTCCACCCATCACATCGAACGTTTGACGATGAAAAAAAACTTTTAAGTCTAATTAGTCCATGAAAAGCCTTAAGTGCTATAGTAACTAACATGTGCTAATGATGGATTAATTAGTATCATTAGATTTGTCTCGCAGTTTCTTGATGGGTTCTGTAATTTGTTTTTTTATTAGTATCCGAAAACTCCTAACGTTCTTTCAACACATCCGATGTGACATCTAATTTTTTTTTTCGCTAACTAAACGCAGCCTAAATATACTACTGAACAACAGCTTTGTCAGTCGAAACAAGCTTGCAGTTGTTTGATGCGAAACCGTAACGCCAATAATTTGAGGTGACCTTTGATCGCCTGCCTGTCCTCAATCCTCCCAGTCCCAGAGAAGTTTCACAGGCTGTTTGGTGGTTCAGTGAGTTGGTGACTAAGCCCATCCCACCGTCCCATGATCCCTACACTGTCTGGTCGGGTAAATTATGAGTCGGTTTAGACTTTGAACTCCATCATTAGTCACCTACAGCACTGTTTTAGGGATCGTCCGACTCGGTCCAGTTCATGCACGATGTTGGAGAGATCTATCGTCCCTCTCCTCTCTGTCCGCGGTGGCGGTCTAGGACAGGTTGTTCTTCGTCGTGCCTTGGATCATGGCAAGTACATGTACAAAAGTTCAAGCGTTATTCTCCGTCGTGCTCGTACCCAAAAATCTCACCATATTCACATGTTTATGTCCAGCAAGCAGCCATGTCTTGGGCAATCAGATCAGGCAAGGCACCTACAGACTACAGTGGTAGCGGGGTCGAGCAAACAGGAGACGCTGGGAGGACAGTGAGCGGGCCACGGCGCAGGGGCTGCTGGCCCCGGCCGGCAGGCCTCGCCTCGGCAGTCGGCAGGAGTAGCGGCAGGCTGCAGCGCTGCACGGGTAGCGGCCGTGGCAACACAGTGATGGCGTTTGGACGGTTGCGAGCAGGCCGCTGCAGATCTGAGCTGGGGGCGACCCTTGCCTTGCCAGCTTGCCTTGGCGCCCTTGACTGCTGACGTACCGGCGATAAGTAAACGTCAGGAAAGGGCGTGTGGAGATTTTACTACGAGTACGACTTTCACGTCCTGCAGAGTGAAGAAAAGGATAGAAAAGGATGATGGTAGATGGACTGGCTGCCTCTAAGGCTGCGTTTAGTTCGCGAAAAGAAAAATTTTAGGAAAAAACAAATTACAGAACTTGTCAGGAAACTGTAAGACAAATCTAATGATACTAATTAATCCGTCATTAGTACAAGTTGGTTCCGTAACACTTAAGACTTTCATGGACTAATTAGGCTTAAAAGATTCGTCTCGTGATTTTCCCGAGAACTATGCAATTAGTTTTTTTTCGTCTACGTTTAGTACTCTATATATATGTCCAAATATTCGATGTGACAGGTGAAGACAATTTTTTTTTGGAACTAAACTAGGCCTGAGCTGACCAATCTTTTTGCTTACAGAGGCGGCAGCTAAGCCTTGTTTAGTTCCTCTCCAAAAGTTTACACTCTATCCTATCGAATATTTAAATACATGCATGAAGTATTAAATATAGACTAAAAAATAACTAATTGCACAGATTACGATTACTTTGCGAGAAGAATCTTTTAAGCCTAATTAGTCCATAATTTGACAATAAAGTGTTACAATAACACGTGTGCTAATGACATATTAATTAGGCTTAATAAATTCGTCTCGTGGTTTACTGACGGATTCTGTAATTTATTTTTTTTATTATTATCCGAACACCTCATGCGACATCTCCTATATGACACCCGACGTGACACCATAAAATTTTACCCCCTGGAACTAAACGATGCCTTATCGATGGATGGATGAATGATTGGATGGTCCAGGCACTATGGTTTAGGGCTGCTACAGATTAACATTCATGTACCGGTGTTGCGACAGCGATTTAATTTGTGGTCACTTTTCCTTTAGAGAAGTATAATAGCACGCTGTAATCTAGCGAGATGGAGGAGAGAGGATAGGAGAGAGAGCAGAAGAGGGCTGTAAACTTATAGTCGGCTTAGACACAAGAACTAAGAAAGTTTATGAGAGAAGTGGGTCATATATTAATAGTGATGAGCTAACTACTATATAAGTGGGTTGAGCTGCAAAGAAATATTACAGCCAGTAGCTGGCTGTATTATTAGCCTTACTCTTGCGGTACAGTAAAAGCAAACAAAGGCCCTGTTCATCTGGCTTATAATCCGTCTTATTCAGCTTGTTTTTTCAGCCGAAACAGTATTTTTCTCTCACAAAAAATCAACCAACAGTATTTTTCAGCCGGCTTATAATTCCAGCCGAACGGCTCCAAAGAGCCATTTTGACATGCAAATCTAGCTTAAGACACTTCTAACGGACATGTACAAATCTCTATGACCCTGTTTATCCGACTTATAATCCGTTTTTTCAGCTTGTTTTTTCAGCCGGAACAGTATTTTTCTCTCACAAACAAATCAGCCAACAGTGCTTTTCAGCTGGCTTATCAGCACAGCCGAACGGGGCCTATATTACTTATAAGTTATATACGGCACACACACATTTGATCAGGTATGTCCATTTTTTTTAAAAAAAACAGAGTAATCTGCGTGATCGGTTTCATCAATCATCTATGAAATCGTTCGTTTGCTACAGATTTTCGCAATCAAGGTGCAATCATCGTCAATGGCTCGGCTACGCCGACAGATTGCCATAAAAATCCTCGGTGATACTGATGAACTCATGAACAGAGCCTATCACACCTATCATTCCACGCCGTGACACCATGCCACTGAGAGCTCGGACACGGACTCACCCATCAAACCCCATCCTTTTCACGCGGGGTACTGTACTCCCTGCATAATCCACGAAAAGCTGACAATACACGTAAAACCCTAGCGACTCTAGCCTCTGCTTTCAGTTGGGATCCAACCTTTCACAGCGCCCAAAGTAAACCACCGGCATTATGGCCCTGATTGTGGAGTGTCACACCGGTTCGTGCATTTCCTAATCGCACGATAAGTTGGCCGTCATTGCGAGGGGTGGGACGGCCCATGTGTTTCCATGGTACTGGACTCTGTCCTCTCCTGTTTTTTCTACCATGTACCTTGGCAGCTTGATGACATTACTATAGTAGGAGAAGAGAGGATACTGTATGGAGGAGCCTAAAGTCGAAAGGAGGACAGGGCTTTTGTTGAGTGTTGACTGTGCAGCCGGTGCCGGCTTTATGGAAAATCTTGACGAATGATCACTGCCGAGTGACGAGCCACAGGAAAAGCTGCCAATCAATTGACCATCATGTCTGTCGCAGTCTGTAATGATGTGTTTGGTTGGAGGGGTGAATTGGGTTTGAGTTGGGTTAGACCCACATCTGAGAGTGTTTGGTTTGGGGAGGTGGGGGTTAGGTTCACCCGGTATAGGGAATATTTCCATGAGATCCGGGCTCATCCGGTTCCATAGATACAAGCGGACGGGGCTCAACCCACTCGTGCGTCTCGCGTCCATCCGTGGAGCCCGTGGCAGGGCCGAGTAGCACTGCATCTAGGGGAGCGGCGTGCGGCCAGGGGGAGCAGCGGCGACGCGGCCAGGGAGCAGTGGCACACAGCTAGGGGAGCAGCGGCGGCATGAGCATGGAGCAGCGGCGCGCGTCCGGCGCGCGGCCTCGGAGAGCGGAAGCAGCGTGTGCTAGGGGAACGGCGGTGGCGGCGCGGCCAGGGAGCTACAGCGCGCGTGGCCGGGGAACAGCGTGCGGCCGGCGTGCATCCTCGGAGAGAGGGAGTGGCGCGCAGCCTCGGCGAGCAGAGCGCGCGGCCTCAATGAGCTAGCGAGCACGAGTACCACGAGGTAGAAGAAGAAATTAAGAGGCTGTCACGCAGGCCCCACCAGGCAGTGACTTATCTCACTCATACAAAACCTGTGCAACCAAACACAGAACTGAGTTCAACGTAACCTCCTAAACCAAACACAGAACTATGTTCGCCCCATCCTAAAAATCAGGGTTGGGTTCAACCCATCCCTAGTGATCCCACGACCAAACACATTCTAAATGTTTTGTTTTTCACCTACTACTACTCAACTTTCTTTTATCATTCATTTCATTTATATGTTTTCTTTGTGCAGCTTTGGCATTTGGTTTATTTTCTTAGGAGGTGTTTGGTTTGGGGTGCTAAATTTTAGTCCGTGTCACATCGGATATTGACTTAGCTTGACCAGTGTTCGGATACTAATAAAAAACAAATAATTTATTCCATGAGTAAACCGCGAGACGAATTTATTAAGCCTAATTGATCCATCATTAGCACATATTTTACTGTAGCAATTAGTGCTAATCATGGACTAGTTAGGCTTAAAAAATGGTCTCGCAAATTATCCTCACCGTATATTTTTAGTTTCATAAATAATCTATATTTAGCACTTCATGCACGTGTCAAACATTCGATGTGATGGAAACTAAAATTTAATTCGTGAACCAAACACCCCCTTAGACCAACGCTAATAATATAGCTGACTGCTGGTAAGGGTTCTTTGTAGCCTTCTCTCAACCCATCCATATACTTAGTTACTATTAATACATGACCCACTTGTCTCTATCACTGAGTTTCTTGGTTCTTATATCTGAGCCGACTGTAAGTTTACCGCCCGCTTGTCTTCTATCTCCTCTCTTCTCTCCTCCACTTTAGCATTTAGCCAGCTTACAACCTCTTATTATACTTGCTATTAGTGGTACAACTTTTGTCAACTATATTTTGGAACATGCACAGAAGTAAGTTAAACTGTGTGATGTCTAGTCATAGATAATTTGACCCTTTTATGGGATCTGATCAGAAAAGGGGATTTAACTTGAAAAGGGAGAATGAGGTTGAGTAACCAGACATTGTCATACGAGTTGGTGTGGTGAAGAGGAGAGTGGTATGCCGGAGCTCCTTGGCCTTCGAGCTACGCAAACGAGTAAGGTGGCAGCCTGCTCTCTGAAGCATGGCAAAAGGAAAAAAGACGGAAAGCAAATAAGGGCAAAGAAAGAGAAAGGTAAGGTGAATTATAGCCTAAAAATGCACGCTCGTCTTGCTCCCCCTTTTTCCTTCTACACTTCCACTGTTCCACATCCAACGTACAGTAGCTTAATTAGTATGCACAAAATTAACTTATTTTTCCAGCTGCCTTCCTAATAAACTGGACGTGCATGTATTCGCTCCATTGGGGTTTTAGGAAGTCGCCCATCCTCAAATTAGTTGTGCATTTGCTTTTATAAAGTTTTAGGGGGTGTTTAGGTCACACCTCATAAATTTAGGGGCTGTTTGGTTGGTCGTCTTGCTGTGCCACGCCACACCTGCGGCGGCCACGGACAGCAGGCTGATGTTTGGTTCCGTGCCATCGGCGCCTCCCACAGACTGCGGCAGCCATCAGTCCTCCGGCTGGTGTTTGGTTCACAGCAAACCTGTGGCTGCCATCATTGCTCCTAGTGCAAAAACACGCCACACCTGTGGCGGCCGAATCCATCGCCTCAACTTCGGCGCAGGTGTTGTGGCGACCATGGCAAGGACAGGGCAGCCACGGAAAGCTTCGGCGGCGCCACACCTACGGAGGCAAACTATGGCGGCAAACCAAACGGGCTCTTAGTCCCTCCTAAATGGTTTAATCACTTTTAGTAACTCCAGAGTTGCTAGAGAGGACTAAAGCCCTTTTTATCGCATTTAGTCATAGTGTTTGGCAACAAAGTGACTACAAGTGACTGAATTTAGGAGTTACTGGGTGAACCAAACACCTTGAGACCGTAACAATAGAATCCATGAAAAAGAAGAAAGAAGTTTTTACTTATTTTCTCGCGAACTGGTGTGTGCCCGAATTTATTTAAAACGAAAGAAATTGTTTTACAGCATGTTGTTAGTCCTGGTACCTGAAGCCGGTTTGCGAGAAGCAGACCACTACAGTACAACCAAACACAAAACTAAGAAGTTTTAGCTTACATATGCTGCAACGTTGACGACGGTATAGAAGTAGAATAGTGGTGCAATAGAGAAGTCCGTGGTAATCTGAGCAATGGATTTCAGAGTCCTACATAAATCCATGTCAGTGTCACCTACGAATCACCGTTAAACCTCACACCCATCCTCCCCTCTACATGGCAAATCTCCAAATCTCCCCTTTATTTATCGTCTCCCTCTCCCATATGTTTCCTGACCAAAGCGTCTTCTTCCCCAGACTTTCCCTAGCATCTCGCTCCATGCCAAAGCCCACCGCGGGCAGATCACAACACGCCATGCCGGCCGCCTGCTCCCGCCTCCATCCAACACCGGAAGAGTACACGCGCGCACGGGCGCGCAGGTAGTTAGCTAGCGAACAAACCCAGCAGCAGCACACGCCGCCGCGCGCCGACAACAAAGCGATCTAGAAGAGCACAGGAAGGAGCAAGGTGTTGCAAGCAAGTCGGCAATGGCCGCGGAGCAGGCCCAGCTTTGCTGCGCCACCGACAGAGCCAGCAAGCGCGACGCCGCCATGCCGGTGGCGGTGGCCGTGTCCCTGTGCCTCCTCCACGACGCGCTCGGCGTCGCGCTGTTCCTCGCCTCCCACCCGCTCCACACCGTCTACCTCCTCTTCTTCGCGCGCGGCCTCGTGGCGCTAGCAGCCTTCTTCTGGCCGCTCCTCGTCTCCACGTCGCTCCTCCTCGCCGTGCTCGCCACCGTCGGGCCGTACGTCGCCGGCGCCGGCGACGGCGACGGCGACTGGCCCCGCGGGGTCAGGTCGTCCCTCGGCAGGACCTGCGGCATTGCCGTCTCCGCGCTCTGCACCGAGCTCCGGCCGCCCGACGGTGCCCCCGCGGGGCTGGTCGCGCAGCTCTGCTCCTTCGTCCTTGGCCCCACCGACGCTGCCTCCGTTCTCCGCGTCGAGGAGATCATGGGTGAGCCCTGCAACGTTATTATTACAGCTTCTTGCTTTGTGCCTGAGGTTGAGGGGGAGCCTGAGGTTGAGGGGGAGCAGAGCTTGTTGTTAATTGGTGGTGACGACTGCAAGGAGCCTGCATTTGCGCTCCTTGTAATGGATTACATTGGTGACAGAAGCTTCTTGGATTATGAGAGTTCCGGTGATTTGAAGGACAAAATCGATGAGAAAGTTGTGATTTCCGAGGATATGAAGGGCTCTGATCCTTTGGCTGAGCAGTGTTGCTTCCCCAGAGACACATTATTTGTGCAAGAAATGGAAGCAGAGGAAGAAGAAGAAGAGAGTGGCATTCAGGGGCATGACTTGATTTTGTCAGCCATTGATGAGGTCAGCAATGGTGTTGAGGAGAAGAGGTTGGAGTGTGACCCAGTGTCAGTAGAGATCAAGAAATCTGAGCCAGTGCAAGTATTGGAGATCAGGAAATCTCAGCCAATGCTAGCAATGGAGATCACGGAATTGGAGCCATTGGAACCAATGGAGGCCAAGAAACTGGAGATCAAGAAATTTAAGCCACTGCATGCAGTTGAGATCAAGAAATGTGAGCCAGTGCAAGCAGTGCAGATCAAGAAATTTGAGCCAGCAGGCCCACCGGAGGTCAAGGAAGGTGAGACAGTGCAAAAAGTACAGATCAAGACATTGCAGCCCACACTGGAGACCAAGAAGTCTGAGCCAGTTGAATCAGTGGAGATCAAGAAAAATGAGCTAGTGAAACCACGTTCTTTGATTGCCCAGCGCATTAAACTATGGGAAGCACAAGTAGTATCTGGCAATGCCAAGCCATTTGTTGGGGACAGGGAGGAAAATCCAGTGGAATTCAGTTTGAAAAATAAGTCAGCAGCCAAGTATGGAAAGAAATGCGTGCGGTTTGAGGCTGATCCTTGTGCTGAGAAATGCGGAAGTGATCAGCAAGCTCAAGTTGCTGTTTTCACTCAAGAATGTGTCGAACAACAGCAAGAGCAAGAGTTTAAGCATGTCAAAGAGTATATGCACTCGGAGACTGAAGCTAGTGATAAATGCAGCCAAGACATGAAGGCTGAAGAAATCACTCCTGCTGTCGTCGCACAGGCTGAACAAGAGATGCTGGAACAAGGCTGCAACGATGTGCAACCTGAGCCAGATTTGGAAGAGCTGGAGTACGAGATGGCGCAACCTGAACAAGAACTTGATGAAATGGAGGAGGTGTACAACGACATGACACAATCTCCAGCCATGTGGAATGAGAGGGAGAGTCCACTGAAGTCGACATCGATCGCCGTCCGAGTGCACTCGCGGACCTCGTCGGAGAACCTCCTCAGCGAGGGGTCGCCGTCGCGGAAGGACAAGGAGTGGAAGAGGACGCTGGCGTGCAAGCTCTACGAGGAGCGCATGCAGCTCAGGCTGTGCCGCGACCGTGCCGTGGTGGAGGGCAGCGACAACATGGACATGCTCTGGGAGGCCTACGAGGTGGGCAGCGGCGGTAACAAGGGCAGAGGCGGGAAGCGCAGTGGCAGCAAGGTGAAAGGCAGCACCGCCAAGGTAGAGGATGCTGTTCAGGAAGGCGAGGAAGAGGAAGAGGAGGAGGAAGACGACGACGACAACGAAGGTTCAGTGAGGCAGCTATGCTGCCTGCAGGCCCTCAAGTTCAGCACTAGGAAGATGAACTTTGGAGGCGGCAGGCCTAGCCTGTCCAAGATCTCCAAGGTCCTAAAGAGGATGACCGCGTTGTCGAGGATGGGATCGCGGCGCAAACAGTCTGAATGAAGGTCAGCTGTGGTGAACTGGTGATCAATGGATGATTCTTCTTCTTGAATTTAGAACCGCTGTGCTGTTTTCGATTGTATTTCTTTTTCCAGTTTGTGTATATATGTGATATATATACCCAATGGTTTCAGTGAGGTTGGGGTAATTACAGGGCTGTCACTTGACCTGCAGAATGTAATAAACCTTAATCTGGTGTGTGTAATTTTCGTGCTTTAAGTCAATGCTGTGTGCTTGTGTCTCTACCAACAATTACTGAAATACACCCAAGTTTCAATGAGGACAATCTATCAGTTTATACCTTGCTCTGTTTCCCTATTCTGACTTCTGAGCAGTTCATCCCAATGGCCAGTCTTCAGCACATGATTTGTTCAGAGTCAGTGCTGAAAGGATTCGTTTTTCTGCAACCATAATCAATTGGTGCTCGGCAGTACAGCCAGCAAGCCACAATGTTGTGCCAGTCTGCACAAAGCGTGCTGCATCGTGAAGTTTGTCCCTGCAATCTTGCGCGGAAAGTGAGTCTGACAATTACATGATTTGGGTGGAAGGTTGGTCATATTTTTCTACATGTCCAAGGGCCGGTTTAGATCTAAATTTTTTTTTGTACAAAATGGTACTGTAGCAAGTTTCGTTGTTATTTGGTAATTAGTGTCTGATCATGGTCTAATTAGGCTTAAAAGATTCGTCTCGTCCATTTCGCTTAAACTGTGTAATTAGTTTTATTTTTTATCTATATTTAATGCTTCATACATGTGTCCAAAGATTCGATGTGACGAGAAATCTGAAAACTTTTGTAAAATTTCTGGGAACTAAACCAGAACCAATTCCTGCACTGAAGATACCTCCTCTTGGCTTCCTGTACAATTTCTGCATGCACGCCCGACGGCAATAATTGTGCAGCACGAAAAGGGGGCATCCGAGCATGCCACAGAAGGCCACAGGGGACCGATTTTGTTTTCCTTCAGGCTTCAGCTTGGCACTCGGTACTCTAAAAGGATACTCTAAAGTTTTAGAGTATGAATATAAAGTAAAAACTGCTGTACTGGGTACTCTAAAACGATACTTTATTCTTTCTCTCACTCTATATTTAGAGTGATACAGTGCTTACTCTATAGTGGGCAGTGACGGCCCCACTAGCTAAACAAAGAAAAAAATGTTATAACTCACAAACCAAAAATCCAAATTAAATTTCGATTACACCATTAAATTCGTCTCAATAAATCATTCAAAACTAGATCACATATGGATATATTTAGATAAAGTGACAAGTGGAGTGGATAGATGATGATATAGAGGATGGATGAGTGCGAGAGAATTGAGTATAGAGGAGAGAATCTTGCTGACTAGGACGTATAGAGAATGAATATAGAGGTCCATGAGTGCGGATAGCCTAATCTTTTGTGCACTGCACTGCACTGCAACCCTGCCTTGCCCTGTCTTTTGGGAGCATGCTCTGTTGTTGCATGGAGGACCATTTCTTTAGCTCTCCAACCCCAGCTCTGGCCCTCGGACTGGGAGGTGATGAATTGTACTACTGGCTGGCAGTACTGTGGTCCGTGGACGTATGGTGCACCAAACGTTATATATCATTCCACGATGGGCATTGGCAGTTTACCATAGTCCACAGCCCATTGATCGAGTGCAGGGTGTTCTGATCCGTATGTTGTGTTTTTACTGAGGGCGTGTTCGTTTGCCTGGACTAGGGCCAGATGCAGGCCCAGCAGCTGCAGCGCGTCGTGTTTGTTTCCCTGGACGCTGTATGGGCTTAGACAGCATGCTGCTTAAAGCAGCCCGCAGCCAGGTCGTAGGGAAACGAAAGGGGGCTTCGTATTTTCCGAGCCTGGCTCTCTCCATCGCAAAGCGCTTCTAGCCGTCACCTCCTGTTCTCTCACTCGTGACACGCAAGTGCTCGTTGCCGCCGCCCGCAACTCTGTCGGGTCGAGGACGGACGCCTTCCGTCGGTGGCCGCATGTCTTCCTTGTTAGGTTGATCTCCCACCAAGATGTCCCAACGACCACTTGATCCTTGACTCGTGCCCTGATCGGGGACGCTCAACCTATTAGCAGTTGGTGGGCCCCCATCGCACTGCACAATAAAAAGAGGTGGAGGCCGGCATCTCACAACATGAGGTTCACCCGAGCCGCCAGCACCCCACCGACAAACCCTATTCCGATCTAACAGAGGGGCGCAGCCAGCGATGGAAAGTACCGCCACCATTGCACTGCGCCACCATGGTCTTCACCGCCGGTCTCCACTGCACCACCCTCTTCCCCAACCGACGCTGCCCGTGCGCAGATCTTCACCGGCGAACCTGTGATGGCCGGATCCGCCTCCTCAACGCCTTCTGATGGTCTGTGCCTAACCCTAACTTCCCTTCCCCCTCTCTGTCTCTTTGTACACACCATTTCTATGAGAAACCAGTGAAACCCCATTGATCTACATCTAAGTGATTCCACTAGTATCAACAAATGGTATCAGAGCCAGGCTAGTATGTAGATCTAATTTTGGGGAAGTCAAAGAAATTGAAAAGCACTTAGAAGGAAGTGAACAGATCGAACCGAATCAGGAAGAAAACTTGAATCCCTAACCCTAACAGAAAGAGAAGGAAGGGTCCCTACCTGATTTCCTTACCGGCTGTCCTTGACGCCACATGGGAAGATCAGCCGCGTCGCCGCTCTCACTGGCGCGCGAAACGGAGCCGAGCTGCCGCTCATCATTGTGTGTGCTAGCTCGGGCACAGGGCGCAGCCGCAAGGCCGCTTGACTGTGGCGCGCTCAGCCTAGGGTGAGCGTGCGCGCTGACGAAGGGCCCTACTGCCACGCCACCACCTTCTCTCCCTCTCCAGCCATCACTGGTGACCACCGTCGCTGCGGCTGGTTTCGGTCGGCTGAGGCGAGAGTGAGAAGGGGAGGAAGGAGACAAAGGAAAAAGGAGGTGGAGCTAGCCGGACTTGGTCCGGCGACACTCTTCCTCACCGGCTCCGGCAGCCACACTTGGCCGCCGCCGCACAGAGATGACAAACGAGATAGGGCAAGAAGCAAAAGAGGCTAGGGTTTGGGGGAGCCGACCCGCCTAGCACCGGCGATGACCTTCCTCACCGGCGCCGACGCCCAATGTGGACGCCGCCGTTTTTCCACCGTTGCTGCTTGCGGTGAAAACAGAAGGAAGAGAAGAGAAATGGCTAGGGTTAGGGAAGCTGGCCGCCTGGAAGGGTTTTGATCCAGCGAGAAATGAGGACAGCCGTCTGATTCGATAGAGTGGCTGTCATCACGCGGACCAGGATCGGCCCAGGCGGGAAGCCAGATTCCTGGCCTAGGCCCAAGTTGTGGCCTGGGCGCGAGGAAACGGTGTGCGCAGCGCACGGCTGGGCCAAGCAGTCTCGCACGATGGGCCACGACTTCTTTTTTTTTTCTTGCTGGGCCGCAAAGTGTAGAGGCGCGTGAGCTCCTACTGGGCCGCCAAGTGAGCGTTCTGGGCTGAATAAACAGTATCAGATAAGCATTTGTTTATTCCTTTTTCAAAAGCAATTTTGATGAATTGAATCTCTGTCAAAATTCGAATCAATGGTAGAATTTTTCCAGAGTGTAGAAAGTAAAGGAAAATGCTTCTGAAAAGAGGATAAAGTATAGTTTTCCGCCGCAAAGAAAAGTTTTATTGTCTTCTCATTAAATCCGAACCAACAGGAGGATTTAATTTAAAGAGTAGTTACAGTTATTCAATGAATGATAAAAATTTTATCCTCCAGTTAAAGTTGGGACCAATGTGGAAATTTTAATTGGAGGAATAGTCCGTTTATAGTTCAGATAAATTATAATATTATTATTTTCTGACCAACATTGATGATAACAATATTATAAGTTCATTTATGAGTTTATGTTTAAAGTTAATTATGATATTGTTATTTTCTGACCAACGTTGATGATAACAATATTATAATTCTATGAGTTTTATGTTTAAAGTTTAAATCTCTGATAAATTTTACATCAAAGTGATCAATTTTCAGAGAATGGATAAGAAACAAGAGATACTCCAGAGCAGAATGTAATGTATTTTCATGTTTCCGCTGCAATGACGATAATGATCTTCTAAATAAATTCGAACCAACAGAAGAATTTAATTTTAAAGAGCGTTATAAGATAATTGAGTTTTCATATGTTAATTTTATTTTTGCCCAACGGCGACGTGGAATTAATGTATAAGAATGATGTTTTATTCTATTTCTGCCTAACGGTGATATAGAATGGAAGATAAAGTTTTAAAAGTTTAATGAACATTATTGATGATTATTGATTAATGTTTTTCATACAAAGAACTTAATGCTTTCATTCTTGAAGGCAGAAAAGGAAATGAGCTAGGTACTTGTGACTCAGAAGATGACAAAGAAAGAAGACCATTGCATAAGAGACTGTGTTCTCTTTAAAGAATGGCTTCAAAAGAAAAGAATTATAGGATATTGATCTAAGAAATAGAACAATAAAAGTTTAGTTTAAGGATGCCTTTTTTTGTACTCTTTATGAAGAAGAATTTAGTTTTTAGTTTTTATCATCATGATAAGAGATGTAATAAGTAATATAATTTTTTAGTCTTAATCATCATGATATGAAATGCATCGTCTGAGGAGAGTGACACGTGTGACCCAAAATTAGTTTGGGTTCATGCTTGGTAGGTCGACCATGGAGGCGATTTTCTTATTACGACAATTGATGGAGAGATATAGGGAGCAGAAGAAAGACTTGTACATGGTATTTATTGACCTCGAGAAGGCATATGACAAAGTACCGAGAAATGTCATGTGGTGGGCCTTGGAAAAGCACAAAGTCCCAACTAAGTACGTTATCCTCATCAATAATATGTACAGGGATGTAGTGACATTTGTCCGAACATGTGATGGCGACACCAGTGACTTTCCAATTAAAATAGGACTGCATCAGGGGTTAGCTTTGAGCCCTTATTTATTTGCTTTGGTGATGGATGAGGTCACAAGGGACATACAAGGCGATATCCCTTGGTGTATGCTCTTTGCTGATGATATGGTGCTAGTTGACGATAGTAGGATAGGGGTTAATAGGAAGTTAGAACTATGAAGGCACACGTTAGAGTCGAAAGGGTTCAGACTTAATAGGATCAAGACCGAGTACATGAAGTGTGATTTCAGTGCGACTAGGCATGAGGAGGGAGACGTTAGCCTTGATGGGCAAGTGGTGGCCAAGAAGGATACTTTTCGGTATTTAGGATTGATGCTACAAAAGGATGGCGACATTGATGAAGATGTTAGGCATAGAATTTCAGTCGGCTGGTTGAAATGGCGTCAAGCTTCTGGCGTTCTCTGTGACAAAAGGGTGCCTTAGAAGTTGAAAGGTAAGTTCTATAGGACGGTGATTCGCCCGGTGATGTTATATGGTGCTGAGTGTTTACCTACAAAAAGGCGACATATCCAACAATTGAGTGTAGCAGAGATGCGTATGTTGCATTGGTGTTGTGGGCACACAAGGAGGGATAGAGTCCGGAACGACGATATTCGAGATAGGGTTGGGGTGGCACCAATTGAGGAGAAATTGATTCAACATCGGTTGAGATGGTTTGGACATGTTCAATGGAGGCCTCCTGAGGCGCCGGTGCGTAATGGGGTTCTAAAGCGGGCCGATAATGTAAAGAGCGGTAGAGGTTGACCTAAACTAACTTAGGACGAGTCCGTTAAGAGAGACCTTAAGGAGTGGAATATCTCTAAGGATTTAGCTATGGATAGGAGCGCTTGGAGACTGGCAATCAACGTGCCTGAACCATGACCTCTTTCTATCTTGTGCCATTTATGTCCCTTTATGTGTCTCCCTGTTTATCGTCTCTTTTGGGTTTTATCTCTAGCCTACCCCAACTTGCTTGGGACAAAAGGCTATGTTGTTGTTGTTGTAATCATCATGATATGAAATGTAATAAGTGACATGCATGTTTAATTTAACCAACGTCGGATTAAGCATGTGTGTTAAAGAGTATTCGGATTTATTCCTAAATTTGATGATTGAATATGAGCTAATCCTGGTATTTATGTCTCTTCAAGGGAATTATCTCGCATGGCGGGAAAAAGTTTGTGATAGTACCCACATGGCGGAAAAAGTTTGAGAAAATACCCACATGGTGGGGGTAAAGTTGGCATAATACTTATGTTAATCTATCCTGCATGGCGGGAGAAAGTTGTGATGACTCATGTGCTTGACAGTGCTCTTCTATTGTGTTATAATAATTAAGCACTCAATGAGTTGTGTTATAATAATTAAGCACTCAATGAGTTTAAGAAGAACAGAAAGTTATAGACGAACCTCAAGATAAGAATGACATAATGATAAAAGACTCTATTGAGTTCTTGAAGTGAAATAAGGAAAAGTACTCCCATATGAATTAAAAAATAATTTCATTTACATGATGTAATCATGTGGATGAAGTAAGTAATCAAAGTTTCCTCATTCATAAGATTTCTGAATGATTTTCAAAATTGTGGTAGAAAAGTTCATACCACATTTCAAGGGGGCGAATTGTGAGAAAGACAATTGACAAAGATACTTCCCCATACTTTAGATTATGCGATGCATACTATGCATCAAAGGCAAGAGTGATCTATAAAAGATGAATGTGATCGTCGGGGGAGTAAGACAGTCATAATAACGATACCCCTACAGTAAAGAAATAGCTAAATTCCTGAACCTTTTACAGTTTAGAGTTATTAAGGCGGTACTAAACGCACCATATGAGTTTTAGCAGATTAAACCCAAAATAAGAAAGTTTAAAGATGGGACAATCTGGGAGAGTATGGTATAAAGAGACCTAACTCTGTAAAGAGGATGAATAATGTAAGCAAAGATCTTGTTACACATGACCTTGTAGAATCAATTGCCTTTTGGCAATAAAGGTCAAGAAATGCTAGTAGCTGAGGCTCCAGAACTCTCAAAGAATAAGAGAATTAGATATATCTGATGATTATAAAATCTATATTAGTAAAATTCAAATAGAAGGTGAGTCCACCTCATTTAAAGAAGCCATGAGAGACGTTCACTCGTCCAAATGGCAAGAAGCAAAGGAAGATGAAATGAAATTAAAAATGACCAACAATGTTTGGGACTTAGAAGACATTCCTAATAAAGCCAAAACAATAGGCTATAATGGGTATACAAGACAAATGTGACTCCAAAGGGAATAGAAAGATATCAATGAGCACCAATAATATTTTGGGACCTAGAATAAATGCCTAAGGAGCCAAAACAGTAGGCTATAATGAGTCTACAAAACAAATATGACTCCAAAGGGAATATGTAAAGATGTAAAGCGTGACTTGAAACGAAACATTTTGCGCGAAGAGAATGAATAGATTACAATTAGTGCTAGTGGCATACCATGATCTGAGTTACATCATATAAAAGTAAAGACAATATTCCGCAATGGGATTTATATGAAAATGATTACATGACACAATCCAGAGGTTTTGTCATGGAAAAAAAGAACGTAAGGGATGCCACTTGTTGAAATCTCTTATGGACTAGAGCAAGTCTCTAGACAATGGCAATTAAAGTTGAAGAGTCAATTAGATATTTGGGTTAAAGAGAATGAGAGGACAATTACGTTTGTATAAAGTTATAGAATGGAAAATTCATCTCATAATCCTATATATGTGGATAACATTTTACTCGCTAGTAATGATGTCAATCTACTGCATAAGAAGAAGTTCTTGTCCTCAAGGTTCAATAAGAATGTTCTCGGTGAAATGTCTCTCGTTATAAGAATTGAAACTCACTAAGATAGAAGAAAGGGGTATTAAAAATTTCGCAAATGCATACTTAGAAAAGATTATGAAGAAATAAAGTATATATATGTGTAAATATACACCTGCTCCCGTGGTCAAGGGTAATAGTTTTGGAAAGTTTAGTGTTCCAAGAAGCAATGTGAGATTGTTATAGATGGACGTCCTATACGCTTCAGCTATTGGAAGCTTAATGAGTACACAGATAAGATCTTACCCTGACATAGTTTACGTATCTGAGTTATTTTTTGGAAGAAGTCCAGTCCAAATATAGATAACTAGAATGGAGTTAAGAATGTCTTGCAAAGTTGCAAAGTATTATAAGCCTCATGCTAAGTAAGAAAGAATAAGTATTCTCAAATAGTTGTGGGTACAAATGTTAAATTTTGACAAGATGTTTAGTGAAACTCACATAGTAGCTAACACTCACAGTTAGAGTTTTATTATAGAAAAACTCCAATGAAACAGTTTTAGTATCATTAGTGATACAAAGTTATGGTATAGCATGTTATGAGGCTTAAAGGGACAGACAAAATGGTTAAAAGAACATATGCCCGGAGTTGATAATGGTAGACAACAACAATTACCATTTAAGTGGTTGACTCCTATGACAACAGGTCAAGTGTGCTGCCAAACACATTGACATTAAGCTATACGTTGTAAAGGACAAAGTCCGGAATCATACTAAAAGGTTTTGAACATATAAGTAACAAGCAAGAGCTCGCGGATCCGCTTACCAAACGCTTACCACCCAGTGTGTTCAGAGAACACACAGTCGACATAGGTTTATGGTATAGCCTATGATTTTCGGACAATAAAGGCCCCAAAGTGAAAGAATCTGTTTCAGATCAGAGATATATGTTGTAGCTGTTAAATCTATCGGCGACTGACCGTGACGATGAGGCATGCTCTATGCACTGATCTGTGATGGAATGGTAAAAGAAATAAGTGTGAAGTAAAGTCTAAAGTTTAAAGTATAAGGTGAGATCAAGGGAGAGAATGTTAGGTTGATCTCCCACCAAGATGGCCCAACGGCCACTTGGGTCTTGACTCGCGCCCTGATCGGGGGCGCTCAACCCATTAGCAGTTGGTGGGTCCCCGTCGCATTGTGTAATAAAAGGAGGTGGGGCCGGCGTCTCACAACATGAGGTTCACCCGAGCCGCCAGCACCTCACCGAGAAACCCCATCCTGATCTAATAGAGGGGCGCAGCTAGCGACGAGAAGCACCGCCGCCACTGCACTGCGCCACCACGGTCTTCACCGCCGGTCTCCACTGCACCGCCCTCTTCCCCAACCGATGCTGCCCGTGCGCAGATCTTCACCGGCGAGCCTGTGATGGCCGGATCCGTCTCCTCAACGCCTTCTGATGGTCTGTGCCTAACCCTAACTTCCCTTCTCCCTCTCTGTCTCTTTGTACACACCATTTCTATGAGAAAACAAGTGAAACCCCACTGATCTACATCTAAGTGATTCCACTAGTATCAACATTCCTGCCCTTGACGACCTTCTCCACGAGCGTCAGTGCTTCCAGAGCCACTCCCAATGCTGGCCATCGGAGGAGGTGGCGGCCTGGCAAAGCGCATGTACCACGACGGCTGACGGCATGGGCAAAGATAGCCTCTTCGCCTTGCCAGGGAGCCCTAGCAGTAGGACGGAGGAGGTGGTGCCGCATCAGAGGATGAGAAGGGATCTGCCACAGTGGGCACACGTGACGTCCTCCGTGGTAGCGAAGGTGCTGAGCCAGAGCTTGCAGCCGCCATCGGCCCCGCACGAAGACGTGCCCTGCAGTCCACCAGCAGCTTTGGCGCTATGCCTGCGTGTTCTGCCTGGCCACCCTGCTCGTGCTTTGCCTGGCGCTCGTGGCGGTGGCGGCGGCGGGGTGCGAGGGCAAAGATGCTGCGGTGTTCTGGTAATTGGGGCCGCGCTTGTCCTTGTGCTTTGCCGCTAGAGGTGTGGTCGTGGATGTCCATGGAGGCAAGCAGCATGACCAGCTATAGAACCTGTGTTCTACTTGTTCGTAAAAATGTCTCAATGAACAGAAGTGGAAGAGATGGATGGTAACCATACCAGATGCTGGTACAAGATGACCACGTACTGATGTGTAGGCAAACAAATAAGATCTCTAAATAGAACCAAACAAGCTGCTGTTGGGCTTGTCCTCCGGTACCTTGGCCCTCCTCCGACTAGGCTAGAAATGTCCAGAGAACAAACACGAAAGCCTCAGCTTTCCACTGCTCTCTTCGTACAGAATATAAGGTCTGCTGACCCAGCGGAAATCCTGTGATTTCTTAACAAATCTTTTACATCTCTAACTTAACTATCATTTAGTGCAGTGGACCCCGACGTTATTTCCACTTGGCCTCGCTCCTGTATAAGGATACCGATGTTATAAATTCGTTCACAAGTCTATGTCTAATATAAAAGAACATCTTTTTTTTTTCGTCTCCCACTTTTTCATCTGTCTTTGTCTTATCCC
This sequence comes from Saccharum hybrid cultivar R570, assembly GCA_038087645.1. Lineage (NCBI taxonomy): Eukaryota > Viridiplantae > Streptophyta > Magnoliopsida > Poales > Poaceae > Saccharum > Saccharum hybrid cultivar. The sequence goes on along the minus strand of JAQSUU010000704.1, from coordinate 1,591,216 downwards.
TCTTTTTGTCTCGGTATGTCACCTCTTATTCTCACTCTTCACGCTTGGTTTGGAGCTACAAAACTACTCACATGTCATGGGGTGGCCACATGAGCCCGTTCGGGTAGCAGCCATGCATGTGGATGTGTGGTTCACCTCCATGTTTTCAACTTTTTTAAACTCACAACAGATACATACAATAGCCACTTATTTAAGTTGAACCGGTCCTTTACTAATTTCCCATATATGATTAGTTCTTTATTGCATTTAGCATTCACTGCTACATTCAGACTTATCACAAGCGATTCGTAAATCCCATCACAAACGGTTTTCGGTCTTGGCAGTGAGTTGTCGACGGTGATGGCATTCTCATCATAGTCGGTTCATATTACCAGCTAGCGGTGATTAGAATTTTCAGAAAAGCCCAAAAACGGGCTAAAAAATAGCGAAAAAAATGCTTTAAATCCGGAAAGCCTCCACTAATTAACCCGGGGAAGCCTAAAAAATGGCCTATCATAGTCATGTGATTTTTCGTGCGCTACGTGGTGTTGGGATACAAACCTGAGACCTTTGTCCACACGCGTAGCTCCTTTGACAACTCCACCCCTAAGTCACCTGTGTCTATATAGCATATCATTCCCCTATTATTCACTTTTTAAGATTTTAAAATGAATATTAGAACCCTAAATGGCTTCAGATGAAAAAGTCATAAACTACAAATTTGTTGTTCTAATCGAGATCTACAACTTTGATTTTTGTCATTTCACCATCCGAAGTCGTTCGACAAATTTGAATTTCAAATCATCAAAACTTCAGCCATACTTTTGGGACCTCAAATGATTTCAAATGAAAAACTCATTAACTACAAAATTGTAGTCTCATGGAGATCTATAACTTTGGTTTTGGTCAATTTTCCATCCGAGGTAATTTGAAAATTTTGGTTTTCAAAATTTTAGATCTTCAAATACAAATTGGAGATCATAAATGATTTGTCATAAAAAAGTGTCAACTACAAAGTTGTAGTTCTCAGTGAGATCTACAACTATGGTTTTAGAGTTCTTGTCCATCTGAGGTCGTTTGTACAATTCGAAAAAATTGAATTTAAAAAATTGAGCGCTTCAAATAGAATTATGGGATCGTAAATGCTTTCAAATAAAAAAGTCATCAGCTACGAAGTTGTAGATCTTGTTGAAATCTACAACTTTGATATAAACTTTTTTTATTCGACTTTATTTGAAAAAGTTATGAATTTTATTGTGCTGCAACATGGCTATCACCGCCGTATCATGCAACAAGCTGGTAGTGTTCACCGCTAGATCATATGGTGAGAACATCATCATCGCCGGTTGGTGGTGCAAACCGGCTATGATGATGGACTATCACCACCGGTTGGTAATATGAAGCGGCGGTGATAGTTATCAACCCCAACGTTCTTACGAACCAGTGGTGATACTCTCATCACCAGTGGTTTGTATTACAAAGCTGTCGGTATTTTGTAAACTGGCTAGTGAATTTGTACGTGTGTCGCACTGCTATAGGAAGACGATGATAGTATCCAAAGACACAAGTAATTATACTAGTTCATGCCAGAGCCCTACGTCTAGTCTCGGAGAGAGTTCGAGCGCGTGTTCCTCGGTTGAATGCTCTGAAGTTCTTACAATGGAGGTAAGCTAAGGGAAAGAGGTTGGAGGAGTGAGGTGAGGGACCGCCCGAATGAAGTCTCGAGAGTCCGTCCCCTTGGATGGGAGGCCTGACCGCCCTTATATAGAGTCCGGGGGCTAGGTTACATACAGAGTGAGGTTCTTCTGACTGAGTGCTCGTGAGCCTGAGGGAGGGAGAAACTAGTAAGCTTGGCCTACAAGGTAGGCCATCTTTGTCCTGGCGTCAACACACGTCCTAGTGTGGTTATCGTCATGGCCTTGTTCCCATGTTGCGGTATGGCGTGGCATGATGCCACAGTGTTGGTCATGATGACACTGTTGACATGGTGGTGGGTTGCCATCTATCCTGTGTGACGTGAGCTCGCCGTGGCCTTCGTCATTGTTTTCCATTTTTCCAGTGGTGTTAGTATGGGAGTAGGTAGCTGCTTCTGGGTCCTCAGTCTTCTTGCTAGTCACGGTGCCAGTGGCCTCGATCTTGGGCTACGGGGTCGAGGCCCTCGTCGGCTTGATAAGTCTTGAAAGCCAAGGTCGTGGTCGTGTGTCCCATCCCATAGTGGGTATGGCCGTACGCCCGTCTCATCGGGCTATATATGGATGGTGGGGTGCCGTACCGGTCGTCACCGCATGGCGGTGTTGTCCATGCAGGGGCATGCAGGGATGACGCCTGTCCCTAAGAAGGTTGTCCCCTCAGGCCTAGTGGCGTGAGTGGAGCGTGTCTGTCTCCGTCAGGGTTGGCGTGCTTGATGGAGCCTGATCCCTCCTCGTCCTTCCCAGGGGTCAAGATAGAGGAAGGGTCGTGCGATGCTGCAAAGCATGCAACGGAAGGAGCAGGGAGAGGTGATGGACCACATGGCTTGGTGCTTGGCCCAGGGCCTTTGTTGCTCAGGTGAATTGCGGTAGCTGGGCCTCTGCTAGCTGGGACGATGTGGGCCGCCTGAGCGGCCAACTTATCGGTGTCTTGAGATACCCAGGGTACCATAACCCCAACAGAACCTTTTGTGCTATCACCAATGGTATTAATAATATCGGCAGTGATAGAGGTGTTGGTGAAAGGTCTGAATGTAGTAGTGTTTTATTATGGGCCTTGAATTTTTTAATTTAAGGTTGGGCCAAGCTAAAAGCCCTACTTTAGTTTTAGTATTTGAGTGACAACTCATTGACTAACAAAGTACTTAATTGTTGTGATAAGCTAGGTTATGTCCACACTCAAGAGTTGAGCTAGAAGGCTACCATGGAGATGATGATGATGATGGACCCGATCGTGACATGGTCATTTTTACAATCATCGTAAGCATCATATGCATTTTAATCTCAATTTAGATAGCATATACATAAAACTATACTTTCTAGGCTTAGCTGTGTCCTGGCGGACAGTCACAGACTTAGCAAATTTCACCATGTCAGTGTCCCCATAGACCGTCCGGTGTACTCCTGGACTGTCAGCTAGATCACTTCATGCACAGATGTGAGATGTCCTCACTAGGGCTTCCCTATCCCCCATTCGCTAGGTCATCGGATAGTTTGCGTGAAGGCCACTGAGTTCAACACTTAGTTTCTATGGTCGATGTTCCTGCGGACCGTCCGCGAGAACACCGGACCGACCGATAAAAGTTCATTTTTCAAACCCAAGGGCACCCCTTTAGGGTCATGCACGCGTAGACCGTCCGCCGCACTGACAGACCCTCTGATGATCCAACACTTAGAAATGTTTCAAGATGTTTTGCGGACTATTCGCACGGACCATCCGATGTTATATCGGACCGTCCGAGAGAACACCTACACTAGTACATGTTGAGTTACACTTGAACAAATGCTATATATTATTGAAACCCATATGTTATACATCATTGCAAAGCATGTCATGTAATCTAGTTCATTACATTGTACTCATTTTGCATCATGCATCCAATAGGTGACACCGTCTCCGAGGAGGTCCAAACCATAGAAGTGACCGACGAACCACCGACCGAACCACCTCAAGGCAGGCCACCTAAGCATTTTAATCTTTTTTGTAGTTTGCATAATGTGCCATGGGTTAAGTAAGTGCATTGCTATGTTACAATATGACTAGAACTCAAGACTACTCAAACTATGTCAAGTTAAGATTGGTTAGAGGATAACAACTCGGTTTAATATAGTTAATTGGAGGGTCCTCTCGCAAAATGTTAAAATTACTTCAAGTATTGTATTAGAATATGGGAGGAAATGCGGAACATCATCTATATGGAGTTTCTTTGTATGAGGGAGATGATTAGTATTCCAAACTACTTCTTTTTAAGCAGTCTTAAATCATGGGTTATGGCATTTAGTGATTTGTCTCCCCAAATAGCTAATCGCTGGCTAGTCGGGCTATAGTTGCTAATAGTAGCTAAATTGTACATGGAAGAAAATAGCTAGACCTTACTCAAACAACAACAGCAGCAGCAACACCACCACCACCACCACCAACAACGACGACGACGACGACGACGACGACGATGACGATGACGATGACAACAACAGTGACGACAACAACAACGATAACAACAGCAACAACAACAACAACAACAACAACAACAACAACAACAACAACAACAACAGCAGCAGCAGCAGCAGCAACAACAACAACATCAATAATAATAATCATCATCATTATAATATATTAGCCATATCCCCATGTCACTGGTTTTCCCCTCTCTAAAATGGTATATCCACATGTTGGACACCTCATATCCGGTACCCGTAACAATATATGGGCATATGGGCATAATATAGATATTCATTTTCTTGGTAGACAACCCAAGATTATATAGCGGAATAGTCACTTTAGTCACTAAGCTATTCTCTGAGACTTAGTCTTTCCCAAAATGACCATTTTAATCCTTAAAATTTTCTTATGAGCTTATTTTTTATTCTAGAACTATCAAAGTGATTGTTTTAGCCTTTTAACTTTATATTTTGAGCTCAATTTCATCCATGAACTACCAAGTGTATTTTTAGTTCTTAAAAGTTCCTTTTCGAATCAATTTTGACCCTTGCCATACATAGAATGTTGTGATGTGATACCTGGTCAGCTCCACGACCACCCATGATTCAAGATGGACGATTATCGTTAAGTATCAGGGTCCTTGGCGTTGTCCCCAACTGTTGAATTGGATAAGACACTTTCAACATTTAGATCCATATTTTAAAATGAATATAAATATAGATCTGAATATCCTTGAATATGAATAATCAAAATTTTCGGATCCATCTTCGTATCATAATGATGACCAATTATAGTTTTACTTTTTTTCATTTCAATATCTACATATTATTTTTTATCTTACAGGTAAAAACATATTATTTTTATTTGGAATGGGTTATTAGTTGAGCCTGTCGCTAGAAATAAATAAGGAAAAGATATAGATCAGCTGTTGTTCTCAAGGTACTAAATAGTGTTTGTAGTAACTTTAATTGTTCCGACAAATGCAATGTAGTAGTACATATATATAAATGGTACCATTAAAAGGTAACATTTAAAATAACACATTAGAATTATGAATGGAGCTAAAAATTTTAGTTCATCCATTAATGATGTTTTTATCTTAGTTTATTATTTTTATCTTCAATCGTGAGTGATGCTAGAGCTAACCAGGTGTCGCACAACGTTCTACGTAGGATGAGAAACGAAGTTGAGCTGAAAAGAAAAGTTTGAGAATTGAAATGCATTTAATAATTCATCAATGAAATTGAGTCTAAAAGTAAACTTTGAGGAATGAAATCGTTAGTTTAATAATTCAAAGACGAATAATTAAGCCGTAGGCAATAGATGATGGACCAAAATAAGTATCCTGCCATCTACCGCCATGGAGGGTGTACTGTACATATTTGCGTGGCTGTGGCTTCATCCAGTACAACCAACCTCCTACGAGACTAAGGTACCATTTGGTTGGGAGACATGGGATGGGATAGTCCTATCCCAGTTTTGAGGGACATGACGGCTCCATCCCCTGTTTGGTTGAGGGGATTGAAATCATCCTTGTCACCTGTTTGGTTTGAAGACATATGAAAGTGGGATTTGACTAGAACACTAGTGGCAATGCACGTGCGGCACGCACGTGTTTATAGCTAGCACAAAGGTGACATCCTTTTATGTTAGTTTCACTAATTATCAATTTTACCATCAAATTTATCCAAATTCCAAGATTATATAGATACATATCTTATCACATATATATAAGTCTATATGAATTGGCAATGCGATATTAACACAAAGGAACAATAATTTTCAATGGACACCATTAAAATATAATATGGATAAGAAAACATTAAACATTAAATAATAAAAACATCTAGAGTGGCAGACGGATCGAATTTATTGGGGGGGGGGGCACACATTACTTAATTTATATGTTGAAACATTTGCATCAGTAAGAGATGTGTACTCAAACGATGAGATAGTCACAGTCATCCTATTAAGTCTGTTTTATTTGGAACCGACTGGAAGCATGCTTTCATGTTACAACATATTGTTCAGATAAAAAGTAGTACAGTTTTAAGTGTACAAAGCATTTGCTTCATCTTGATCTCGAGAAAATTTATGCATCGGTTTTTCTTATGAAAAAAGACACTTGTGAAGAACTTCATTGGATTAATTATTAATTGCTATCCACTGCTTCAATGTTGCTCTACATGACAATCTAAATTATTGCTTTGGCACCTAATTGGATTAACAAATTGCTATCTTCATCGGTATCCATTCGTATCTCATGGAGATAACATGGCATTTCCATGTAAGCTGTGTGCATTCGATGTGTAGAGTCACTTAATTTACAGACCCGTCCACATTAGACATCTCTATCTCAATAGCAGTCTAGCAGACAACCAACTCTGTAACTCTATATACACACACAAAAAATGCCAGCTCCTATGGTTCATCTTCTCTATACTCTGTCGAGATGAATTTGTTTGAAAAACAATTAGAACACTAACTTGCCTCCAAGTATGAGGGGAGTTGGGAGCCCTCCAACCTTTTGAATTATTCTCTTCTGTCTGGTCAGGTTCTTGATCCCTGTTGGATTTGTATCCTTTGGCCAACTACGAAGAAGGTAAGCAAGATCAACCTTCAAAGTTCTCTGATTAGACTGTTCTTGTAACCTTCGCCAATACTCCACATACAGTTCAGGCAAGACCAAATGGTAACTATTCAGAAATAATAATTAATCCAATGACATCGTTACAGGCCTGTAATGTCAAACAGGCTTCTGAAGCATAATATAAATCAACAATTCTCAGTTCCTAGTGTTGTGATGTAGAGAGCTCCAAATGCATATATGCTGGCATATTTTACTTTCAAGTTTTGATCAAAGCCAAGAGTGACAAGAGTGCGTGAAGGAATTATAAATCTATTATTACCATAAAAATTTCCTACCCACCTTAGATTGACAGTTGGACCCACATGAGAAGGGTGTTAGGAACATATGAAACACCCGTGTTCCATGTTGCGGATGACTCCTCCTCAATGTTTTTTTCACCCGTGAAATCTTTACCCACTCGCGCGTACCCACACCTCCACGTCCCTCCGCCTCGGCAAAGCCACGCCGCCAACCGCTCCCTCCCCGGCATGTCGACCCCACCCCGTCCCGCTCGGTCACCCTTGCCTCCCCGATCCAAATCCACAATCCTTGATCCCCGTATGATCTCCTCCCCCGGCACCGCACCCTGGAACCTCCGCACCCGCGGCTTGCTACACCGACATCGCGGGCCCTCGATGATACATCCGGTCCAGGTGGGGTTGGCCAAGGCCCAACAAATTAAGATTGCCCGGACCCCAACAGTTCTTATGTATACTCACTCGGGGAAAGGTCCAATGTCCCTAAAAGACTAGTCCGATAGGGAAAGAGTGACTCTCTCTTTTAAGGTGGCTTCCTCCTCTCAAGCTAAGCAAGGTGAGATTATTCAGAGGCTCACACGGTCGCCGCCCGACTACAACTAGGCCACTTGTTTTTTTTTGTTGCGTCTTTGCCCACGGGTAATAGTGGAGGATGTCCTCGTCACTCGAGGTTGATGAAGTCGTGTGTGTCTGCTTCCCGTCGACCGCCGCAGCCGCGTGGATGGGGTCGGAGGAGAAGAGAATAGATGGAGGGGGATGGGATCGCAGAATGACGACGGATGCCGCTCCTGGTGCACAGCGTCGCACGGGGAACCCGTCGAGTGGATGCGCTGGTGCCGGTGCCGAGGACGACAGACGGCGCTCCTGGTACTGGTACACAACGCTTCTTCATCGAATCGAAGGTCCATTTGATTTGATCGCCGAAGGAAGTGATCGAGTGCTGGGAGGCCTGGGGGTGCTTGATCAGTTCCGCTATATTGAGGTTATCGCCGGCTACCTGCGCTTCGATCTGATCTAATTTAATTTTTAATTGGTCGACGATGTTCTCGTGTAGTAGGGTTCGACGCCTCCACTTTTCAGATCTTGGCAACATAAGAAGTGAGGAGATCGGTGATACCGTCTCGGGGAAGGGAGGATTGCTGGAGTCTGTGTAGTAACTGCACCAAGGTTCCTTGACGAAGGGAAGATCAATTGTGTGCGACGGCGAAAGGGGCAGGTCAACTTGCTTCTTTCACTTTTGATCTAACACTGTCTCCCATGGAATTTTGGGGTTTTTGGCAGAATACTCCCAAATTTAAGATAGATGGGTTGCTGGTGGTTGAGATCCATAGTATAGTAGTGTTAAAGTATTTAGACGTTTATAGTTTCCTCTTTTCTTGGATATTATAGTTGTTTCCCCCCTACTTGCTGACCAGTGATATCCCCGAAAATATCAAGACCCAAATACAATAGATTTTTGTTTTGTGTTTACTTCTATAACTTATATATTCACTCTAGCGATTTTGACGACTACGAAGAAGGTAAGCAAGATCAACCTTCAGAGTTCTCTGATTAGACTGTTATTGTAACCTTCGCCAATACTCCACATACAGTCCAGGCAAGACCAAATGGTAACTATTCAGAAATAATAATTAATCCAATGACATCGTTACAGGCCTGTAATGTCAAACAGGCTTCAGGATAATTATTAAAATAGAGGAACCACATAATATAAATCAACAATTCTCAGTTCCTAGTGTTGTGATGTAGAGAGCTCCAAATGCATATATACTGGCATATTTTACTTTCAAGTTTTGATCAAAGCCAAGAGTGACGAGCTGCTGGCAAAATATGAGTTGATGCTACTTTCTCGTCAGTATGGTCCTGATTCCTGAACCCAGAAAATTTAGTCCAATTAGAATTATTCTATGATTTAACAAGCATCTACTTGATGGAACAATATATCAAAATTGCTAAAGTGAATATATAAGTTATATAGAAGTAAACACAAAACAAAAATCTATTGTATTTGGGTCTTGATATTTTTGGGGATATCACTGGTCAGCAAGTAGGGGGAAAACAACTATAATATCCAAGAAAAGAGGAACCTATAAACGTCTAGAATACTTTTTTTTGAGAATTATACAGTACAACGTCGACGTCCAATATGCACGCACACTCACCCCTATGAACACACGTATGCAAACTCTACCCCTATGAGCACCTCCGAAAGACTGAGCGGGTAGTTCTCGAGATTTACAAAGTCACTGTAACACCTCTGGTGTTTTGCCTTGCATCTATGCATCATTTGAGCATGATCATAGCATGACATTACCATAAGCATCATCATTTCATGTGCATCTTTGCTTGAAACATGACCTTGCAACAATTGCAACATATGTATGTTATGAGTGCTAGTGATAAGATCATGTGTGTGGACCATGCTAGTACATGTGTTAGGTTTGTTATGCTTGAAAACATGTGAAACATGCTCATGAAACATATGCAACACCATGTTTCAATAATTATGTTAGCGATGTTTCATTAGTTATAGTAATAGTGTTTCAATGCCTACTTGAGTAACTTTCATGCATAGGTGATGCTAATGTGTGTTTAAGGCCTTGATAATGTTTGTGTCATGTTAGTGATCCTAATTGACCTATGGTTTATGTTTAGGTCATGCCCTAATTCCTTTTGTACCATGCTTTGACCTTAGTTGACCTTAGGACCTTTCCTGTTTGACCTAACAAAAAGTCTCACCTAGAGACTTTGCATGTAGGTGCCACCTCAACCAAGTTTGTGTCAACTTTCATGAGGAACAAATGTTGTTCACTGGCCATCTCATGAAAATGCTTGGATCATGTCCAAACATGGCCCACAGGGCAGGTTTGGGTGCTGTTTCAGCACTTGGCCAATTTGGCTAAGTCATGGCTGCATACAGTTTCTAGGTACCTTCCTTTTGGGGCATGTAACTTGCTAACCTTGCTGATCCAGCTTAAGCTCTTATAGACTTGTAACAAGACCTCACCTAGATCTATCTAACCCCTTCTTGTGGCATCCTCTAATTCGAGCTGGTTTAGAAGCTAGGAGCTACTCAACATCGGCTTTCAGGCTTGTAACATGACCTCACCTAGATCTATCTAACCCCTTCTTGTGGCATCCTCTAATTCGAGCTGGTTTAGAAGCTAGGAGCTACTCAACACCGGCTTTCAGTCATTACTCGACTACACAGTTTGCATGTACCCTCCTTTCGAGCTTCGTATCTCACAAACCGTGCTGAATTAGAGTAAGTTCTAGTAGAATTGTAGAAAGAGTTCACGTAGCTCTAGCTAAAACTCTACTACGACTTCTACTGATTCTCGCTGGTTGGAGAGTTGTGGAGCCTCAAAGTTCACTTATCAGTCGATGTTAATTGAATCATCGTTTCAGTTTTGAGTTCAGAAACTTGAACTTCGGCCGTGGCCGACCGTCCTCTGAAACCCCGCGCCGCGTGGCCTCCACGTGTCGGTGCTGCACCGTGCTCGCACTCACGAAGATGCCACGCACCCACGGGTTCCCTCCTCGGTCACACATTCGCTTTCTTCCTTTCTGGCGCTATCCTTCTTCCTCCGCTCGCCATCGCGCCACCGCGAGCTCCACCGTGCGTAGCTCTGCCCCCCTCCGCGTCGCAGTTAAATCGCGCCAAAACCTCCGCCACAACCTCCTCTACACGCTGCACCCCCTTGCTAAGCCAGCTGAGCCCCAGGTAAAGCTGGGAAGTTCGTTTCCCTGCCGCCACCCGCGCCCGGTGCGCCGCCGAGCTCGTGCTCCGCCGTGGACCGGCCAATGCCGAGCTCCTCCATTCCAATATTTGCTTGTTCGCTGCTACTGATGTCGCGTAGAAGCTTTAGGAGTGCTTGGTTCAACCGCTACTGTGTCAGGTCTGCGGGGACAAGCTGTGACACTGGCCACGCCCGCCATGGCCACACCGAGCTCAAGCTCGATTTTGCTCTGCTCGCTTGCTTGTTGCTTGATTTTCTTCATGTTCCGTGCGTCTTGGTGTAGGTCTAGTTGGCCGCAAGACGTTACCGCCCGATTTTGTCTCGATGGCGTGCAACACCGAAGCTCCGGTGAGCTCATGTTTCCGCCGTGCTTGCGCCACTCGTGGCTACATTGTTCTAGTTGGTTTCGTGCTTTGCTCTTTGGCCTGTCAGCTTCGCCTTGTTGTCAGGAACGTGTAGGCGTAGGTGGTTGCCCGTGCGATGGCCGTTTTCGTCGCCGTCGTTGAACGCCGCTCGCCGTCGTCTGACATAATCGGCGTCGAGCACGCGCCGTTGCAGTAGAGGTTGGGAAGACGGTTTGCCTAGGTGTGGAGTGACGTGGAGAGCATGAAGGAGTGCTTGGCTTCGCCGGAGGGGTCACCGGTGGCGAGGAAACGCCGGTCGGAGCTCCTCCCCTGCTCTGCGAGTGTATGATGGGCGGGGCCTAGGTGTCAGCGTCGGCCTCCCTGCCTTGCCTAGCGGGCCGAAAGGGCAGCAGTAGCGCGGGCCTATTTAGTTTAGGCCCGTTTTAGTTTTTGATTTTGTTTTCTTTTTCCAGAAAGTGAAATGTTGTGCTGAACTTTGTAAAATCATAACTGGAGCTAGAAATGTCCATCTGAGATGGTTCAACTTGCACCGTGTTCTTTGAGATGCCTAGTTTTTATTAAAAATATAAACTATGCAGGTCTGTAGTAAAAAATGAAGTTTATGGTTTATTCCTTTATGCTTATATTAAATTAGAGATATCTTGTACTAAATTTCGGGATTTGTTGGTGCATGATATAAATGTGAAATTTGGCCAGTGCTGGTATGGGGATATGATGTGACTATGGTAAATTTATCAGCTGTGTTTGATGTTCCTAAATAGGGTTTCCTATTTTGTTTAGGTTGCACACATAATTTGGTAGTTGCTATAATACATGTTTCAGGACAGTAAGTCAAAGCTTGTAGAATTGAGTATGGTTAATTATGTTTTCATGAGATGTGGTATACATGAAGGGTGTAGTGAATTACTTGGTTAAGTTGCTATTAAAATTTGGTAGCCATTGGCTAAGTAGTTTAGGAGTTACACCTATTTTAAGTATGGGTTCAGAAATTATTATTTTTCTAGAATTCTGGACTAGATCTGAGAAATCTGTTTGTTTGCCCTACTTAAGTTAAGATTTATTCTTTGACATCTGAAGATGATTTATAGACAATTTTATAAGTTTTCTAGATTATCTTGTGGCAAGCCCATTGGAGTTCTGTAGCTCTAGTTGCATGTAAATCTTGCTGCTGTTGCATGTATGCAATGAGTACTGAAATCTTGCTATGTTTGTGATGTTTTGTGTTATCACTTGCATGTTAGTGCTATAATTCCTGTGTAGGTCTTGAATTGCTAAGTGTGATTAGATTTGTGATTAAGTGTGTGAACCTGATCATGATACTTTGGAGTGAGTTGAATAGGGTTATGCACATACTCGGTCAACGAAAGTTGATCATGTCATTCATCATGTCATCATCTTATACATATTCATATATCCGTCATGTCATTTCACCCTTGGTGCATACATGAAGCTGATCCTATGCATATGCATGCAATAGGTGCATCGAGGAACGTGACGAAGGTAAAGTTCCACAAGACGTACCTAGTGGAGTCGGAACCAGTTCGAGGGCAGGAGGCCCAATCCGATGGAACCGGAGGAGACGAAGGGACCGTGGTTGAGCACTGAACCTCAAGACATCTTATTGTTTAAGGCAAGCCCTAGAGCATTATAAGCCTCCTACTTTCAAAGCAATTAATTATATATATATTTTATGTATTGTTGCATTAAGTGGTAGGAGTTGGTTGGAAACCCTTGTTGCATTATATCATTCTTTGTCCAAATATATGAATCCCTGAATCCTATGTAGACAGGATCGACTATATGCTTAGCCCTGTTTAATTAGAACGGTAATGTCAGGTGATCTTCTGTCACCTGCAAGATAGGAAGTATTGGTCACGGTGAGCTATATTTGCTATCGTGGAAAAGAACCAAGTGTTAATAATGAACTTAGACTAGACAGGATGTCGATAGTGAAGTAACAAGGCATGGAGGTCTTGGGTGTGGAACTATCCCCGTCTGTGTCGGTTAAGGACCGATCCGCTTTACTTCCTTTGTCATTTTGAACGTAGCCTAACACTCAGCTGGCCGTCCTGAGGTTGCCGACCGCGAAGCCGAGTAGCTCAACTCAGGCTACGAAGTCAAAAAGTGTAAGTCGCCTGGGAGGGGAGCCAGTGGAGTTAAGGGCAGGTGAGTTAAAAGTCCTAATCATCCTGACCACTGGTATTCCTAAGAATACGGTGCTGTTCGGACCCATCCTGAGTTGTACCAAAGGTGACTGTTGATGACTCTTGCAAAGTATGCCTGGTTGGTGTTAGGAATACCCCCTCAGCTGAGTTGGAATTGATTCGAATCCCCGTCTCTCCCGGATAGTGAGAAACTTGACAGAGCATAGGCAACGTAGATTTCACTGAATCTACTGATGGTTCTGAAGATGATGATGATATAATGATGGCCTTATAAACCTGATATGGTTACTGTTGTTTGTTTAGCTGAATCAAGTGATTGCTATAGTACATGTGCTAATCTAGAGGATAGGTTAATAATGATTAACTTGATGCTTAAAGCAATAATGATTTCTTATATGTACTTAAGCTTTTATGCAAATGTGTCAAGCTAGCCCCACTTATATAAATCCTTGCATACTCCTTGGTGTCACCTTATTTCTGGTTTTTGACGGGTAAGTCTAGGTGAGTATATTCTCATACTCAGGGTTTATTCCCACCTTGTTGCAGGTAGCAGATTCTTACTGGTTACCTAAAGTAGTATCTTTGCCGTGTGGGGTGAGGGCTAGACCATTGGGCATGGTCTCTGTAGTATTCTCTCCTAATATGCTTTTGCAGGATGTGACTATGTACTGGCCGTACTTAATTGAATATGGTTTCAAAACTACGTTGCTTCCGCTATTTCCTAAGTTGTTTTGTAATAACTTGTTCGTACTCCGAGGTATGAGAACTACTTATGAACTATTGTAACAAGTGCTGTGTTATGTTGAATCACTATGATCTTAGTTTGTTCTCGGTTTGGTTTAAAATCCCTCGTGATTTCGTGGACTACTAGAGTTATATGGGCTCAAGTTTGATAATTTGATCGCTTCGGTGATTGTTTTTAGACTTGTGCTCTTATAATTTGGACGGTTCCGTGACAGTCACCACAGGTGCCTCACCGTCGATAGGGACGTCGCCTATCATTGAAAGCATAGTGACGTTAAATCTTATAATAAATTACTATACTATGGATCTCAACCACCAGTAACCCATCTATCTTAAATTTGGGAGTATTCAGCCAAAACCCCCAAAATTCCATGGGAGACAGTGCTAGATCAAAGCGAAAGAAGCACGTTGACCGACCCCTTTCACCGTCGCACACAATTGATCTTCCCTTCGTCAAGGAACCTTGGTGCAGTTACTAGATAGACTCCAGCAATCCTCCCTTCCCGATACGGTATCACCGATCTCCTACTTTTTCTATTGCCAAAATTTGAAAAGTGGAGGCGTCGAACCCTGCTACACGAGAACATTATTGACCAATTAAAAATTAAATTAGATCAGAATCGAAGCGCAGGCAACCGATGATAACCTCAATATAGCGGAACTGGTCGAGCATGCCCAGGCCTCCCAGCATCCGATCACTTCCTTCGGCGATCAAATCAAATGGACCTTCGATTCGATGAAGAAGCATTGTGCACAGGAGCGGCGTCCATCGTCCTTGGCACTGGCACCAGCGCATCCACCCGCCGGGTTCCCATGAGCGAGGTCACGTCCGCTCGATGGGTTCCCCGTGCGAAGCTGTGCACCAGGAGCGGCATCCGTCATCAGCGTCCATTGTCGTTCTGCGATCCCATCCCCCTCCATCTCTTCTCTTCTCCTCTGACCCCATCCACGCGGCTACAACGGTCGACGGGAAGCAGACACACGTGACTTCATCAACCTCGAAGGCCTCGACATCAGTGTAGCAAGCCGTGGGTACGGAGGTTCCAAGGGTGCGGCGCCGGGGGAGCGAACGGGGGTCAGGGACTGTGGATTTGGATCGGGGAGGCGAGGGTGACCGAGCAGGATGGGGAGGGGTCGACATGCCAGGGAGGGAGCGATTGGCGATGTGGCTTTGCCGAGGCGGAGGGATGCGGAGGTGTGGGTACACGCGGGTGTGTAAAGATTTCACAGGTGAAAAAACATCGAGGAGGAGTTATCCGCAACGTGGAACACGAGTGTTTCATATGTTCCTAACACCCTTCTCATGTGGGTCCACCTGTCAATCTAAGGTGGGTAGGAAATTTTTATGGTAACAATAGATTTCTAATTCCTTCGCGCCTTTATAGTATAGATTCCTGAGACCCTTCTCATGTGGGTCCACCCATCAATCTAAGGTGGGTAGGATATTTTTAATGGTAACAATAGATTTCTAGTTCCTTCACGGCTTTATAGTATAGATATGGGACTCATTAGTATTATTATTATTGTTATTTTCTTCCTCCTTTCTTCCCATCGTTCGCATCCGCATCTCCCGTGCAGCTGGGCTAGGCATAGAGACCCGTGTGCTCGTGACACCACGCGCCATCGCCGCTCACGGCACCATGTGTCACCAGCCGCCTGTGTCTGGTTCATCACCATTTGCCATAGCATCGCACGCCACCACCATCCACATGCCACCAGGTCCACACTCCTCTTTTTGTAGCCCACAATCGCGTGCATGTGCTCATCCCACCTGGGACGACCTTGTCTATTGGTTTTTTAGGGGCAAGGTGAGCCTGAATCTTAAGGGTATATTTTCTAGTGGTAATGATCTCGTCTCTAGCCGACTCTGGACCAAACACCAAGCCAAGGTGAGATATCCTAGGACCATCCCATCTCTAGAACCAAACACTGTCTGATTGGCTAATTGTACTCACAAGTGCAACCAGGGCAGGATAGACAATGATCACCAAGAACAAAAAAAAAACTAATGAGAAGAACTAATTAAGTACACTACTCAACCTGGTGGCAAGAAGAATACTATACCTGCTACTGCTACTGCCAAGAAAAGAAGTGCAGCTTATGCTGCCAAGAAGACTCCTACAGACTCTCAGCAACTTCGAGCCCGACAGAGGGGAGGATGAGGGGATTATGGAAGCAACAGTTGTCCATATGGGCCAAAATGTTCAGAGGTCCACCTACCAAAGGCACCAAAATTCTAGCATAATTGATGCAGACAAATAAACTCAATAATGCATCAGTTACTATCCTCAGGAAGCCTAGTAGTTATAGTATTTATTTTCCAATAAACTTAAGAGACCTGCATGTATGCATGCATCAGTTATAAACTTTTCAGCTGCTATCTTAATGGCCCTGCGTGGTCTATAGCTCAATGGCCCTGTGTGGTCTATAGGTCTATATATGTAAGGAGATTTGGGAAGGAGAACAGTTTTGGAGATAATAAAAATTACTCACTATGATTGGTGACCAAGAAGGGAATTGCGAGTGACAATTTCATCTAGTTTTATCTGTCTTGTTCGTGTGCCTCTTGTATTGATCTACTGGTTCGTTCTAATCCACTGCATCAGATGGTATTCAGAGTGGAGGTTCGAGTCCATGCCAGGAGGGTGAAGAAATCGGGGCCGTTGTCCACCCTAGTGAGACACGATGAGACTCCCCGTTGTCATCGCGACCTGCGGGACATCGATGCCAGACTAAGAGATCAAGATCGGGAGTTGAGACATCAAGTGCATACCCTAGTACAGCAAATGGAGGCCATACTGATTCAGATGGCTCAATTGGCTAACACTAGGTGACGGAGGGACTCGCCAGAAGACTAGGTTAAGGAAGACACCGATTATGATAGTAACAACTCTTTAGAAAGTAAATCCCTTTGCATGGTATCGACATGGATGGGGTCGTGATCCCACTGGACATGTGTTGGCGGTCCTTAGCGACCAAATCCGACTGCCAATTAATATCCAAAAATGGGAGAAATAAACAAACTTTTAACACATGCTTTCACTACTGACATATTTCCACATGTATTGGATACTTAGTGTTTTGCAGGACATATACATCAAAAACATGGGAAGTATGGTCAAAATGCGTAATCCAGAAAGCGTAATGCAGATCCTACATCAAAGAACCAAGTAAAGGCCCATCCAATCATCAAATCTGGGCCGAGCACCACCGAGGAAGCAACACAGGCCCAGCCAGCAGCCCACTGGAGCAAGGCAGTGGCTAGCAGGGCCAGTCAGGGTGTGCCCGCACCCTGGGTGTCCCCGCACCCCCACCACCGCCTCCCAGGCCCATCTTCTGCAGGCGGTTGCATGGCAGCATGCTTGGTCGGTTCCCGGTGGTTTCCAAAAATACCTGCACCAAACCGACCATGGATTAGTATAAATAGGGGGCTTACAACACACACCATTTGGAGTCTACACACCTCACTTCTCTACTTGTACTCTTTTACTTTTTAGTAGTAAGGAGAGCTTGGCTCCTTGGAAGAAAGGATCTTTGGTATGAATAATACAATGAGTTCTTCCAAAGTCTTGCTCTCATTTTATCATAGTAGTGCATATGAACTAAATTGTAGTTTTCATGTTATATTCTTGACATATGAACTTGTATATAGTTTGTGTGTTATGATCTTAACATGTAGAACTTTATGCTTAACCATTCATATGACTTATATGAGTAGAAGAAGAGCTAAGTTGAGGTGATGGTTCGTTATTCCTTCGGGTTTGCCCATGCCCGGGGGGATATGGGTAGTTTCTTTGTACACAGGCGTGGTGCCCGGGTGCATGGGAACCTTCGGATATGACGGTGTCCCCCGGTTGAGTAGTAGGCGGCAGGTGGTGACAGCCTAGTCCGTCTCTTGTAATCCCCCACGTTCGGGTATCGTGTAGGAGTCTTAAAGTCTCCCTGGCTTGCTGGTAGACCAATGCCCGGAGATCTTCCCGTCCATCTTAATCTTAGTTCTAACTTTAGTCATGTATTTTGTATGATCATTAACTATTCTTTGCACGGCTATATTAGAACATGCTTGCTCCGCTAAGGACATTCTTTTATTATTTGTTTTCGTTTTATCCTTGAGGTTAGCCCAAGTGTGTGTCCACTATCCTGAATATACCATTTTTACCCCTACCATCAATTATTTGTTCACTATGCAAGTATGTACTCTTGTTTATATTCATGCTAGACTCTTTACACCTTGTCCTCCTTTGAGAAAATATAAATAATGATACCATGAATACTTTCGGGTGAAATGCTACAACGATAGATCCGTGCGCTTGCGGATATTAATTTTGTAATCGTTAAGAACTATCGTGGTTGGTGTTTCTTGGTGGCGTCGCTAAGGTTTACCAAATCTTAGTGATGGTGCTAAGAAATGACAACCAACATTTCTGGTGCCACTGCTAGGGATGGATTTGATCTCCAACCTTGGTAGTGACGCTAAGAAATGCTAACAATGTGAAGACAACTGATGTCGTTGTTTTAGAGTCAATTTACCTGAGTTTTCAGGAGGGCTCTCTGCTGAAAAATTTGAGGGTTGGTTGGATCAGGTTGAATGTATATTTGAATATGCAGATGTGCCTGAGGAAGATCGTGTCCCTGCAGTTGCAATGCGACTAAAGGGGCATGCTTCTGTTTGGTGGAAGAATCTAGAGAAGAGTCGATGAGTTAGGGGCAAAACAAAAATTGATACATGGCTGGCCATGAAGGAAAAGATGCAGCGGGAATTTCTTCCTTTCAATTATGTGGAAACAATATTTATGCAGCTCCAAAGTCTTCACCAAGGCATTTTGAGTGTGGATGAATATACAGATCAATTCTACCAATTAGTTTCACGTAATGACTTAAATGATTTTAAAAGCCAATTGGTGGCAAGGTATGTTGGTGACCTACGTAAATCGATCCAAGATGTGTTGGCTTTGCATGTAAATTTCACACTTTCAGAGGCATATCAACGGAATGTCACTATTGAGAAACAACAACAGCGATCTTGGCGTTCAAATACCACTCCATCTCAGCTACAGTCTAACTATCCAACATCAGCAATGGAGGTTACTGGTAGCAGAGATATGTGATCTACTGGCTGTACACCCAAGGCCAAGGGAACCACTGAGGCACCCAAATCATCATCTTCTAGGGGTGGTCGTTGTTTCAAGTGTTGCTCTTTAAACCATCTGTAGAGAGACTGTCCAAAGAATAAGAGTCAGGATGGTAAGGGCTTAATGGCTGAATTCGATGAAGAAAGTCATCAGCAAGGCGACCCTGTATATGACAATTATGATGAAGAACATGAGGATGAGGTTGAGCTTGAAGGAGATACATGGCCAATGCTTGTGATGGAGCATGCTTTAGTAGCACGACCAAAGAATGATGAAGATTGGCGAAGACGGAGTATTTTCCACACTCGATGTACCATTAGTGGTAAGGTATGCCATGTCATTATAGATAATGGTAGCTGGAAGAACACAATATCTAAAGATGCTGTTAGTAAACTTGGACTTGAGAAAATCAAACATCCTCAAAGGTTAAATTTAGATGTTTGGTGTCCTTCTCCATTAGTAACAATTTTTTTGATGAGGTTGAGTGTGATGTGGTTGATATGGATGTTAGTCATCTCATTTTAGGGAGACCATGACAATATGATCAACATGCAATGCATGATGGCCACAAGCACACATATACTATCATGAAAAATGGGCAAAAGTTTGTGTTGAATCCAGTAAATATGGAAGATCTATCTATGTCAAATGGTGGGTAATCATCTAGAGTTACCACTCTGGTATCTTTCAAGCATTTTTTGCATGAGGCACAGGGAGAAGATGTCTACTTATTGTTAGTTGCAGAGCAGAGAGATGGCATAATAGTACCTAAAGGGGCACAAGGGTTGCTTCGGGATTTTTCTGATGTGTTCCCTCAAGAACTCCCATCTGTATTACCTCCTATGCGGGGCATTCAACATCGCATTGATCTTGCCAAATTATCCAGCTTATCGCATGAATCCAGCAGAGTACAATGAGTTGAATAGACAAGTGCAATAATTGCTTGACAAGGGCTTTATTCGTTCTAGTCTAAGCCCATGTGCAGTTCCAGTATTGTTGACACCAAAGAAGAATGGATCCTAGCGTGTGTGCATGGATTCTCGATCGATCAATAAGATCGTCATTAAGTATCGGTTTCCTATTCCTCGACTCAATGATATGCTGGATAATCTGGTAGGTGTTGTGATGTTTTCCAAAATTGATTTGAAGAGTGGTTATCACCAATAGAGAATTTATCCAGGTGATGAATGGAAGACTGCTTTCAAAACAAGAAACGGACATTATGAGTGGCTGGTTATGCCTTTTGGTCTCTCTAATGCCCCTAGTACATTTATACGGTTGATGAATCATATGTTACAGCCTTTCCTTGGGAAGTTTGTTGTATATTTTGATGGTATACTCATATACAGCAGCAGCACGGATCAACATCTACATCATTTGAGAGAAGTGCTCTCTGCATTAAGGCGTGAGCAATTATATGCCAACTTATTGAAGTGTGAGCTGTTGAGTACTTCTGTGAATTTTCTGGGCTTCGTTATATCAGCAAAAGTCTTAGAACCAGATCCAAATAAGGTTGCAGCTACTACCAATTGGCCTGCTCCATGTACTTTAACAAAGGCTCGTAGTTTTCATGGTCTTGCTTCTTTTTATCAGACATTCATTCAAAATTTTAGCACATCATGGTCCCTTTTACTGACTGCATGAAAAGAAGTGGAATGTTTGTACCAACTGAAGATGCACATAAGGCATTTGAGGAGATTAAGACAAAAATTGCTTCTGCTGGTTGTTTGGCCTTACCAGATTTTGACAAGTTGTTTGAAGTAGATTGTGATGCTTCTGGAGTAGGAATTGGTGCTATTCTCAATCAAGGATCTTGCCCTATGGCTTTCTTCAGTGAAAAATTGACAGGAGCACAACTTTGATATTCCACTTATGAAACTGAACTATATGTTGTGGTTCGGGCCTTGCAACATTGGAGGCATTACTTGTTGCATCATGAGTTTGTTCTCTACAGTGATCATGAAGCACTTAAACATTTTTGAAGTCAAGCTACCTTGAATCACAAACAAGCACGATGGGTTAGCTTCCTTGAAGAATATAACTTTGTTTTGAAGCATAAATCTGGTGCACAAAACAGAGTGGCTGATGCACTGAGTCGTCGAGCACATTGCCTAGGCATGACAAGGATTAAATTCATTGGGTTGGATGTGCTTCCTGAGCTCTATGCCTCTGATCCTTACTTCGGCACCATTTACAGGTCTGCACAAGCCAAGAGGTCTGCTCAATATACTGTCCATGATGGGTTTCTCTTTCGCAGGTCTCAACTCTATATTCCTGATTGTTCTATTCGGGAATTGATTATCACAGAGATTCACAATGAAGGACATTGTGGTAGAGACAAATCTGTTGAAATATTGTTGCGACACTATTTTTGGCCTCATGCTCGTAGAGATATGGAAAGGTTTGTTCAGCGGTGTTATATTTGCCAGGTTCCAAGGGAACAGCTACCAATGCAGGCTTGTATATGCCACTACCTATACCTGATGGACCATGGAGAGATCTGAGCATGGATTTTGTGTTAGGCCTTCCCCATATGCAGCGCCGTGTGGACTCTATTTTTGTTGTGGTTGATCGGTTATGCAAGATGGCTCATTTTATAGCTTGTCGGAAGACATCTGATGCAAGCCAAATTTCTCATTTGTTCTTTTTGTGAGGTCATGTGCCTCGATGGTATTCCACGCAGTATTACTTCTGACCAAGACACTAAGTTTATGTCTCATTTTTGGCGATCTTTGTGGAGGCAAATGTGGACAACTTTGAATTTCGGTACTGCTTATTATCTGCAAATGGATGGTCAGACAGAGGTTGTGAATCGGAGCTTGGGCAATATGTTACGGGCTCTTGTTGGTGACAAACCAAAACACTAGGACAAAGTTTTATCCTATGCAGAATTTGCTTTCAACTGCACTCCAAACCGTTCTACTGGATTTTCTCCGTTTGAGGTAGTATATGGTCGAGTTCCCAATGGTGTGCTCAAATTAACACCTCTGCCTTCTACTGGGAAGAAAAACCAGAATGCTGATGATTTAATTGCAGAGCTTGGCATGATTCACCAGTTAGTTCAACAATGGCTCTGTGAAAGCAATGCTAAATACAAGGCTGCAGCTGACCAACATCGTCGACATGTTGTGTTTCAAGCTGGTGACTATGTGTGGACTGTCTTAACCAAACATCGTTTTCCTGACAGTGTAGTAAGTTAAGTCAGTGGAAGATTGGGCCATGTAAGGTTCTACGAAAGATCAATGATGATGCCGATTAGCTCAAACTGCCAAGCCATTTGCGTGCATCTGATGTGTTTAATGTGAAACACCTTCTGCCATATCATGGTGATCCACTGAATGATGGCAACGCGAACTCGAGGTCAAGTTCTTTGCAGCCCGGTGAGGATGATGCAGACAAATAAACTCAATAATGCATCAGTTACTATCCTCAGGAAGCCTAGTAGCTATAGTATTTATTTTCCAATAAAACTTAAGAGACCTGCATGTATGCATGCATAAGTTATAAGCTTTTCCGCTGCTATCTTAATGGCCCTGCATAGTCTATAGCTCTATATATGTAAGGAGATTTGGGAAGGAGAACAGTTTTGGAGATAATAAAAATTACTCACTATGATTGGTGACCATTAGAAGGGAATTGTGAGTCACAATTTCATCTAGTTTTATCTGTCTTGTTCGTGTGCCTCTTGTATTGATCTACGGTTCGTTCTAATCCACTGCATCAATAATTCACACAGGACATGCCACGTCGGTGCACTATGGATGTTTTTGACATCATCAAATGAGGCACTTAAAATGATTAGGAGTCAAAACTGCAATTTCATAGATGAGGAACACTTGTGTAGTTTACTCTTCATTTTAATAGAAGGCAAAATATGTTCTTTTAAAAGAAATACACAAAAGAGTATCATCGCGCAACATTGTGTATATATAACATAATTTGGCTAACAGCTCCAACAAAATCTAGCAAAATAGGCAAAATTTTCCTCCCCCTTTAGTTTATGATAAGGATGACTTTCTTCACCACCACTCCTTTTTGGAAGTTTTTTTTTTAATTTAGGTCAGAAGAACCTGTTTTCATTACTCTGAACCCCACATGTCACCACTTTGCTCGGTTTGATCTTGCGTATGTACCACACGAGCCCTCCAATGCCTATGGTTGCAGAGATTGAGGCGACAGCGCTTGCTGCAAGAAAATCACCCAAAGTTGTATCAGGAGTCAGGTTAATTTGAGCGGCTGTGAGTAGCTTATCTCATCAAAGAATCGATCCAACAGTAGAACATTGCTTTTGGACAACAACAACTGTCAACAACAAATTAAAGAACAGTATTGTAGTGCTTGGTTCCATTGTTAGTGTAAGTCGCTTGTTCTTTTTGTGGCGACAGTGTATTCTTTAGTGTTTTTCTTCACTGTCAAGTTTCTTCCATTTTTGTTTGGTGAGCTTGAGTTGTGTGTACTGATGTCTGGTCGTTGTTGCAGTCGGTAACTCATTTCCTGTAGTTGGTTTTGTACCTCTTTTTCTTATAACAAAAATGGAGTACGTGGCATAGCTCTTGCCACCCTTTCGAATAACTAATAAAGAAAATTGGAGTACAAGTAATATTGTGAGGAAGTGTAGTTCTCACCAGCAATAACTCCTGCTGATCCATGATGCCCTGAGCCGTGACCACCTGCAATTATTACAGGGAGCAGATCATGGTACATATTGATCTATTGCAAATAAACTCAAAATTCGTTTAACTAAGTGAGCCAGGGTGAAAACAGAAGAATATGGTTGTTGCCTTGCTTCCAGTGCGCACTTCGATCTTGATTGATCTGTAGTGCCTTAAAAGTGCTCCGACGACGCACGCAGAAGCCAATCAATCAAAAGTGTAAAAGCAATGGGGGAGACACAGCGCACATCCGGCCCTGGTGGAGTAGTAGACGCACCTGCACAGTCCGTGGTGGAGTTGCGTCCGTCGCCGCAGATGCAGACGAAGTCCCTGCTGGCCGGGTCGAAGCCGCAGGTTCCCCCGTCGCCGCGGCGCTTGTCCTGGCACTGCAGGCACCGCGTCGTGACGGGGACCTCGAAGTCCACCCGCACCCCATACGCCGGCACCTGGTCGTAGGGGGGGAACTTGTCCCCGACGGCGCGCCAGTACACGCTGGTGTACGCCTCGCAGTGCCGTAGCATCGCTCGCAGCGACTCCGCGGCGCGCGGGCGGTACGCGCAGCAGCTCATGTTGCTCTCCTCCAGCGCGCCGCGGCAGCCCGGCAGGTTCCGGCACAGGTACCCCGCGCTGTCGCACGCCGAGTCGCAGCGGCCCGGGTACCGGTCGCAGCTGGCGGGGCGCGGCGCCACGATGACGCGCGCCTCGTCGCAGTCGAAGAAGAGGTAGTCGTTCCTCGGGGACAGCGAGAAGCGCGTGCTCGTGTCCAGGCTGAAGGGCGCCGCGTGGACGGAGGTGAAGGGCCGCGCGCACGTCCACATGGACGGGTCCGTCACCACCAGGTGCGGGTCGGAGTAGTCCGCGCCGGCCACCGGGTAAGTGCCCGACGGTGTGCGGAGGCGGAGCGTGGCGTTGTCTGCGCAGGTGAGCATGTTGCGGTAGTAGGGGCTGCCGCACCCGTCGTCGATGCCCAGCGGGTAGCGGACCGGGATGTCGCCGCAGCTCTCACGGCAGACCCCGCCGCCAGCTGTCGTCAATGGTAGCACCATCATGACGGCGAGGATTGCAAGCGTCGACGCTAACGCATGGAGATGGAGATGGGGAATAATCTCCTCCATTGGTGCAGTGCAAAATGGTGGTGCGAGTGAGAGAGAGCTAGCCAGATGCTTTTGGGTCGCCTGTTTGTGTGAGTCTACAAGCAAAGATGGGAGAGAGCGTTGGTTGTTAGTACTTCGTTCTGGGTTGGGTGGTCAAAGTGGGTAATAGGCGTGTTGTTAGTTTTTTGCTTTTTTTTTTGACGAAAGAAGAATTATATTACATGATAGTCAGGTACATCAATATGTTATAAGTACTTTAAATTATAAAATAGTATCCACGTTGTGAATATCACAATTCAGAACCTAACCTGTTAGATACTTTACAATATGGATGACCGCACAGGTAAACACTCAGCAAATGGCCTCAGAACCGCCTACAGTAACGTAGGCGTGTTGTTAGCTAGGCATGCCGCATGCACCTGCAACAAAGCAAAAGCATGTACGATCCGTTGCTTGCTGCCGCCTAGCTAGTTCCATATTATGCTGGCAGCGTGTGGGAGGGTGCTTTGCTTCATTCTCTCCCCTGCTTGCCTTTTTTCTTTATCTTTTCCTTCTTCCATCCAAAGTTTGGCAGGCATGAGCCCCCATTGCTTTTTTTCCCTTTTTCTTTTTCTGAACATGTATTTGCTGATTCCCAACTATTGGTTTTTTTTTTCTTTCTCTTTTAATTTGTTTAAAGAGGTTGCCGATCATCTATATACTTCTGCTTTATTTTTTAGAAGCTAGCCATCATGTATCTATACAGTACGAGTGAAGTTTATAGTTTCATAAACACATCATCCAGTTATATATGTTTTCAAACCTCAGTTGTTCGAAGTTTGTGGCATATTCGGCGTTTGCCATGGAAACAAATACATTGAAAGAATGCTGCAAGTAGTAGTTTATATATTTTTTAATTTTTGTTATCACGATCTTTGTGCTTGTTCAGCATTCAACTTTTATAGCGATATCATTATATATTATGACGATGCATCTTTGCCAGCTTATATATATGATACTAGATTGACGTGAGATTTCACCAAATTTATTTTATGGGTTGAATGGAAACCTGCCGCTATTATCTTTCATTGTTTGAATGGCCACATGCCTTTCATTTGACTATTTTCTTGATGCCACTTTCTCCTCATTCAGTTACTCGTACAGCATAGAAATCAAGATCTTGGACAGGAAGAAAGCCAGGAGACCTGAGTGACAGGATGAACGCACTAAAAAAAATGAGGCTTTCAACTTGTTGTTTTTAGGTTTTTGCCTTGTGGATCAGCATGATTTTCTGAAGATGCAACAGTTGCAGTCTGAGAATCACATTGTTTGGTTCCATCTTTGAAAGCCATAGCTTGTAGTTGTCATGCTTAGTTTTGAGCTGCAAGTGCTAGCGGGATATGTTTCTGACGCAATTGAACAATGCGGATCTTCGTTCCCCCTTTGATTTGCAGCACTGTAGTAACCTCGGTGACAAATAATAACGTGCTGAGGTCTATTAGGGCCATTTGGATCCCTTTATTTTGGATGAATTGAAATCTACTTAATGGATTAGGTTATTTGGCTTGTAATTTGACATTCCATAACTTTTTCAAGCTCACAAGTAAGCCTATCTCAAATTCACAGGGTGGGAGATAGAAATGGATATAATTCTACTCTCCAACTTATAGCACACTCTTCAACTCACTTCTCTACGATAGAAATATAACATATAAGTATGTCCCTGGTATGCCTAACAATAAATATACAAATATATTTCATATATATTAGCTTAATTAATTTATGTCTAAATTGTAATTATTAGAATGAATTCAATTTCAAGGATCCAAACGGGCCTTACTTCCCCACTCTTATTTAGGATGTGTGTTTCACATAAACAACTAGAATACTCTACTTCTCAAAGTGAAATTATTATGTTATGCTTCATGCTATATCGAGATCACCGGTTTTATATATCAAGTCGTTGAGTGTTTATTCACAGAAATGTGTTGTTCTGAAGAATGGTCTAGGCTTCTCTGTTTCTGTCCGCCTTTTTTTTATAAGGTTTCTGTCCGGCTTGACCAGCTGTGAACAAGTTGTATAACCTCTATGAACACCTATGGAACTGAAATTTGTTAAGAGTTTTTATGGCTCATATGTGTGGTACAAATCCAAGTGATAGTTAGTGATTGGTATTGTAACAATTTAAGCCGGCTATTTAAAAAAAAATATATTTGGAAACTGACACCTGATAACTGTCCAAATTTCATGGCCGTCGCCTTACTCCGTGTGCAGGGGAGCCTTCAGTTATTACAAATTGGCAGCCGGCTGTCTTGGAGAAAAAGGAGAATAATTACATTCTTTTGCTTTTACTTAAGAAAACATTTTTATGGTCACCTTATCACCCGTCTTCTGATGATGAGGACGACGGCGAATTACCTCATAGGGTACCATTGCCGCCCAGAGATCATCCGCCTCCATGTCCCCCCAGAGGAGACTTCTTTTTTTTTTTTGCGAAAAGGGAGAGAGCTCTATTGATTACTCATGAAACATGTTACAGTCTTTTGCAATCAACAACTCAATGCCACACTGCTGAGTGTGACGTGCATTTCGCCAGTTGTGCGAGTTCATGAGCAATTTCATTTTGCTCTCTCCTCACATACTGGAATCTCACCTCTGCTAGCATTTAGACACATGTTTTTATATCATTTACAATAAAAGCGAGCTGCGATTTATCCACACCTAGACGGCAAACAACTTGAATAACCGATGAGCAGTCAGATTTGAAAATGGTTTTACTCCGTGTCCATTCCGGTGCCAGTAGCACCCCTTCTAAGCAAGCTAAAGCTTCAACCTCCTCTGCATTCATCCCATCAAAGATGGCCTACGTCCAGTTTCTTGGTTAAAAGCTCCATCGACATTAATTTTCACCCATCCTTGTTCAGGAGGCTTCCTTCTTTCTGATAATTGCCAAGCTTTTCTTTTTCTTTGTCATCCTTACTTTATTCATATTCTGACAGGATAGGTTTTTTACATTTCATATCCTCCTTCACTATCAGGCACTAGCTTAATTGCAAAGAATCAGCATAATTTAGTAGAAATTTGACAGATACAGACACAGCTATTAGTTTAGCACCATGGACCACCTCATTTCTCAAAAACCATGTCCTCCATAACATGATGGCCCTCAGCTCCGCCATTTGCTTAGGAATATGGCTCAGAAGCAGAAGTAACCAATCTGGTCCGGTATAAGATAACAGCTCCTCACTTGGCAATGCCCGACACTTTCTCATAGCAGATTGCAGGTTTCTTGCATGATCGCACATCACCAAGGCATGAAATTCCGATTCAACCTGCAGCCCACACAACTCGCACATATTATCCTTTTCTAAAGAGTGTTTCCATTTGTTTAGCCTCATTGTCAATCCATGGTTCACGACTCGCCATAGAAAGACTCTTATTTTTTGTGGTACAGTAAGCTTCCAGATTGAATTCCACAAGGATCTATTCCCTGAAGGGTTGCTGCTGCTGCTGCAATAGGAAAAATTTTCTTTGTCCCTCAATTGTACAGCAAGCGGACTACGAAGATACCTGATTTTTTATAGTGCCAAGCAAGTAGATCCATATGATCCGGACCGTGAAGTTTTATCTTCAAGATCGCCTCTCTGCCGTGAGGGCGGAAAAAGTGATCCACACGATTCTAGTCCCATTGGGTTCTAGACTCATTTAAAAGTTAGCGAACTCTTTTTAGACGGCAGGGTCGTCTTTTTCCTGTAACTTGGAGACCAGTTTGCCTTGGTATCCAATTATACCTCCGAATTTTATCCCCATTACCAACTCTCCATATGAGATGAGCGAGGAGAGCGAGGAGAGCGGCGAGTCGAGTGATCCCAACGACCAAGCCGGCCGTTGGGTAGCCGGAGAGTCCACCTCTACAGTCACCAGCCTCGTCGTGGCCGCGGAAGTCGTGTCCCCGGGGGAACCCGTTTGTCTTGACGGCCGGGTGGGCGATGCCGGCGCTCTTCGTGTGTCTCCGGGGGACCCCGGTGGCCTCGCCGACCGCCGGGTGGGCGACGTTGGGATACGTCGTGCGGGGCGCCTAGGGAGATGGCAGAGGCGTTTGACACTTGCGCCATCTCTCCGACGAGCCCTGCAGCCAAACGCTGAGGCCGTTGCAAAGGAAACAAACGAAGTTCACCGGAGAAAAGCTAAGGCAGGTCGGGAAGCAGTCCGTGCGGCGGTGGAGGAAGTAGTCGAAGCAACTGTCCGTCCAAAACCGGTACATGGAGTCTGCGACGTCCGGCCGCCGGAGGCTAATGCGCTCCACTCAAAATTTTGGGCAAGGCCGGGGGAGGAAGGCGATGCTGAAGAAGAGAGTGATGTCGACGTCTCGACGCCGGGGTTCGTCGACGAGGGCAACAGCGACATCGACATCCCGACGCCGGACTTCGTCGAGGGTGCGGAGGCGGCAGGTTTCACGGTCGACGACCTTCTCAGGGCGGAAGAAGCCCTTGCCTCAGGTAAAACTTCGGCTGAACGCCGATTTGCTCTGAACTTGGTGTCCGACCTTGCACGACATAAGTTCACCGGTCGTCCATGGCAAGGACCTTTACCGGCTCCAAGAGTTTCCCCTCCAAGAACTCTTGGAGACTTTGTTGCCAAGGCGATCTACCAAAGACGCAAATCCTCTTCCCCGAGTAGCTCTAGGTTACCAGTGAGTTCACCGGCGAGATCACCGGCGAGATCAATGGTGGGATCATCGGTGGGGAGGAAGAAGTCGTTTTCAAATTTTTTTGAACCAGAGAGTAGTTGGAGTTTGAATCGGTCTGTTGGGCAACATCCGTGCAACGATCCACTTTTCCCGTGCAGCGATCCACTTTTCCCGTCCGTGACAGCCGCCCTTCCTGTGGCGAGCGTTTGTGACAAGGGAGCGTCGATCCAATGTTTACGGAAAGTTGGAGAAAAAATAGAAGTTGGGCCCGGGTTTTTGTTTAGACCCACCAAGGGTTTGAGTGCCCTTTTTTCTCGTACTGGTACCCAGACCAAGCTACGCAGCCGCCGCCGCCGGAAACCTCCACACGCGTTGCGTTCGTACGCCGACGTCGTTCGGCACGGTCCGATGGCATACCAGTGCAATGGCAGTGACGCGGGACGCGGTGGAGGTCCTCTGCCGGGATACTTCCCCGGTTTCAACCCTGGATACACGCCGAGGTTTGGCGGCCGTGGTGGGACTCGCGGGCGCGGGGTTTTCCACCGCGTGGCAGAGGACGCCGTGGCCGTGGTCGCGGGCATGGTGGTTTCGACGCGAGCTACAATTACCATGGCCGGAACCGGGATGGCCATCAAGGGCATGGAAGTGGTGGCTGGAACGACGGAGGAGGTGACGGTCGAGGTTGGGGAGATGGGCGCCAGCAGTTCGGTCACCAGGATGGATGGCCGACCTATCATGGCGCTTTCCGGGGTAGTCTGGACCGCCGGGCAACCCGCCACAGGACACCGTGCCTGGCGGGCACTTCGGCGGTGGGCAACATGCCGGCGGGTCTGGCTCTTTCAACTTTGTCGCCGGGGGTGTCCAACCGGCAGACAACACCGGCCATGCTGGGTTCGACCAGCAGGAGGTGCAGTCGGGGGTAACCAAGGTTGCTGTTGCCGCAGCTTCGACCACCCAGCAGATCGGCCGAGCGTTGGTCCGAGCCGTGGGCACAGTGGGTGCGGCTGGACAGCACACGTAGCAGGCCGGGCAAGCTGGACAGCCTGGACGCGGTGTTGGGCAAGTGGCCAAACATCAGCAGGATGACAAGCAGGACACGCAGCTCCAGAAGCCGGCCAAGAACACAGCCAGCAATCCGAAGCAGCAAGCTGGGCAGCCGGCAAGCCAGGCTCCGTCGGCTAATCAAGACCAGACAGCGAAACAGGAGAACACAAAGGTGATCTTTGTCCAGCCTAACCCCGATTTAGATGTTCCTGGATCTTCCAATGGAGATGAAAAACAAAAGAAAAAAATAAAAAACCTTTTTGTTATCGCTGTCACACAAAGGGGCATGTTAATACTGAGTGCATTGCAGAACTGTTTTGTGAAGTTTGTCACGGTGACCATGTGAAAAAGGCATGCCCAAATCTTAAAAACTTGCATCTTACTGCTATTCCTTGTGGTTATGCGGTGGAAGGTTTGGGATTTTATTTTATACCTGTGACGGTTACTCCAAAAGCTCCCCCGGTCGATACTTCTGCTGTGGTACGTGTGCTGGAGGGTTCCTTATCCGCTGATCAGTTAGCGGTGGAACTTGACAGGCTTCTACCAGGAAACAGTTGGGTTATCGATCTTAAGGGCACAGATGCTTTCACTACCATTTTTCCTTCAGCCGAAGTGCTGAATCACATGGTGAATTGGGGTCCGATGGACACTAAAAATGTGCCTGCGAAGATACAGTTTGAAAGAGCAATTGATAGTGAGGTGTACAAGCATGAAATCCCTAAAGTTTGGGTTCAATTCCGAGGTCTACCTTCTGAGCTCAGAGATTTCCCTATTATCTGGGCAGTGGGTTCTATCCTGGGAGTTACTAGAGCTGTCGATACTAGCTTTACAAAAAAGTTTGGCAGGTCTAGATTGAAGGTAGCCGTGCTGAATCCCGATATTATTCCTTCCTTTGTGGATGTTGTAATTGGAGATTTTGTTTATGAGCTACAATTCAAAGTTGAAAAGGAAAAAATCGTTGGTGAGCCATCTGTTATTGACATGGACTCTACCATGGAGGAAGATAAAGATCCGAAAGAAAGTGAAGATCCGGAAAATATGGATCATGATGGTGACAAAGATGGGGGTAATAAGACAGAAAGCAAAGAAAACAATTCAAGTAGTGAATCACTGCCTCCGAAAGAAGCTCCCAACAAAAGTTGTGTTGGTGGGGTTAATACTACACAATCTAAAATTGGTCAAGTTGAGGTGGTGACTGCAGGAAATTCCACTAAGCCTGTGGTCCTACTAGCTCCAACTGGGATTAACTCTGATGGCTCTGCACTTTGGAAGGCGAGCATCCTGCAAAACAAAAAATGATTCAGGAACTATCTTAAAAAAGAAGGGGTTAGGCAAGGTGATGATGTCACCAAGCCGATCCAGCAAGAGGACAGCGACCACCTCTGCGCAAGATTCGCTGGAGAAAGCAAAGGCAGCAAAAGCAAGGAAAAATCTAGATCACTCTCCTCCCAAAGGTAACGACACACAGTCTTTTTCTTTTAATTCTTTTGATAATTTCTTGCTTTTACAATCAGCTAGTGCGTTAGGTGTGTCTTTTGGATCTAATGAACGTGAAGTGTCTAGTTCTTTACAAAAATTTAAAGACATAGAGAGTGCAAGGTTGGCTGTTGATAGTTTGCCTGTTATTACTTATTTAGATGCAGATGATTTATCCTCTGTCTGTTCATTAGATGACAGGATAGACTTAGAGGCCCTAAATTTTATCTGTTCCGAGATATCCGAAGTGTTAGGTGATGGGGGTTGTGATTCTAAATGGTCACATACCCCCATATCACAGTCTAAGAAAAGTGCTTCTAAGAGTGTAAAAAGTTGAATAAGTCTAGTATAAAAATGAAAGGAATTTTTTGGAATTGTAATGGTTTTGCGGATACAAAAAATATAGGTTCCTATCCGATTTAACAAGGGAGAAGAATTTAGACTTTATTGCTTTATCAGAGACAGGGAGAGATGATTTCCCGCAATCGACATTGAATAATATCTGTGCTGGCAGAAATTTTCTTTGGCATTGCAAAGCCCCTAGGGGTCGATCTGGTGGCATGCTTTTAGGTATAAATCTTCAAACCTTTGACTTAGGTCAGATAGAGGAGGGGGATTTTTTTATACGTTTCAAGCTACGTCACTTAGAGGATGATTTTCAGTTTAACTTATTCTCGGTCTATGGCCCAGCTCAGAATGACCAAAAGTCTCTTTTCTTATCAGAGTTAGTACGAATATGTTCGAAAGAAACCTTACCCGTTTTTATGGGTGGCGACTTCAACATTATTCGTAGCCCAATTGAGAAGAATAACAGCAATTACAGTGATCGGTGGCCGTTCCTATTCAATGCTGTTATAGACTCATTAAACTTGAGAGACCTTGAGTTAACTGGTCGAAATTTCACTTGGGCAAATCATCAGCAAAATCAAACTTTTGAGAAGCTAGATAGAATCTTAGTTTGCACCGAGTTCGAATCCCAATACCCACTTTCGACTGTCCACGCTTTGAGTAGAGAAATTTCGGATCATACACCTCTATTATGTAATACAAATAACTCATCTCAAACGTACCAACATCAGTTCAAATTTGAATTGGGTTGGCTGCTTAGAGATGAGTTTTGTGACACAGTGAGGGAAGTGTGGAACAGTATTGCGGATATCGGGACACCTTTGGAAAGGTGGCAAAATAAGATTAGAAGGCTTCGTCAGTACCTCAGAGGCTGGGCAAAAAACTTAAGTGGGCATTATAAGAAAGAAAAAAGCGAACTCCTAAATAAACTAGATACGTTAGACAAAAAAGCTGAAGTTCTAATGTTGAGTGAAGTGGAAATAAATCTAAAGCATGTGCTAAATGATAGGCTAGCTGATTTGTTAAGAGAGGAAGAGCTAAAGTGGCACCAGAGGGCAAAGGTAAAATATCTCCTGGAGGGGGACGCTAATACTAAGTATTTTCACTTGCTGGCTAACGGGAGACACAGGAAAACTCGTATCTTCCGGCTGGAAAATGGAAACACTATAATAGAGGGTGATGCTCAATTAAAAGAGCATATTACCAACTAGTATAAAGACCTATTTGGCCCACAGGATAACATTGGGATGATGCTGGACGAACATTTAGTCCAAGATATCCCACAAGTCTCGGAAGAAGAAAATGAGTTACTAACCGGTGAATTCTCGGAGGCTGAGGTTTGGGCAGCTATCTTCCAAATGGAACATAATAAAGCGCCAGGTCCAGATGGCTTTCCACCAGAGTTTTATCAAGTGTTCTGGGATTTAATTAAACCAGACCTGATGGCTCTGTTTAAGAAATTCCAGGAGGGGGTTTTACCGTTGCATCGCCTTAACTTTGGTAATATTATTTTGCTTCCCAAAAAACGAGAGGCAAGAACTATCCAACAATACAGACCCATCTGTTTGTTGAATGTTTCCTTCAAAATCTTTACCAAAGTGGTGACAAACAGGTTAACCACTATTGCTCATAACTTAATTAAACCAACACAAACGACTTTTTTACCAGGAAGAAATATAATGGAGGGTGCAGTAATTCTCCACGAGACAATTCATGAACTACATACAAAGAAAATGGATGGGGTTATTTTTAAAATAGATTTCGAAAAGGCTTATGATAAAGTAAATTGGAACTTCCTACAGCAGACACTGAGGATGAAAGGTTTCTCTGAAAAGTGGTGTTCCTGGGTCAAACTTTTCACACAACGAGGAAATGTAAATATTAAGATCAATGACCAGCTAGGCCCTTACTTCCAAACTAAAAAAGGATTAAGGCAAGACGATCCATTATCACCGATACTATTTAATATAGTTGTCGATATGCTAGCCGTTTTAATTGCTAGAGCCAAGGAAGTGGGTCTGATAGACGGAGTGGTACCTCATCTCGTTCAAGATGGTCTTTCGATTTTGCAATACGCGGATGATACTGTGATATTTTTAGGCCATGATGTTGAAAAGGCGGTTAACTTAAAATTAATTTTAAGCACCTTCGAACAACTATCTGGGCTGAAAATCAATTATCACAAAAGTGAAATCTTTTGCTTTGGTAGGGCAAAATATCACGAAGCATTTTATTCACAACTATTCAGATGCGAGATGGGAAAGTTTCCCTTTCGCTATCTGGGTCTGCCCATGCACACCAGGAAACTAAGTAACAAGGACTGGGTGGAAATTGAGAAAAGAATTGAGATTAAACTAAGTGGTTGGAAGGGTAAGATGCTCTCGGTAGGAGGGCGTCTAGTTCTCATTAACTCAGTGCTTTCTAGCCTACCGATGTTTATGTTATCCTTCTTTGAACTACCGAAGGGAGTTTTAGAAAAGATTGACTGCTTTAGATCTATATTTTACTGGCAAAGTGACCAACATAAGAGGAAATACAGACTGGCTAAGTGGGAGCTTTTGTGCCAACCCAAAGACCAAGGTGGTTTAGGGATACAAAACTTGGAAATACAAAATAAATGCCTATTGAGTAAATGGTTGTTTAAGTTGTTAAATGAAGAAGGAGTTTGGCAACAGCTTTTGAGAAATAAATACCTAAAAATAAACCACTGGGTTGTTGCATGAAAAAACCAACAGACTCTTATTTCTGGAAGGGTCTGATGAAAGTTAAAGATGTTGTCTTGAGTTTTGGCACTTTCAAGGTGTCTGATGGGTCTCAAACACGTTTTTGGTTAGACACATGGATAGGTAATAAACCTCTGAAAGATAAATTCCCCGCGTTGTTTAACATAGTAAGGCGGAAACAAGACTCTGTGGCAAATGTTCTATCAACAGTTCCTCTCAATATTTCCTTCAGGAGAAATTTAGGAGACAGAAATTTGAGGGACTGGCACAGAATAGTATCCTCCTTACATGATTTGAACTTACACGGGAAAGTGATACTTTTGTTTGGTCACTAAATGCTTCAGGCACTTTTACGGTAAAGTCGTTGTATGCTGCGCTAATTAACAACGGGGTAAGGGTGTCACAAGATATTTGGCAAGTAAAAATTCCATCAAGAATTCAGATTTTCTTGTGGTATCTAAAGAGGGGTGTGATTTTGACGAAGGACAACTTGTCTAGGCGTAACTGGAATGGTGATAAAAGTTGTGCATTTTGCCATTATCCAGAGACTATCCAACATCTCTTCTTTAATTGTTACTATGCTAAATTCTTATGGCGCGCGGTTCACCTTATGTTTGGGATCTCTCCCCCTTTGAGTATGGAAGATCTTTTCGTTACATGGTCAAAGAAGAGCAGTAAGCCTCAGAATGCTTTGTTATTAACTGCAGCATCAGCCTTATGCTGGACGATCTGGTTAACAAGGAACGAGGTGGTTTTTGACAAATGTAGACCAAAACTTTATTTGTAGGTACTATTCAGGGGAACTTATTGGCTGCGACAATGGGCTAAGCTGCAGCGGCGTGAGGTGTTACGAGATCAACTTCTACGTGCAGGGCAGCGTTTGGAGACATCCGCCCTTCAGTTCTTTAGTTCCAATGGGTGGCTTTCAAATAATTTTCTTGGCTAGCGAGTGTCAGGAACTTTTGCCTTACTTTTCCTCTTTTAGCCGGATTCTGGCGGTTAAACTTTTTTTTCTGTGCTGTGGTCTTTAACCGTGACACTGTAATAATTGGCCTGATTCTACCCTTCGGTAGATGAAGCCGGATAGGTACTATCCATTATCTAAAAAAAAAGGAGATCTAGGCCATGAGTGATAGCTCTCCAGGTTGACAAGATGACTGAAGGGAAGGCTGTGTCAATAAGATCACCATTGGGGTAGTATTTGGCTTTTAGAACTCTAGCACATAAGCTATCAGGGTATTCCAAGAGCCTCCATGCCTGACGTGCTAGCATGGATTGGTTAAAAATCTTGAGATCTCTGAAGCCCAGTCCTCTATTTTTTGCTCGTGTCAATTTCCACCAAGCAGTCCAATGTACTTTCCTTTTTTCCATTCTTTGTGCCCCACCAAAAAATCCGGATGGTTTGTTCCATCAGTTCACACCCCATCTTGCAGTTTAAAAATGCTCATGATATATACAGGGATGGCCTGTCCCACAACCTTTATCATTATTTCTTTTCCACCCATAGACAACTCTTTCTCAGTATATGCTAATAAGCGCTTACTCAATCTCTCCTATATGGCCTGAAACCTTTCTAATTTCATTGTTTCATCTGGTGTTGGTAAACCAAGATATTTTGGTTCCAAAGATATCCGATTAGTACCCAAAGTGGAAGATATATGGATGTGGATATCCTCTGAGCACCGTTTATTAAACATAATAGAGCAATTTGCAGGATTAATATGCTGGCCAGTACCCCTGCAAAAATTTTCCAGCACTTGTTTCATCTATGCAGATTGCATCTGATCAGCCTTGAAAAAGAGCAAACTATCATTTGCAAACAGGAGATGAGATAACCCAGGAGCATTCCTTGTGACCTTGATCGGTGATATGGTTTGATCCCCAATTTCCTTCCTTAATAAAGCAGAAAGTGCATCAGCGACAAACAGAAATAGGTATGGTGAAAGAGTATTACAGTTCACGATTTCCACGAAGGGAAATCCACAGGTACAAACCATAATGTGATAGTCCCAGGAGATCACTTCATCACATTATCGAATAACAGTCGATATCACAAGTCATACATCGAATACCTGTCTTGGCGGAATCATTCAGAGTACACAACATCCATAACAGCATCAAAGTAGGCGTAGCATCTAGCTGGCGAAGGCTCCTCCTTCACAGGCAATCTCAATCTTGAGCGTAGGACAAGACCCTCTAGTCCTCACATCCATTGGCCTAGTAGTCGTACTCGGGCTCATCACCTGCCAAATAATTTTCAGCACGATTTGTACCGACCGGCTCCCACCCTATGCTTTGCGTTTGCTCTATAGAAAGTGGTATGCAAGGGTAGAGCAAAAATGGAACCTATTTATGGCTATAGTCTTCCTATGTGAAGTTCATCAATATTTTAATAATTATTTCTCATGTTTTAACCCAATTTCATCCATCAATACCATCCACACATATCCACAGATCTCACCACACTCTCGCTCTCTATGCGGCAAGGACAACTCCCTCTCACGCTTGCCTCAACGGCCAACGACAGCCAACTCGCAGCATCAGCACAGGGGATCACCGCCCTGACCTGTGTACACTGCCATTGTGTGGGTGGTGCACCGCCCCCCTGTCTGGTGCCACTACCGCGGGCACCACCATAATTTTACCGAGGCTGGTATTTTCGAGACTTTACAAAAGTGGGCACCACCACCCTTGTCCGGTGGCACCACCCTAATAATCTAGAGAGGGAGAAAGTGGGCTCGGTCACTGCTAGGGCACCGCCATGTGCAGGCGGTGGCACCACCCCTTTGAAAGTCCTATGTTTGGTGTTGGTAATTAGTGACAATGCCTAAGTACTAATCATATGCCCAAGTTGTATGTAGCATATGAGGATTAGTACATTTTAAGGTTGGTGGCAAGGTGGACATGGTGATCATGATGGCCACACTTGGAGTTGGACGTAACCCTATGTGATCAAGGCAAAGGTATATGCTTAATGGTTGTGTTTTAGTAACCAAGACACCTAGTGGGTGTGGTTACATTATAGGATAGATAGCCATACTATAAAGAGTGGAATGACGCGGCTATTGAACTCCTAAGTGCCTCTAGGTGTGCATTTCATAATCATATGCATTTGGATAGAACTAATATCGCCTCAAAAAATGATTATGAAAATGCTAACACACTCACACATGACGAGATCACTTGGTGGTGTTAGCACGTTTGCGAAGGCGATAGAGTTTGAGTGGTAGAGAGGGTTTGGGGTCCTCTCTCCCTCCCGCCGAGCTTGCGAGGCGGGATTCAGGCGTTTTCGAGGAGTTGAAACGACTATTTTCCACTACGTCGGAAGTCAAAAAAAACAGAAGCGAACGGAGGTCACAGAGGTGACCGGACGCTGAACCGGACGCGGTCTCTGTATGACCGGACGCGTCTGGTCAGTGTTCAGTGTCTGCGCGTATTTTAGTTTGATGATCGGACGCGAAGTGTGTCCGATCACTGATGATCGGACGCGTCCGGTCGTTCAGGGAGCTTACTGGACTCTAACCGGACGCTGGCACTGTAGCGTCCGGTCAGTTCTACAGCGTATCCGGTCACTGTTTTGTCGTGCGTTGCTCAGAGTTGACCAGTGCGTCCGGTCAGTCACGAGACCAGCGCGTCCGGTCGTTCGCAGAGCGTCCGGTCTGCGCGTCAAGCGCGTCTGGTCGTTGCTTTGCAACTAGCCGTTGTGCGATCGGCGCGTCCGGTCATTTGGACCAGCGCGTCCGGTCAGTGCTTCTTGTTTTAGTCGTTGTGCGACCGGCGCGTCCGGTCAGTTGGACCAGCGCGTCCGGTCAGCGCGATTTCGACTGTTTAAGTTTCTAACGGCTCTTTTCGAAGGGGTACGTCTATAAATACTCGTTGGCCGGCTCAAGGCTCTCTCTCTTGAACATTTGACATACTTGTAAGCACTTTGAGCTAAGTAACTCCCCTTCCACTCATCTCTCTTGCTTCTTTGCATATTCGAAGTGAGATTGAGTGATCCAAGTGCATTTGCATTGTGAGATTGCATCTAGTTGGCACTTGGTGGTTGATTTGCTACGGGATTCTTGTTTCTCTTGATGGTTGCCGCCACCTAGACGGTTTGGAGCAGCTTGGAGGCGTTGGCAAGAGTTGGTGATTGTTCTTGGCCACCTCCGGTGATTGCGAGGGGTTTGTGCCTACCTCGGCGAAGAGCCAAAGGCAACGTTAGTGAATTTCTCGTGTCATTTGCAACCTTTTGCCATTTGGTAGGTTCTTTTGACGCCTTTTGAGAGGCTCGGCGTGAGACCGATTAGCCACCGAACCACGTTGTAAAGAGGGACACAACGGGGACTAGCGTGCTGGCAAGCACGTGAACCTCAGGATAAATCTTCGTGTCATCACTTTCATATTGTGATTGATTAATCCCGGTGTTCAGTTATCTTGGTATTCATTGTTGATCATATTGGTTGGCTCAATACTTCGCCTCTCGGTGAAACTCTCCTAACTCAACTTGGCATTACTTTCTTAGTTATCTTTGCTAGCTAGTTTGCTTTGCTTTAGTAGCTTCTTTGTGTAGCTTGCTAGTTGTAGTTGTAGTTAACTTCTCGGTTTGACTTGTGCGGTTGAGTACAAATACTAGAATTGTGAATTGGATAGGTGGTTTGCAAACACCCCGTAGGCTAAGCAAAACTCGCATCTCGCTATTTGTTATATTGATAAACTTGTTTAGCTTGTCTTTGTAGAAAATTTTAAAAGGCTATTCACCCCCCCTCTAGCCATCAAGACCTTTCAAGTGGTATCAAAGCTGTGGTCACCGTTTTCAAGGCTTAACAACCTCGGTGTAAGATGGCTTAAGTTGTGTTCAACCATGTCGGGGGCAAGCCTCCATTCTTTGATGGTGTCACATCTTTTGATCATTGGAAAAGAAAAATAAAGCAATATCTTGGCTCTATCCATGAGAACGTTTGGAAGGTGAC
Organism: Saccharum hybrid cultivar R570; assembly: GCA_038087645.1. Classification (NCBI taxonomy): domain Eukaryota; kingdom Viridiplantae; phylum Streptophyta; class Magnoliopsida; order Poales; family Poaceae; genus Saccharum; species Saccharum hybrid cultivar. Next base: position 1,551,116 of record JAQSUU010000704.1, on the reverse strand, counting down.
ACACCATGATTATGCTATCATTGATCCCGACAACCTCACCAACAATGATCGTATCAACAACCAATGCAACACTATGGCTCTCAATACTCTCTACAATGGGATTGATGCAAAGGTCTTTGAGCAAATCAAGGATCTTGAGATGGCAAGTGAAGTGTGGACAAGATTAGAGGAAATATATGAGGGCACTTCAACGGTAAAGAGTGCCAAGCTCTATATGCTCAAGGATAAGTTTGCAAGCTTCAAGATGAAGGATGATGAGTCCATACCGGAGATGTTCTATAGGCTACAAGTTATAGTCAATGATCTCAAGAGCCTAGGAGAAGATGTCAAGGACAAGGACTTCTCACATAAGTTCTTGATGAACTTACCTAAGAAGTTTGCTATCTTGAGGAAGATGATCCAAAGAGAGGGTTTAGACAAGGTGACTCTAAATCAAGTGCTTGGAGATGTCATGACCGATGCTCAATATGATGATGATGAAGATGAAGATGAGAAGAAGGAGGTCAAGGTCAAGCAAAAGAAGCCCATTGCATTCAAGGCTTCATCCTCTAAGGGCAAGAGCAAGGTGGAGAGCGATGATGATGATCCATTCGATGATGAGACCATGGCCCTCCTAGTGCACAAGATGGGGAGGTTCATGAAGAAGAAAGGATATGGTGCAAGAAAGAGAAGGGATTTCATGAAGGCAAAGGAGATGCTTTGCTACAATTACAATAGCCCCGATCATATAGTGGCAAAGTGCCCCTATGAAGACAAAAGATATCATGATGGGGAGTTGAAGTTGAAGAAGAACAAGAAGGAGAAGAAAGAGAAGAAGAGCTTCACTATCAACAAGAAAAAGAAGGGTGGTGGCTATGTGGTTACTTGGGATAGTGATAATTCCGATAGTGATGATGATAGCTCTAGTGATGATAAGAGGACCACTCAGCAAGCCATAGCAAGCATCACCCTCTCCAACAAGCCATCCATCTTCGACACTACATCGACATGCCTTATGGCCAAGCCTACCATGGTAAAACATGATGATTGTGATGATGATTCTTGTGCTAGTGATGGTTGTAGGAGTGATGATGAGGAGGATGAGGACTACTCCAAGGATGATCTATTAGGCATAATAGATCAAATGAGCAAGGGCTACAAGAGGACAACCAAGAAGTGCAAGATCTTGGAGCAAGAGCTCATTGCCAAGAGCAATGAAAATGATACCTTGATGGAGGAACTTGTTGCTCTAAAAAAGAGTAAGGAGTGCAAAGGAATTGAACAAGAGCTCAAAGCTCTTAGAAAATCCTTTGATGAGCTAGAGGCCTCTCGTGAGTGTCTAAAGGAAGACCACGAGGATCTTGAAGTTGCTCACACTAGGCTTAAGGAAGCCCACTCCACTCTACTTGAGCTCATCAAGGAAAAGGACCTCAAGTTGGAAAAGCCCATGAAGGAAGCTAAGGAGGAGCAAGTGATTGTCACTTGTGATATTGGACTAACATGTGATATTATTGATGATTCTTTATTTGTTGGTCCTACTAATGCTTCATGTAGCTCATCGTCATCCACCACAACCAACTCTACCTCTACTACTAGTGATTCATCACTTGTGGTTGAGAATGAGACTCTCAAGAGAGAGGTGGATGATCTCACCCGCGCATTAGGCAATGCCTATGGTGGGGATGCCCGCTTGCTAAAATGCTTGGGTAGCCAAATATTCTCTCTTAACAAAGAGGGTTTGGGCTATACTCCCAAGAAGGGCAAGGCGACATTTGCTACTCCAAAGCCTCGCTTTGTGAAGAGCAATGGTCGTTATTGCAATAGATGCAAGCAAGTTGGGCATCTAGTCTATAGATTAATTGCAATAAAATGAACAAGAACAAGAAAAATGCTAATGTACCTTACATTCCTTTTGATTCTTGTTATGTGCTTACCAAGGGTGAGAAAGGTGTGCATGTTAAGTTTGTTGGTACACCAATTGTGGGTCCAAATAAGAAGGCCATTTAGGTACCAAAGAGCTTAGTTACTAACCTCCAAGGACCCAAGCAAGTATGGGTACCTAAAAGACATTGAATTGTTTTGTAGGTAAATTACAAGGCCAGAGGAAGGCATTGGGTGCTTGATAGTGGGTGCTCTCAACATATGACCGGTGATTCAAGAATGTTCAACTCTCTCAAATCAAATGATAGTGGCATTGATAGCATCACATTTGATGACAATAGCAAGGGTGATGTAAAGGCTCTTGGAAGGATTGCAATCTCAAATGATCATACCATTTCCAATGTGCTACTAGTTGAAAAGCTCAATTTCAATTTGCTCTCGGTTGCTCAATTGTGTGATCTTGATTTCAAGTGCATATTTGGTGTTGATGATGTGGAGATAGTTAGTGTTGATGGCTCTAACTTGATCTTCAAAGGCTTTAGATATGAGAATCTATACTTGGTTGATTTCAATGCTAGTGACACTCAACTTTCAACATGCTTGCTCACCAAAGCAAGTATGGGTTGGTTATGGCATAGAAGACTTGGTCATGTTGGCATGAAACAATTGAACAAGTTAGTGAAGCATGACTTAGTTAGAGGCTTGAAGGATGTCACATTTGAGAAAGATAAGCTATGTAGTGCATGTCAAGCTGGAAAGCAAGTAGGCAACACTCATCCATTGAAAAGCATCATGAGTACTTCTAAGGCATTTGAGTTGTTGCACATAGATCTATTTGGGCCAACTACATACACAAGCATTGGTGGCAACAAGTATGGCTTTGTGATTGTGGATGATTTCACTAGATATACATGGGTATTCTTTCTTGGGGACAAAAGTAATGTATTTGACATATTCAAGAAGTTCATCAAGAGAGTGCAAAATGAGTTTGAAACCACAATCAAGAAAGTGAGAAGTGACAATGGAAGTGAGTTTAGAAACACAAGAGTTGATGAGCTATGTGATGAGCTTGGAATCAAACATCAATTCTCGGCCAAGTATACACCTCAATCAAATGGCCTAGTTGAGAGGAAAAATAGAACCTTAATTGATATGGCAAGATCAATGTTGAATGAGTATAATGTGAGTCATTCATTTTGGGCCGAAGCAATCAACACGGCTTGCTTCTATAGCAACTGCCTCTATTGTCACAAGTTCCTAGAGAAGACACCATATGAGATCTTAAATGGAAGAAAGGCCAACATTGCATACTTTTGAGTATTTGGTTACAAATGCTACATCTTGAAGAAGGGCACTAGATTGAGCAAGTTTGAGAAGAAATGTGATGAAGGATTCTTACTTGGGTACTCCACTACTAGCAAAACTTATAGAGTTTGGAATTTGGCTAGTGGTTTACTTGAAGAAGTTCATGATGTTGAATTTCATGAAACAAATGGTTCTCAAAATGAAGAAGATAACTTGGATGATGTGAGAGGAACTCAATTGACCGATGCTATGAAAGAAATGGATATTGGTGATATTAGGCCAAAGCAAGTGATTGATGTGGATGACGACAAAGATCAAGTGCTCCAAAGTCCAATTACACAAGCTAGTGGTTCTCTAATGCAAAATCAAGCTAGTACATCATCTCAAGTGCAACAAGACCAACAAGTGGCTAGTTCATCATCTCCAACTCGTGATCAACATCAACATCCAAGCAATCAAGTCCAAATGCTTCAACCAACTAACATTACAAGAGACCATCCATTGGATTCCATCATTGGTGACATACAAAGGGGAGTTCAAACTGGATCAAGATTGGCATCTTTTTGTGCTCACTCTTCTTTTGTGTCAATGGAAGAACCCAAGGATATTGATAAAGCATTGAGAGATCCAGATTGGGTAAATGCAATGCATGAAGAGCTCAACAACTTCAAGAGAAATGAAGTATGGGAACTAGTTGAAAGGCCTAAGGATCACAATGTCATTGGAACAAGATGGGTCTTTCGCAACAAGCAAGATCAAGATAGGATAGTAGTAAGGAACAAAGCAAGACTAGTGGCTCAAGGTTAAACACAAATAGAGGGTCTTGACTTTGGTGAAACTTATGCCCCGGTTGCAAGATTAGAAGCAATTAGGATCTTACTTGCCTATGCTTGTGCTCATAATATCAAGCTATATCAAATGGATGTGAAGAGTGCATTTCTCAATGGGTACATCCAAGAGGAGGTGTATGTGGAGCAACCTCCCGGTTTTGAAGATGACAAGAAACCCAATTATGTCTACAAGTTACGAAAAGCTTTGTATGGATTGAAGCAAGCACCTAGAGCATGGTATGAAAGATTAAGAGATTTCTTGCTATCTAAAGGATTTGTCATGGGCAAAGTTGATACAACACTATTCACCAAGAAGATTGGGAAAGACTTGTTTGTGTTGCAAATATATGTTGATGATATCATATTCGGTTCAACCAATCAAGATTATTGTGATGAGTTTGGGAAAATGATGGCAAAGGAATTTGAGATGTCAATGATTGGTGAACTTACTTTCTTTCTTGGACTTCAAATTAAACAAATGAAGGAAGGAACATTTATAAGCCAAACCAAATACATAAAGGATATGCTAAAGAAGTTTGGTATGGAAGATGCAAAAGGAATCACTACCCCAATGAGCACGAGTGGAAGCTTGGATAGTGACAAGAATGGCAACATGGTGGATCAAAAGCTATATAGATCAATGATTGGTAGCCTACTCTATGTGACGGCATCAAGGCCCGATGTGATGTTTAGTGTATGCATGTGTGCAAGATTTAAAGCCTCACCAAGAGAAAGTCATTTGAAGGCAACAAAGAGAATATTGAGGTACCTAAAGTATACACAAGATGTTGGATTATGGTATCCCAAAGGTGCAAGCTTTGAGCTAGTTGGATATTCAGATTCCGACTATGCCGGTGACAAAGTGGAGAGAAAGAGCACCTCCGGGACTTGTCAATTGTTGGAAAGATCACTTGTCTCATGGTCATCCAAGAAGCAAAATAGTATTGCACTATCTACCGCTGAAGCCGAATACATCGCCGCGGGTAGTTGTTGTGCACAAATCTTGTGGATGAAGGCAACATTGAAAGATTTTGGAATCAACTTCAAGAATGTGCCATTGCTATATGACAATGAAAGTGCCATGAAGCTAACCAACAATCTGGTTCAATATTAAAGAACAAAGCATATTGATGTTCGCCATCACTTTATTAGAGATCATCAACAAAAGGGTGATATTGCTATTGAGAGTGTGGGCACCGAAGATCAATTAGCCGATCTATTCACCAAGCCACTTGATGAGAAGAGATTTCACAAGCTAAAGAATGAGTTGAACATACTTGACTTCTCCAACATGAGTTGATGCACCACATATATGACATGCCTCTGCTTCGAGCCCCAAGGTACAATTGGTTGACATGTCATACATTCTATGCTAAGGACTTGTTTAGTGCATCTAGTCATAATTTACATGTTCTAGGCTCATTCATGAAAATCAAATGAATTTAAAGTTTATATGGTGCCACTATTGTTTCCATGACTTGTATGATCTAGTGGTAGCATATAAGTTGTTTAAGTAGCTTGTGATCCTAAGTGTTTAATCTAGAAAACTTGTCTAAATATTTGCTTCACCATGGTGCATGATAACCCTTCTAGTGAGGTGTGAAGAAGCTTGCCCTTGGTTCAAACCGAAGCATTTTATTTATGCAAGCAATCTAGGTTGAATCACAAACTTGATCCTCACCCCATATTTCAACATGATAATCTATCTAAAATTGGTCCCTTATGGTCATTGGTGCCAAAGGGGGAGAAATTGTTGTTCACAAAGATAGAACTCAAAGGAGAAGAAGCACAAAGGGGGACAAAAATATTGTTCACAAAGATAATTTTGAGCACACAAGTAGGGGGAGCAAGCTCTTAAATATGAATGTTGCATCTACATGTGCACTTCATATGTATGATGCATAGTTATGCATTTCTTTTTCTCCGATACTTTGCTTGTGTGGTGACTTGCTAGTATAATTTGAATGGTATATTGAGGTACTAGCATGAATAGGAAGTAGTTAGATTTTTTCCTTTCTTCATGTTTTTCATAGTGGTACTAGAGCCTTACTTATAATGTTGATCTCACGAGGTTTCTAGTTATGTTTGTGCTTTTCCAAGTGGATTCTAACTACACAAGGTGCTAAGATGGTGTTTATCGCTACTCCGATGGTATCACACTTCAAAGGTCTGTAATCTAAAACACTTAGCACCTATTGATAGTCAATGCTCCTATTTTTTTTCCTATCTAACATGTATGCTTCCAAAATCCAAACATATAGCATACATGTAGGGGGAGCCATTGCTATCAACGTGAATTCATGATCACATGTCCATAATTCTTACACATGGTAATATACTTGGACAATGTGACATGGGTTCAATCAAAATTTTATCATAATATCTTTGTGAAAGGTTTTTCACCAATTACCAACAAGGGGGAGATTGAAAGTCCTATGTTTGGTGTTGGTAATTAGTGACAATGCCTAAGTACTAATCATATGCCCAAGTTGTATGTAGCATATGAGGATTAGTACATTCCAAGGTTGGTGGCAAGATGGACATGGTGATCATGATGGCCACACTTGGAGTCGGACGTAACCCTATGTGATCAAGGCAAAGGTATATGCTTAAGGGTTGTGTTTTAGTAACCAAGACACCTAGTGGGTGTGGTTACATTATAGGATAGATAGCCGTACTATAAAGAGGGAATGATGCGGCAATTGAACTCCTAAGTGCCTCTAGGTGTGCATTTTCGAGGAGTTAAAACGACTATTTTCCACTACGCCAAAAGTCGGAAAAGAAATGAAAGCGAACGGAGGTCACAGAGGTGACCGGACGCTAAACCGGACGCGGTCTCTGTATGACCGGACGCATCCGGTCAGTGTTCAGTGTCTGCGCATATTTCAGTTTGATGATCGGACGCGAAGCGCGTCCGGTCACTGACGATCGGACGCGTCTGGTCGTTCAGGGAGCTTACTGGACTCTAACCGGACGCTGGCACTGTGGCGTCCGGTCAGTTCTACAGCGCGTGCGGTCACTGTTTTGTCGTGTGTTGCTCAGAGTTGACCAGCGCGTCCGGTCGTTCGCAGCGCGTTCGGTCTGCGCGTCAAGCGCGTCCGGTCGTTGCTTTGCAACTAGCCGTTGTGCGACCGGCATGTCCGGTCATTTGGACCAGCGTGTTCGGTCAGTGCTTCTTGTTTTAGCCGTTGTGCGACCGGCGCGTCCGGTCAGTTGGACCAACGCGTCCGGTCAGCGCGATTTCGGCTGTTTAAGTTTCTAACGGCTCTTTTCGAAGGGGTACGTCTATAAATACTCGTTGGCCGGCTCAAGGCTCTCTCTCTTGAACATTTGACATACTTGTGAGCACTTTGAGCTAAGCAACTCCCCTCCCACTCATCTCTCTTGCTTCTTTGCATATTCGAAGTGAGATTGAGTGATCCAAGTGCATTTGTATTGTGAGATTGCATCTAGTTGGTACTTGGTGGTTGATTTGCTGCGGGATTCTTGTTTCTCTTGGTGGTTGCCGCCACCTAGACGGTTTGGAGCAGCTTGGAGGCGTTGGCAAGAATTGGTGATTGTTCTTGGCCACCTCCGGTGATTGTGAGGGGTTTGTGCCTACCTCGGCGAAGCGCCAAAGACAACGTTAGTGAATTTCTCGTGTCATTTGCAACCTTTTGCCATTTGGTAGGTTCTTGTGGTGCCTTTTGAGAGGCTCGGCGTGAGACCGATTAGCCACCGAACCACGTGGTGAAGAGGGACACAACGGAGACTAGCGTGCCGGCAAGCACATGAACCTCAGGATAAATCTTCGTGTCATCACTTTCATATTGTGATTGATTGATCCCAGTGTTCGGTTATCTTGGTATTCATTGTTGATCATATTGGTTGGCTCAATACTTCGCCCCTCGGTGAAACTCTCCTAACTCAACTTGGCATTACTTTCTTAGTTATCTTTGCTAGCTAGTTTGCTTTGCTTTAGTAGCTCCTTTGTGTAGCTTGCTAGTTGTAGTTGTAGTTACCTTCTCGGTTTGACTTGTGCGGTTGAGTGCAAATACTAGAATTGTGAATTGGATAGGTGGCTTGCAAACACCCCGTAGGCTAAGCAAAACTCGCATCTCGCTATTTGTTATATTGATAAACTTGTTTAGCTTGTCTTTGTAGAAAATTTTAAAAGGCTATTCACCCCTCTCTAGCCATCAAGACCTTTCACCCTTGCTGTCCAGTGTCAGATTGTCGGTGTAAGAAACGGCGGTCCTAGCACCAACGAGTAATGAATGTATGCGCGTCGGGAGTCTGGATGGTGTGCAAGATGAACACAGGCAATTTATACTGGTTCAGACCGAGAAATATCCTACGTCCAGTGGGGGAGGTGACTTCTGTATTATCTTGCACCGAAGTGCTCGTAGTAGGGGTTATAAGCGGATGTGAGAGAGGGAGGGGCTCCCAAGTCTTGAGGTGTGAGTAGAGAAAGTGGGTGTGTGCGACTCTGCTGGTGACCTCGCAAGGTCTAGGATAGTTGTCTGCTCGTGTCTTGTGTTGTGTTGCTGCGGTGGTTCTTCTTCTTCTTTTTTGTGTCCCATGGAATGATCCCTGCATGCTCCTTTTACAGTCTCAAGGAGGTACAGGGTTACAAAATGTTAGCATATGGCGTGACCTGGCTGGTGGAGAAGCCTAGAGGCCTCGGGAGGGCCTTATTCGGTGGCAACGTGGTCTGCACTGTGGAGGCATGGCGTCAGTACTTCTGGCACTGTTGCTACATGTCTAGGCATGTGCACCACTGCTGAGGGTGTGGTTTCTATCTTTCGATATTGTAATGACGTGCCCTGTCATACCTAGTCTTGTAACCGGCGTGGCGTATTTGTCCTTGTAGTTTGACTGGCGTAGAGGGCCGAGGCCTCAGAGGTGGTAATTGTGGTGCGATCTTATCCCGATCGTGAGAATAGTGGCCCATGGCAGTTGTTCCGTACACTGCGCAGGCACGAATCGTGCGTATAGTGTCAGTATGGGTGGCATAGTGGTTTAGCTCTTCCCCATGCCTGTTATAGACGATGGCGTGGTGATTTGACCCCGGTCATTTCTGGCCTGTCTAGTTGGGTTGATGCGAGAACGTGGGTGATGTCACGGGGGTCTCGAGCGCACCAATGGGAAAGTAGCATCAGAGGCCGGGGTCAGGTGACGCGAAGAGTTTCCCACGTCCGAGACCTTGTTTTGAGGCCTCGGGCGAGACATGGAGTTCGCTTGCTGAGGGCGGCCTACCGAGCCGATCTCGGGCGAGGCAGAGATGGGTAAAGTCACTCCCGTGGCTCAGATAAGAGGGTGGTGTTCCAAGGCTCCTCGCGTGAGGCCTCGAATGAAGTAAGAGAATGGGCTGTTATGCTCACGCGGCTCGCTGGAGGCCCAGCAAGGGGAGATTTAGCCCATGAGTCTTCTTTTGGTTGATGTTTTCCTTGGATGGGGTAGATTAGTGCTTGATTCATGGTGGACTTTCACCCTAATTTGGGTACCCCTAATTGTGGTACCCGACAGTAGCCCCCGAGCCTGTGGAGGAGTTGGTATACTCCTTCAGAGGCTGTACGTTGGCTATGCTACTTGCCGGGTTTTGGCCAAGTCGTTGCTAAGGCCTGGGCTTGTTTTTGGGTTGCTTTTTTCTAGGGGGTGCGCGTGAGCGCACCCGCTGGGTGTAGCCCCTAAGCCTGTGGAGGAGTAGGTATACTCCTTCAGAGGTTGTATGTTAGTTATGAGTCGAGTTGGTCCGTGCTGAGTTTTGCGCCATCAGCTGGTGTTTGGGTGCCTTTTTTAGGGGGTGTAGCCCCTGAGGCATAAAAAGGATATGGTATGCTTCTAAGGTCTTGTTTTTACGTGGATTGTGAATTCGAAGCGTTGTTCGTGGTGCAAGGGCAGCCCTAGAGCCTCTGCTTATGGCGAGAGGGCGGTCAAGGGCACCCCTCACGCTTTTCTTTCACCGAGGAGAAGGGGTGGAATGTGCCATGTACTTTCATTGAGTCATTAATGGGTAAGCTCAGGCAAAGGCTCGAGCCCCGCTCGCTTGAGGTCGGCTAGTGGTCCTGAGGCGTGTTCTGAGTCGCCTGAGGGTCGTCCAGCGGGTCTCAGATCTGTTTGATGGGATCTGAGGGCTCGGTGCCTCCCTCTGATGGGATTCCACTGGTCAGCTCCTACCGGGTCTCGAATGTGACTCAGGGTGTCTCGAGCTTCATTGCTCGAGATTGGTTGCAGAGGAGGCGTTCACTCTCTCGAGGGCCTAGGGTGTTTCAGGTCTTTTGCTATTCCTTCTTGGAGAAGGAATCTAGCGAAAGGGTCTGTCGCCTGCTATGAGCCGAAGGCGGGCGCGCCTTTTTAGGTGGTTCTCTCGAGGACGTTTCGCCTACGGGTAGGTGCAGTTAATGCGGCGCGTGTGCCTATGTGGTTACTGAGAAAAAGGAAGTAATCATGGCGGTTTCTGCCGATTCCGCAGTAAATGCGCTAGATTCATTCGTCTCTTGGGGTTTTCCTGTTTGCCTTCCTGTTCTTGTTATATAAGTGTGCAGCGGGCGCTGCGTCCCCCTACCCCATCATTCGCTCTTGCCTTCCTTGCTTCCGTGCCACAGCCGCGAACAAGGAGAGTCAGAGTAGGGGAGAGAAAAGAAAAAAGACCAACCTCGTCACCGTCGCCCGTCGCCACCACCCATCTCATGGCTCCCCCTGCTCTATCCATGGAGCCCTAGAGCTACTCGTCTGTGACCTAGGAGAAGTTGGAGGAGCTCGTGGAGGAGGGTATTCTTCGCTCGGTCACTGACGTCGTCACGCCAGAATGGATCATGACAGGGGCGGGTGTCGACGTGCCGGATCCGCCCGCGGGCTATGTCCTCAATTTCATGGCATTCCATGAGTGGGGGCTGGGAACTCCGGCGAGTCGATTCTTACGAGCATTGCCTGTCTGGTACGAGGTGGAGCTCCACAACTTCAATCCCAACTCTATCTTGCAGGCGGCCATCTTCACCGCCATCTGCGAGGGATATTTGGGCATTCCTCCCTACTGGAACCTCTAGCTCTACCTCTTCAAGGCGGAGCACTTCACCAAGGCTGCTGACGGCGGAGGTCCTTGAAAGATGGTGAGGGCCAGCGGCTGTACCTTGCAGGTGCACCAAGAACGGTTGAATCTGTACATCCCCGCCCAGCTCACATCATCCAATAGGGGATGGCAGGAGGGCTGGTTCTACCTCCGTAACGACGATGGCCGACTACCTCCCTATACAGGTCATGTCATGATGGAGAGGCCTGAGAAGTGGAGGTGGGGGCCCTTGCCTCTGAGCAGCCCAAGCTGCAGTCGCTGCTCGACGCCCTGAGGAGGCAGCGGGATGGCGGCCTTACTGCTGCCGGGGTCGTCGCCGCCTTTCACCGACGACGGGTGCTGCCGCTGATGGCGCGGTGGCTACGCCTGGATGAGATGGAGGAGGGAGCACTGTTGGAGGGGTGCCGTATATTCGACGCCTCCCTCTCGACGACCAAGGTCACCAGGAGGGTGGCCTACAGGTGGCCGTAGGGTTCACCATGACAGAGTTAAACTGGGTCCGGTTGCGTCCCACCCAGGGATACATTTCCCTAGTGAGTATGACCATTCTTCTGATATTTTCTCTATTCTCTACCGGTCTATTCCTCTATTATTGATGTCATTCCATTATTAGGTGTTGGTGGCGGTGAGCGACTCCGAGCCCCTAGTTCCAGAGGACCATGAGCGGCGGGAGCAGAACCGACTTTTCACCGAAGGGCAGAAGCAGAAGAAGGATGCGGCGAAGAAGAAGCGCGATGAGGATGTTCATGCAAGGGAAGCCCTCAAGAAGCGCCGGCGATAGCAGGTGCGCGATGGGCTTCCCCTGGAGGAGTCACCGTCAGAGCCGAAAATGGACGACGATGACTCTGAGACCTCTTTGGATGAGGTGGTGGAGGTGTGGAGCCTTGGTGGCAAGGTGCCCCCGCAAGGTGCTCCTACTGGGGGACCAAGGCCCCAAGGGAGCTCGACGCTCCTAGAGGAGAGGGCGGGTGTTTGGCCCCTTGGCCCTGGCCAGATGCTGGTGTTGCGGGGGACCTCCTCCACGACACCGAGGCTTGAGAGGCCTGAGAGGAGCCTAACGCTCTCGGTAGGAGGCGGGGATGCCTCGGCGTAGAGGACCGCTCCTTTCGGGGCGTCGGCAGAGACGCCCGTGGTGGGAGCAGCGGGCAAATCTCCTTCCAGAGAGGTGCCTTCGCCCCCTCCACAGAAGACCGAGGCGGCGACCACGGCTGCCGAAGGTTGGCCTCTGGCCCCAGATGCCCCGGTGTGCCCTGACCTAGGGTCTTCAGCGGCAGAGGCCTCTGTTGCCCTGCCACCGCCGCCTCCCCAGCGATAGGAACCAGGGGTAGGGATGGCCACGACTGTTGTCACGGTGACGACGAAGATGAAGATTGTCTTCCCCCAGTCAAGGTATGTGTGGCGTGGTGGTTTTATGTTCCCTCGTGGCTTTTCCCCCTTTCTTTTCTTTTTATTTTTTTTGTGACCGACCCATCCTGTTCCTCCTCACAGTGTGCTTCAGAGGGCCAGGGCACCCTCCTTGGCACCCCATAAGGTGCTCAAGTCAGGGGCCCTCTCTTCTCCTGGTGAGGCCGGTCGGGTGGCTCAGTGGGTGGCCGCTGCTGGGGCTGCCCTTCAGTGTGGAGCTGCCTCAGTTCACGCCACCAAGGTGGTACGGGCCGCGTAGGAGGAGGCCAGTGCCAGGGCCGAGGCCGCCAAGCCACAAGAGGCTGAGGGGGTCATGGTGGGAGAAGCCTTGGCGGCAAAGATGGACGAGGCTTCGACGGACAAGGCCGACGAGGCCATGACGACCAAAACCGACGAGGCTGATGAGCGCGCGGCACCCGCCGAAGCTGAGAGGGCGGCGGTAGAGACGATCTTGATGTCACTTTGGCCGAATAATCAACCGAGGGTCACGACGAGGGGAGAGAGGTTCATACCATCTCCTTAGACGAGCCCCCAAGACCACACGGGAAGGTGGTGATGGACGCCGAAGTGTCTAGCACCATGGAGATGGGCCTCCTGGGTGCACCGGAGGGATAGGAGGTCGACAGGGACTTGGCCCTCGTTCGCTTCGAGGCCGGTCTGCGGTCTGTTCCGGCGCCCGTCTTCATGGGCAGCCTTGAGGAGGAGGAGGCACACTGGGCGGTCCACGAGGGGTTTGGGAACCTGGTGAAAGTCCCTAGTTTGGTTTTGGCTATACCTCCCACTCATCTCTCTTGCTTGATTGCAAATCAAAAGTGAGATTGAGTGATCCCAAAGTGCATTGCATAGCTTGAGGGCATCTAGTGGCACTTGTGGGTGGTATAGCCAGTGGATTTCTTGTTACTCTTGGAGAGTACCGCCCCTAGCCGGCTTGGAGATTGTTGGAGGCGTTGGCAAGAGAAGGAGATTGTTCTTGGCCACCTCTGGTTGATTGTAAGAGGTTATTGTGCTTTCCTTGGCGGAGTGCCAAAAGCAACTCTATTACATTGTGCATGTCATTGAGTTTCCTCACTTGAGAGTGGTGTCTTGCGGTGCCTTGCAGGGCGTGCCTTGAGGGGCAAGTGACTTGAGGGTCACACCGAGAAACCATCTAAGTGTTGGTCGACACAACCGGTGACGTAGCTTGTCGGTGCACAAGTGAACACCGGGTGAACAAAAATATTGTGTCTCTTGTCTCCCGGTGATTGGTCTTCATATTGTGTTGTTGTCAATATTGATTGATTGTATATCATCTTAGTGATTGGCAACATCTTCACTCCACCGTCGGTATAAGATTCACAATCCTCTCTCTTGATTTACATTTACTAGATTATCTTGTGTAGCTCTAGTGGTAGCCCTTGCTAGTAGTTATTAGCTTGCTCACTAGTGTAAGTTTAGTGACTTAGCCCTTGTGTGAACTAGAGATCATAATCTACTAGACTTATGGATAAGAGGCTTGCATCACAACCGCAGGCTAAGCAAAACTCGCTTTACGTCGTTTGTTATTCTAACAAGTTTGCTTAGTGACTCGTGTAGGATTTTTTATAGGCTATTCACCCCCCTCTAGCCATCTCGGACCTTACAAGTGGTATTAGAGCCGTGGTCACCATTTTATTCAAGGCTTAACATCATTCGGTGTGAAAAAATAGCTCAAATTGTGTTCAATCATGTTGGGGGCAAGCATCCATTCTTTGATGGAGTTTCTTCCTTTGACTATTGGAAAAGGAAGATGACTATGTACCTTGGCTCAATTCATGAGAAGGTGTGGGAAGTCACCGAGAAGGACTATGCAATCCTTGATCCCAACAACCTCACTCTCAATGATAGAGACAACCGCACTTGCAACCGGATGGCTCTCAATACCATCTACAATGGCATTGACTCAAAGGTGTTTGAGGGCATCAAGGATTTGGAATTTGCTAGTGAAGTGTGGACAAGATTGAGTGAAACATATGAGGGCACTAAGGTTTGTGAAGAGTGCCAAGCTATATGGGCTCAAGAGTGAGTTTGAGAACTTCAAGATGAAAGAAGAAGAAACAATCTTGGAGATATTCCATAGATTGCAAGTCATTGTGAATGATCTCAAGAGCCTAGGGCACAAGACACAAGACCAAGATTTTTGCCACAAGTTCTTGTTGAGCTTACCAAGAAGATTCAAAATGTTGATCATGATGCTACAAAGAGATGGACTTGAAACAATGAAGCCCAATGATTTGCTTGGAGAGGTATTGACATATGACAAGTATGATCAAGACGCCGATGAGAAGGAGAAGAAGGAGGAAGAAAAGAAGAAGACCGAGTCATTCAAGGACATCTCCTCCAAGGGCAAAGCTACCATCATTGAAGAAGAAGAAGAAGACAATAATGAAGATGAAGATTTTGAAATTGATGATGAGGCATTTGCTCTTGTAGTCAAGAAAATGGGTCACATGTTCATTAAGAGAAGAGGCTTCAAAAAGAGAAATGACAATTTCAAGAGCAATGAGCAACAAAGGAAGTGCTTCAATTGTGATAGCACCGAACATCTTCAAGCCGAATGTCCCTATGATAAGAAGAAGAACAACAAGAGGGGCAAGTTTGAGAAGAAAAAGAGAGAAGCCAAGATGACTTTCAAGAAGGGCAAGAATGGAGCCTATGTGGTCACTTAGGAAAGTGATGAAGAAGAAGAAGAATCATCCAACAAGGCTTTTGCTTCCATTGCTATCAACAAGAAGTCATCACTATTTGGTTCATCCTCTTCATGCTTCATGGCCAAAGAAACTAAGGTATTATATGATGAGAGTGATGATGAAAGTGAAATAGAATATGTTCATGATAGTGATAATGATAATGAAAATGATGATGATGAACCAACTAAAGAACAACTATATGACTTGATGCAACAAACTAGAGACATAGCTATTGCCATGGACAAGGAGTGTAAGAAGCTTTCAATGAAAGTAGCAATACTTGAGAAAGTTCTTAGTGAGCTTAAGACCACTCATGAGAGTCTAGTGGAAGACCATGAGGATCTTGGTAAGGCTCATTCCAAGCTTGAAAAGGCTCACTCATTGCTATTTGAGCAACAAGCAAAGAAGGAGATTATTGTATCATGTGATATAGGTGTTACATGTGATATAATTGATGAATCTTTTTATGAACCTATCATCATGTCAAATGCTAACCTTTCTTGTAGCTCTTCATCCACCAACACCGACTGTACCTTCACTACTAGTGATGGTTTCACTTGTGATGCCTCACTAATGGTTGAGAATGAGACTCTCAAGAATGAGGTGGATGAGCTCACTCACGCCCTAGACAAGGCCTATGGTGGTGAGGCCCGCTTTCTTAAGTGCTTGGGTAGACAAAGGTTCTCTCTTAACAAAGAGGGATTGGGCTACACCCCCAAGAAAGGCAAGTCGGCCTTTGCAACTCCAAAGCCTAGCTTTGTGAAGGGCAATGGTCGGTTTTGCAATAGATGCAAGCAAGTTGGGCACTTAGAGCATAATTGCAATAAAAAGAACCGAAGCAAGAAATTTGTTAATGCTATACCTTTTGATTCTTGCTATGTGCTTACCAAGGGTGTGAAGGGTGTGAAAGCTAAGTTTATTGGTACACCCATTGTTGGCCCAAAGAAGAAGGCTATTTGGGTACCAAAGAGCTTAGTTACTAACCTACAAGGACCCAAGCAAAAATGGGTACCTAAGCTTCATTGATTTGCTTGTAGGTCAATTACAAAAGCCGGAGGAAGGCATTGGATTATTGATAGTGGGTGCACTCAACACATGACCGGTATATCAAGAATGTTTGACTCAATCAATGACAATAGTAGTGGTGTTGATTCTATCACTTTTGGCAATAACAAGAAAGGCAAGGTTATTGGCTTGGGCAAGATTGCAATATCAAATGACTTGAGTATCTCCAATGTGTTGCTAGTTGAAAGCTTGGATTTCAATCTTCTATCCATGGCACAAATATGTGATCTTGGTTACAAATGTATCTTTGGGGTTGATAATGTGGAAGTCATTAGTATGGATGGTTCAAATGTGGCATTCAAGGGATTTAGATATGAGAATCTCTACCTAGTTAACTTCAATGCTAGAGAAACTTCTTTGACAACTTGCTTAATCTCCAAATCAAGCATGGGTTGGCTTTGGCATAGAAGGCTTGGTCATGTTGGCATGAAACAATTGAAAAAGCTTACAACTCACAATCTTGTCAATGGTTTGAAAGATGTTGAATTTGAGAAGAATAAGCTTTGTAGTGCATGTCAAGCTAGGAAGCAAGTTGGAAGCTCACATCCAAAGAAGAGTACAATGAGCACATGCAAAGCATTTGATTTGATGCACATGGATCTATTTGGCCCAACAACATACTCAAGCATAGGTGGTAATAAGTATGGTTTTGTCATAGTGGATGACTTCACAAGATTCACATGGGTATTCTTTCTTAGTGACAAAAGCGAAGTGTTTGACATCTTCAAGACCTTTCTCACTAGAGTTCACAATGAGTTTGAGATTAGAATCAAGAAAGTGAGAAGTGACAATGGAAGTGAGTTCAAGAATACAAGAATTGAAGAACTTTGTGATCACTATGGCATTGGACATCAATTCTCGGCCAAGTACACTCCACAATCAAATGGCCTAGTTAAGAGAAAGAATAGAACATTATTTGATATGGCTAGATCAATGCTTCATGAGTACATTATGAGTTAATCATTTTGGGATGAAGCAATCAATACCACTTGCTACTACATCAATAGACTATATTGTCATCCATTGCTAGAGAAGACCCCATATGAACTACTTCATGGAAGAAAGCCTAATATTTCTTACTTTAGGGTGTTTGGTTGCAAATGTTATATCTTGAAGAAGGGCACTAGATTGGGAAAGTTTGACAAGAGATGTGATGAGGGGTTCCTACTTGGTTATTCAACTACAAGCAAAGCTTATAGAGTTTGGAACAATTCAAGTGGCATTCTAGAAGAAGTCCATGATGTGCAATTTGATGAAACCAATGGGTCACAAGATGAAGAAGAGAATCTAGATGATGTTGGTGGAACTCTATTGGTGGAAGCAATGAAGAATATGGACATTGGAGATATTAGAGCAAAGCAAGTAATTGATATTCAAGATGATGATAAAGATCAAGTGCTCAATTCTCCATTCAAGCTAGCTAGCGACTCTCAAGTGCAAGATCATGGTGCTAGTTCATCTCATCGAGATACATCAAGTGATTAACCAAGCTCAAGCAATCAAGTGCAAGTACTCCAACCACAACATGTTGCAAGAGATCACCCCATTGATAGTGTTATTGGTGATATTAGAAGTGGTGTGCAAACAAGATCAAGATTAGCCATGTTTTGTGAGCATGCATCATTTGTGTCAACCATAGAACCAAAGAAAATAGAAGAAGCTTTGACGGATGCCGATTGGATCATGGCTATGCAAGAAGAACTTAATAATTTCACAAGAAATGATGTTTGGGAATTGGTAGAAAGGCCAAATGACTACAATGTGATTGGAACCAAGTGGGTGTTCAAAAACAAGCAAGATCAAGATGGCATTGTGGTGAGAAACAAAGCAAGACTAGTTGCTCAAGGTTACACTCAAGTAGAAGGTCTTGACTATGATGAGACATATGCTCCCGTGGCAAGATTGGAGGCAATAAGGATTCTATTGGCTTATGCTTGTGCACACAACATCAAACTATATCAAATGGATGTCAAAAGTCCATTTCTCAATGGAATCATCAATGAGTTAGTCTTTGTTGAGCAACCTCCTGAATTTGAAGATGACAAGAAACTCAACCATGTGTAGAAGTTGAAGAAGGCTTTATATGGCTTAAAACAAGCACCTAGAGCATGGTATGAGAGGCTAAGGGATTTCCTTCTCTCTAAGGGATTCAAGATGGGCAAGTTTGATACAACTCTATTCACCAAGAAGATTGAGAATGATCTATTCATAGTGCAAATATATGTTGATGACATCATCTTTGGATCAACCGATCAAGCTTATTGTGAAGAATTTGGTGCTATGATGGCCAAAGAGTTTGAAATGTCTATGATTGATGAACTTAGCTACTTCCTTGGTCTCCAAGTCAAGCAATTGAAGAATGGTACATTTGTGAGTCAAGGGAAATACATAAGGGACATGTTGAAGAAGTTTGGAATGCAAGATGCAAAGCCAATTTCAACTCCAATGGGTACAAATGGCAATTTGGATAGTGATCTTGATGGCAAAATGGTGAATCAAAAGGAATATTGGTCTTTGATTGGAAGTCTACTCTATGTCACCGCATCAAGGCCGGATGTCATGTTTAGTGTTTGTATGTGTGCTAGATATCAAGCCTCACCTAGAGAGAGTCATCTCACGGCCGCAAAGAGAATATTGAGGTACTTGAAGCAAACAAGAGATGTTGGACTATGGTATCCCAAGGGGTCAAAGTTTGAATTGATTGGATATTCGGACTCTGACTATGGGGGTTGCAAGATCAATAGAAAAAGCACAAGTGGCACATGTCAATTACTTGGAAGATCACTTGTGTCATGGTCCTCAAAGAAATAAAATAGTGTGGCAATCTCTACCGCCGAAGCCGAATATGTGAGTGCGAGGAGTTGTTGTGCACAATTGCTATGGATGAAATCAACTTTGAAGGATTATGGCCTCAACTTCAAGAATGTGCCATTGCTATGTGATAATAAAAGTGCAATCAAGATGACATAAAACCCGGTTCAACATGGAAGAACAAAGCATATTGACATAAGACATCATTTCATTAGAGATCATCAACAAAAGGGAGATATTGCCATTGAAAGTGTTGGCACCGATGATCAACTTGCCGATATTCTCACCAAGCCACTTGATGAAAAGAGGTTTTGCAAGCTAAGGAATGAGTTGAACATTCTTGATTTCTCAAACATGAGTTGAATGCATCCCACCCACTTATTGACATGCCTCTCCTTCAACATTGCAAGGTAAAGTTGATTGACATGTCATTCATCCTATGCTAAGGACTTGCTAGAGCATGTAGACATAATAAGTGGTATGCATGAGCATTCATGATAAATCAAATGAATTTGATGGATATATGTTACAACTATTGCTTCTATGCTTGTTTTGATCTAGTGGTGGCATATGACATGTTTGTGAGCTTGCAAACCTAGTGTTGAATCTAGAAGATTTGCTATACGTGTTTAATTCAACATAGGCAAGATAACCCTTATTATGAGGTGTGAAGAAGCTTGTCTTTGGTTCAAATCGAATTAAATATCTTTGGCAAGTGTTCTAGGTTGAACCAAATTTGATAAATTTTAACCTACTCCATCAAACATTGTTTTTCTCTCCACAATTTGATCCCATTTTTGGGTAAGTTGTTGACAAGGGGGGAGAGAAAAAGATGATTCAACATGATAAAGGGGTAAATAAAATTTTGATGCACACAAGTAGGGGGAGCAAGCTCATAAACAAAGTTGTTGCATTTGTTTGTGCATTCTCATATGACTTGCTCATTGCACATGTATTTAAATTCAATATACATGCTTGTGTGGTGCAATGCTAGTATAGAACTTGAATGATGAAATGATCTACTAGCATGTATTGGAATAGTTTACTTGTGGTATCTAGACGTGCTTAAAGTTTTAGAAGTGGTCCAAAAACCTTTACATATAATGTCAATCTCATGGGGTTCTTGAGTTGTTATGGTTGTCTAGTTACTTCATGATGCTAAGGATGGTGTAAAAGGCAACTCCGATTGATATCACGCTTCAAAGGTCCATTTCTTACACCTTAGCATCATTTTGGTAGAATTACTCTCTCAACACTTCTATCTATGCATATGTGCAAAGCTTTCAATCCAAACTCTATGCACATATGTAGGGAGAGCTAATGCTACCAAAACCAAGCTTGTGATAATTGTCCAAACTTTACTTATGAGCAAAATGATTGGACAAGTATGACAAGTTCAAAACTTTTATTTTCAAAATCATCTTTGTGAGGGTTGTCATCAATTACCAAAAAGGGGAAGATTGAAAGTCCCTAGTTTGGTTTTGGCTAATTGATGAAACCTAGGACTAACCTTTGTATCTAAGTGAATGATTTAGATAAAGGTGGTCATTGAATATGAAACATGACATTGACTCATGTGACCAAGATGATGAAGACCAAGAAGATGCTTGGCTCGATGGACCGGTTGTGAAGGTGAAGGGCAAGTCGAGGCTTCGAAGCGAAGGACCATGCGATGGTGAAGCTTGAGCAAGACTTGGCGCCGATAGGCCTATGCAACGGTGAAGAGCAAGTGAAGTCAAGGTCGATGGATCGAGATGGTCATGTGATGATATGAAGTGGATCATATCTTTTGGAAAAACAAAATGGGCTCAAGGCAAAGGTATAACCATAGGGCCATTTTATTTTGCACTCAAGACACCATAGAGGGTGTGAGTGGTTTAGGATCGATAGCCAAACTATTAAGAGGGGAAGTCTTATTGGTTATTCGACGCACGAGTGCCACTAGGTGAATTCATGAAGTGCATTGCATGTAGGGCCTAGTGATCCAACTGGAAAACCTTCGAAAATGATTATGAAAATGCTAACACACGTGCACAAGGTGGTGATCACTTGTTGGTGTTGGCACATTTGCGAAGGTGATGGAGTTTGAGCGGTAGAAAGGGTTTGGGTTCCTCTCTCCCTCCTGCCGAGCTTTGCGAGCGTGGGATTCAGGCATTTTTGAGGACTTGAAATGCCTATTTTCCACTAGACTGGAAGTCAGAAAAGGAACAGAGGTCACAGGGGTGACCGGACGCTGCACCGGACACGGTCATGGTTTGACCGGACGCGTCCGGTCAGTTCAACGCGGCAGTCAGGCGCGCGGGAGTTAGGGTTTTGCACCGGCGCATCCGGTCACTCGCGAGACCGGCGCGTCCGGTCGGGCACCCAGAAGTGTAGCGCGTGGCGTAAAGCTGATCGGACGCGCGGCGTGTCCGGTCACACGTGATCGGACGCGTCCGGTCGTTGAGGGAGCTTACTGGACTCCAACCGGATGCTGGCACTGTCGCGTCCGGTCGTTGTCTAGAGCGTGTCCGGTCGTTGCTTCGCGGGCGCGCGGTGCTGTGCGATCGGCGCGTCCGGTCGTTTGAGCGGTGCATCCGGTCAATTGTGTTTGATCGTTGGCGCGCAGTGACCGTTGGAGGATCGAGCGGTCACGTTTGAATTCGGGAGAACACGTGGACGACGTAGGGCGATCGGACGCAGTGCGGCGCGTCCGGTAGTCCCGAAAAGCGCGCAGTAAAGGGGTACAACAGCTCTATTCATTTGGGATGCTTATAAATACTTGTTGGCCGGCCCTTGGGGAGGTCTCTCGTGATTTCTAACACTCTTGTGCATCCTTTGAGCTAGAGCTTCTCCCTCCCACTCATCTCTCTTGCTTGATTGCAAATCAAAAGTGAGATTGAGTGATCCCAAAGTGCATTGCATAGCTTGGGGGCATCTAGTGGCATTTGTGGGTGGTATAGCCAGTGGATTTATTGTTACTCTTGGAGAGTACCGCTCCTAGCCGGCTTGGAGATTGTTAGAGGTGTTGGCAAGAGAAGGAGATTGTTCTTGGCCACCTCTGGTTGATTGTAAGAGGTTCTTGTGCTTTCCTCGGTAGAGTGCCAAAAGCAACTCTATTACATTGCGCGTGTCATTGAGTTACCTCACTTGAGAGTGGTGTCTTGCGGTGCCTTGCGGGGCGTGCCTTGAGGGGCAAGTGACTTGAGGGTCACACCGAGAAACCATCTAAGTTTTGGTCGACACAACCGGTGACGTAGCTTGTCGGTGCACAAGTGAACACCGGGTGAACAAAAATATTGTGTCTCTTGTCTCCCGGTGATTGGTCTTCATATTGTGTTGTTGTCAATATTGATTGATTGTATATCATCTTGGTGATTGGCAACATCTTCACTCCACCGTCGGTATAAGATTCACAATCCTCTCTCTTGATTTATATTTACTAGATTATCTTGTGTAGCTCTAGTGGTAGCCCTTGCTAGTAGTTATTAGCTTGCTCACTAGTGTAAGTTTAGTGACTTAGCCCTTGTGTGAACTAGAGATCATAATCTACTAGACTTGTGGATAAGAGGCTTGCATCACAACCGTAGGCTAAGAAAAACTCGCTTTACGCCGTTTGTTATTCTAACAAGTTTGCTTAGTGACTCTTGTAGGATTTTTTATAGGATATTCACCCCCCTCTAGCCATCTTGGACCTTACACCTGGCCGGGTGGTCCTTGCAGAAGCTGCATCATATCCTTACCGAAGACCTTCCCCATGCCATCGAGGTGAGCCTTTCTTCTTTTTCATAAAGCCATTCCCCCTTCCTTTTCCATGTGGGACCCTGAAACTTGCTCCCTTTTTATTTTAGGAGTTGAAGGAGAGGTCCCGGGTCAAGGCTGAGCTCCTTTGCCAAGAAGAAGGTCTCCGGACTTAGCTAGTCCAGCAGAGGGAGTCCCTCGCTCAGGCAAACGAATTGCTGGCCAAGCGGAGCGGGGAAGCAGCGGATCTCCGCGTGTGTTGCTCCAACCTGAAGGAGGAGTTTGCCATGGCCCACAAGGAAGTCACCTCCCTGGCATAGAAGGCGCAAGGGTTGGAGCAGGGGCTCACTCAAGTAAGCACCGAGCGAGATGCCCTAAGTGCCGATGCAGATCGTGAGGCTGCCACTACACAAGGCCTCTGTTCCGAGCTGGCGTAGATGAAGACGGAGCTTGAGCTAAAAGCGGGCGCTGTGGCTCAGGCTGTTCAAATGGCTAGGGCAGCTTGTGTGGAGATTCTGCAATGGAAGCATAAATTGGAAGGTGATATTATTTCAACTTTATCCCTAGGTTTTAATTGCTGTTTCTAGCACTTATCTCCTTATCCCCTTTTACTTGGAGTAGGACTGGAGAAAGATGTAGCCGACGCCATGACGACCTCTACCATGCTACAGGTGGCCTTGGATGCCGAGACCAGGGAGCACACTACCTTGCAAAATGCGGCGGGGGCAGTCTGCGATGCTCTCGAACCTCTAGAAGGGAGGTAGTCGGGTACCTCTCTTTGGAGTCGCCTTACCTCCCTCTACAACGGCGCGCATGATCAGGTACGTGATGCCCTCCACACTGGTGTGCAGCGGACTCTGGTGGTGATGACCTCGCATTACGATGGTCTTGACCTCTAGAGCATCAGCGAGGGCTTCATCAACATGCCCAACTCTGACCTAGAGAAGCTGGTTGACGCGACTAAGACTCCTAGCGCCATCTTGGTGGCTCGGTTTGAGGATGAAGTCATCCCTCCTCCCCTTGACCTATGAAGAAGTCTGGGCCGTGGTGCCCATGTAATAAGTTAGTCTCTATTGGTGAAACAAGCGTGTGGCCTTTATGATGAAAACACTTGTAATTCACGTATGTTACTTTCTTTTGAGTTCCCATATTTGTGCATGCCTCTTGACATGTGGTCTGACCTTAGTGACTTAGTGTTTCTTAGGGGTGCCGTAGCCTTAGCAGCGTAGGTAGAGCCCAAACTATCATTCGTTCGATCTGAGGGGTTCCCACTTTGTTGTATTCGCACCACTAGGCACCTTGGAAAGAAAGTCGTGCGATCATTTTTCGCTTTGCCTTTTGAACCCTTGTTTCTCGTCCCATTCTTGGGTAAACTTCCGTGAAGCCTTTCCGGAGTGCGAGTCGTCCCTTAGGCGAAGAGTGGTGAGTGGAGGTGCCATAGCCTAGGGGCATAGGTGGTCTCACGGCTTGGCCAACCTTGACCTTAGTTCGTTCTCTTGCTCCTTTGGATTTCACGGTTCTTTTACCAAAGTATGGGAGGGAGCTTTAGGACGGAATCAAAAAGCGATTACAAAAGAAAAATCATTGGAAATTTGGGGGGTACCCCCCCACCTAGCCCTTAGGGAGGCTCGGCTCTATCAGTGGCAGGGTCGGGCCTCACTCTGATTGCGTGGTAAAGGAAAGATGCTTTTGACCCCGCTAGCGGGTTCGGATCGATTCTCGAAAGTGCGACAAGTAAAGAACGCTTCTTTATTGCTTTCGAGATAAAAGTATATACAAAGCTTGGGAGCTTAAGGGTAGAAGCGACGTAGTTGCTCGATGTTCCAAGCGTTGGTGAAGACATCACCCTTCTCGTTGGCCAGCTTATAGGTTCTGGGCTTTAGTACTTCGGCGACGATGAACGGGCCTTCCCATGGTGGTGTAAGCTTGTGGCGCCCTTTGTTGCACTGCCTTAGCCTTAGCACCAAATCTCCGACGCTAAAGGCTTGGCCTTGGATGCGCCGAGAATGATAGCACTGTAGGGCTTGCTGGTACTTGGCTGAATGTAGTAGCATGATGTCTCGGGCCTCGTCTAACTGATCTAGCACCTCTTCGTGAGTAGTCCGGTTGCCCTGTTCGTCGTAGGCTTTGATCCTTGGGGCGCCGTACTCAAGATCAGTTGGGAGGATGGCCTCGGACCCATAGACCATGAAAAATAGCGTTAGTCTCGTGGCGCGACTCAGGGTTGTTCTCAAACTCCAAATGACCGAGGGAAGCTTGGTGAGCCATCTTCTGCCGAACTTGTTCAACCGGTTAAAGATTCTTGGCTTTAGGCCCTGTAGGATCATGCCATTTGCACGTTCGGCTTGGCCATTTGTCTTTGGATGGGCCACTGCTAACTAGTCCACATGGATGTGGTGGTAGGAGCAAAAATCCAATAATTTTCTACTGGTGAATTGTGTGCCGTTGTCGGTGATGATGGAGTTAGGAACCCCGAACCAGTGGATGATGCCCGTGAAGAATAGCACCGCCTGCTCAGACTTGATTCTGGAGATAGGGTGAGCCTCGATCCAATTGGAAAACTTGTCTACAGTGATGAGCAGGTGCGTGTAGCCCCCGAGTGCCTTTCGTAGAGGCCTAACTAGGTCGAGACCCCACACGACAAAGGGCCATGTAATGGGAATCGTCTAGAGAGCTTATGCCAGGAGATGAGTTTGTCGTGCGTAGAATTGGCACCCCTCACAAGAACGTACGATCTCGGTGGTGTCGGCCATAGCTGTCGGCTAGTAGAAGCCCTGCCTGAAGGCGTTCCCGACCAGTGTTTTGTGGTGCTGCATGGTGGCCACAAGCCCCCGAGTGTATTTCCCGAAGCAATTGCCTCCCCTCCTTGGTGGGAATGCAACATTGTAGGATTCTCGAGGCACTGCGTTTGTACAGTTCCCTGCCTAGCAGCACGAACGACTTGGCCCATCACGCGAGCCACCATGCTTGTGTCTGATCTGAGGGAAGCACCCCCTGGACAAGATGTTCAAGGTATGGGATTCACCAATCTGGTTCATCGTCATGGTCGAGTCATTCTACGCCCATGACCTCAGGCTCGGGGGTCATGAGGGGATTGACCCCTTCAGGAGGATCCGATCCCAGCGTAGGCTTGGGCGGTTGGTCACCCTCTCGTTCTGGCTTCCCGTAGTCAACGAAGGGCTTATGGAGGTCGCTGGCGAAGACGTCTGGGGGAACCGTGGTTCAACCCGATGCGATCTTTGCTAGCGCATCTGCAGCCTATTGTATTTGCGTGCGATGTGATTGAGCTCGAGGCCATCGGACTTGTCCTCCAAATGCCACACCATCTTGCAATAGGCTTCCATTTTGGGGTCGTGGTAGCTCGACTCCTTCATCACTTGATCGACGATGAGCTGTGAGTCTCCTCAGACGTCAAGGCACTGGATTCCTAGCTTGGTGGCAATGTGGAGCCCGTTGACTAGGGCTTTGTATTCTGCTATATTGTTAGAGGTCGCAAAGTGGAGCCAGATCATGTAACGCATGCGAACTCCAAGAGGGGAGATGAAAATGAGACCAGCGCCGGTGCTAGTCTTCATCAGGGACCCGTCGAAGTACATCGTCCAACATTCAGCCTAGACCTAGGTCGGTGGTAGTTGGGACCTAGTCCACTCAGCCAGGAAGTCAGTGAGGATCTATGACTTGATTGCTTTTTGAGGCATATAGGTGAGACCATCGCCCATGAGCTCCATGGCCCACTTGGTGATCCTACCCATTGCTTCTCGGTTTTGGATTACCTCTCCCAGGGGGAAGGATGTGACCACATTCACCGGGTGGGACTCAAAGTAGTGTCACAGCTTCCGTCGAGCCAAGACCATGGCATAGAGTAGTTTCTAGATCTGTGGATACTAGGTCTTGGTCTCAAACAAGACTTAATGAAATAGACTAGTCGTTGGACTGGGAGTGCACGCCCCTCCTCTTGTCGCTCAACGACGATGGCCGTATTGACCACTTGGTTGGTCGTCACAACGTATAGCAAGAGGGGTTCCTTTTCTGAGGGGGCACGAGGATAGGAGCTTTGGAAACAGTGCCTTGAGTTTGTGAAGGTCCTCTTGGGCCTCGGGAGTCCAGGAGAAGTGTTCAGATTTCTTAAGGAGGCGGTACAGGGGCAGACCCTTTTCGCCGAGGCATGAAATGAAGCAGCTGAGGGATGCGAGGCACCCCATGAGCTTCTGTACCCCTTCAGGTTTTGAATCGGTGCCATGTTAGTGATGGCTAAATTTTTTTCCGGGCTGGCTTCGATGCCACGCATGGAGACGACGAACCCTAGAAGCATGCCTCGAGGTACACCAAAGATGCACTTCTTAGGGTTTAGCTTGATATTTTTCTCCCTGAGGCAACAAAATGTTGCGTCCAAGTTGGCAACAAGGTCGTTGGCCATTCTGGACTTGACAATGATATCATCTACGTACGCCTCAACGGTTCGCCTGATAAGATCCCCAAAAACTCTGAGCATGCATCGCTAGTACATGGCTCCCGTGTTTTTGAGGCTGAATGGCATGGTTACATAGCAATACGTGCCAAACAGAGTGATGAACAAGGTTGCAAGCTGATCGGACTCTTTCATCTTTATTTGGTGGTAGCTAGAATAAGCATCAAGGAAGGATGCTCACATCCTATGGTGGAATCTACTATTTGATCGATACGGGGCAACGGGAAAGGGTGCTTTGGACATGTCTTATTTAAACTGGTATAATCTACACACATTCTCCACTTCCTATTTTTATTCTTAACTAACATGAGATTGGCTAACCACTCAGGATGGAATACCTCCTTGATGAATCCAACCACCAAAAGTCTATGTACCTCCTCCCCGATGGCTCGACGTTTCTCCTCATCAAATCGGCGTAGCCGCTGCTTCACCGATTTGGAGCCAGCTCGGATGTCCAAGGAGTGCACGGTGACCTCCCTCGGAATGCCCGACATGTCCGAGGGACTCCACGCAAACATGTTAGTGTTAGCGCGAAGGAAGTCGACGAGCACTGCCTCCTATTTGGGGTTGAGTGCAGCGCTGACCTTGAGTGCCTTGCCATCAGGGTCATTGGGGCTGAGCGGGACAAGTTTAACTTCCTCCGCCGACTTGAAGCTGCTGCTGTGGCGCTTGGGGTTAGGGATCTCCTTGGAGAGCCTCTCCAAATCGGCAGCTAGTGCTGCTGACTCGAAGAGGGCCTCGGCGTACTCGGTGCAAGCCACGTCGCACTCGAAGGCGTGCTTGTACGCAGAGCCTACGGTGATGACGCCACTGGGCCGGGCATCTTTAGCTTGAGGTAGGTGTAGTTGGGGACGACCATGAACTTGGCGTAGCATGGTCGCCCCAAAATGGCGTGGTAGGTCCTACGGAACCCGATAACTTCAAAGGTGAGGGTTTCCCGTCTGAAATTAGGAGTCCCAAAGCAGACGGGCAGATCGATCTGTCCGAGAAGGGTGGCACGTTGTCCTGGCACAACACCATGGAATGGTGCAGCATCGGCTCACAGCCAAGACCTACTAATCCCCATGAGGTCAAGAGTCTTGAGATATAGAATGTTGAGGCCACTGCTGTAACACCTCTGGTGTTTAGCTCCATAATTGCATTGCATTTGCATGAGCATAAGCATGCATCATTTCATGTTATTTTATGTGGTTGCAACTAAAGTGGTTGTTTTCAGAATTTTGTTTGGTTCACATCATGTGACACTAGGAAGTTGGTGCAACTAAGGGGTAGAATAGCTAATTATATCTTACAACACCTTAATTATACTTAAGGTCACTAATGGAGTAAGGTTCATGTTGACCAAAATCACTAAAATGCCCTCCAAGGTGTGGTTGACCAGCATTTAGCCCTAGGGTGTCTTAGTTTGACCAATTAAAAATTCTAGCTTAGAGACCTTGCATGGAGGAGCACCCTTAAGCAAAGTTGTAGGGAATTTTATGGGGAACAAAAGTCTCAATATGACCATCTCATGAAACTGGCCAGAACATGCTCAAAAATGGCCCACAAGTCAGCTAGAGGGGCTGTCTCAACACTTAGAATTTTTTCTAAGTCTCAAAAGTGTCCCTCCAGTTTTACAGTGACCTACTTTGGAAGCTTGTAGTTTGCAAACCAGACCAAACCAGCTCCAACTCATGTTGACACTTTTGTAGTACTCACTTAGCTCTACAACATTGTCAACATCACCATCACCTAGTTCTTAATGGTTTAGGAGATATGGTGTCTAGAAAATCGGGTTTCAGTCGGCTTAATGACTGAAACTACGTTTCAGTTTCGAAGTGCACCACTTTGGAGCTCTGTAGTTTCAAATCCAGGCCGAACCAATCCTAGTCCCAATTGGCAATTTTGTAGCCCTCATGTAGCTCTACATAATTGCTATAATCACCTTCGACTAAATCAAGCTGGTTTAGGAGATTTTCTTCGATGAATTCGCGCTGTCAGTCGAACGATGACGGCCTCCATTCAGTCAATGGCATCGCCATTCAGTTGGACAGCCGACCCGTGTCGTGGCGCTCGGGCAGAGACCGGTGGCCGCGTGGCGTGCGCGTCCTGCCATCGCCTCCACGTCGCGAGCCCAGGCGTGAGTTTGAACACCGAGCGGACACCTCCACCCCCTCACTCGCGCTCACTCTCTTCTCCCTTCCTCTCGCTCTGACCGGGGTCACCGAGGCAGGAATCAGAGACGCCATTGCCGCCGTAGCCTTCTCCTTGCTCGTGCGTGCTCACCACCGCACCACCGCTCACCAGATCACGTCCTCCACTCCGCCACACCGCCCTGCACCTCCTCGGCCAGTCGGTGGCTTTGATTGAGCCCGAGGTGAGCCGCATTTGCCACCTCCGCCCGTTCCCAAAGATCACCGGAGCTCCGCCATGTTAGGGTCACCGTGGCCAGCACCACACCGTAGTCCTCCGCCTTCCCTCGCTCGCGTTCCCTCCTTCCTATCACACATGTGTGCTCGGGTGAAGATGCTACCGCCAGCATCGGGTTGGTCAGGCCGGAACAAGACCACGCACGGCCGTGCCATGGCTGCGGGCCAGGTGCTCACTCGGTCAAGCGGCTTTGCTCCACCCCCGTCTAAGTGAGTGGTCGCGAGAGGTCCGCTAGGGTTCCAAGAAGGTGGTGCACCCTTCGATCGGTCGTGCGACGGCCAGGACTCGCCGGCGTACCGCCAGGCGCCATGGCCGTCCGCCATCGCCGTCGGCATAGGTGCTATGGTGCAGCAGCTTTGGGGAAAATGGTTGGCCTCGGTGCGGTTAGGTCTGGGCAAGCCACCGGAGTACTCGGTTTGGGCGGAGGAGCCGCCGGCGGCGAGAAATCGCTCGCCGGAGCTCACGGCCGCCGCTCCCCTGCCCTCTGTCCTTGACCGTGGGGGACCGCCTGTCAGTGTCGCACGTGGGCGGGAGCCCGAGCGGGCCACGCACGCGCGTCGTGGGCTGTGTCTGTTCCCGGGCCGGCCCAGTTTCAAATGAGATTTATTTCATTTTCTTTATTCTGTCACAGCTTTAAGTAAGATTTGGGAAAATGTATATCTAGGGTTTTACTTGTTCAAAAATTGTGAAGTAAATTTTGTTAGACCCTGCATGATGTGTAGTATTTTAGAAAAATATAAATCTGCTATGTGATGTTTAGTTTTTAGGAGAATTAAATAGATCTTTCAAATGTGTTGGGAAATGAAGGCAAATTTGTTAAATGTATAACTTGAGCTGTAGTATTCTAAAAATTATGAATTTTGGTGGGTAGGCTAATTTATACCTTCTCTAGCTTTGGAAAAATTTGGGCAGTAGTGCTTAAGTACTTTTGAAGTTATAATGCTATCTTATTATTTTAGGAAATACTTAAATGAATTTTAGTAATTTTTCTACATGTGCAATGTTCTTATAACTTTTTGGAGAATGTCTTGGTACCCTAAAGTGTCCAAGAAAATTATGAAATCTGTTGTTTGATACTTTTTAATATGATTTGTTAATTATACAAAAATCAGCTTTTTTGGGCTTGTGAATTTTGTTTAGGGAGTTTCTGTAAATAATTTTAGTTCAAAATTTTACAGTGGTCTCTTTTTGGTTTATAGAGTCTCCTGCAATTTTTGTAGAATTTTAGGAACAGTTTACATATATATTTAAAATCTCACTTAATTAATTAAGTAAATTAATAAATGAGTACAAATAAATATTCTAGGTGGGCACACCTTACTTTCTGGTGTTTTTGTGACCTATGTGAACTTGTGGTAACATTAGTTTGGTCTTAAGGGATGTTTGCCACATCAATAAATATTTAATCTT
The DNA here is from genome assembly GCA_038087645.1 of Saccharum hybrid cultivar R570. Taxonomy (NCBI): domain Eukaryota; kingdom Viridiplantae; phylum Streptophyta; class Magnoliopsida; order Poales; family Poaceae; genus Saccharum; species Saccharum hybrid cultivar. Next base: position 1,520,078 of record JAQSUU010000704.1, on the reverse strand, counting down.
TGTAATTCCAGGTTTTCTGGATAGCTGGTAGTATTTCTAGGTTTGACCTTTGATAAAGGTAGTTGCTGGAAAACTTGTAAATACCAAAGTTGTAGTAAGCTTGATAAACTAGCTGGTGTAAAAATTTGAGAGCATTTGACTTAGTAGTTTGGGAGTTATTGCCGTTTAAAGTGACAGTCCAGAATTTGCTACTCTCTGTTTAGAGGGGACAGATTCTGGAACTTGGGAAATTCGACATGGAAAACTTAGGAATTTAGGGTTGAGGTCTGAAAATGATTTGTAGGGCATTTCATAAGATTTCCATATTGTCTTAGATCATATCTTTTGGAGTTAGGAATCTTCAGTTATGTTAGAAATAGTTAGCTGCTATCTAGGATGTCTTACTGTGATATTTTGGGTGTTGGATGTGGTGACCTAAGTAATGTTACTCTTATGATTGTTAGGTGTTAGGGCCTTAACCGAAGATGAACAGCTATACCTTAGGTTGAGTAGATTAGGTGAGTACTTCTCTACCGGAGAGGAAATTTGCACTTAATAATTGAAGTGATTTGAATAGAGCTTTAAGAGTGTTGTAATGCATTTCATTCCGAGCATGCTGCATCTTTCTTTATGCATCCATGAGATTTATTATGCACTCATGCAATAGGTGTTCCAGAGGGGGTAACGCTCCTCGAGTTCGAGCAAGTGATACCGGAGGAAGTCCAAGACCAGCCGGAGCAACCAGAGGAACCAACCGGCGGAGAAGTTCCCGCAGAAGACCTGCCTGAGTGCCCTGACCACCGACCATCGACCTTTCTAAAAGGCAAGCCCCGGTGCATGCTGAACACATTATTTTATAAATCTATCTTGAGTACTTTTAATTGTTTAATGCATTAAGTTGTAGGAGTTGTATGAAAATAATTGTTGCATTATACCTATCCTTGCCCAGATATCGTACTTAAATCCTAATTTAGGTTTGGGCACGTATCAATGCTTAGCCCTGCTTAGTACGGTAGAAGTCGGGTGATTTCCGGTCATCCGCGAGATGTAGGAAGGAGTCACGAGTGGCTTTATGGCTATCATGGATGGAACCATGCTTTAAAATGAAATTGAGACCGGGCGGGAGTTCGATAGTACAGCCGCAAAGACACTTCACGTCTCGGGTGTGGAGCTATGCCCGTCTGAGTCGTTTAAGGACCGATTCGCTGTACGTCCTTGAGTCATGTTGAACGCAGTCTAACACTTAGTTGGCCGGATAAGTCGTTCTGACCACGAAGCCGAGTAATGTGATTTAGGCTGGGAATCGAATGGTAGGTTGCTTCTTGGAGGAGAGAAAGGATGTGCTTGAGGACATTGGCGTGAGACCAAGGGGGGTTAGAGTCCCTATCACCTGGCAGAGTGTCGCCCTTGGGGTCGCGACATCATTCGGACCCACGATTCCTGAATCATATGAAAAGGTGGCTTGTGCGACCCTAGCAGGGGCCTACATGGTGAGTGTTAGAAATACCCCTCCAGCTGGATAGGAATTCGATTCGAATTGTCGTCGCTCCCGGTTAGTGAGCACTTGACTTGAGCAGCGGCAACGTAGATCTCATTAAATGAACAGGTGGTTAAGGGAATAATACAATGTTGCCACAATTCATACCGCTCTGGATATAATGTTGATAATTGTTTGATTATAATCAAGTGCATGCTTAGTATAGGTGCTAAGATAGATGACAGGTAAATGCTAATAAGAACTGCTAGTACAGGTTATAAGAGTTTCAATTACTTATGCCTTTATGCAAAATGTGATGTCAGCTAGCCTCTTGTGTAAGCCTTGCATAATCCTTGGTGTCATCTTATTTCTGGTTTTTGACGGGTAAGTCTAGCTGAGTATATTCCAGTACTCAGGGTTTATTCCCTCCTGTTGCAGATGATATGCTCTATCAAGGCTTCTGCAAAACTTGTCTCCACCCTGCGGGTGACGAAGACTAGATCACTAGGGCGTGATCATCTTTTATGTACTTTTCTAATGCTTTTGCGGGTTGTTGATCAACAAGACTGGCAGTAGTTAAACAACTGGTGTGTGTATGCTTCCGCTACTTTATAAACTTGGTTTGTAATAATTGCGACTCCGTGTGTGTAAACTTATTTCGGAACTACTTGTGAAATGTAACGTATGATGTTGTATGTTGAATGATGTGATCTTGGTTGTAAGCAAGTTGGTTTGAAATCCTTCGTGGTTTCGATTGACTACCGGGATTATATGGGCTCAAGTTTAAAAATTTGAGCGCTTCGGTGCTTGTTTTTGTACTTGTGCTCTTATGATTTGGTCGGTTCTGTTACAACTGCCCCCGTCCATCAGGACTTTAGTGAGTCAGGTGCTGCCAATGACAGGGTCGACGACGAGTGGGTAGTGCCCCGGGCTCGGGATGTAACTCGGGTGATCGTCTTTGTTGACGGTCCTTAACGCCAACATTATACCTTCAATTAATGCACAATATAATGGCAAAAGCATTATTAGTGCATGGTTGTAGGACTTTATTCTAACAAGTTCCACGAGTCATGTTGTTCTCACTTGTTTTGCAGATTATCAATATTTTACTACATAAAAATATCTCAAGTAATGAATTAGAGCACATCATTGTGAAGAGCTCGTCGAGGCGATCAAAACGGACATATCATTTGCTCTATTTGGAGTTCCAGAGAGAAAGTCCCTAATGGATACAACTCAGAAGATTCAAGAAGACTCCAAAACCATCACCAAGCAAGAGTTTTAGGGACTAACATAACAATTTCCACATCTTTGGTGAATTATGAATTTTCAGGGATAAAAATAGAATAAGCCGAGAAGGAGTAGGAGTCAAGAAACCGAACCAAATCAAGTTGGAATTCTATGGAAATTGACAGGAAGGTTCTAGAGGACATAAGAAGACACGAGAACAAAGTGGAAGCCTAGAGGTTAACAAGTGGGGCCGGTTGGCCCCACATGTTAGGCCGGCCATCCTGGGTCCACCTCCAAGTGAGACCAGCTTCGCGCGATGGTCTCCAACCGACCTCTAGGATGCATCTTGACCACTGTTTCATGTCGGTTTGATCCGAGGGCTACGGTTCACCCCACCGGGCTATATAAGCAGGGGCAGACCTCCCCCCTCAGGCATCTCCATCTTCATTAGCTACATATAGAGCAAAAGCTAGGGTTTCACCCCTCCATCTAAGTAGAAGTAGAGATCCCTCTAGATGATTGTCTAGTTCTAGTTCTTCTAGTTCTAGTTCATCTAGTTGTAAACTAGATGAATAGGGAGACAGGAGAGGAGAGAGCTGAGGAGGAGCCAAATCTGTCAAATCTTCCTCGACATTATACTTCTGCAGCATCTGGTTCATCTTGAGCAATCTCTAGGTTCTTCATTATTTATTTCTAAGTATTTTTTTTCAGTTCTTGCTTTATTATATTTACTGGATCTCTGGTCGTATTGAGTGCTCTAGTTATTCTAGATAATTAGAGTAGTAAGCGCTAGTGTAGATGTGGTGTCTAGACTAGGGTTTACCTGAGTTTGCGCCCAATCCCACGGTTAGTTGTGGTAGCCCACAGAGGTGACAGCTTTGTCTGGTCTTTGTAATCCACCACGTTCAGGTTGGTGTTTCGTAGAGCTTTTAGGCAGCCTTCCCCCGACTACTTCCTTCCCAATCTTTTTCGAGAGTCAGAAAGGTACTGTTGCTCTGAAGTAGGTAAAATAGAGTAAGCCTTCGACAAGATAGAACCACTTAGAAAACCCTAAAAACCCTTTCTACCCTATAATTACCCTTTCCTTGGACGTTCCTAATTCTTCTAGTACACTTCACGTTCCCCGTGGAAATCAATACTATGGAATACTCCCGGGCGAAAGCTACATCGGTATCCGTGCGCTTGCGGATCTTTTCTTGTTCGCATTTAAAATATCCAACAAGCTTTCTGGCACCATTGCCGGGGAACGGTAGCTGTTCTAGAATCGAACCAAGTTCGTCCAAGTTTTCTTTTTCATTTTTACCACCTTTTTATTTTTACCTTTTTGTCACCAATACCATCCTTGACCCCTATGACTCCCCCTATGCTCTTCCTCCTAAGACTCATGGTGATCCTAGAAATCCACCAAGATATCCAACGTATAGGAATCATCTAGACCATAAGAAGGATCGAGAAGAGCAACATTAATGGCTTAAGAGCATTAGAAACCTATGTGCTATTGCCATTGACTGTGTGGATGAGGCCTTATATGAGACCAGTTTGAGAGGCAATCCAAGAGAAATTTTAGACATTTATGGTGAATCATCCTTAGAAGCTGGAAATGATGGAGACTTTAATGAGCAAGGAAGCTACTTCATAAAGACCTCATCAAATCCTTGCTCATATGAGATATCTCCTGATTCACTTAGTCTCTCTCTAACATTGCCACACACGAGATCTTCAACCCCCTCATACTCCTTGTTCCTAAGAATTTTAAAAGGGTGGTTGTAGATGCATAAACAAGATCTATAATCAAAGCACTCACTCCATGGAAGAAGGTGAACAAATCTCCACCAAGCCCCTTCAAGACAAAGACCATCATGGAGAAATTCTCAAGACAATGAGGGGAGCACAAGGACCGATAAGAATGTCAAGATTAGGAGAACAAAAAGATGGTGAAGACAAGCCATTCATGTGCAGAACCAGCTGGGCAAGAGATGCTTCCACAGGGTGGTTTAGTACCATCACTCTTCAATGACAAAGGTAACATCTTGAGGACACACTTTGAGCAAAACATGGAGTTGGTCAACTCCTAAATTCTACAAGTGAAGGTCCTGCATCTACAAGGAAGATGCTGCCAGCTTCCATAATTAATGCTTCACTTCAACTTGTTGGATGAAAGGAAGAACATGGCTGACACCATATCAAGAAGTGCGGTCTTCAAGGTCTCCTTCTTGGGATCAAAATGATGCACCTAAGAAATAAACATGGTGAGAAGTCCTGTTCAGAGGACTTAAAACAATGAACCCTCGCTGGGAGGTAAAATTGGTAGTTATCCATATTTATCTTTTCTGCATAATTATTTTCCTTTAGCATATTTACTTTTCTGCATTAGCATTGCATATATATATATATATATATTATTTGTTGCATCATAAATCCTAAAGCCCCATGTGGATAATTTTGTGGTGTGTAAAAAACCCATTGGAATATTCACCGTGGTGGCATAAAAATAAAAATAAATATGCATACATTCATCCTATTGCATTTTCTTTTGCATCATAGAAAATATAAAAATACAAAAATATTGAGAAAGAAATCCCACTGAAACTCTGCCTAGAAGAAAAGCTTTGGACAACTGAGGCTTAAGTGGCCAAACCACTAATGCTTTACATATTTCATAAGTTTTGTTGTCTATTTGAGTTTCATAGGATTTGAAGGACCGAAAAGAGCTGACAAGCAAGTGGATGCTCTATCCATTGTTGAAGCACTGTCTCATCAGTCATCAACATCAATCAATGTTCTGACAGAAGACGTACATCTCCACTGCCAGTCTGCTACATTGCAAGATCGAATGACTACGTCAACATTTAGCTTGGGGGAAGGCACCCCCGTGTATTCCAGGTAAGTATCCTTACCCCCTTAAAGTTTTCTTTTTATAAATAAACTCAAAAAGAAAGAAAAAAAATAGTGAGCACATGAAGGTTCACACTTATATAATCATGGTCAGGAGACATACTTTTTCATATTTATGGATTTTTATTGTGTCTACTTTATCTAGTTGAGTATTTGTTTTATATTGTGCTATTTCGTAATAATGTGTGTTAGTTAGAGTGTGTCAAGTTTGCTTGAATTAGTTTGTGAATAGAGAGCACTCAGATTAATCTCTGTTATGGAAATGATGAATAGTTGCTCTACCGTAATTCCTTTCAAGTGCCTAGTTTTCAACCTTGAACTCTCCCGAGTATTGGAAATGATTGTTTTGACCTAGGATTTACTCTGAACCTGAAACTTGTGGGTAGTGAATGCTTGATCTAAGTCTAGGTAGTTGACGGATATGATATGAGAAGGTTTAGTTGTTGTTTATCTTGTTCCTAGTGACACCTAAGTTCTAGAGATTTATCTTTTGAAAGACTTAAAAATTGCCACGTGATGAGTTTCTGTATGATGAGAGCTTTAATTCCTACCACAGCCATATATACATGCTTGCTAGAATAGGGAAACCTGCTCATAGGCTGCTTGCTTTGTGTTGAGTTTGGTCAACTCGTGTGAGACCCTTGTCGAGAGGATGGTCATGCTCCCAAGATCAAGATCAATTACACCCACATATATCCTGGTGCTCCTACCCTAGGAGTACGCAAAAACATGCCTTTCCACCCAAAAATCTATCTCCTACACTATGAGAAGATCCAAAAAGATTGTTAGGTTTCTAAATAAATGCTCCAAGATTGTGATTTATCTCTTCTCCAAGTTCATTGTATCCTAAGTAAGAGGCAGGAGATCCTTTGTAAAAAAAGAAAAGAAAGAAAAAGAAAAAAAAATAAAAAAGGAGAGAAGTCTATGATCTCTATGCCTAGAAGTTCATCATTGTCATCAAAGAAAGGAGAAAGAAGATATCCTAAGACCTCCACAATAAAGTTCTTCATAAATTCTTTAGTTGGAGGCAGTCTCTCCAGGAGCAAAGTAGAATTAGGTTAGCCACCAAATATTTCCATACACATGCACATATTGATCTAAGGGTATGGTCTCCCCTCTGAGGATCCTGGTTTTGACTAGGCAATACATGCAAGGTAAGTATGCTACATCCTTGAACCCCCCTTGGCTCCATATAAGCTTATTAGTTATAGGGTGAGAGAGAGGAGGCATGATGCTACTCTTCCTTATTCCAAAAATACCACATATTCTGAGTGAAAGAGAGAAGGCAAAACACCATCATTGCCTAGGAAAGGATCCAAAAATACCAAATATGAGAGACCAGAAAGGATCATACAAAAGGAATCTCTGAGTTTTATTTTGAAAATATACAAAAACTCTAGAATGAAGGTTGATCGAAGGACTCGAGACGCAGTGCTTTACTTGATTGTTCTGTCTTTCAACTACTCAAGACCCAAGTGAAGGCCAAAAGCTCCATAGTTGAAGGTAATGGGTAAGTTTGAAGTTAAAATGGTTTGCTCTAATCCAAAGGAGAATTCTTATTTGAACGCATGTGTACTTTTGAGGCGTGAAAGCATTGAAGCAACTCCTGATCCATTGTTGAGATTAGCTTTGCTCAGGGACTAGCAAAGGGTAAGCTTGGAGGAACTTATTGATGGTCACTAATGCTCATTTTTATCCATCAACTATTGCTTGATATGACATGATATGAACCACAAAGCATAGTTGTAGGGTTTGAAACTAACGAGTTCCACGAGTTTTGGTGAATCTATGTTTTACAGGGGTTAAACTGGAAAAGGACCAGAATCACCAAATATAAGTATCTCAAGTGATGAATTGGAGTACACCATTGCGAAGAGCTCATTAAGACACATGAAATAGAGTTTTGGTTCACCCAAATTGGAGTCCAGATGACAAAGTTACGCCTTCCAGAAGATTGCAAATGGGCTTCCACAGCAGTCCGAAGTAATTTTGGCATATCTCCCTCATCCAGACTCCGTTTTCAGTGATCTAGGACTCTATGGAAAGCTAACGAAGAGATCTATCGGCCCACCAAAAGAGTGGCCCACCTAGCTATTGACACTTCTTAACATCACTTGTGTTAGGTTGTCATCCCCAACATGACACCAAGAGTGTGGTTGTATTATACTCGTGCCATTTAACTAAATAAAGATATTATAGTATATATCCACAAGCGCACAGATAAATACACCCATTGTAGAATTTCACCCAGGTTTTCCTAAGTATCATTATTTATAATTTTACCAAGGAAAGAAAAATCGAAATGGGACTATATAAATAGTTACAATGGCAGTAGAGATATTCATTTGCACTTACTCAATAATAAATATCAAAACAACTAATCACTTGTCATGAAAGGGGTAAGACAAATAAGATAAATTGTAAATGATAATCATGGGTATTCCAGAGACAAGAGGGAGTTAACATTATTCAAGTCAAGTAGTCATGGAGATTAATTTAGAGATGTAAATCATAAGTATTTCTTATTCAATCATTCTATTAATCAATCTAGCTATACACAATCATCTATGATATAATCAGCATGTCATCTATGAATAAGGAACATTACTAAGAGAAAAGTCAAGAACAGAGTAATGATCTCTTCCCTGTAACCGCGTTCTACTAAGTTCTATACTCGAGGAGTGGACTACAAAGGACTCAATAGGAATGTCATGCCCGCGATCTACCACGTGGCCCGAAGCATAGAGTGCATTCGCAGATAAGCATAATCTAAGCACCACACCTACAATATGCCAGCCACTCAATCCTATCTAGAATTGGATCAAGCTTTCTATGAACATATTCATAAACTCTCTACTAATCATATTCATATCAATATGTAGAACAAGAAAAATCTCAAGAACAGAATAAAGTTGAAATATAGAAATATATTGAAGTAGCATAAAGTCGATTGATGATTACAATGAAATTACCAAGTCTCCGATGAACGATCTTGATCCCAAGCAGTTGCTTGCCTCTACTTGAATCAATCTAGACTAAACTCTAAACTTGAACTAGAACTCTAACTCTCTTTCTCTCTGGAAATCCTAACTTCTGGCCTTGCCTTCACAAATGAGGAAGAGATGATCTAATTCTTCAACTGATTCCTTGAGAGAAGATACTGGGGGCTGTTTATATAGCCCAGGGCATGGAACCGCAGCCCTTGGATCAAACCAACCTTGGTGTGGGGTTTAGATGCATCCTTAGAGGTGGTATAGGTAGTTTGCAAGAGAAGGAGCCGAGGCGGCACAGGGGAGGGCCGGTCGGCCTGGCCCTAGGGCCGGTCGGCCCCACCTGGCGGCGGGTTGGCTCATGTCGCCTCGTGGAGTCGGTTTAGGTCTTCTAGAATCCCTATCCATATTCGTGACGTGGAGATTAGGCCAACTGCATCAGTTTCTTCCTTTGGAAGGAGGATAGTTCTGTATTATGCAGCTTAGCCCCTGAAAAACACAGAATCACCAAAACTCATGGAATTTGTTAGTTAAAACCTCTAAACCTACTGTGGTGATCCTTTTTATCATTTATTCCTCTTATGTTGATGGTTGAAAATGATAGTTAATTACCGTCAACACATGTAAGGCCGATCGGCCTGCTCCGAGACCACCTGTCAGCACGCTTCGTCCGACGGCCTCCAACCGACCTCTACAACGCATCTCAACCATTGTTTCAAGTCGGTTTGATCTGAGGGTTGTGGTTCACCCCACTAGGCTATATAAGCAGAGGCAAACCCCCCTAGGCATCTCCATCATGATAATCACCTTCAAGAGAAAAGCTAGGGTTTGGGGAAGAGAGGTGTCCCTCGAATGGATGTCCTCTCAACTCCCAATTTAGAATAGATCTAGACTTCTAGATAGTAGAGAGATGGAGAGCGAGGGAGAAGTTCGGAGGAGGTGCTGGCCTGTCGGTGCCTCTTCAACAACTTGTACTTCGGTGGGATCGGGCTCTACGTGGGCTTGCTCCTGAGATGGCTTAGGCTCTAGCAATCAACTTCTGATTCAAGTAAGATTCATGTTTATATTATTCTTCTAGTTTGCGAGTCTCTTTTGAGCACTTTAATCTAGTCGACTAGGTTAGAGTATAATTCGTAGTGTAAGTGTGGCGCTTAGACTAGGGTTACTCGTAGATGCACCCTATATTTTGGATCGGTGGTAGATCGCGAAGGTGACAGCTTCATTGAGTCCTCTATAGTTCACCTCCCGTCTATAGGCCTAGCAGGATATATAATTACGTGGTAGATTTGTACTCTGTTTGCTGTCTTCCATAGTAATTCCCTAGTTGAATAGTAGAAGATGTGGACTACCTAAGTTAGAAGTAGAAACCTTGATCGAGTTATCCTCTCTATACTCCTACTATCAACCCCATACTAGATTGATCCTCTCCTATGTTTTAGTCTTGGTTTCACTTTAGTTGTTCCTACCTTATTTATATTTCCAACTCATTCACCTTTTCTGGTTAAGTTAGAACACATAGTTGACTCACACGTTTCCCTGTGGATATGATATTTAAAACCCTCTGGGTGAAAGCTACAATGGTATCCGTACGCTTGCGGATCTTTTCTGTTCACGTTAATAAATACCAACAGTTTCCCAAAAGGATGTGGCCGGTCAAGGCCATTCCCTAGGAGAGTTCGTTACGAGCCATGGACCTTTGGTCTCCTGGATGGGAGCCCTAGCCACGGCTGGTGATGAGTAAGGGTACTGGCCCCTCTGGGTAGGTGAACTCTGGGGTGCAACCCTAAGGGCAGTTTAGAGGGTGTGCCCGCCGTGGACTGCAGGGTCTAGATCTCTAGGCTAGAGGTTCAGGCCGTGACCGAAGGCGGACGTGGGCGCTAGCCCTTTGGCGCTAATGAACTTGATATGACCACGTCAACCAACAACATGTTACAACCTCCAAGTCAAGCTACACCAACACCAGTCCAAGTCTTTGATGGACCAATTACACGTAGTCGAGCCAAGAAGCTACAACAAGAGGTGCACGCGCTACTTTCTAAAAATCATTTTAATGTTAATGAGAATTATATACTGCCTAAGTCGTGCACATTGCTATTGCTTAGGTGCACCACGGAGGATGACAAGAAGACACCAAGGGTGAACCAAAGAGGAGGATCACGTTTGAGCCAGTCCCGTGTGACAGAACCATCAGAAAGAATCAGTCACAACGTTTTGCTCGCAAAAGCTATGAAGGCCCATGAGGACTTGTTGGAAAGCTTATCAAGTCTAGTTTCAAGCCCAAGTTCTCTCACTTGATTTGGATTCTCCAATGTTGAGATTCCACTGATTTAGTACAGACTGGTCAGCTAGTCAGCAGTCAGCCTGATGTCCAAGTTCCCATGCAAAACTATACCAATCTACAATATTTCGTGGTACATGCTGCACATGGTGTGAAAGGTTATCAAGTTAACTTTCCAACCCAACAAACCGCATGTCATTTGGAGTTTCCAAGATAGAGTTATTGCCAAAACACTGAAGACTGCGTTGAAGACCAGCAGCCACGCGAAAACTCTCCAGGAAGGCATCTCGAGGAGGCCCGTTCACATAGTGCGTCTTATATTTTTTCGTTTCGAGTTTTCACCTATCTAGCAGGGCTGTTGCTAGTATAAATACCTCCTAGACTCATTGTAATCTCAGACTTTTGATAATGGAATACAAACCCCCCCTTTTGTTCAGCTGTGTGCTAACAAATATTGAGAGAGATCTCTACCCCTTTGCTCTTGTGATTTCCTTTGCGGGATTTACAGAAGCGGCGGCTTCATCCGCTCCCAATTGGTGCTCCTACTCCCTTCGAGGTTTCCTCGATTGATTGTAGGCTGTGTTGGTTGGTTCTTTGAGAGTGTGGTTGGGCGAATCCTCGATTCAGGTTGCCGGTTAAAGACGGTGGTTGGCTTCGAGTTTTATTTGCCAGGTTGCACTAGTTATCGCTGCTTGCAGCAAGTTATCCGGCTGTTCTTCAGCTAGTTATCGGTGATCATCCTACGTCGTGAAGATCGGGACCCCTGAGCGTATCATCTGGTATCAAAGCTTTCGTTACCACGGTAGGATTTCTTTCCCTTAGCTACTTATATATTTTGTTTCGTCCTATCCACCAAAAAGCCTAAAAAATACATTGCTTTAGCCCTTTGTTTTAATCTGTTATTTTAGTGAGTTTTGTTAAGTTTCAGTTCATTAGAGTCTTTGTTTTAGTTGCTGATCATTATCCTTTGCGTGTCCTTTGAGCCTCTTTATATATCTGAAAATCCCTACAAAAAAAAATCTAAAAACTCATATCATGTCCTTCGCGTAAACTTTGATCCTATTATAGCTACCGGTTGTGTTTTGTTCTTATCTTAATTGTGCAAGTGTCTTAATCTGGTCTTTGTGTTTAGTTATAAAAAAAGTGTGTCAAAAAAAAAGAGAAGAAAGAAAAATAATAAAAAAAAAGAATAGAGAAAAACTGAGAAAGAAAGGTTGAAAGATCAGTAGGTTTATGTGCACAAGTGCTGAAAGTTTTCATATCAGGTAGTGCAACCAGTGTGCTATCCTTGTTTGGTGCAAAATTTTGGTTGGATTTGATTGCAACACTTGCATCCCAATCATACTCCTTGTTTGCATCAAATCTGAAATTTCCTTGCATGTGTGTGTGATCGATTTACATCTCATTCATATTCTGTGATCAGCACTAGGCAGAGAACTTCTAGTTTGGATTGTTACTTAATATTACAATAACTAGAATTTAGATTGCATTCCTTGTTTTATTCTCCACCAAGCTCCACATAAAAACCACCGTAATCTGTACTCTCTAGTCTTGTATTCGCCACGCCATCACTTTCAGTTACCACCACACATTTGTTTCTCTGTAATCCGCGGCAGGGAATTCATAAGAGCTTTGGTTGGTAAGAGAGGTGAGGTTGTGAGAGTTCTACATATTTTCCTATACCACATATAAGCTTGCTATTTTGCATATGCAATAACCATGACAGGCCGAAGATATACCAATCTTCCATTCTATGGAAGTAATGATCCGGAAGAATTTCTCGTTTGGGCAGAAGAAATGGAGATTGAACTTGAGGTTCAAGATTTTTCAGAAGCCAAGGAGATATCACGAGTTGTGCTTGAATTTGAAGATTATGCTCATGATTGGTGGAAACAATATCCACATAAGCATCTCATCAAGAATTGGGAAGATTTGAAGAAGGCCATGAGAAAAGAATTTGTTCCAAGGGAATATCGGCTGATTTTGCTTCGTCGTTTGCAACGTGTGAAGCAAGGTAGTAAATCTGTCCAAGCATATTATGATAAGCTGAATTCTTCCTTGCATCGTGCAAATGTTGTTGATGACATGAATGCAATGGAATATTTCGAGAGAGGTCTTAATGATAACATTGCTACTGCACTTGAGGGCAAATATTTTAGAAGTATGCAAGATCTTCTAAGTTGTGCAATTAGAGAGGAAAAGAAAGTTATAAAGGTGCAGCAAGGCAAGGTCACCCAGAACATTAGTTTGTGCCAAGATAAAAGTGTTAAGTTGCAGCCCAATATGTCCTCCATTGTTGGAAAGAAGCAATCATCAAGTCCATGCAAGAAGAGAGGACATGTTGTCCCAAAAGTTTCTTTAGTTGATTCTAGTACCAAGAGAAGTGAACATCAACAATTCAACTCCAAGAAGAACTTTGTTGTGCAGCAAGAAGAAGGCTCTATGTCCCAAATTGATATGGAAAATGGTGAGGTGTGTGACATTACAATGGATCATAGTGTTACACCATCTCTTGATGTTGTTGCTATTCCAAAGTGCCATTTACAATCTGAGGATGATGAGAATCAAGTTGCAAATGTTCCCATCAATGTTTGTCTTAGTTTTGAGCAAGATCAAGAAGAAAATTTTGCTGCACATGACACACAAAGTGAGGTAGCAGAAGCCACTATGCAAGTTGTAGAAGATCATCAGTTGAGTTGTAAAACTAGAGAAGATACTTCTCTGATCGAGGCTGATCCTTTGTGTGTTGAGTTGAGGGAACATGCTACAGTTCCACGCCATGGAAATCTAAAAAATTTTCATCAAGAAGCACTGCCACCATGTTTGAACACAAGTGCTGCAGATCTTAAAAGTTCTGAGTCTTATTCTAGTGCTAAAAGTGGAGAAGTTATATGCTCCAAATCTGTCCAGAAATTTTCTATGTCATCTGATGAAAAATCAGTACCCAATTATGACCAAGAGGTTGACAACACTCTGATTTTTGAAGGTGAATCTAATCTAAATTTGAAGGCCAATCAATGTTTCAGTTTGAGAGCTGAATGTGCGCACAAAGATGATGCCATTGTGCCATATATTGCAAGTAATAAATCTATCCAAGGTGAAGTTCATCATGATCTAATGGATCTGAAGTTTCGAACCAACATGGTTCCAAGCACAAATGTGGTGTCAAGATGTGTTGTACCATCAGCTGCATTATGTGATGAATTATTGGACAATGGTGCTGAAATTTTGTGCTCCCCCATGTCACAGAGTGTTGAGATTATTGAAGGAAAGATTAGTGCACATGATTCCACTTATACTAATGCTAGTCCGGCATCTTTGGAAGAGGTCAAAGATGATTATTTGGTTGCATCTATTGCTGTTCCAATGCCACAGAAAGTTCAGATTGAAGGCAATATTAGTGGGGATGAATCCACATCAGTAATTGAGAGATCATCATTGTTTGAAGAGGATAGACCTGATGGTGTTGCTGCCACCATTACTACCCCAATGGCAATCGATTACATCATGAATGATGGAAGATATTCATATGTTGCTCTAGAAGACATTGAAAATATTATGCATCAAATCCCTTGTGAGAATGAGTGCCACATAGCCAAATTGAGTGAGAGTGAAAACAAAAGTGAGTTGTCTGATTCCACCAAATGTGAGATTGAGAGTATCCACAATATGAGTGTGAGAGATACACCACACAAAAAGAGAGAGCTTTATTGCAAGGCATGCACGGATGATTTTAATACTAACCCACTAATGTCTACTCTTAGTGTTGTTTCTCCCAACATGCAGGTCTATAAAGAAGATTCAGAGGAGATGGCTGCTCAAAAGACCCCCAAACTTGGCCAGAGAAATGTGAGGGTTGCCACTATTGAGAACCAACTCTATGCTGTGCAAAACCTGAACCATGACAAGGAAAAAGGTAAAAGTTCAGAGATACAATGCATCATTCATGTACCATCACAAAATCTGAAAGGTAATGCAAACAATTTAGAACTGAATCTACAACATATATTGACCAGTAATTGTAATGACAAATTTGCTTCAACTGAAATTGAGTATACACAAAATCTTTGTGCTGATTTGATTGATCCACATGTTGATACAAGTGCTGAAATTTTGAAAGTTGACAAACATTGTTCAATCATGCATGACCATTGCTATACTTTGACTGAAATATATGATAATTTACATGTTGATAATGTGGGCCATGTGAAATTGATTAGTCATGCTGAATTCTTTAAAAGAATATCTCTTGCTGAATGTATGTTCTATGTCAAGCTTGATGAATTTGTTGATATTAATAAAATGGTTGAAAGCGTTCTTGATATATCATCTATGAAATCTTTGAATAATGCCTATTGCTGCAAGTTTACATTTAACATCATCGGACACTACATTATAAATAAATTTTATGTTTGTGCTCTTTGCATAACATGTCACAACATTGCTGAATTGAAGTTGAATAAAATGAGTTGTACATCTTGTGAACCATACTTTTCTTTATTTGAGATAAAAAGGTTGTTTAGAGCTTGCTATTCAGAACAATCAGTGTTATTTTCTTGTTCATATTCTCCACTGAAACAAAGAAATCTTGTGCAAATGTGTTTGGTTCATTCACCCAAAGTCTTTCCATATACATGTGGAACCATTGAGTATGAAAGGTACATTACTAAACCTTTGCATGAGTTGAGCATCAAGAATTATTGGAATACCAGACATGCTTCATTCACATCTATTGAAATGTTTGATTTTGCAAAGATAAAACATGATAACCTGAATCAAATGAGTGGTTTAAAAGAAATTTTTGTGCTTCCATTTTTAAAGTTAATTTCAGGTTCACAAAATCTGAGAAACTATTCATCTCATCGAAAAGGAAATAATGTGCATATGAATTATAAAGAAGATAATGAACAATCTTCAACAAGTAATCATAGCAATTGGCATATGCATCCACTCTCTATTTTCTTTAGACTATTTTCAGGAGAGCAAAAGCAGAGGACAAGTTTTTTTGAAGAGAGGAAGGATGATAGGATCATACCAAGGACCTCAACATTCACTCTTAATTCTAAGGATCCATTCAAGGTGAAAGCTAAACTTGATTCTAAATCCTTTTGGTTTCCACCTATAAGACTACTACTTGGTTTATATGATTACAGATTCAAACACATTGCTGTGATGGAAGAAGGAGATTGCAATAGAAACATAGCATCTACCCCTGCTGGCCTAGCACAATTTTTGGACTTCGACGGATTAGAGTCGAGGATGACTCTTTTTCAAGGGGGGGAGGATGATATGACCACGTCAACCAACAACATGTTACAACCTCCAAGTCAAGCTACACCAACACCAGTCCAAGTCTTTGATGGACCAATTACACGTAGTCGAGCCAAGAAGCTACAACAAGAGGTGCACGCGCTACTTTCTAAAAATTATTTTAATGTTAATGAGAATTATATACTGCCTAAGTCGTGCACATTGCTATTGCTTAGGTGCACCACGGAGGATGACAAGAAGACACCAAGGGTGAACCAAAGAGGAGGATCACGTTTGAGCCAGTCCCGTGTGACAGAACCATCAGAAAGAATCAGTCACAACGTTTTGCTCGCAAAAGCTATGAAGGCCCATGAGGACTTGTTGGAAAGCTTATCAAGTCTAGTTTCAAGCCCAAGTTCTCTCACTTGATTTGGATTCTCCAATGTTGAGATTCGACTGATTTAGTACAGACTGGTCAGCTAGTCAGCAGTCAGCCTGATGTCCATGTTCCCATGCAAAACTATACCAATCTACAATATTTCGTGGTACATGCTGCACATGGTGTGAAAGGTTATCAAGTTAACTTTCCAACCCAACAAACCGCATGTCATTTGGAGTTTCCAAGATAGAGTTATTGCCAAAACACTGAAGACTACGTTGAAGACCAGCAGCCACGCGAAAACTCTCCAGGAAGGCATCTCGAGGAGGCCCGTTCACATAGTGCGTCTTATATTTTTTTGTTTCGAGTTTTCACCTATCTAGCAGGGCTGTTGCTAGTATAAATACCTCCTAGACTCATTGTAATCTCAGACTTTTGATAATGGAATACAAACCCCCCTTTTGTTCAGCTGTGTGCTAACAAATATTGAGAGAGATCTCTACCCCTTTGCTCTTGTGATTTCCTTTGCGGGATTTACAGAAGCGGCGGCTTCATCCGCTCCCAATTGGTGCTCCTACTCCCTTCGAGGTTTCCTCGATTGATTGTAGGCTGTGTTGGTTGGTTCTTTGAGAGTGTGGTTGGGCGAATCCTCGATTCAGGTTGCCGGTTAAAGACGGTGGTTGGCTTCGAGTTTTATTTGCCAGGTTGCACTAGTTATCGCTGCTTGCAGCAAGTTATCCGGCTGTTCTTCAGCTAGTTATCGGTGATCATCCTACGTCGTGAAGATCGGGACCCCTGAGCGTATCAGAACTCGTAGTTTTTGTGGCAGATGTGGCCACTGTGGGCCATTCTACAAGTGAGTCCACCAGCGGTGCGAGGAGCCATCGCTTCCTTCTCAACAATCAAGAGTGCGCAACTGCCCCCTACATGGCATGACAACTGTTGGTGTTTTGTAAACTGGACTAGTAAATTTATACGATTGCAGCACTGCTCTAGGAAGACGATGGTAACCTCTAAAAGACACGAGGATTTATACTGGTTTAGGCTAGAGCCCTACGTCTAGTCTTAGAGATGATCGATTGCATATTCCTCGCTTGAATGCTCTGAAGTTCTTACAATGGGGTGCCAGAATGGTGGAAGAGGTAGAAAAACCTAAGCTAGGTGGTGGGCTACCTGAAGGGAAGCTCTAGGAGCCCCACTACTATGGGGAATGAATGAAATGGTAGAGGATGGATCCCTTGAAAGGGTGCTCTGGCTACCCTTATATAGAGTTTGAGGCCAGGGCACATACAAAGCAATAGGTTCTCCCGACCAAAGGGTCGTGTGCCTGAGGGAGGGCCTAGCTAACTTGGCTTGCAAGCTACGCCATCTCAGAGAGTATGCCTAGGCGTGGCTATAATCATGGTCTTATGGCCACGTCGTGGCATGGTGTGGTGTGGTGCTACTGTGCTGGTCGTGGTGGCACTATAGTCACAATGGTGGTTCGCTAGTCATCCTATGCGACATGGTCTCCGCCGTGGTCTTCGTCATCATCTCCTGATTTCCTGGGGCATCATACAGGAGTTGGTGGCCGCCCTGAGTCATTGATTGCCTTGTTATCTTGAAGAGTGGGGGGCCATGATCCCTATCATTGGGATCGTGGTTCTTGCCAGCCTGGATGGCCTTTGAGTTAAGGCCCTCGTCGTGGATCCCATCTCGTAGTGGGTAGGATCGTACTCTTGTCTCGTCGGGCCGTATTTGGCTGGTGGTCATCGTACCTATCATCACCGCTTTGGGCGGTATTGTCTTGTCTGTGTGGCATGGCATAAGAATGATGTCTGACCAGATCGAGGTGACTGTTGTCCCCTTGGTCCTTGCAGGGTTAGTGCGGCGTGCCTATTCTTATCTGGGTAGGCATGCTTGGCTAGGCTCAACCTCTCCCCGTTCCTTCCATAGGTCATGACGGAGGAGAGGTCATGTGCCTTTCTAGTGTCATGTGGCTAAGGCATGAAGAAGGGGGCGTGGCTGACCCAGCCTTGGCATCTGGCCTGGTTCACTTGGCTTAGCTGGGCCTCAGTCGTTCAGGCTTTTGCTAGCCAACATGTTGCGAGCCGCTTGGCCGGTTAACTAATCGGTGCCTTGAGACACCCTGGGGTTACAACCCCAACATCATGCATCTTTGAAAAGAAGTTGGAGCATTACATAGTCCAAAAAACATTCTATGATAAGCATAAGTTTCATGTGGACATGTAAAGGTGGTTTTTCTTTGGTCATTAGGATGGATTGGT
This sequence comes from Saccharum hybrid cultivar R570, assembly GCA_038087645.1. Classification (NCBI taxonomy): domain Eukaryota; kingdom Viridiplantae; phylum Streptophyta; class Magnoliopsida; order Poales; family Poaceae; genus Saccharum; species Saccharum hybrid cultivar. The sequence goes on along the minus strand of JAQSUU010000704.1, from coordinate 1,501,333 downwards.
ATCTGATTATAACCTGAATACCCATCAAGGAAATAGAAGAAAGAATGATTTGCTAGTTGTTCCAACATTTCATCAATGTAGGGCAATGGACAATGATCCTTCATTGTTGCCTTGTTAAGCTTTTAGTAGTCAATACAATCTGCCATCTTGTGATGGTTCTTTGTGGGATCAATTCATTCTTTTCATTTTTCATGACAGTCATGCCTCCCTTTTTAGGCATAACTTGCATGGGGCTCACCCACTCACTATTTGAAACGGGATAGATGATCCCTGTGTGTAAGAGTTTCAAAACTTCTTTCTTAACAACCTCTCTCATGGCATTATTAAGCCTACGCTATGGCTCCCTAGAAGGTATAGAATTTGGATATGTGGGGATGCGATTTGTGCAAAGAGCAGGGCTAATTCCCTTGAGGTATTAGAGCGAGTAGCCAAAAGTAGAGCAATGCTTTTTTAAGATGATTAGCAAGCGGATGGATTCTTCCTAAGAGAGTTTATAACTTATGATCACAGAAGAATCCTGATCATTATTGAGAAAAGCATATTTAAGACCAAAAGGTACTCAATGCGAGGTTTTGGTGGTTCCTTCAATTCATCTAAGGGTTCAAGTTCTACAAATTCCTCGTCTTCTTCTTCGATGAAAAACTGGGCATCTTCTTCAAGATTGGATTTGATCAAATCATTAAGAGATGCAACTATGACCTCATCCATTGGGTCTTGCTCGGGACTTGGCTCAGTCTCAGTATTTAGAGAATGAGTGATGGGTAAAAAAGTTTAAAGTTTTCCCAAAACTTATTTTCAAACTCCCTGTTTGTCCTTCTTGGATAAGTCCTTCGATTGGTTATCCTATCAAAAGGTCAAACTCCATGATATCAAAGATATAAAAGCTCAAATGAACCATGATTTCATTTACCATGATAGGGAGGACATAAAGTATCCCAAAACATGGGAGGATGTGTCCTAAAAGACTTTTCAAACTTTGTTGTTGGGGTTAATCGTATGCCTTTTAAGAATGTGCGAGCAAAAGATTTAGCATGACATTAGTACCCACAATTGTATTATAGAGAGCATCGAAGAGAGTTTTATTAATTTGGCAATGAATAGAAGTTGAAGGTGAGTCTAAGCGATCACATTAGAGGAAAACTCTAATTCTTCTAACCATTCATTGCTTATGATGGATACTAACTCCTTCGTAGTTTCTTTGAGGAAAGCTTCCTCAGAAGGGTCAAAAATTTCTTTATGGGGTGATGACTTTTGAGGTTTTCTCATAGTATGATATTTTGAGGTGTTTCCATATTCGTCAAAAAGGTCATCCTCGAAATCAAGCACAAAATCTGGAATTGGGGTTTCCTCTTTTTCTGTTGGTTTAGGATTTGGGATAGCTGAAGTTTGTGTTGGGCCTGGCAGAGATTCACGTTCAGCTATCTAAGATTCCTTCTTTGGTAGTTCCTATTCCACTTCTTTAGGTAATGGGGTGTTCTCTAAGATTTTATCAAGAATGATTCTCCCCAAATTGGCAGAGACATGTAAAAACTAACCTCCTGAAGTTATGTCAAGAAACTGTGCGGTTTCCTTACTAAGACCCATATAGTCACCCTCACGATCTACCACCGGTCCAAAATTCAGGGTGCATCCACAATTAACCCAAGTCTAAGCACCACACTTACACTTACGATTAATACTTTAACCTAGAGCGTCAATAGATTAAAGCACACAAAAGAGAGTCACGAACCTGATGAACAATATAAACATGATACTTACTTGAATCAGAAGTTGATTACTAGAGAAATCTCAGAAGCAAGCTCAAGTAGAACTTCACTCTGCCAAGGTACAAGCCATAGATAGAGCACCAATAAGCTGACACTTCCTCTAAACTCTTCTCTCACTCTCTATCTCACTATTTCTGTTTACAAGACTAGATCCTAACTTAGAGGACTAATCTTCTCTTGATTGCTAGCTCTAATCCTAATGATGAGGATATGAATTAGGGTTTCAGGATGGCTCTACTGGAAGAGGTACATGGGTGTATATATAGGGGGATACATCAAATATAGACCCTCAGATCAAACCGACCTTGAGCAACGGCGTAGATTTGATCTTTAAGGCGGTGGAGAACCGACATACGAAGGAGGGGCTGACTTGTGGGACCCACAGGCCAGCTGGCCTAGTGGTGGAGCTGATCGACCCCTCTGTCAACCTCTTGGCTCGATCTTCGGTGGGTTGTCTTCTAGATGCTTCTAGAGTCTTACTGAGTCGGTTTCATCGCGGATAAACGTGATTTCATCTGACGATTGGGTCCACCTTGACGGTTTTCTAAATAAACTCTGTTGAAAACATAAATTCACCAAAACTCATGGAAATTGTCAGTTTAAACCCCTAAACCTATATTTGGTGATAGAATTATGTATATATGCAGGAAATGTTGACGATTTATGATTGATGTTAATGACCATCAACACTTGCATAGGTGGAAGTATGGATTTTCATCATCTTCTCCTAAAAAGGATTGTTCCGGACCATGTTAATTAAACATGGGCGCAGCTCATAGTTAGGTGTTAGAATAGGATTTGAAGATTTTGGTGGCTCTAGGTGTGCACTCGTAGGTGCAGCATATTGATGGATAGGAGTGGTTTCCATTATAAAAGGATAAAAGATACAAGGTTATGCTAGGTTTAAAGTTAAATAACACTAAAAATGCTTGTTGGTATATTTTAGATGCACACAGATTAATCCACAAGTGCACAAATAACGATGTACCACTTCACCAGAAGTATTCCAGAATATCAAACTCAAAGAAATGTGTGTGAGTTACTAAGTCTAACTTAACTATGGGTAGCAACAAGGTCAGGCTAAGCTATGTCTTCTAGTGTCCAACTAGGGACATTGTTGGTATTTCTTAATGCAAACAGAAATAATCCACAAGTGCACGGAATTATCATTGTAGCATTTCACCCAAAAGTATTCAGGATATCGTATTTTCCACAGGGAACGGTGGTACTCTCCTTGCTAGTTCGTCCAAGGACAACACAATGGTAGAGTTGGTAGAGGTTGAGATGGATTCCTATGGTTTTTGGGTCTAAGGATAGATAAACTCTACCTCTACTTGCTTACTTTGGGCACTAGCTTACATCTAGTCTACCAAGTGATACCGGTCTGTAGCGCTATGCCATGCCTAAACATGGAGGATTACAAAGGACAGATAGAGCTGTCACCACCTATCGCCTACCCCTCAACCATGGAGCACGAGGCAAACGAAGGTAGCTTCTAGGCTGGACACCATGTCTACGCTATCGACTACTACTCTAGTGCCGTACAGGGTTATCCGTCTTTATCGGGAGCCCTCTACTAGAGTATCCGCCATGGGAATGGATGACAAACCCGCAAACAAGTAAGAGCAAAGCTTAACTGATCAAAAGACTTAATAACATAAGAACCATGAACACTCAGTGGATGAATCCGTTGAGGTGTAGTTGTTCATCGAGGTACAAGCGGGGAGATACCGACAAGTCTGACACTTCCCTGAACTCTCCCTCACATATATAAAAACTACTCAACTCTAGCTAGCTAGGGCCTAAGCCCTTTGGAGTGATGCTCTTGCTCAAGTGTGGTAGCTCTTCTTCCTTATGGTGTTGTTCAAATGAGGAGGAGGGAGCCTCCTTTTATAGGTGGAGAGGAGGGGGCTCTTTGGAATAATGCTCATTCCCATGTGGAAAGAGCAAGCCGCCATCTTGTGTAATTAATTTACCACCATCCCCACCGTAACCGACCATAGAGAGGTGGTAGGAGGTCGCCTGTGAAAGATGGGGCTGAAAGGGTGTTGGCATTTCTTAGCGCAATCACCAAGTACGAAGATGGAATCCATTCCTAGCAAAGGCACTAGAAATGCCTATTGGTATTTCTTAGCACCATCACTAAGATTTGGATAAATCTTAGCAACACCACCAAGGGACACCAACACGATAGTTCTTAACAATTACAGAAAATATCTGCAAGCGCAAGATCTATCGTTGTAGCATTTCACCCAGAAGTATTCAGGGTATCGTTATTTATATTTTCCCAAAGGAGGGCAAGGTGTTAAGAGTCTAGCATAGATATGAACAAGATTGCAAACTTGCATAGTAAGCCAATAGTTCATAGCAGGGGTAAAAATGGTATATTCAGGATAGTGGACACACACTTGGGCCAACCTCAAGGATAAAAGAGAAAACAAAGAATAAAAGAATATTCCTAAGTGGAGTAGACATGTTCTAATATAGCCATGCAAAGAATAGTTGATGATCATACAAATTACATGATTAAAGCTAGAACTAAGTGTAAGATGGATGGGGAGATCTCTGAGCACTGGTCTGCTAGCAAGCATGAGAGACTTTAAGACTCTTACACAATACCTGAACGTGGGGGATTACAAGGGATGAATAGGGCTGTCACCACCTGCCACCTACCCCTCAACCGTGGGGCACCGTCATATCTGAAGGCTTTCGTGCACCCAAGCATCACGCTCGTGTACAAAGAAACTACCTATATCCCCATGGGGCCCCGACCCTACGGATCGACAAGCATAGGCATGGGCAAACCCGAAGAAATGATGAACTGCCATCGACAAACTGCCACCTCAACTTAGCTCCACTTCTACTCATATAAGTCGTATGAATGGTTAAGCATAAAGTTGCACATGTTAAGATCATAACATACAAACTATATACTAGTTCATATGTCAAGATTATAACATGAGAACTATAGTCTAGTTCTATAGCACAACTATATTCATAAAATGAGAGCACGACTTTGAAAGAAATTCTTCTTGTATTCATACCAAGCTTTGTCTCTTTTCTCCCAAGGAGCCAAGCCCTCCTTGATAGCTCTTGCTAACTCACAAAATACTACTAAAAAGTAAAAAGAGTACAAGTATAGAAGTGGAGGTGTAGAGGCTCAAATGGTGTGTGTTGGGAGAGAGCTCCACCCCTTCTTTTATACTACAACTTGGTCGGTTTGGCATGGGAAAAATAGGAAACCGGCCAAAACCGCCTCAGCATGTCGCCATGCAACTGGAGAAAGCTAGGCCCAGGCGCCAGCCACTGGGTGCGGCCACACCCTGGTGGGGCCGCTTCGTGACCGCCTTCACGTGGTTGGTTCCTGGGTGGGCCTGGGCCTTCCCTACATCGGTGTTTGGCCCAAATGTGGCGTGAAGGTGGGCTTCTCCATTTATTTCCTTTGCGTATTTCTACTTTATGCCTTTCGATTTGTGCCTTTTGCTTTGTTTTCCACTTGTATTCAAATGTATGTCCTGCAAAACATATTTCTTCCAATACAAGTGGAACTATGTCAAAAGTAAATGCATGTGTCAAAAGTTTGTTTATTTCTCCTATTTTAGATAGTAATTGGTGGTCGGATATTATCATTAAGCACCGCCAACAAATCCCCCAAGCTTAACCTTTGCTCGTCCTGAGCAAATAGCTAAGTACTTGGTTGTTGATCAGGAGTTGCTACTATGCCGAAAATATTTCATAAGTGCCATGCCTATAACAAAGTATTCTTTCGCAATTCAAATAAGTCAGCATTTTTATCCACCCTTTACCTTGAACCCTATGGGGCGTATAGCTTTTTCGAGTTCTTGGGCGGTTGCAAGATATAATGGTTATAACAGAATCACAAATCATTCATTCTTTAATCAACTGTCTATCCAGAGGTTTTATATGTTTTTGCAAAGAAAATGTAAGTTCCTCAGATGATTCTCTCGATCGCTCAATGTGTATGAAACCTCACCAAGGCATTTGATATTTTGCCTTCTTTTCATATCCTACCACTAAAGGCTTTGAGTAGAGCTTTGGGTAGGTATGAAAGTGGGGCATACATGCATCACATATTTTTGCTAAGTCAAAACCAGACCTCAAGCAGATGCAAGTCATACATTTTGATCAAGACATGCAAGTGTGTAGATTTTTTTTATAATGTCCTAATTCTAAATATTTTTGGTACTCCTTTGAATTATGACTCTCTCTCTTTTGAATGAATGCCTTTTTATTTGAAAGTACGGGCTATCTTATCTTTCTTTCTTTTTCTTTTCTTTACTTCATGCTCTTTGGCATGTATATTTTTTCTCTCATGCCTTTTGGCATGCATATTTTTCTTTTCTCTTTTTTTAGCATAGCCCATACTATTCTTTTTTTGGCATATGAAATTTTTGAGAGAAATGCTCATGATAAACGAATGGAGTAATTATTTGGTGGATGGAATAACCATGTATTTGCGTAACTCTTAGTGTGAGAGTCAACAGTTTATTTGTAGGTGTACGTGTATCTTGATTATGGGTGTATGACGAGAATCTCAACAAGGGTCACAATAATTTGACAAAGCTCAATGCTTAAACAAGTAGCATATGACTAAGATTTTAAATGTATATCATATAATATGGCCTTGGTAGGTATTTATAATCATTGAGAAACTTTAGATTTTAGTATTTTTGAAATTAAAATCTCCGGATGTCAAGTTTATCTTAGAATAAAATCATAGTAATTCTATTTGTACCATATCATAACTCGCGATAATTTAGAAAAGGAGCATGCATTTGCAACCCATAAGTTTTCAAATTTTTAGGATGAGATATTTTTAACCAATAAACTTAAATCTTGGGGAATACTTAGTTATAGCCTAGGCACGGATGAATTATAGACAGAGCAACTATTCATCATTTCAACGTAGGAGAAACTAAACATTCTTTAAAACACATATGAGAGTAAAATAAATATTATTATTATTTTTATCATATTTCATTTTTTGGTATTTTTAATTTTTCAACTTTTTAAAATGCTAATAAACAAATATAAAAATTAAAAATATAAAAAAGATACAAGGTACCTTTGCAGGGGTCCTTCCCCCAAGCTAGCTCGTGGCCTATAGTCCGGGATTGTATCCAAGGACCGCCAATAGGCCACCTGCGCGTCGTGTTGTTGCTTCAGCAGTGCGTTCATTTGTGCCATCTGTTGCTGTTGCTGAAGTTGCCACTAGGTTGTATCCTGCATATGAGTGTTAAGTGTATTTTGAATTTCACCTGTGTGGATCTCCAGTTCTCCGAGGCGGGTGTTGATGCCGTCTAGCTCGCGACGATTCGAAGCAGACTATCGTGGATGAACGGGTGGTGGTAGTCCCTCGGAGTCGGAGGAGTGAGCATGTCTCCATGCTGCATCATCGGCCTCGTGCCATCTCGATACACCAACCTCGTGTGGTTGCGGGGTGTGCCCCTAGCCAGGCTGGTACCCGGATGTGAACCCAGGTGTCTGCATGGCCAAGAACCACTCTGCATGATATGCCTGAGACACAAGTGGTGTTGGTGTTGGCGGTGGCTATTGAGAGCCACCTCCTTCGTCCCTAGCCCTGCTCCTTGTTGCCCTGCGAGAAACAAAACTCCTGCGCGCTTCCTCTTGTTCAACAAGAGGGAAGGTAAGTGATGGGGATTTATACAAAGAGAGTTTTAGGTTAGGAAGCAAAATCTCATTTGTATACCCTGGAAAGAAAAACACAAGGTTCCCTGTATCATCATATTTCAAATGGTGCCCTTGCATCAAGTAGTGCTCATTAATATCAATGCGTGGAGTAGAGATGTATGTCACATCTTGTCCATCCAATGCACCAATACTAGCGGCAATACAAGTCACAAGGGATGTGCAAGAAATAGCCATGGAAACCTTGAATGTTTCTAACCAATGTTTAAAAATTTCTTTCATAGGAGCAATTTTAGTCTTTTTAAGCATGGCATAGAGAATTTGTAATTCAGCATGATAAACAAATCTTATGTCTTGCCTAGCAAACAAAGTCATGGCAATCCAACGATGCATGAACCTCAAAGTAGGATGATGAATATTCATATTTTGAGGTTAAAACTTGCCAACTACGTTTTGACCCAAAATTACTTTCCAAAATTCATAGCGATTAAAACCTTTGAGAGTATGATCTAAGTCAATTGAGCATTTTGTACTAAAGCCTAAGTGCGAACTGAAATTCCTCCATGTAAGATAGTATTCTTTCTCAAAAACATGGAAAGTAATCTCACCCTCAACTTCTTGCAAATAGCATAAGAATTGAATTGTTAGGAGGTGAGAACCAAGCTCGTCAACAGAAGCAACGTTCTCCCATCCAACGAATTTCCATATGGTGGCGAATTCGGTGTCCATACCTATCTTTTAGAGAAGGTTGGGGTCATACGCAGGCGTGTGGATGAACTCGTGATTATTGATGAGGTTGTACGCTTGCATCTCCCGGTCTCCCTCCAAATCAAGGTGTGGATCATCTTCGCCTTCCTCCATTGGTTGCTCCTGCTCTGCTCTTCTTGCTTTTCCGTCAGCTCAGTTTCTTCATCTTCATGCATCGGGCTCTCTTCGGGCTCGGTGTAGCGCATGTTTGAGCTTCCACAGGAGCGACTTGAGCTTGCTCCCATGGCCTTCTTGAAAGCACCGGCGAGTTTCCTACCAAACTTTCCCATGGCAAAAACAACACAACAAGCTCAAAAACGGGTTACATTAGCAAAAATAAATCGAACAACCCGCGAGCTTGGCTTGGTGGTCTTGAGCATAGGATTTTTCTACAGAGTTTCCTTGCTCTCAAGCTTTGTGAAAAAAATTTTTGCAAGTGGGGAAGCAAAGAGAGTGAGAGGGAGTGAAAATAGAGAGTGGAGTGTGAGTGAGGGCTCACACCCGAGCTCTCGGTTTTATAGCCGGCCGAGCACCAGCCTTGGGAGGCAGAGGGCAACGGCAAGCAGCCCTGGTCGAAGGCATGGGGCCAACGGCCACCTGCAGGGTGCGGCCACACCCTTGGTGCACCCGCACCTGTGGTGGGCCTGCTGCTGCCCCCCTTTTGTCAGGTGGTGTCCAACGGCTATTTGGATGATGTAGCCGTTGGTGCTTCCCTCAGTTTCAAAATTTTGCTCCTAAAATTGATTTTCCACAAAACTTTATTATATTTTGAATTTTCATAAATATCTTTAAAAATGTGAAATGATAAAAGAAAAATCTATACTATCAGAAAATGATTTTTATTTTATTTTTCTAAAAACTTTATTTTGATGCAAATTTTAAATTTTGAATTTTAAAAAATTTGAAATTTTGAATTTTTAAATTTTTGGAAGATAACTAACGATTTACCTTCGGCAATTGCTCGACATTTATAGTTCATCGGCAAGACTTCTCCTCCTTTATTGCTTTGGAGCTGCATGAACAAACTCTGGGGAATTCTCAGGTTGCCCCAGGATTTTCCTCGACTGATTGATAGGAATAGCAGCAGCTATTTGAGCAATTTGAGTTTCAATCATTTTATTAAAACTTAGTTGGTTTTTAACAAAGGAGGATAAAATTTCAATTTTTGTATTTATATTTTCAACCATTTTATCATTAAAAATTAACTTTTTAGTGAGGCTTTCATTTATTTTAGCTTGACCTAAAACTAGGTGTTTCATCATTGCGGATAGGATTGGTTGTTCCACCCATTATTGTTACCTTGTTGGAACCCGTTGTTGATGTATGCAGCATCTTCACGAGTCTCGAGGCAATCGTTCCCCGAGTTTCCGACTTCACCACAGACCTCACATGTCATATGTCAGTCCATGGCCTGGACGGTGGCCTTCATTACTTCTTTTTTGTGGGCCCTCTCGTCCAGTCTCTTCATCAGCAAATCCATTTTTATGGTAAGCATATCCACCTCCTTCACGGTATGCATGCCTTTTTGTTGTTTTCGTTCTTCCCCCAGCTTTGATTGGCCACCATCTTTTCGATGAGAGCCGTGGCATCATTGATGGTAAAGGAAAGAAATGCGCCTCCAGCAGCGGCATCCACGTGCCCCTTCGATATGGGCATAAGTCCCTCGTAGAAGTTCTGGAGCACGAGCCAGTTCTCCATTCCATGGTGCGGGCATGCCTGGATGTAATCCTGCAGCCTCTTCCACGTCTCGGGGATGGATTCCATTGAAGTGAGCTAGAAATTTGAAATCCCCCCCCTTAGGGCATTGGTTTTGCCCATGGGGAAAAACTTTACGAGGAACGCCACAGAACATTTGTCCCACGTGTTGACAACTTTTTTCTCCTTGTAAAACCACTATTTCGCCACCCCCGCGAGGGAGAAGGGAAATAGACGGAGCCTGATGCTAGCTTGTGCGATGTCTTTTATGACAATGGTGTTGCATAGCTCCAGGAAGTGTAGCAAGTGTGCACTTGCATCCTCGCTAGGCAAACCACATAATTGGTTTGCCTGCACCATCATGATCAGGCCAGTGCATAGCTCAAAGTTTCCATTACCTGTGTTGACAGCGGGCCCAACGACCATGTTGGCAACAACGGGGGTGGAGTAGTCACGGAGTGTCTTGGCCATAGCTGTAGTAGCGGATGGTGCGGGGGTGACTGGTTCACTTGCCGACAGAGTAGCGGTGGAAGAAGCGATACGGGACCTGTTCTTCCTCAGGAGCGCCTCTGGATTATCGGTGTACTTTTCCGACAGATTGTAACCGGTCATACACTATCCTATTTTCATCCACAACAGGAAGAAAACAAGCAGAGTTAGCCTACATAAACTATGGCTACCATTACATGCATGTGATCATGATCATGTCCTACTAGATTCTTTAACCTATGCCCTCCCTGGCAACGGTGCTAGAAATGCTTATTGGTATTTCTTAGTGCAATCACCAAATATGGAGATGGAATCCATTCCAGGCAATGGCACTAGAAATGCTTGTTGGTATTTCTTAGTACCATTACTAAGATTTGGATAAATCTAAGCAATGCCACCAAGGAACACCAACGCGATAGTTCTTAACGATTATAGAAAATATCTGCAAGCGCACGGATCTATCGTTGTAGCATTTCACTTGGAAGTATTCAGGGTATCATTATTTATATTTTGCCAAAGGAGGGCAAGGTGTTAAGAGTCTAGCATGGATATGAACAAGATTACATACTTGCATAGTAAACCAATAGTCCATGACAGGGGTAAAAATAGTATATTCAGGATAGTGGACACACACTTGGGCCAACCTGAAGGATAAAAGAGAAAACAAAGAATAAATAAATATTCCTAAGCGAAGCAGGCATGTTCTAATATAGCCATGCAAAGAACAGTTGATGATCATACAAATTACATGATTAAAGCTAGAACTAAGTGTAAGATGGACGGGGAGATCTTTGAGCATTGGTCTGCCAGCGAGCGCGAGAGACTTTAAGACTCCTACACAATACCTGAACGTGGGGGATTAGAAGGGACAGACAGGGCTGCACCATCTGTCGCCTATCCCTCAACCGTGGGGCACCGTCATATCCGAAGGCTTCCGTGCACCTGAGCACCATGCCTTGTACAAAGAAACTACCCATATCCCCCCGAGGCTCCGACCCTACGGATCGACAAGCATACGACATGGGCAAACCCGAAGGAACGATGAACCGCCACCTCAACTTAGCTCTACTTCTACTCATATAAGTCATATGAATGGTTAAGCATAAAGTTGCACATGTTAAGATCATAACATACAAACTATATACTAGTTCATATGTCAAGATTATAACATGAGAGCAGTCTAGTTCTATAGCACAACTATATTCATAAAATGAGAGCATGACTTTGGAAGAAATTCTTCTTGTATTCATACCAAGCTTTGTCTCTTTTCTCCCAAGGAGCCAAGCCCTCCTTGATAGCTCTTGCTAGCTCACAAAACACTACTAAAAAGTAAAAAGAGTACAAGTAGAGAAGTGGAGGTGTAGAGGCTCAAATGGTGTGTGTTAGGAGAGAGCTCCATCCCTTCTTTTATATTGCAACATGTTCGGTTTGGTGTGGGAAAAATAGGAAACTGGTCAAAACTGCCTCAGCATGTCGCCATGCACCCGCCAGAGGAAGCTGGGCCTAGGTGCCAGCCACGGGGGTGCGGCCGCACCCGTGGTGCGCCTGCACCCTGGTAGGGCCGCCACATGACCACCTTCGCGTGGTCGGTTCCTGGGTGGGCCCGGGCCTTCCCTACGTCAGTGCTCGGCCCAAATGTGGCATGAAGGTGGGCTTCTCCATTTATTACCTTTGTGCACTTCAGCTTTACGCCTTTTGATTTGCACCTTTTGCTTTGTTTTCCACTTGTATTCAAATATATGTCCTGCAAAACATATTTCTTTCAATACAAGTGGAACTATGTCAAAAGTAAATGCATATGTATCAAAAGTTTATTTATTTCTCTTGTTTTGGATAGTAATTGGCGCTCGGATATTATCGTTAAGCACCGCCAACAAAGGGCCCGGTAGGCGTGTGGCCACACTAGTGGTGCGGCTGCACCGCCACTGAGCCCAAACGCGCTCGTTTTTGGTGAGCAAGCTCCTTTGGGCTTCTTGACTTGGTCCATGGTGGTTTTGCACGGAATTGAGATGTTTTGATTTCGGTTTTGCTCTTTTTCTTCTTATGACTGGGCCCTAATTTGCCTGGTTAATGGGCCTCTCTCCTTTGGGCTTGGGTAGAATGGTATTTGTGCTTTGTTCTCTTGCACATTGTTAGCCCTTTTATGTGTACTACCACAAATGCCCTCCTACAAATGCATAAACAACAAAACTCGTATAATTCGTTAGTTATAACCCTATCACTAAGTTTGGTATTCATTTGAGTGGATTTTATGCGAGTGTTGGCGGTTGAAAAAAGGAGTTAAGAACCACCAATAGACATTACTAGGGAAAGACATAAACAAAGTATGATATTCTGTAGTAACCAGGTCCTACTTGGCCTATAAACGGGAGATGGACTACAAAGGACTCAACGAGACTGTCACCCTCGTGATCTACCACCGATCCAGAATGCAGAGTGCATCCACGAGTAGCCGAGTCTAAGCACCATGCTTACACTATGATTACTGCTTTAACCCAAGAGCTACAAGGATTAAAGTACTCAAAAGAGTCATGATCCTAATGAACAACATAAACACTTATACTTACTTGAATCAGAAATTAATTAACAAAGATGTCTCAGAAGTAAGCTCAAGTAGAACTTGAATCTGCCAAGGTACAAGTCATAGAGAGAGCACTGACAAGCCGGCACTTCCTCCAAACTCTTCCCTCACTCTCTATCTCACTATTTTCTATTTACAAAGGGTAGCTCATAACATGCAGAACAATTCTTCTCTTGATTGCTAACTCTGATCCTAAGATGAGGATTAGGATGCCCTTCTGGAGGAGGTAGCGGGTCCTTTTATAGGGGGCACCAAGAGTCCTGTGGGCCCATGAATCCATGGCAACGCTTCATCTTGACCCTCGATACAAACCAACCTTGAGCAATGGCATAGATTCAATCTTAGAGGCGGTGGGAAACTGACGTACAAAGGAGAGGCCGCTAGGTGGGCCCCATAGGCCAGCCGACTTATAGGTGGGGTTGACCGGCCCCACCCTCTGACATTTGAGGTCGGGTCGTGGTGGTTTTACATTTACGGTGATTTGGGACTCTTTCAAGTCGGTTTCATCATGGATGATCATGATTTGCTCTGATGATTGGGTTCACATTGCTAGTTTTCTGATAAATTCTCCTGTGGTCATGAAATCACCAAAACTTGTGGAACTCATTAGTTTAAAACACTATACCTATGTTGGTGATCCATTTTAATCATATGCAGGATATGTTGATGGTTTATGATTGGCATTAACTACTGTCAACAATTAACTATCAACTTCTTTAACCCTTGCTTCCTTGAGGATAAATATGATACCCTAGAATACTCCTCGAGGAAAGCTACAACGGTATCTGTGTGCTTGTGGATTTATCTATTTACATTAATAAATACCAACACCCACCAAGAACGAGCGAGATTGAACAAAAGGCTTAACGACCGAAAACACTTCGTCCTCTCAAAACATGCAAGGGCGAAGACCCAAGCAACATAAAAAACATGAGCTCATCGCACTCCTCATATGATCGGAATATACGACATAGGGCCACACCCCCAGAGTTAATTCTCAATCACCCACAAAATCTTTAGAGTAAAGAGTCCCAACCACCATAACAACCAATTGAAGGCGCCGTGTCGCCCCCAATCCTATAAATAGCCACCCCAAGCCACAAGAAAACTTGTAAGCCATATCTTACCAAGGTGTAGGTCACCTCTCCAACAGCTGCAGTCACCGAGTCTGTAGAGTAGAAAGTCTGGCACCCTCACGTTTTGCTAGCCAGGCTCCCACCACTGCCAAAAAGGCGTTCTTTAGTAAGTCCAGCAGAGCCATCTTTGTCATTAGAATACACAGTTTTCATCGATCCCGCATTGTTTCGCCCATGGTGCAAAAGGTTGTACAAGAACAAAACGAATAACAGCCAAAGCTAGATACCGTGAGAAAACACGTAAAGACGAAAGCACAACCCACGCAATCTGGACATGCATCAGGTCACCATCACGTGCCAAGTCGAAGGGTTACATAGCAGGATGAGCCAGAATCACTTCGCTAACTTGAAATGAGGGATACCGCAAGAAAAAACGTAACATCCCCAAGTTCGGCGAAACCGCAACCTAGAACCTTGGGTCTCCAGCAACTTCTAGCATGGCGAGAACAAGGAGGGAGCTAGTGAATTCTCAAATCCGAATATGGCAATTTAGCTACTTTGCCTTGCATCACCGCCATTTAAACGAGGCCATCATAAGCCGAAAGGCAGGAGTAGAATTTGGCATCACGCCAATATCTATCAATATACTAGCTGCATCCCCCGCAAATAAACTTAGCAAGCCTGGGACATACCCACTACGAAACTTAGAAAAAAAGCATGCATCTAATCCTGTAAAAAGGGGAATGAAGCCTGGTTTGAATTTGAGAAAAAAAACAGTAACCATTGTTCACCATCTTTGGTCCATCAGCCAAATACTGAGGGGCTAGCATGGAAGCCACCTCGCGCGCTCATTTTGCCCATCCCCCCGCTGAAAAAGGTTGGGGGGACAGCGTCACTTTTTCTAACTCATGCCGAGGGGCTAGCAAGGAAGCCACCTCGCTCATTTTGCCCATCCCCCCACCGAAAAGGTTGGGGAGACGACGTCGCTTTTTCTAAGCCATGCCGAGGGGCTAGCAAGGAAGCCACCTCGCGGGCTCATTTTGCATATCCCCCCGCCGAAAAGGTTGGGGAGACAGCATCACTTTTTCTAAGTCACACCAAGGTGCTAGCAAGGAAGCCACATTGCACGCTCATTTCGCTCATCCCCTCGCCGAAAACATTGGGGGGCGGCGTCGCTTTTTCTAAGTCATGCCGAGGGACTAGCAAGGAAGCCACATCGCGCTCTCATTTCGCCCATCCCCTCAACAAAAAGGTTGGGGGATGGCGTCACCTTTTCTAAGTCAGGCCAAGGGGCTAGCAAGAAACTCGGGCATGGGGTATACTTCTAAAAGTTAGTACGAAGAGCCCAATTCTATCTGAACGATTGCCCTACAGAGAACTTCGTTTCACCGCAAAGAGCAACAACAAAAATTCAAAAAGTACAACCATACATAGGCCATTTGGCACTTCACATCAAAGAGCGAAAACTCATCCATCATAGCCTGCGAGAGGCGTAATTACATGATCAAGCATCGCCACCAGGAGAGCGATAGAAAAAATAGTAGCGGCGATGCTCTAAAATCGCCGCATCATCATCTATTGGCTCCTCCTTCGGCTCTTCAAAGCTGAATCTGGAAGTGCTACTACCCTCGCTCGGGGTTGGGCGAGATCGGCGTTGCTGGCGACAACGCTTAGCAAGTTCAGAGCGATCGAAAATCGAGAAGAAGTCAAACAACACTTCTCTTTTTGCACACATACGCTTCCAACGGGCATCCACTAAATCAGACAACCGTGCATTAGGAAACTTTTGTCAGTGGCGAAGCCAAGATGCCCCGCCAACACAAAAGCCCCCCCCCCGAATCATTAGAGGGTAAACATCCACAGGGTGCGCAGGCTCCTGCTCGGGAACCTGGGCAACGAAATTCATCATCTTAAAACAGCTTAACAGTTTACAACGGTCATCGTGAAATAGCAACCGCCCTTTCCCTCTAATAACCCCCAGTTATCTACCCCGTCCTCTAGAGTGCCGCAGGCCACTACAGCCGCAGAAGTCTTGCCGGTGTTCGGCGGTGTAGAATCCGCGCCCGCTGCCGCTGCTTCTCTGACTTCGTGCTCCGCTTGTTCCCTGGCGTCACGCTCAGCCATAAACTTCTTCACTTTCGCAGTGGTAACCACCCAATCCTCCAGGTCCTAGAAGCGACCAAAGCAATCATCAGACAAATTCAAAACCACAAAGGAAAGGGGGAGAGAAAAAGCAGTAAAAAACAAACCTTCGCGCGCGTCAAAGCTGCCCTCAACAGAGCGATGTCACGACCTCAAGGGCACCAATAGTCATCAAAAATCTTCTTAGCAGCCACATGTGCTTCATCCAACACTTTCCAATAAGTGTTTAGGTCCCTGATCTCCACCTTGTTGAAATGGTCACACTTACCATTCTCCAAAGCTTTAGCAAAGGCCTGAAGCGAAATTATGGATGCATACTCTCGGCCTACGGTCATATGGTTCTCTAGGGTGGCGAGCTCGTTGGCGAGCCACGGCATAAAGCTGGAAACAACAGTCTCTTCCGGTGCCTCGGTTTCGACGCCCATGCAATGGATCAAACCAAGATAAATGTCCGCGACTTAGGTATCAAAGTCATTTTTAATCTTAGCAGCCGAGGTTTTGGTGGCCTTCCTGGCAGTCTCTTCATCTTCAGTTTTCTTCTTAGATAACTCAAGCTCCTTTTCAAGAACTTAAATCGCTCATTTTCAAGAACTTGAATCCTTTCGGCTCTCGCCGCAAGGTCTTTCTCCATCTTCTAGCAGTACGTCTGGCGTTGGCGATGAAGACTCCGTGTCAGGATCACATATCCTGCAACAAAATGAAGATGTAACCAATACCAATAAAAAAGGGGAAGGAGACGCGAAGTATGAGATACAAGCCAAACTTACGCTAACAGCATGGTAGTTCACAGCCTCCATCAGAGTGGTATCGGGCTCCTTTAGTATGTCCCTCTCGAGCTCGCAAAGAACGTGAACCTTCTTTTTTGTGCCTCTGAATAAGATTAAATTCCACAAAAGCGAGATTTGCTGCTTTGGTGAGGCAAAAGCCTGCAGGGCACAATACTCATAGTTATTCAGATGAAAGCTAATTACTTTCCCATTTCGTTATTTGAGTGCATAATTTATATTCAAATGAGCAACTAATCATATGCTTGTGCAATTCATTAAAACAAAAGGAATATATGTTACAATTTTTTGGTATAATTCAAAATTGGGGTGTAAATGGTATAGACATTTTCCAACTAATTATCGGACTGAAGGGCTTCACATACAAATGAAATCAATAAAATTGAATATGACTTCATTGGCAATTGTTTCAAAATAAGGAAAATGTAAAAAACACTATAATGACATTTTGAATATACGCTCATAAGATCTTATCTGTTACAATACAACAAGTGATTCACTATTTTTTGATAAAAACCAAAATTTCACACTAAAGATCCCTCCATCCACTTTGCCAAGTCTCAGGGGATGGGAGGGTGCTCATCATGGGCCGTCATGCATCGCATAGTGGGAGGGAGTGCCCTCAATTGGAGGTGCCACTTAATAAGCATGCCTTCTGTGAGAGAGGAGGCAACACAGATTGACAAGCCATGGAGGGTATCAGCAAAGCATCGGCGTGGGATCCATGATACTTCACCATGAATACACCACCAGACATATATCCACATGGGAAGAGCCTCGCCGCCGCCACTGTGGAAGGTGGCTGTCACAGCCACTATTGGCGACACCACCGTGGATGCCATTGCTCTTGAAGGCGACTATAAGGTTGACGCTGCTGTCTACGCTCGGTAGTAGATCATTGCCACCACTAGGGTTAACACTGTTGCCATGGATGCAAATCGGGACGCCGACTAGCTGACCTCGCCTAGAGGGTGGTGATGTAGGTGGTTGTTGCTACTGGAGGAAGGGGACACTGCCAAACTGGATCTGAGAAGAGGTGGGGTGGTGATCTAGGGGGGGCATTGTAATGGGGTCGGGATCATTGAGGCAGAGCTTCTGGTAGGTATTGGATCTATATACACTCCTACTTCCGAAAGAAAGACATAAGCAAACTTAAAAGCAATGTCCAAGATATATTGTCAATGACCCATAGTTTTGTTCTGGTATGTTTGCTGGCTGTGTGCATCATGTCATCCCACAGGACACATGAAACAAAAAGGTGTGCATAGAATACCA
Source organism: Saccharum hybrid cultivar R570 (assembly GCA_038087645.1). NCBI lineage: Eukaryota > Viridiplantae > Streptophyta > Magnoliopsida > Poales > Poaceae > Saccharum > Saccharum hybrid cultivar. The sequence goes on along the minus strand of JAQSUU010000704.1, from coordinate 1,483,107 downwards.
CTTATTTGCTATAGATATATAGAGTGGAAAAATTAGCTTGAGTATACTGATGGTAGAGATAGAGTGGAAAAGCCAGCTTGCCCTCACTCTATATCCCTTCTCCACATGCAGATGCTGCAAACATGCATAGCAGAATAATCTAATGGACTTGTATCTAAATCTCTAAACCGTTTTGCAACAGATGGTACTATGGCCATGGAAGCAATATAAAACTAACAGATATGTCATGCTTTCATGATGTGTGCGACTATAGCTATGTTGGTGACGGATTCAAGATGTACTTAATTAAAATAATGACATAACCGAGATAGTAACAATCTTTAAGCAAGGATGTTATTAATTATTTCTAGAAAACAAAAATAAAACTTTACTCCAATAAATTATTTTAGGTATGCACGCCCGGCTGCTTGTCATGCAACATGCAGGGGCCTGCCTTCTGTGAGTGTTGCTGCAGCATAGCGTGGATGCACTTGAGACATCTTGGAATGGCATCTTCTAACCATCGACGATACTATCCAAATAAGAAACCATTGTAGTTTATAGGACGAGCTCACATTTTAGCTGACACACAGTGCACCATGCATATTTTCCATGCCTGTCACATACTTAGGCATACAACCAGTGCACTAAATTTGAGATACCCTGCCCGAACTTAGGCACTAAATTGTGTTGTCAATCTTGAAACTAGCCAAATAGAGAGTGTGTGGTGTTGACTAAATTATCTGTGGACAACAATTGTGAGGAATGCATCTACAAGATCCTTGCTTGTGTCAAAACCTATTGTCGGTGTCAAATGCTCATATTTCGGGGCATACTGAAGTATGGGTAAGGTAAGATCTGACTTGCAAAGAAATTGGGTTCAATGAGAGAGTGAGGTAAAATATGAGTACGATGGGGAAGCCTATTTAACCATAGTGTATTGATTCAGTTAACTTGGCCATTTTTCTTTTCTTCCTTATACAAAAACAGGAGTTTAAGTACAGCTAAGGATATATTTGCAAAGGCATAAACAGTTCTTAGCTTGTGTACTCACTTAACTAAAACAATAAAAACTTACAAGAAACATAACCATGTAACTGAAGGCTGGACCTGTTGGAACTTAGGGATCGTAGAGCGTAGGGATGGAGGGTGGGAGGCCGCGGCTTGAATCCGCGGGGGCGGCGTGGAGGAGGCGTCGTGCTCGGCGCCCTGGAGTAGATGGGAACGGTGGCAAGGGGATGACGTGAACAGTAGAGTCCAGGGGGCCAAGGGGAGATAAATCTCAATCCCAGTCTAATCGTATTAGATGCAAACTGGTTTACTTATACAAGACTCGATAACTGACTTCCTAACCTTTAGGAAATAACTCAAATATCTTAACTAAATAAATATTCTAATAACTTGATAACTAAGGACTTCTTGGTAACTTCTTCCGAAGGACTACGATGATCACGGCCCCAGGCCGGCTCCTATGCGTGAGTTTAGCCACTTGGCTGGACCCTTGTCTTCTCTCGACGTTGATACACCTTGCCCACCATAACATCTCTCCCCTCCCCGACAAACAGCTCGTCCTCGAGCTGGAATTCAGGGAAGCGGGTCTTGAAGTCGTCGACGGGCTCCCAGGTAGCTTCCGACTCATCCAGACCCGTCCACTTAATGAGGACCAACCAGGTGCCGCGACGGAGCTGCGCCTTGAGAGCGCGTTCTGGTGTCAGTAGAATGCGGCCGTGCCGAAGTGGAGGCAATGCAGGCAGGGTCACCGGCGGCGCGCCACGCCACGGCTTGAGGACCCCGACGTGGAAGACATCATGTATCCGGGCACCATCCGGCAACTGGAGGCGATAGGCCACGACACCGATCCGTTCCAACACTTGGCATGGCCCGGTGAAGCGAGGACGCAGTTTGGAGCGCTTGCCCGGCACCAGAGACTGTGCCGGCCGATGGAGCAGCCGAAGAAGGACCCAATCGCCAATGGCGAACTCCAAGGCGCGGTGACGACCATCATAGTGGCGCTTGGCATACTCCTGAGCCTAGAGAAGGCGCTCACGCACATCCTGCAAGAACGAATTCCAGTCACAAAGAAGAGTGTCCACCGTTTCTGTCGATGTTGAGCCTTCCGTGTATGGCAGTAGCGCAGGTGGGGGGCGCCCGAACACGACTTCAAAGGGCGTCGCCTTGAGTGCCGAGTGGTAGGACGTGTTGTAACAATATTCCGCCCACGGAAGCCAATCCAACTAAGCCCGAGGGCGATCACCTGTAATGCAACGCAAGTACATGGCTATGGTTTTGTTGACAATCTCCAACTGACCGTCTGTTTGTGGATGAAACGCCGTACTCATGCGAAGCTGCACCCCGGCGCGCTTGAAGAGGTCCTTCCACACATGACCAGTAAAGACCGAATCCCTGTCACTGATGATCGACCGAGGGAAGACGTGGAGCCGGACTATAGCCTTGAAGAACGCCTTGGTGACTGATGCAGCGGTGTACGGATGGCTAAGAGCAAGGAAGTGAGCATGCTTCGAGAATCGATCCACCACCGTGAGTATCACGCTCTTCCCATGGACTCGCGGAAGACCCTCGATGAAATCCATAGCAATGTCGGACCAAACCGAAGATGGCACCTCGAGGGGCTGCAAGAGGCCGCCCGGGTGGAGAGAGTCTGTCTTGTTGCGCTGGCAAACAGCACAGGCCCACACAAAGTCCTCCACCAGACGGCGATCGTGGTCGACGAGGAAGTGTTGACGAAGGCGCTGCAGGGTCTATTGTATGCCTTCGTGGCCAACCGAGTGTGCAAGCTCGATCACCGACGACACCAGCTGTGACGCCGCGGGTACAAACACTTGGGTGCCCCAAAGAACGAGACCGTCAACGATGCGCCATGGTTCACCCCGGTCAGCGATCACCGTATCACGGAAGGCCCGGAGCTCAGGGTCGTCGTGCAGCTCGTGCCGGAGGATGTGGTAGAGCTGGAATGATGGGCCACTGAGAGCGCCCAGCATCGCGTCGAGCGCGTCCCGGGTGGCCACCTCGTCGTTGCGGCGCGATAATGCGTCGGCGATCGTGTTGAGACGCCCAGGCCGGTACTCCACACTGAAATCAAAGCCGAAGAGCTTGCTTACCCACTGAGGTTGTGGTACCGTGGACAGCCGTTGATCGAGTAAGAACTTGAGGGCGTAGTGGTCGGTGTAAACGGTGAAGTGGCGCCCCCACAGATATGGACGCCAGTGTCGCATGGCTTGAACCAAGCCGATTAGTTCCCGCTCATACGCCACCAGTTTCATGTGTCAGACGGCGAAAGGCCGGCTGAAGAACGCGAGGGCGCCATCGCCTTGATGTAGAACCGTGCCAAACCCGGAGCCAGAGGCATCACAATCCACCAAGAAAGGGTGATCAAATGCCGGTAGCTGCAGGACGGGCGTCGTTGACAGTGCGAGCTTGAGGCCGTCGAACGCAGCAGTTGCCTCCTTAGTCCAGGTGAACCCGTCCTGCTTCAGTAACTTGGTGAGGGGGGCTGCGACGGCGGTGAATCCCTGGATGAAGCGGCGATAGTATCCGGCAAGCCCAAGGAACCCGCGTAGCCCGCGTGCAGCGCGCGGCTGTGGCCATGAGGTGATGGCAGCCACTTTGTCTTGATCCATGGCGACGCTGGCTGCTGAAATAACATGGCCAAGATAGGCTACCGTTTGCTGGGCAAATGAGCACTTGGAAAGCTTCAGCCGAAGGTGGTTGGCCCGGAGCGCCGAGAGGACTGCATTGAGGTGCTGCAGGTGCGAGGACCAGTTGGGGCTATATATAAGTATATCATCAAATAATACAAGCACAAACTTGCAGAGGAACGGCCGGAGCACAGAGTTCATCAAGCTCTGGAATGTGGCAGGCGCGTTCATCAAGCCGAAAGGCATAACCAGGATAGTGTGGCGTGTGGGATCTGTTGGCGCGCTCATGATGAACTACTGTGGACGTCGTCGTGGCGGCCGTCCCTGGTCCCATGATGTCCGCGAACATAGGTAGCGGTGACGGCGAGTGCGGGAACTGGATGCTCTGGATCGGCAGCCCGGTGGTCGGCGGTGGTGGATTGGCACCAACGGATGAATCGGTGGCTGGCTGTAACGGCGAAGACGAGCCCACCGGAATTGCTGCAAACACCGGAAGGGAGGGTGTGGGCATGATTTCCGAGATCACCGGCCCGGAGGCCGGCAGTGCCGATATCCCCCCATACCCTGGCATGCCGTAGGGCAGAGCTTGCGGAGCGGAGTAAGGCAGCCCGGCGAACGGGACCGCAGCACCTTCGACGGTGGAGAGCCGGATGGACATCTCTCCCATCTGTCGCTACATGCCATTGAACAACGCGGTGAGGTGGCGCTGACCTTGCACGAGGATCGCTAGAGACTCCTCGAGGGATGGATGCGCGGTGGCAAGGGCTCCGGAAGATGGTCCTGGCGCCATGGTGTAGGCTGGCGACAGCATGCCCGTGGATGGCACCGGCAGCTGGGGAGCGCCCGCGGACAGGGTTCCCGTGGACGGAACCGGCGGCGTGCCCGTAGACGGCACGATTGGAGCGGAAGGAGCCAAGGTCGACATGAATGCTGATACCAGATTGTTGGAACTTAGGGATCATAGAGCATAGGGATGGAGGGTGGGAGGCCGCGGCTTGAATCCGCGGGGGCGGCGTGGAGGAGGCGTCGTGCTCGGCGCCCTGGAGTAGATGGGAACGGTGGCAAGGGGATGACGTGAACAGTAGAGCCCAGGGGCCCAAGGGGAGATAAATCTCAATCCCAGGCTAATCGTATTAGATGCAAACTGGTTTACTTATACAAGACTCGATAACTGACTTCCTAACCTTTAGGAAATAACTCAAATATCTTAACTAAATAAATATTCTAATAACTTGATAACTAAGGACTTCTTGGTAACTTCTTCCGAAGGACTACGATGATCACGGCCCCAGGCCGGCTCCTATGTGTGAGTTTAGCCACTTGGCTGGACCCCTGTCTTCTCTCGACGTTGATACACCTTGCCCACCATAACAGGACCAAACTTGGAAGCATGGTAACTAGAAACCCTTTATCGCACATAGTTTCAGTCTCATATGTCTGCATTTTTTTTGGTGGAACAAATATGTCTGCATCTTAATTCCATGCATCACCTCGCCCATAAGAGACTCAAAATAAAAAAGGTAGATTAAAGTAACTAGATGAGACGAACTGTTATCATGGCAAGAAGCAAGAAACAAGGCCTAGTCATTGACACCTAGCATTTGTTTGTCTGGATCGAAATAGAACAAATTCTGTTGGCGGGATAGTGGGGAAAACGAGCTTGAGTCCCCCTCACTTTACCACTTCTCCACATTTGGACTATGTAGACATTATTTTCTGGCATGAGAGCAACAAAAATTGGTGAATGGAATAAACACATATAATTATCGGTGCAGAATAAAAAGGATGTCAAACAATGCTACACTGCAGTCGAGGTAAAAATAAAAACATAGCCTTGGAGCTAGTTATGAAGAATCTTATGAATCACAAATGGAACATCATGTCCATTGCTCTAGCAGATTACCAAGCTTTCTATGCAGAAAACATAACTAGCTTGTGCCGCCCCATTTGAATCACTAGGAACCAATATAACATAACACCTAAGGGGCTGTAAAAAAAGAGATTTGAAGGTCACAAAACAGGAACCATCATACAAAATCAAGAGGTTGAGGGGAGGGGGGGTAAGTTATAAACTTCATGGTGTTTAGGGGGAGGGTGTGGAGATAAACCCTTATCTGGGGGGCTTTTTAATCATATCTTTTAAGGCACACACCACATGGTGGGGACCAAAAAAGTGGAAGGACAAAAAATGTGTAGAGAGAATGACATAGGAGAGGAGATAAAGATGAGTTACCCTCACTAGTCCCTTCCCCCTATAAATGTCCCTTTCCCATACTTCTATCTCCATCACCAAATAATCTCAAATAAGCTCACTATATCTGGAGTAGAGCTCACCCGGCCTTCACCCAACAGCACACATCCATGGATTTCTCTAAGCCCACAGCAAGTGAAGCCTCCATGGAACTCGGGCCAGGGTTCAAGTTTAAACCCACTGAAGAGGAGATCGTGATGCACTACTTTCGTCCCCGTGCGGTGAATGAACCATTCCCCTCAACATTCATTGTTGATGTGGATATCCTAAGCCACAACCCTTGGGACCTAGTACCAGGTCATGTGCACATACACCAACCTTTTCCAACAAATAAATCTACATGTTCCTTTTAATTTCATTTGATTGCTCCTGCTACAATCTGATCTGAACTATGTATGGCTAAAAATTCCCTGCTTGGTTGTCTTGTTTTTATTGCTGTATGTACACAGAGGGGTCTATGGAGAAATACTTCTTTTGTCAAAGAGTACAAAGATGGACACATGGAAACCGGTACAATCGTGCAGCAGGTGATGGACACTGGAGGGCATCGGGTAAAGATGTGCCCATCTTTAGCAATATCATCAATGGTGGAATGCCTTTGATGATTGGGCTAAAGAAAACACTGGCGTTCTACCTTGGCAAGGCAGGAGCTGGTGAGAACACAGAATGGGTCATGCAAGAATATAGCCTTGTTCAAGCCAGCCTCACACCCTATCCTGTGATTGGACCCAATGGAACCAATAACTTAGGAGAACACAGTCATGATGCAGTGGCAATCACAAAGGTATATTGACTCAAAATCTAAATAATTTTGTTCTTCAGTACTATTGGTTGACATATATCATTAGGAGGGGGGCTATACATGATAATCTGCATGGTTTAAAAGTGAATCTTACTACTTGGTCCGACAAAATTTCTTGTGTGGGGGAAATAGTTAGTTGTCCTCGGGTGGGATCCTTCGAAGATTTAAAGTTCATTGTCGGTTTGCTCGAAAGTAAGCTTGACTAGTCCGACCAACAACACGTGTCGGTAACTTATTTCTCGTGGAATTGTTGATGTAACATCTCAAGCATTGGGCCTATTTGCTAACATACAATTGTTTATACAGAACATCTAAAAACTGTCTTATTCAATAATCTTCATCATTTTCACTTGTGACAAAGACACATAATAAAAAAAACGCATTCATGCTGTCCAATTTGGTCGGTTGTAAAATTAGTAACCTCAAACTTAGCTTTTGCTGCCAGGCCTAGCTGTTGTTCTATGTAAAACAACATTAGTATTCACCATGTTTTACCCATTTTCACCTAAAACAACACTGCATAACAAATAGTTTTGTGAACTCTTTGTAGAAAAAGGATAATCTCTCTGAAGCTCTCTACAATGCTACTACAAGTGTGCCCGAGGTTGTTCCTGTCATGATTAATCCAGATGACTCCTGGGTTGTCTGTCGCATCTACAAGAAGAAGAAGTGTGCACCACATGCCATTGCCTAGCATTACAATATTGCAGATGGAGGGCAGGTCCGCTTCTTCGACTTCCTTGGGCAGGGTAATTCAGATGGAACTTCTAGCTCAGGCAGCCGCACCGACATACCAATAGAGAAGGCAAAGGATAATAATGACGGGAGCGGCGGAACCAACGACAAAGATGATATAAATGAGGCAGGGAAGTAATTTATGTTGGCAGCAATAGTGCTGTAGTGTAGGCAATGGCATCTTGTAATAAGGTGTTGGAGTTAAACTTTAAGAGATTACCACCAGTTGAGTTTCCTTCAGTTATGTTTATTTCAAGTAATAATGTGCTGGCAGACTTTGGTCTATGCAGTCTCAAATGTTGTATGTGACTAAGATATTACAACATATATTGAAGCTATGGTTTTCATTATTGGGGATACTTTGTTTAGTATCCTAATGAGATATATGAAGTTCACATTGCCTTTTTGTATTATGTTAATTATAGAAATTTTCTTTTTGTTTATCTTTGTTAACTATTATTTTTGTTTATAGGATCATATACCAAGAATACTTGATTATCCTAAAGGCTTGACAAGATTAGACATTATAAAAGGACTAGTGCAAATGCATGTAAACTCACCTCATGCCAAGTGTTATATTTTTCATTTTTAGGACATTAATTACACCAACAAAAATAACCCTAATTAATCATTTCTTATCAAGCTACATATTTTCATGCTCTTGGCATCATTACCCACAGGATGCCTACTTTACTCAAGGAAACACAAACAAGCACAAAAAGAGTGCCATAGAGCAGATGGACCAAATTGAAATTTGTGATTAAAAAGGGCAAAAGGATAAAATAAAGATAGAGAGAACAATACAACACCCATCTTAGTAACTTTTTGTCCCTATCTATCAATACTTTATTATAAGATATCTGTACGTGTGATGTGTAAAAGTGTGTAGATAAAGAAAAACATGCATGGGACAAGAGTGATGAGTCATTACACTATGTCGTGCACTATGCACAAGAAAAGAAGGGCGAGACAGGGGCTATCTAATCATAATTTGGCAAAAAAAATGTGAATAGCCTGAAATATAGGGAATTGGATAGTGCACGCCCATCATACTACAAGCCATCCACACACACTCATTTTAGACAACAAACAAAACCACTAGGCCCGTTTTCATGTTTTATGGAATCGTTGTATTTCCCATGTTGGCTCCTGATTGCCACCACTTGCTTGATGAAGGTGGTGCCGGCACCAAGATTTGCCAAAGGAGCATGTAAAATTATGCAAAAAAAAAGACAGGTACGAATATCGCCTAGACTTTCTTTTCCCCATGCATTTCTGAATCAAATAAACACAAAAAGAGTAAAGTTCACGGCCGGTCCTTGAACTTATGGAGGTGAGTCATCCCGATCCCCGAACGCAAAAAGTGTGTCATTCCAGTCCTTAAACTTTGTTTGGGTCTCATATTCATCCAAACGGGTATGAATTCATACCCACGTGCAAACATAAGACTTCATTGCTTGAAATAAAAGATTATTGGGGGCTATAAACAAAATCGTCCAGACACATGAGTTAACTAAATATTAACAAGCTTTGTAAGGGGGTTATTTTGAAAAAAAATCGCCTTCTTCCATGTTAGCAAGGTTAGCTGTGCGAGCTCATCCCGCTACCGCCGCTGCTGAGGAGGCAAGCAGGTGAGGCAGGTGCAGGCGAGGTGCCGCCACCGCAGCGGCGGACTGGGCCCACGCGATAACTCCGGGTCTGTTTGGTTTCTACGTGCTTTGTATCCTTCTTGCCTCTCCTTCTACTGCTGCCGGGTAGCCCAGTCTTTGCCACCATGGACGAGCTACTGCAGCTAGGGAGGAGGGTGTGGCGACCCTAGCAGTGGGAATGGTTGCCGGCGACCACACACGGCGATGAGCATGGCGGCTCCGTCTCAAGCTGAGAGCACGAGAAGGGAAAGAGAGGTTTAGGAATTTTGTTTGTTATTTTCATTGTCCTCCCAACCACCCGCATTGCGAGTTTCATAGAGTAACCTTACATGGGCTCAACCCAGACGCGCCCAGCGGCGCAAGCTGACTTATAGGCCCAAGTGATAGCAAACGACTTAACATACTTAGATACATAATATTAGTTCATGACACTCTCCCCCCTTAAGACGCAGCGTGTCCTCGTGATGCTAATGGAGTAGAAGCAGACTTGTTGGTCTTGGCCCTCTTGGCAGACTTGGCGGACTTGATGCGCTTTGACGGCGGCTTCACTTCCTAGGTCTCCCAATGGCACGGACAATCTTGAAGTTGCACCAGGTCAACTAGAACCACATGGCAGCCAATGGGCTTTAGTCGATACGCCAACACCTGCTCAAAAGCTAAGCTTTGAAATGTTGTTAGTAGATTTAGGGTATTTTCATCAGAGAGAGACACCATGGGGTAAGGCCTTTTTTCAGTTGCAAGACATGGATCATCGGATGGATCTGACTGGAGTCTGGCAGTTGCAGTTTGTAAGCCACTTGACCAACTTTCTGAAGAATCAAATAAGGACCAAAGTACTTAAGCTAAGTTATTACCCTCGCCCCATTCAGATTCCTAAAAGATCCATGCTGCAGATGAGTTGATCTCTACACCTACGGACGCACCCTCCACCTCAACAAATTCAATCACATGGAAGTGCAAGGATGTTGGGTCAAAACCTAAGTGAGCCTGACCAACAGAATGGATGCTACGCGGCAGTACATGCCATTTGTGGATCACCGGATTGCAGACAACATAGTGACATAATCCATCAAGCCCAGCACACCAGCAAAGAACGAGGCCACTGCAACAATCTAAGACTAGGACTTTTTTATGAGGGAAGGGCAAGAATGACAAGGAGGGCTGTTCACCGGTGATGCTGGTGAAGTGGCAATTGTCCTTCCACCAGCTGCCATAGAAGAAGTTGTTGACAGTCTGTGAAAGCTTCTTACATTGATAGGAGTCGGAGATGACGCGTCTCTAGGAGCGACAGACACACTTGCAGCAGCACAAGGACCAGGCGGGGAGGTAGCTAAAGATATCGGCAAGCACATCGTCTGAGAGGTTGTCCACTACGTTCCTCATGTTGCGGGCCTCCTTCATCTGGAAGGACACCACCAGCTGAAGAGATGAGGCTACCCTGCCATGGAATTTCATCAATAAACATTAGTAAGGAGATGAGTTTCGAGGAGAAGAGACGGCGATGCAAGTAAGGCCTTATTACACTTGCCTTTGGATCTGGCGGTGGTGAGCACGAGTGGCAACGCCGGTGATAGCAGCAGCTCGTTCGCAGGTGGATCTATAGGTTTGTTGCCAAACGGACGGTCTAGATTGATCGGCAGCGAGAACGGACGGCACGGTATAAGTTAAACAGTGTTTGTATTAAGCCAACTATTGCCACGCTAATTCAACGCTATAATACGGTGATTGTCAGCAGTTAAACTGCTTTTAGATTCTCCTAGAAACAACCGCAATCGTACATGACAATTTTTTCCCTTTTCATTCACAAATATACAGAAAAATAAAAAACATTCGTCGAGAGATCAAATTTGTGCACTGACATTTTGGAAGTAGTATTGGAAAGAACTTGCTTTGCATTTCATATAAAAAAGGTGGCATTGAAGAGATCAAATCTGCGCGAATAGAATTTTTTTAATTGATTCAATATGTATATGTAACATATAGATACAATTTGGACACGTATATGATTGTACTCGTTCGGAAACATAATAACTAACCTAAACTATTAAAACTACTTATACTAACTATAAACTACTTAATCTAAACATATGATCCTCTCGAGAGGATCATGCTCGCCTCGCTCGCTTGGGAGGAGGCGAGGTGAAGTCGGAGTCGCAGTCATTGGAGTCATCTTTGGCATCGGCGTTGTCCTCGTCCTCCTCCTTCGGGTCCTCCTTCTCAGAGCTCCACGGAGGACTATAATCAGAAGACCTCCAGTCATCGGAGGATTGGTGGGCTGGCAAGTCGTCCTCGCTGGATAGCGGGTTGCTTGGAAACTTGATGGGTTTGTCTGATATTTTCTTTGTAGATTGAAAGAGAAGGGGATGATGGATGAAGAAGAGGGGTGGTTTCATAGGGCACCGAGCTTGAAGTATATGTAGAGCGGTGGGTACGACTCTTAGGCTTCAGGCGGCAAAAGTAATGGTGATTTGATGGCCTTGGAAATTGAGGCAATTCAACACTCACGCTGAACTTACTACTGCTGCTTGACCAAATGCTAGTTTAGGGCCGGCGGACAAAATGCGTATCCTAGTCAGCCTGGCCTTTTATGCGACGGAGCAAATGCAACCCCAATACCACTATTGCATCTAATGTTAACCTGTTGGTGGTAGAAGTCTGAACTATCAGTTTCATTCCCAGGAGGCCTCGCTATTGTTCCAACCAATAGTGGAAGTATCACACGGTCGCTTCTATCGCTATGGTAGTGATAGTGGCGATAGTGATAAATCAATCTGTAGTACTGAATGCTTTCTCACACTTCCCTTATCCATGTTTCTTGGCTTTTTATTCCCCTCTTATCTCATCTGAGTACGAATCAAGCTTCCATCTGATCATTAAGAAGCTCACGAGCACATTCCCACCGGCGCTCCTACTCTGATTCAGGCGACAGCGTCGCTGCTTCCATCTCCAACCCCACTCCACTAGATCCTAGTCAAGATGGAGGAGGCCACCAACAAGAGGAACGAAGTAGACATCCTCACAGATGAAGTCTTGGTCCTTTTCCTTTGCCACCTCACTGCCCGCACCTCGTGCAACTGTAAGTGTGTGTGTCACTCCTGGTACCGCCTCATCTCTGAATTTGAGTACCGTAAGGAGTTGCCCCAGTTTGTCACCGGATTCATGTATGGCAACTAGAAAGGCAAACGTCGATTCACTAGCTTCACCGATGAATACCCCTCTTTTTTCTTCTTGCCTTCCCTATTTAGGATTTAGTCATCTCAGATTGCTGCAGAGGCCTCTTTCTCTGATGGTGCGTTGGGCTTCGTTATGTTGTCTGTAATCTGGTGACTAACAAATTAGTGGTACTACCGCATAGCAACCTTTGTTATGGTTCAGCTCGCTTGGGGTTCGATCCCCACAATCTCCTCGCACTTCCATGTGGTAGAATTGTGGGTAAGGTTGTCTGGGGTGTTAGTTGTCAACATCTACTCATCCAAAACTAGAGCAAGGATGTGTAAAGAATCTAAATGGGGAGAGGATATTCTAGTATGCAAAGTTTTAGGAACTGCGTTTCTTAATGATTTTATGCACATGCTGTGTAACACCCCGGTGTTACGCAAACATTTAGGCATTGCAAATCATGCATATTATGCATCATCAAGCATCATAATCATACATGCCTAATCATGTTAAATAAACATTGAAACATGGACTTGAAACATGCTTGTTTACTTAACTAATTAACTTTTAATGGTTCACCATGATTTTTGGAGCAACTTTGTTATTCAAAGTTTTCTAAAAATTTGCTTTTAAAAATGTTATTGAAAATGGTCAAAATACCCTTTATTTAGCTTTTAACTTCCAATTCAAAATCTATTTGGATTTTTGAGTTGGTCCCTTAATAAAAGTTGTAGAGAATTAAATTCTAAGCAACTTTCATTTTTGGGCCATTTCCACAAAATGCCATTTTGTTGCGACGAACGCACCGCGCGTGCGCGTGCCCATCCGACGCCGGCCGCGTGGCCGCCCGTCACCGGCGGCAAGGGGCGGTGGCGCACTCGTCGTCCCGACCGGCCGCCCTTAAGTCCCCCGCCTGTCCGAACGGTCCCTCTCATCCACTCCACCTCGTCCTTCCACCTGTAAGGTCCAAATGGCTAGAGGGGGGTGAATAGCCTATTTAAAATCTACAAGCTTCACTAAACAACCACGTTAGTATAATAGATGGCTAAGATAATTCTAGCACTAGCTCAACTACACTATGCAGCCACCTATACAATTCTAGTGAAGCAAGGCTATGATCTCTAATACACACCAACAAGACTAAGTCACTAAGCAACTTACTCCTATGTGATAGAAGATACACTAAGAATAGTACAAGAAAGTAAAGAGCAAGTGACTTGATTCTTATACCAACGATGTAGAGAAGTAATGCACTCGAAGAATCAATCACAAAGATCAACCACAAGAGAAATCCTCGGCAAAGAGATGACACAAGATTTTTACCGAGGTTCACTTGCTTTCTGGCAAGCTACTCCTCGTTGTGGCGATACACCCACTTGTCGGTTCACGAGCTAATCGACTATCAAGAGTCGAGCCCTCGGCGGCCGCCGCACAACCACACACAAGATGGGGATCCTCCAAGACACGAGCTCGACTAGAGTATCCAATTTGTGAACTCCCACGAGGAAGGATCAAGAACCCCTTACAACACTTGGTGAGGGCTCCAACAATCTTCGATTGTGAGCTCAATCACCTCCGCTGCTCCAAGCCGTCTACCGTGTCAGGAAACACGGAAGAGTAACAAGAAATCCGCAGCAACTCGAAGGTCAAGTGCCTCTAGAATGCAACTCTCAAGCAATGCACTTGAATCTCACTCAAGATGTGCAACTAAGCAAAGAGATGAGTGGAGGGGGTTGTTCTCTAGCTCAAAGGATATCTCTAGGTCTCAAAATATGCAAGAGTTACCCTCAAACCCCGGACATCTTCTATTTATAGCGAAGGGGTACGCAGCTAGCCGTTACCAGACGACACAGTTCAAAACGTGCTGACCGGACGCACCGATCAGGGTGACCGGACGCGTCTGGTCACTATAGGACAAGCATGAATAGTGCGTGTCAGAAGTAGCCATTGACGTGACCAGACGCGCTTCACAGTTTGACCAGACATGTTGCACCCGGTGTCCGATCGAAGTCCAGAGAGGTCCTCACGAGATTGGATGCGTCCGGTCGCACGTGACTGGATGCGCCACCGTGTCCGCTTCGCGTCACGCCACCAAGCCGCACAAGTCGATGCTATCCGGACGCGCTACACAGTTTGACTGGACACGCTGCACCCGGTGTTTGATCGGAGTCCAGAGAGCTCCCCGTGCGATCAAACGTGTCCAGTCGCACGTGACCGGACGTGCCACCGTGTCTGATCGGCACAAAGACACGCGCAGTCGTCTGGGTGCGTGACCAGACGCGCCGGTTCCATGAAGGAACGGACGCACTGGTCCGTGACCCTCTCGCGTGCGCGTCTGCCTGCTTTTTGAACTGACCGGACGCACCTGTCGCGTCCGGTCACTTCGACCACAGCGTCCGGTCACTGTTTTTCAGTGAGAAACACTCCAGACTTTCACCACCTTTTCTCGCCTCCGGCGTAATGGAAAATAGGCATTTCATTTCCACTAAAACGTCTGAATCCCACCTCGCAAGCTCGGCAGGACGGAGAGAGGAACCCAAACCCCTCTCTACCTCTCAAACACCACCGCCTTCGCAAATGTGCTAACACCACCAAGTGTACACCACCATGTGCATGTGTGTTAGCATTTCACAAACAATTTCAAGGCGTTATGTTAGCTCTCTACTAGATCCTAATGCATATGCTCAAGACATTGATCTAGTGGCACTTGATTCCCGAGCTAGCTGTGATTGCCCCTGTTGATAGTGGGCTATGTATCCTAAACCTGGTCAATCACTTATGTACTCATCTTAGACTGGCAAAAGGAAAACCCTATGGTTATACCTTTGCCTTCCGCTCTTAGATCCTTCTCTTCCACTTGATCATCATGTCCATCATATTATGTGCATCTCCACCACTTGTGATCTTGTGGCCATCACTTCATGCCACATGCTCCTTCACCACGTGTGTTGCTTATGCCTAACTCAAACCACTTAACATATAGCATTAGCAACTTGGTGTCATTAATTACCAAAACCAAACTTGGGCTTTTAATCTCCCCCTTTTTGGTAATTGATGACAACCACTACAAAGATATGAAATAAAATCAATTTTTTAATTTCGATAGTATTAGCTCCCCCTACATATGTGCTTCCATGAGTTTGGTTCAATTGTGCACATACGAATGAATTTGAATTTTGGGAGAGTTACTACTATCAAATTGATGCTAAGGTATATAGAATGGACCTTTGAAGCATGATACCAATCAGAGTTGCCTTTATATACCATCCTTAGCATCGATGTAGCTAGACACCACTTGTAATACATCACTTGTAAAGATCACAAACACTAAAATACCCCGTGAGATCAACATTATAAGCAAAGGTGTCTAGATACCACTTGTAAAGCTACTCTTAACAAATCATCATTCAAGTTCTATTTCTAGCAATCACCATTCAATCATGAATATGAATTTAAGCTTTGCAATGCAACAATTCATCATGTTAATGCACATACAAATGCAACAAATAATTCATGAGCTTGCTCCCCCTACTTGTGTGCTCACTTTTAATCCCTTTCCAATGTCATTTTCTCCCCCTTACAATATCTTTCTCCCCCTTTGCAACTTAAATTTTTATCTTTCTCCCCCTTTGCAACTTAACTTTTTATCTTTATGACTTTTCTATCTTTGTGACTTTTCTCTCCCCCTTTGTCAACAATCACCAAAAAGGTGCCAATTTTAGTGAGAGTCCAATTAATCAATATGAGGGAGACCAAATTATGGTTCAATCTAGATCACTTGCCTAGAATATGTAATTCGGTTTGATCCAAGGACAAGCTTCTTCACACCTCATAAAGTATAAGGGTTATCTTGACCATGTTGAATTACACATCATGAGCTCATTTTCTAGATTCAACACTAGTTTTGCAAGCTCACAAACATGTCATATACTACCACTAGATCAATCAAACATAGAAGCAATAGTGGTACCATATATATATCTAAACTCATTTGATTTTCATGAATGAGCCTATTTGTCATGCAAATATGTCTATATGTTCTAAATATGTCCTGAGCAAAGTATGGATGATATGTCAAACAACTTTACCTTGCTATGTCGAGGAGAGGCATGTCATATAAGAATGTGGGGGTGCACTCATTTCAAGTTGGAGAAGTCAAGTATGTTCAATTCATTCTTCAACTTGTAAAATCTCTTCTCATCAAGTGGCTTTGTAAAGATATCGGTTAGTTGATCTTCGGTGCCAATGCCTTGTATACAAATATCACCCTTTTGTTGATGGTCTCTTATGAAGTGATGCCTTATGTCAATGTGCTTGGTTCTTGAATGTTGAACCGGATTTTGAGTCATCTTGATAGCACTTTCATTGTCATAAAACAATGGCACATTCTTGAATTTTATTCCAAAGTCATTCAAGGTGACTTTCATTCAAAGCAATTGTGCACAACAACTACCGGCACTAATGTATTCGGCCTCGGCAGTAGATAGTGCAACACTATTTTGTTTCTTTGATGACCATGAAACAAGAGACCTCCTAGTAATTGACAAGTGCCACTTGTGCTCATTCTATCAATCTTGCAACCACCATAGTCGAAATCCGAATATCCAATCAACTCAAAATTAGATCCCTTGGGATACCATAATCCAACATCATAAGTACCCTTAAGATATCTCAATATTCTCTTGGTTGCTTTCTAGTGACTCTCTCTAGGTGAAGCTTGATATCTTGCACATTTGCACACACTAAACATCACATCCGGCCTTGAAGTGGTGACATAGAGCAAACTTCCAATCATTGACCGGTATTGCTTTTGATCTACCATGTTGCCACTAGCATCAACACTCAATTGATCATTTGTGTCCATTGGTGTACTCATTTGCTTAGCATATTGCAATCCAAACATCTTGATCATGTCCTTGATGTACTTGCCTTGACTTACAAAAGTGTCATTCTTCATTTGCTTGATTTGAAGTCCAAGAAAGTAACTAAGCTCTCCAATCATAGACATCTCAAACTCATTAGCCATCATATTTCCAAACTCTTCACAAAAGTCTTGAATAGTTGATCCAAAGATAATGTCATCCACATAGATTTGCAACACAAATAAGTCATTTCCAAGCTTCTTAGTGAAGAGAGTGGTGTCAACCTTTCCTATCTTGAACCCTTTAGAGAGAAGAAAGTCCCTCAATCTCTCATACCATGCTCTAGGTGCTTGCTTCAAACCATACAATGCCTTCTTTAGCTTGAAAACATGGTCGGGCTTATTGTCATCTTCAAAACCGGAAGGTTGCTCAACATAAACTTCTTTGTTGATGTAGCCGTTGAGAAATGCACTCTTGACATCCATTTGATAGAGCTTGATGTTGTGTGCACAAGCATATGCTAATAAGATTCTAATTGCCTCCAATCTTGCAACCGGTGCATATGTCGCTCCAAAGTCAATACCCTCAACTTGAGTGTATCCTTGTGCTACTAATCTTACTTTGTTCCTCACAACCATGCCATCTTGATCTTGCTTGTTTCTAAAGACCCACTTAGTACCAATCACATTGTAGTTCTTTGGCCTCTTAACAAGTTCCCAAACTTGATTTCTAGTGAAGTTGTTTAGTTCTTCATGCATGGCATTTACCCAATTGGAATCCTTCAATGCATCTTCTATCTTCTTTGGTTCTTCTAATGAGACAAATGAGTAATGCTCACAAAATGATGCTAATCTTGATCTAGTTTGAACACCACTTTGAATTCCACCAATGATTTAATCCAACGGATGATCTCTTGCAATGCTAGTAGGTTGGAGTATTGGGAATTGGTTACTTCCACTAGCTTGACCTTGATCTTGCACTTCATCATGAGAACCACTTGAGCTTGCTTGATTTGTAACAATTTGCACACTTTGGTTTGTCACATGAATATCATCATCAACTTGCATCGGTATTATATCACCAATGTCCATGTTCTTCATTGCATTTGACAATTGATCTCCTCTCACATCATTAAGGTTTTGAGCCTCATTTTGAGATCCTTGGGTTTCATCAAACTCAACATCATGAACTTCTTCCAAGGTGCCATTTTTTGAGATTCCAAACTCTATATGCTTTGCTTGTGGTAGAATAACCAAGTAAGAATCCTTCATCACATTTCTTTTCAAACTTGCTCAATCTAGTGCCTTTCTTGAGAATATAGCATTTGTAACCAAACACTCTAAAGTATACAATGTTGGGCTTTCTTACATTCAATAGCTCATATGGTGTCTTCCCAAGCTTCCCATGGCAATAGAGACGGTTGCTATAATAGCAAGCCGTGTTGATGGCTTCACACTAAAATGAATGACTCACATTGTATTCACTAAGCATTGATCTAGCCATATCAATCAAGGTCCTATTCTTTCTTTCAACTACACCATTGGATTGAGGAGTGTAGGTTGGAGAGAATTGATGTCCAATACCAAGATCATCACACAACTCTTCAATTCTTGTGTTCTTGAACTCACTACCGTTGTCACTTCTAATCTTCTTGATGGTAGTCTCAAACTTATTTTGCACCCTTTTGACAAAAGATTTGAATAGATCATGTACATCACTCTTGTCATAGAGAAAGAACACCCAAGTGTATCTAGTGTAGTCATCAACAATCACAAAACCATACTTGTTGCCACCAATGCTAGTGTATGTTGTTGGCCCAAACAAGTCCATGTGCAATAACTCAAATGCTTTTGATGTGCTCATTTCACTTTTACTAGGATGTGCATTTCCAACTTGTTTGCCGGCTTGACAAGCACTACAAGGTTTATCCTTCTCAAAGGTGAAATCCTTCAAGCCTCTAACTAAGTCATGCTTCAAAAGTTTGTTCAATTATTTCATTCCAATATGACCAAGCCTTCTATGGCACAACCATCCCATACTAGATTTACTAAGCAAGCATGATGTCAATTGTGTCTCACTATCATTGAAGTCAACTAAGTATAAGCTACCATGTCTAAATCCTTTGAATATCAAGTTTGATCCATCAACACTTATGACTTCAACATCATCACTACCAAATATGCACTTGAAGCTAAGATCACAAAGTTGTGCCACCGATAAAAGATTGAAATCCAAGCTCTCAACTAGCAACACATTAGATATGCTCATGTCATTTGAGATAGCAATTTTACCAAGCCCCTTGACCTTGCCTTTCTTGTTATTGCCAAAAGTGATAGCATCAAAACCACCATTTTGACTTGTATCAATTGATTTGAACATACAAGAATCCCCGGTCATATATTGAGTGCACCCACTATCAAGCACCCAATGCCTTCCTCTAGCTTTGTAATTGACCTACAAGATAAGATCAATTCTCACGGGATAGTAAAAACTTTACTACAGATGGCTTGCACGAAGCAGACTGCTCGTAAGTCCACTGGAGGAAGAGCACCTCGACACCAGTTGGCCCCGAGGGAGCACCGCACCACGGACACCTTCTTGAGCGAGTTTGGCATGTCGACCTTGCTTTGGAGAGTGCTCCATGATGTGGGGTACCTAGAGGGTCAGGAGCCAGTGTACTCTTGGAGTGAGAGTCAGTTGGTTGAGGATGGGATTGTAGTGGTGGAGATCACAGTTCCTGCTCTTGGTGATGCTCCAGAGTGGGATGGCTGGCACTTGGAGTTCGAGGGTCACACTCCTATTGAGGGTGCAGAGGGAGCAGCTTTCCATGTTATCAGAGACATTATGATTAGGTTTCCCAATGAGCTGGCAGCCGCGTTAGCAGGTACTTTTCCTCGGGATGATCCTCGAGATACTATCTGGGTTCAGCCTTAGGAAAGTGCCTTGGTCAGAGGTCTAGATGAGGGACAGGCTAGCGACAACCATGCCATGAGCGCTATGTTCGCAGCTATCAGAGCTTATGAGGGTCTTGAGTGCACTTATTGGACTTTGACTGGCTTGCGTGGTGATGATAAGCTCAAGGCAAGGAAGCAGAAGAAGAAGCAGGCACGTGTAATAGCGAGCTTGCAGGAGCAGTTGGCTGACATGACCTTGCAGCGAGACCAGGCTATGGTGAGAGACGAGGATGCTACGCAACGAGTGCAGATGTTGACTCATGCCAATAACAATGCAGACCGCATGATTGAGAAGCTAGTTTAGGAGAGGAACGAGGCCTGGGACGAGAGGGACCTTCTGAGACAGAGGGTCGATGAGCTAGAGGAGTACAACATCAACTTGCACGAGGAGTTTCACGTGCTCTACAATGGGGTTGGCCCGTATGCTCCTCCAGATGCTGCCGGTATGGACGTCGACGATGACGAGGACGAGCCTGCAGTTGCACCTGTTGACGACGACGACGCCGCTACTGATGGTAGCGATGGTGACGTCTCCGACCCCGACGATGGCCCTGAGGAGTAGGCTAGTTGCTTTGCGTTAGTGATTAGGTCCTACCGCGATGACCTTTCTTTTGGCTTCATGTATCTTGATGTATCTCGTTTCGAACCTTGAGACTTGGTAGGATGTTGGAACTTGGTTGGTCATGCGATACCTGAAAACATAAAAGTCTAGTGTATGTATGCTGGCAATTTGGTTGTATGGACGCGATGTTTGCATTTGAAGTAATTTAATTAGTGGTGTTGTTTTAATTGGAATGCGATTATTATGCCTCTGTTTTATTGTATGAATTTGTTCTCTCCAATGAATTCAGTATGGCATAATTTTTCATTCACTCACAATTACTACAGCTTCCCTTAATCATTACTTGTTGCTAAAATATGCAGATGGCAAACACTCGTCGCGCCACGTATGAGGTCGCTGAAATAGGTGGTAATGGTGCCGGGGCAGGTGGTAGTGGTGGAAACAACGTCAACCACAATGAGCCATACCCAGAACCACATTTGCCACCTCCTCCCCCGCTCACTACAGAGGTGTTCTTTGCACAGCTTCTCGGAAGTCAGCGTAATACCGAGCAATCTCAGAAAAACATGGAAGATTTTCTGTGTACCATTGCCAACAATGTCCAACGCGGAAACAATCAGGGTGGTGGCAATGGGGCGAATCAGTACAACAGCTTCAAGGATTTCATGGACATCAGACCACCAATATTCAAGGAAGCAACAGAGCCACTTGCACTGAAGAATGGATCAACACCATGGAAGACCAATTTCGTGTGTTGAGGCTGACTGAGGTATTGAAGACAGAATATGCTGCACATCAGTTACAAGGACCAGCAGGAATGTGGTGGAAGCATCATCGCACCACCTTCCCTCCAAATGCTCAGATTTTGTGGGGAGAGTTCACTGAGGCCTTCCGTGGAGTTTATATTCCACCAGGGCTGATTGAGATGAAGTTTGGAGAGTTCTTGGCTTTGAATCAGGGCACCAAAATAGTGACACAATATTTGCATGCCTTCAACAACTTGTGCCGTTATGCTCCTAATATGGTTGACATGGATGCTAAGAGAATTGCCAGTTTCAAGAGAGGATTGAATCAAAAAATGATGAAGCATGTGGGTACCAATAACCGCGCCAGATTCAATGACTTTATTAGTGATTTCCTGAAGTAAGAAAAGAGTAATAACGCCAGTACTGTAGCCAAGACTCGCAAGAGAGCACTAGAGGGTGGTCCGTCCCAAGCAAGAGCACCTGCGGGAGGTCATCCTCCCTATCGTCCATCGGCACCTGGCGCTAGGTTCAGGCCACCACCGCAGAGAGGTCAGAATTTCAGGGGACCACAGAAGCCTTACAAGATGGCAGTGCAGTCCAACAAGGCAACCGCAAGTGCAGGCAGGGTAGCTCCAAGGGGGCTGTGGGATCTACTGGTACAGTGAAGGGACCTTGCTACAATTGTGATCAACCAGGTCACCTCTCAAGGTTTTGTCCTTATCCACCCAGGAAGAAGCAACACACATATACCACTCATGTGCACCACAACACTGTGGAAGAGATTCCTGAGGGAGAGCCCATAACTGCTGGTAAGTTTCCTGTCAACCAACACCCCGCAGTTGTTCTATTTGATTCTGGATCATCACATTCTTTTCTGAGTCAAGAATTTGCACGGAAACATGAACAACTATGCACAGATTTGAGTTATGGTTATCGTATAAGTTCAGCGGGGGCTAATGTTTTGACCAACCAGATGGTTCGAGGGGCAACCCTTGAATTAGGTAACAGAAAGTTTAGAGTGAACTTGATAGTTATGCCTGAGTTAATTTTAGATGTCATTATAGGGATGAACTGGATGAAAGATTGGGGAGCAGTCATAAATACAGGGAGTCGAGTACTTACCCTTAAGGATCCTCAGAGTGAGGGTACTTTTCAGGTACCATTGCCCAGAAGAACAGACCTCATAAGTGTGACATGTGCTATAGAAGTCATTCCTATTCATCAGATTCCGGTAGTATGTGAGTTTCCGGATGTGTTCCCAGATGAGTTACCTGGTTTTCCACCAGATAGGGATGTTGAGTTTGGAATTGAGTTAGTTCCCGGGATAGCCCCAATTTCGAGGAGACCTTATCGGATGCCTCTGGATGAGTTAGCTGAACTGAAGAAACAACTAGAGGAGTTATTGAAAAAGGGGTTTATCCGACCAAGCAAGTCTGAATGGGGATATCCTGCATTATTTGTGAAGAAGAAGAAAGAGGGCACTTTGAGAATGTGCGTGGATTATAGGCCACTTAATGCTATAACTATCAAGAATAAGTATCCCTTGCCTCATATTGATGTTCTGTTTGATCAATTAGCCAAAGCCAGAGTGTTCTCCAAGATAGATTTAAGATCCGGTTACCATCAGATCAAGATTAGGCCACAAGATATACCAAAAACCGTCTTTTCCACCAGATACGGGTTGTACGAGTATCTTGTCATGTCTTTTGGCTTAACAAATGCTCTTGCATACTTTATGTATCTGATGAATACGGTTTTCATGCCAGAATTGGATAAGTTTTTGGTAGTGTTTATTGATGATATTCTAGTGTACTCCGAGAACGAGAAGGATCATGAAGAGCATATGAGAATTGTCTTGACCAGACTTAGAGATCATAAGTTGTATGCTAAGTTTAGCAAGTGTGAATTTTGGTTGAAGAAAGTTCCTTTCCTTGGTCACATTCTGTCAGAAAATGGAGTTTCAGTAGATCCAAGCAAGGTGCAAGAGGTTATGGATTGGAAGGCGCCGACCACAGTTTCTAAAGTTAGAAGTTTCTTAGGATTAACTGGTTATTATCGCCGTTTTATACTAGATTTCTCGAAGATTGCTAAACCAATGACAAGTCTTCTACAGAAAGATCACTAGTTCATTTGGACAGAGGAGTGTGAAGCAGCTTTCCACACTTTACAGAAACTGTTGACCATAGCTCCTGTTCTAGCACAACCGGACATAGAGAAACCATTTGATGTGTTTTGCGACGCATCAAAAACTAGATTAGGATGTGTTCTTATGCAAGAAGGAAGAGTTATTGCTTATGCCTCATGACAGTTGAGAAAGCACGAGGTCAATTATCTGACACATGATCTTGAACTTGCTGCAGTTGTGCATGCCCTAAAAATTTGGAGACATTATCTACTTGGTAATGTGTGCAATATTTTCACAGATCACAAGAGTCTTAAGTATATCTTTACCCAACCAGAGCTGAACATGAGACAGCAAAGATGGTTAGAATTGATCAAGGATTACAACTTGAACGTGCAGTATCATCCTGGAAAGGCCAATGTAGTGGTAGATGCTTTGAGTAGAAAGTCACATTGCCTGAATGTGCAACCCTTGCTAGAAGATGGGTTCGATCTGATGCACCCTGTCGTGTTACATAGTATTCAGATCAGTTGCTCTTTGGAGAGTAAGATAATAGAAGGCTAGAAGACCGACAAAGGGGTATTCCACATCAAAGAGAAAATTAAAGAAGAACCATCTAAGCACTTCAGAGTGGATGAATAGGACGTGTTATGGTTTGATGACCGTCTTATTGTTCCCAAGGATCGAGAGCTTAAGAATAAACTCACGGATGAAGCTCACCTTTCTAAGCTATCCATCCATCCTGGAAGTAGTAAGATGTACCAAGAACTGAGACCTCGTTATTGGTGGACAAAGATGAAGAAAGAGATTGCAGCCTATGTTGCCAGATGTGACACCTGTTGTAGGGTGAAAGCTATTCATATGAAACCTACCGGTTTATTGCAACCCTTGTCCGTACCTAGTTGGAAGTGGGATGATATAAGTATAGATTTTATCTCAGGTTTGCCCACTACCCAGAAGGGGCATGACTCGATTTGGGTGATTGTAGATCTTCTTACCAAGACAACTCATTTCTTACCTGTTAAGACAGATTATCGACCACCTCAATATGCCGAGAAATACATAGCAGAAATTGTGCGATTGCAAGGCATACCGAAGACCATAGTGTCTGATAGAGGGTCCTAGTTCACCGCTCACTTTTGGGAACATTTGCACAAAGGTCTGGGTATGAGTTTGATCCGTAGTACTGCTTATCATCCTCAGACAGATGGCCAAACCGAGCAAGTTAATGCCGTTCTAGAGGATATGTTAAGAGCCTATGTGTTGTCTTCTAGGGGTTCATGGGAGTCCTGGTTACCTTTAGCCGAGTTTGCTTACAATAACAGTTATCAAGAAAGTATCAAAATGGCCCCATTTGAAGCCTTGTATGGCAGAAAATGCAGGACACCACTAAATTGGATTGAGCCAGGAGAAAGGAGGTATAATGGTATTGACTTTGTAGAAGAAGCCGAGAAGAAAGTTCATATTATTCAGCAAAATATGAAAGCAGCTCAATCACGTCAGAAAAGCTATGCAGATAAAAGGAGGAGACCGCTTGTGTTTGAAGTTGATGACTATGTTTATCTAAAGGTCACACCAATGAAGAAGAAATGTTTTGGAGTCCGAAGAAAGCTTGCCGCCAGATTTGTGGGACCGTACAAGATCTTGGAAAGGAGAGGTCCAGTAGCCTACAAGTTGGAATTACATGGAACAATGAGTGTCGTTTTTCCATGTTCCATGTATCCCAGTTAAAGAAATGTTTGCGCATTCTAGAGGAAAGAATAGAACCTCGAGGCATAAAACTTAAATCAGATTTGGTATACCGTGAACAACCAGTTTGAGTTTTGGACACCAAAGAGCGTGCTACTCGAAATAGTGTGGTGAAAACATACAAGATACAGTGGAATCATCATGATGAGGGCGATGCAACTTGGGAAACGGGTGAATATCTACAAAAAGCTTATGAAGATTTTTATAATAAATGGTTCGTAACCCAAATCTCGGGATGAGATTTTTATAAGGGGGGAGGGCTGTAACACCCCAGTGTTACGCAAACATTTAGGCATTGCGAATCATGTATATTATGCATCATCAAGCATCATAATCATACATGCCTAATCATGTTAAATAAACATTGAAACATGGACTTGAAACATGCTTGTTTACTTAACTAATTAACTTTTAATGGTTCACCATGATTTTTGGAGCAACTTTGTTATTCAAAGTTTTCTAAAAATTTGCTTTTAAAAATGTTATTGAAAATGGTCAAAATACCCTTTATTTAGCTTTTAACTTCCAATTCAAAATCTATTTGGATTTTTGAGTTGGTCCCTTACTAAAAGTTGTAGAGAATTAAATTCTAAGCAACTTTCATTTTTGGGCTATTTCTAGAAAATGCCATTTTGTTGCTCAAAAATTGATTAATGTTCTACCAGGCAGACGAGGAGGTCGGTGAGGATCTTCTAGAGTGCCCCGATCATCGCCCGAGCTCTTTCGAAAGAGGCAAGCCCCAGAGCATTTTTCTTCCTCGGTTTGCAAAACATTTAATTAATGTTCTACTTTAATTGATGCATTACGCTAAGGAGTTGTTTGCAACCGTTGCTGCATTATACCTTGTTGACCTTTGTTAACCATATCCTTGTTACCCTGGTATCCGCAGTCGAGTCAATGCTTAGATGGCTTAGACCGGTAGAAGTCAGGTGATTTCCTATCACCTGCGAGCTATAGGTGAGTACCTAGATCTTGTTTGGCTAAATGTGGTGTCATGAGATATAACTAAGTGTTAATATGAAGTTAAGACCGGACGGAGATTTACAAGGTTTTGGACTGTAGTGATTTCCGTCTGTGTCAATTAAGGACCGACCGTTGTTGGACCTCGAGTCATGTTGAACGCATGCCTCACATTTAGCTGGCCGGATAAAGTACTTTTCGACCACGAAACTAGGAGATTATTCAGGACGAGTAGATTGCCTATAGCGCACTATACCGGGGAAGGTGTGGTAGGACACGGGGGCGCGATGATAAGACCAAAGGGCAGTCGGTCGGCCCCCGGGTACATGTGGTTCCTGGCAAACTCGAGACTTTATCTGGATAGTTGACTCGGTGACCAATATCTCACTTTAGCGGGTGAGTGAGGTTTGTATGAGGAATAAATTATCAGCTGGTTAATATTCGATTCGAATCGCCATCGTTCACTGGATAGTGAACACTTGACTTGAGTTACTTCATCGTAGTAATGTTGATGGAACACCTAGACAGTTAAAATGGATATGACATTATGGTAGTTGATATTGATCACTCGTTATCATTACTTGTTAATCACATGTTTACTCTAGTATAGGTGCAAATATAGCCGGCAGGTTAATAATTATTAACTTGACAATAATGCTTTTGGAAAGATTCTTGTAATACTAAAAATGTCTTTTTGCAAATGAGTCAGCTACCCCACGATAAAGCCTTCATAATCCTTGGTGTCATTTTATTTTCGGTTATATCGGGTAAGTCTAGCTGAGTACCTTATCGTACTCAGGGCTTTGTTCCCACTTGTTACAGATGGGCAGATGTATTACGGCTATTGTATCAACTGCCTTTATCCTGCGATGGGTGAAGCTTAGGACCATGGGCAGTGGTCGTTCCCTACGTCTCATCGAATGCTTTTGTTGGAGATGATCATCAGCTGGCACTATACTTGAACTCTGTGTGAGTGTGTGGGTGGATTTGAACTAAATGCTTCCGCTACTTTTATTTAAACTCGGTTTGTAATAACTATGTTTAAACTCTAATGTATCCGTGATGTGAACTTTTATGTAATTTGTGATGGTGACCGCTAAACTTATTACGATCTTGGCTGGTATGTGAGTTGGTTTGAAATCCCTCGAGATTTCACGGACTACCGGATTATACGGGCTTAAGTTTGCTAAATCGTCTGCTTTGGTGGATGATTTTCTTACTTAATTTCGTATAATTGGTCTGTTATGTTACATGCTCGAGGTGTCCCATATGGTTGTTGATATGGAGGGAAAGACATGGAGGAAAATTCTTAGTCCACCAGGTCCTGCAATGTCCATCCATAGAGATCAGGGTCAGTTGTGTGTATGTATTGCTGATATTTTCAATAGGTCTGACCTTTCAATCTGGATCCTTGAAGACTATGGTACTAGTAAATGGACATTGAAGCATACGGTGAACACGCTGCAGCTATTTGGACTGAACAATATTTGACTCGGTTTTGAGGCTGCCAATGCGGACTATAGAGTGATTGTAGTTCACCTAGAATGGAATTTGATTTTTCTTGTTGGGGAGGATAGAACACTGATGCCATATGACATGAGCCACAGAAAAGTTTATGTCCTCCCTGATAGGGTCGTCCGCTATCGTAGAAGTACCTGGAGTATTTATTTGAATGGACCTCACTATCTGCCTTATGTTCCTTGTTCATGAAGTCATTAGCAAAGCAGTAAATGTGCATATGTTATATTTTATTGTTAGTACATGTCTTTATTCAGGTAGAGAGTTGTTTTGATTATATATATAGTCAAATTTTGTTCAGAGTAAGCTTTGCATTGTGCATATTTTGAAGTGTCAGTCCTTTTCAATGATTTACCTGCAATGACTATTGGAGGAAGAAGAGGGGTTCCAAGGTGCATTGGCTGCCAAGCTGATCAAGGAGTGCCAATCTGAAGGAGCGGAGCACATCTACCTCGTTTTAGTTACGTAAGTATGTAGGGAGCAAAACCTTTATTATGCTATCTATGTACCGCTTGTGTTAATTTATCAGTTGACACAGCTATTCTATTAGTGTTGAGCATTGTTATTATACCAAGTACTCTTTGTTGTGGACATGATAAACGACATGATAAATGATGTGTAATGATTATATATGTATGGTGTGTGTTCAGTAAGTTATTAAGGCTCGACTGAATTAGTAAATACATTGTGAAAATCGGATGCAATTCTGTCATCGTCAGAAGTAAGGGTCGTTGGTTGTTTTGTCATCACCGCCATACCACTTGCCGTTAGTGAAGCAGACGGCCATCACCGTCGCTATTCATCTGATGCGGTAGGGGTCAATAGTGTATCACCGCGGAATCATTTAGTAACCCGACACTAACTAAAGGATCATCACGGGCAGATCGTACTGCAACGCGACGGTGACTATGCCCTATGACCAGACGGTTCATACGCTGAAGCGACGGTGATATTCGCCCCAACACAGGCGGGTCGTGCTCCAATGCGACGGAATAAGGATCTGATCACGAACGGATCATAAGCCATGTGGCAGTGTTCGTACATACCCACACAGGTGGGTCATGCTCCAATGTGACTGAAGTAAGGATCTTATCACGGACGGATGATAAGCCAATACGGTGGTGTAGTGTACACCCCAGTCAATCTTAGATATCGACGGTAATGGCTATGACTATCACTGCGATAGCTTACTGCCGAGGCCAAAATTGGACTACGATGGAGATTACGACGTGGTTGTGAAAGGTCTGAGTGTAGTAGTGATAGCAAAAG
Source organism: Saccharum hybrid cultivar R570 (assembly GCA_038087645.1). NCBI lineage: Eukaryota > Viridiplantae > Streptophyta > Magnoliopsida > Poales > Poaceae > Saccharum > Saccharum hybrid cultivar. The sequence goes on along the minus strand of JAQSUU010000704.1, from coordinate 1,454,134 downwards.
TTATATATACCTAGAGTCAAAATGACCATTATTTGAAACAAAGAAGTACTTCTTTCTCTATCTTTGAGGGATTGAAATATTATATATCTAGACATATCATACATCTAGATGCACCGCAAAAGCTAAATATATGCCTAGAAAAGCCAAAATGACCTATAATTTAAAATAGAAAAATACTTCCTTCTCTTTTCTTTGAGAGATTGGAAAGAAAAATAAAGGGCATATGTTGAATGTAGTTTTTTTTTTGCCAAATTCCCCTCTTACTAGGGAAAGAGGATGTACGATATGGAATAGACATGTGAAAGCTAAAAGTAATGTGGAAATCTCAAAATCAATAGAGTGAAAAAGCAAAGGTTGGGTCAAAGCATTAAAGGACATAACAGAAAATATTAAGCTATTCTGCAGGAGGAATTATTGAAACTGGAGGTCTCAGAAGAGAATAGTAGTCTGCCTACTGATCTCCTGGAAAGGAAGATGTTGTACAAAATAAGTTGTTAAAATTTCTTGAAGAAGAGGAAAGATATTGGCATAGGAGGTCCAATTCTTATTAAAGGGTGGTAGTAACACAGAATAATTCCATAGAATTGCCAATGGAAAAAAAGGAAAAATATTATCTTCTGTCTGCAAGGAGAAAATGGTAATATTGAAGGGGATGATCAAATCTTTGATCATGCCACTCAGTACTACAATAATCTTTTTTGTCCTTCTAACAATCCTTATATGCATTTGAACCCACAGTGAAAAGGTGAATGAGGAAGAAAATAAAGAACTTGTTAAGGAATTTAGTCTTGAGGAATTAAAAAACACAATTTTCTCAATGGAGAAGAACACTGCCCCTGGACCTGATCATAGGCCAATTGAGTTTTATCAGAGTTGCTGGGACATTATTTGTAATGATCTCATGGACTTGTTTACTGACTTTTGCCAAAACAAGATGGACATAGGCAGGTTCAATTATGGGGTGATAACTTGACTACCTAAGATCAAAGATGCTAACTAGATCCAGCGGTATTGTCTTATCTATTTGCTAAATCTGGTGTTCAAAATTTTCACTAAAACTACTCTCATGTTGAGATTGGAAAGGGTTATGGGCAAGATCATTAACAAATGCCAATCTAGTTTTATTAAAAACAGAAATATCATGGATGGGGTGATGGCTCTCCATGAGATTTTGCATGATACTAGAGTAAAGAAGAAAGATGACCTAGTGCTAAAGGTTGATTTTGAAAAGGCGTATGAAAAAATGAATTGGAATTTTCTTTTTACTTGGATTGAACAGAGAGGTTTTGACCCTTAGTGATGTAGGTGGATTAGATCTATTGTTAGCTCTGGCACCTTAAGTGTCAAAGTTAATAATATGTGGGGACCTTATTTTTCTACTAGAAAAGGTGTTAGACAAGGGGACCCTTTGTCTCCCTTTCAGTTTAACATAGCTACAGATACGTTTGCAAAAATGAGGATAAATGCCCAAAAAAAAGTTGATTACTGGTCTAGTACTTGAGTATATGGAAAATGGAATAGCAATTTTGCAATATGCCGATGATACGATTTTATGTATACAAGACAATAAGGATCAGGCAACTAATCTGAAATTTCTTTTATATCTGTATGAATCCATGTCTGGCCTCAAAATTAATTTAAACAAGAGTGAGGCAATTATAGTTAGTCATGATATGAACAAAGCCACTGAATATGTTGATGCTTTTAACTTTGATATTGGAAATTGTCCTATAAAATATCTAGGTGTTCAGTGTTAGGATCGAAACTTCATATTGCTGACTGGATTCCCTTAATTGAGAAAATCCTCAAGAGACTTGATGGTTGGCAAGGCAGTTCTCTACCTATTAGGGGAAGAACTGTCTTGTTAAATTCTTGTCTCAGTAGTATGCCCACTTATGCCATGTCCATGTAGCTCCTCCCTCGAACTATGATTGAAAAAATAGATAAGGTCAGGAAAAGTTTCTCTGGCAAGGAGGTGGTATAAAAAGAAAATAACATCTAGTGAAGTGGAAAATCATCACCAAACCTAAGGAAAAAGGGGGTTTAGGTGTCAAAGATTTAAAGATGATGAATGTAAGCTTGTTGTGCAAGTGGTGGTGGAAACTTGAGCATGAGGAAGGCATTTGGCAAGATATTGTAAGACAAAAATATATGAAAAACACATGTGTTTTTCAAGTAAGACATAAATCTTCTAATTCCCTTGTGTGGAATGATTTGATCAAAGTCAAAAATATTTACATTAAAGGGAGAGTTCTGATACTTGGTGATGGCAATAATATTGATTTTTAGCATGATATATGGTGTCGACCATTATCCCTAGAGGATAGGTTCCCTAAGTTGTTCAAGATTTGTTTTGACCAGGATTGTTCTGTGATGAAAGTGATTAATAGGAATTGGAGATCAAACTTTGGAAGGTGGCTTTCTACTGCAGGACCAACTTAGGAACCTGTACAGCATGATTTCAGATACAAAACCAACTCCCAGGCTGATGGGGTGGTTTGGAGATGGGGAAAAGCTGGAGTTTTTTTCTGTCAGTTCAGTTTATAAGCATTTGTTTAGAAACTGGGAAGGGGAAGATAATAGCCAAATTTGAAGGCCAAAATCCCTCTGAAAATCAAGAATTTTATGTGGCTAACCTTGCAAAATGCCATATTGACAAAAGAAAATCTTCTCATAAGGAAATGGAAGGGTAGCCCCAATTGTGCTTTTTGTCAGGAAGGAGAATTTGTCCAGCATTTATTTTTTGATTGTCCTATGAGCAAATATATCTGGAGCATCTTGGCATACATTTTGGGGCATCAGTGAGACGTACTTCTTTTGTCCAGTTCTGGGTTTGGATCAAGTGGTGCTTACCAGGTGGCAGACATGTCTATTTTGTGGGTCTGCTCGGCTGTTTGCTGGGCCATATGGAAGACAAGAAACAGTGTCTGCTTTGATGGGAAAAGAGTGAAGACTCCAACTGAGGTTCTATGTTTGATTTCTTCTATATGTTGATATATTGGCAGGGCTTCAGAATAACATCATTTCAACCAACTAGCCCTTGTTTAGTTCCCAAAATATTTTGCAAAATGTAACTGTAGTGCTACTGTAGCACTTTCGTTGTTATTTGGCAATTATTGTCCGATCATGGACTAATTAGGTTTAAAAGATTTGTCTTGTGATTTACAACTAAACTGTGTAATTAGTTTTATTTTTTATCTATATTTAATGCTTCATGCATGTGTCCAAAGATTCGATGTGACAGAAATCTGAAATATTTTGCAAAATATTTTGGGAACTAAACAAGAGCTAGAGCATGGAGTAGAAGTTTTACAGAAGACGGCGTTGTTCTTCCACCAACAAGGGAGGCCGGATGGGAGGACAACTGGATGGCAATTGTCTGAAATCACCTGGTGGAGAAGTGTCTGAAATCACATGATGGAGTGTGCCTGCGAACTGTTGGCGCCTTGAAGGCATGTAATATGTAATAAGTGAAGTAGTGGCGAATCGTTTAATTTTTTTCTAGCTTTGTAGTTTGCGGGCTGGTTTCTTGGCGCTAGTTGGATCAAACCCCGTGTGTTCTTTCCAATGTGACCTCTTGCTACGTTTGCAACAAACGCATAGTTTCGTTGTTGTTAATTAATGAAATTTGGCTATGCCGTTGTGGAAAAAAAAAACTAGGAAAAGAGAATCGAGTTTTCCAATGCTCTTAGATAGTGTTTGGTTGGTGGGATCTCTATATAGATAGACCTATTTTTTCTAATGTTTGGCTTGGGGGATTGCTGGAGCTAGGGACATCCCCTGAAGTTTCGATGACTCCATGTCCCTCTTTTTTTATAGGACAGAGTCACGGCCGTGGGTGAGCTCGCTGGAAGAGAAGCCTGAGGAAGAAGGGGAGCGACTGCCTGCCTTAGGGCACAGACCTCATAAATTGTCAACTATGATAACCGTTGTCAGAGCCAGGTTAGACCCGCCTGAGTCATTTATACCTGACTTGTTCAAGACTTTCTTACCTCGTCAGGTTGGTCAGGAAAAAAAACACTTGGAATCGACAAATGGTAAACAAACACAAGTGGCTCATGAATAGGCAATATCACAATAATGATAGTACTTTGCCAGGAGATTCAAGATGGAGGAATCGCACAAAACATCCACGAGGATTGACCTCTTAGGGCAGCAGCCGAAGTCCTTTCATGGTAATAACCGGCCATTGACCACATCAGTTTTACCCAACACATTCGCAAGCAAAGTGACTCCCAAAATACTTACAACCATTACGACGACATTTAAAAGCAGAGCATTGCAAGGTAGTAGATACGACGAAACCTAGGCATCAAGAGATCAGGGGGTTCAGCACCTCCTTACTCAAAGGCCCACTGGTTCTCCCTGCGGATCTCCTCTTCCTCCTCAGGGGTGAAGTCATTCTTGATGTTGAAGGTCTTGCGGATCTCCTCTGGGGTTTTGCCCTTGATCATGTCAGCAACAGTCTGGCAGGTCAGGTCCAGCAGACCCTTGATGTTGAGATAGTTCGCAGCCTAAATTTGGGGAGAACCGATCAGAAGAAGTGTCAAACAATAATTGCAATTTATACAGTTTATAATTATGAAAATAAAAAAAAACAGCATGACAATAGAAAATGCAAAATCAAAAGCACAACAACAATGTCTATAGTAAATTGATATAGCCTCAAAGAAATCAAGTCAAGGAAGATAAGCAGGATTACCAAATCAAATAAGTCAAGATAAGCAGGATTATCAAATCAAATAAGTCAACGAAGATAAGCAGGATTATCAAATCAAATATATACAGATATAAACATCAAAAAATATATACAGGTATCGTCAATCGAACTACAAATTAGACAGTTTTAGTGTATTCACAAATAAAGCTGGGTATATTTCCAGTGAAGACATCGCAGAGGATACAGATACCATAAGATCTTTGAAAATTGAGAAAGAAATAAAATTAAACCAAACAAGCAATATTACCAAGTTCATACTGAAATTCAAGCCAAACATGTTACCCAGGGAAAGGACAAAGTAAATGAAATGAGAAACTTCAAGTGACAAAACACGTTAGCCAGAAAAGGGCAAGTACAGCAAAATAAAAACTGAAATGCAACAGTAATCTGAATGTAAGAATATGTAGCGTTATTGTTGATGAACTTTGTGTATTATGCAATTTAACTATCTAGTTATGAATTATAAATTCTCTCAAGTACCAAAAAAAAGTTATGATCTTTCTCTTTAACTAAAGAGTTAAATTGAATAATAGACAAAATATTCATCCACAATATCACTAGAGCTCTCAATTTCCAACTAAAACAAACACCGCCAATGAAATGAGTATTAAGACCTTGCTTCGGTTCCCTGCCTGACTAGCACTAATTCAAATACATATTAAGAGCCAGCAAAGAATATATAATGGTGTCAATAGGGACAGCAAAGGGAAATAGACTTGTACTCCAATCAACGATTTCCATGGTAAGGATATCATAGTCATATTCATGAAATGGGAGACATACATGTACTCCAATCAACCATTTGCAAGCTAAGGATCTCATAAGCATATATTCACAAAAAGGGAGACAGACATGTAGTCCAATCAACAATTTGCAAGATAAGGCTATCTAGTTATATTCACAAAACCCCACAATTTAAGGATTTCTACCACACTGCTAGAACAAAACTCTGCACTAATAAGACAGGGAAAACATACTGCAGCTAGCGAGCACTCATAAGAGAAATCAATGCATCCCATATATCATCACTCCCAAAATAATGATTTTACCACACAGATTGGATGACACCACGTAAGCACAAAACTTTAGAAAATTTAGATATCCACAACGATAATTGACAAAGATAACTTACCATACCAACCAACAGGCAACAAAGATTATACCTCGTATAGATAGCAATCAATGTTTTCAAGACGTCCGATTAATCGCTACTAATCGTCCTGGGCGGTTGGAGCTACTCGACCAGGGCCTCCGACTCAGCCAGACCGTCCAGGAAATTGGACGTCCGATTAGTCGTCGTCCAATCGCGATTAATCGTTCGCCCAGGCTGTGTGGTGTCCAGCCAGAGAGTGGGCTGCATCTCAGAGTTGGGCCTAGCTAGTTATCTTATATTTTGGCCCAAGCCCATTAGGGTTTCTCTTCTTTCCTACCCCTCACTCCCTCAGCCTCTCACTCCCAAGCCCATTAGGGTTTTTCTATAGTTTCAGTTTGGCAGCAGCAGCCAACAAGACAAGAAAGGGCTCTGCAGCAGCCAGGTAAGTGGCCAGCTGACCTATCTATCTAGAGCAGTAGAGCCTAGAACATGTAGTATACTAGTGTGTATATATGTATACCAGGACGACCAAGGGACTCGTCCAGGGTCGATTAATCATCCTGGACGACGACTAATCGTCCTGGACGTCCTGGACGGTCCTCAGGCGTCCAGGCTCGACCAGCCATCCTGAAAACATTGATAGCAATACTTAGATGCCAACACAATCAATTATAGAACCAAGATTAAGATCATATAAACCTACTAAAGGTTCAAATACTAAGCCTTTCAGATGTAATCTTTGTCTTTATAAAATGGTAACCTTTTGTGATACAATAATACACATCATAATCCAATCTACCACCATGGATAATTACGTTGCAATCAAATAGCCAGTCTATGCAATCAGCACATGGTAAACAGCTATCAACCAAGAACAAATTAAGTCACAATCAAATAGCCAGAGTCTATGCAATCAGCACATGAAAAACATCTATCAACCACGAATAATAAATCCAATGCCGATCTGTATGTAAACATCGTAGATCTAATTTGGTTCCGATACGAATAGATAAGTGGGAGGTAGGATCCTTTACCAAGATGAGGTCGAAGAGCGTGGCCTGGTCGACCTTGACGAAGTCAGCATCCCAGTTCTTGAGGTCCTCACCGGAGGCGGCGGTGCTGTTGGCGGCGGCGGCACCCACGTCGTCGGAGCCGGCCTTGGAGGCTGCGGCAGCGGCTGCGGCGGCATGTACGTGCTTGTTGCAGTACTCGATTACCTTGGATAGGATCTTGGAGTTGACGTTAGGCAGCGGGATGCCGTTGTCGGCGCAGTCATCTTCGATCATGTGGCGGATGGTCTGCGACTCCATCGCCACCGCCTCCTCCACCTCGAACTCCTCACCATCGGAGCTTTTGAGGGTTATCATTTTCTTCTCGCCCTCGGCCGCCATCGATTCGATCGGAGGGATGTGGGGAAAGGTGGTGTGCACTCGCCGGATCGGATCGAGGACGGAACCCTAGCTCTGCAGCTGCTGCGCGAAGAGGGCGATAGATTGGGGAAGTCGATTGGGGATTGCGGCGTGCGGCGGGTGGATATATATATAATATTAAATATATAGCAGCGAGGACACGCGGGGACTCGCTCGATCGACCGTCCGATGCTGAGCCGCTTACTGCAAGATCGAGCCGTACGCGTCCGGGAAACGTGGTCGTGGGCTCGTGGTCGTGGCTGCGAAAACGGACGCGAGAAAATCCCTTTTCCGTTCTTGATTCTGTAGTTTTTTTTTCTAGAAAACAAAATGGGGTTGAAAAAAAACAAATGAGAAACAGAATTGGGATATATACATATACAGAAAAAGAAAATGAAGACGAAAAATTGAAAAAAAATTAAGTTATGGTCACATGACCTAACATTATGTATAAATTCGCACAATAATATTATACGAAGATAAGTTTAATATTCCCTTGCATACCATGTGTGTTGACACATTAACATACATAATTGAATATGATTATGATGATTAGTAGGTGTATTAACATAATACAATAATATAAAATGTTAGGAATCCATACAGATTATTAAAAATAGAATAATATATGGGTTCGTCCTTATGAAAGCAGAGTCCCGCAAAAAAAGGTGCCAAAAATCCTTCTCTCCCGTTTCCGTAAGGCGAAATAGCAATTTTTGTCCGTAAACTATTGTCCGAGGCTCACTTTGGTCCCTAAACTATCAAAACGTCCACTTTAGTCCTTAAACAATCGATTTGCATATCGATCTCGTCCATCCCTATTAATTATTCACCACGTGTCTAGGAGTGCATGTGATGCTGCCCCTCGCTCCATCCTTCTCTATGTTCGACACCCTATAATCTCCATTGCAATACAACATCTTGGACGCATAAAGAACAAATTCCCCATTTAAAATGAAATCTAACTTCCAGTACCTCAAATTTAGACATTGTTTTGCAGCCCTACAGATCCACTATATGGTCAAATTCAAACATTCTACCGGGTAAACAAATCAAATTGCAAAACCAGCAAAGTGCCACTTCATCTCACTGTGGAGCACGTCCACTTCTCTTCCCGCGTCGTGGTCACGTATGAGCGTGTGTCCGCCTCCACCAGTAGAAGGGGTGCACCTCCACCCCTTCTAGTGTTGCGTCGTACCAAACTACTCTCCTCCCCAAGAAAGCCTAACCTAGCTATGCAGCCGTCGTGAAGAACAAGACAGGGAGAGGGGAAACGAGGACGAGATGGAGGAAATGGTGAATTGGAGACGCCGTGAGCCTGGGCAACTGCTAAAGGATGGAGCGAGGGGCAGCAATGACATTTCTCATGTACTTCTAGACACGTGGCGAATAATTAATGGGGATGGACGAGATGACCTGCAAATCGATTGTTTAAGGATTAAAGTGGATGTTTTGATAGTTCGGGGACCAAAGTGAGCCTCGGGCAATAGTTTAGGGACGAAAATGGCTATTTTGCCTTTCCGTATATACGAAAACAGGACCCCGCAAATACAAAAAGGGCAGGACAAACTAGAAAACGGGATGAGACGGGACATGATTTGTTCTATCCATTTTTGTCCCTAGTGCCTACATCATGAATTGAACTCTCTGTTGTCGTTGTGCTAGATGTGAGTGTAAGGAAAATGTCACCTAGCAAGCTATATTGGACAAAATGAATTTGAATATCCTATATCCAATGACATTCATAATCATACCTTGTGTCTCATGCATCGTTGGTTGGCTAAGAGCTGATGTGAAAACTATTATAAATGATAGAACTAAGATTGCTCTATGTTATGGTTAAGAAAACATGTGTTTCACATGTTGTTTGTATGATTGCTCAGTGGCAAGGCATTTTTCATGGAATTAGTTCAAGAGAATAGAATGCACTTCTCTTGTCACTAGAATTGCATTGGGTTTAGGCTTGTTGGAAAATGCTTTAGTTCACTACATACCTATTGAGAGAGCGCTTTTAAATGAAGAACAGTTTATCCAAGCGCACATACTTAAAAATAGATCAAACCAATCTTTGATAGTTACAAAAATCCAATCTTTGATTATGATTTGTGGTTATGCAACTGAAATCCGGCCACCTTACACAAGGTTATGGCTGTATCATATAATATACATTGACTAACCATTGATTTGGAGAATGTGGAAAGTGAAAGTGTCGGGTACCACGATTAGGGGTACCCAAATTAAGGCGAAAGCCCACCACTAATAAAGCGTCAGATCTCTCCCTTTAAGGGAAAAATCGACAGAAGAAGACTCATGGGCCAAATCTCCCCTTGCTAGTCCTCCAGCCGCGAGAGCAGATCAGCTCGTGTCCCCGCCTCGTTCGAGGCCTCCCCCAGAGGGGTCTCGGGGCACCTCTGATTCGCCCGAGGCCTCAACCCCGGGGGTCTCGGACACAGGACGACCCTCAACAGTTCTACCTCCTCGCCCGAGCCCGGAGACAGCATTGCCCATCTCCGACTCGTCCGAGGCCAACCTCCGATGCTGCTCTCTCATTGGTACGCTCAAGACCTCCCATGGCGTTGCCTACGTTCTCATGCCGCCTAACCGGACAGGCCGGGAATGACCGGGGTCAAATAACCATACCCACCACTGCAACAAGCATGGGGGAGAGCTGCTGACCACTATGCCACCCACGATAGCACTATACGCATGATTCGTGCGTGTACAGAGTACGGAACGACTGTTCTAGACCACTATTCCACGATCAGAGCAAGATCGTGCCACATTTTCCACCCCTGAGGCCTCGGCCCTCCACGCCAGGTCAAACTACAAGGACCGGAACGCCACGCCGGCCACAGGACTAGGTATGACGGGGTGCACCGCTACAATACCGAAAGACTAAAACCACTCCCTCAACGGTGGCACGCCTGCCTCACCATGTAGCAGCAGTACCAGAAGTACCGATGCCATGCCTCTACAGTGCAGACCATGACGCCACCGGATAAGGCCTCCCGAGGCCTCCGGGCTGCTTCCTCGGTAGGGATCTCCCACACACCAACATCTTGTAACCCTGTACCTCCTTGAGGCTATAAAAGGAGCTTGCATGGACCATTCTAGAGGACACGATCAAGAAGAAAACATCACACGATCGCATGATCACACAACTCTCCTGGACCTTGCGAGGGTTCCAGCAGAGCCACACACACGCACACACTCCATGCATGCCCTGAGACTTAGGAGCCCCTCCCTCTCTCACTCTCGCTTGTAACCCCTACTACGAGCACTTCAGTGCAAGATAATACAGATCTCTCACCCCCCACTAGACGTAGGGCATTCTTCGGCCTAAACCAGTATAAATCGCATGTGTTCTTCTTGCACACTATCCGAACCCTTGACGCGTAGACACTCATTACTCGTTGGTGCTAGGACCGTCGTTTCTTACACCGATAATTGGCACGCCAGGTAGGGAAAGTTTGCGCGTCATGGACTAACCATGTATGCAGGATCTGGAATGGCCACAACATCTCGCCTCCATTCGACGAACGTGGCCCTAGCGGCCAGAGGCAACGTCAGTCTCACCCCGGGCTCCCACATCTGGTTCGGGAGTCTCGAGTTCATCATCACCAAGGAAGGCAGCAACCTCGATCTCGTCTCGCCAACCAAGCAGCCCGCATGCTCCCTCGAGCCCACGATCGACCTGCGACGTCGTGCGGACAAGCTAAAGAACACTTGGCCTGACAAATTCAGCCTGCCCGATCTACCACGAGCTGCCCAGTTTGGCCATAACAGAAAGGTTCATAAGCCATCAACTAATATGCACCATCTCAGCCCCAAAGCAGGTAAAATACCTGAGGATCTCCTACAACACCTCGGACACGCCATCGCCGACGCCCTGGCATCAACAGAAACAAGCTCTAACTCTAACCTCGACGACGACTACCAAGGCAGTACCGGCTTCATCGAGCTTCAGGGGATGCAACACTTCTTACACGTCAGTAACTAACTCCTCGATGACGAGCCGCTCCCCGACGATTTCATCGACTGCTTCGACGGCTACGAGCTATCCTGGCCATGAAAGGGATAACCAAGCTCCGGCATAGCATTCGGTTTGCCGAAGCCTGCCCCTGTTATTTTCATCATTAAATACTGCTTTTACTCGCCCTTAGAGGCTTCTGTGAACTGATCTTTCTCATAACTCCTTTATAATGTTATGTGTAACTACATCATGCACATACATCATGCACAAACATCATGCACATACATCATGCACAGGCATCATGCGCGCGCATCATTCATGCCTCATACATGCATTTTGCATGTATCATACTGCATCATATGCACACGCTCTGATCTAAGGCCTAGAGTTTGTAGGCTGGCCCCACCAGGGGGTTCGACAGCTGCTCCGGCTCAACAGAGTGAGGGATGGTATGTGGGGAGTGGCACAATAGAGGCCAACAACCTGGTGCCTCGGAGCACCATATGGGACTCCCCCGAACCATGTTCGAGCCTCGACGTACACTGATTTGAGGGTTTTTCACCGGAGAAAGGCAATGAGCCGCGGGGGTTGTGCCAAAACGACCCTGGTTACCCCAAATCGGTCGTTGAAGGGTTGAGGTCGGTCACTAGATACCTACGTCAGATCCCCAGTGAACAGGATTTGGGACCTCACTCAAAATGAAATACCCGCTAACAACTCAAACAGACACCACAAAAAATGGCCACATTCGAGGGGGATGACGTGCCGATGTCCAGCCCCTCCTTCTTTGCGAAAAAGATGCGAGAGGGGAATGCATTGGGCCCCCCGACCGGATCATACCCATGAGGCATGATTTTTGGGGGGCCAGTTTCATATGCATGGCCTACCGAGGCCCGCTGAGACCTGATGAGCGGGACAGATCACCCGGAGCCTGGAAACTATCCTAGGGGCAAAAAAGTCTGGCCGAGAGACGTCCCATCTTCATGACCAGCCCCAGGCGTCACAGACCCCGCCTCGGACCATGAGAATAGCCAGGGGCGTGTCGAGAGGTAAGACCCTAACTACGCCTCGGGGCACGTGCTCCCCTAGGAGACTCCGCCATACAGGGCACCGGCGATGCTCCGGTGGCCGTCCAACTAATTCAGCAAGTAACAAACGGCAAAAGAACTTAAACTACTATGATTAATTCATTTCATACCGATAGGATAAAAGATGCTATGCGTCAATGGAAGATAAGCCTAATAATAAAAATAATAAAAGGAGAGAAAAAGAGCCCTAAGGGGCAGCATCGTGGGGGAGCTCCGCCAGAATCTACTGGGCGGGGATGAGGGCAGCCACCGCCTCCTTAGCCGGGCCAAAGCGAGCCACCAGGTCCTCATGAAAGTGCAGGGGCTCCTCCATAGGAAACCCATCGACTTCGGTGAGGTCGCCCCCCACCGCCAGCTTTGCCATTGCTAGAGAAAACCCCAGTCCCGCGGCAGACGCTGCTCTCGATGGCGGCGGTCACGCGACGGCGTGCGGCCCAGAGCCGGTCCTCCCTGGTGCCCGGGGCAACCCCTAGGTAGTCCAGAAAAGAGTCCACCGTGGCACGGAGACCCTCTAGCTCCATGGTCACCTCTGTCACACACGGTTTCAAGCTCGATTAGAAAGAAGCATCGGGCCATAGAGGAACGACGGGAATGATAGAAAAGAAAAGAACCCATCGACACCGCGGCGATCAGCGTCGCCCAGTTGGTGGAGGAGAGCGGTGGCCCATCCCTCGACGTCCACGGCCACCGTATGAACGAGTGCCCGCTCCTCCGCCTGGTCCACCCTCGGAATCGATGGGCCGGCCAGGGCCCCAGGAAGAGCAAAACGAGGATGAATGCTCCCCATCGAGATGCCGCAGTGCGCAGCTGGCGGCCCCTCCCGGTGAACACCCGGTCGTCCGTCCGGCAATGTTGCATCGCCGGAGGACCGTCCACCTCCTTGGACCGCTGTGGCGAGTTGTCGCGCGCCATCGAGGTAGTTGGATCGTGCTAAGGGAAAAGCGGCGAATGATGGAGGGCAACAGGTGAGGAGGGAACGAGCACCGAGCCGGGTATAAATAGACCCCAGGCAGACGGTTCGACTGCGTGGCCGCCTAGAATCATCAATACGATCTCGGAGCTCGAGCCGACGTTCCCACTTCCCGCTAAAAATTGAGTAATGGAGCCGCCACCCTCCACTTCCCTAGATTAGACCCAATGCTCTCACTCACTGTAATACAACCGTCTAAATTCCAAACCACGGGCTTTCAAGGGGGCGATAGGCCTTGCCAAAGATAAGAATCCTCTAGATAGGCCCCCCTGAACTCGATTACAGCCCAGAAGTCATCTGGTAATACCCAGCTTAGCCCGGCTACCTCTGGTCAAAACCAAGGAGCCCAAAAAATGGGAGCCACGAGAGCAGAGGCAGGCTGGCCACTAGACAAGGCAAATGGGGCTAGCGGCTAACCTCACCAGAGGATTGGCCAAGGGGATCGCCCCCTCAAGTCCCTTCAAACCGTCACAAGTCACAAGACTCGGGGGCTGACCCCGCCATGCCAAAATCAAAGTCACCTTCACCTTGATTCCGTCTCCAAGACCGAGCATGAGTTTCCTAGTGGGATTCCATTAGAGGGAGGCTCCGAGCCCTCAGATCCTATCAGACGGGTCTAAGACCCACTGGACAACCCTCTAGCAACCTGGAAAAACAGCCAAAGACCAGGCCCAACAGTTCCAAGGTGCCCTAAGCCACCCTAGGACCCTCGTAGGCGTTGACCAGTAGCATCCCATCGGAGGGAGGCACCGAGCCCTCGGAGCCCATCAGACCACTTTGAGACCCACTGAACGACCCTCGGGTAACCTAGGCAAGCCTTTGACAAGCCTCTCGCCAGTTGGCAGAGGCTCGGGGGCTGCCTTTGCGCCACCAACGACGCTTCCAAACCGCACCCTACTCCAAAACGAGACCTTGGAAGCATACCCTATACTTCCAAGGACTCTGGGGCTACACCCGCCGGGTGCGCTCGCGCACACCCACCGAAAAAAGCACCCAACGCCAGCCGATGGCACGAAACTCAACATAAGTCAACTTAGCTCCTAGCCAATGTACAATATCTGAAGGAGTACACCTACTCCTCCACAGGCTCGGGGGCTACACCCGGCGGGTGCGCTCGCTCGCACCCCCTGGAAAAAAGCAACCAAATAAGCCAAGGCCTCAGCAATGACTGGGCAAAAACCCGCCAAAAAGCAAAGCCAACGTACAGCTTCTGAAGGAGTATACCAACTCCTCCACAGGCTTGGGGACTATTGTCGGGTACCACGATTAGGGGTACCCAAATTAAGGCCAAAGCCCACCACTAATCAAGCACCAGATCTCTCCCTTTAAGGGAAAAAAATCGACAGAAGAAGACCCATGGGCCAAATCTTCCCTTGTTGGGCCTCCAGCAAGCCGCGAGAGCAGATCAGCCCGTGTCCCCGCCTCGTCCGAGGCCTCCCCTAGGGGGGTCTCGGGGCACCTCCAATTTTTCCGAGGCCTCATCCCCGGGGGTCTCGGACACAGGACGACCCTTAATAGTTCTACCTCCTCGCCCGAACCCGGAGACAACATTGCCCATCTCCGACTCGTCCGAGGCCAACCTCCGACGCCACTCTCTCATTGGTGCGCTCGAGACCTCCCATGACGTCACCCACGTTCTCATGCCCGCCTAACCGGACAGGCCGGGAATGACTGGGGTCAAATCACCATACCCACCACTGCAACAAGCATGGGAGAGAGCTGCTGACCACTATGCCACCCACGACGACACTATACGCACGATTCCTACTTGTACAAAGTACGGAACGACTGTTCTAGACCACTATTCCCACAATCAGAGCGAGATCATGCCGCATTTCCCACCCCCGAGGTCTCGGCCCTCCACGCCAGGTCAAACTGCAAGGACCGGAACGCCACGCAGGCCATAGGACCAGGTATGACGGGATACACCGCTATAATACCAAAAGACAGAAACCACTCCATCAATAGTGCCACACCTGCCTCACCATGTAGCAGTAGTACCAGAAGTACCGACGCCATGCCTCTACAGTGCAGACCATGATGCCACCGGATAAGGCCTCCCGAGGCCTCCGGGCTGCTTCCTCGGCAGGGATCTCCCACACACCAACGTCTTGTAACCCTGTACCTCCTTGAGGCTATAAAAGGAGCATGCAGAGACCATACTAGAGGACACGATCAGGAAGAAAACATCACATGATCACACAACTCTCCTAGACCTTGCGAGGGTTCTAGCAGAGCCACACACACGCACACACTCCATGCATGCCCTAAGACTTGGGAGCCCCTCCCTCTCTCACTCTCGCTTGTAACCCCGACTACGAGCACTTCGGTGCAAGATAATATAGATCTCTCACCCCCATTGGACGTAGGGCGTTCTTTGGTCCAAACCAGTATAAATCGCCTATGTTCTTCTTGCACACCATCCGGACCCTCGATGCGTAGACACTCATTACTCGTTGGTGCTAGGACCGCCATTTCTTACACCGATAGAAAGGTCCTAAATGGCTAGAGAGGAGGTGAATAGCTTAATAAAAATTTCTACAACAACACTTAAGCCAAATGGTTAGACAAATATGAGGCGAAGCAAGTGTTGCTCTAGCCTACTAAAAATGCAACTCTCATATCCACAATTCCAGTTGCTATGATCTCTGATGAGTACAGGCCCGATCTTCCGAGAGGTAACCGGTAAGTTCGATTTGTGGAGATCTCGACGTTGGCGATCCGGCTTCAAATCAGACACGATTCGAACCCTGCAACCATTACACCACTGCTCCGTTGGTTATCAACCAAGCACAACTTAATTGACCTCACCAAGAAGGCTTTTCCTGCAAGCGAATCGAAGAACACAAGCAAGAAGGTAAAAACACGCAATCTGAAATTGCAAATATGAATGTTACGAATATCAATAGAGGGTTCAAGAACTCGGTTCTAAAGGACTAATCGACACAGTGGAGGAGATCAAGAACAGGAGCCCTAGATCACTGTAAAATGATTTGTCACCACAGTTACAATGAACGATTCAGTTTCTCAATGGAAAACTAAACTCTAAATAAAACCCAATTGTCTAATAGCGGCGGCAGCTGTGTTTATAGTCTAAGACTCGATCTTAGGTTGGGAACGGCCAGGGGTTGGGCGCCCACAACTTGGGCTTAAGGCCCGACATGATACATGGCCAAGTTGGCCCAAATAGGTGACACAACACTTTGCCATAATCACACAGAATGATCCACGGATCTTCTGGAGCTGGGACCAGATCCAAAACGACGGCGTCATCGTCCCCTTTCCAACGCATCCAAGAATGGCCCGTTTTGATGTCGTATGAGAGAGTTATGACCAAAACAGTGACGACGTGTCTGCTGAATCCGAGGGTGACGTGGCAGCTAAGTTGGGGACGAATTGCAACTTGGGAAAGACCATAACGTCGGTGTGTCTAGCGTGGCGATGTCCTCATTATCCTCCCCTTCTTGAATTAGAGTCGTCCTCGACTCCATCTTGGCGATGTCCTCATCATCCTCTCCTTCTAGAATTGGAGTCGTCCTCGACTTCATCCCATCATCAGCGAACTCCTGCAAAAGGTTAGTGACAGCAGACAATGCACCAGACATAATAGGTTGACAAAACATAGTATAACATGGCGCATCAGGATTATCACATAACTCAGCAATAGCAGAAGTTGTAGCAAGAAAAGTACCTCCTTTTAACTTAATCCCATTATTTTTAGCAATGTGAGTTGGAGGTTTATTTTTTATCTCATTAGCATGTTTAATAATATCCGTAGGAGACAAAGATAGCAATGTAATTTTCTTGTCCTTATATATGATAGTGTATGTATTAGTTCTACCATAGTGTAAAGCATCATTATCAAATTCCCATGGGTGACCTAATAAAATGGAACAAACTTGCATAGGGACAACATCAAAATCAGCAGTATCATGATAAGAGCCTGTGAAAAAGCTAATGCGTGCTGATTTAGTTACCTTAGTCTTACCACTATTATTGAACTATTAAAGTTTATATGGATACGAATGTTGTTGTGTGGTCAAGCCAAGCTTGTCAACCAAATCTGAAGTCACCAAGTTATTGCAACTCCCGTTATCAATGATAGTGAGAACACGACAACCCTGCACAATGAAATACATGTGGAACAAATTGTGGCGTTGGATCATCATCTCTTCTTCATGTCCCACACATGTACTCAACACATGCTGCACAAGAAGGCTAGGGTAGCCTGCGGCAGCAACCACTGAGTCAATGATGATGGACTCCTTGTCTTGATCGCCCTCGGTGGAATCTACATCAATGTTAGCAGCAAGGGCTAAATCATCTTCAACATCACTAGCACTTACATATCCATCCTCAGTAGCAATGAAAGCACGACGATTGGGGCAATCCTTCATGATAAGTCCCATGCCTTTGCATCGGTGGCAAATGATTTTAGCGCTAGACGAAGAGGAGCTAGGAGAAGCACCTGGAGTGGCACCTTTCTTCTGCACATTAGACAATTTACTTACCTCAGAAGAAAATAGAGGTGTAGATGGCTGTGATGCAACCGGAATCTTGGGCGTCTCCAGCTCTGAACGCTGCTGAAAATTCCTCCCATTGTTAGACCTGAAAGACTGGTGTTGTTTGCGGCCCTGTACTTCACGTTCTGCCTTAATAGCAAGATGATACAATTGGGAAAAATTACGCCATTCTTTGTAATCTAGTATGTTCTGTATATCATGGTTTAAACCACTAAAAAATCTAGCACTAGAATCATTATCATTTTCATTTATACCACAACGGGCTAAACCAATAAGCAATTCTTGATAGTATGCTTCTACTCCTTTATCACCTTGTTTTAAAGTTTGTAGTTTCAAACGTAAATCATGTTGGTAATAAGGAGGAACAAAACGAGATTTCATACGTTGCTTTAAAGCATTCCAAGTTTAAGGCACAGCAGCAGCATTATTAGCATTGCAAAGATCACTCCACCAGAACAAAGCAAAATTAGTAAACTCACTAGTAGCAAGTCTAACTCTATGCTCAGCAGGAACATTATGAGAATCAAATTTTTGTTGAACAGCAAGCTCCCAATCTAAATAAGCCTTTGGATCAACATTACCAGCAAAAGGAGGAAGGCTAAATTTAATTTTAGCAAAAGGATCATTATTACCTTGAATATTACCTCCCATACCGTGACGGTTGAAGTTGAGGCGGCGACGGGCATAACCGTCAGCATCCGCATCGTCATCACCAAAATCATCCGCATCTTCATCATCAGCACGATGAGGTGGAGGGCGTTGCTCGAGTTGTTCAATGCGGGTGACCATATTGTTCACATTGCGCGTCAGCTCGGTCATAAGATTGCGTTGTTCAGTCATGAACGTTGTAAGGTCGCCCTTGGACACGCACTCATTGAAGTCCGTCGGAGATCCTGCCATTGTTAGAAGATAGAAAAATACAACACCAAAGTATTATCCCTATCAACTAAAAGGAAACAAATGGTGGTGGTGGCGGTGAAAGTGGAATGCAAAATCACAAGCGGCTTATCACCATCTTGCCTGTATTCTTACCAACGCCAAACAGGAGCCAAACCAAAGTGGCAAAGTAATCGGCTGTTGAGCGTGGGTAACAGTTGCAAGATGAACCTGTGCTGATAGAATAATATGTGGAGCTATGGGTAGGCACACAATATGACAGCAAGGATTAGCAATTAACGAATGCAGATTAACGATTGTTCAATCCGGATCCAAAGTAAAAATCACAGGTGCTGGCTAAGACGTGTCGAGACACAGCGCAACAAGGTAAAAACAAAGGACGATGGAAAGAACTCACAGAACAAGCAAATAACCTGAATTTTTTCTTTTTCCTGAATTTTTCTCAGAATTTTCAAAAAGGCACTATTAGGAATCAAACTTTTTTATTTTTATGCTATTTTTTTATATTTTTCTCTGAACAAGGATAAAAAAAGATGCAACCACAAAAATTGGCACCTACAACTGAGGTGGGATGTGGTCTATAGAAATACAGCATGTTCTCTGAAAAGCGTGCAAAAACTTTGACAATTTTTTTCTTTATTTTTCTGAATTTTTTTTGGCAATTTTGATGAAACTAAATAGGGCGAAGCCAAATTTGGATCGGCTCCAAATGGTGTCAAGAAGCTGCTGAAAAAATTTCAGATTTTTCTGATAAACGAGCGAAAACTTATGCCTGTTTTACCGAAGGTATCTCAAGTTATGTTTTCCGGAAGGCACAACACGACAGCGACAGTTAGGGCAAAGCGTCCCTAAACTCAAACACCAATCACAAGATCGTCCCTGTGACTAACAGCAGTAGGTATTCGCCTGATGATGTAAGGAGGGTTGCGATGCAGGCAAAATAAGAGCGGCTGACAACCTATTTAGGGTTTGCGCGGCGGCGAGAAGTTACCAATTGATGAGTACACGCCCGATCTTCCGAGAGGTAACCGGTAAGTTCGACTTGTGGAGATCTCGACGTTGGTGATCCAGCTTCAAATTAGACATGATTCGAACCCTGCAACTGTTATACCACTGCTCCGTTGGTTATCAACCAAGCACAACTTGATTGACCTCGCCAAGAAGGCTTTTCCTGCAAGCGAATTGAAGAGCACAAGCAAGAAGGTAAAAACACGCAATCTGAAATTGCAAATATAAATGTTGCAAATATCAATAGAGGGTTCAAGAACTCGGTTCCAAAGGACTAATCGACACAGTGGAGGAGATCAAGAACAGGGGCCCTGGATCACTGTAAAAGGATTTGTCACCACAGTTACAATGAACGATTTAGTTTCTCGATGGAAAACTAAACTCTAAATAAAACCCAATTGTCTAATAGCAACGGCGGCTGTGTTTATAGTCTAATACCCGACCTAGGGTTGGGAACGGCCAGGGGTTGGGCGCCCACAACTTGGGCTTAAGGCCCGACACGATACATGGCCAAGTTGGCCCAAATTGGTGACATAGCACCTTGCCGTCGTCACACAGAATGATCCACAGACCTTCTGCAGCTGCGACCAAATTCAAAACGATGGCATCATCGTCCCCTTTCCAACGCATCTAAGAACGGCCCGTTTTGATGTCGTATGAGAGAGTTATGACCAAAACAGTGACGACGTGACTGCTGAATCCGAGGGTGACGTGGCAGCTAAGTTGAGGACGAATTGTAACTTGGGGAAGACCATAACGTCGGTGTGTCCAGCGTGGCGATGTCCTCATCATCCTCCCTTTCTTGAATTCGAGTCGTCCTTGACTTGATCCCATCATCAGCGAACTCCTACAAAAGGTTAGTGACAGTAGGCAATGCACCAGACATAATAGGTTGACAAAACATAGTATAACATGGCGCATCAGGATTATCACATAACTCAGCAGTAGCAGAAGTTGTAGCAAGAAAAGTACCTCCTTTTAACTTAATCCTATTATTTCTAGCAATGTGAGTTGGAGGTTTATTTTTAATCTCATTAGCATGTTTAATAATATCCGTAGGAGACAAAGGTAGCAATGTAATTTTCTTGTCCTTATGTATGATAGTGTATGTATTAGTTCTACCATGGTGTAAAGCATCATTATCAAATTCCCATGGGTGACCTAATAAAATGGAACAAGGTTGCAAGGGACAACATCAAAATCAGCAGTATCATGATAAGAGCCTGTAAAAAAGCTAATGCGTGCTGATTTAGTTACCTTAGTCTTAGCACTATTATTGAACCATTGAAATTTATATGGATACGAATGTTGTTGTGTGGTCAAGCCAAGCTTCTCAACCAAATCTGAACTCACCAAGTTATTACAACTCCTGCTATCAATGATAGTGAGAACACGACAACCCTGCACAATGAAATTCATGTGGAACAAATTGTGGCGTTGGATCGTCATCTCTTCTTCATGTCCCACACGTGTACTCAACACACGCTGCACAAGAACGCTAGGGTAGTCTGCGGCAGCAGCCACAGAGTCAATGATGATGGCCTCCTTGTCTTGATCACCCTCGGTGGAATCTGCATTAATGTTAGCAGCAAGGGCTAAATCATCTTCAACATCACTAGCACTTACATATCCATCCTCGGTAGCAATGAAAGCACGACGACTGGGGCAATCCTTCATGACATGTCCCATGCCTTTGCATCGGTGGCAAATGATTTTAGAGCTAGACGAGGAGGAGCTAGGAGAAGCACCTAGAGTGGCACCTTTCTTCTGCACATTAGACAATTTACTTACCCCGGAAGAAAATGGAGGTGTAGATGGCTATGATGCAATAGGAATCTTGGGCGTCTCTGACTCTGAACGGTGCTAAAAATTCCTCCTATTTTTAGACCTGAAAGGCTGGTGTTGTTTGTGGCCCTATACTTCACGTTCTGCCTTAATAGCAAGATGGTACAATTGGGAAAAATTACGCCATTCTTTGTAATCTAGGATGTTCTGTATATCATGGTTTAAACCACCAAAAAATCTAGCACTAGAATCATTATCATCTTCATTTATAGCACAACGGCCTAAACCAATAAGCAATTCTTGATAGTATGCTTCTACTCCTTTATCACCTTGTTTTAAAGTTTGTAGTTTCAAACGTAAATCACGTTGGTAATAAGGAGGAACAAAACGAGATTTCATACGTTGCTTTAAAGCATTGCAAGTTTGAGGCACAACAGCAGCATTATTTGCATTGCAAAGTTCACTCCACCAGAACAAAGTAAAATTAGTAAACTCACTAGTAGCACGTCTAACTCTATGCTCAGCAGGAACATTATGAGAATCAAATTTTTGTTGAACAGTAAGCTCCCAATCCAAATAATCCTCTGGATCAACATTACCAGCAAAAAGAGGAAGGCTAAATTTAATTTTAGCAAAAGGATCATTATTACCTTGAATATTACCTCCCATACCGTGACGGTTGAAGTTAAGGCGGCGACGGGCATAACCGTCAGCATCCGCATCTTTATCACCAAAATCATCCGCATCTTCATCATTAGCACAATGAGGTGGAGGGCGTTGCTCGAGTTGTTCAATGCGGGTGACCAGATTGTTCACATTGCACGTCAGCTCGGTCATTAGATTGCGTTGTTCAGTCATGAATGTTGTAAGCTCGCCCTTAGACACGCACTCATTGAAGTCCGTCGGAGATCCTGCCATGGTTAGAAGATAGAAAAAGACAACACCAAAGTATTATCCCTATCAACTAAAAGGAAACAAGTGGTGGTGGTGGTGGTGAAAGTGGAATGCAAAATCACAAGCGGCTTATCACCGTCTTGCCTGTATTATTACCAACGACAAACAGGAGCCAAACCAAAGTGGCAAAGTAATCTGTTGTTGAGCGTGGGTAAGAGTTGCAAGATGAAACTGTGCTGATAGAAGAATATGTGAAGCTATAGGTAGGCACATTATAACAGCAAGGATTAGCAATTAACGAATGCAGATTAACGATTGTTCAATCCGGATCCAAAGTACAAATCACAGGTGCTGGCTAAGACGTGTCGAGATGCAGCGTAACAAGGTGAAAACAAAAGACGATGGAAAGAACTCACAGAACAAGCAAATAACCCGAATTTTTCCTTTTTCCTGAATTTTTCCCAGAATTTTCCAAAAGGCACTAATAGGAATCAATTTTTTTTTTGCTATTTTTTTATATTTTTCTCTGAACAAGGCGGCTAGCGGGGCAAGTCGAGTAATGTGGTGGCTTCGACTTATTGTTTGCAAACGGTGGATGGGATAGCGGCGGAAAACAAAAATCACAGCAACGGGTGATTAAACTACGACTACGAACACAATCCTAAACCAGCAACAAGACTCGACCATGGACACAAACTCAACAAAGCGAATCTGAAATGAAATTGCAAAGGCACAAAAGTGATAGGACAGCAGAAATTGAAATATTATTGGGCTTTTGTGGACTCTAGGTAATGAACAAATATGAATCTAAGGCAAACGAGATTATAACTCGCAGTAAACATGAAATATCTGATACCAATTGATGAGTACAGGCCCGATCTTTCGAGAGGTAACCGGTAAGTTCGATTTGTGGAGATCTCGACGTTAGCGATCCGGCTTCAAATCAGACATGATTCGAACCCTGCAACCATTATACCACTGCTCCGTTGGTTATCAACTAAGCACAACTTGATTGATCTCGCCAAGAAGGCTTTTCCTGCAAGTGAATCGAAGAACACAAGCAAGAAGGTAAAAACATGCAATCTGAAATTGCAAATATGAATGTTGCGAATATCAATAGAGGGTTCAAGAACTCGGTTCCAAAGGACTAATCGACATAGTGGAGGAGATCAAGAACACAGTTATAATGAACGATTCAGTTTCTCAATGGAAAACTAAACTCTAAACAAAACCCAATTGTCTAACAGTGGCGGCGGCTGTGTTTATAGTCTAAGACTCGACCTAGGGTTGGGAACAGCCAGGGGTTGGACGCCCACAACTTGGGCTTAAGGCCCGACACGATACATGGCCAAGTTAGCCCAAATAGATGACGCAACACCTTGCCGTGGTCACACAGAATGATCCACGGATCTTCTGGATCTGGGACCAGATCCAAAACGACGACGTCATCGTTCCCTTTCCAATGCATCCAAGAACGACCTGTTTTGATGTCGTATGAGAGAGTTATGACTGAAACAGTGACAACGTGTCTGCTGAATCCGAGGGTGACGTGGCAGCTGAGTTGGGGATGAATTGCAACTTGGGAAAGACCATAACGTCGGTGTGTCCAGCATAGCGATGTCCTCATCAATCTCTAAATCACACAAAGGCTAAGTCACTACTCTCTAGTTAGTGAGCTCTCAAAGACTAACTAAAGAGCCTCACTAACCAAACTAACAAGACACAAGCTAGCCCTCGAAACTAGTTACACTAATGAGCTTAGCTACACTAGAAAGTAAATACAAGAGAGGTAGTGAGGGTTATACCAACGTGGCAAGAGACAATCAATCAATCGCAATGAATACCAAATGAATTCCTCAGAGACAAGATGACACAATGATTTTTCCTCTGAGGTTCACTTGCTTGCCGGCAAGCTACGTCCCCGTTGTAGCGATTCACCCACCTAGAGGTTCACGCGCTAATGGGCATCACATGCCTAAAAAGTCCTAATGGCTAGAGGGGGTGAATAGCCTATAAAAATCTCTATAACAACACTAATCAAAGTGGTTAGACAAATATGAGGCGAAGCAAGTTTTGCACTAGCCTACTAAAAATGCAAGCCACCTACCATAATTCTAGTTACTATAGTCTCTACGCACCCAAAGCTAGGTCACTACCACTAAGTTAGTGAGCTCTCAAAGACTAACATAAGAGCCTCACTAACCACTACACAAGCAAGAAAGCTAGCTCTCAAAACTAACTACACTAAAGAGCTTAGCAACACTAGGAATGTAAATACAAGAGAGTAGTGATGATGTTTATACTGCCATAGCAAGTGACAATCAACCTATCACAATGAAATCATGGGACAATGATGAGACAAAGATTTATCCCTGAGGTTCACTTGCTTACCGGCAAGCTATGTCCTCATTGTGCTGATTCACTCACTTAGAGGTTCACGCGTTAATAGGCATCACACGCCTAACCAGCAATCGGATGCCACACAACCAACATAAGATGAGGATCACACAAGCCACGAGCAATCCACTAGTGTATCTTTTGGCTCTCCACCGGGGAAAGATCAAGAACCCCTCACGATAACCATGATCGGAGCCGAAGACAATCACCTTCCTCTGCTCGATGATCCACGCTGCACCAAGCCGTCTAGGTGGTGGCAACCACCAAGAGTAACAAGTGAAATCCACAGTGAAACACAATCACTAAGTGCCTCTAAATGCAATCACTCAAGCAATGCACTTGGATTCACTCCTAATCTCACAAAGGATGATGAATCAATGATGGAGATGAGTGGGAGGGCTTTGGCTTAGCTCACTAGGTTGCTATGTCAATGAAAATGGCCAAGAGAGTGAGCAATAGCCGGCCATGGGGCTTAAATAGAGCCCCCCTCAAAAAAAAGCCGTTAGGCCCTCACTGCCTGCCTCCATGAGGCGACCAGACGTGCCGGTTAGAGGTGACCAGACATAGCCAACCCAGCGTCCATTCACTGGATTGCTGCCATGCGTCCCTACTTCAAATGTGCACCGCTCGATCCTAATGGCTGCTCAATCACGCACACTAGTTAAGATGAGACCGGACGCACCAAGGCATGACCGGACGTGCCACAGCAGCACCAGGTCCTCGCGCGCCCGTGCACCACAACGCCACTACCGGACGCACCACTAAGTTGACTTGACTCGCGCCCAAGCCAAGTCTGGTCACTTCCAGTAAGCATCCAAGGCCGCTTTTTAGCGACCGGATGCATCCACTTAGGTGTGATCGAACTCAGGCCAGAGTCTGGTCCTTCTCCTCCTCTGCGCGCCAAACAACGTGCCTGATGTTAGCGTACGTCAGCACAAACGGACTCACCCTCCTGTGTGTTCGGTCGCTTGCTCTCCCCTGCGTTCGATCACAGACCGAGAGTAGAGCCACCTCTTTGCCACTGACCGACACACAGGTCTAGCGTCCGATCCTGCGTCTGGTCAACTCTAGTGACCTCCTCGACATTACCAACTTTGCCACCCTTGATCAAATGTGTCAACCACCAAGTGTTTTACCTTGTGCATGTATGTTAGCATATTTTCACAAACATTTTCAAGGGTGTTATCACTCACTAGAATCTAAATGCATATGCAATGAGTTAGAATATCTAGTGGCACTTTGATAACCGTATTTCAATACGAGTTTCACCCCTCTTCATAGGATGACTATCTATCCTAAATGTGATCACACTCACTAAGCGTCTCGATCACCAAAATAAAATTGCCCTATCAAATTCACTTGTGCCTTGAGCCCATTTTATTTTTCTCTTTCTTCTTTTCCAAGTCCGAGCACTTGATCATCACCATGGTCACGCCATCATCATGATCTTCACCATTTGCTTCACCACTTGGAATGTGATACCCTATCTCATGATCACTAGGGCAAAGGTTAGCACTTAGGGTTTCATCAATTAACCAAACCAAACTAAAGCTTTCAATGCCTAAACCACAACCGAGTGCCGCACAACCAACATAAGATGAGGATCCACAAGCTATGAGCAATCCACTAGAGTTGCCTTTGGCGCTCCGTCGGGGAAGACACAAGAACCCCTCACAATCACCAGGAGGTGGCCAAGAACAATCGCTAACTGTTGCCAACACTCCTCCGCTGCTCCAAGCCATCTAGGTGTCTCCAAATGCCAAGAGTAATAAGAAAACCGCAGCAAATCGATCTCCAAGTGCCACTAGATGCAATCACTCAAGCAAATACACTTTGGATCACTCCCAACTCACTTGTGATGCACAACAAAGCAAGAGAATGAGTGGGAGAGGTTTGGCTCAGCTCAAAGGATGCTATCACATGTAAGAATGACCAAGAGAGTGATCCAAACATGCCAAAGCTCTATTTATAGAGCCCCCAAAAAGTTATAGCTGTTATGCCCTCGGGGAGGTCCGGACCCTCGGATCGCGCCACATGTCCCCACATTCAAGTGCACCCATAAAATCCCAACAGTCACTATTTACCATGCTATTTGCATGGAGTCAGACCATGGAACCAGACCCTAGATCCGAACCAACTCCCTTCAGGGTCCGGATCTATGCAAAGAGCTCCTAGAGAGGGATAACGATCTGAACCCGGTCCAAACCCGGAGTCTATACCATCTCCCTGGGTCCGACATTTCCTACAGGTGAATCCACTATGACCACGTCACCCCTTACCTCATGCATGAGCAGCTAGACCCACGGGTGTCAGCAACGAACCCGCAACCGCCTTGAGTCCGGAGGAAATTCACGTGCGCCGCAGTTAGTAACACGAAAATCGAACTTCGCGACTTGGGTCCGATCCCAAGCCACACAAGGGTCCGAGGCTCACCATGTCGAGCACATACGCCAGACGTGCGCCCATGGTCCGGAAGCCATGTGCCGCTCGCCTCGGCCCTCTCTCGTCGAACCCGCAATGATCCCACGTCGGACTCGCTCGCAAAGGGGGTGGACCCGCTACCTGCTCGCTCCCGTGGTCCGAGGCCACGCACCGCAACCTCGTGAGCTACCAGCGGTGCCGTCGAGCTGAGCGAACCCTAGTCTGAGGCCACCATGCCGCTACGCTGCGCTGCTCGCTGCCTGAGCGACGCACAGCCAAGGGGCCAAAGCCGCGCCTTAGGGCCGGACTCGAGAGCCCAAAGTCCGACACCATGGTTTCCCACGTCCAAAGCCGCCAGGGGCACCAGCGCACCTAAGACCGAGACATGCAATCGGACCCACCCCTTCAAGGGTCCAGTCCTAACAAGTGCAGGGTCCGGTCTCCATCTTCTCCCTCCTTTTCTTTTTCTAGCATCTCAACTATGCCACCCTTGATTCCAAATCACCAACAACAAAGTGTCTCACCATAGTGCACGTGTGTTAGCATTTTTTCAAGCATTTTTCAAGGGTTAATTTGTTAGCACACTAGGTCCTAATGCATATGCATGAATCACTTCACCTAGTGGCACTTGACAACCGTTTCAACCGAGATTCTCCCCTCTTAGTAGTACGGCTATCTATCCTAAATCCACTCACACCCACTTGGTGTCTTGAGTGGCAAAACAAAATAGCCCTATCAAATATACCTTTGCCTTGAGTCCATTTTGTTTTTCTCTTTCTTCTTTTCCAAATCCGGAGCTTGATCACCATCATCACATGTCCACCAACATCACCATGGACTTAATCTTGCTCCACCACTTGGATTGGACCATCCTATCTAGTTACACACTTAGATACAAGGATTAGTCCAAATAGGTTTCATCAATTATCCAAAACCAAACTAGAGCTTTTAGAAAGGCAAATAAGTGTTTCAGAGGTAGGTAGAGTGACTCAAGGCATGGTTTGAGATCAAGCCGAACAACACGGACAACATCAAAAGGCAGGACCATCTCATGCAAGCTGGCAGTAGGAACCAGAACCATCATGGTAAACATGTGGTATATGTGCCACAAGTTTTGAAGATTTACAACCAAGTGCTAGTGCACGATACTTCTTCCTGTCCTCACGTAGAGGGGTTATCATGAGCTCGTCCATGATGTCAACTACTTGTCACAACAAGTTGGAGAACTCCAAATCCAGGCAGGCGACATCTAACACGCCATGAACCAGCACTATGTGACCCAGCATATATATTAACTACAACACACTTCAAGCGCGTGCGGCAAGAAAATGCATGCCAATGGGCAACTTTATTTTTGAGGGACAAATGGGCATTTTATTAGCAGCACATGGACATGGACACGCAAGGGAGAGGCCACTGAAAAAGACAAGCTTGGGGAGGTGCCCCCCAAAGGTCAGTCATCATTATCTATATTTACATTTGCATTTGCATTTTTAATTTGGTTAGTTGTTCTTTGTTTTAAATGTATGAAGGAAGGGGAGAAGGACATTTATAGGATGGCTAGGATCCGCGAGAGGAAGACAAGGGATATCAACCAAATAAAATGCATCAAGGATGGGACAGATCGACTTCTGGTGAAGGATGAGGAGATCAAGGATAGATGGAGAGAGTACTTTGATAAGTTGTTTAATGGGGAGAATGAGGGTCCTACCCTTGAGTTGGACGACTCATTTGATGATACCAACAGACATTTTGTGAGGAGAATTCAGGAGGCAGAGATCATGGAGGCTTTGAAGAGGATGAAGGGAGGTAAAGCGATGAGCCCTGATGGTATCCCTATTGAGGTCTGGAGATGCCTAGGCGCCAGAGCGATAGTATGGTTAACTAAGCTTTTTAACCTTATTTTTCGGTCTAACAAGATGCCTGAAGAATGGAGGAGAAGTATATTAGTACCTATCTTCAAGAACAAGGGAGATGTTCAAAGTTGTACTAACTACGGTGGGATTAAGTTGATGAGCCATACGATGAAGCTTTGGGAGAGGGTTATTGAGCATCGCCTAAGGAGAGTGACAAGTGTGACCCAAAATCAGTTTGGGTTCATGTCTGGTAGGTCGACCATTGAGGCAATTTTCTTATTACGACAATTGATGGAGAGATATAGGGAGCAAAAGAAGGACTTGCACATGGTCTTTATTGACCCTGAGATGGCATATGACAAAGTACCGAGAAATGTCATGTGGTGGGCCTTGGAAAAGCACAAAGTCCCAACTAAGTACGTTACCCTCATCAAGGATATGTACAGAGATGTGGTGACATTTGTCCGAATATGTGATGGCGACACTAGTGACTTTTCAATTAAAATAGGACTGCATCAGGGGTCAGCTTTGAGCCCTTATTTATTTGCTTCAGTGATGGATGAGGTCACAAGGGACATACAAGGTGATATCCCTTAGTGTATGCTCTTTGCTGATGATGTGGTGCTAGTTGACGACAGTAGGGCAGGGTTAATAGGAAGTTAGAACTATGGAGGCACATGTTAGAGTCGAAAGGGTTCAGACTTAGTAGGACTAAGACCGAGTACATGAGGTGTGATTTCAACGTGACTAGGCATAAGGGAGACGTTAGCCTCGATGGGCAAGTGGTGGCCAAGAAGGATACTTTTCGGTATTTAGGATCGATACTACAAAAGGATGGCGACATTGATGAAGATGTTAGGCACAGAATTTCAGCCGGCTAGTTGAAATGGCATCAAGCTTCTAGCGTCCTCTGTGACAAAGGGTGCCTCAGAAGCTAAAAGGTAAGTTCTATAGGACGACGATTCGCCCGACGATGTTATACGGTGCTGAGTGTTGGCCTACAAAAAGATGACATGTCCAGCAATTGAGTGTAGCAGAGATGCGTATGTTGCATTGGTGTTGTGGGCACACAAGGAGAGATAGAGTCCGAAATGACGATATTCGGGATAGGGTTGGGGTGGCACCAATTGAGGAGAAATTGATTCAACATCGGTTGAGTTGGTTTGGACATGTCCAACGGAGGCCTCCTAAGGCACCGGTGCGTAGTGGGATTCTAAAGCGGGCCGATAATGTAAAGAGTGGTAGAGGTCGACCTAAACTGACTTGGGACGAGTCCGTTAAGAGAGACCTTAAGGAGTGGAATATCTCTAAGGATTTAGCTATGGACAGGGGCGCTTGGAGACTAGCAATCAGCGTGCCTGAACCGTGACCTCTTTCTGTCTTGTGCCCTTTATGTCCCTTTATGTGTCTCCCTGTTTCTCATCTCTTTTGGGTATCATCTCTAGCCTACCCCAACTTACTTGGGACAAAAGGCTATGTTGTTGTTGTTGTTGTTCTTTGTTTTAAATAATTTTGAAAAAAGAGACTATGATAGAAAGACCAAAAATATTTCTTTTCCATATGTTTCAGCCAAAGTTGTAGCTCAAAAATCTCCTAAAGATGACCATGAAAATCACCAAAAAAAGATAATATGGGCAGTTTGTGGGTGCACCAGACTCCCACACGTACTGGATGCCCCTAACGACTAGCTTCCAATGGCTAGAAAACTAGTTGGTTATCCTATCAGTCATTCGGTGTGCACCCTCGGTGCACACTGGATACGTCCGGTGCCCATATGGGCTCAGTGTCCCAAAAGCATGCTCACTGGAACACCGGTCCAGTACGGCCTCCGGTGCCCACACCGAACACATCCCAGAAGCATTTTAAACTGCACGCGCTCAATTGATACCCATTGTAGCTATCTCGTGCACACGTGTCTGGTGCACACCGGACGCTAATGTGCTCAGCTGAAACTTGTTAGTGTTAGGCACAGGCCGATGTGTCTAGTGCCCAAGTCTAGTGGCACATCAGACACGTCTGGTGAGTGCAAAGTGCACCAGTAGCAGCACTCCTTCACCACTTCACAAGCGTGCTATCTCTAAAATGTTTTGGCAAACATCTAAGTCCTAAGTTAGCAATTTTTTTAAGTGCTTTTCAAACCATTTTCACTTGCTCACCGTCGTGTTACTTTGAAAGTCCTATGTTTGGTGTTGGTAATTAGTGACAATACCTAGTACTAACCACATAGCAAAGACATGTGTGTAGCTATGATGTGGTTGGTGCAATGACATGGTGAAGCAAGGATCAAGCAATGGTGATGTGATCAAATGCTTGCCATGATGGAGTTGGATGAAGGTGCAAAGCCAAATCATGGGGCTCAAGTGAAAGGTCCTTGTTTGGTTTTGGTAATTGAGTGACAACCTTAGGTGGACTAATTGTGTTTATGTGAGATACACAGGTGATTAGTCCACAGGTACATGTGTGTGAGCAACATATGCCATGGAGGTGGAAATGGCTTGGAGATGTTGCAAAGCTTGCACATGTGATGATGGAGGAGCTTATTGCATATGAGACATGACATGGAGTCATGTGATCAAGGTGGAGAAGATTGAGATGAGGCTTGGCTCGATGGACCGGTTGCAAGTGTGAAGGGCAAGTCGGAGGCTTTGAAGTGAGGGACCGCGTGTGATGGTGAAGCTTGAGCAAGACTTGGTGCCGATGGACCGAGGCAATGGTGAAGAGCAAGTGAGGTCAAGATTGATGAACCAATACGGTCACATGATGATATGAAGTGGATCATATCATTTGGTGATTGGTTGGTGCATATGTTGCATCAACGTCGGAGGAGTTGGAATGGAATGCGCAAAACAAAGGTATAATCCTAGGGCATTTCATTTCACCGGTCATAGGCGTGTAGAGAAGTTGATGACCGGGTTTAGGATAGATGGTCGTACTATTAAGAGGGGCAAACTTGTTTGCATATCGGTCATCTAGTGCCACTTGAGCAATCTAACTTTGCATACGTGTTAGGATCGAGTGGCGTGGTAAGTTGAGTCCCTAATTCCTTCAAAAAAATGTTTGTGAAAATGCTAACACACATGCACATTGTGTTGTTCACTTGGTGGTGTTGGCACATTTGCGAAGGTGGTGGAGTTTGAGCGGTAAAGAGGGGTTTGGGGTCCTCTCTCCCTCCCACCGAGCTTGCGAGACAGGATTCAGGTGTTTTTGCAAAGATGAAACACTTATTTTCCATTGCGCCGAAGGATGGAAAAGGAGGTGAAGTCATGGGAGTGTCGTCGGATGCTGGTCTTGGGAGCATCGGACGCTGACATCAGTGTCTAGTGGCTTACCCTCTATGGCTCTACGCTGGTGAGTGAGCACCAGACGCGCTGGTGCTGCTGCGACATACGCTGATCGTCAGCGTCTCTCGTGAGTTATGTCAGCCGCTTCATGAGCTGCAACTACGTTAGACGCTCAATGCATCTGTTGCCCTTCCGTCGGACGTGTCTTGTTGAGCGAATGACGGTTTTGGGTGCTTATTGGACTATGTCTGTTGCTCGTCGGACGTAGAGGCCAATGGAGCATTGGATGCGTCTGTTGCACGGTCGAGCAGTTTTGGACCTTATTGGACCACGTCTGGTGCGGCGTCGGACACGCAGTCTCTGAGCTTCAGACGCGTCTAATGGTATGGAATCGACCATTGGTGTTCAAATGGCTAGTGACACGTGGTGCCATCCTGAGCATCGAACGCTGGTGACCGCGTCTGTTGCCCTCGAAAAACACCCAGTGAAGAGGCAATGACTACATTCATTTGTGGGGCTATAAATAGAAGTGGTGGCTAGCCTTGGGTGGTTAGTTGAGCACCCTTAAGCCTTGGTGGTTTGCCTTCGTGCAACACAAGCTTGTATTTACTTTCATATATATCTTGCTTGTGTAGTTGCTCTTGTATCTAGTTGTGCTTGTGTAGCTAGCTAGATATCTTCTTGCTTGTGTAGCTAGAAGTATCCCCTTTGCGTGGCTAATTTGGTTTATGTAACCTTGTTAGTCACATTGCTTAGTTTGTATAGCTAAGTAATTTACGCTCTCTAATTTGGCATTGGTTGCCTTGTTATTGAGCATAGCTAGTGAGCCTAGGAGCTTTTGTGCTTTTGCTTACTAGAATTGTATAGGAGCTCCCCAGTGCTTGAAGTACTAGTTGCATAGGTTTCTGTGACCTTGCAAGCTAAAAATATTTAGGTGAGCTCTTGCTAGAAAGGCGCCTTATTTGCTTGGTTAGGATCTTTTGCAAGATGCTAGAAGTTATAGATGAGGGATGTAGTCTTGGCTAAATCGATAAGTTTAATTCTGCATTTGTTTCGGTTAGCCGGTGCTTTTAAGTTTTAGAAAGGACTATTCACCCCCCCTCTAGTCCGCCATCTCGACCCTTCATCAAGGCAAAGGTATATGATAGGGTTTTTTATTTTGCATCCAAGACACCATAGAGGGTGTGGATGGCTTAGGATCGATAGCGTACTATAAAGAGGGGAATTTCCGGAGCTATTGATCACTTAAGTGCCACTAGATGAAGATTCATTTGCATATGCATTTATATCTAGTAGTGAGCTAATTTAATGCCTCAAAAATAATTGTGAAAATGCTAACACACATGCACATGATGATGTACACTTGGTGGTGTTAGCACATTTGCGAAGGCGGTGGAGTTTGAGCGGTAGAGAGGGTTTTGGGTTCCTCTCTCCCTCCTGCCAAGCTTGCTCGGCGGGATTCGGCGCTTTTGTGAAAGTGAAATACCTATATTCCACTACGCTAGAGGCGAAGAAATAGAGGCGAAAGGAAGTCACTGGGGTGACCGGACGCTGGATCAGACGCGACTGGCGCATTCGGTCAATTCAACTAGCAGGCGCGCAGGGCGAAGTGCGAGGGTTTGTGACTAGAGCGTCCGTGGCTCCACTGGACCGGCACGTCCGGTCAAGCCCCAGAGAAGCTGTGAAGGATGCGAGGTCGATCAGACGCGGTGGCGCGTCAGGTCATGATCGACCGAACGCGTCAGGTCGCGAGTGGGTGCTTACTGGAATCGACTGGACTCTGGCACTGTGGCGTTCAGTCAGTACAAGCAGCGCGTCTGATCAGGCCTCTCAGCAGTGCGAGCATCTAGCGACCGGACACTAGGGTACGTCCGATCAGTTCTGATCGGCGCGTCCGGTCACTTATTCTGGTTTAAATGCGTACGTGTGGTAGTGATCCAACGGAGCAGCGCGACGTGACCAGACACTGTGGCCACGTTAGGTCATTTCGACCGGCACGTCTGGTCAGCCCAACAACAGTAGGGTCGAGTGCCTAACGGCTATTTCGTGTTGGGCTGCTTATAAATACTTGTTAGCCAACCTTGGGGGAGCACTCTTGGACATTTTGACATCCTAACATTCTCTTGAGCTGAGCACATCCCCTTCCACTCATCTCCCTTGCTTGATTGCCTAATCAAAGTGAGATTGAGTGATCTTAAGTGCATTTGCTTGTAAGTTTGCATCTAGTTGGCACTTGGGTGTTCTTTTGCTGTGGGATTCTTATTTCTCTTGGTGGTTGCCGCCACCTAGACGGCTTGGAGCTGCGGAGGAGGTCCGACATGTGTTGGTGATTGTTCATGGCCGGCTCCGGTGAGCTTGTTGTGAGGGGTTGTTGTGGTTCCCCGGCAGAGTACCGAATTCCAACTCTAGTGGATTGCTCATGTCGGAACTTATCACCATTCGGTAGGTTCTTGTGGTGCCTTTTGAGAGGCTCGGTGTGTGATACCGATTATCCACCGAACCACGTGGTGTAGGGGGACACAACGGGGACTAGTGTGCCGGCAAGCACATGAACCTCATGATAAATCTTGTGTCTCAATTGTGTTTGATCAATTGGATTTCATCCCAGTGATTGGTTACTTCATTTGCTATCTTGGTATTCACTTTGGTTGGCTCAATCATCGCCCCTCGGTATAACATTCCAAATCCCCTCTTGCACTTACTTTGTTATCTTCTTGTTTAGCTTGTTGTTGTTCTTGTTTAGATTGCTAGCTTGTGCAGTTCTACTTGTAGTAGCTTTGTAGCTTTGCTAGCTTGCGGTTTGTCTTGTGACGGTTGTGTGAACCAAACTAGAATTGTCAATTGGATAGGTGGCTTGCATCACCCCATTAGGCTAGACAAAACTCGCATCTCACCATTTGTATTACTAATTAAATTGTTTGAGTGATCTTTGTAGAAAGTTTTATTAGGCTATTCACCCCCCCTCTAGCTATCAAGACCTTTCACACTTATGCCTAAATGTAAATGCATGTAGATCAACACCTAGCGGCACTAGGTAACCGTATTTGCTAATTAGAGCTCTCTTCTTAATAGTACAACTATATATCCTAAATATTGATCATGCACTCTATTGCATCTTGACTAGTAAAGCAAAATCCCTATTTATACCTTTGCCTTCACACCTTGGATTTTGTTTTTCTTTGTCTTTTTTCCTAGTGAGAACTTGCTCCAATTGGATTGATCACCTTTCATCCATCTCCAAGTCTTGCTCTCCATCTTGGTGTGGACCTAACCTAGCTAGCTTAATCACACACTTAGCAAAAGGTTAGTCCACTAGTTGTCTCAATTACCAAAACTAAACATAGGGCTTTCAAAGGGGCTCTTGTGCTCATCCTCACGGGAGATCGCAAAGAGCAACTTCAGTGGAATGCTCATGGCTAGTTGGAGTGCACCACTTGATTGATTCTTGCAGCACCTAAGTTGTTGGTCTAGCTTGTCATGCTAGTTAGCGCGTGAATCATCACTTGAGGACTCGTCACAATGTGGACGTAGGTTGCCGACAAGCAGTCGAACCACAGGGATAAATCTTGTGTTCATCTCTTGCCGTCGGTTGTTTTGCATTCTACACACTTGCTCTTTTACTTTCATACCTTGTGCTTGTGCTGTGTAGTAGTTACTTGAGTAGCTAGCTAGAGTAGCGTACTTGCATTTGTTTTAGTAACTAGTTGTTAGTTGCTTTGTTAGTAGCTCTCTAGTGTAGCTAGTGTTAGTGGCTCTCTTGTGTGGTGTTGTGCTCTAGAGTAGAAACCAAAGGTACTAGACTTGTGTAGGGGGCTTGCATTGGATGAAAGTAGTACTTAGGGCTTATTAATTGTACTAATCTCTTTTGCACTAGTGTTACGTTGTGAAGTTTGTACGAAATTTTTTGTAGGATATTCATCCCCTCTAGCCATCTAGATCCTTTAAGAGAGGAGGACAACTCATCTGTTTGTTTGTTTGCTGACTCAGTGTCCTAGCATACGGTCCGGTAGGAAGGGTTGGATGGTCCGTCACAATCTTGTTGACTCCGCCGTGTTGACTGGTCAACTGAGGTCTAGCATGTTCTTAAGAACAACCCAAAGGTAACTTCAGACGGTTCGAGGGAGCATCAAAAGATTTGATTTCTCTGATTAAGGTGATGAATTGGGGATTGGGATCAACTATTGCTTGTAGAGAGTAGATTAGCACCATTGGAACTTGGAGTTTGTCTTCTAGTTGAGTTGTTGAGACCTTGAGCCAAATAAGTTGATTGGGTTGATTTTATTTAACCGGAGATCTTCATAGGATCTGCGAGCTTATTTTGGGGAAAATCGTCGTTGAGGTTAAAATTGAGATACTTCGTTAGTGAGCATAGTCAGTGTAGCTGGAGAGCGAAAATGCTACGGAGCATGGTTGAATTGAGTTTTACAATTCAGAGGGGATGATTAGCGGGGTCCACATTGAGTATCAAGGAGGTGATGGATAGAAGTTAAGGCTTCCAAGTTTTTTTTTTACAAAGTTAGAATTTGGAACAACCATCGGGTCGTGACTGTAACACCCCTGGGTGTTAAGCATGCATTAGCATCCAAGGCACTAGTCATAATC
This sequence comes from Saccharum hybrid cultivar R570, assembly GCA_038087645.1. NCBI lineage: Eukaryota > Viridiplantae > Streptophyta > Magnoliopsida > Poales > Poaceae > Saccharum > Saccharum hybrid cultivar. The sequence continues at coordinate 1,417,217 of JAQSUU010000704.1, read as the reverse complement.
ATCTCATACATGGTTATCATTGCATGCAATATAGACCCTTTTTAAATTTAAAGTTGAAAAAAAACAATTACTTAAAACCCCAAATTCTGCATTTAAGTGCTAAAGAGTGATGAAATTTTGTGTAGCTACAATTTTAGATAATCTAGAATAAATAAACATGATTTTTGGAGCAACTCTTGAATTCAAATTCCTTCAAATTTTGCTTTTAAAATATTCTAGAAAAATGAATTTTTACTTAAAAATTTAGCATTAAATCCCAAATTCAAAATCTATTTAGAATTTTTAAAAGTGCCCTACATGAAAGTTGTAGAGAATTAAATTTTGAACAACTTTTATTTTAGGCAAAAGTTCTGAAAACCTCTTTTTTATCTTCAAATTCAAATTTGAAACAAATATAGAAATCTGAAAATTTATTTAGAAAAAGAAAAATGCTTTTCCTTCTTTAGTGGGCCGTAGCCACCCTTTTGGCCCAACAGCGCTGGCAGCCCGGCCCGCGCCCCGCGCTGGCTTCCTCCCCGCGCGCGCGCAGCGCCGTGGCGCCGCGGCAGGACTCGACCGCCGCGTGGCCGAGCGACGGCGACGCCGCGCGACACGCGCCCCGGGTGGCCCCCGCGTCCCCCGCGTCCCCCGCGCCACGCGCCTTGAACCCGCGCCCGCTCCTCCCTCGGCTGCACGCCCTCCATTCCTCCTCTCGCCCCGCCAGCAGCAGCAGCGCACCGCCGCGCCATCACCGGCTCCCGGAGCTCCGCCACCGCCGTTCGCGCTCGTGGCTGCTTCTCCGGCCGATTCCTCCCGGCCTCAGCTCCGCCCCACTTCCCTCCACCGCGTGCGCGCCTCCACTCCGCCGCTCGAGCTCAGGTGAGGGCCAATTGGCCGCCCCCCTCCTCCACTGCCGCCATGGCCGCCGTTGGCTGGCGCGCATAGCCGGAGCTCCCTGGCCCTTCATGCCTCCTCCAGTCTCGAGCATCCGCTTCCCCTTCGCCTAGCGGTGCTCGCGCTCGCATTCTCGGCCGCCCCCGTGGCCTGCATTGGCCGGCCGACGAGCTCCCGCGCCGCCGTGCCGCCATCTCCGCCGGCGAGCCTCCTCCGGAGCTCCCGCGCCGCTCGGAATTGGTGCGCTGGGTGCGTCCCGGTGCGGGGAGCACGTTGGTGCCCTCCCCGTCGCCGGAGACCTCACCGGCGGCGAGTACGCCACCGGTCAGCGCCTCCCCCGCACTGCTCTGGCTAGTTGGTGGGGTCCGTTGACCCGTGGGTCCCGCGTGTCAGCGTGTGTGGGTGCACTGCACCGGGTGTATTCAGCGTTTTCACCGGCGAATTTTTAAAAGAATTAAGGAAAATAATTTCTTAGAATTTTGAAACAGCTTTGAAAAATCATATCTCAAGATTTATAGCTCCAAAAATGATGAAACAAATTTTGAAATGTTCCTCTTGAATAGATCTATAGTTTAAAAATATTTCATGATAAAATTGTGATGCTTTTCTGTGTAGCTTTATTTAATTGTTATAAATGCTGATATCTTAAAAAATGTGTAGTAAATAAAATAATGAAGGGAAAAATATGATTCTTGTTGCTTTAATCTTTATTAGTGATGTACTTTCTAGGAAAAATATTAGTGAAGCATATTCTGTGAGAAATTTTTGAAGTGTAGTTCAAATGCTTTTAATTGATAATCTTTGTTATTTTTAGTAGAGAGCTAAATTTGTATAGAACATGCATGTGATAATTTTTGTAGTATGTTAGTTTACTGTTAGTAACATAGGAAAAATATGAAATCTATTGTTTGATACTTTTTCTAGTACAAAATAATTTCATGCTCATATTTAGGCTATAACTTGTTTATTTTGTACAGGCAGTTTTACATATGCAATTCTCATGAAAATTTAGTAGTAGGTTAGTTAGGGTAAGAGTAATCTACTGTAATTTTTGTAGATTTTTGTCTATACCAGAAATAGGTGTTGGTGTGTAACCCTAGTTAAATAGGAAATAAAATATTATTCTTTATGAGAAATTAAGAGAAATAAAATATGTTTGGTGTATCTTTGAAGCATCATTATGCCTTGCTGATATTATGGATGAGTTAGGTTGGTAAGATTTGGTAGCTTAGGTTCACTTGTATGTGTAGATGATAGGCTAACTAATAGAAGGATAAGGTGCATGTTTTAGGGTACATGTTCTTGGATGACGTTGACTACCTTGTAGAAGAAATAATTATATTCGAACTGCTCATTTCATGTGCTCATCTGCATCTCATGTCATCAAAGCACTCCACCACAATTCGATGCATTCTACGCCTGCTTGCTTATGCACTTGCATCATACAGGATCGCAGGAGGAGTCGCAGGTAGCAGTACCGGAGGAACAAGTTTGGACGGATCAGCAGGAACCCCAGGCACAGGAGGTGCCCGAGGAAGAAGAGTCAGGCGAGGAACTGCCAGAGTGCGTTGACCACCATCCTAGCTCGTTCGAAAAAGGCAAGCCCCGGAGCATTTTAAGTCTCCTATTTTATAAAAGTTGTTCCTTACTACATGAACTATAGTTATATATATATTGTTGCATTAAGTTATAGGAGTTGAGTGAAACCGTTGTTGCATTATTACCTTGGCCCCCGGATTACCTTTTACCCTGTTAGGTCAGGAACGAGTTAATTGCTTAGCCATGCTTAGACCGGTAGAAGTCGGGTGATTTCCTGTCACCTGCGAGCTATAGGTGGATACCTGATTATGGTTAGCTGTAATTGTGATCATGAAAAGTAACCAAGTGTTGATGGATAAACGAAGACCGGGCAGAGTTTTATAGGGTTTTGGACTATAGTGATTCTGTCTGTGTCGATTAAGGACCGATCGTTGCTCGTCCCTCTTCTCATGTTGAACGCATGCCTCACATTTAGCTGGCCGAATAAAGTACCTTTCGACCGCGAAGCTAGTGACACTTTTCGAGCCGGGATAAACTCGGGTTGGCAGACTGGTGTTGAAGTGGATGTAACGGGGACGCGAAGAGTGAGCCCAAGGTGCGTCCTGGCAGTCGGGCGGTCCCTGGGTAGTGCGATCCATGATTGTTATCCCGCGGCTTCTTGGAAAGTGTCATTGGTGATCTACGCGACCCTGACGGGGGAAGCAGGGTTTGTGTGAGGAATAAATCTCCAGCTGGATAGGAACTCGATTCGAATCGCCGTCGCTCCCGGTTAGTGAGCACTTGACTCGAGCTATGGCATCGTAGTAACATTAAAGAAACACTGATGGTTAAGTGAATGATATTGGAAATGCTAAACCTGATATAGTAATCTAGATTGTTAATGATGAATCAAGTGATTGTTTTTAGTAATAGATGCTTACCTAGCTGGAATAGGTTGTACTAAAAGTGATGCAAAAAGTACTGGTATAGTTTTTCATAACAACTCATGCTTTTCGCAAATGAGTCAAGTCAGTCCAATCTATAAAGCCTTGCATGATCCTTGGTGTCCTTTATTTCTGGTTTTTGACGGGTAAGTCTAGCTGAGTACATTCTCGTACTCAGGGCGTTGTTCCCATTGTTGTTGCAGATGGTCAGATGTACTTTGGGTACTGCTCCAACTGTCTGTATCCGGCGATGGGCGACAACTAGGACCTTAGGCAAGGGTCACTCTGTTCGTCTTATCTACTACTTTTATGGACCATGACTATCTACTGGCACTGCATTTGAACTAAGTGTGTGTGTAAAACTACTTGCTTCCGCTATGTTATTCTGAACTATGTTGTAATAACTTTTATTCAGAACTCCGATGTACTCCACTTTTATTGTGAACTCTATGTATCATGTGAACTGAGGCTGCTAAATCAGTACGATCTTGGTTGTACGTTGGTTGGTTTGAAATCCCGCGTGATTTCACGGAATCTTGGGTTATACGGGTTTAAGTCTGGTAAATTAACCACCTCGGTGGAAGATTTTTCTAACTTAATCTCGTATAATTACGTTGATCCGTTACAGCTGGCATCGGAGCATGGTTTAGCATGTTCCTGTTCACATGGGTATTTAAAAACAAAACTGTGTTTTTAACTAGGCTTTTAAATTTAAGAGTGTGCCAGTGGTCATATCCTTTATGCCCAATAAGGACTATAGGTGGCTTAATTAAGTACTAACTTGGGGTTTGCATCATATTTGAAATTCCGTCGCTCATACGGCGTGCTATTGTATGAGTGCCATTCAATTGAGTGGTAATGTATGGATCAATTCCCTCTACGCCTTGGTAAGTGAGAGTTGTGAGAGCATGGTCGGATACACTGCCGATCTAGGGGAGTGCTTTTGTGATACCGAAATACTTACGTGCCATGCGCATATTCGTATAAGGGTATTCAATTGGTGGGGACTTCCGTCATGCGGTGACGATGCCGTCAATAGGATGATGATTCGGGTAGTTGTTATCTGGGGATGCGTGTAGAGCGAGTAACTTACTTTACTGCTTTCTTGCATATTTTCATACTGTGAGGTTTGGGCTGAAGTAACTTTCTGCAGGTACATAACAATGCTTTCGAGTAGTACGTATTAGTTACGTTACAAGAGATCGTTGTATGCCACCGTTTATTCCGTTAGTAGTTATTATTTTTCTAAGTTTGTGAGGACGTACGGAACGTGCATGTATCATGTTGTGCATTTCATTCATGGCATTGTTCCTCCCCTTATAAGTTGATTATCTCATTTCGATAAAAATGCCAACTTAAAAATCTGTTCTCGCCGCGGTAATAAAATTTTGCTACAGATGGCACGTACCAAGCAGACAGCTCGCAAGTCCACCGGCAGAGCTCCCCGTCATCAGCTAGCTCCACGCACTCGTCAGCGCCACACTTTTCTTGGAGAGTTTGGGATGCCTACGCTCTTGTGGAGAGTATTCAACGATGTAGGCTATCCTGATGGAATGGAGCCCCGCTACTTTTGGTCGAATGAGCGGTTAGGGGAAGGACTTTTGGTGACTGTGGAAGCAGTAGTTCGTCCTCGAGGTGATGGTTCTGAGTGGACCGGTTGGCATTTTGAGTCAACTGGCAGGACCCCTGAAGAAGCCGCTGAGAGGGCAGCCTTTGGGATCCTGAGGGATATCATGGATCGCTTTCCTCAGGAGTTGGCAACAGCTTTAGTTGGAGTCTTTCCGAGGGGCAACCCCTCCACTGACTCATGGCAGTAGGCAAGAGGAAGATCTCTGGAGATTAGCGCCGCAGAAGCACAGAACAGTGACAACCCCGCTATGAGTGCCATGTTCGCAGTGATGAGGGCCTTTGATGGAGTGGAAGGTAGCCTGAGACGTGTGTCTAGTGCTCTTGGTCAGTCTCGTGATGACCGCCGTCAGCTTCAGAGAGATCACGACGCCGAGATTGAGAGGCTCAACACAGAGATGGCTCAGTTGACTCGCCAGAGAGATCAGGCTACCCAGAGGACTATGGCTTTCGAAGGAGATGTGCGTGCCCTGAGAGAGCAGGTTGAGCGACTGACCACCGCCAACAGGAACGCTGAGCGCATGTTGACTCATGTGCTCCATCAGAGGAATGAGGCCTGGTCCACAGAGAATGTGTTGAGGGCTAGACAGTTTGAGCTAGAGCAACAGCTGGCAAATGCAGAGGAATATAATGACAATCTGCATGAGGAGGTTCATCGGCTGAACAATCAACTCAACCCCTATGTTCCTCCTGGTGCGGCAGAGATGGATTTGAATGAAGACAAAGATCCTAAAGAGCCCGAAGCACCAGTTGGGGAGCACCATGATGCTGCTAATGGCGACGACGCCAACGTCTCGGACTTAGACAGCGACCACGATGAGTAGGCTAGTAGTTGTTATGCTAGCTACTAGGTTCCATCTACATGATCTTTTGCGTTGTTGGCACATTGGGCATGTAATAATGAGTAGAAAGACTAAGCCTTTGATGTAATGTTGGAAAGCTTGGATGTGTTTGTGGCGGTATCCGAACGTCAAAAAGTCCAGTGTATGTATGCTGGCAACTTGGTTGTAATGGACGCGATGTGTGCGCTTTAAGTAATCTAATTAGTGATGTTGTGTTAATTGGAATGACTTATTGTGCCCCTGTTTTATTGTATGAATTTATTCTCTCCAGTAAATTCAGTCAGCATGATTTTTCATTCGGTCGTAATTCCTACAACATCACCTAATAGTTATTGTTGCTGAAACATGCAGATGCCGAACACTCGTCGTACCGTGTATGGTGCCGCTGAGGCTGGTGGCAGTGCAGCTGCTAGTGATGACCGTGATCCACCATCGCCTCCTCCACCCTACACTGTGGAACAGTTTTTCGCACAATTTCTTGGAAGCCAACGTAATATGGAGAGCATGCAACAGAATATGGAAGCTGCGTTGCGCAGTATCGCAGACAACACCCGTCGGGGAATAAACCCGGGTGGTCACGAAGCAAATCAGTACAACAGTTTCAAGGACTTCATGGATACTCGTCCACCGATCTTTAAGGAAACCGTAGAACCCTTGGATGCTGAAGAGTGGATTAATACTATGGAAGACAAGTTCCGTGTCTTGAGAATGACTGAAGTGTTGAAGACTGAGTATGCAGCTCATCAGCTTCAAGGTCCGGCAGGAATGTGGTGGAAACATCACCGCACCACTTTTCCTCCCCACACTCACATCACTTGGAATGAGTTCACCGAAGCTTTTCGTGGAACGTACATTCCATCTGGTCTGACCGAGATGAAGCTTGGGGAATTCCTGGCACTGAATCAAGGCTCGAAGACTGTAACTTAATATCTACATGCATTCAATAACCTGAGCCGTTATGCTCCTGATATGGTGAATACTGAGGCCAAGAAGATCGCTAGCTTCAAGAGAGGCCTGAATCCCAAGATGATGAAACATGTGGGTACAAATATGAGGACTGGTTTCAATGATTTCATTAGCGACTGTCTGAAGCAAGAGAAGAACAACAATGTTTATGCTGCTTCCAAGATCCGTAAGAGAGCTTTCGAGTCGGGTTCGTCCCAGTCCCGAGCCCCAGTGGCCAACCGTCCAGCTTATCGATCGCCTGCCCCAGGTGCAAGGTTTAGGCCACCGCAAAGAAAGAATCAGAATGCTCAGCAACCCCAGAGGAATCAGAAACCATTCAAGATGGCATTGCCTCAGGCGAAGACAGGACAAGGCAGTTCATCTGGAACTGTGGCTCAAGTGAAGGGACCGTGCTTCAACTGCAACCAACCCGGACACTTTGCGAAGTTTTGTCCCTACCCTAAGAAACAACAGACGCAGTATCAAGCTCGTGTGCATCACACCACCGTGGATGACATCCCTAAAGGAGAACCGGTAACAGCTGGTATGTTTTCTATCAACAATCATCCTGCAGTAGTCTTGTTTGATTTCGGGTCATCTCATTCCTTTGTAAGTCAAGCTTTTGTTAAGAGGCATGAGCAAAAGATTATTGAACTGGAATGTGCATATAAAATCAGTTCAGCTGGGGCTGATCTGTTGACTAATCAGATAGTTCAGGGAGTGACCCTAAACATATCAAACCGGCAATATAAGCTTAATCTGATAGTCATGTCAGGGTTAGTTTTAGATGTGATCATGGGTATGAACTGGATGAATAAGATGGGGGTAGTAATCGATGTTGGAGGAAGGAGTATCTCTCTTAAGGAACCAAGTGGAGAAGGCACTTTTCGGGTGGTCCTACCTCGGAAGGTAGACCTAGCTAGCACGACTTGTGCGGTCCAAACTACTCTGCTAGCCCAGATTCCAGTGGTCTGTGAGTTTCCAGATGTGTTTCCGGATGAGTTACCTGGACTTCCACCAGACCGATATGTTGAGTTTGCCATTGAGTTAATTCCGGGAACAGCACCGATCTCGAGAAGGCCCTATCGGATGTCTCCCAATGAGTTAGCCGAATTAAAGAAGCAACTCCAGGACTTACTAAAGAGAGGATTGATTCGTCCTAGCTCGTCTGAATGGGGATGCCCCGCTCTATTTGTGAAAAAGAAGAAGGATAACTCCTTATGCATATGCGTGGATTATCGACCACTGAATGCAGTGACAATTAAAAACAAGTATTCTCTTCCTCGAATTGATATCTTGCTTGACCAATTGTCTAAAGCCAAAGTGTTCTCTAAGATAGATTTGAGATCAGGATACCACCAGATTAAGATTAGGCCGCAAGATGTGCCTAAGATTGCGTTCTCTACCAGATATGGCTTGTACGAGTACCTTGTCATGTCCTTCGGATTGACAAACGCTCCTGCATACTTTATGTATCTGATGAATTCTGTTTTCATGCCAGAGTTGGACAAGTTTGTGATTGTGTTCATTGATGACATTCTAATATATTCAGAGAATGAAAAAGATCACGCAGAGCACCTCAGGATTGTCTTGACTAGACTCAAGGAACATCAACTGTATGCGAAGTTCAGCAAGTGTGAGTTCTGGCTTAAGACAGTGCCTTTTCTCGGCCACGTGCTGTCCGAAAATGGTATTTCCGTAGATCCTAGTAAGGTACAAGAGGTTATGGACTGGAAGTCACCAATCTCGGTGCATGAAGTTCGTAGTTTTCTTGGTTTAGCCGGTTACTATCGTCGCTTCATACCGGATTTCTCGAAGATTGCCAAACCAATGACAAGCCTGTTACAGAAGGATCATAAGTTTGTATGGACAGAGGAGTGCGAGGCAGCTTTCTGCACCCTGCGAAAGTTGTTGACCACTGCTCCTGTTCTGGCCCAACCGGATATAGAAAAGTCTTTTGATGTGTTCTGTGACGCATCTAAGAATGGGTTAGGATGTGTACTAATGCAAAATGGAAGGGTCATTGCCTATGCCTCACGTCAATTGAGGAAGCATGAAGTTAACTATCCTACACATGATTTGGAGCTTGCAGCAGTAGTGCATGCTCTAAAGATTTGGAGACACTACCTAATGGGTAATGTGTGTAACCTCTTTACAGATCATAAGAGTCTCAAATACATTTTTACCCAATCTGAGTTGAACATGCGATAGAGACGATGGTTAGAGCTGATAAAGGACTATAATCTAAATGTACATTATCATCCCGGGAAGGCTAATGTAGTAGCTGATGCACTGAGCATAAAATCACATGCTATTGGTGTGCAACCATTGTTTGAAGAAGGGTTCAAATTGTTGCATCCTGCTGTGTTGCATAATATTCAGATCAGTTGTACTCTGGAAAACCAGATCATTGAAAGTCAGAGGACAGATAAGGGAATCTTTCATATCAAGGAGAAGATGAAGAGAGAACCCACCAAACACTTTCGATTGGATGACCAAGGAGTGTTATGGTTTAAGGATCGCCTAGTGGTACCTAAGGATAGAGAGCTTAAGAACAAGTTGATGAATGAGACCCATCATTCCAAGTTATCTATTCACCCCGGAAGTAGTAAGATGTACCAAGATTTGCGACCCCGTTATTGGTGGACTAAGATGAAAAAGGAAATTGCAGCATACGTTGCTCGTTGCGACATGTGTTGTAGAGTTAAAGCTCTTCACATGAGACCCGCAGGACTTCTGCAACCCTTGTCTGTACCCGATTGGAAATGAGATGATATAAGTATGGATTTCATCACTGGTCTTCCCACCACACAGAAGGGACACGATTCTATTTGGGTAATAGTAGATCGTCTCACCAAGACAGCTCACTTTCTGCCAGTTAAGACAACATTCCGACCACCTCAATATGCAGAAAAGTATATTGCTGAGATTGTCCGATTACATGGTATACCAAAAACAATCGTGTCTGATCATGGTTCACAGTTTACCTCTCATTTTTGGGAACATCTTCATAAAGGTTTGGGTACTAGTTTGATTCGTAGTACGGCTTACCATCCGCAGACAGATGGGCAGACAGAACGAGTTAATGCTGTACTTGAAGATATGCTTAGAGCTTGTGTACTGTCATCCAGAGGCTCATGGGAATCCTGGTTACCATTGGCAGAATTCGCTTACAACAACAGTTACCAAGAGAGTATCAAGATGGCACCTTTTGAAGCTTTATATGGCAGGAAGTGCAGAACACCGTTAAATTGGGTAGAGCCTGGAGAAAGAAGGTTTTATGGAATTGATTTTGTAAATGAGGCAGAGAAGAAGGTCCGTATTATCCGGCAAAACATGCAAGCTGCACAGTCCCGTCAGAAGAGTTATGCAGACAAGAGAAGGAGATCATTGGATTTCCAAGTGGGTGACTACGTCTATTTGAAAGTTACCCCCATGAAGAAGAAACGGTTTGGAATCAAGCAGAAACTGTCTGCTAGATATATCGGACCATACCAGATCATAGAGAAAAAGGGTCTCGTGGCGTACAAGTTGCAGTTTCCAGAAGAGATGAGTTCGATCTTTCCTGTCTTTCACGTATCCCAGTTGAAGAAATGTCTGCGTGTTCCGAAAGAGAGAATAGAATCACAGGGTATTCGGATCAAGGCGGACTTGGAATATCATGAACAACCGGTTCGAGTTCTGGATACAAAGGACCGAGTCACTCGGAATAAAGTGGTAACAACCTACAAGGTTCAGTGGAGCCATCATGATGAGAGTGATGCTTCATGGGAAACGGGAGAATATCTTCAAACCGCGTATAAAGATTTTTACGATAAATGGTTCGTAACTCAAAATCTCGGGACGAGATTCTTATAAGGGGGGAGGGCTGTAACACCCCTGGGTGTTAAGCATGCATTAGCATCCAAGACACTAGTCATAATCATCTCATACATGGTTATCATTGCATGCAATATAGACCCTTTTTAAATTTAAAGTTGAAAAAAAAACAATTACTTAAAACCCCAAATTCTGCATTTAAGTGCTAAAGAGTGGTGAAATTTTGTGTAGCTACAATTTTAGATAATCTAGAATAAATAAACATGATTTTTGGAGCAACTCTTGAATTCAAATTCCTTCAAATTTTGCTTTTAAAAATATTCTAGAAAAATGAATTTTTACTTAAAAATTTAGCTTTAAATCCCAAATTCAAAATCTATTTAGAATTTTTAAAAGTGCCCTACATGAAAGTTGTAGAGAATTAAATTTTGAACAACTTTTATTTTGGGCAAAAGTTCTGAAAACCTCTTTTTCATCTTCAAATTCAAATTTGAAACAAATATAGAAATCTGAAAATTTATTTAGAAAAAGAAAAATGCTTTTCCTTCTTTAGTGGGCCGCAGCCACCCTTTCGGCCCAGCAGCGCTGGCAGCCCGGCCCACGCCGGCTTCCTCCCCGCGCACGCGCGCCCGCGCGCAGCGCCGTGGCGCCGCGGCAGGACTCGGCCGCCGCGTGGCCGAGCGACGGCGACGCCGCGTGACACGCGCCCCGGGTGCCCCCGCGTCCCCCGCGCCACGCGCCTTGAACCCGCGCCCGCTCCTCCCTCGGCTGCACGCCCTCCATTCCTCCTCTCGCCCCGCCAGCAGCAGCAGCGCACCGCCGCGCCATCACCGGCTCCCGGAGCTCCGTCACCGCCGTTCGCGCTCGTGGCTGCTTCTCCGGCCGATTCCTCCCGGCCTCAGCTCCGCCCCGCTTCCCTCCACCGCGTGCGCGCCTCCACTCCGCCGCTCGAGCTCAGGTGAGGGCCAATTGGCCGCCCCCCTCCTCCACTGCCGCCATGGCCGCCGTTGGCCGGCGCGCATGGTCGGAGCTCCCTGGCCCTTCATGCCTCCTCCGGTCTCGAGCATCCGCTTCCCCTTCGCCTAGCGGTGCTCGCGCTCGCATTCTCGGCCGCCCCCGTGGCCTGCATTGGTCGGCCGACGAGCTCCCGCGCCGCTGTGCCGCCATCTCCGCCGGCGAGCCTCCTCCGGAGCTCCCGCGCCGCTCGGAATTGGTGCGCTGGGTGCGTCCCGGTGCGGGGAGCACGTTGGTGCCCTCCCCGTCGCCGGAGACCTCACCGGCGGTGAGTACGCCACCGGTCAACGCCTCTCCCGCGCTGCTCTAGCTGGTCGGTGGGGTCCATTGACCCATGGGTCCCGCATGTCAGCGTGTGTGGGTGCACTGCACCGGGTGTATTCAGCGTTTTCACCGACGAATTTTTAAAAGAATTAAGGAAAATAATTTCTCAGAATTTTGAAACAGCTTTGAAAAATCATATCTCAAGATTTATAGCTCCAAAAATGATGAAACAAATTTTGAAATGTTCCTCTTGAATAGATCTACAGTTTAAAAATATTTCATGATAAAATTGTGACACTTTTCTATGTAGCTTTATTTAATTATTATAAATGCTGATATCTTAGAAAATGTGTAGTAAATAAAATAATGAAGGGAAAAATGTGATTCTTGTTGCTTTAATCTTTATTAGTGATGTACTTTCTAGGAAAAATATTAGTGAAGCATGTTCTGTGAGAAATTTTTGAAGTGTAGTTTAAATGCTTTTAATTGATAATCTTTGTTATTTTTAGTAGAGAGCTAAATTTGTATAGAACATGCATGTGATAATTTTTGTAGTATGTTAGTTTACTGTTAGTAACATAGGAAAAATATGAAATATATTGTTTGATACTTTTTCTAGTACAAAATAATTTCATGCTCATATTTAGGCTATAACTTGTTTATTTTGTACAGGCAGTTTTACATATGCAATTCTCATGAAAATTTAGTAGTATGTTAGTTAGGGTAAGAGTAATCTACTGTAATTTTTGTAGATTTTTATCTATACCAGAAATAGGTGTTGGTGTGTAACCCTAGTTAAATAGGAAATAAAATATTATTCTTTATGAGAAATTAAGAGAAATAAAATATGTTTGGTGTATCTTTGAAGCATCATTATGCCTTGCTGATATTATGGATGAGTTAGGTTGGTAAGCTTTGGTAGCTTAGGTTCACTTGTATGTGTAGATGATAGGCTAACTAATAGAAGGATAAGGTGCATGTTTTAGGGTACATGTTCTTGGATGACGTTGACTACCTTGTAGAAGAAATAATTATATTCGAACTGCTCATTCCATGTGCTCATCTACATCTCATGTCATCAAAGCACTCCACCACAATTCGATGCATTCTTCGCATGTTTGCTTATGCACTTGCATCATATAGGATCGCAGGAGGAGTCGCAGGTAGCAGTACCGGAGGAGCAAGTTTGGACGGATCAGCAGGAACCCCAGGCACAGGAGGTGCCCGAGGAAGAAGAGTCAGGCGAGGAACTGCCAGAGTGCGTTGACCACCATCCTAGCTCGTTCGAAAAAGGCAAGCCCCGGAGCATTTTAAGTCTCCTATTTTATAAAAGTTGTTCCTTACTGCATGAACTATAGTTATATATATATTGTTGCATTAAGTTATAGGAGTTGAGTGAAACCGTTGTTGCATTATTACCTTGGCCCCCGGATTACCTTTTACCCTGTTAGGTCAGGAACGAGTTAATTGCTTAGCCATGCTTAGACCGGTAGAAGTCGGGTGATTTCCTGTCACCTGCGAGCTATAGGTGGATACCTGATTATGGTTAGCTGTAATTGTGATCATGGAAAGTAACCAAGTGTTGATGGATAAACGAAAATCGGGCGGAGTTTTATAGGGTTTTGGACTATAGTGATTTCGTCTGTGTCGATTAAGGACCGATCGTTGCTCGTCCCTCTTGTCATGTTGAACGCATGCCTCACATTTAGCTGGCCGAATAAAGTACCTTTCGACCGCGAAGCTAGTGACACTTTTTTGAGCCGGGATAAACTCGGGTTGGCAGACTGGTGTTGAAGTGGATGTAACGGGGACGCGAAGAGTGAACCCAAGGTGCGTCCTGGCAGTCGGGCGGTCCCTGGGTAGTGCGATCCATGATTGTTATCCCGCGGCTTCTTGGAAAGTGTCATTGGTGATCTACGCGATCCTGACGGGGGAAGCAGGGTTTGTGTGAGGAATAAATCTCCAGCTGGATAGGAACTCGATTCGAATCGCCGTCGCTCCCGGTTAGTGAGCACTTGACTCGAGCTATGGCATCGTAGTAACATTAAAGAAACACTGATGGTTAAGTGAATGATGTTGGAAATGCTAAACCTGATATGGTAATCTAGATTGTTAATGATGAATCAAGTGATTGTTTTTACTAATAGATGCTTACCTAGCTGGAATAGGTTGTACTAAAAGTGATGCAAAAAGTACTGGTATAGTTTTTCATAACAACTCATGCTTTTCGCAAATGAGTCAAGTCAGTCCAATCTATAAAGCCTTGCATGATCCTTGGTGTTCTTTATTTCTGGTTTTTGACGGGTAAGTCTAGCTAAGTACATTCTCGTACTCAGGGCGTTGTTCCCATTGTTGTTGCAGATGGTCAGATGTACTTTGGGTACTGCTCCAACTGTCTGTATCCGGCGATGGGCGACAACTAGGACCTTGGGCAAGGGTCACTATGTTCGTCTTATCTACTGCTTTTGTGGACCATGACTATCTACTGGCACTGTATTTGAACTAAGTGTGTGTAAAACTACTTGCTTCCGCTATGTTATTCTGAACTATGTTGTAATAACTTTTATTCAGAACTCCGATGTACTCCACTTTTATTGTGAACTCTATGTATCATGTGAACTGGGGCTGCTAAATCAGCACGATCTTGGTTGTACGTTGGTTGGTTTGAAATCCCGCGTGATTTCACGGAATCTTGGGTTATACGGGTTTAAATTTGGTAAATTAACCGTCTCGGTGGAAGATTTTTCTGACTTAATCTCGTATAATTACGTTGATCCGTTACGGTGACAGGGTCGGAGGGCAGGACGACAGGATTGGATCTCACCAGGATGAATAAAAGAGTCTGGTGTCCGAGTCTCGAGCACCATCGCCACCGAGCCGTGCGCTGCCACTATCGATCCATCGTACCTCTGTGCTGCCGAACCCCTGCATCGCCATCGCATCCCATGTAGTGATCACTTGGCAGGCGAGCAGGTGTAAAAAACACACCTCTGAGCATTGATGTAAGGGCAGGCACACATGTTAGTTTAGGTTAATTAACATGCTTCCAAGGGATCAAAAAATTGGTGGATAGAACATAGTAGGGTGGATAATATTTTTCAATTGCTTTACTCTTTTATATTATGGGTATATAGATAGATAGCTCCCTCATCCCAAATTACGTTTAAATATGTAATAAAAGTAATGTGTATCTAGAAAAGTTAAAATGCTTTATATAATTTAAAATAAAGGTAGTACACAGACAGATTCAACTAAAAGAAAATATAAATTTTAGGATCTCACATTATCTCGTCGCGCGGCAGCCAACCAATCACGGCCACTTGGCCCACACCCCACTCCGCTCACCACATACGCGTAGCACGGCAGCCGCTCGGTTTGACGCGAGCGCACCCAGCACTGCGCCGCGCTGACTCTCCCCATCCGGCCCTCCCGACGTTACCCAACTCCTACCTCTCCCCACCTCACCTGTACACCTGCTCGCCCCACCCCTTGCCCCGGCATGGCCGCCCTCCGCCCTCGCGCCGCCGTAGCTTCGACTGGCCTCCGACCGGCAGTTCGGCGAGGCGCCGGTCGCTCCTCGGGGGCAGCGTTCCGATACTACACCTGCTGGCAGCTACAGGTTCTTTTTCTGATTTTTTACAGCTTATTATGTAGCTCCGAAATTGGGAGTGGGTTTAGTGAATTCGTGTATAGTCAGGAGGCGATATTGTTACCTATGGACATGGGAGCGCGGCGTTTTTGTGTGTGTGCGCGCGCGCGCGCGCACGTGTTATTGGTGGGTTTGGTAACGGTTCTTGGGGGTTCTTGAGCCTGTAAAGTTTTTCAAGGTAGGGTTTAATCTAACCAAGTAGGAGAAGGATTACTTGAATACTCTTTTTATACGTAGAGTTTATCTTGCAAATTGCAATTTCTCAACTCCATTTTGGAAAGGCAATTTGGTTGAAGAGTTGACGGTTTACATGGGATCGATCTCATGTTCGAATTAAAATTCTGCAGTAGAGAAATTTAGTTAACATTCTTGTTTTTCATTTGATCCTAGTAGTATCTCATGCACCTTTAATTGTAGTAAGTCATTTCTTCAGGACAATGGAATTGCTAAACATCTAGAACATTTGTATGAGGTCCAATGCTTACAGCCTTCCCCCATTAAGCCTATACTTTGGTATTGCCTAACATTTTTCCTCTAAATTTGAAGCAAAATAGAAACTCTATTCACCGGATTTATTCAAAAAAAAAAGTATGAGTCATCTAGTTATTCTACTGACTAATATCATGTTTGCTAAATAAAAGTTTAGGGAATTGTAATTCCAAGAACATTAGCGTATTGGTTGATGATTGTTTGATTTGAATTATGCAATTTTGATTGCTGAATCTGCTTCCTTATCATGAAATAATTCCTTGTCAACCATGTGCTAACTAATATTTATTCTCGAGATAAAAAATTACTTGACTTTAGGTGCATTTGTAGTTATCTTGCAAATTATAGTCACTCCGCTTTATTTTGGAAAGGCAATTGATTAATAAAAACTCCTTTTTAAGGTGGATTGCTTAGACTTGGCATTTTATTTGGGACCAGTTTCATGTTCCATGCTCTGTGGTTTGGAGTTAAATTTAATATTCTTTCTAATTGTACGTAAGTCATTTCATGAGGACAATGAAATTGCTAAAACTTTGAGCATCTGTATGTAACTACAGAAATATTCCTTATAAGTTGATGCACCAAGTATTCAATGCTTAGACGTCCAATACCTGTTTACAGCCTTTTCCCAAATATAAGCCAATACTTTGGTATTGCCTAAATTGTATTTTTTCGCTAAACTAAGCCATTTGAAACAGAGTACAAACTTTTTGCCTGATTTATGGAACAAAAGATACATTCACTGTGCAATAAAAAGGAAATGTTTTCCAACTACAGTATAATAGTGACTGATCTAGTTGTTCTAAGTAACTAACATAACTGTAGTCTAAATATAAGTTTCAGATATTTTAATTCCAAGAACATTCCATTGTATAGTTGATAATTATTTTGATCGAGTCACTCATCTAAAATCTGCAACTTTGATTGTTTAATCTGCTTACATTATTATGAAATAGTTCCTTGTCAACATCAAAATGCAGGGAAATATTTTGAATTGGAGATCTATATCCGCAGCTAAGAAGTTATGGAGTACAGTAGCTAGTGCAAAGCCTGATGATTCTAAATTTGAAAGTGTGGATGCACCACTTGAGCCCCAAACATGGGAAGGCAGTTTCTTGTGTGGTCTGTTGAAGAACCTGCCACACATTTTTCTAGCTGCAGCTGCAAAGCAGCTGCAAGAACTGTCTTACCAAAGAGAAGACACCTTGAACCGCTGGGAGCATAGTATTGGTTCTAAAGAGGATTGCCTTCACAGGTTGGTACTTAATCTCTGATTTAAGTGATAGGAAAACATGTTGTCTTAGGGGATGTGTTTTTATTGTTCTTTCTTATATATTTTTCTATGCATATCGACAGTCATTTTGTGCACAAACCATGATGCTCTTTTGTGAATTTATAATCCTTGTTCGTTTTAATGGACCCATTATCTCATATCACTTATTCACTTATGAAGAACAGTCGATAGATAAATCTTCGGTCTGTAAGCTACTTGTGTTTTCAGGAATAGTGTTGCACCATTAACAACTACTTTGATATATTAAGTAAATGATTAAAATATAGGTGGAAGCGACCACAAGGACACACTATTTAGGTGCTAATGTTGCAACTAAGACTCAGATTCAGACCGAGACTGTGCTACTGGAAATTTAGAAGAAAAAAAAACTGGATGAAGCTTACACAACTTATTCCATAGTTGTCTTTCGTCTGAACATGTTATAAATTATCACCATTATAAATCTAAAATTGTGGACCAATTGAAAGAATGACGGGTGTGGATTCATATTATTTGGGTGATATTCTAGTGATTGTTGTGTGTACTATATGTTTCTTCAAGAGTATCATCCTGGGAATGCATAGAATCTAAGCTTGCAACATTCACTGAGGCTCATATCAAGAGGATGCCCTGACATGGCAAACAGTAATGAAACCTGAAAATCCTTCCTAGTGTATTTGATAAATTGCTTGCTCGTTTGGGTTTTAGTATTGTGTTCTGAAGCTAACTAGTTTGTTGGAAACCCGACAAATAGGAGGATTGCTGAACTCAAGGAACAAGAGTGTCAGACAGCTATTGAGGACATCATGTACATGTTGATTGTTTATAAGTTTTTTAAGATTGAAGTTCCAATGGTTCCCAATCTATCGAAACTCATCAGCAACAGAAGGTTACAATTATGGCCACCAAGGGAGACAGATCTTGAATCCATTCATGGACCTGAGGTGCTAGAACTAATTAGGGAACACTTGACCAGCATTATCAGATGGGTGCACAGAAATGGTCCCAAGATCAATCGTTCAACACTTCGCATTAAAAGACTGCAATTTGGTCGGATATATTCTGCTTCAATAATGTATGGATACTTCCTGAAATCTGTCAGCATCAGGCATCGATTGGAGCTGACTCTCATTCACTCAGAAGAACTTCCACTTCCGATTCAATTTCTGAATGCTCAATTTACAAATAAACAAGAGCAGGAAGAGGCCATTGGAGGCTCTAGGGAAGTTTCATCTTCTTCGAGACCAAACTCTGTGGTCAACCCACATGACTTGAGGGGCTACATGATGGGCTTCGATCCAAAGACCTTGCAGCTTTGTGCGAAGCTGCGCTCTTTTGAAGCTTCTAATCTCATCGAGAGGCACAGCTGGGCTCTTTTTGGGGGCAACATGGAACTCTCCCAGGAGAATGATGAAGCGGTTATACTTGATCCTTCATCCCTGAAAAGACTACTGCTTGAAGCCATTGCATTTGGTTCCTTCCTCTGGGATGTCGAAGATTATGTGGACGAGATTTATAAGTTGTCGGATAGCTGAAGAAAGTGCTACAGAAAGCTCCTACAGCCTGTGGTTGTGGATAAATGAAGCCAGCTGAAAGAGTAGTTGCAATTCTTTTCTCTAGCCATGTATATATGACTAGCTGTTATGTACATGTACATACATCTTCATCTCAAGTTTGCTTTTCGGTGGAGAGCTTGGATGTGCCCTACAAATTACTAGTACACAAAATTTTTTATAAGTTATGTCATCTTGCACTAGTGCTCAAAAGCATCAGCCTGTCAACAGAGGACATCTGACATAACTTTATGGTCCCAAAATAACTGCACATTTTGCTAATGCAGAAAGTTTTATAATTTGGAATGAAATGAGTAGTATCAACGTTTATACCTCCAAATAAGTTTATTATGTACCATATTTTTTTAATTTAGTTAAATTTAAAATGGTTTAACTCTTCAAGAAACGAGATATTAAGTTAGGCCATGTTTAGTTCCCAAATTTTTTAAAATTCTCTGTCACATCGAATGTTTGGACACATGCATGGAGCATTAAATGTAGATGAAAAAAAACTAATTACACAGTTTGGTAGAAAACCACGAGACGAATCTTTTGAATCTAATTAGTCCATGATTAGACACTAATTGACAAATATAAACGAAAGTGTTATGGTAGCTTTTGCCAAATAATTTCGTAAACTAAACGTGCCCTTACTTTGGATACTTTGAAATGGAGGGACAGAGAAGTAAGACCTTCCGCACTTATACCTATAAATGCATCTGGTACCTATCCATGTCGGCATATACCGGATGGAAAGAGCTGCACCGGGAGACATACTCCCTCCGTATCCGATTTAGAAGTCGTTTTGGACAAGGTTTGAGTCAAACATTGGGAATATAAAATCCATCAATAGCTTTTAAGTTGTTGAGTTTGCAAATATAAAAATTATATGAATAGATTTGTCTTGAAAAATATTTTCATAAAAGTAAACATATATCACTTTTTATAAATATTTTTTATAGAAACAAGAGGTCAAAGTTGTGTTTTGGAGACCGTGTCACTGTCATAAACGACTTCTAAATCCGATACGGAGGGAGTACGCCACATAGACTTCGTCCGCCAAATCCAGAGAATAGCGCTCGTCCCGCTACCTGCATGTGCGGGCCCCGCCGCTGCTGCTGTCCGCGCCCGTGAGAGAGAGTAGGAGAGCACGCGTGAGAGAGAGCAGGAGAGAGAGCACGTACCAGCGCGGGTCCCACTTATTCAACGATAAAAAATGTTATAACTCACAAACCAAAAAATCAAATTAAATTTCGATTACACCATTAAATTCGTTTCAATAAATACTTCAAAACAAGATATCACATGGATATATTTAGATAAAGTGATAAGTGAGCCCACAGTGAATAGATGATATAGAGGATGAATGGATACAGAAAAACTGTATATTTGTGGTGACTATAATAGAATATTCTTTTTAAAGATGAATATCTATGAGTGCGGATAGTGTAAACATCTTTGGACTCCTCCATTGCTAAGATGACATCCAAAGCTGGTGCCAGGCAGGCAACTCGACATCTCGTGACCACATGAGCTGCCAAAACCCATGATGGCACCTGAGAGCATTGTGGGTGCAAATTTCAGAACCCATCAGATGCCTGCACTCTGGATATAAAGTTTCATTCAGAACCCCCCCCCCCCCCCCCCCCCCCCCCCCCCCCGAAAAAAATGTCTGATGGTATACATGAAAATTTCTACGAAGAAATAACTTCTCTGAACTTTCGGTAAGAAAACAATTTCAGAAAAGTTCCAGTTACAAACCATTCGGCCATGGTAAATATGAGCTCAGTAACATTTCAAGGAACATCATCCTCTCCCCCTTCTTGATATTTCCTCGCTCGCTCAGGACACAGCGGCTGCTGCCAACAACTGGCTGTCCGGCATCGCATTTAAGCCCACCCTCCGGCCTCCTCCACTAGCTCAGAGAGATCTCAGTGCTTCCTTGTTCCCTCCATCAGATCCAGTGCAGAGAGAGAAAGAGAGGGGGAGAGAGAGAGCAAGAAACTCCATGGCACTCTGAACAAGAGAAGAAAGAGCTAGAGAGGGATCTCAGTCAGTCTCCCACAATGCCGGAAACCACGAAGCTGATCTTGCTCTCAAGGGCATGGGCAGCAGCGTCACTCATCCTGCTGCTGCTGCTCGTCCTCCATGGGAGGGGAGGCCACTGCATCGGCCTGGGCATGGAGGCGGAGCTGGAGATGGACTCGGAAGCGCACCGGCGGCTGTTGTGGGAGGCGACCACCGGGCAGAGGTACATCAGCTACGCCGCCCTGAGGGGCGACGTGGTGCCGTGCTCCAGGACCGGGGTGCCGTACTACAACTGCAGGATCTCGACCACCGCCAACCCCTACACCCGGGGTTGCGAGAGCATCACTAGGTGCAGGGACGCAGATCCCTAGATTCTTGCTCCATCGCTTGCAAGGAAATCGAAGGGGCTCCTGCCTCCTGCAACGCAAGGTGTTGCTAAATGCTAATGAAATGTAATATTTTGTGTTATATCTCTTTTCTTGGTCCTTCCTCCTTTGCTGGAATATTAGTAAGTGTAGTAAGGAAGGACTAATGGATGAATTTCATGTTTGAGGTGCTCTAGACTTCTATTACCTTCAGATCTTTTGCTGTTGGCAGTGCAAGATGTTGATGAGCAATGCTTTAGATTATTATCGGAGAGACTTCATTGAGTTTTCAGTTTGTTGAAAAAGAGTTTTTCGGGAATATGCAACTAATGTCGTTATAGTTTTTGGAAAATCAGCCAAAATATAATGTATGTATATATATGAGGTAAAAGCATGATTTCAGTTCGTCTCCCCAATGCGGTGTGTTGAATGAACCACCTCAGGAAATGTCAGCGCCCTGCCTTTCAGCATGGCTGGTGCTGAAAATGCTGTGCATTCAACCATCCATTGCTTATTCGTTCAGAGCTCACATGGATGCACCGACAAGCTGCAAAAGTGTTTTTTTTTTTAAAAAAAAAATCAAACTGCCAGAGAGCCCGCCCAGTTGGGTCCCTGAGGCCCTGACAAGAAATTGACTGTTGTCTGCTGCAGCTGATACTCCGAAATTGGTCAACTACGTGACTGTAGATAGACATTCTTGTGCATGCCGACATTGGCCAGTTTACACTGGTGTAGACTGGTACTCGTCTGTCCCTTATTGTTGGTCGTTTAGAGTCCGTGCTCTCCTTACAATCACGGTTCCCGAGCGACTAACATAAGGGGACGGAGGGAGTAGTGGTATAAGCCGGTTACTGCGAATTTTCACACTGGCCGTAAAAAAGTTTTGCTTATTTATTTCAGGACGCTCCACTGAGCATCTCGGATGGCATCCCTGGTCACGATCCCAGATCCGTGGATGGTAGAGTGGCAATGCAGCGAGCACCGACGCATTATTGACTCTCCAGTGGACGCCACCTGGACCAACCTCGGACTCGTATTCGCTGCACTACATTACTACAAAGACATTGAGAGCTGAACATGTTTAAGCTCCGACCTACTGGCACCCGGAGGTCCAGACGGAGATGAATCCAAGAGAGGCTCCCATGCACAGTTTCTCTCTCCCTATTTTTCTTCTTCCTAATGGCATCCCCAACAACAGATACGAATCGTTGGCTAAGTGGACACCAGAAACTATTAAAAAATTAAAAAAAATAAAAAGTTACACCTATTGCGAAGCTTTCAGAGACTAAAAAATTCTAGGGAGACGTCCGAGCCAGGTGCTTGAGCGCTCGCTAGCGCGGTAGCATCCCTCCTTCTGATTGGCTACCTGCGCTTCGGAGCTAGCGATTTTAAGCCCAAACGCCCTTATTAAGCCACACACTGCCCCTTTGTCGCTTGCCCTGCACCGCCGCCCCCGACGAACGGCGCCATGCCGTCAGTCATGCTGCACACCAACTTCCCCTACCATGCCGCCCCGCCTATAACTGGAATTGGAGCAAGATGACAATACAACCTTCGCCCCCACTACCGATCCTGCCCATTGGATGTCCACCGCCGCCTGCTGGGCGGCGCTCCCGCAGCCTCGTTCGCTCGCCACCGAATCACCCCACTACCAGACTAACTGCAACCGCTGATCCCCTTCTAAGGTCACCAGGACTCTAAACCCTAAGCACACAGTGTCCAATGGAACCCTAAGCAACTGGCCGTTGGCTTCTAATGGTACCATAAATAGTCATATTAGAAAAGACGGTACCATCATACGTGACTACTCATCATCTCCATAAACAACTATATTAGAAGAGAGAGGATTTTTTTTCTTGCTCCAGTTATCCTCCAATAGCTTTTCTTTTTTTTATGGTTAAAAACTCACTATCTCCCCTCAAATAAAGAGGAAGTTGCATATACCCTCTAATAGAATGTGTCACTTCTTCCATGCTCACTGCCCACACTAGAGCTCACCATGCACCATGGTTGTAACTTAGCATGCACCCTCCTCACCGATGTCGGTGGAACACCTAGAGCCATGCATGTCGCTTGGGCAAGTTCCTAGACCCTTCCACCTTCGACATCTTGTCCATGCTCGACAAGGTCTCACGCAAGCTCGTTGGCTCGATCACCCTACGATCCGCGCATGCGAGGTCAAGGCCAATGCCACAAACTCCTAAACCGACTTCCTCATTGCCAACCAGAAGCACGGAACAAGGGATGGCGGACGACTCAATAAGTACTCTGCCTACAATAGGAAGTCAAGGTGGAGGCACAGGTGGCATAGTGAACAGAGCAAGGCCAGCTCGACTTCTCGCTGCAGTGCGGGAGAAGATATGCTGAGGAAAGAGGAAAGAAATCAAAAAAGAAAATAAATAAAATGTAATCTAACAAGTAGATTCCATGTATTTGGGGGAGATTATTGGTCATCTGCTACGGCTTCGCCCTTAATAATCCAAAAGGTAGTACTATATTGGATTATCTCCATGACCACTTTATTGGGTATTGGGGAGAGATGTTCATAAGACTTATTTGGATCGATACCTAGGAAAGACGTTTGAGGGGACTAGGACTGTATTGACGTGTGTTATGCTTGAGCCAGCCAGCTCCCCAAGGCTGTCGATTTCCAAGGCCTGGGACTGGATTGACGTGCGTGAGCTATGAGCAGGGCTCCCCTTGTGAGGCCACGATCCAAACGCCCACTTATGGCAACCAAAATATTGCAAAAAGATAACCTTAAGCATTTAATGTTGCTATAGAATACACCACAAAACTTTGTAAACACCTTAAGCTTATGATTAACCACAAGAGAATTAAAAAAAATTAATCTCCCTTTTCATCTAGCATCGCTTCTGTTGCTTGATCTAGAAGCTCAATTTGGTGGATGAGGTCCTTGGCAACGTGTGGTGGTGGAATCATGCCTGGCGGCAGTGACCAGCGGGGATGGCAGCATGACCGAATGACCAGCGGCAATGGGATCTGGAGAGCCAGAGAGAATAAGGGTCTGTTTCGTTGGTGACTAAAACTTGCCACGCCTAACCTTTGATAAACTGTGGCTGTCACAGAAAGTGTGGCGAGCAAAATTAAAGTCAAACTTATGGAATTTTTTGGCACGAAAATAAGTTTATGACATGTGGAACAGGGTGCTAGAAAAATTCGGCATGCCATAGCTGTGACAATGAACCAAACAGCTGCAAAAAAAGGGTTTTTTGGATCTGTGCCATCGAAATTTTTCGACTTTGGAGTTCTGCCATTACAATTCGTGTAATTTGAGATATGCCATTACAATTCCGAAGCAATCCGATGCACACCATTTTCTACGTATGCCAGCTGGTTGGGCCCACTTTCAGGTATACAGATGCATACGCACATTTGGTATGGACATCGGTGCCCCTCCCTTCGCATTTAGAAGCCGTCGCGGCTCCTCCGTTCGGCTCCCATTCGTCGCCGTTTCCCCGCGTCCCTCCCCTTCTCCATCTCCGTTCCAAAGCAGGCATCCATCCCAAACCCTAACCCGCCACCGCCGGAGCATCCATCCCCGCCTGAGCCGACGACCGCCAGCCCGCCTCCGTCTCCGAGCTCGCCTCTCCCTCCTCTTCGACGCGCCGCCCGCCCGTGGCCACCGCTGCCGGACTGGTGCCGGCCTGCTCTTCTTCTGTTCCGGCGCCAACTAGCCCGTTGAAAGCCCAGGTTTGGTTTTGGTAATTAATGACACCAAGTTGCTAATGCCATGTGTTAAGTGTTTTGAGTTAGGCATAAGCAACACATGTGATAAAGGTGTATGTGGCAAGGAGTGGTGGCCACAAGATCACAAAGAGATGGTGCATGGACATGAAATGATGATCATGGTGTAGATGCACATAATATGATGGACATGATGATCAAGTAGAAGAGAAGGATCTAAGAGCGCAAGGCAAAGGTATAACCATAGGGTTTTCCTTTTGCCGATCTAAGATGAGTAGAGAAGTGATTGACCGGGTTTAGGATACATAGCCGACTATCAAGAGGGGCAATCACAGTTAGCTCGGGAATCAAGTGCCACTAGATCAATGTCTTGAGCATATGCATTAGGATCTAATAGAGAGCTAACATAACGCCTTAGAAAATGTTTGTGAAATGCTAACATACATGCACATGGTGGTGTACACTTGGTGGTGTTAGCATAGTTTACAAAGACGGTGGAGTTTAAGCGGTAAAGAGGGGTTTGGGTTCCTCTCTCCCTCCCACCGAGCTTGCGAGGCAGGATTCGGCGCTTTTTGGAGAAGTAAAATACCTATTTTCTACTGTGCCGGAAGTCGGAAAAGAAACGGAGGCGAACGGCGGTCATTGTGGTGACCGGACGCTGCACCGGACGCGGTCGCGGTTTGACCAGACGCGTCCGGTCAGTTCTCAGCAGTTGTCAGGCGTGCGGGTGTTAGGGTTTCTGACCGGACGCTGGTCTGGCCTGACCAGCGCGTCCGGTCAGTTCACCTGTGCGTAGAAGGAGCGCACAGAACCGGAGCGTCCGGTCCCTCATGGAACCGGAGCGTCCGGTCAGGCGTCCAGAGGAGCAGAGCGCAGCGGAGTGCTGATCGGACGCGCGGCGCGTCCGGTCACATGCGATCGGACGCGTCCGGTCACGGTGGGAGCTTACTGGACTCCGACCGGACGCCAGGTGCAGCGCGTCCGGTCAAACGCTAGAGCGCATCCGGTCATAGCAACGGTAACTTCTGACGCGCACTGTTCATGCTTGTCCTGTAGTGACCGGACGCGTCCGGTCACCCTGACCGGTGCGTCCGGTCAGCACGTTTTGAACTGTGTCATCCGGTAACGGCTAGCTGCGTATCCCTTCGCTATAAATAGAAGTTGGCCGGGGTTTGAGGGCATCTCTTGCATACTCTGAGACCTAGAGACATCCTTTGAGCTAGAGAACAACCCCTCCACTTATCTCTTTGCTTAGTTGCACATCTTGAGTGAGATTGAGTGAGATTCAAGTGCATTGCTTGAGAGTTGCATTCTAGAGGCACTTGATCTTCAAGTTGCTGTGGATTTCTTGTTACTCTTTCGTGTTTCCCGACACGGTAGACGGCTTGGAGCAGCGAAGGTGATTGAGCTCGCAATTGGAGATTGTTGGAGCCCTCACCAAGTGTTGTAAGGGGTTCTTGATCCTTCCCCGTGGGAGTTCGTGAATTGGATACTCTAGTGGAGCTCGTGGCTTGGAGGATCCCCATCTTATGTTCGGTTGTGCGGCGCTCGTCGAGGGCTCGACTCTTGATAGTCGATTAGCTCGCGAACCGACAAATGGGTGTATCGCCACAACGGGGAGTAGCTTGCCGGGAAGCAAGTGAACCTCGGGATAAATTCTTGTGTCAATCTCTTCCCGAGGATTTCTCTTGTATGATTGATTGATTGGTACTTCTCATCTCTACACGGTGGTATAATCACTCGAAGCTCTTCTCTCGTATTACTTCTTATTTCTGCTTGTAGTTGTTGTTGTGTTTAGTGGATAGCCTTGTACTAGACTTGTGTAGATGGCTTGCTTAATTAGTTAGAGCTAGTGTTTTTGCTTCGCCACCTTTTGTACTAACTTGTGGTTAA
The DNA here is from genome assembly GCA_038087645.1 of Saccharum hybrid cultivar R570. Taxonomy (NCBI): domain Eukaryota; kingdom Viridiplantae; phylum Streptophyta; class Magnoliopsida; order Poales; family Poaceae; genus Saccharum; species Saccharum hybrid cultivar. The sequence continues at coordinate 1,390,414 of JAQSUU010000704.1, read as the reverse complement.
GTAATTCTTGTAGAAGTTTTAATTAGGCTATTCACCCCCCCTCTAGCCTATTTGGACCTTACACTCGTGCTCCAGCTTCGGCCGCAGCTGAGGATCTGTAGCAGCCAGAGTTGAAGCCATGGCCGCGAGGTGGACTGGAAGCCCGATGAAGGGTGCTTCCAATGGGTCGAGCACGATGGCTAATGGCAGACGGGAGTGCCCCTATTGCCATGTCCCTTTGATCCAAATTCAAAGCCAGCAGAAGGCGACCAAGGGCCTGTGGTTCATCAAGTGTCCGTACAACATCAAGGTGACGATTACTGACATTGTTGTCCTCGATGTGTGTTGAAGCTTCTCTGACTGACGCCCTCTGTTTTGATTGCAGGGCGATGACACTACCTGCCCCTTCATCTGCACTGAGTCAGAGTATCTAGAAGCAAAGGAATCCCGGATGCTGCCATTGAAGGATACAAGTGAAGGATGTTGTGGTGGTTGCGCCCATTTGAAGGAAGAATTGCAACTGCTAAAGCACACAATAGATAGTGTTGTAGCTGACACTGGTAGGCTGAAGCAACCTATTGAGGCAATGCCTGCAATGAGGACTGAGGCAATGCCTGCAATGAGAACTGAGCAACCTGTAGTTGAGAAGAACATGCAGATTGTGATCGATTCGTCTATTCTAGGACCTGTGTTTCTAGCTTTTGTATGTGTTTTCATTGGAGTTGTAGTAGCTAGAATGTAGAAGTGAAATGCATGAACTGGAATGTGTTTTCATTGGAGTCGTAGTAGTGTGTGTGTAGTTGTATGTTGGGTACCCTTATATGTTTCCAGAACTGGAATGCAATGAATGTTTGTTTCCCAAAAATTGCAATGAATGTTTCTAGATTGTGTTATGCATCAATGAATGAATGTTCCTAGACTTGTGTTAGGACTTGTCAAATATAATAGAAAATTTTCAATAATTGTTCCCAGAACACATTTACACTAACTGAACTTCAAATATATGCCATTTTTGGCCATCATGAAGATAAAAAAAGACCAAATGTGCAACTTCATTCACATAGCCAAGTTCAAATGCCATTTAGGCCAATACAGATCAGATTCAGATTTTAAGGCCATATAGGCCAGTACATAACAGGTTTCTAACACATAGGTTCATAAGGCCATAGAAGCCTATTTGGACCTTACAAGTGGTATCGGAGCCGAGGCGCCGTTTATTTGAGGCTTAACAACCTACGGTGAAAAAGAAATGGCTCAATTAAGCTTGCACATCAACAACACCAAGAAGGCACCTCACTTTGATGGCACAAATTATGCATATTGGAAGGTTAAGATGACCGCACACCTCAAGTCAATCAATAGAGAAGTGTGGAAGGTCACCGAAACCAAATTTGAGGTTGCTAATCCGGAAGCACCAACACCGGTGGAAGAGAAGAAGCTCCAATGCAATGACATTGCCATTAGTGCTCTTCATGAGGCACTAGATGATAAGACCTTTGAGCAAGTGAAGAATATTGAGATTGCTCATGATGCTTGGGCCAAGCTAGAAGAAACATTTGAGAGCACCGAAGGCACAAAGACCGCTAAAGCATATATCTTGCAAGAAAAATTTTCAAGCTTTAAGATGCAAGATGATGAGAGTGTACCGGAAATGTTTCATCGGTTGCAAGTCATTGTCAATGAGCTCAAGGCACTTGGTGAGGAGGTCAAGGACAACCAATTCTCTATGAAGTTCTTGAGAAGCTTGCCTAAGAGGTTTGATATATTGATCACCATGCTAGTGAGGACCACATTGAAGGATTCGACTCCTCAACAAGTATTTCAAGAAGTAATGACCGATGATTCATATAGAGAAGATGATAAGAAGGATGAGTTAGTCAAGAAGAAGAAGAAAAATGAGAAGAAAGATGATGAAAAGAAGAAGAGTGTGGCATTCAAAGCCACCACATCCAAGGGAAAATCCAAGATTGGATTATCAAGTGATGAAGACTCAAGCTCTCGTGATAGTGATGACACTGATGAGAAGATGGCTCTATTTGTCAAGCAATTTGGCAAATTCATGAGAAGAAAGGCTATCGTGTAAGAAGGAGGAAGAACTCATCCAAGAAGAATGAGCATACCATGAGATGCTTTAGATGACATAGCAAGGATCATCTCATTGCAAAGTGTTCTTATGATAGTGATGATGAAGATGCTATCAAGAAGGAAAGGAAGAAGCAAAAGAAGAAGCAAGAAAAGAAGGAGAGCTCTCATAAGAAGAAGAATGATTCTCATGTTGCTACTTGGGATAGTGATGATTCCTCAAGTGATGATGAGAATGACAACAAGAGCAAGAAGAAGGGACATGCTAGCATTGCCATCCAAGAGAAGGTCTCCCTCTTCGACACTCCATCGTGCTTCATGGCTAAGGCCGCTAAGGTATCATCCGACGATGAGAGTGACCATGATAATGCTAGTGATAGTGATAGTGATAGTGATAGTGATGAAGAAGAATTCACTAAAGATGAACTAATCACCATGCTAGAAGATTGCACTCAATATTTTAAGGAATCTAGAAAGGAGTGCAAGGGCTTGCTTAAGGAAAAGAAAAACCTTATGCAAGAACTTGATGAGCTTAGGGCGTCTTATGAGAGTCTAAAGGTAGACCATAAGAAGCTTTAAAAGTCTCACACTAAGCTTGAAGAAGCTCATTCCTCTCTAGTTGAAAAATGTGAAAACATGCCAACTAATGTTGAGAAAGCTAAAACTTGCAACATAGGCATATCATGTGATATAATTGATGAAACTTTTCATAAGCTTATTGTTGTTGCTCTCACTAACCCTTCATGTAGCTCATCTACATCTTCCTCATCTAGTAGTGATGGTTTCACTTGTGACTCCACACTTATAGTTGAGAATAAAAATCTCAAGAAGGAGGTAAAAGAGCTCAATCACACATTAGCTAAGGCTTATGGTGGTGAGGACCGCTTGCTTATGTGCTTGGGTAGCCAAAGAGCTTCTCTCTACAAAGAGGGATTGGGCTATAACCCCAAGAAAGGCAAGGCCGCTTTTGCTCCTCACAAGACTCGTTTTGTGAAGAACAATGGTAGCTATTGCAAAAGTTGCAAGCAAGTTGGTCACATAGAGCAACAATACATGAACAAGAAATCCAATGATAATGTATCCTCAATTAAGTTTGATTCATTCTATATACTTACCAAGGGTACAAACGGTGTTCATGCTAAGTTCATTGGTGCACCATGGATGGGCTCAAAGAAGAAAGCCATTTGGGTACCAAAGAGCTTGGTCACTAACCTTGGAGGACCCAAACAAGTTTGGGTACCTAAAAAGAATTGATCTTGTCTTGTAGGTCAATTACAAAGCCGGAGGAAGGCATTGGATGCTTGATAGTGGGTGCACTCAACATATGACCGGAGACTCTTGTATGTTCAAATCCATTGATACAAGTCAAAATGGTGGTTTTGATGCTATCACTTTCGGCAACAACAAGAAAGGCAAGGTCAAGGGGCTTGGTAAAATTGCTATCTCAAATGACATGAGCATATCTAATGTGTTGCTAGTTGAGAGCTTGGATTTCAATCTTTTATCAGTGGCACAACTTTGTGATATTGGCTTCAAGTGCATATTTAGTAGTGATGATGTTGAAGTCATAAGTGTTGATGGATCAAATTTGATATTCAAAAGATTTAGACATAGTAGCTTATACTTGGTTGACTTTAATGATAGTGAAACATAATTGACATCTTGCTTGCTTAGCAAATCTAGTATGGGATGGTTATGGCATAGAAGGCTTGGTCATGTTAGAATGAAACAATTGAATAAACTTTTGAGGCATGACTTAGAGGATTGAAGGATGTCACCTTTGAGAAGGATAAACCATGTAGTGCTTGTCAAGCCGGCAAACAAGTTAGAAATGCACATCCTAGTAAGAGTGAAATGAGCACATCAAAGGCATTTGAGCTATTGCACATGGACTTGTTTGGGCCAACAACATACACTAGCATTGGTGGGAACATATATGGTTTTATGATAGTGGATGACTACACTAGATACACTTGGGTGTTCTTTCTTTATGACAAGAGTGATGTTTATGATCTATTCAAATCTTTTGTCAAGAGAGTGCAAAATTAGTTTGAAATCACCATCAAGAATATTAGAAGTGACAATGGTAGTGAGTTCAAGAACACAAGAATTGAGGAATTGTGTGATGATCTTGGTATTAGACATCAATTCTCTCCAACATACACTCCTCAATCCAATGGTGTAGTTGAAAGGAAAAATAGAACCTTGATTGATATGGCTAGATCAATGCTTAGTGAATACAATGTGAGTCATTCATTTTGGAGTGAAGCTATCAACACGGCTTGCTATTGTAGCAACCGTCTCTATTGCCATGGAAAGCTTGAAAAGACACCATATGAGCTATTGAATGGAAGAAAGCCCAACATTGCATACTTTAGAGTGTTTGGTTGCAAATGCTATATTCTTAAGAAAGGCACTAGATTGAGCAAGTTTGAAAAGAAATGTGATGAAGGGTTCTTACTTGGTTATTCTACCACAAGCAAAGCATATAGAGTTTGGAATCTCACAAATGGCACCTTGGAAGAAGTTCATGATGTTGAGTTCGATGAAACCCAAGGATCTCAAAATGAAGCTCAAAACCTTGATGATGTGAGAGGAGATCAATTGTCAAATGCAATGAAGAACATGGACATTGGTGATATAAGGCCGATGCAAGTTGATGATAATAGTGACATACATATGATTAATCAAGATGTGCAAATTGATACAAATCAAGCAAGCTCTAGTGGTACACATGATGAAGCTCAAGTTCAAGGTCAAACAAGTGGAAGCAATCAACTCCCAATACTCCAACCTACTAGTATTGCAAGAGATCATCTATTGGACCAAATCATTGGTGGAATTCAAAGTGGTGTTCAAACTAGATCAAGGCTAGCATCCTTTTGTGAGCATTACTCATTTGTGTCACTTGAAGAACCTAAGAAATTAGAAGATTCTTTGAAGGATTCTGATTAGGTAAATTCCAGGCATGAAGAACTAAACAACTTTGCTAGAAATCAAGTTTGGAAACTTGTTGAGAGGCCAAAGAACTACAATGTGATTGGTACTAAGTGGGTCTTTAGAAACAAACAAGATCAAGATGGCATGGTTGTGAGGAACAAAGCAAGATTAGTAGCACAAGGATACACTCAAGTTGAGGGTCTTGACTTTGGAGAGACATATGCACCCGTTGCAAGATTAGAGGCAATTAGAATCTTATTAGCATATGCTTGTGCACACAACATCAAGCTCTATCAAATGGATGTCAAGAGTGCATTTCTCAATGGCTACATCAACGAAGAAGTTTATGTTGAGCAACCTCCCGGTTTTGAAGATGACAAGAAGCCCGACCATGTTTTCAAGCTAAAGAAGTCATTGTATGGTTTGAAGCAAGCACCTAGAGCATGGTATGAGAGGTTGAAGGACTTTCTCCTCTCTAAAGGGTTCAAGATGGGAAAGGTTGACATCACTCTCTTCACCAAGAAGCTTGGAAATGACTTATTTGTGTTGCAAATCTATGTGGATGGCATTATCTTTGGATCAACTAATCAAGACTTTTGTGAAGAGTTTAGAAAATGATGGCTAATGAGTTTGAGATGTCTATGATTGAAGAGCTTAGTTACTTCCTTGGACTTCAAATCAAGCAAATAAAGAATGACACTTTTGTAAGTCAAGGCAAGTACATCAAGGACATGATCAAGAAGTTTGGATTGCAAGATGCTAAGCAAATGAGTACACCAATGGGCACTAATGATCAATTAGGTATTGATGCTAGTGGAAACATGGTAGATCAAAAGCAATACCGGTCTATGATTGGAAGTTTGCTCTATGTCACCGCTTCTTGGCCGGATGTGATGTTTAGTGTGTGCAAGTGTGCAAGATATCAAGCTTCACCTAGAGAAAGTTACTTGAAAGCAACCAAGAGAATATTGAGATATCTTAAGGGCACTCATGATGTTGGACTATGGTATCCCAAGGGATCAAACTTTGAGTTGATTGGATATTCGAATTCCGACTATGGTGGATGCAAGATTGATAGAATGAGCACAAGTGGCACTTGTCAATTGCTTGGAAGGTCTCTTGTTTTGTGGTCATCAAAGAAACAAAATAGTGTTGCACTATCTACCGCCGAGGCCGAATACATTAGTGCCGGTAGTTGTTGTGCACAATTGCTTTGGATGAAGGCCACCTTGAATGATTTTGGAATCAAGTTTAAGAATGTGCCATTGTTTTGTGATAATAAAAGTGCTATCAAGATGACTCAAAATCTGGTTCAACATTCAAGAACGAAGCACATTGACATAAGGCATCACTTCATAAGAGACCATCAACAAAAGGGTGATATTAGTGAAAGGATCAAGATGCCCAAGAGGGGGGGTGAATTGGGCTTTTCTAAAAATTAAATGCAAGGAATAAATCCTACAAGCCGGAATTCACCCCTAGTGTCTACTTGAGTTCCTAGAGAGTCTACCGATACAAAGTTTTGCACCCTAGTTTCCAAACCTAGTCTAGCATGGCAAGTCTAGGAATGTAAACAAGCAATGAAAGTAAATACGAGAATGTAAATGCTTGAATGTAAAGGGGCAAGGAACACGGCGATGTTTTTCCGAGGTATCGGAGAGTCGCCACTCCCCACTAGTCCTCGTTGGAGCACCCGCGCAAGGGTGTCGCTCCCCCTTGATCTGCGCAAGGATCAAGTGCTCTCTATGGGTTGATTCTTTGACACTCCGTCGCGGTGAATCACCCACAACCGCTCACAAGATGAGTTGGGTCATCCACAAGCTCCGCCGGATGATCACCAAACTCCCAATCACCACCAAGCCGTCTAGGTGATGGCGATCACCAAGAGTAACAAGCTAGAACTCTCACTTGACCACTACGAGCCCAAATGAGAAAGTGGATGCACACTTGCTACTCTCTAATCGCTAGTGAGGAACTCTCAAGCTTTGATTCTCAAATCTCTATCCTCACTAGTGCTCTTGCACTACCTTGCACTCCAAAGGTGTTTATCAGCTGATCAAATGAGCAAGAGATCTCTAAAAGAGGTGGTGGGGATGTATTTATACACCCCACATACAAAACGAACCGTTACCTGCTGACTCAGCAAAACTCGAGCTGACCGGACGCGCCGGTCATACTGACCGGACGCGCCGGTCGCTCGTAACGGTCGAAAACCGAAAAACCACTGAGTGACCGGACGCACCGGTCAGGGGTGACCGGACGCGTCCGATCGTGCAGGGAGCAAACTGTACTCGCACCGGACGCGCGACCGCGTCCGATCGGTGATGACCGGACGCGTCCGATCGTCTCTGGACCTTACTGGACTGTGACCAGACGCGCCGATCACACCCAGGTCGCGTCTGATCGGGTGTTTCCCTCAAGTGACACGTGTTGACTTCTGACCACCGCGTCCGGTCCTCGTGAGGACCGCGTCCGGTGTTCAGACCTGAAACCCTAGCCGCGGAACTGAACTGACCGGACGCGTCCGGTCATGCCGAGGACCGCGTCCGGTCAAGGGAAAACAACCCGAAACTCTCCGAAACGCGTCACAACTTGAACCAAGTTGCTTCCAACTGAACTTTGAGCTATTCTAGAGCTGCCTAGCGCCAAGTTTAACAAGTGTGCACCACACCTAAACATAGGACTCGCCTAGGTCAAGCTACCCGCTCATGCCCCCCTTTATAGTACGGCCAAAAGAGAAAAACGAAGATCCTAACAACTATTCCAAATGTCTCTCAACACCTCGACATCCAGAACTAACCGTCCTTAATCTTGACGTCACTCTTTTGAAAACCAAAACGATTTCCATCAAGGGGCATGAATACCATGGTGCCCAAAGCAGTTAAAACCTCCATGACCTAACTTACCAAAGTTTCTGCAAAACACACGTTAGTCATGGTAATAAAGCGTTGTCATCAATTGCCGAAACCAAACCTCGGGGCCTAGATGCTTTCAATCTCCCCCTTTTTGGTGATTGATGACAACACTAAGATATGAAAGATTGGAGTTGAGGTTTTCGAACATGCATGGTTCACATAAGCAAAAAGTAATAAGCATAGAAGGGTTAGGAATTGCTTATGTGTCCCAAGCCAAAAGAGTGTACTCATAAGATAAGACAAAAAACGTTAGTACACAAACATATATAGCTCATAAGTAATCGGAGTAAGGCACGGAAGCACAACCTTAGAGCTATAATTAACAACGGTGACAAGAGATAACAATGATAGGATAAAACATTAAGGCTCAAGGTTTATCACACGACGACATGTCACACGAATGCAATGACTGAAAAGTAAACATGATGCATGAATGAAGCACACAAGAAAGAACGAAAACCCTTTCTCAAAACTCCCCCTGAAACTACTCTCTCTCCCCCTTTGGCATCAAGCGCCAAAAAAGAACTAATCTAAGGATCTGACGGGGGGACAGACGGAGTCGTGTCGGGTGCCGAGGAGCGTGGAGTAAACACAAAATGTAGAGAATCTCCCTCGGAATCTGAGCTATCTGGCTGACCCTCTGAAGAAACATGCGGCTGTGTAACTGTCTGGGTCTGAACGGCAGGAACAGGTACTGTCGTAGTAGCAACAATAGGATCCGTCTGAGTGACCTGAGCCTGTAGCGAGCCAATAGCTGGAGGATCTGTCGAGGCAACTGACGAAGGAAGAGTCTCTGTAGTCCCGGTCCCTGTCACTGGAGGAATAGCTGCCTCTGAAGCTGACAACCCTGACGAAGTAGCAAAGGTAGTGTGCGAGGGCGTCGGCTGACCAGTCAACTCGCTGTAGGTAGCACTGAAATCACCGAAAGGTGTGCCTGTCAGGAGGTGAGGGCGAGGCTGGTCTGATGGTGTAAACCCCGTGTGAATAGGCGTGAAGCTCAGGGACTGGAAAGACTGGGGAACCTGCTGCTGTGGAGAAGTGAACTGGAAACCCGGCTGTCCCTGACTCGATGGATCACTAGATGGTAAAGCAGAAGTCAGGACGGAAGCAGGCGGAGGAACCCCAACAGTGACTAGGTGGCGCAGTAGGTCCAAGTACTGCTGCTGACTAGCTGCAGTCTGTCGCTGAATCTCGTACTGCTGTCGCTGCATTTCGACCTGCTGCCTCTGGATCTCAAGCTGCTGACGCTGAAACTCGTCCTGACGAGCCTGAATCTGTGCAAGTGCTGCAGCTGTGTCCTGAGCCTGTCGCTGTATTTGTTGTTGCTGCTGCTCCTGTGTCTGGGTCAACCTCTCAAGTATTGCCACCATAGCTGGGTCTGTGCGGGAGGCTGAACCAGAGCCACCGGCCTCATGGTCGTGGGACCGAGGAGACCGGTACCTGGGGATGGGCTGGTAGTCCTCATCAGTGCTGTCAGATGTCCCATCCTCAGGAAGATCAGCAGGCTGAGCGTCAAGATCTGCAAGCTCTGCCTCTGCAAGCTCATCAACTGTGGCGTCTTGCTCAGCTGCTGTCTCAGGAACCTCAGGTCGCACACGCTGTCCTGGCACTGGGGCCTGATCTCTGGTAACTGAAGCCCAAAGCTGACGGATATCATACTCAGGGAAAGCAGTAGTAGTATCTGATATCTCAGCTCTGATCTCTGCTGGCAGCTGAATAGATGATCTGATAATGAAGCAGATCCAGTGTGCATAGGGAAGCTGACGATTACCCTTGAAGCCCTCAGCTATGGTGTCCTCCATCTCACTAAGTATGAGATCCCAAATGTCAAACTGAGTCTGTGAGAGGAGGTGGTGAACAACCCATAGCTGCATCCGAGTCAGTCCCTCTCTGTAGCCAAGTCTGGGAAGTAGAGTGCGTCTGACTATAGCATCCAAAACCCTGGCAAGAGGTGTCAAGCTGGCAGGCGTGCGACGAGACCCTTCGCCAAAAGGCTCACGGAAGCAGGGTCGAACCAGGTCTGTAGGTGGCACTGTCCCGCCGTGAGGGCGTCTCGGTGGAGGAGTCTGACCATAACATAGCTGATGTATCTTTGTGTCAAAAGCTGGGAGTCTGAGAATCTCCCGCACTCTGGTGCTGTATAGGCGGTGATCGCGGCCTCGGAATGCAAAGTGAATGAAATCATGGGCAGGATCAATCCATAGTGAAGCATAAAACTCTCTGACCCATGTGCCGCAGTATGCTCCTGTCCATCCAAGAAGATCAGACAAGCCTGGCAGAAAGGACAGATGCGGACGTAGCTGCTCTCCCACAACCTCAACTAGTGACTCAAGTCGACAGACCCTCTATGGTCGGAAAGCAATACCGCTGTCAACTAGAGCTCTGTAGAAATCCTCCTGAAGTGGGGTATAGAATCCTTCTGAAGCTCTGGGATCCCTCACAGGTGGAAACCACCGACTGACCTCCACGAACCTCAACCCATGCACCTGACGTGCTGTAGCACCCCTCAAGTCAAAGTGCTCGACCGGGGGTGAACCTCTAGCTCTGGGAGGAGGACGTGCTCCACGTCGCTGGCCCTCTGGCCTAGGAGACACCTGAGTACGGGCGCGTGTGGAGCGACGACGTACTGGAGACTGAGCTGGCTGCTCCTCTGTATCTGCTGTAGCCTCTGGAGCCTCTAGAGGTGGATCAACTGACATACTCTCTACAGCTCCAGTATCCTCAGTACCCTCAGTGGCCTCTGTGCCGAGCTGTCGACCTTCAAGATGAAAGCGACGCTCGCCTATGCGTATGCCACTGCTCCTGCCACCTCTCTCTGCCTGCTCTGCTGCATCTGCCACGGCCTGAGCAATCTCTGCCTCTGTGAGTGTCTTCTTCTTCTTTCTGGCCAAGATCTTGACACGCTTCCCACGTGCAATCTCAGACCGACGAGGAGGACTGTCGTCCCCGTCACCAGGAGCACCACCGGCGTTCTTGCAACGCACCATGCTGACAAACTGACTGAAAACCTCTGCAAGATGATGAACTGTCACTCAAGAGGCTTGGCCTCAATCCGTATCCGCAGGCTTGGCCTCGGATTTAGCAAACTGATCTCACCCTGACACACAACAGACTCGCTCGGATCGACAAGACGACTGTGACAAGATGAGGTGACCTAGATCGCGAGATTCCCCGAATTCGACGAACGAGCTCTCGAGATCGGGTTAGGGCAAAACCCTAGGCAGGGGAGAGGGCAAACCCTAGAAGAGGAAAGCGGCCGAAGGATGAATGACGAGCTAGGGTTGGCACGGGGGAGCTGCGGCTGCTGCTGACGAGGTGCACGGCGAGGCTGGACGGCTTGCCGGCGGCGGTGGCGCGCGGCGCAGCAGCGGCGGGCGAGGGTGCGGCTGCGGGTGGCGCGGGAGCGGCCGGTGCGGCAGCGAGCAGCGCGCGAGCGGCGAGCGCGTGCGGGCGAGGAAGGTGCGGCGCGGGCACGGCAAGAGGTCACCGGCAGCAGGGAAGACGGTGAGGGGGCGGCGGAAACGGCGAGACGGCGACTAGGGCAAGGCGGCGGCGGAAACGCGTGCGGGTGAAAGAAAACCGGCCGAGGACGAACGGTTTTATGAAGGGATTAGATCCGCGCGACACGTGATGACCGGACGCGGTGGTCGTTATGACCGGACGCGGTGGTGCAGCGTCCGGTCACACTCCAGTAAGTTCCTGGAGTGACCGGACGCGTTCGGTGAGGACTGACCGGACGCGGTCAGAGTCCGGTCGAGGGGAGCTCGGGAAATTATCGCAAATGACCGGACGCGGTGGTGGTAACCGGGACCGGACGCGGTGGTCAACAGAGGCGTGTCCGGTGCAGCGTCCGATCACTAGATCTGGAGTTGGTCTTCTGGATGACCGGACGCGCTGCTGGACGCCGGGACCGGACGCGGTGGTGAAGCATCACTGCGTCCGGTGCAGCGTCCGGTGCAGCGTCCGGTGACTGTTCTTCGCCCTTCTTTGTTCCGAACAACGACGCGACTTCTCCCAATCAGGTTCCAATTCAAAAAGACACAAATAAACACCAATTGGAACACGATATGAGTGACCTCACTCAAACCCTCAAAATTTTTTTTTAAAAATAGATTGCCTTAGGCTAGTATTATTTTTAAGAAAATAGGCAATAAACACCCAAGGAGCAACATATGGCCATGCAATAGAGTTTTTGAACCTTTAGGAGCGTCAAAATGCTCTTTCTATCCATGGACGAACACAGAGGTTGCTCAAAGCTTAACCGAAAAGAAACGACAAGAACAACAACCATGCATATGCAATGCAATACAAGAAGGTAAAACTAGAAAGCTTGTCAAGTTTGATCCACGGTTAGGCTTTTTCACTCCTCCAAAAAGGGTTATCATAACCGTGTTAGCCAAGCCCTAAAAACAATGCGATAAAAATAAACATGGCATATTATACAATGCAATGCAAGGGACAACACACGCTCATTTTTTAAAGTTACTAGAATCAAGCACATTGAGTTCACTTCTTAACCTACAAAAGGTTGCCTCATCCAAAGGTTTAGTGAAGATATCCGCTAATTGATTTTCACTTCTTACACCTTCTAGTGATATGTCATTTTTAGCAACGTGATCTCTTAGAAAGTGATGGCGGATATCAATGTGCTTGGTGCGAGAGTGTTGTACCGGATTGTTAGCAATTTTAACGGCACTTTCGTTGTCACATAAAAGTGGCACCTTTTCAAGAACAATTCCATAGTCTAGGAGGGTTTGTTTCATATATAGTATTTGTGCACAACAAGCCCCCGCGGCAATGTATTCCGCCTCGGCGGTGGACAAAGCCACACTATTTTGCTTTTTAGATGACCAAGATACTAAGGATCTTCCAAGCAAATGGCACCCTCCGGATGTGCTTTTTCTATCAATTTTGCAACCGGCATAGTCCGAATCGGAATAGCCAACTAGTTGGAATCTAGCTCCTTTGGGATACCAAAGACCAATGCTTGGGGTGAGCTTAAGATATCTTAGGATTCTTTTTACGGCACTTAGGTGAGGTTCTTTAGGGCACGCTTGAAAGCGGGCACACATGCACACACTAAACATGATATCGGGCCTAGATGCGGTAAGGTATAATAAGCTACCAATCATAGAACGGTAGAGAGTTTGATCAACCGGTTTACCTCCCTCATCTAGGTCGAGATGTCCATTTGATGGCATTGGGGTCTTGATTGGTTTGCATTCTTCCATCTTGAATCTTTTGAGAAGATCCTTGGTATACTTTTCTTGAGAGATGAAAATCCCTTCTCTCATTTGCTTTACTTGAAAACCAAGGAAGAATGTGAGCTCACCAATCATTGACATCTCGAATTCCTTCGACATCAATTCACCAAATTCTTTGCAATAATCTTCATTTGTTGATCCGAAGATGATATCATCAACATATACTTGACAAATGAAGATCTCCCCATTAAACTTCTTGGTGAATAGTGTGGTGTCGACCTTCCCAATGGTGAAGCCCTTCTCAATGAGGAAGTCCCGGAGGCGTTCATACCACGCTCTAGGGGCTTGCTTGAGCCCATATAATGCCTTGGACAACCTATAAACATGATTAGGATATCTAGGGTCTTCAAACCCGGGAGGTTGATTTACATAGACTAGTTCATTTATAAAGCCATTTAAGAATGCACTTTTCACATCCATTTGATATAGTTTCATATCATGATGTGATGCATATGCAAGGAGGATACGAATGGCTTCAAGTCTTGCAACGGGTGCAAAGGTCTCTCCAAAATCAAGACCTTCAACTTGAGAGAACCCCTTTGCAACTAGTCTTGCCTTGTTCCTCACCACTATGCCTTGGTCATCTTGCTTGTTTCGGAACACCCACTTGGTTCCAATGACTCTTGCACCTTTGGGATGCTCTTCAAGTGTCCATACTTGATTGCGGGTGAAGTTGTTCAATTCTTCATGCATTGCAATCACCCAATCCGGATCTTGAAGAGCTTCTTCTACATTTTTAGGTTCAACGCAAGAGACAAAAGAGTGATGTTCAACAAAAGAAGCTAGCTTTTGGGATCGAGTCATTACTCCCTTTGTAGGACTCCCTATGATGAGATCTTGTGGATGTGCTTGAAGTAGTGGTGAGTTTCTTCTATCAACCACTTGAGGAGGTGGATGGGGAGCATCAACATCTTGAGTTTGTGCCTCGGCTTGTTCATGAGAGACATAAGTGTCTTCATTTTCAACTCTCTCATTCTTGTCATCATCTTGAGGCACACGTGATGAAGATGGTGGATCAACAATTTGTACATCATCATCATCATCTTTTGGCTTGATGTCTCCCACCGGCATGTTTTTCATGGCCTCCCTCAAGGGTTCATCACCTATATCATCACAATTCTCAATTGCTCCTTGGGAGCCGTTAGTTTCATCAAATTCCACATCATATGTTTCTTCAACCAAACCGGTGGCATGGTTAAATACTCTATATGCTTTGGACTTTGATGAGTAACCAACAAGAAAACCAATATCACAACGTCTTTGAAACTTCCCTAGGTGTTGACGCTTCTTGTAGATGTAACATTTGCAACCAAACACCCGGAAGAAGGAGACGTCCGGCTTCTTCCCATTAAGCAACTCATAGGGGGTCTTGCCAAGAAACTTTTGTAGGAAGAGGCGATTTGAAGCATAGCATGCGGTGTTGATTGCCTCGGCCCACAACTTCTCCGGAGTGTTGTACTCATCTAGCATTGTTCTTGCAAGGGTGATCAATGTTCGGTTCTTTCTCTCAACTACGCCATTTTGTTGAGGAGTGTAGGTTGAAGAGACCTCATGCTTGATTCCAATTTCATCACAATAAGCTTCAATGTTGGTGTTGTCAAACTCTTTCCCATTGTCACTTCTAATCTTCTTTATCTTGACTTCAAATTCATTTTGAGCTCTCTTTGCAAACTTCTTGAAGCAATTTGCCACTTCGGATTTGTCATGAAGGAAGAAAGTCCATGTATACCTTGAGTAGTCATCCACTATCATAAGACAATAGAGATTACCACCCAAGCTCTTGTATGTTGTAGGCCCAAACAAATCCATGTGTAGAAGTTCTAGCACTCTTGAAGTTGACATGAAAGCTTTGGTTGGATGAGTGTTTGCAACTTGTTTGCCCGCTTGACATGCACTACAAGGTTTGTCCTTTTCAAACTTCACATCCTTCAATCCTCTCACTAGTTCTTTCTTCAATAGCTTGTTGAGAGTGTTCATTCCAACATGAGCAAGCCTCCTATGCCAAAGCCAACCAAGTGAGGTCTTGGTGAACAAACATGTCATCAAATTTGCATCTTCGGAGGTGAAGTCAACAAGATAAAGATTATTGTATCTAAAGCCTTTGAATATCACTTGCTTGTCATCTATCTTTGAAACTTCCACTTCATTTGGTGTGAACAAGCATTAGAAGCCAAGGTCACAAAGTTGCCCAACGGATAACAAGTTGAAACTCAATGAAGCAACATAGAGCACATTTGAGAGTGAGTGATCATGTGATATTGCAATCTTGCCTATACCCTTGACTTTGCTCTTTGAATTATCCCCAAATGTGATCTTCTCTTGACATATTCCATTCTCTTCAATGGTGGTGAACATACGAGGATCACCGGTCATATGTTGAGTGCAACCACTATCAATAACCCAATGAGATCCACCGGTCTTGTAGTTCACCTACACACAAGAGATCAAGCTTTTTGTTTAGGGACCCAAACTTGAGAGGGGCCCTTAACTTTATCCACTAGTGACTTGGCAACCCATATTTTATTTGGCCTATTCTTGTTTGGGGGACCCAAAAACATGACTTTCATCTTTCCATTTGAATCTTTTCTTAGCATATAATGGGCATTGAAAGCGAAAGGTCTAGCATGCTTGGGCAAGGGTTGTGGTGGTGGAGTTTTGCATTCATGAGCAAAATGACCTTCTTGACCACACTCAACACATCTCTTTGGCTTGGGCTTTGACTTGCTTTGTTGTTGTTGAGCTTTTGCTTTCTTCTCTTGATTTGCCAAGTACCCAATACCACTTCTATCCATCTTCATTACGGTGTTCATGAGGAGCTCACTTTGCAAATGTTGGCCTCTTGTGAACTTGCTTAGGCCGGTCTTGAGATGCTCTTTTTCTTGCTTGAGCTTTTTGTTTTCTTCAATGAGTGACTCATTTGTTGGTTGCTTCTCAAGAGCCATCAAACCTTTTAGCTTCTTGTTCTCATTTGCAAGCTTCTCATTCTCACTCTTAATCTTGGCATAATCATCATGGTTGCTTGACTCAACCACACTCTTGCCTTTGCTACTAGAACCTTGCTCAATGCTTTCAATGATCAAGTCATCACATGATGTAGCTATATCACACTTAACAACATGGTTAGTAGCATCATGTGTCTCAAGAGCAAGTTCATTAGCAACCACAAGACTATCATAGTCAATTTTTAATGTGGTGTATTTGTCCTTTAGAGAATTATATCTAGTGATGAGCTCATCATGCTTCTTCTCAAGTTTATCATGTTGATCTTTAAGCTCTTTATTAGAGGTTTTGAGCTCCTTGAGAGTGGAAGACATCACTTCATTTTGAACTTTAAGCTCACCACTAGTCTTTTGAATATTTTCAAGCTTGGATGAGAGTGATTCATTTTCATTTTGAAGATCATCATTTTCACTTCTAGTCCTTCTTATGATTTTAGTGTATTTGTTTAGCAATTTTACAAGTTCATCATAAGAAGGTGAGTCATATTCATCATCACTATCACTATCATCATCATCATCACTATCATGGTTTTGTACCTTTCGTTCACTCTTGGCCATAAGGCATAGGTGAGTAGTGGACGATGATGGTGAAGGAGGCGGTGAAGGTGGTGATGAAGATGTTGGTGAAGATGATGGCCCCATCACAAATGCGGCAACCTTCTCTTTCTCATCATCGCTCTCATCTTCGGAGGACTCACAAGATGATTCAATGTCGGTGAGCCAATCACCAACAATGTATGCCTTTCCTCCCTTCTTCTTCTTGTGGAACTCCTTTTTCTTGCCATCCTTCTTCTTGTATGGCTTGTTCTTCTTCTTCTCTTCTTCTTCATCACTTGAATCATTTTTCTTGCCCTTGTTCTTGTTCTTGTACTTGTCTTTTGGTGGTCTAGGGCATTGATGAGCTAGGTGGCCAAGTTCACCACAATTGTAGCAATCCATCTCCGAGATTGGCTTTCTCTTGCTACTTGTGAAGAATTTCTTCTTCTTGCCATCGAACTTGATGCCACTCTTGTTGAGCTTCTTTAGCATCTTGGTGGTCTTTCTCACCATGAGTGCAAGTGATTCATCATCAACATCACTTTCACTTGAGCTTTCTTGCACCATCATGGCTTGGCCCTTCTTCTTCTTCTTGTCATGACTAGCTTTAAAGGCCAAGTCTTTCTTCTTGGAAGATGATGAGCTCTCTTCCGGAGTGATATGCATGTACATCTCATGAGCATTGATTTTCCCTAAAACTTGAGTCGGTGTTGCGGTGGAAAGATCACTTTGGTGAAGCACGGTGACAATGTGTCCATACTTCTCAACGGGAAGCACACTCAAGATCTTCCTTGCAACATCCGATTGGCTCATTTTGGTGAGCCCAAGAGCATTGAGGTCCTCTACAAGAACATTCAAGCGAGTGTACATGTCATTAGCACTTTCTTTAGGAAGCATCTCAAAAGAATTAATTTTCTTTAAGGCTATGTGATAGCATTCCTCACGCTCACTCTTAGTTTCCTCATGGAGAGCACAAAGATTTTCCCACAATTCATGAGCGTTCTTTGCATTACGCACGCGATTGAAGATATCTTTGCCTAAGCCCCGGTAGAGTGCATTTTTGGCCTTTGCATTCCACCGGTCGTACTTCTCCTCGTCACCACTTGGGTTAGCGGGATCCCTTATGGGGGGAAGCCCTTCGGTTGCGGCTCTAAGGCACCCAACATCTATGGCTTCGAGGTACGCCTCCATACGAATTTTCCAAAATGGAAAATCGTCTCCCTCAAAAGTGGGAGGTGGTCCTTCCCCACTAGACATCTTGCTCTAGGCGGTAAAGCCTAAAAATAGAGCAACACGGCTCCGATACCAATTGAAAGGATCAAGATGCCCAAGAGGGGGGGGGTGAATTGGGCTTTTCTAAAAATTAAATGCAAGGAATAAATCCTACAAGCCGGAATTCACCCCTAGTGTCTACTTGAGTTCCTAGAGAGTCTACCGATACAAAGTTTTGCACCCTAGTTTCCAAACCTAGTCTAGCATGGCAAGTCTAGGAATGTAAACAAGCAATGAAAGTAAATACGAGAATGTAAATGCTTGAATGTAAAGGGGCAAGGAACACGGCGATGTTTTCCGAGGTATCGGAGAGTCGCCACTCCCCACTAGTCCTCGTTGGAGCACCCGCGCAAGGGTGTCGCTCCCCCTTGATCTGCGCAAGGATCAAGTGCTCTCTATGGGTTGATTCTTTGACACTCCGTCGTGGTGAATCACCCACAACCGCTCACAAGATGAGTTGGGTCATCCACAAGCTCCGCCGGATGATCACCAAACTCCCAATCACCACCAAGCCGTCTAGGTGATGGCGATCACCAAGAGTAACAAGCTAGAACTCTCACTTGACCACTACGAGCCCAAATGAGAAAGTGGATGCACACTTGCTACTCTCTAATCGCTAGTGAGGAACTCTCAAGCTTTGATTCTCAAATCTCTATCCTCACTAGTGCTCTTGCACTACCTTGCACTCCAAAGGTGTTTATCAGCTGATCAAATGAGCAAGAGATCTCTAAAAGAGGTGGTGGGGATGTATTTATACACCCCACAGACAAAACGAACCGTTACCTGCTGACTCAGCAAAACTCGAGCTGACCGGACGCGCCGGTCATACTGACCGGACGCGCCGGTCGCTCGTAACGGTCGAAAACCGAAAAACCACTGAGTGACCGGACGCACCGGTCAGGGGTGACCGGACGCGTCCGATCGTGCAGGGAGCAAACTGTACTCGCACCGGACACGCGACCGCGTCCGATCGGTGATGACCGGACGCGTCCGGTCGTCTCTGGACCTTACTGGACTGTGACCGGACGCGCCGATCACACCCAGGTCGCGTCCGATCGGGTGTTTCCCTCAAGTGACACGTGTTGACTTCTGACCACCGCGTCCGGTCCTCGCGAGGACCACGTCCGGTGTTCAGACCTAAAACCCTAGCCACGGAACTAAACTGACCGGACGCGTCCGGTCATGCCGAGGACCGCGTCCGGTCAAGGGAAAACAACCCGAAACTCTCTGAAACGCGTCACAACTTGAACCAAGTTGCTTCCAACTGAACTTTGAGCTATTCTAGAGCTGCCTAGCGCCAAGTTTAACAAGTGTGCACCACACCTAAACATAGGACTCGCCTAGGTCAAGCTACCCGCTCATGCCCCCCTTTATAGTACGGCCAAAAGAGAAAAACGAAGATCCCAACGACTATTCCAAATGTCTCTCAACACCTCGACATCCGGAACTAACCGTCCTTAATCTTGACGTCACTCTTTTGAAAACCGAAACGATTTCCATCAAGGGGCATGAATACCATGGTGCCCAAAGCAGTTAAAACCTCCATGACCTAACTTACCAAAGTTTCTGCAAAACACACGTTAGTCATGGTAATAAAGCGTTGTCATCAATTGCCGAAACCAAACCTCGGGGCCTAGATGCTTTCAATTAGTATTGAGAGCATTGGCACCGAAGATCAACTAGCCGACATATTCACAAAGCCACTTGATGAGAAGAGATTTTACAAGTTGAAAAATGAATTGAACATACTTGACTTCTCCAACTTGAAATGAATGCACCCCCACATTCTTATATGACATGCCTTCCCTTCGACATAGCAAGGTAAAGTTGTTTGGCATATCATTCATACTTTGCTAAGGACATGGTTAGAACATATAGACATATTTGCATGACAAATAGGCTCATTCATGAAAATCAAATGATTTTGATGTATATATGGTACCACTATTGCTTCTATGTTTGATTGATCTAGTGGTAGCATATGACATGTTTGTGGGCTTGCAAACCTAGTGTTGAATCTAGAAAATAAGCTCATGATGTGTAATTCAACATGGTCAAGATAACCCTTATACTTTATGAGGTGTGAAGAAGCTTGTCCTTGGGTCAAACCGAATTACATATTCTAGGCAAGTGATCTAGATTGAACCATAATTTGGACTCTCTCATATTGATTGACTTGACTCTCACTAAAATTGGCACTTTTTTGGTGATTGTTGACAAAGGGGGAGAGAAAAGTCACAAAGATAGAAAAGTCACAAAGAGGGAGAAAGATATAGTAAGAGGGAGAGAAATTAAAGATATAGTAAGGGGGAGAGAAATTAAAATTGCACACACAAGTAGTGAGAGCAAGCTCATGAATTATTTGTTGCATTTGTATGTGCACTAACATGATGATGTGTTGCATTGCAAATTTAATTTCAATATTCATGATTGAATGGTGATTGCTAGGAATAGAACTTGAATGATGTTTTGTTAAGAGTAGCTTTACAAGTGGTATCTAGACACCTTTTACTTATAATGTTGATCTCACGGGGTACTTTAGTGTTTGTGATCTTTACAAGTGATGTATTACAAGTGGTGTCTAGCTTTATCGATGCTAAGGATGGTATATAAAGGCAACTCCGATTGGTATCACGCTTCAAAGGTCCATTCTATATACCTTAGCATCAATTTGATAGTAGTAACTCTCCCAAAATTCAAATCCATACATATGTGCACAATTGAACCAAACTCATGGAAGCACATATGTAGGGGGAGCTAATACTATTGAAATTGAAAATTGATTTCATTACATATCTTTGTGATGGTTGTCATCAATTACCAAAAAGGGGGAGATTGAAAGCCCAAGTTTGGTTTTGGTAATTAATGACACCAAGTTGCTAATGCCATGTGTTAAGTGTTTTGAGTTAGGCATAAGCAACACATGTGATGAAGGTGTATGTGGCAAGGAGTGGTGGCCACAAGATCACAAAGAGATGGTGCATGGACATGAAATGATGATCATGGTGGAGATGCACATAATATGATGGACATGATGATCAAGTGGAAGAGAAGGATCTAAGAGCGCAAGGCAAATATATAACCATAGGGTTTTCCTTTTGCCGGTCTAAGATAAGTAGAGAAGTGATTGACCGGGTTTAGGATACATAGCCGACTATCAAGAGGGGCAATCACGGTTAGCTCGGGAATCAAGTGTCACTAGATCAATGTCTTGAGCATATGCATTAGGATCTAGTAGAGAGCTAACATAACGCCTTGGAAAATATTTGTGAAATGCTAACACACATGCACATGGTGGTGTACACTTGGTGGTGTTAGCATAGTTTGCGAAGGCGGTGGAGTTTAAGCGGTAAAGAGGGGTTTGGGTTCCTCTCTCCCTCCCATCGAGCTTGCGAGGCAGGATTCGGCGCTTTTTGGAGAAGTAAAATGCCTATTTTCTACTGCACTGGAAGTCAGAAAAGAAACGGAGGCGAATGGCGGTCACTATGGTGACCGGACGCTGCACCGGACGCGGTCGCGGTTTGACCGGACGCGTCCGGTCAGTTCTCAGCAGTTGTCAGGCACGCGGGTGTTAGGGTTTCTGACCGGATGCTGGTCTGGCCTGACCAGCGGTCCGGTCAGTTCACCTGTGCGTAGAAGGAGCGCGCGCGACCGGCGCGTCCGGTCCCTCACGGAACCGGAGCATCCGGTCAGGCGTCTAGAGGAGCAGAGCGCAGCGGAGTGCTGATCGGACACGCGGCGCGTCCGGTCACGTGCGATCGGACGCGTCCGGTCGCGGTGGGAGCTTACTGGACTCCGACCGGACGCCAGGTGTAGCGCGTCCGGTCAAACGCTAGAGCACGTCCGGTCACAGCAACGGTAACTTCTGACGCACACTGTTCACGCTTGTCCTGTAGTGACCGTACGCGTCCAGTCACCCTGACCGGTGCGTCCGGTCAGCACGTTTTGAACTGTGTCGTCCGGTAACGGCTAGCTGCGTATCTCTTCGCTATAAATAGAAGTTGGCCGGGGTTTGAGGGCATCTTTTGCATACTTTGAGGCCTAGAGACATCCTTTGAGCTAGAGAACAACCCCTCCACTCATCTCTTTGCTTAGTTGCACATCTTGAGTGAGATTGAGTGAGATTCAAGTGTATTGCTTGAGAGTTACATTCTAGAGGCACTTGATTTTCAAGTTGCTGCGGATTTCTTGTTACTCTTCCGTGTTTCCCGACACGGTAGACGGCTTGGAGCAGCGGAGGTGATTGAGCTCGCAGTTGGAAATTTTTGGAGCCCTCACCAAGTGTTGTAAGGGGTTCTTGATCCTTCCCCGCGGGAGTTCGTGAATTGGATACTCTAGTGGAGCTCATGGCTTGGAGGATCCCCATCTTATGTGCGGTTGTGCGGCGCCCGCCGAGGGCTCGACTCTTGATAGTCGATTAGCTCGCGAACCGACAAGTGGGTGTATCACCACAACGAGGAGTAGCTTGCCGGGAAGCAAGTGAACCTCGGGATAAATTCTTGTGTCAATCACTTTCCGAGGATTTCTCTTGTATGATTGATTGATTGGTACTTCTCATCTCTACACGACGGTATAATCACTCGAAGCTCTTCTCTCGTATTACTTCTTGTTTCTAGCTTGTAGTTGTTGTTGTGTTTAGTGGATAGCCTTGTACTAGACTTGTGTAGGTGGCTTGCATAATTAGTTAGAGCTAGTGTTTTTGCTTCGCCACCTTTTGTACTAACTTATGGTTAAGTAATTCTTGTAGAAGTTTTAATTAGGCTATTCACCCCCCTCTAGCCTATTTGGACCTTACACCCGTGCTCCAGCTTCGGTCGTAGCTGAGGATCTGCAGCAGCCAGAGTTGAAGCCATGGCCGCGAGGTGGACTGGAAGCCCGATGAAGGGTGCTTCCAATGAGTCGAGCACGACGGCTAATGGCAGACGGGAGTGCCCCTATTGCCATGTCCCTCTGATCCGAATTTAAAGCCAGCAGAAGGCGACCAAGGGCCTGTGGTTCGTCAAGTGTTCATACAACATCAAGGTGACGATTACTGACATTGTTGTCCTCGATGTGTGTTGAAGCTTCTCTGACTGACGCCCTCTGTTTTGATTGCAGGGCGATGACACTACTTGCCCCTTCATCTGCGCTGAGTCGGAGTATCTGGAAGCAAAGGAATCCCGGATGCTGCCATTGAAGGATACAGGTGAAGGATGTTGTGGTGGTTGCGCCCATTTGAAGGAAGAATTGCAACTGCTAAAGTACACAGTAGATAGTGTTGTAGCTGACATTGGTAGGCTGAAGCAACCTATTGAGGCAATGCCTGCAATGAGGACTGAGGCAATGCCTGCAATGAGAACTGAGCAACCTATAGTTGAGAAGAACATGCAGATTGTGATCGATTCGTCTATTCTAGGACCTGTGTTTCTAACTTTTGTATGTGTTTTCATTGGAGTTGTAGTAGCTGGAATGTAGAAGTGAAATGCATGAACTAGAATGTGTTTTCATTGGAGTCGTAGTAGTGTGTGTGTAGTTGTATGTTGGGTACCCTTGTATGTTTCCAGAACTGGAATGCAATGAATATTTGTTTCCCAAAAATTGCAATGAATGTTTCCAGATTGTGTTATGCATCAATGAATGAATGTTCCTAGACTTGTGTTAGGACTTGTCAAATATAATAGAAAATTTTCAATAATTGTTCCCAGAACACATTTACACTAACTGAACTTCAAATAGATGCCATTTAGGACAATACAGATCAGATTCAGATTTTAAGGCCATATAGGCCAGTACATAACAGGTTTCTAACACATAGGTTCATAAGGCCATAGAAGCCATTACAGTACAGGTTCATAAATAAGATTGCAGTAACCAAAAGCCATGGCCTAGGCCTACAATTGCATCCATCTCACTAAAAGTCGTGGCCTAGGCCAGCAAAAGTAACTAGTTCATAGGCCTTCTGCATTACAGTCACTGCCCATTGTTCAACATGTTCAGAAGGCTTCTAACAACTTGAACCGATGGAGCTGCTGTATTTTTGAGTTCTTTCTTCTTCTTTGGTGTCTTCTTCTTCTTTGGTGACTTCTTCTTCTTTGCAGGCTTCCTCTTCTTTGGCTTCTTCCTCACTTGAGATGGTCCAGCTTCTTGTTCCTCAGCTGTCCTCTTCCTGCAACACCAATTCAAACACAACCAAATTTGTTAGTACTACTCACTTAACACAACAAAATTGAAAATAGTAAAATTTTCACCTTTTATTAGTAGCAGCACCACCACCATCATGTCCCAGCTCAGGTTCTTTGCAAGTTTTGGCAAAATGTCCAAAACCTCCACACCTAGAGCATCTAACTTTTTTCTTTCCTGCATCTATCTCCAGGAAACCCCTAATCCTCACCACTTTAGCCCTGCCTGGCCTTCTTCCCAGCAATGGTGGATACACCTTGTACCCAAGATCAACATGAGGCCACTGTGACCTGTCTGGTATAGGTTGTACTCTACTATCATATGCAGCTCTAAATCTTGCAACAGAGTAGTACTCATGCACAAAGTCAGATATTTGGAGTCCTCTATTGGATAAAATCCATGCCAGTGCATGCTCGCATGGCTTGCCAGTTACTTGCCACTTTCTGTATCCACAAGTGTGGTTTTGAACATCCACTGTGTGCCTTCTCGGGTTATGATATTTATCCAGTAATGTAACCTCTGCCATGCCATCATCACAGGGAACAATCTTCACAACTTTTAGATCCCTGCTTATGATCTTTAGTTCCTGTATTACTCCTGGAATGATGCCATCCTCCCACTATCTTGCTATCTTCTTTCTAATGTACCTCTTCTCCATTATGAGTTCCCTCAGCCTGTCAACAAACTCATGCAGGAGCAGCCCCTTAAGTTCCCTAATCTGTGCATTGAAACTCTCAGAAACATTGTTTGTAACATAATCACACTTGCTAAGCTCTGAGAAGCCAGCCCTGTACCAAAGCCTTGGATGATAATCTTGAAGATACTTAATTGCATCAGGAGAAATCTCAAATATTTTGTTCAGATGCCACTTGAACATCTCAAATGTGTAGGTCTTTGCAGCAGGATACAAATGTTCAGTGAACACATCACCTGACTAGTATTTCATGAAGTTTTGGTACAAGTGCCTCATGCACTCTCTGTTCTCAGCCTGTGGGAAGACCTCTCCTACAGCTTTTTCCAGGCCTTTACAAGCATCAGAAGATATTACCAAACTAGGAGGGTCCCCTACAGCTCTATGCAAATGCTGCATGAACCACTTCCGGTTATCTTCGGTCTCTGTGTCAAAAATACCATAAGCAATATGATACAACCAGTTGTGACCATCAACCCCAGTAGCTGAAACCAACTGGCCAAGATATTTCCCATGCAGACTCGAAGCATCTACACCAATCAATGCATGGCTTCAAAGCAACAAACATCCTTTTAAATCTATGTTGTTTATCTACTCTCTCCAATTTTATTTCCACAATGCTGCCGGGAGAACTTATTTCGATCTGTCTACCCCAATTGAATAACAACTGAAAACTATCCTCATATGTGCCATGAACCTTCTTTAGAGCCTCTTGCATACCTGATCAAGCTTTTGAGTACTTCAACTTGATTTCAAAGTCGTCCTGCAGTTTCTCCCTGGCCTCTTTTAGATGCTTATTTGGATTCTTCTTCAACCAATCTGATAGCATATCTGCACACCAGCCCTGACTTGCCGTTTTTCCTTCTTTAAGTTTGGTGGTTGCACACTTGTGCTCTTCCTCCAACACTTTTATCTGCACAACAAAAGAAGAGAGAGTCAATTCACATTTCTTCCCTTTCTTAAAATAATAGAACATATAGCACACAAGTCGAACATATTACCTGTACTGTCTTTTTATCAAAAAGAGTGGAGGCATGTATGCGCCAAGGACAATCAGGAAAAGCACAATGAGCTCTAAACCTGTTCTTGTCTGTTTTCAGCCCAGCAAACTCAAAACCAACCTTCACAGCATGATGCCTAATTGCTTTCCTGAAGGCAATGATATCAGGAAACAATGCACCCTTCACTATGTTTGGATTCTTAGGATCGTGAAGTACACGAACTTCAAGAGGGTCTGCATCATCTACTTGTGCCTCAGTTGCTTCTGCCTCAACATGAAAAGGGTGATCATTAGCATCAATAGAAGGGTCAACAGCACCAGACTCATTAGCATCGTTGGTTGCCTTTGCTATGCTGGTTGGCTGTGCAATAGGATCTGGAATTTCTATGTACATGCGTTCATCATTAACCCCAACATACTCTTCAGGGTTATCAAAGATATCAGGCACCCTTTCAGGCTCTACATGGTTAGTTGCATCAGTACTGGGTTCTCCTTCAGCCCTATTGCAACAGCTGCCTCTGGATTTACAGGAGCAGCACTACTTGATTCATTTGGAATCGCACATAAAGGCAGTAGGTCATCAAATTCAGCATCAACACAGAGAGATTTATCAAACACCCCTAAAACAAGCTGACAACCCATCTCTTCCTTGTACATTTCAAAGACATCAAGCATCTGGATTTCACTAACTAATCTGACATTCTCATGCATCCTTTTGTCAAAGAACCACACTGTGGGTAATTGGTTTGGGGGCACTTTCAGTTCATTTGCAATACTTGAAATCAATAGTTCAAGAGTACATGACCCAAACTCCACATCACATTGAAACACATAGCCTTTCCTGTATGAATTCCTACCATCCACGTCTTTAAAAGCAAAACCTTCAACTTTAACCTCTATCACGAACCCATCCCTACCAACAATGAAATCGAACCCCACATCGGAGTGTAAATCCATAGGCACCATTCAAGTACATTACATGCTAACACAGAACAGGGATGCGCAGACAATACCTGCTATCGTAGTCCTCCATCTTCGCTGTAGCACTACGACAAAGATGCTCCAAGGCCCCGCACGTCGTCTTCACGGGTCCTTCATCTCCTGTGCTCGATGTGCCGCTGCTCTGCAGCATTGTCATCGTAGATCCTAGCCGCGTCAGCTCTGGGGGATGGAGGCTTCGGTATGGGACGGGGGCTTAGGCGGCGGCGGGGGATGGGATGGAGGCTCCGATAGGGGATGGAGGTGGCGGGTTAGGGTTTTGAGAGATGGGAAACAGAGCTAGAGAAGACACACGGGAGAAGATAGGGAATAGAGACGAGCACGGGAGAAGATGCCGCGGCAGCTTGTATGTGCTGGATGAAGGGCACCGATGTCCATAGTCAAAGTCAGTGTGTCCCTATACCTGACAGTGGGCCCAACCAGTCGACATACGTAGAAAATGGCGTGCATCAGATTGCTTCAGAATTGTAATGGTATATCTCAAATTACACGAATTGTAATGGCAAAACTCCAAAGTTGAAAAATTCCGATGGCACAGATCCAAAAAACCCAAAAAAAAACCATATGGCATGACCAACCTTTGACATGACAAGCTTTCTTCTCCAACAGGCCCTAATAGTTTCAGCCGAGGAAAGCCTACAGATGTGGATCCCACGCTTACTGTCAATATTGTTCATGCCCTAAGCAAGTCAGGCGCTATTCATCAAAATGTAACAAAGCAAGCAAGCAACGACAGCTCCACATTTTTTTTTCACTGTGACACTTTAATTCACAATGTCCTCTTTTAGGTCAGTTCTGGGCTAGTCTGCGGCGACAGATCTCCAGGAAGATTCATACATGATAATCAATCGACCATCGACAGTGCCTGCAGGAGATAAATCAATGGACCACCATAATCAAGAACGCATGCTAATGCCGAGAGCAAGAGCAGAAACCACCGAATTATTATTGGCAAACACCTGATTGACATTCTCATATGACTCCCTGCGAACAACTACCAAAAGAAAACCTGATAAACCCAGGAAGGCAACCAAACCAGAGGGCAGGGGGCACTTGTGAGCCTATCCTGCTGACGTTGTAGATAAAATCCATGAGCCACCATCATCATAAGTGTGGCGGTGCAGTGCCATGGCACCCTGCGCCACGACAAAGAAAGACATTGGTACAGGAGGGTCTTGCCGCGCATGTGAGGCATCTACTCCTTGTACTTCATGCTCTCAAGCGTGAACCCAGGCATGTCGAAGGAGTCGGCGAACTTCTCCACCTGGGTCTTGAGGTTCTCAATGTCCTTGTTGTTCACCAGGCCCTTGTTGAAGTCCTTGAGGAGCTTGCCGTACTCCTTCTGGATGTTCAGGCAGATGGTCACCGCCTGGTGGAGGAACTCTCCAATCTGCTCAAAGTCCTTCTCCACTAGACCCCTCGAGGTCATTGCTGGCGCACCTGAAGTGGATAGCAAAGATATGTGACTAATATTGTACTATATAGCAAGAATATATGAGAAACTTTGTTTAAGCATTCCAGGAATGTTGTAGACTTGTGGTGCAATAGAATTTCTTATACCAGCAGCGCTGAATAGCATCAATACAAATGAAAACATGTTCTACAATGAAGATTGGGTTACAGTATTTTATTGTATGACATTGTTTTCCAGTAGAGTTCTTAGCTGTGTTATAGTGTTAACATGCACTTTCAGGGTAAAGCATTAGAGGACGATACTGGACGACCAATAAGTCTTGGATTACACATGTAGGCCATGTATTTTGTGACACCAATAAAGCAAAGTTTGGAACGACACCAATAAAGCAAGGTTTGGAACTCTGGATCTTGACAACCACGAATTAACATTTACAAGAGCTAAACTATTCTGCGAAGGAAAAATGTGAAGAATAGTATGAAATGGAACCATAACTATTAATCTAACTGCAACAGTTCAAGAGATCAGATGATCCTTCAGGAGACATCCCTTCACAGGGAACAAAGACCAAATAAAGGCACAAGCATCATTCTATATGGATTTGGGACAATGTGTAACCAGTGTATAATGGTCCAATAAAATATACTTGCAATTCAGAATTTAAAAGATTACACTTGGCAAAAGATGTGAATCAGGCATCAGATGCATCATGAACAAATGTCTAGAAATATTGAAACTTTACCGCTTTCAGGAATCATTTTGGGGCTGTTTAGTTAGGCATAAATTTTCCATGGGGAGGCCAAGTCAATTTTTTGCATGCCAGAATCAGGGCCACCACTTTGGTGGCCAAGATTTTGGCTTATTGGTCACTAAGATGAACTATGTGGCCAAATCAGAGCTCTAATCTAAATTTTGGCACCCAACCAAATGGTAGCCAAATTTTGGCTTGGCAACAATGGGCATACCAGGGAAGACACCAAGGAAATGTCTAGACACGTCGCCTCTTCATTAAGAAGAAAGGCTCAAAGATCATCACAGTTTTTCAAACTGACATGTGGATAGCAATGTTGTACTAATACTTTATTTAGGCTTGCACCACAACAGAAGTAATGAACAAATTAAATGATACTAACCAATGCGGACACCACCCGGAGCCAATGCACTGCTGTCACCAAAGACAGCATTCTTGTTCAATGTGATGTGGCAAAGGTCACAAAGCTTTTCAACCTTGTTTCCTGCAGATATAAGACAACATTAAAACAAGTTATAATATGGCCCCTCGAAAATGAAGCCCAATTAGATGCTAATTTGCATACCAGTCAAGCCAAGAGGGCGGAGATCCCAGAGAACAAGGTGGTTCTCAGTTCCATCAGTCACCATCTTGTAGCCCTTGCTCATGAGATAGTTTCCAATTGCAACAGCATTGGCCTTCACTTGCTTTGCATACGCCTTGAAGCCAGGTGTCATAGTTTGCTGCAGAGCAACAGCAAGTGCAGCAATCTGGTGGTTGTGAGGGCCACCTTGGAGAGATGGGAACACAGCAAAGTTGATCTTGTCTTCATAATCATACACAGCACCCTCAGGTTGGCCCTTCTTGGGGGGCTTAGGGCCTTTCCTGTAGAAGATCATGCCAGCCCTTGGCCCTCTGAGAGACTTGTGTGTGGTAGTGGTAACCACATCACAATATTCAAAAGGATTTGCAGCTTCCTGAAATGGAGTAAGGCAAATAGTGAGATTTTTTTAACACAGATTATTCAACAAAGTAAACATTTGCAGTGAATAATCTCTTCAGGTCTCGTCCGGACTCCAGTACTCAAAAGGACAATATGGAAGCATTAGCCAAATAATATCACCTTCTGTACTATGGCCCTAGAATGTGCATTATTGCCAGCACTCGAAGAAGGATGATATGGAAGGATTAGCCAAATCTTGTGCATTAGCTAAGTCTACACACTAAAGTTGAGTTAGAAATCTGTGTGCCTCGTATTACAGCAGACTGTTTATTAGATCCCACTATGGATTGCCTATATATGCATGATTATTGCATAACAAAAGTAGACCAAAGGTCACTACGGTAACATTAACATGCATGAACCCAAATTTGATAAGCAGTAATGTGCACAAGGATGCGCAATGTGATTTGCAAAAACACAACTATGCACAAGTTCTCTTATATATTGTCGTCAAAGAGTAAAAATTGTTGAGAACTCGTGCAAAGGTTGATTTCAATTGGTACGGTGACTATCTGAGTGCACAGGTTCATATCCATTGAGAATACTCCAAAACACCAAAATAAATGGAATATCAGATCTATCACCATCAAAGGAATATACTTTTAGACAAACTAAAGCAGGCCAAAAATATCCATTTCCACGATTACAAGCCACATTTTGATATATACTCCCTCCGTTCCAAATTATAAGTCGTTTTGACTTTTTTGTTTATCCATTTTGCTATGTATCTAGACATATTATTTGTCTAGATGCATAGCAAAAAGGATGTACCAAAAAGTCAAAGCGACTTATAATTTGGAACGGAGGGAATATAAAACAAGGCAATGCACAAAATGACAGACAGCAAAGCGTCCATACAAAATGTTCCTAAATCAGTAAACTTGCAAAACACTCAGATCTATAATATGTGATTAAACAATCCAAGGCAATGCACAAAGCGACAGACAGCCAGCGTCCATATAAATGTTCCTAAACACTCAGATCTGTAATATGCAATTAAACAATCCAACATTTCGCTCGGCCACCAGAATTGATTGCTGATCCCAAGTAGAATCTAAACCACCACATCTACCATATCCATCCAATTGCCATTTCAACAGGACTGCACAGCATGAAGAT
The DNA here is from genome assembly GCA_038087645.1 of Saccharum hybrid cultivar R570. NCBI lineage: Eukaryota > Viridiplantae > Streptophyta > Magnoliopsida > Poales > Poaceae > Saccharum > Saccharum hybrid cultivar. Next base: position 1,359,311 of record JAQSUU010000704.1, on the reverse strand, counting down.
CTAATTTCATGAAACTAACTAGTTAATCGAGATCACTGTTATCAATGAATGTCGTACCTGCGTGGCGACGAGCCCGCTGATGTGCGCCATGTCGCAGAGCAGCAGGGCCCCGACCTTGTCGGCGACGGCCCTGAGCCTGGCGTAGTCCCAGTCCCTCGGGTACGCGCTGCCACCGCAGATGATGAGCTTGGGGCGGAAGTCAAGTGCCTTCTCCTCGAGCTTCTCGTAGTCGATGTACCCGGTGGTGGCGCTCACCTTGTACGGCAGGCTCTCAAAGTAGATCGAGGTGGCGGAGATCTTCTTCCCGCCGGCCGTGTAGTACCCATGAGTGAGGTGTCCGCCGGAGGGAAGGTCGAGCCCCATGATCCGGTCGTGCGGGTTGAGCAGCGCGGTGTAGGCGGCGAAGTTGGCGGGGGAACCCGAGTAGGGCTGCACGTTGACGCCCCAGGACGCGGCGTCGAGGCGGAAGGCAGCGAGCGCGCGTGATCGGCAGAGGTTCTCGATCTCGTCGATGACGTCGTTGCCGCCGTAGTAGCGGGCGCCGGGCATGCCCTCAGAGTACTTGTTGGTGAGCGGAGAGCCGAGCGCCTCCATGACGGCGAAGGAGGTGAAGTTCTCGGAGGCGATGAGCTCGATGCCGCGACGCTGGCGCCGCTTCTCGCGCTCCAGGAGGTCGTAGATCTCCGGGTCGGCGCCGGCGAGCGGGGTTAGTCCCCATGTGGCGACGGGGTCCATGGCGGCTGCGGCGTCGTGGGAGGGGGTGACAGGAGTGGCGGAGGCGAGGAGGGGGCGGGGGCGGAGGCGGAGGGAAGGACGGGGGAGGGAGGAGGGGGCGCGGGGATATATAGCGGTGGTGGACGGGAGAAGGGCGCGTGTGCACATGTGGAAGGTGGGTGGGTGGTGGGGTTGGTGGTGCGGTGCGGTGCGGCGGGTGCGAGTGCGAGTGCGGACGAGGTGTTCGACGGAATGCGGGGGCGGAGATCGGTGCGATGAAAACGGACGGAAACGGACGGAAAAACCTATTTCTACTTCCGTTTCTATATTTTTTTGCGAAAACGGAATCGGGTTCGGAAAATACGGGTTCGAAAACGGAATCGGAATATGCGGACATATGGAAACGAACAAATACGGACGGAGAGCCGAAAAATTAAATTAAGATCACATAATATAATATTCTCAAAGTATACATATATAAAGTCATGTAATAATATATACAAAGTTTAATATTCATTTACATGCTATGTACGTGTACATAACATGCATATTTAGTGATTCGTAGTTATATTAACATAACATAAGGACATATAATTGTTGAACATATTGAGCATAGATTGAAAACGGGATAAAAACGGAATAAATACGGGTCTATTCCATATTAAAACGGGATTACTCGGAAACGGACGGAAAACACCATTTTCTACTTCCGCAAATACGAAAACAGGATCTCGCAAATACGAAAACGGACGGAAAAATATAGAAAACGGAACGGGACGGTACGGGAAAAATTCCGTCCGTTTTCATCCCTATCGGTGTAGTCGGAGGGGGTTGGTGTGGGCGCGCCGGTAGCACGAGACACGGATTGCTTGGTCGGGTTGGGTCTTATGGGCTGGGCTTTGATGTGGGAACTGTGGCTAGGGCCGAGGGAGGAACCGAGTGGTTCTAGGCTTCTTCTAGTCTTCTGGAAAATGTTCTCTCTCTTTTTTTTCTAAAAATGAGCTATGAGATAAAGAATATTAGTGATACTTATAAATTTTGAAATGACTAATAAGTACTATGCCACGCATTGTCCAATGGATTCATATATGGGTCGATATGTATATTTTTTGCTAAACTCATTTTTAAATACACCTTTGGGTCAATTTCACTCAACTAAAATTGCACCCTCTAGCTATAATGTCACGAACAGTTGGTGCCGCTACGTCGTTGTAGCTCCTTGCTAGTTCCATTGCTAGCATAGAATGTGTAATGGCCTGATATAATCTCAATTGCCCTATCTTTATCTCCACAAATAGAGTATAATTAAATGTTAAGTTCTATCTTTTTCTATGTTATTTTTTTACCAATAAACATGTCAATGCGTTGTGATGGACAATGCATGTTGAAATCTGACTCTATATCGTGAGTGGACATGCACTATTCTAATTCCTATAAGAAAAGGTTGAGTTTGAAGTCACGGACGGCGATGGACATAGACCTATTACAATTCTTATTTCTAATCCATCACGTAATATCTACTCTTAATACAATCGGACATGACTCTTATGTAGTGATGAGTAAAGGGACAGATAGATTCGGGAGAGAATGAAGGAAGAAAAATTGAAGGAGAGAAATTTTTTTCTTTAATATTATAAATATTATGTATAAATTCCAGCTCTTTTAATGCGGTCTCAATAATCGTATCTCCACATTGCTCAATATTATTTGAGGCCCTGTTTGTTTAAGCTTACATGAGTCTCGCTTATAAGCCGAGCAAGATTATATAATAAGCCTTTGGCTGCCTTGATTTTTTTTCGAGTAGGACATTTTGCACGGGGACCCTTGGACTTTTCTCAAATCACGCAGCACTGCTTACTACTATTCATGTGAGTCTATAGCCTTGCAACTAGACCCAGATAAAAGTTCCTATTTACGTGCTGGTCCTTCCTCTCCAAGATGGATGCAAGAGCTCGGAAATCCGGCCGTTCTCTAGGCAAGGAGGAGCTCCGCGCGGCCGGCGGGAGGAGCTCCAGGCGAAGGTCGGGCGCCTCTGGAGCTTGCGGTGGTGGAGGCCACCGGCGGGAGGCCAGATTTGGCAGGGTCTTGCTCCGTCGGCGATGGATCTACGTCTGGGGAGGCGGCAGCCAGGCCGGAGAGAGCCGATGCTGGGTTGAGGGAGGCGGCAGTGATGATGGCGCTGTGGTGCGGCACCGCACAGGAGGGAAAGAAGGGGGCGAGCGCACAAATGAGGTTGGGGCAGGAAAAACGCAAGTTTCCAAATCGCGGATTCCCAGTCGCGTTTCGGCCAACACCTGCGGGTGACTCCCAATCGCAAACACGCGTTTGCGTTGACCCCGCCGTCGCAACCCGTTTGACGGGACTATCCTGCTTCTCCCGGTCGCAACGTGCGTTTAAGCGGAAACAACAGGGCCTTACTCTATGGTGGAGTACTCTTATTCAATCTCCCAACTACTAACCCTTAGAATTAATTTTATTGCTATGAAAAACTAGTCTAATTCATTTGTATCAAGCCTATAACCTAACCTGTACCCAGCGACAAACATATTTAATCCCCAAATTGAACTTTTATTTTCTCGTCCTCTACCAATCCTTGTAGGCCTGTTGCCGACACACCCTTGCTGGCTTGCTAGCTCTTTGTCCTTCCTATACTCAGTCTTATCCACGAGAAGCCACACGCACAGCAGAAACTCTACTGCTCCTTGCTAACGTAGTAACACGTCTTCCTTCTCTTGGAGAGGATTTGAAGTCTTCATTTTTCAAGTTTAGCGTTGATTTGATTTGGATTTAAAGGGGAACTTGAAGATAGGAAGGTTTGAATTTAATTCGGACTACTCTAGTCAATGCTAGAACACCTATAGAATAAAAAACATATATTTATATGCTACACTCGGAGTCTATTTTGAACATTTTAGTACTCCATGAAAAGCTTATTTAGTTTCCTATATATGTTATGGATGGAGTCCAAGATTTATATTCCACATGGTTGCACCACAATATGTGTGACAGTGAGAGGAACAAACATCTGTCGGATTCCAAGTGTATAAAGAGTCTAGTTTCTGGTTTTGGGTGTCCTAGGTGTTGTATAAGTTAGAGATATGTGTCCTTGTAACCTTAGACTCGAATTATGAATTGAATTAGCTATTTGGTTCTACATGATCAGGGTCTTATGTTTGTTCTTCGTATACATGTCATAGAGGGGGAATCGGGCATTGCAATCAAAATTGTTCTTTCTTTTCTGTTGGAAATTGAGGGAGCGATAGGTACATCAATGAAGGATACTTACATAGTCCATGGAGATCAAAGGATATTGTAGCTTTGTAGCTTTCGTCTTCCACTGTTCTTTTAGATAAGGAAATAAAGTTCCAGTCTAGGTACATCAATGAATGATACCTACATGGTCCATGGCGATCAAAGGATATTGTAGCTTTGTAGCTTTCATCTTCCACTGTTCTTTTAGATAAGAAAACAAAGTTCCAGTCTAGGTACATCAATGAATGATACCTACATGGTCCATGGAGATCAAAGGATATTGTAGCTTTTGTCTTCCACGGTTACCACTTCGATATTGCTACAACAACATCAAGGTCAACACAGAGCTATGCCGTCTTCTTAGGCTCCACTTTTTGAATCATTAGCAACCGCTTGTTTCTTTTTATCGCTGCTCACCATCACCAAATAAATAGACTACAAAGACTCTAGCTTTCCAAATTAGTGCAAAAATGTTGTTCCAAAAGGACATAGGGCAACCTCTTGTTACACCTCCACGATGCCTCACTATCCCTTCATCTTTCATTAGACCTTGATTGAACTCTATCCTAGTTTTCATGGGGAATAAAATCAACCCAAATAAGAAACACCGTTAAAAAGGTTTAGATTTTTGTGAGGCACGACAACATTTTGTTATGGATATGCAGTTGTAACATTGGACATGTCTTTGTGTACTCTGTCACACTCTCTCGGGTATGCTATTTATTGACATCATAATGCTTGGTGAAGCATAACTTTTTCTAGAGCCGTAGTTAGTAATTACTACTTAGACCCTGTTTGAATCACATGGACTAACAACTAACTTTTAACCCTTAGGACCTAAACATGTTGTTCAATGGGTGGGATAACTTTTAGCCAACACCCCAACTACATATTGGTCCATTAGCTCTCCATACCAAGCTAATTTGGCTAGAAGTGATACTAACCAACAAAAAAGTCCATTTTCGCCTCCCTTTCTCACCTTCACCTCTGGCAAACCTCCTCAAGCTCACCATGACTCTTTCTCATTGTAGGGTCGAGATGGCGGACTAGAGGGGAGGTGAATAGTCCTTTTTAGAAGTAGTCGTGCCGGCTAACCGAAATAAATGCGGAATTAACACTATCGGTCTAGCCAAGACTACACCTCTCTATCTAAGTTCTCTAGCACCTTAGAAGAGATCCTAATTAGGCAACAAGGTACCAGGCTATCTAGACCCACCTAAACAATTCTAGAAGCAAGGTCACACAAACCTATGCCACTAGTACTTCAAGCACGGCGGAGCTTCTACACAACTAGTATGCAAAAGCACAAAGCCTAAGCTCACTAGCAATGCTCAATAACAAGGCAACTAATACCAAATTAAAGAGCGCAAATTACTTAACTACACAAACTAAGCAATGTGACTAACAAAGGCTATTCAAGCTAATTAGTCACGCAAGAGAGCTACTTCTATGCTACACAAGCAAGAAGGTAACTAGCAAGCTACACAAGCTAACTAATTACAAGAGCAACTACACAAGCACTATATATATAAAAGTAAATACAAGCTTGTGTTGGAGAATTGCAAACTAACGGGATGAACAAGGTTGACACGGTAATTTTTATCTTGAGGTTCACTTGGTTGCCACTAAGCTAGTCCCCGTTGAGACAAGCTCCAAGGTTACCGTTGGTCCTCTTGCAAGTGGTGACCCGCAAGTCACACTCTCCCATGTGGAGTGCTTACCACAAGCTCTAGCACTTGACACGGCCAGATGAAAGGTCTTGATGGCTAGAGGGGGTGAATAGCCTTTTAAAATTTTCTACAAAGACAAGCTAAACAAGTTTATCAATATAACAAATACCGAGATGCGAGTTTTGCTTAGCCTACGGGGTGTTTGCAAGCCACCTAACCAATTCATAATTCTAGTATTTGCACTCAACCGCACAAGTCAAACCGAGAAGGTAACTACAACTACAACTAGCAAGCTATACAAAGGAGCTACTAAAGCAAAGCTAACTAGCTAGCAAAGATAACTAAGAATGTAATACGGAGTTGAGTTAGGAGAGTTTCACTGAGGGGCGAAGTATTGAGCCAACCAATAAGATCAACAATGAATACCAAGATGACCGAACACCGGGATCAATCAATCACAATATGAAAGTGATGACACGAAGATTTATCCCGAGGTTCACGTGCTTGCCGGCACGCTAGTCCTCGTTGTGTCCCTCTTCACCACGTGGTTTGGTGGCTAATCGATCTCACACCGAGCCTCTCAAAAGGCACCACAAGAACCTACCAAATGTTAAAATGTTACAATGACATGAGCAATTTACTAATGTTGCCTTTGGCGCTTCATCGAGGTAGGCACAAACCCCTCACAATCACTGGAGGTGGCCAAGAACAATCACCAACTCTTGCCAATGCCTCCAAGCTGCTCCAAGCTGTCTAGGTGGCAGCAACCACCAAGAGAAACAAGAATCCCGAAGCAAATCAACCACCAAGTGCCAACTAGATGCAATCTCACAATGCAAATGCACTTGGATCACTCAATCTCACTTCGAATATGCAAAGAAGCAAGGGAGATGAGTGGGAGGGGAGTTGCTTAGCTCAAGGTGCTCACAAGTATGTCAAAAATGTTCAAGAGGGAGAGCCTTGAGCCGGCCAACGAGTATTTATAGACGTACCCCTTCGAATATAGCCGTTACGCACTAAAACAGTAGAAGTCATGTGGACTGGACACGCTGGTCACACTGACCGGACGTGCCGGTCGCACAACGGCTAAGTCACGAAGCACCAACCGGACGCGCTGGTCCAACTGACTAGACGCGCCGGTCGCATAACGGCTAACTACGAAGCAACGACCGGATGCACTTGACGCGCAGACCGGATGCGCTGTGAACGACCGGACGCGCTGGTCCCGTGACTTACTGGACGCGCTGGTCAAGCCTGAGCAGCGCACAACTAAACAGTGACCAGACGCGCTGTAGAACTGACCGGACGCCACAGTGCCAGCGTCCGGTTAGAGTCTAGTAAGCTCCCTGAACGACCGGACGTGTCCGGTCGATAGTGACCGGACGCGCTGCGCGTCCGATCATCAAACTAAAACACGCGTAGACACTGAACGCTGACCGGACGCGTCCGAACATTTAGAGACCACGTCCGGTCCAGCGTCCGGTCACCTCTATGACCTCCGTTCACCTCCGTTTCTTTTCCAACTTCTGGCGTAGTGGAAAATAGTCGTTTCAACTCCTCGAAAACGGGAGGGAGAGAGGATCCCAAACCCTCTCTACCGCTCAAACTCCACCGCCTTCGCAAAACGTGCTAACACCACCAAGTGATCTCGTCATGTGTGAGTGTGTTAGCATTTTCACAATCATTTTTCGAGGCGATATTAGTTCTATCCAAATACATATGATTATGAAATGTACACCTAGAGGCACTTAGGAGTTCAATAGCCGCATCATTCCCCTCTTTATAGTACGGCTATCTAACCTATAATATAACCATACCCACTAGGTGTCTTGGTTACTAAAACACAACCCTTAAGCATATACCTTTGCCTTGATCACGTAGGGTTGCGTCCAAATCCAAGTGTGGCCATCATAATCACCATGTCCATCTTGCCACCAACCTTGGAATGTACTAATCCTCATATGCTACATACAACTTAGGCATAGGATTAGTACTTAAGCATTGTCACTAATTACCAACACCAAACATAGGACTTTCAATCTCCCCCTTGTTGGTAATTGGTGACAAATCTTTCACAAAGATATTATGATAAAATTTTGATTGAACCCATGTCACATTGTCCAAGTATATTACCATGTGTAAGAATTATAGACATGTGATCATGAATTCAAATTGATAGCAATGGCTCCCCCTACATGTATGCTATATGTTTGGATTTTGGAGGCATACATGTTAGATAGGAAAGATTAGGAGCATTGACTACCAATAGGTGCTAAGTGTTTAAGATTATAGACCTTTGAAGCGTGATACCATCAGAGTAGCGATAAACACCATCTTAGCACCTTGTGTAGTTAGATACCACTTGGAAAAGCACAAACATAACTAGAAACCTCATGAGATCAACATTATAAGCAAGGCTCTAGTACCACTTTGAAAAACATGAAGCAAGAAAAATCTAACTACTTCCTATTCATGCTAGTACCTTGATAGAGGGGGAGTGCCCGATCTTTCGGTGAGTGGAGATAATTTCAATTTGGTGGAAGTAGACCCTCACGATCCGACTACGACGAGCGAACCCAAAGCGCCAATGCAATCGCTGAACCAACTCCCAATGGTTACCAACCTCGCTGGTGCGAGATTAGCCTGATCACGAAGATCAATTCCTGCACGCAATCGAAGAACGAACAAGAAAAAGACGCGAGCAATCTTATTATCACTCGAAGGTGGAGTTCTAAATTACACGAGATAGCGCAGATTGGCGCGTGTTCGAGAGTAGCTAAAGCTAGATGTAAAACAAAACTCAAGTTGTAAACAAAAGTGACTCTGACTAAATAAAAGGGTGGCGGCAGGAGAGTGGCACGTGCCTAAAGAAAGGCTGCGGCTCCAAACCCTAGGCACCCCACCTTGGACTGCTCTGTTGGCCCATCTTCTTATTCTACTGGGCCTTCGTTCCTTAACAGCATGATGAAGTTTAATTCTCTTGCACGGGCCCGAGTGATTGGCCCAACTGGATGATCAACTGTAGGCGCCCGTGGTGGAGGAGTAACTGGAGGCGACTGAGGTGCTACTGGTGTAGATGTACACGTGGTGTCCTCATCATCCTCCCCTTCTTGAACTGAAGTCATCCTCGACGGCAACTCCTCATCTTCACCCGCATACCGTTTCAAATCTGCAGCATTAAAACTCGTGGAAACACCAAACTTCGCAGGCAGGTCAAGGATATAAGCATTATCATTAATTTTGGTTAGCACTTTAAAAGAACCAGCAGCACGTGGCATCAATTTAGAATGACATAAAGCAGGAAAATGATCTTTTCTCAAATGCAACCAAACCAGATCACCCGATTCAAAAGTAACATGTTGTCTCCCTTTACTACCCGCAACCTGATATTTAGCATTAGCAGCAGCAATGTTTTGTTGAGTTTGCTCATGCAAGCTATTCATTTGATCAACATGTGCAGCGGCATCTATGTGTGGGGTGTCCTCAGCATCAAGCGCAAACAAATCAATAGGCGCCCGAGGAATATAACCATAAACAACCTGAAAGGGACACATCTTTGTAGAAGAATGCGTTGCATGATTATAAGCAAACTCAACATGAGGCAAGCAATCTTCCCAATGTTTCAAATTTTTATCTAAAACAGCCCTAAGCATGGTTGACAAAATTCGATTAACCACTTTAGTTTGTCCATCAGTTTAAGGGTGACAAGTTGTGCTAAACAACAATTTAGTTCCCAATTTATTCCACAGTGATCTCCAAAAATGACTGAGAAACTTAGCATCACGATCAGAGACTATTGTATTTGGAATACCATACAAACGAATAATCTCGCTAAAGAACAATTCAGCAATATTGGTAGCATCATCGGTTTTATGATAAGGTATAAAATGAGCCATTTTAGAGAAACGATCAACAACCACAAAAATACTATCCCTCCCCTTCTTAGTTCGAGGTAATCCCAAAACAAAGTCCATAGAAATATCAAGCCAAGGGAAAGTAGGAACAGGCAAAGGTATGTACAAACCATGGTTGTTCAATCGTGACTTAGCTTTCTGGCAAGTAGTGCAGCGTGCAACAAGGCGCTCAACATCAGCGCGCATCCGGGGCCAAAAGAAGTGGGCAGCCAGCACCTCATGCGTTTTGTAGACGCCAAAATGCCCCATGAGGCCGCCTCCATGCGCTTCCTATAATAACAAACGACGGACCGAGCTTGCTAGAACACACAGCTTGTTAGCGCGAAACAGGAATCTGTCCTGTATGTGAAATTTGCCCCATGGTTTGCCATGAATACAATGGGTGAAAGCATCTTTAAAATCAGCATCGTCCACATATTCATTCTTCATAGTTTGCAAGCCAAAGATTTTAAAATCTAACTGTGACAGCATGGTATAGCGACGAGGCAAAGCATCAGCAATAACATTTTCCTTGCCACTCTTGTGTTTAATAATGTAAGGAAAAGACTCAATGAATTCTACCCATTTAGCATGACGACGGTTCAGGTTTGTTTAGGTACGAATATGTTTTAAAGCCTCATGATCAGAATGAATTATAAACTCGCGATGCCAAAGGTAGTGCTGCCAAGTATGCAAAGTGCACACCAAAGCATAAAGCTACTTATCATACGTAGAATAATTCAAGCTAGCACCACTTAATTTCTCGCTAAAATAAGCAACCGGCTTTCCTTCTTGTGACAAAATAGCACCTAGCCCAATACCGCTAGCATCGCATTCAAGATCAAACACTTTAGTAAAATCAGGCAACTGTAAGAGAGGAGCATTGGTTAACTTATCTTTCAAGGTGCTGAACGCAACCTCTTGCGAATCACTCCAAGCAAAGGGAACATCCTTCTTTGTAAGCTCATATAGAGGCGCTGCAATGGAGCTAAAATCACGAACAAACCTGCGGTAGAAACCTGCAAGGCCAAGATAGCTTCGAATTTGTGTGACCTTTGTCGGTGTAGGCCACGCCCGAATGGCATCGATCTTGCTACTATCCACCTCAATGCCCTGTGGAGTAACAACATAGCCAAGAAACGAAACACGTTGTGTGCAAAACATGCATTTTTCGATGTTAGCAAATAAATGGGCTGCACGCAATGCATCAAAAACAGCACGCAAATGTTCTAAATGCTCTTCCATGAACTTGCTGTAAATGAGAATGTCATCAAAATAGACAACTACAAACAGTCCTATGAAGGGCCGCAGAACTTCATTCATCAAACGCATAAACGTGCTGGGAGCATTTGTCAAACCAAACGACATAACCAACCATTCATATAACCCAAATTTTGTTTTGAAAGCCGTTTTCCATTCATCACCTAATTTCATGCGAATCTGATGGTAGCCACTACACAAATCTACCTTAGTGAAAAGAATGGCACCACTCAGCTCATCTAGCAGATCTTCAAGGCGTGATATAGGGTATCGGTAGCGAATGGTAATGTTATTAATAGCACGACAATCTACACACAGACGCCATGATCCATCTTTCTTGGGAACAAGTAACACGGGAACGAAGCAGGGGCTAAGAGACTCACGAATATAACCCTTGTCAAGCAACGCCTGTACCTGTCGCTGTATTTCCTTCATCTCATCTGGATTTGTACGGTATGGTGCGCGGTTCGGAAGCTGTGTGCCGGGAATGAGGTCGATCCGGTGCTCAATGCCATGAAGTGGTGGGAGTCCCGGTGGCAAATCTTTTGGAAAAACATCAGCGTACTCCTGCAAAATGTTAGCAACCACAGGGGGAATATCCAAAGATGGTGCATCATCAAGTGAAACGAGCACACTAGAGCATATAAGGGCATAGCATGGCAAAGGAGCATCGCGTAACTCATCGAAATCAGCACGTGTAGCAAGCAAAACAGGAGCATTCAACTTGATTTCAGAATTAACAAAGGTCGACGGTTCAAGTTGTTTAGCAGTTTTAGCAGGTCTAGCAAGATCATCTTTAAGAATTTGTTCAGGTGTCATTGGATGTATAATTATTTTCTGACCCTTAAACATGAAAGAATAGTGATTTGAACGACCATGATGCAAGCTATCAGTATCATATTGCCAAGGTCGCCCAAGTAATAGAGAGCATGCTTCTATGGGAATAACATCACAATCGACAAAATCAGAATAAGCACCCATGGAGAAAGGAACACAGACCGATCGAGTAATTCTAATTTTCCCACCATCATTAAGCCATTGAATGTGATAAGGATGTGGATGCTTACGAGTGGGTAAAGACAACTTTTCAACCAGCGCGGTACTAGCCAAATTGTTGCAGCTGCCGCTGTCGATGATAATGCGAATGGACCACTCCTGCACCACGCCCTTGGTATGGAAAAGAGTGTGTTGCTGATTCTTCTCGGGCAGAGCGACATGTGTACTAAGAACACGCTGCACAACAAGACTTTCATACCTATCGGCGTCGCCCGGGTTGACATGTACTTCCGCCTTTGCTGCATGGTCAGTGGCAAGCATATCGTGTTGAATATCTTCATAATCACTAGCGGAAGAATACTCACCATGATCACGAATGACCAATACACGCTTGTTCAGACAGTCCCGAGACACGTGGCCAAATCCTTGGCAACAAAAACACTGAATATCCCGTGTGCGGCCTGTGGACGGGGGAGCACCTGCAGAAGTGGCTGCCCGCTCACGCGGTGTAGTGGTGGGCGTGGACGGTGCAGGAGGTGCGGGTGCTGAACCGGATGTCGATCTTCATCCTGCAAAAGAGTTAGAATATGGCTTCGAACGGCGTCCCTGTATTTCACATTCAGCTTTGCAAGCAAATTCAAATAATGTGGTGATATCATAATACTCCTTATAATCAAGTATATCCTGAATTTCACGGTTTAAACCACCATGAAATCGTGCCATAGCAGCGTCAGTTTCCTCAACTAACCCACAACGAATCATGCCTTTTTGCAATTCCTGGTAATAGTCCTCTACAGATTGTGAACCTTGCTGAAAACATTGCATTTTATTAAGCAAATCGCGGGCATAAAAAGAAGGTACAAATCTGTGGCGCATAGCAGCTTTTAATTGATCCCATGTGGTTGGAGCTAGAGTGGGATGTTTTTGTTTATATTCACACCACCAAATTAAAGCAAAATCAGTAAATTCACTAACAGCAGCTTTAACTTGAGAAGTAGTAGGAATATCATGGCATGCAAATTTCTGTTCGACTTCTAATTCCCAATCAAGATATGCGGTAGGATCATATTTGCCATTAAAAGATGGAATTTTAAATTTTATCTTAGCAAAAGGATCATTACCGTGGTGGCGTGGCACACGGCAAGCACGGCCTTGACGGTGTCCACCGTCGTGCTCCGTGTCGCCATCGTAATCCTGCTGGAATTCTGTGACCATCATGTTCAAAGCATCGAGGCGTGACACGATGGTGTCGAGCGTGGTCTTGGTGGCTGTCTGCGCGAGGTCAAGCTGATCGAACCGTTCGTTCGCCGTAGTGACCGTGGAATCCATCCGTTCATGCATCGTCATGATGTCTGCGGCAAGTCCATCAATCTATGTCCGCATGTCCTGTAGCTGTTCATCCTTCTTGGCGTCGTCGTCACCGTCTGCCATGGTTAGCGCAAACACAAAACCGACGCCAAAATAGGGGTGCAACGGCTCACAAGGCGCTCACACTAGTGCTGTTATCAATGTCTTATCCGTTCTTACCGAGCACACAGGGGCGACCCGCAACCGACCGGGGGAACTCTCGAAAGATTGGAGCAGCGATTGCTTGGGAAACAAAGTCAGCCCGTCGTAGAACTATGTGGAGTTCTGGGTAGGCTGCACTCAAGTCAAGGATTAGCACAATCAAACAATAATGCAAAGTTGAATTATAGTGCTAAACATGAAACAACGCTGCTGGAAACAAGTGGGAAACAAAGGAGGTGGCAAAGAGGGAGAGGGTGCGGCTAAAAAGGCAAATTCTTGATTGGTTTGGATCTGTTTTTTTTCAAGAGTCCCCAAAAACTGATAATATGAACAGAGAGGATCTCAAACACCAAAAGACGGCACACACTTTTTCTGAAAGTATAGGGGTATTCTGGTAAAAAAAGATACTCTCTCTCTCTAGAGTAAGGCGAGATAGGTAGATGAACAAGGGAGGGCAATGTATGCGTGGGGGTACAGAGGCCCTGGAGGGTCGCGACCCAGGGGGTTCACGGCGCGTGCAAGGAAACTTTCCACCGAACCAAACCGGATCACCTTCCTTCTTCCTGTTTCCTTTTTTTCACCTTCCTTCTTCTTGTTTCCTTTTTTTCGTTTCCTTTTTTTTATTTCTTTATATCTCTGTTTTGGACAGGGAGGGGGCGATCGGCGGCGCGGTGGTCTGGTGGCGACTAAGGCGGTATTCGTGCGAGGGGGACGGTGGCCGAACAGTGGAACGGCGGTGGCGAAACTAGGGTTAGGAGAACAAAGAGAAAAACAAGGGAATAAACACAAGTGACCAGCAACAATTGAACGAGTAAGCACACAAATTCAACACAGATTATTGAAAGAAAGTGCGAGGCTAAACGGTTGCTGGGACAAGGATCTAATGTGAAATTTTTGTTTTGGTTTTCGTGGACTGTAGGAAGGGAAAAACACTCGATAAAACTCACCGATCAACCTGGAAACCTGATACCACTTGACAGAGGGGGAGTGCCCGATCTTTCGGTGAGTGGAGATAATTTTGATTTGGTGGAAGTAGACCCTCACGATCCGACTACGACGAGCGAACCTGAAGCACCAATGCAATCGCTGAACCAACTCCCAATGGTTACCAACCTCGCCGGTGCGAGATCAGCCTGATCACGAAGATCAATTCCTGCACGCAATCGAAGAACGAACAAGAAAAAGACGCGAGCAATCTTATTATCACTTGAAGGTGGAGTTCTGAATTACACGAGACAGCGCAGATTGGCGCGTGTTCGAGAGTAGCTAAAGCTAGATGTAAAACAAAACTCAAGTTGTAAACAAAAGCGACTCCGACTAAATAAAAGGGCGGCGGCAGGAGAGTGGCGCGCGCCCAAAGAAAGGGCTGCGGCTCCAAACCCTAGGCGCCCCACCTTGGACTGCTCTGTTGGCCCATCTTCTTATTCTGCTGGGCCTTCGTTCCTTAACAGCATGATGAAGTTTAATTCTCTTGCACGAGCCCGAGTGATTGGCCCAACTGGATGATCAACTGTAGGCGCCCGTGGTGGAGGAGTAACTGGAGGCGCCTGAGGTGCTGCTGGTGTAGATGTACGCATGGTGTCCTCATCATACCTCAATATACCATTCAAATTATACTAGCAAGTTACCACACAAGCAAAGTATCGGAGAAAAAGAAATGCATAACTATGCATCATACAAATGAAGTGCACATGGAAATGCAACATTCATGTTTAAGAGCTTGCTCCCCCTACTTGTGTGCTCAAAATTTTAGTTGATCCCCTTCTTTTATCAATTCTCCCCTTTAGGTTTTCTCATCCTTGAACAACATTTTTCTCCCCCTTTGGCACCAATGGCCACAAGGGATCAATTTTAGATAGATTATCATATTGAATTATGGGGAGAGGATCAAGTTTGTGATTCAACCTAGATTGCTTGCATAAATAAAAAGCTTTGATTTGATCCAAGGGCAAGCTTCTTCACACCTCACTAGAAGGGTTATCATGCACCATGTTGAAGCAAATATTTAAACAAGTGATCTAGATTAAACACTTAGGATCACAAGCTACTTAAACAAGTTATATGCTACCACTAGATCATACAAGTCATGGAAACAATAGTGGCACCATATAAACTTCAAATTCATTTGATTTTCATGAATGAGCCTAGAACATGCAAATTATGACTAGATGCACTAAACAAGTCCTTAGCATAGAATGTATGACATGTCAACCAATTGTACCTTGGGGCTCAAAGGAGAGGCATGTCATATATGGGGTGCATCAACTCATGTTGGAGAAGTCAAGTATGTTCAACTCATTCTTTAGCTTGTGAAATCTCTTCTCATCAAGTGGCTTGGTGAATAGATCGGCTAATTGATCTTCGGTGCTCACACTCTCAATAGCAATGTCACCCTTTTGTTGAAGATCTCTAATAAAGTGATGGCGAACATCAATATGCTTTGTTCTTTGATGTTGAACCGGATTGTTGGTTAGCTTCACGGCACTTTCATTGTCACATAGCAATGGTACATTCTTGAAATTGATTCCAAAATCCTTCAATGTTGCCTTCATCCACAAGATTTGTGCACAACAACTACCCGCGGCGATGTATTCGGCTTCGGCGGTAGATAGTGCAATACTATTTTGCTTCTTGGATGACCATGAGACAAGTGATCTTCCCAACAATTGACAAGTCCCGAAAGTGCTCTTTCTCTCTACTTTGTCACCAGCATAGTCGGAATCCGAATATCCAATTAGCTTAAAGCTTGCACCTTTGGGATACCATAATCCAACATCTTGTGTATGCTTTAAATACCTCAATATTCTCTTTGTTGCCTTCAAATGACTTTCTCTTGGTGAGGCTTGAAATCTTGCACACATGCATACACTAAACATTACATCGGGCCTTGATGTCGTCACATAGAGTAGGCTACCAATCATTGATCTATACAGATTTTGATCCACCATGTTGCCATTCTTGTCACTATCCAAACTTCCACTAGTGCCCATTGGGGTTGTAATACTCTTTGCATCTTCCATGCCAAACTTCTTGAGCATATCTTTGATGTACTTAGTTTGGCTCACAAATGTACCTTCTTTCATTTGTTTGATTTGAAGTCCAAGAAAAAAACTAAGTTCACCAATCATTGACATTTCAAATTCCTTTACCATCATTTTCCCAAACTCATCACAATAATATTGATTGGTTGAACCGAAAATGATATCATCAACATATATTTGCAACACAAACAAGTCTTTCCCAATCTTCTTGGTGAATAGTGTTGTATTAACTTTGCCCATGACAAATCCTTTGGATAGCAAGAAATCTCTTAATCTTTCATACCATGCTCTAGGTGCTTGCGTCAATCCATACAAAGCTTTTCTCAACTTGTATCAACTTTGCCCATGACAAAATGATGCCAATCTTGATCTAGTTTGAACTCTCCTTTGTATGTCACCAATGATAGAATCCAATGGATGGTCTCTTGCAATGTTAGTTGGTTGAAGCACTTGGACTTGATTGCTTGGATGTTGATGTTGATTATGAGTTAGAGATGATGAACTAGCCACTTGTTGATCTTGTTGCACTTAAGATGATGTACTAGCTTGATTTTGCATTAGAGAACCACTAGCTTGTGTAATTGGGCTTTGGAGCACTTGATCTTTGTTGTCATCCACATCAATCACTTGCTTTGGCCTAATATCACCAATATCCATTTCTTTCATAGCATTAGTCAATTGAGTTCCTCTCACATCATCCAAGTTATCTTTCTCATCTTAAGAACCATTTGTTTCATCAAACTCAACATCATGAACTTCCTCAAGTAAACCACTAGCCAAATTCCAAACTCTATAAGCTTTGCTAGTAGTGGAGTAACCAAGTAAGAATCCTTCATCACATTTCTTTTCAAACTTGCTCAATCTAGTGCCCTTCTTCAATATGTAGCATTTGTAACCAAATACCCGAAAGTATGCAATGTTGGGCTTTCTCTCATTTAAGATCTCATATGGTGTCTTCTCTAGAAACTTGTGGCAATAGAGGCGGTTGCTATAGAAGCAAGCCGTGTTGATTGCTTCAGCCCAAAATGAATGACTCACATTATACTCATTCAACATTGATCTTGCCATATCAATTAAGGTTCTATTCTTCCTCTCAACTAGGCCATTTGATTGAGGTGTATACTTGGCTGAGAATTGATGCTTGATTCCAAGCTCATCACATAGCTCATCAACTCTTATGTTTTTAAACTCACTTCCATTGTCACTTCTTACTTTCTTGATTGTGGTCTCAAACTCATTTTGTACCCTCTTGATGAACATCTTGAATATGTCAAATACATCACTCTTGTCCACAAGAAAGAATACCCATGTATATCTAGTGAAATCATCCACAATCACAAAACTATACTTGTTGCCACTAATGCTTGTGTATGTAGTTGGCCCAAATAGATCCATGTGCAACAACTCAAATGCCTTGGAAGTACTCATAATGCTCTTCAATGGATGAGTGTTGCCCACTTGCTTTCCGGCTTGACATGCACTACATAGCTTATCTTTCTCAAATGTGACATCCTTCAAGCCTCTAACTAAGTCATGCTTCACTAACTTGTTCAATTGCTTCATGCCAACATGACCAAGTCTTCTATGCCATAACCAACCCATACTTGATTTGGTGAGCAAGCATGTTGAAAGTTGAGTGTCACTAGTATTGAAATCAACCAAGTATAGATTCTCAAATCTAAAGCCTTTGAAGATCAAGTTAGATCCATCAACACTAACTATCTCCACATCATCAACACCAAATATGCACTTGAAACCTAGATCACACAATTGAGCAACCGACAACAAGTTGAAATTGAGCTTTTCAACTAGTAGCACATTGGAGATGCTATGATCATTTGAGATTGCAATCCTTCCAAGAGCCTTTACATCACCCTTGCTATTGTCACCAAATGTGATGCTATCAATGCCACTATCATTTGATTTGAGAGAGTTGAACATTCTTGAATCACCGGTCATATGTTGAGAGCACCCACTATCAAGCACCCAATGCCTTCCTCCGGCCTTGTAATTGACCTACAAAACAAATTAATGTTTCTTAGGTACCCATACTTTCTTGGATCCTTGGAGGTTAGTCACTAAGCTCTTTGGTACCCAAATGACCTTCTTCTTTGGACCCACAATTGGTGTACCAACAAACTTAGCATGCACACCTTTCTCACCCTTGGTAAGCACATAACAAGAATCAAAAGGAATGTAAGGTATATTTATATTTTTCTTGTTCTTGTTCATTTTGTTGTAATTAATCTCTAGATGCCCAACTTGCTTGCATCTATTGCAATAACGACCATTGCTCTTCACAAAGCGAGGCTTTGGAGTAGCAAAAGCCGCCTTGCCCTTCTTAGGAGTATAGCCCAAACCCTCTTTGTTGAGAGAGAACCTTTGGCTACCCAAGCATTTTAGCAAGCGGGTATCCCCACCATAGGCATTGCCAAATGCGCGGGTGAGATCATCCACCTCTCTCTTGAGAGTCTCATTCTCAACCACAAGTGATGAATCACTAGTAGTAGAGATAGAGTTGGTTATGGTGGATGATGATGAGCTACATGAAGCATTAGTAGGACTAACAAATAAAGAATCATCAATAATATCACATGTTAGTCCAATGTCACAAGTGACAACCACTTGCTCTTCCTTAGCTTCCTTCATGAACTTCTCCAACTTGAGGTCCTTTTCCTTGATGAGCTCGAGTAGAGTGGAGTGAGCTTCCTTAAGCCTAGTGTGAGCAATTTCAAGATCCTCGTGGTCTTCCTCTAGACACTCATGAGACGCCTCTAGCTCATCAAAGGATTTCCTAAGAGCTTTGAGCTCTTGTTCAATTCCTTTGCACTCCTTACTCTTTTTGAGAGCAACAAGCTCCTCCATCAAGGCATCATTTTCATTGCTCTTGGCAATGAGCTCTTGTTCCAAGATTTTGTATTTCTTGGTTATCCTCTTGTAGCCCTTACTCATTTGATCTATTATGCCTAATAGATCATCCCTGGAGTAGTCCTCATCCTCCTCATCATCACTCCTACAACCATCACTAGCACAAGAATCATCATCACTATCATCATATTTTACCTTGGTAGGCTTGGCCATAAGGCATGTCGATGTAGTGTCGAAGATGGATGGCTTGTTGGAGAGGGCGATACTTGCAATGGCTCACCGAGTGGTCCTCTCATCATCACTAGAGCTTTCATCATCATTACTATCGGAGTTGTCACTATCCCAAGTGACTACATAACCACCACCCTTCTTCTTGTTGAATGTGAAGCTCTTCTTCTCATTATCTTTCTTATCCTTCTTGTTCTTCTTGAGCTTCAAGTCCCCATTATGAAATCTCTTATCTTCATAGGGGCAATCCGCCACTATGTGATCGGGGCTATTGCAATTGTAGCAAAGGGTCTTTGCCTTCATAGTGTCTCTCCTCTTCCTTGCCCCATATCCTTTCTTCTTCATGAACCTTCCCATCTTGTGCACTAGGAGGTCCATTGTCTCATCATCGAATGGATCATCATCATCACTCTCCACCTTGCTCTTGCCCTTAGAGGATGAAGCCTTGAATGCAATGGGCTTCTCTTGCTTGACCTTGGTCTCCTTCTTCTCTTCTACCTCATCTTCATCATCATTGTATTGGCATCGGTCATTATATCTCCAAGCACATTAGTTGGTTTGACCTTGTCCAATCCCTCTCTAAAAATCATTCTTCTCAAGGTGGCAAACTTCTTGGGTAAGCATATTAAGAACTTGTGTGATAAGTCCTTGTCCTCAACCTTCTCCCCAAGCCCCTTGAGATCATTGACAATGACTTGGAGCCTATAGAACATCTTTGGGATGGATTCATCATCCTTCATCTTGAAAGTGGAGAACTTGTCCTTGAGCATATATAGTTTGGCACTTTTTACCGTTGAAGTGCCTTCATATGTTTCTTCAAGCCTTATCCAAAGTTCATTTGCCTTTTCAAGATCTTTGATTTGCTCAAATACTTAGTCATCAATGGCACGGTAGATTGTGTCAAGTGCCGCCGTGTTGCATTATTTGTTGATGCGGTCATTTGGAGTGAGATTTTCCTCATTAAGAATGATGTATCCTTCTTTGGCCACATCCAAAACCTTCTCATGTATATTGCCTAGATATTGCTTCATCTTCCTTTTCCAATGATCAAAGGAAGAGACACCATCAAAGAATGGAGGCTTGCCATTAACATGATTGAACATAACTTGAGCCATCTTACACCGAGGTTGTTAAGCCTTACAAATGGTGACCACGGCTCTGATACCACTTGAAAGGTCTTGATGGCTAGAGGGGGGTGAATAGCCTTTTAAAATTTTCTACAAAGACAAGCTAAACAAGTTTATCAAGATAATAAATAGCGAGATGCGAGTTTTGCTTAGCCTACGGGGTGTTTGCAAGCCACCTAACCAATTCACAATTCTAATATTTGCACTCAACCACACAAGTCAAACCGAGAAGGTAACTACAACTACAACTAGCAAGCTACACAAAGGAGCTACTAAAGCAAAGCTAACTAGCTAGCAAAGATAACTAAGAAGGTAATGCGGAGTTGAGTTAGGAGAGTTTCACCGAGGGGCGAAGTATTGAGCCAACCAATAAGATCAACAATGAATACCAAGATGACCGAACACCGGGATCAATCAATCACAATATGAAAGTGATGACACGAAGATTTATCCCAAGGTTCACGTGCTTACTGGCACGCTAGTCCTCGTTGTGTCCCTCTTCACCATGTGGTTCGCTGGCTAATCGGTCTCACACCGAGCCTCTCAAAAGGCACCACAAGAACCTACCAAATGGCAAAAGGTTACAATGACACGAGTAATTTACTAATGTTGCCTTTAGCGCTTCGCCGAGGTAGGCACAAACCCCTCACAATCACTGGAGGTGGCCAAGAACAATCACCAACTCTTGCCAACGCCTCCAAGCTGCTCCAAGCCGTCTAGGTGGCGGCAACCACCAAGAGAAACAAGAATCTCGCAGCAAATCAACCACCAAGTGCCAACTAGATGCAATCTCACAATGCAAATGCACTTGGATCACTCAATCTCACTTCGAATATGCAAAGAAGCAAGGGAGATGAGTGGGAGGGGAGTTGCTTAGCTCAAGGTGCTCACAAGTATGTCAAAAAAGTTCAAGAGGGGGAGCCTTGAGCCGACCAACGAGTATTTATAGACGTACCCCTTCGAATATAGCCGTTACGCACTAAAATAGCCGAAGTCGTGCGGACCGGACGCGCTGGTCACACTGAACAGACGCGCCGATCGCACAACGGCTAAGTCACGAAGCACCGACCAGACGCGCTGGTCCAACTGACCGGACGCGCCGGTCGCACAATGGCTAACTGCGAAGCAACGACCGGACGCACTTGACGCGCAGACCGAACACGCTGTGAATGACCGGACGCGCTGGTCCTGTGACTGACCGGACGCGCTAGTCAAGCCTGAGCAGCGCATAACTAAACAATGACTGGACACGCTGTAGAACTGACCGGACGCCACAGTGCCAGCATCCGGTTAGAGTCTAGTAAGCTCCCTGAACGACCGGACATGTCCGGTCGACAGTGACCGGACGCGCTGCGCGTCCGATCATCAAACTAAAACACGCGCAGATGCTGAACGCTGACCGGACGCGTCCGGTCATTTAGAGACCGCGTCCGGTCCAGCGTCTGGTCACCTCTGTGACCTCCGTTGGCCTCCGTTTCTTTTCCAACTTCCGGCGTAGTGGAAAATAGTCGTTTCAACTCCTCGAAAACGGGAGGGAGAGAGGATCCCAAACCCTCTCTACCGCTCAAACTCCACCGCCTTCGCAAAACGTGCTAACACCACCAAGTGATCTCGTCATGTGTGAGTGTGTTAGCATTTTCACAATCATTTTTCAAGGCGATATTAGTTCTATCCAAATGCATATGATTATGAAATGCACACCTAGAGGCACTTAGGAGTTTAATAGCCGCGTCATTCCCCTCTTTATAGTACGGCTATCTAACCTATAATGTAACCACACCCACTAGGTGTCTTGGTTACTAAAACACAACCCTTAAGCATATACCTTTGCCTTGATCATGTAGGGTTGCGTCCAAATCCAAGTGTGGCCATCATGATCACCATGTCCATCTTGCCACCAACCTTGGAATGTACTATTCCTCGTATGCTACATACAACTTAGGCATAGGATTAGTACTTAGGCATTATCACTAATTACCAACACCAAACATAGGACTTTCACCAGACCACTTGTCGCCCTTCGTATATCGCTCTACTAGAGTTGCTCTTCGTGACTCTCGCGGGGTGATCACTACACCCCTCACAATCACTTCTCCAAAGCACTGCACAATCTTCTTTGCGTACTTCGATGGAGACCACCACCAAGCCATCTAGGAGGTGGCAACCTTCAAGAGTAACAAGCACTACTGGCTTGCAACTCGATCACCTAGTGCCACTCGATACAATCTCACAATGCAATCGCACTAGAACCACTCACTCGCAATCGGATGCACCACTATGTGCACAAGTGAGTTAGAGGCTCTCCTAGCACTCCCCAAGCATGGACACTAAGTCCCAAGGATGGTAAGCATGTGCCAAGGCTAGCCACACACTCCTTTTATAGCCCTAAGGGCTAAAATAGCTGTTACTCCCTTCATCCTGATTTCTGCGCACTGACTAGACCCGCTGACCGGACTCACCCCAGAGTCCAATCCAGACTCCGGTCCAAAGTCTAGCCACTCTCCGAACTCCACGTGTACTAGCCGTTTGAAGTTACCATTGGGCACCAACGGCTCCCAACGTGTGCAAATGAATTCCACGTCTGGTCGATCGACCAGACTCACCATTGCCCAGCGTCCGATCATGAAAAGAGAGGCACTAGAGAGGTTTTCCATCGACCGAACATGTCTAGTCAACACTGAGCGAACTCACCACAGCATTTGGTCACTCTCCCTCAGCATTTTCAGGCTTGAAATAGTGGCACAGTGCATCTGGTCGTGCCTAAGTGTCAGCATCCAATCATAGCCCCAAATCAGCCCTCACACAAACACTGACCGAACTCTATGACCGGACTCACAGGTGTTGACCAGACTCTGCACCTGCGCGTCCGGTCCAACGTCCGGTCACTGAGTGATCATCACTAAAATGACCATATCTCTTAGCTCTAAACTCTGATTTCGATGATCTTGGACATTTTGGAAAACTTATTCAGAGGGCTATACAACCCACTAGCATAATTGATCCAAAGCACAAAGGATCAATATAGAATTCCAAACCAAGTGCCATCACTCCTCTTTTTCAACTCAAGTTTCTCTAAAACTTCTCTAACTTCTTCTCCTTTGCAAATGTGCCAACACCACCAAGTGTACACCATCATATGCAAGTGTGTTAGCATTTTCACAACCATTTTCACATCCTTTGAAAATGCTAACAAGTCTGCCCCTCTTGATAGTACAACCATCTATCCTAAATCCGGTCATAAACTTCTCTATACACCTATGACCAGTGAAATGAAATGCCCTACAAATATACCTTTGCCTTACGCATTCCATTTCATCTCTTTGATGTTGATGCAACACATGCACCAACCTTGATCAACAAATGATATGATCCACTTCATATCAACACATGACCATATTGGTTCATCGATCTTGACCTCACTTACTTTTTATCGTTGTCTCGGTCCATCGGCGCCAAGTCCTTGACTTGCCCTTCACTCTTGTAACTGGTCCATCAAGCCAAGCATTATCTTGATCTTCTCCACCTTAGCCACATGACTCTATGTCATGTCTTGTATGTAATGAACTCCTTCATCACATGTGTGAGCCTTACAACATATCTAAGCCATTTCCACCTCCATGGCATGTGTTGCTGACACACATGTACATGTGGACTAATCACCTATATATCTCATATTTAAACATATTAGTCCACCTAGGTTGTCACTCAATTATCAAAACCAAACTAGAGACCTTTAAATCTCTCCCTTTTTGGTAATTGATGACAACTCTACAAAGATATGGAAATTAAGCTCAAATGGATTCATGTTGCTTGTCTAGCAATTTTACCATGTGTAAATGATTTTGGACAAGTACCACAAACCCAAATTGATAGTATTAGCTCCCCTTACATATGTGCTAGACTGTTTGGTTTGAAGCTAGCACATATGCATAGATTGGATTTGTGGGAGAGTAATTACTACCAATGATGCTAAGGTGTAAAGAATTAACCTTTGATGCATGACACCAATCGGAGTGCACATTTTAACACTATCCTTAGCACTATGAGTAGCTAGACAATAAAAACACTAGAAACCCCGTGAGATCAACATTATAAGCAAGGTCTAGTATTACTTGAAAGCATACCAAGTGTCTAGCTATTATCCTATGCATGCTAATTTTTATTTCATTAATCAAGTTCTATAACTAGCATACATCACACAAGTTTTTTTTACGGTAAAAGGCTATGGGGGAGATCCCCACAGCAGATTTTAGATTAATTTAATAAAAACTTTGGAGTTTACAGTTTACTTGCAACAAGAAATTAACTAAAAGCATCAAGCCAGAAGCAGGAGGACCTAAGATCCTCCTTGAATCTAAAATACTGAAGAATACATTAACTTTTGAAATTTGACAACCATAATGCCGATGTAGGATCCCTTCTTTGGAAGACCTTGTCATTGCATAGTTTCCATAGCTCCCAAGCTGCAATCATTGCTGCCTCCGTGAAAAAGGGCAACTGATGTGTATCTCGTCCTCTGATCAACCTGTTAAGCAGATCAAGTGATTCATCCCAGTTGATTTGGATGGCTGCCTAGCAATCTTGCGCAAATGGGCAGTCAAAGAAAAGATGATCAATGGTCTCCAGCGTGCCATTATTAAATTTAAAACTTATGCAATGCAAGCAAGTTGATATGCACATATCAAATGCAAACAAACAAAGTTCATGAGCTTACGCCCCCTACTTTTGTGCTTTACTTATCCAAAAAATTTTGATCCTCTCACATTCCTCAATGTTGCTCCCTCTTTATCCATTGTCCATGTCCAAATCAACTTCTACTCTCTCCATGTGCATTACATATCTTTGTTCCAACTTCTCCCCATTTGTTATCAATTTCCATAAAAGGTGTTCATCTTATTGATACAAAGGATTGCATTGGGGTAGATGGTTGACACTTGAATCTTGCATTTTTTATGGACACTACCAAATATGTTGGAATGACACCACTTGTATTGTTCTTGAGATACCACATATAGGATCTTTGACCTGATACCAATCGATGGGACACATCCCCTATGTCATAGCATGGGTCATCCATTTGATAAACTTGAGCTCTTATATGTGAGAGAACTTGCTTCACTTGATGATCACATAAAGTTGAGGATCACTTATGGAACCACCATTTGATGTGCTAGATACCACTTATATGAATGCTAGTTGTAACAAAGTGATAATCTAGATATAGCATGTGTAAGAACCATCATGGTACCACTTGTAAGATTTGTCAATTATAACCATTTCTTGAACTAGATTATTTCCATGAGGTTCTTTCTCTTTGACTTGAGCTAAAATGATTTGTCTAAGCTTTCAAGTCTGATTTGATCCAATGACAAGCTTCTTCACACCTCTTGCAAGGGTTATCTTGCCAATGTTGTACTTGTCACTTGTTAGCAATCCAAAATAGATCAAGTATTTTGGATTCACTAGCTCATGAATAAACTGATACACATACCACTAGATCATTTAACCATTCAAGCAATAGTGGTAGGCTATGAATTTAAATTTTCATTTGTCATGCATGATCCTATTAGGCATGTACTATATGCACTAACCGCATACTAGTAAGGGATAAAAAATGATCATGTACATTACAATGATACCTTTGCTATCTTGGAGTAGAGGATAGTCAATAGATTCCAACTAAGCTCCATAATAGCAATATGAAATCCAATTATAAGCTTGGTGAATACCAATCATCAATAATGAAATCTATTATTCACCAATATGAAATGAGAACCACTCATATGATCAAGTGCACTAACTTGTTGTTGTGGTTGGCTTGCTTCTTCATTTAACCATTGCTTGCTTGAGAGCACAAAATGTTAGAATACCACTTGAATTTGCATGACTAGCTCGCTTTTGGGTGTTGCTTGCTTTCTAGATCAACCCTTTTGATTTTCTCTAACTAAGCATCTCAAGTGTCCCTTAGATCACCACTTCTATTTTAGCCTTTCAAGCACCACACTTGGTTTACCTACAAAAGGTGGCAGTCCCTACACTAGGGAGAAGTGATCTCTCTCCAAAGAACCATTCTTGATACTCACTTGAAATGACTTTATTTGATTGATCCATGGACCTAACTTGATGAAATTTTTGAATAATTCTTTAAATCCTTTTCTTTCTACTTGTTTAAGTCCTTTTCTTTCTACCAAATGATCTCCAGTAGTCACTAGAACTCAAACCTCATCTTCATCTTGAGTTTGATCTTGATCTTCTAATTTGAGTACTAAATGTGTGTCACGTACACTCCACAATCAAATGACCTTGTACTCAATACTTTTCATATTTTTAGATCAATTCAAAACCAAAGTTAGGTACCTCAACCACTTATAAACATATTTTTAACTTGAGGACCTTTCAATTAAAGTGACTCTAGATCAATCCAACATTTATCACTTTCCTGGAAGATTTTGTACCCTTCAAAGATAAATCCATAACTCCCAATGTACAGATCTAAATACCATAAAATTTGGTGAAGATGTGCTTCACTAAGTCTTCTAGCAGTTGTAAAAATTTGAGCTTCATTTGACTTCTATATTTCTACCAGATTTCAAAACTTCCACCATTGCTACATGTTGAAAACTGCTAAACTATAGCTGACAAGATCTACTCCAAAACCGAAGCATTTCTTATCCAATTCTTATAAAATTTGTACAGCAATTAATACCATAGGTGTGGAGCATGCATACCAAATTTCAAGTCAAACCAAATAGATTTGATCACTCAAACTCAGACTTAATCTTAGCTAGCTCAGTTTTTTAAATATAGGACAGATTTCTTCACATGAGCTATTCTTCTTCAAATTGAACCAAACTTGAAAAGACTTGTTTGAATACTTTCACAAGACATATATCCATTTAATCCATTTACTAAATGTCATCTTATGAACTTATGCATTCAAACCGACTAAAATTTGATTACTAATCATTAAATCCATTCAAACACCTTATAGCAAGCAACATATGCATATATATCCAATTCAATCAACTTATATGCACTCAAATAAATTAGATCAACAAAGATATACCTTTATCGCTCATGACCATCCAATAGCAAGCTTCAACTCATATATTTGCAAGCCATCAAATAATTCCAATAAATCACCACAACTTGAATTATAGCACTTGTATGTTGTAGCATATTTGAACTTCACTCAATTATCATGGCATTGGGTTTGGATGTGCACTAGGCTTCATAACTTGACTCAACATATGATGATCAATATAAAATCAATTGAATCAAGCCTCCAATGCCGATGGTGCCTACAATCAATCATTGTCACACTCCAATTAAAGGACAATATAGAGTGCATACATCTTATGTGTGCCCCAGGAGTAGTCGCACACATAAGCCGACAAATTAATAGAAGTATCATCACTGTGTACATACATAACGTTATTACATCACGTAGTTCTTACATAACAAGCGAAAAAGTAAATAGCAACTCTCAGGCGTAGCGTCTGATCCACAGGGAAGGACGACTGGTTAACCCAAACCTAGAAATCTTCTGGGAAGTCCTCGTAGAAACTATCATCTGTTACCCATTCAGGATTTTTATCCAAAAACAAAATAGCAACAAGTGTGAGTACACTTGTACTCCGCAAGTATAATATGAGGATTCATGAGGCTCAAAAAGGATAGACATGGTTGACTGCAGTTAGCACTTTTAGTAGATCCACATTTCATTATTAATCATTATTAAGTTATGCTCAAGCTCCCATTTAACCCACATGATCCACTACCAGAATTAAGAAGAGAAAGCATCATTATGATCTCGTCATCATCATCATAGTTCATCCAAGTATCAAGTAACCATTTATTATGTGAGTTTTCCAGGCCGCTCGTGACCGTGAGCACAGCTGTTATAACAGATTTAACACTCTGCAGAGGTTGTGCATCTTTACCCGTGAGTCGTGTTACCCATATGCCTAGGGCCCGTCGACCCCCTAACACTTCCAAGGTGAGCAGGCAGGGTACACTATGAAGCCTTCCATAGGCCTCTTCTAACAAGTTAGGGCTGCGAGGTTTCCTCGGCAGGCAGATATAGAGAACCCCCCTTTCGATGGCACAATTCCCGTAGGCTATACACATCTAAACAGAGGCAGTTCTATACCCAACGTGGCAAGCCCCTCTGGTGCCCTTTCGGGTAACCTCTAACAAGTTAGAAAAGATCCTACTACTGAGCTAAAGTCAGAGCCATTTAACTCCCACGGTTGCACTGTAAGTCCCAGCTTTTGCCCTACAAATAAGTCCTTACGGAGAGTTTAGGGCAACATGATCAACATCATTTGCACCATCACCCTATAGTGCCAGCATTATCATCATGTTTATCCATTAATTCCATTAGTCATAGTGTAGATCATGTTTAATTAGAGCACTAGCATTCTACCCATATGCAAATAATCCCCATAGGAATCAAGGTACAGGTCATCAATTTGCTAGGAAGTCCTTATAGTCGAGCAATATTAGACACATGCATAATGAGTATGTTATATAATGAATAGGACAACAAGGTAGGCCCATACTATACTTGCCTTGGTTCACGAACTGCTGCTGGTCCTGCTGCTCCTCGTACGCGTCCGGATTCCCGATATACTCCTCACCGTCTGAACTCGAACGACACGAAGTACAACACGCAATTCGAAGCAGACATACAAGCAAAACATAACTATGATTAGAACAGTACACCAACAATAAATAAATCTGAATAAAATGTTTACCAAAATCATCTACGTCTCGCTATGATCACAACGACGCGAAAAACACGAAAAATGGAGCTACAACGCAACAGTTACGCGCTAAACAAGGTTCCAAAACTAGCTATTAAACTAGACTTAATCGAGAAACTCAAAAGCTTCTAACAGGTCTATCAGTGGCACTAATGCGTAGATTACGAAATTACGAAACTAACGCAAGTTGAACGGGTCGAATCGGAGCTAAAACGACGATTTTATAAGCGTTTTACTGCAGTGGCAATTCTGTAAATAGATGGAATTCAATTTCAATTTAAAATAAATCAAATTCGGGAATTCCCAATCTGGCCGAGGACCGCGGGCGAAAAAAAGAAGAAACCCAAGGGCTCTTTAGAAAGAAAACCCGTGAAGGGGTATCAGCCATCCTGGGCCGTTCATCTCGCCGGCATTGCCGCGGCGTGGAGCTCGCCGGCGTTGCATGTACGGGCGCTACAATGCCTTATTTTCAAAAAGGGAGGCACCAGAGTGAAGAGGAGGTGATGGCGAATCCATCTCGGGGCAAAACACGGCCGGTGGTAGGCCCGAAGGGCACCCGCCATGGCCGGCCGTGGAAGAGCTCGCCGGAGCTCACGTAAAACGGCCCTAGAGACCACAAATTACAGAAATGGAGGTGCAAGGAGAGGGAGGGAAGCACGGGGAAGCTCACCGAGCGGCAAATTGCAGACGGGGGAGGCTCAGAGGCGAAGGCGACGCGGAGGAGCGGACGGCGGTGGTTTTGCTGTCACTGTACGCGCGCGCGAGGGGGAAATCCAGAGCGAGAAGTGGGAGGGAGTAGCGACGGGCGTGGCTCACCTATATAGGGGCTGGGGAGCGGGGGAGGACGCTCCCATGACCTGGAGCGTGGGCACGGGTGGAAAAATGGCAGTTGCAATGGCGGTTGCCTTGACCGAGAGAACCAGAGGAAGCGGCTGGAGATAGAGGAGAGCACCGACATGCGGGCCCGGCGTGTCAGCGGCTCAAGGGGGAAACGGCGCGGCAGCGGCAGGGCGGCTGGGCTGGGCTGCGGTCCAAGAGAAAGAGCGCGGGGGAGCGAGTGGGCCAAGGGGAAAATGGGCTAGCAGGCCGAAATGGAGGGAGGGAACTTGAATAAGAATTTCCTTTTTATTTCCTAACTGATTTTCCAAATACATTTTCAATTGATTTTCAAATCCTTTCAACTATTTAACAAAAACCACTCATCACAATAAAATACAGCAGCATGAGTGCATCAAGAAGTATGATTAATTTTAATTTCACAAAATTTATTATTCCCTAAATTTGAATGCACAAACAAATGCATATTTAAATCAAATTTATCTATTTTTAAATAATACCAAAAATTAGGGTGTCACAATTCTACCCCCCTTAAGAGAATCTCGTCCTCGAGATTGGAAGATGCTTACTCAAAAAGCTGCGGATAAGACTTTCTCAGATCTTCTTCTCTTTCCCAAGTAGACTCATCTTCTGAATAACGATTCCATTGTACTCTGCACATCTTTATAGTGCGGCTCCTGGTAACTCTTTCTGCAGTTTCAAGAATCTTTACCGGATACTCCTCATACGTGAGATCTTCTTTAACAGTAAGCTCCTCTAAGGGAATCTGCTCCTTTGGTACCCGCAAACACTTTTTCAACTGAGAAACATGGAACACATCATGCACACCTGATAAACTTTCTGGCAATTCCAATTGATAAGCCACTTCTCCACGTTTCTCCAGAATCTTGAAAGGTCCCACATATCTCGGTGCTAACTTGCCCTTCATATTGAATCTTCTCACATTTCTCATTGGTGACACTTTCAAATACACATAGTCACCTTCTTTGAAACTCAACTCTCTCCTTCGGATATCAGCATAGCTTTTCTGTCTAGACTGTGCTACTCTTAAATTATCCCTAATCATCCTCACTTGTTCCTTTGCATTGCATAGGACATCAGGCCCAAACACTTGGGTTTCACCTGTCTGATTCCAGAATAGAGGTGTTCTACACTTTCGTCCATATAAAGCTTCGAATGGCGCCATTTTGAGACTTTTCTGGTGACTGTTGTTATATGAAAACTCAGCATATGATAAACTCTTATCTCAACTAATACCATACTGTAAAGCACAAGCCCTCAACATATCTTCCAAGATTTGATTTGTCCTTTCGATCTATCCATCGGTTTGGGGATGGTATGTCGAACTTAAATATAACTTGGTTCCCAAAGCACTGTGTACCTTACGCCAAAAATGTGATGTAAACTGAGTTCCTCGGTCAGATACGATCTTCTTTGGGACCCCATGTAGACATACTATTCTCTCCATATACAACTCCGCTAGCTTTGCACCACTATAAGTGGTTTTGACTGGCAAGAAGTGGGCTACTTTAGTAAGTCGATCCACTATTACCCAGATCAAATCATATCCTTGTTGAGTGCGGGGCAATCCAGTAATGAAGTCCATACCAACTTCTTCCCATTTCCACTCTGGTATTTTCATTGGTTGCAGCAATCCTGCAGGTCTTTGGTGTTCAGCTTTCACCCTTTGACAAGTATCACATATGGCCACATACTCAGCCACATCCCTTTTTAAACCATACCACCAATACTTCTCTTTGAGGTCCAAGTACATCTTGGTGCTTCCAGGGTGTATAGAATAAGCAGAATCATGTGCCTCTCGCAGAATCATATCACGGATAGCTTTCACTTCAGGTACACATATTCTTTTTCCAAACCATAGAGTACCATTCTCATCCAACCGGAAACCTGGTGCCTTTCCAACCACTACATGCTCAGCAATCTCCATTAATTTCTCATCCTCCAACTGACCTTTACGTATCTCTTGCTCCAATGTAGGTTCTATAGCCAATTCTACTACATTATTGACAAAACCCAAGTTGAGATGTTCTATTTCAGCTCGCAACTCTGCTGGTATAAATGTCAACTGAAGTCCGTTGGCATAGCTCTTCCGGCTAAGTGCATCGGCAACAACATTTGCCTTTCTAGGATGGTAATGCACTTCCAGATCATAATCTTTAATCAATTCCAGCCAACGACGTTGCCTTAAGTTCAACTCGGACTGAGTAAAAATGTATTTTAAACTCTTGTGGTCAGTATAGATGTCACACTTATGTCCGATCAAATAATGCCTCCAGATTTTCAGAGCATGGACAACTGCGGCTAATTCCAAGTCATGGGTTGGGTAATTCAGTTCATGCTTTCTCAACTGCCTGGATGCGTAGGCCACAACCTTTTCTTCTTGCATAAGCACACATCCAAGGCCTAGGCGAGATGCATCACAATAAATAGAGAAACTCTTACTTAAATCAGGTAGGGTCAACACTGGGGATGTCGTCAACCTTCTCTTAAGCTCCTCAAAGTTAGCCTGACATTTGTCTGACCATATAAATTTGGCATTCTTCTCTAGTAGGGCTGTCATAGGCTTAGCTAGCTTAGAGAACCCTTCAATAAATCTCCTATAGTACCCAGCCAAACCCCAAAAGCTACGGATTTCACTAACATTGGCTGGGGCTTTCCAATTTAACACATCCTGCACTTTACTGGGATCTACGGCTATTCCACCATTAGAGACCACATGTCCTAGAAAAGATACTTCTTTCAGCCAGAACTCACATTTGCTCCTTTTTGCATACAACTTATGTTCCCTGAGTTTTTGTAAAACTAGTCTTAAGTGTTCAGCATGTTCCTCTTCGTTTTTGGAGAATATTAGGATATCATCTATGAATACCACTACAAACTTATCCAAGTACTCCATGAATACTTTGTTCATCAGATACATAAAGTATGCAGGTGCATTTGTTAGTCCAAAAGACATCACTGTGTACTCATAAAGGCCATATCTGGTAGTAAATGCTGTCTTAGGTATGTCAGATGCACGAATTTTTAGTTGATGATATCCAGAACGGAGGTCAATTTTTGAGAACACACAAGCACCTTTCAGTTGATCAAATAAATCATCAATTCTAGGGAGTGGGTACTTGTTCTTGATTGTGACTTCATTAAGAGACCTATAATCAACACACATTCTTCGTGTGCCATCTTTCTTATCAACAAATATAACAGGTGCTCCCCAAGGTGAAGAACTAGGACGAATAAAACCTTTCTCTTGCAATTCCTTAATTTGTTTCTTTAGTTCTTCTAATTCATCTACCCCCATTCTATATGGTCTCTTAGCTACGGGTGCAGTTCTAGGCAAAAGCTCAATAAGGAATTCGATGTCGCAATCAGGTGGCATACCTGGCAATTCATCGAGGAACACATCAGGGAATTCGTCCACCACCTGGTTCTCCTAGTTAGCAACATCGCTCAGCTGATTGACGGTGGCGGTAGGTTGAGCTTGCACTTCCACTTCTACACAAATTCTATCACCACTTGGAGATGTCACAACAACGGATTTCTCCTGACATTGTATCACTGCCCTATGCTGCTTCATCCAATCCATTCCTAGGATGAGGTCAATCCCAGCGGTTCTCAGAACAATTGGATTTACTTTAAAAGCTACCCCCCTTAGGAATATACTAGTAGAAGGGCTCCAATAATTTGCTGGCATGCTACCCTCCGGTGAATTTACTAGCATGGGATCCTTCATGACACACAGGGGTATACTATGCATTCTAACAAAAGCTTGGGATATGAAAGAATGCGAGGCACCAGAATCAAAAAGTACTATAGCAGAGATGGAGTTGATGCTAAACGTACCCAGCATAACCTCAGGCGCCTCCTGAGCTGATTCTGACGACACATGATTCACCTTGCCGGTGAACGGAGGTCGAGCGTTGGGTCTCTGGTTGTTCTGCTCGTTCTGCGGGGCCTGCCGGTTCTGTTTCTTTGGGCAATGGTACGAATAGTGTCCCACCTCTCCACAGTTGTAACAGGCATTAGGGTTGCCTGGGGTGCCACTCTTGGTTGGAGCATTGTTGGGCACTCCCTGACGTGGCGCCTGATTGGTAGCTTGCTGTTGCTGGGGACGCTGCTGGCCCTGGTTACCAAACTGCGGTGGGTACTGGGGACGCTGCTGGTTTTGGTTCCTCTGGGGATACTGGCCTTTGTTCGATTAGTTGGGTGGCCCTTGGTTCCTCTACGAAAAACCTTGCTGCGGGAAAGCTCGCGGGCGAGTGTTGCTGCCCGGCGCCTGTCCCTGGAGCTTCCTCTTCTTGAGGTCCATTTCTTTACGCTTGTTATCGATCACAATAGCATGATCCACCAATTCTTGGAAACTGGCATACTTGTTGGACATCAGTTGCAGTTGGAGTCCATCATACAGCCCTTTTTGAAAACGGCGCTGTTTGTCAGAATCCTTGGCCACTTCAGCCAGGGCATATCACGACAGTTGTGCAAACTTGTCGCGGTATTCCGCCACAGACATGGACCCTTGCTTGAGAGCCCGGAACTCCTCTTGCTTCAGTTCAATAAGTCCATCAGGGATGTGATATGACCTAAAATTCTCCGTGAACTCTTTCCACGTGATCTCTGGAGCATTCTTTGGACGTCCATACTGGAATGACTCCCACCAATCCTGAGCAGCTCCTTGGAGTTGACCTGAGGCGTACAAGACTTTCTCCAAGTCGTTGCACTGTGCAATATTTAGCTGCTTTTCCACAGCTCTCAGCCAGTCATCCGCCTCCATAGGTTCAGAGGCATGTGTGAACATAGGTGGGCATCCTTTCAGAAACTCACCACGTTTGTCATGGATCTGCATAGGTGGGGGTGTTCCTGCTGGTTGCTCACCAAGACGGTCCATCACTGTCTGCATGAGCTGCGCTTGCATGGCCATCAACTGCTCAATTGTCACCGGCGGTGGCGGAGGTGGATCCACTAAAGCTCCGTGTCCACGGCCACGTCCACGGCCTCTTCCACGTCCTCCTCTGGCGGCCATCTGCTTCCAAGCAAATGTGCAAACTTTTAGAGATCTCCCAAAAATTTACAAATTATTTACAAAAGGTAAATAACAGAACTGAAAATTTCTGGACGGGTGTCTATAACAGCAGATCAAAAACTGAAGTGTAACTCGATTTTCAGAAATCCAAAATAAGCGTGGCATACATCGTTGGAAAGCTTAAAGAGTCTGCTACAACTTTTGTATAGAACTTTTTCACTGATACAGACGGCAACATCATCAAAAACTGAGCTAAACAATTTCTGTTCTAGGTTACAGACTGCACAGACTTGCCAGGTTGTAGCAGGCATATCTCTCAAACCAAAATTGATAATGAGGTGATTCCAGTGGGAAATGAGAGGTAATCAAGTCTAGTTCTTTCCACAAAAATTTCATAATTTTTGGACGTAGAGATTTAGAGATATGAGACAAACATTGCAGACTGCTCTGAAAAACAGCACAGCAGTGATGCAGAAATTTAAACCCCAACTAAGTTAAACAAACACTAACTTAAGGTTTTGATAAAAAGAATATGTGGACAAGCCCACACTGTTCCAGCAATCACACAAACTCCAAATCATCCAAGTTCAACAACACAACCAACGAGACAACGAAAGGTTCACAAAACATACACAAACTTGACACGACTCTCGATCTAAAACGCATTCATTATGGTGGGGCTGCAAGTATCTAAAGTGCGCGATCCACCATGGTGAACACCCTGGCCTTCTTCTTGTAAATGGTAGGTTATCCTAACTGAACGGCCATCTCATCTATCTGATTCTGAAGGCGTTTTTCAGATTTTTGCGCCGCACGAAGCTCTTCCCTGAGTGCTTCGTTGGCCTCCTGCATGGCGCTGAGGTGCCTCACTATGGTGTCCAAGGTGGGATCAGAAGCTGGAGGAGCCAACACCGCCCATGTCTTCTCCTTCGGGTCATAGCGTGGAAGATACCGGTAGCGATCATTCTGCATGTCCTCAAAACGCCGACCATGGTAATGCAGGTACGCCGCCTGCGCAGCATCTTCCATGCTGTCGTAGGCACTGGCACGCCTGGCTCGGTGGCTATGGGTAGTCACAACATCTTGAGATTGGTCGGTGTTGTTCCAGGCGGTGATGATCACATTGGTCTTCTAGTATGCCGCCTCCACTGGATGCGTGTGCTCTGCACAGTAGTACTTCACTGAGGCAGCAAACTCTGGATAGTACTTGGCTAGCATAGTGGTAAGGAGGTGGTGGTAATGGGCATCTTTAGGAGCTTCCTTAAAATTGTTCCTGGTGGTCCATCCTATCTCTTCTGGCTCCTCTGAAGCAGTTGGGGAGGACACTGGTGTTGGTGCAGAAGCGGCCTGAGAAGCTGGTGGAGGTGTAGCAGCGGGGACTGGCGCATCCACATGGGGGATGGGTGCAGCCACGGGGGTCAAAGCAGGTCCATCAGATGCAGCCGCTGAAAATGACTCCTCTTCCATGGGTTCCTCCTCTTCCTCGTCGGAGATGTGGACGACCTCTGGCTCCACTGGTGGTACTACTGGTGGTGCTGGTGGAGCAGGTGCTGCTGGAATGAACTAGGCAACGTAGGTAGCGTCACTGAGGCGAGGCATCTATAGTTTTGATATAAAATATTATTAGAGTCAATATTTTATGCAATAGAATAAGAAATAGAGCATAAAATTTTAATAAAATATCAAGATGGAGATAGTAGCAAGTAAATACATAAAGTCAAACTCCTAGAAACGACCATTTCTATCTAGGTTTGCGTCCTACAGTCGACACGGCTCTGATACCAATTTGTCACACTCCAATTAAAGGACAATATAGAGTGCATACATCTTATGTGCGCCCTAGGAGTAGTCGCACACATAAGCCGACAAATTAACAGAAGTATCATCACTGTGTACATACATAACGTTATTACATCACGTAGTTCTTACATAACAAGCGAAAAAGTAAATAGCAACTCTCAGGCGTAGCGTCTGATCCACAGAGAAGGACGACTGGTTAACCTAAACCTAGAAATCTTCCGGGAAGTCCTCGTAGAAACTGTCATCTGTTACCCATCTGGGATTTTTATCCAAAAACAAAATAGCAACAAGTGTGAGTACACTTGTACTCCGCAAGTATAGTATGAGGATTCATGAGGCTCAAAAAGGATAGACATGGTTGACTGCAGTTAGCACTTTTAGTAGATCCACATTTCATTATTAATCATTATTAAGTTATGCTCAATCTCGTCATCATCATCACAGTTCATCCAAGTATCAAGTAACCATTTATTCTGTGAGTTTTCCGGGCCGCTCGTGACCGTGAGCACGACTGTTATAACAGATTTAACACTCTGCAGAGGTTGTGCATCTTTACCTGTGAGTCATGTTACCCATATGCCCGGGGCCCGTCGACTCCCTAACACTTCCAAGGTGAGCAGGCAGGGTACACTATGAAGCCTTCCATAGGCCTCTTCTAACAAGTTAGGGCCACGAGGTTTCCTCAACAGGCAGATATAGAGAACCCCCCTTTCGATGACACAATTCCCGCAGGCTATACACATCTGAATAGAGGTAGTTCTATACCCAACGTGGCAAGCCCCTCTGGCGCCCTTTCGGGTAACCTCTAACAAGTTAGAAAAGATCCTACTACTGAGCTAAAGTCAGAGCCATTTAACTCCCACGGTTGCACTGTAAGTCCCAGCTTTTGCCCTACAGATAAGTCCTTATGGAGAATTTAGGGCAACATGATCAACATCATTTGCACCATCACCCTATAGTGCCAGCATTATCATCATGTTTATCCATTGATTTCATTAGTCATAGTGTAGATCATGTTTAATTAGAGCACTAGCATTCTACCCATATGCAAATAATCCCCATAGGAATCAAGGTACAGGTCATCAATTTGCTAGGAAGTCCTTATAGTCGAGCAATATTAGACACATGCATAATGAGTATGTTATATAATGAATAGGACAACAAGGTAGTCCCATACTATACTTGCCTTGGTTCACGAACTGCTGCTGGTCCTGCTGCTCCTCGTACACGTCCGGATTCCCGATGTACTCCTCACCGTCTGAACTCGAACGACACGAAGTACAACACGCAATTCGAAGCAGACATACAAGCAAAACATAACTACGATTAGAACAGTACACCAACAATAAATAAATCTGAATAAAATGTTTACCAAAATCATCTACGTCTCGCTACGATCACAACGATGCGAAAAGCACGAAAAACAGAGCTACAACGCAACAGTTACACGCTAAACAAGGTTCCAAAACTAGCTATTAAACTAGACTTAATCGAGAAACTCAAAAGCTTCTAACAGGTCTATCAGTGGCACTAATGCGTAGATTACGAAATTACGAAACTAACGCAAGTTGAACGGGTCGAATCGGAGCTAAAACGACGATTTTTAAGCGTTTTACTGCAGTGGCAATTCTGTAAATAGATGGAATTCAATTTCGATTTAAAATAAATCAAATTCGGGAATTCCCAATCTGGCCGAGGACCGCGAGCGAAAAAAAGAAGAAACCCGAGGGCTCTTTAGAAAGAAAACCCACGAAGGGGTATCAGCCATCCTGGGCCGTTCATCTCGCGATGTGTGGTAGAGATTAGGTGGGGGGAAGTCAAGGGCGCGGGCCGCCGGAGTTGGGGTGGAGACGGTGGCGCCGCCATTGCCGCGGCGTGGAGCTCGCCGGCGTTGCATGTACGGGCGCTACAGTGCCTTATTTTCAAAAAGGGAGGCACCGGAGTGAAGAGGAGGTGATGGCGAATCCATCCCGGGGCAAAACACGGCCGGTGGTAGGCCCGAGGGGCACCCGCCATGGACGGCCGTGGAAGAGCTCGCCGGAGCTCACATAAAACAGCCCTAGAGACCACAAATTACAGAAATGGAGGTGCAAGGAGAGGGAGGGAAGCACGGGGAAGCTCACCGAGCGGCAAATTGCAGACGGGGGAGGCTCGGAGGCGAAGGCGACGCGGAGGAGCGGACGACGGCGGTTTTGCTATCACTGTACGCGCGCGCGAGGGGGAAATCCAGAGCGAGAAGTGGGAGGGAGTAGCGACGGGCGCGACTCACCTATATAGGGGCTGGGGAGCGGGGGAGGATGCTCCCACGACCTGGAGCATGGGCGCGGGTGGAAAAATGGCGGTTGCAATGGCGGTTGCCTTGACCGAGAGAACCGGAGGAAGCGGCTGGAGATAGAGGAGAGCGCCGACATGCGGGCCCGGCGTGTCAGCGGCTCAAGGGAGAAACGACACGGCAACGGCAGGCCGGCTAGGCTAGGCTACGGCCCAAGAGAAAGAGCGTGGGGGAGCAAGCGGGCCAAGGGGAAAACGGGCTAGCAGGCCGAAATGGAGGGAGGGAGGGAACTTGAATAAGAATTTCCTTTTTATTTCCTAACTGATTTTCCAAATACATTTTCAATTGATTTTCAAATCCTTTCAACTATTTAACAAAAACCACTCATCACAATAAAATACAGCAGCATGAGTGCATCAAGGAGTTGCTAACCTTATGATTAATTTTAATTTCACAAAATTTATTATTCCCTAAATTTGAATGCACAAACAAATGCATATTTAAATCAAATTTATCTATTTTTAAATAATACCAAAAATTAGGGTGTCACAATCATCCACTTTTTGATAGTACCCAAACAAGTTTGGGTCCTCTTAAGTTAGGAGCAACATACTTTGGCATTACCTTAGTATGGATAGCGGGATATTTTGCAATAGCAACCAATGGGGTACCATTACCATCCTTTCTAAGCACAATATTATCATCAATTAAAATAAGCTTAGAATTATTACTTAAGGGACATGAATTGGCCATGTGTTCCCTTTTCTGGCATGAGTAGCACTTTCTCTTTAGTTGAGCCTTCTCTTCTTTGCTCATGTAGTGCTTCTATTTGCCTTGCTTCTTCTTGTTTGCTTGAGCCTTCTTCTCAAGCTTGTTTGGACAACCCGAAGCTAGGTGTCCCAATTCATCACAACTATGGCACTTGATGTGAGCAACTTCCTTCATCTTCTCTTCTTTGCTCTTGCTCACTTCTTTACGTCTTGATTCATCCTTGGACGCATTGCTCTTTCTCTTGCCTTTCCACCCCTTCTAGTTTTCTTTTTCTTCATTATCAAGTTACCACCATCTTCATGGTTGATCTTGATTTGATCTTGGGGCTTCTCTTCTTTCTTAACTTGTGGTTTTGGTTGAGGCTTCACTTGATGCTTCACTAATTACTTGGTTG
Organism: Saccharum hybrid cultivar R570; assembly: GCA_038087645.1. Lineage (NCBI taxonomy): Eukaryota > Viridiplantae > Streptophyta > Magnoliopsida > Poales > Poaceae > Saccharum > Saccharum hybrid cultivar. Next base: position 1,318,873 of record JAQSUU010000704.1, on the reverse strand, counting down.
GGTGCATAGAGGTGAGATGACCCCATGTGCGACACTTGAAGCACTTAACATGCTTTAGCCTCTCTTCTTCTTTCTTCAACTTAAGCTTTTCTTCATTGGGTCACTTGAAGCACACGAAATGAGAGAGCTTCTCTTGTTCTTACTTCATCTCTCTTTCATATCTTATCTTGCCCCGTCTCTTGTCTTTAATTTTGCTCTTGTTGAATCCAATGCCACTCTTGTCACCATAATTTCTTTGACTCTTCAACATATGCTCAAAGGTGAATTTAGAGTTGTAGCACCTCTCTAACTTGTTGCTCAAATTCTTCACATGTTCATTAAGCTCATTGTTCTCCTTCAAAAGGTTAGTCTCACAATACATAGAAGTAGAACAAGCATCTAAATGTGTAGAATATGGCATATCTAATAAATCATCACAAGAGGTAGATACATTCTTCTTACCTACATCACAAGGGTTAGCAACATCATGTGATTGATCATTTGACCCATCTGAGCTCTCACTTGTTTTAACTTTCTCATTGGAAAGCTCTTTAGTGAGAAAAGCATGGTCTTGTACCAAGTTATCATGAGCAACACTAAGTTCCTCATGAGCCAATTTTAGTTTCTCATGTGAACAAGTAATAACATAAAGTAGATGCTTTTGTTGTTCACATGTGTTCTTTAAAAATGAGTTTTCATTTTTCAATTTCTTTGTTTTTGTCATCTCATTTTCTAAAGCTTTGATCATGCAACCATATCTATCTAGAAGCTCCTCATATGAATCAAGATCAATCACATTTACATTAGATACCTTAGTATCACCTTGTGACATGAAGCAATATGATGTAGTTGGAGAGCTTGTAGAGACCACTCTCACATCCATCATTATCACCATCACTTGACCTGGTGGAGCAATCTTCCACAATCACCAAATTGTGGTCATGCTCAACACACTCATATGTCTCCTTAGGCTCATCATCATCATCATCATCATTGGAGACCATCCCATATTTCTTATTGAGATAACTCCAAATCTCATGGGCGGTCTTCATGTTAATGATCTTTCCAAACATGCAATCATCCAAAGATCTATACGTGATGTTAGTAGCTTGGATGTCGAGATCTAAGCATTTCTCTTGTGCTTGAGTTAGATTCTCTTCTTCCAACACATGAGGAAAGCCTACATCTACCATCCACCATATTTGAGGGCAAATAAACTTAAAATTGCATATTATCCAATTTTTCCACCGTGCAAAGTGTGTGCCATCAAAATGTGTGGACAATCAATATCTAGCCCATAAGTCACCATCCTCTCGAGTTAGTGAAGACCACAAATGAGAGACCTCAGCTCTGATACCACTTGTAGAGTTGAGATAGTGGACTAGAGGGGGTGAATAGCCCTTTCTAAAAATAATCGTGCCGACTAACCGAAACAAATGCGGAATTAACACTATCGATCTAGCCAAGACTAAACCCCTCTATCTAAGTTCTCTAGCACCTTAGAAAAGATCCTAATTAGGCAACAAGGTGTCGGGCTAGCTAGAGCTCACCTAAACAATTCTAAAAAGTAAGGTCACACAAACCTATGCCACTAGTACTTCAAGCACGGCGGAGCTCCTACACAACTAGTATGCAAAAGCACAAAGCCTAAGCTCACTAGCAATGCTCAATAACAAGGTAACTAATACCAAATTAGAGAGCACAAATTACTTGGCTACACAAACTAAGCAATGTAACTAACAAGGCTACTCAAGCCAATTAGTCACGCAAGAGAGCTATTTCTATGCTACACAAGTAAGAAGGTAACTAGCAAGCTACACAAGCTAACTAATTACAAGAGCAACAACACAAGCACTATATATATAAAAGTAAATACAAGCTTGTGTTGGAGAATTGCAAACCAACGGGATAAACAAGGTTGACATGGTGATTTTTATCTCGAGGTTCACTTGGTTGCCACCAAGCTAGTCCCCATTGAGACAAGCTCCAAGGTTGCCACCTCTTGCTAGTGGTGACCCGCAAGTCACACTCTCCCACGTGGAGTGCTTACCACAAGCTCTAGCACTTGATACAGCCAGGCCACTTGTCGCCCTTCGTGTCTCGTTCTACTAGAGTTGCTCTTCGCGGCTACCGGGGGGTGAGCACAACACCCCTCACAATCACTTCTTCGAAGCACCGCACAATCTTCTTTACGTGCTTCGACGGAGACCACCACTAAACTGTCTAGGAGGTGGCAACCTTCAAAAGTAACAAGCACCACTGGCTTGCAACTCGATCACCTAGTGCCACTCGATGCAATCTCGCAATGCAATCGCATTAGAATCACTCACTCGCAATCGGATGCAACCACTATATGCAAAAGTGAGTTAGAGGCTCTCCTAGCACTCCCCAAGCATGTACACTAAGTCCCAAGGGTGGTAAGCATGTGCCAAGGCCGGCTACACACTCCATTTATAGCCCCAAGGGCAAAAATAGCTGCTACCCCCTTCATCCTAATTTCTACGCACTGACCGGACTCGCTGACCGGGCTCACCCTAGAGTCCAATCTAGAGTCTAGTCCAGAGTCCGGTCACTCTTCGAACTCCACGTGTACTAGCCGTCTGAAGTTACCATTGGGCGCCAACGACACCCAACGTGCGCAAACAAACTTTGCGTCCGGTTGATCAACTGGACTCACCATCGCCCAGTGTCTGGTCGTGAAAAGAGAGGCACCAGAGAGGTTTTTCATCGACCGGATGCGTCCGATCAACACTGACCGGACTCGCTGTAGTGTCCGGTCACTCTCCCTCAGCATTTTTAGGCCCGAAACAATGGCACGGTGGTGTCTGGTCGTGCCCAAGAGCCAGCGTCCGATCGCAGCCCCAAATCAGTCCTCACACGGACACTGACTGGACTCTATGACCGGACTCATAGGTGCTGACCGGACTTTGCACCTGCGTGTTCGGTCCAGTGTCTGCTCATTAAGTGATCATCACTAAAATGACCATATCTCTTAGCTCTGAACTCTAATTTCCATGATCTTAGACTTTTTGGAAAGCTTATTCAGAGAGGTACACAACCCACTACAATAATTGATCCAAAGCATAAAGGATTAATACAGAATTCCAAACCAAGTGCCATCACTCCTCTTTTTCAACTCAAGTTTCTCCTAAACTTCTCCGACTTCTTCTCCTTTGTAAATGTGCCAACACCACCAAGTGTACACCATCATGTGCAAGGGTGTTAGTATTTTCACAACCATTTTTCAAAGGATTAGTCACTCATTTTACCATGCCACTCGACCCTAGCAACAACGCAAAGTTAGATCGCTCAAGTGGAACTAGATGACCGATATACAAACAAGTTTGCCTCTCTTGATAGTATGGCCATCTATCCTAAATCCGGTCATAAACTTCTCTACACACCTATGACTGGTGAAATGAAATGCCCCTACAATTATACCTTTGCCTTGCACATTCCATTTCATCTCTTTGATTTTGATGCAACACTTGCACCAACCTTGATCAACAAATGATATGATCCACTTCATATCATCACATGACTATATTGGTTCATCAATCTAGACCTCACTTACTTTTCACTGTTGCCTTGGTCCATCAGCACCAAGTCATCGACTTGCCCTTCACTCTTGCAACCGGTCCGTCAAGCCAAGCCCTGTCTTGACCTTCTCCACCTTAGTGACATGACTCCTTGTCATGTCTCATATGCAATGAGCTCCTTCATCACATGTGTGAGCCTTGTAACATATCTAAGCCATTTCCACCTCCATGGCATGTGTTGCTCACACACATGTATCTGTGGACTAATCACCTGTGTATTTCACATTTAAACACATTAGTCCACCTAGGTTGTCATTTAATTACAAAACCAAACTAGGGACCTTTCACTCGTGCAGCCACCCACCCTATTGGTCTTGAATGTTGAGGAGGTGGCCTTGCTCTAGTGCCATCAACGACGAGCCAAGTAGAGCTCCTACTCCACCTGCTTGTTCTTGTTATGTGGCAATGGTGGTGTGATAAGAGACGAAGGGGGACAAGGCTCATGCATGTCAAGGAGCGAGTGGGGAGGCCATGGAGGACAAGGCATGTGCCCCGCCCTCAATTTGCTCACGCCGAGGTTGTCAACATTGGAGGGTCTAGATCCTAGTGTCAATCTATGTAGCTCCAACGTCGATCTGAGGGCCACCCTTGTGCTATGTTGCCGAGAAGGTCGTGCGCTATCCAAATCAATGCGGTGGCAGTTGATCCTAGCGTCGCCCGTCCTCTTGCGATGTTGGATGAGTGAGAGAGAAAACGAGTTAGAGTTATCAGAGAAGAAGAGAACAAGGACAAGGGAGGGGCGCTCTTGTTATAGCTGGTTAATTAGCTGACAATTTTTTGCTAGGCTAATGCCTCTTTTAATTTATAGGAAAAATAGAGAAAATAATATTAAAAAATAGAGAAAACATAGGATTGGAAGCCCTATAGGAATTACTATCGTTCATACCATTGGTTCAAAGCATAGGAATAGAAAATTTTCCTTTGCTTGCTATTTTGGAGGAAAAAATGTTGAAACCCTCTTGATAAAATTCCTAAGTTTTTCCTATGGCCTATTCAAACAATCATTACTTTAAAATTTATATGTTTTCCCATTTTCTATTTTACAACTGTATTCCTGTGATTTTTTTTATGTTTTTACTTTCCCGTGTTCATAAAAGTCTTACATTTTTTATTAGTCTAGTTCATCCTAGCAGACCTTACTAGACGATCGGTAAACTTTTTCAAGACGGTGAGGGAATGTAGTTAAGGGCATGTTTGGTTAGAGGTGTTAAAGTTTAACAAACACTGTAGCACTTTCGTTTTATTTGATAAAAAGTTTTCAATTTTGGACTAATTAGGCTTAATAGATTCGTCTCATAAATTACTCCTAATCTGTGCCGACATACATGTAATTAGTCTACATTTAGTATTTCATGCATTTGTCGCAACGTTGATGTGATGGGAGTTAAACTGAATGATTAAGAAACCAAACCGAGCCTAAAACTCTCGGTCAAGAATCACGTAGGGTTGTTGAGGTTGGTGAGGGAAAGAGACTTTGGAAGTTGAGAAAAGGTTGTATCATTGAAGGCAGGAGTAGCCGAGTAGGTAGTTGCTCGCCTGGTGAGGCAACCATGTCGTCATGTGGTCATGTGGACATGCTCCACGGTACTGTATGTCTGTTAGGCCAAGAGTCATTGTCACAACAACGTTCTTTTCTCTTTATTTTTATTTATATAGTGTCAATGGCATCATTTGTTCGTTTAGTTGAAATTTAACTTATGGTGATACTTATGCTGATTTATTAATGTTCGTTCGCTAAAAAATATTGCTGAAGTAGTTAAAATAAAAAATACTGCCGAAGTAGTTATTGTTTACTTTAGAAATCATTCTTTTGCCACCACGACAACTTTTATATAGTGTATGTACTATTTTATTTATTTATTATTTGTGTGTACAGGCCATGTGTGTTCGATGATTGTAATTCACTTTGATCCAAGCATAACAAAAACACGTTTCTCACCTACAAATAATAATAATAATAATAATAATAATAATAATAATAATAATAATAATAATAATAATAATAATAATCATAATCACCACCTAATGCGAGAGTCTGTTTGATACAAGGGCTAATTGCTAACTAACTAAAAATTAGATAAAATTAATTGTTAGCCAACTAGCTATCCAATGCTAATATAAAGTAATTTTTAGTCTAACTACTAATTAGCCCTAGCTTATGAAATAGATCCTAAGCCTAATGAAGTTGGTCAATAGCAACCACCTCTCTCTTGCACTTGTTATTAGCACACACTGATTCGCTTCTTCCACTCTAGTTTGTTGTAGAGCTTCATCACTAATAGGGTTACCTATCCTGCGCCAAGTCAAATGTCGCCGACCTATTACCCTCTCGCCTTTCGGTTTGAGATGACTGAACCTTCAATCAAAGGTTTAAGAAAGCCACGGCGAGGAATATTCCATACTTATTTTGATGTCACTTATGTATAGGCTGCCTTTGACCTAATTTTAAGGTCACTTTGGCTTTATCTTAAATTAAACTTCTTTAAATTTTGACTAAGCTTTTAGGTAAAAATATTAACATATGTAATACGAAACAAATGAACTGCAAAAACATATTTTTATGGTGGGTCCAAAGAAACTAATTTGATATTTTAGATATTTGTATGTTTCTCTACAAACTTAGAATATTTGACTTACAAAGAAAAAATGAACTATAACTTAGATCGGAGGGCATCCTTGATATAATGAAATCTACTCTATATTTATTGTTTAATTTATCCTATTGCAAAACGTGTTTTTTTGTGATTACACAATATAGCATAGACACTCACAATACATGCACATTCATCCATATGAACACACGCACGCAAACCCTACCCTATAAGCATCTTCAAAGATCGGGCTAACAAATCCTCGAGATTAACGAAATCACCACCTCTAGACCGGGCCGACAAATCCTCGAGATTGATGAAATCACCACGGGCGTCTCGCTATTGATAGGAATGTTGCCTACCACTAAAAGCATAAATGTCGTTTAAATCCTAGAAAATTCGCTCCTACAGGGAGTCGAACCTAGGACCTGATGTGCTAATGAGGCTCTTGTAACCACTAGGCTACATGACCTTTTGCCAAAAACATTTTAGCTTACTATCCAAAATATGGAAATATACTAAACCCATTGAATTTCCATAAAGTAACTCCCTTCTCAAACGCCCTATTCGTGTCTTCTCAAATGTATTGTATACCAGAAGTGTATTAATTAATCTAATTTATAACAAACTAGAAGATACTCTGCACGTTGCTGCGGAGATTGCAAAAATTAAAAATGAAATTAAGTAGAGATAACATGGATAGCTTGTATTAAGAGGTTAAAAGTTAATGGCATGGCATGTCTATTAGTGAAAGTTCATGTGAATAGTTAGTAGAACATGATGTAGAATCTTGTTAGCTTAAATGTACTACTAAAAAGGATGCTAACAATAAATTCAAACAGAGAGGCAGAACACACGTCGTCAAAGTTCAAATATCCACATATAGCTTTCGAGGTGGTTAGTAGTTTAGATCTGAACTCTTTTGGTGGGCGCCTTGAATGCACTAATATTGAATCTTGTTTGGGCTTCATTTTGCGAGCAATAAAGAAAGGGAAACCTATTCTGTAAAAAGTTCAAATATTCTTTCCAAGCTATTAACTTACATGAAACCAATTAAACCCAAAATTTTAAGCTCTTGAAGAAGGTTAGACAATTCATTTTGTACTTAGCACTCTCCTTAGACATGATATATCTTAATTAAGTTGTGTCAAATATTGATTCAAAGTCAATCATATGGCTTTGATATAATATTGAATTGCATGTACTACCTCTGTTAAAAAAATTGCATTTAGTTTTGTCTTAAGTCAAATTATTTTAGATATCAAATTTACAGAGAAAAGTATGAACATTTATGACAACAGATATGTATGCTGTTAAAATATGTTCCATCACTAATCTAATAACACTTATTTGGTAAAATAAATATAAATATTTTTTTTATAAACTTGGTCAAGGTTAAGATAGTTTGACATAGGATAAAATTAAAATGCCAAAATTTTAGGAGTCAATTAGTAACGAATAATTTAATCCAAAAGCCAATAATTGAAGTGGTAGACAAGACAATTCACTTGTACTTCAACAAAACCTGAGCAAAATTTTTGTGTGACCCGATGTATTAATTTTAACTATTTCATATTGAAATTTAGTGGATAGCCCATTAGCTAGGCATGAGCTCGGCTTAAAAACAGGCCTGATGGGTCTAGTGGGTGCTACTAGGCTCGAATTTTTGAACCAAAATGAACCAGGCTTTTTGTCTGACCAGGCACGCAAAATGCTTAGATTAACTTCGATAGAGGGGAGTAGAATCCAGTTTTTCTATTTCTGTTGTGAGAAACTAGCATGTGCATTTTCAACGAAAAACTACTAGTACAAAAAATGATGAACATAGACCTGAATAGAAGAAAAGAGAAGAATAGCAAGTGACTGGGATTCGGGAGCACCACAAGTGCACAACAATAGTCAGTTGGCAAGGTTTTGCAGGCTGTCACTAGCAGGCACAGCGTGTGAGAAATCGATGCTTCGATCTGGAAAGAGAGAGTTGAGGTATCTATTTTGGCATCACAGAAGGCGATGCTTGCTTCAGAAACACCATCATCGATGCTTCTACGATCCCCGGTGCTTGGTAAATAAACAATCTTTTTCAATGCCGCACTTGCATGTGCATGTGGAGAAAGAGCATGCATGTGTCAGAGTCCAAGGCTCTTGTTGGCATGTGCGACCAAACTTTTCTGCCAAAGATTTAGGCTAAAAAATTTATCATGAATTTGGCAAGCTAAATATGAGAAATTAACAAGTTTCAGCTAAGCAATTAACAACCAAATCATGGCTTGCCTATCTTCGGCTTGTCATATTTTAGAAGCAAACCAAATAGGTCCGTTGTGAACTAAAATAGAATCGAGGCATCCGTAAAACCTGCTAGTGACAGCTTTTCAAGCATTGAACACTGTGGGTGCTCCAAGCTTTTTCATATTTGGTCCAAAAATCAATGGTGTACTAGCAAGCATGTGGATTTTAACTTGGTGGTATGGTTCTAGGCTCGAAACTAACACCTTGTTCGTTTCGCTGGTTTATTGTGGCTGAAAGTATTGTTCGCTGGTTTGTTGTGAGAGAAAAACACTGCTGGATGGCTGCTGATTCTGCTGATAAGCTCAAGCGAACAGGGTGTAAGTTATTCTTTTCCTAGTGAACGACAATCATATACTCCTAATTCTATCATGTGTATATTTGTGTTGTCTCATACACAATGCATATAGTGTCTGTTAACTTTGAGCTGATGTATTAAATACACATACAATAGGTTATCTTTTAAGTTGTCTTGTAGTAACTCATAATTTCTTAACTATAATTATATCCGTGTGATGCCATAGAAACAAAACATGACACCATTATAATTCTGTTGTCTATATATAGTGCTCACATTTTTTTAGATCTATTGTAGGATTTAACAATATTGTCCTTCAGTGGTAGGTGATGTGTGTAACGACAATGAGACGTTTATGGTGACTTCGTCAATCTAAAAATCTTTCGGCTTAGTCTCGGATTATGAAGATACCAATAGAGGTAGGTATTTGTGCGTGTGTTTATAGAAGTGACTGTATATTGTGTGATTCAAAAAAAACATATCCATCAAGGTTTAACTTTTGACTTGACATGAGTGTTCATATTTTTCTGGTTTCATTTATGGATTTAGAAGCATTGTGCTATTCTTTGGTAGGACATTTTCCTATCATCATTGAGGTGTCTACAGTGACTTTATCAACCTCGAAGTCTGTCTAGTCTATTTTTCAAAGGTGTTTATAGAAGTAAACATGCGCATGTAGTTATTGATGTTTTTCTTTGTAATGTGTAACTAAAAAAATGAAATCAACCCTGGTTATTATAATAAACAAAAGGTAAGATTATCGAAGAGAATGGTAAGACAAGGTTTGGATAACGCCATTTCTCCGAAGAGTGAAATAAAATAACATATCCTAATGTGTAAGCCAAGGTGCCCAATTGACTTATGAGGCCGAGCTGAGCTGTCATGTTTGGTCGATCCCAGACCTGCGCATAGGAATTTTGAGCCTCCTTCAACTATAAAGGGAAAAAGGAGGAATATTATGCGTATGATGCCGTCCTCTAAAATTCTAAATTAATAAGTATACACAGGAGTACTCTACTCCTATATAAAATCGTAACGCAGGAAATTTGGAAAACCATCGTGCAAGTGCAAAGTCTGGGCAGGTCCCATCAACAAAATTGGGCGTGCATGGCCGAAAAGATCGGGTCCCCTTTCACCATCCAGAGTAGGTGGCAGCCTGCCTGACAGGGTAGCCCACTAGTCGCGCGGGGGTCGGTGAAGCAGATCCGCGCGGTACCTCCATTCCCGTGGGGCCCAGAGCACACTGGCTGACCACACCAACGGAAGTCGGAAAGCCGTCCCCCTACCATGACGGGGACACCGCGTGACATGACCACGGACCACCGCGCCCGTCGCCGTCGGCATCGACCGCCCGGCCGTGGCTGCTCGCTCCACCAACCGCCACCACCAGCCCCCGCGAAGGCGAGTCACCCACTCGAGTGGTTTAGCCGCTGCTAGATAATGGAAGCCGGCCGGCTGGCCTGGGAGTGGGAGAAGCATCGGCAGTCGGAGTGAGCGGTGGCCGACGGCCGTTGCCTTCCCCACAAGACACGCTTTCGGCTTTCCGCGCGTTGTCTCACGGACGGGCGGTGGAGACAGCAGTGATTAGTGATGGCCTGGTTTAGATTTCTAAATTCACCCCCAAATTTTATTATGAAAAAAGAAGATTCATCATCACATCATAATGCCGGCACATGCATGAAGTACTAAATGTAGATAAAATTAAAAATTAATTGCACATTTTTATTGTACTTTGCGATACGAACATTTTGAACCTAATTAATCAAATTTTAAACAATTATTACCAATAAAAACAAAATGCTACAGTAATTTAGCACAGTAATTTAGGGCACCGAATGGGCGATCTAAACATGGCCGATGATCGTGTTCACTGGCCAGCAATTATGAGTTGCCAAGGTAGTGGAGTGCGTGTTGGAGCAACACCGGCGCTTTGGTACTCCTATATGGTTTTGGACCAGAAAGCTTCGGCACCAATATATATATTACTTCTGACGCATTCTCGCATATTGAATACTACTTTGTACTCAATGCTTGCCATTCTAATTTAGTTGTGTGCACGTAATTGATTTTGTGCTTCCAACAGTGTTGTTTGTGGCTGAATTTTTATGTATTTTCTTCTGATTTTTGGCTGCAGGAGATGTGGCGTCACAGTCTTGCGTGCTAGTGTATAATTACTATGAATGTTGTCATTGCTTTTTAGGCCGCGTTCACTTGGCATTGCATACCCAAAATATTTTCTCTTCCACCTATCACATCAAATCTTTAAACGCATGCATAAAGCATTAAATGTAGGTAAAAAAATAACTAATTACATAGTTTGTCTGTAAAGTTCGAGACAAATCTTTTGAGTCTAATTAATCCATGGTTAGACAAATTTTACCAAATAACAACGAAAAGTGCTACAGTAACTTTTCACCCAAATTTTCTCAATTAAACACAGCCTTATGCGATTGCATGGTGATGATGTTCGCGCTTTTTATGCCATGTGGGGTGGCGCGTGGAGGACCCTGCGCTGTCTGGACAGCAGCCCAGCTACAGCAAATGCGCAGCACCGGTGACGAAGCTTCGATGGCGGCGCACTAAACAGCAGCGGCAGCAGCTCTGGCTGCTCCGACCATTGATTTGTTCAGTATCTAATCGAGTACGTAGCTGGCTAGTTTTTTTTATTTGTTCTGTGTTTGCCTCTCGAGCTCGTTTGTATGCTTCTCCATGTTAATTTCTATGCTTCGTGTGTCATGGATGTTGTTAGTTGGAGGTATTTTAGATGGAGCTTTCTATGCATGACTGCATGACGCAGTCCACGGCGGCAGCGCTGATGCAAATCGGTGGTCTAGGACGTCCTCCACAGGTCTGCTTTCGATTTTTTATGCTTCTTGAGCGACAGTTTTTATGCCATGAATTTCTATATTTTGATTCGATTTAGTTACAGCCTTGCAGGAAGTTGGGGTTACGCTAAATGAAGAGCTAGCAATGCAAGCGAGCATGATTTAATATGTCTTTTTGTGCCCGTCAACATGTTTAATGTTGGGAGATGATTTTTTATGTTATTTCTTAATACCTTCTTTGCGTTCTGAAATGGATTTTTATGCTTATCATCGATATAATGTGAATGCAATTGAAATCTTAATTTTTGAATGCATAAAAATTGGAATCTTATTTTTTTGATACATATAAATTTTTTGCATGCATAGAAATTATGCCACTAGTTCTAGAAATTATACCTTGCAGACGGATCTCGTGATGTTCTCATTCACATATTATTTGTTGGATTTTGTGCTAAATTTTAAATATAGGCTAGAGTGAAAGAGAGGGTCACAGAACCGTTTGGAATGTCTCTTTAACTTTGATGGATTGTTCTATGCATTGTTTAGGGTTTGGGTTCTATGCAATGTTCCTTTGTTAATTAAACGCGCCAAAGTGAGAATCATGGTTTGGGCTGGGGCTTTCACGGTTTTAGATAAAATATTCTCTCCAAGTTGTGAATTAGATTGTTTGCAGGGATTCCGGCCACTGGTTCTAGAAATTTATTTTTTGCATTCCTTTGGTTACTATGCTTGCATGCATAAATTTTTAGGGACAGTGAAACTGTGTTCTGAGACCTGATTAGAATTTTATAAATTCTTGTGTCCATTGGATGCCACCATCGTCTTCCTAGAGCAGCGTGGCAATCATATGTTTACTAGTCCGGTTTATAAAACATCAGTAGTTGGCCCACCAGGTAGGGGAGTGTCACGCACTCTCGATCATTGAGAAGGAAGTGATGGCTCCCTACACTAACATCAGATTTGCTCTTGGCGCGGCCCTCGATAGCCGCATCCGCTTTTGAAGCCTCGAGTTCATTGACATCAATAGGCTAGCTCCCGTAGACGGTCTTCTCCCTAGCCAAGCCTTGCGCTTCGAAGATTCAGATTTCATGGCTGATCGCCTGGGTCGGCTGTGACTGAGCAAAGAGAATGCGGTCCTACCGCACATCTTGATGCCTGATCATGAACCGATCCAAGCTGGTCCCACAATCGTCGACTCCAATGCGCTAGCATGCCGAGTTGATGCCTATATCGGGACGAACCCTAAGTTAGAGTTGAGCCAACGCGTGTTTTACGTGTTGGCCAATGCTTTTGCCCAACATTCTGAGGCGGGCCCCTGCCGCCAGAGGCCAAATTCTAGAACCGCAGCACTCCACTACCCTCCGAGCAAGAGCTGGCCAGGCACAATGGCCGAACAACGACGTCAAATTCCCCTGGGCTCGTGGGGATGATGGAACCAGACATAGAGTCCCTCTACGACCTCTTGCTAGCGACCCTTGAGAGCATGGACACCGAGTCCGATTTTGAGGGGAGCTGCCCTTCCGCTGAGGGAGTGCAACATGTTGCACCCATCCAAGGACAGAGTAGGGCCGGTAAAGGATGACACCTATCCTATAATAGAACCATCCAAATTATAAGAGTACAAGTACAAAAACAAGCGCCGAAATGCCCAATTTTTGAACTTGAGCCCATATAATTCCGGTAGTCAATGGAAATTATGAGGGATTTCAAACTAACTCGATTAAAACCAAAATCACATCATTCAACATAACACATCACACGTTACATTTCACAAGTAGTTCAGAAGAAGCTTACAACACATCGGAGTCACAATTATTACAAACCAGATTCTGAAAGTAGCGGAAGCATAAGTTACACACACTTAATTCAAATACGACTGCCAATCTTACAGCTCACATTTCTACGAAAGCATTAAGGAAAGTATACTACTAGATGATCACGCCCAAGAAATCTAGTCCTTGTCACCCGCCGGGTGGAGGCAGTGCTTGCAGAAGCCCTGGTAAAGCATGTTATCTGCAATAGGAGGGAATAAGTCCTGACTACGAGAGTGTACTCAGCTATACTTACCCGTCGAAATGGAAATAAAGGACACCAAGGATTATGCAAGGCTTTTTTTAAGTGGAGCTGGCTAACATTTTATTTGTAGAAAAGCATAAATAGTAGTACCCATTTTTAGCCTGTGCTAACAGTGATTTTTAGCATTAACCTATCATCTATCTTAGCACCTGTGCTAAACAATTACTTGATTATTAAGCAAACATTATTAACCATAACAGGTATAAATTGAGGCAACATTTAAATCATCATCCAATTAACCATCCGTTCAATTAATTGAATCTACATTGCCGCTGCTCAAGTCAAGTGCTCACTAACCAGGAGCGACGGCAATTTGAATCGAATTCCTATCCAGCTGGACGGGTATTTCTAACACAAACTGCGTAGACCCCGCGCTAGGGTCGTACAAGTCTCCTTTGGTATAATTCAGGAATCACGGGTTTGACTGATGCTGCATCCCTAAGGGTAACACTCTGCCAGGTGATAGGAACTCTAACCCCCTAGTCTTACGCCAATGTTCCCAAGCACATCCTTACTTCTCTAGAATACGCACTTGACTCTTCAATTCCCGGCCTGAACTGTATTACTCGGTTTCGCGGTCGGAACGACTTATCCGGCCAATTAATTGTTAGACTGCATTCAATATGACTCAAGGATTTATAGTGAATCGGTCCTTAAATGACTCAGACAGGCATAGCTTCGCACCCAAGACGTGAAGTGTCTTGCGGCTGCAATATCGAACTCCCGCCTAGTCTCAATTTATTTTTTAAGCATGATTCTTTTTCACGATAGCAAATATAGCCAATCATGACCCACTTCATTCTAAAGCTTACGGATGACAGGAAATCATCCGACTTCTACCGCACTAAGCAGGGCTAAACAATAACACGTGCCTAAACTTTAAATGGGATTCAAGTTCGATATCTAGACAAGGATAGATATAATACAACAAGTGTTTTCACTCAACTCCTACAACTTAATACAATAAACAAGTAAAAGTACTCAAACGATATGTATACAAATGTTGGGTTAGCATGCACTAGGGCTTGCCTTTAAGAAAAGATGAGGGACGGTGATCAGGGCACTCGGACAGCTCTTCTTCGGAAACTCCTTCACCGGTTGGCACCTCGGGCTCCTCCGGCTGCTCCTCCTCCTCCTGATGTGCTCTCTCAAACTCCAGAAGCGTCACTTCCTCCGGCACACATATTGCATGGATGCACAAGATAAATTTTATGGATGCATAAGAATGAATGCATATGCTCGGTGAATGCGTATGCAGACTGCAGTAACAACTTGATGCTCTATTCAAATCACTTTAACAATACATGCATATCTCTTCTCTGGTAGAGAAGTATTTACCAAGTCTACACAATCTAATGTATAATTGCTCTTCCTTAGTTAGGGGCCTAGCACCTAAACAACCAATAAGAGCAACATTACTTAAGCTCTCACAAACACATACACATTTCAGCAAAACTAGAATTTAGATAGCAACTCAGTTTTTTTTACCATAACTGGAGATCTAAAAATCCCAATTATATGACACAAGACAATCTAGAAAGCTCATGAAATGCTCTACAAATCATTTTTAGACATCCAGACCTGATTCCCAAGTTTATCCAGTCGAATTCTTAAAGTTCCATAAATCTGTCCTCTCTAAACAGAGAGCAGCCATTTGTGGGCAATAACTTTAAACTGCTAGAACTCCTAAACTACTAGGCTAAATGCTACCAAATTTTGATACAAGCTAGCTTAACAAGTTTACTATAACTTTGGTATTCATAAGATTCCTATCAAACACTATTATTACAACTTAATTCAAAGAATGCTATAAACTGTCCAGAATACCAATAATTGCTAAAATTAATTGTTTACTTATGTGTCAAACAAACTTTTTGACCAAACTAGGTGCATCACTAGTTCACACACATCACAAGATCACCTAAAAGTAAAGTATGCAACCCCAACTCATTTATTTAAACCCATTTCTTAATTTAATTAGTTATTAAGATGGGAAAATAAACACAGATGCAAACTACATAGTATATTCTATAAAAATTACAGTAGATACTACATGGTACTAGGAGGCTACTGTAAAAAATTGAGCCGAAGTTACCAATAGCAAATCCTTGCACAAAATTATCAAGCCAGCAGAGCTGATTCTAACATAGTTAAGAAATCCTATTGAAAAGTGTCAAACCACAGAAACAATACTTTTCCTAGCAAACCTAAAATACCAGGACACTCTCCACAAAATTTCATGATTATTGGACATATAGAAAAATTATAAAAATTCATTCAAGTACCACCAATTATAAAATGATAAATGCATAACTTGAAAAACTACTTAAGCACTGACCGTCAAATTTTTACCCGAGCTAACATATACCAAGAACAACACACTCACCAAATTTCATAATTTTTGGAGCACTAGAACTCAAGTTATAAAATTAACAATTTTGAATCTATTTTAAAACACATTTCAAGTTTCTATTTAATTTTCCTAGTTTTTGTACATAAAGTGTACATATTATATTTTTCCTAAATACTACACTTTATACTGAGGCTAACAAAATTTGAACAACAATTTTTGGAGAAGCCAAACCCTAGATATGAAATTCACAAATCAGGCTTCAAACTGTGTTTTGAATCATTTGAATCTAAAGAATGACTCACTGACGTGCGGGCCCCGTTGGACAGGCGACCCCACGGGTCAGAGAGAGAAAATAGGGGAGAGAGAGCCGCCGAACTCTGGTGAGCTCTAGCTCAACGGCGATGGCTTGTCTGACGAAGGGAAGGGTACAATCGTGTTCCTCTCAACCTCCCGCATCGGCTGACCCCCAAACCGTGAACTCTACCAAGCCCTAGCTATGACGGCCATGGCGGCGGCGGTTCGGCGGTGGCACACGGCGGTGCACCGGTGAACCCCGACAGCTATACGGCCATCTACGATGTGCATCGGCTCCTTGGAGCCATGGCGGACCTAGCTGTGCTACTACTATGGACTAGGGTGGAGTGGAGAAGTGTGGCCACGTGCGAGCACCGGCAGCGGCCATGGCACGACAGTGTGTGGTCATGTTCTGGCGTGACCGAACCAGCGCTCTAGGTAATGTTTTCATGAGAGCATCGAGATGTGATGGGGAAGATGAGATGAGGATTAGATGAGAGGGAGAAGCGTTGTGCAGCACTGGCCATGGAGGACCGTGAGGGCGGCGGTGCTCCGGTGAAATCCGAGGGGATGGAGCCAGCAATGGCGCTTACCTGAGCTCGGCTGCTCCAACAGAGTGGTAGATGAGGTAGATAGTGAGCTAGCGAAGCTATGGACGTGGTGGATTGGTTTCTACGGTAGCAGCGCGCGTGTGCGAGCTCGGCGGAGTTCTTGGCCAGCAATGGCGAGGAGGGCGGAGCGCTGGAGGCGGAATGCGCACGACTGAGGAATCCAAGGGCGCTGCTAGCGGTTTTGGTGATAGGAGGCGATGTGGTGGCGTCCAAGTGCAACCGGTGAGGGCGGTGATGACGTTTGGATGACGGTTGTCCGTGGTGGCCAGAGAATGGTCGACTCTGAAGCTCTGAATCACGTGAAAGAAGACGACTGACGGCCGGACTTTGCTCGATCAAAACTCCAAATCTGTGTAGTGATTTGATCAACCAAATGCACTATGTGATAGAGCTACGTGAGCTCTACAAATTTGTAAATAAGAGCTTGAGCTAGATTAGCATGGATTTCAAACTATAGCTTAGAAAAGTGGGGTAGATGAAACTGAAACTCGATTTCATGACATAGAAATTTTCAGGGTTGGGAACAGCAGTGGATTTCTGTCTTGTGGGGCATTTTTGGGCATATTGTGCACATTTTCATGAGTTGGCACCTTTACTACTTTTGTTCTCTATAAAATTCTCTACAATTTTGTTTAAGGTTGCTCTTCCATGCATTAACTCTAGGTTGGACTTTTTGAACAGTCAAATAAAAGTACTCTAGAGGTCAACACATAGTCAACATCACTTAGAAGGACAATTTGGTCATTTTGGTTAACATGAACATTGTTCCACTAATTATCCTAAGTATAGTTAAGGTGTATTAGGACATAATTGACCACTCTACATATTGGTTACACAAATTCTAATTGTCACATATGTTGAAATAAGCAAAACAAGCAAGTTACTTCATTTGTTTCAAAACCATGTTTCACATGTTTCATGACTTTGTTGCAAAGCTTAAGCTTGTCATGTTACACCAGCAGGTTTGACATGTTTCAAGGTATGGAAAACACATGTTGCACCAACCACATTTCATAAGCAAGGAATTATAAAACAAGCATACATGGCTATGTTGCACACCCATGTTTCATTTCAAACAAATGCATAAATGAGAGGAATGATGCTCATGCTTATGAAATGCAAGTGCAAATGTGGAAGCCAAACACCTAAGGTGTTACATATCTAATTGCCCACACCCCTAGGGAATAGGCCGAGTACGACCAGGGGCACCTGGAATGAGCCAGGGCACGGGAAGCTGATTAGGCCCACACACACCACAACGACGGATGCCCCAGCCCGCAACACCTCAATGCTAAGGGTGCACGGGCACGGGCACACAGTGTGTATGATCAAATCCAACAAGGTAAGAGGGAAATGCCAGTCTTCCCTCGAGCTAGCTAGAATGTCACGATAGCCACCATGATCATGTGGACGGCCCCTGAGCCCTCGACCGATGAGGAAAGGCGCGTACATCAGGAACTGTGAGACTTGCTGGAAACCACAGTGATACAGCAGGATCAAAGTTCTATAGGGAGGTGACATCCTGAGGCCAGCCTCATACATATCTCCTCGGCATGTGGCGCCCCCCGAAGGACACCACGCACCAAGCATGCTCCGAACAGACGATGGCGGTGCGTCACATAGGAGGGAACCCTCCCCAGTGAGCAGCTGCTACATCGGAAACCACAATGCCCATCCAACTCAAGGCATCAGGTGCCCTAGGCTAGACTGGGTGGTCAAAGATCAATTACATTATGGTGACAGCGACCCGGACAACCATAGCTAGCATCCCAGGGTGCAGGACGCTTGACGTAGCCCAAGCCTAGACACCTGCGCCCCGTAGGCATTCGCAAAAAGAATCTGATAGACGCCATTCCCAGTGCGCTTCCACTCGCCACCAAACTTCATCAAGTACTCCGAGGACTCCAACCCTGCCATGTGGTTAGAAGACTTTTGCCTCGCCTATCAAGTAGGTGATGTGGATGACGACCTCTTCATCATCCAATACTTGTCGCTCTACCTTGCGGAAAGTGCTCGAGCATGGCTCGAGCATCTCCCTACGAACAGCATCCACTCATGGGCAGACTTAAAGCGCATCTTCATAGGGAAATTTCAGGGCATGTACGTGCATCTTGGAAATTTCTGGGACCTCAAAGCCTACAAACAAAAGTGGGAGAAACTTTACGTGAGTACATCCGTTGCTTTTCCAAGTAGTGCAATGAGCTTCCTGATGTCGTGGATGCGGATGTGATCGAAGTGTTCATCTCTGGCATGACCAATGAAGTGCTCGTTCATGAGCTCGGACGCTGCAAACTGCGAATGATGCAGGGGTTGCTCAACCTCGCAACAAGCCACGCCTCCAGCGAGGAGGCCGTCCATGTAATCTTCTGCAAACATAAGGGCAAGGCTCAAGCCGAAACCGTGAATGAGGCTAGGCACCGCAATTGATGAATAAAGGGCAAGAAGGACAGCTAGAGGCACCATGATAGTGAGTTTATCGTGGTCACCGAGAAGATCCACAAGCAGAAAACCGACAGGCTCAACCATGTCAGTTTCGACAAGATATTCAAGATGTCGTGCCGCAACCACGGCTATCCGGTTAAGCACACCCTTGAGGAGTGCAACCTTATCAAGCGCTACTTCAGCGTTGACTACAAGATGACCAGCACGGACACGCCATCTGGGCCCACTGATAATGAAGAGAAGGGGGAAGTGTATCCCAACCCGAGAGGGTTCCTCATGATCTTCGGCGGACCAATGACGTACGAGTCCAAATGCTAGCAGAAGCTCATGACTAGGGAGGTCAATGCGGCTGCCCTAGGAGAAGCTATCCGGCCTTCCTGAAATGGTCAGAAACTGTGATCACTTTCGATCAAAAGGATCCCGCTGACCACATCCCGCAACCAGGATGCTTCCCCCTCATTGTGGACCTGATCATTGGCAAGACCCACCTGTCTCAAGTTCTCATGGATGGTGGAAGCATTCTTAACCTTCTCTACACTAAGACCTATGATGGCATGGGGCTTTCATGGGCAGCCATACGACCATCTAGGGCCCCATTCCATAGAGTCATACCTAGGCTCCAAGCCATCCCCCTTGGGAAAGTTGACCTACCCGTGATGTTCGGGGGTCGAACCAACTTCCGCACGGAGATGCTCACCTTCGACATAGCAGACTTCCCTAGCACCTTCCACATCATACTGGGTTGGCCATGCTATGCCAAGTTCATGGCCATCTACAACTACACCTACCTAAAGCTCAAGATGTCTGGCCCACACAGGGTCATCACTATAGGTGGTGACCTTCAACAGGCCCACCTCTACGAATGGGAGAACTACAACATCATGACAATTGTGAGCCAGCCCTCGAGGGCCAATCCTGAACATGATTTCCCTGCATGGTAGGAGAGCATGTAAAGGATGCAATCTGTGACCTTGGCCACGGCCGCAGCAAGGCAGGTGGCGACACGGCTCAAGGACAAGGCGATCGAAGAGCGCTAGAGGGTCCGCAACATGGCGCATTCCATGACATAGTGAGCCTTGTGTCTTAGGCCCCGCCATGTCCGGCACCGCGAGCGATGAGCACTGCGAGCGATGAAAGCCATGACTAGTGGCACGGACGCTAAACATTCATGTCAAGGCTTCTCTCAGCCCACTACAAATTTCATACATAACCATCAATGAATCTCTTCTAAGCCCAGAGATCGTGACACGCCTTAATAAGCGCATGTCAAGGCAACGCTCTAACGACGCGCACACACCCAATAAACCTATGTTAATCGGCGCATGCCTGACGACACGGTTCACTCATGGGGGCTACACTGCAGCATACCACGCATCAATGCCCACCAGGAAGATCATCACAATTTGAAGAAAAAGGAGACAACTCAAGGCACGCTATCGCTGGGCCTGACCTACAACACCATGGTCACAAAAATGGAGTTGCACCAAGCCAAACTACCTGGGTTGATCCCTAAGAAAGTCGCGACAATGGCATTCAAATGAACAGATCAACAACAGACGCATGAAAGAAAAAGGAGCATGAAACACCACCTGAAGAATCTTATTCATCAAAGGATCCTAGGTACAACCTAAGGCCCCTACCCACCGCTGTGGAGGATGTCCTCCATGTTCACAATGGCCACAATGGTGGCAACAACGGTGGCAAAGCGGCCAACCATCTCTACTTGCTCCGCCTGGCTGGCATGGTCCGGGAACCCAGATGGTACCCGACAAAAATCCTAGCCGGTGCAGAGCTGTAGGGCGACGAGCGCAACACTGGTTCCTTGACGGATTCTGGCCACAACCGCGCGTTCACGGTCCTCCATCAAAAGAATCTCCCGGAGGCGAGCTTCCTCCGTCTTATGGTGAGAGGCCGCCAACTGCTCCTCCAACACTAGCAACGAGGGGACGTGAACATCAGAAGGAAATCAAGAATGACAAACAACGAGTGAGACAACAAGACACAGAAGCATACTTACCAATGACACGGGCCTAGGCATCAGCGGGTGCCGCCTACGTGGCAGCTGTCTCCCTCTCCGATGCCTCGAGGGCCACATGGATGGCCTCAAGACAGCGCTCTAGCCGGCTCACCTCACGAGTGGTGTCGAACTAGCACTAGCGGGCCTCATCTTCCCCATGGATGAGCTCGCAACTCACGTCGATCCTCCAAAGATGATGACAATGAGCTCGACCCCTCAGAAAGTGGGGTCACAGCACGACCAGCACTGGCGGCCCCTGTGGGCGTGACGTGGGAGGCAACCCTGCAAAACACGCACAATCAACATAGGTTGAACCCTCGAACTCGTGCATTGTCCGAATGCCCTTACCCTTGATCACTAGGCAAGGACGGATGGGCGGCAATGCCCCGCCGGCACCTGATGACTCCTCTAATGGCCGCTTGCCATGACTCATCCTCGTCGGCAAGAACAGGGAAGTGATGGAGTAGGCAACTCAGGGCAAATGCCTCCTTGCCATATGGCTCCAAGAGTATTTGTAGCTGCTAAGGATACTCAAGGCACACGCACACCCACTCACATTTGCTAATCACCTAGAAAACCTCATAGCATATGTGAAGCGATCAGAGGGAAAGCAGAATGATGGTTGCCCACAAATCAAGTAAGGCACACACATCCCCATTGTCTCCACACCATTTCAATTTGCGCACCCATGTTACGCGGTGCACGACTGTTCATGATCAGGCACTGTGGGGGATATACCCTCGGATATCCTCATGGCTATACATGGGCTGCACCATCCGAGGTGGCCTAGCCCACAAGATCAAGGCGTGCACCGCAAGGCTACAAGGTGTACTAGACATTGTAATAGTACCAAATCGGATACTTTACTTGTAACCCTCCTCCTCCAGAGTATATAAGGAGAGAAAGGGGTCCCCTAGAGGATAGGTCATACATCTCATAAAACCCCACAGAGAAATCAATCTCATCCTCAATCAATACAAAATAATGGGACACAGGACATAGGTATTATGTTCTCACGGTGGTCGAACCTGAATAAATCTTGTGTCTTGTGTCCTGTTACCATTCGGTTCGTGTCTTGCGCACCGGTTTACTGACAAATCTACCATCATGGGCATACCCCTCGATGGACTGCCGACCATATTTCATCAACAATGGCGCGCCAGGTAGAGGGTGTGCGTACAGACTCCCATGCGAGCCAAATTGGATTCTCTACTAAAAACCGGGTGAATCGTTCTTTGTTGTTGATTGGATCAGTCTGTTCTTCGAATATCTAATACATATTGATTTTTCTGCATGTAACGATATCTCCCTTGTTCACGATCTACTTCGCTAACATCACCCTGGAGCTCACTAGGATTAATATCGAGAATTAACTCGACAACGACGGACTCGATGGCCTCTTGCCCCGACCACGACCATGGCCTCTTGCCTCGACCACCTGCCACGTCGCAATAATAATCGCCGCAAGGAAAGGCGCTACGACAACTGCGATGCCATCATCATGACGGATCGGAAAGCTCGAGGGCTAGACAATTTCATCACCACCAACCAGACAACGTCTCGACTAAAGCTAAGTACACTTCCAATATTTATATTTAATACAATTTTCACTATGACGTTTCTCCACAATATCCTCGTCATGTTTTCGCTACGACGTTTCTCCACAACATCCTCATCATGTTTTAGCTACAATGTTTCTCCACAACATCCTCATCATGATTATTCTTCAAATAACGTTTGTCCATGTAAACCATCTTAAAGATGACATACATCTATGCTTAACGCAAATCCTTGACCAGTCACATTGACGCTCGATGTCTCTAGAGACAGCCCTATCTCTGGATTCTCCCCACACGTGCATGAGCGTCTGCCCTTTGCATTACGGGTGGTCGGTAGCGGCTCCTTAGTGACGCCATCCACACGCACACGGGCTCCACGCTTAGCTTAACGCAGGCAAGCTAGGGCTGGAAACTTAGCTACATACTAACTGACCGGGCGGTTTATACTATGTGTAAACACAAACATCACATCAACACTAATGTTTGCAAAGCACTGGTTGCTTTATCACATCATGCTCATTTGCAACTGACTGCTAAGAGTCATATACTATTTCATCATTACTGATTCTCTCTGGAGTTCATATATTCCTACATCACGTACTACCGCTCTACATATTTATATTGCAGGATCTTCACCGAGCTCTCGTCGCTCCTCGTCAGGCTCGTCGTCAAGCTCTCACCGCTCGACCATGTCTCCGGCCACGCTGGGGACTCCTCGCCGAGCTTTCGTCGCTCCTCGCTAGGCTCGTCGCCGAGCTCTCTGTTGATATTTGTTAATGCACACAGAAAAGGATCCACAAGCGCACAGATATCGGTGAGCATTTCACCTGGGAGATATTTCTAGAGTATCGTATTTGTTTATCCGCAAGGAGAAAGCGTGCGATGACTAACCTAAATCTATAATTAACCCCTGGGCCGCACTACAAGGTAGCGAAGATATAAGCGATTAGAGAAGACTACGATGATAGTCTGGTTTCAACCTATGGTAAGCTATGAAACTATTGGTCTATGGGGACATACCGATGGAAAAGGGACACCACAGAGGATCCTTCTGACGGGATGTGGGATACAAAGGAAACAACGGGAGTGTCACATCTCGCGCTACTACCACGGATCCGGCCAGATAGGGGATATCTATGAGTATCTCTAGCCCAAGCACCTCGCTTACACTACAGATGATTACCCTACCCTCTACCACGGAAGAGAATAAAGTAAACTTGTAAACCATAGAACAATAATAACAACGTACTTACTTAGTATTGGAAGTTGAATTACCGAAGAATCATAGAACCAAGCCTCGGGTTAGGAGACTTGATCCCGCAGGTACAAGCCGGAGAGGAGACACCGACATGCTAGCTTACTCCAACTTATCCCTCCACTCTAACTCTCTCAATCTAGAAGAAGAACTCTAATCTCACATGAAGACTACAAAAGTAATCTCTCTTATATGTGCCCTAAGAGAGAGATCCATTCAAGGGACCCCTCCTACTGATCCTCATAGGAAATAATGAATTAGGGTTTCAAGGGATGCCTCCTAGGAAGCACCACAGCCCTCTAGGAAGCACCACAGCCCTCGGATCAAACCGACCTTGATCTATGATTATTATTGATCCTCAAAGGCGGTGGAGGCATGATCCAGGAGGTGGAGCCTGATTGGATACCTAGGTGGGGTGCCCACCCCTACCCTTGTGGCGCCCACCCGGCTTTTGGGCCTGTTTTGCCTCTGGTTTGTTTCTAGAGTCTTCTCATATTTTTCAGATTATAGAAAAGTTATGCGTGGCCCTGTTGTCTCTATATAAACCTAATATATGGGCCTTCCTTGGTTCTTTTCAGCTGACCCCTACAGAAACAGACATTCACTAAGTGGTAATTATTGTCATGCTATGTTTCGGTTAAAAAATGATACTTATCTACCGTCAACAAACTCTCCCAAGCTTACCCTTTGCTCGTCCCTGAGCAAATACAAACTCAGTGATGGATCAAGAGTTGCTACAATGCTTTCATGCCTCAAAAGTACTCATGCATTCAAACAAGAACTCTCCTCTGGATTAGAACGAACTATCCTGACTTCAAACTTACCCATATTACCTTTTGCCATGGGGCTTGTAGCCATCACTTGGGTCTTGAGCAGTTGAAAGATAAAACGGTCAAGTCAAGCGCTATGTCTCAAGCTCTTTGATTAACCATTATTCTAGAGTTTTGCAGGGTTTTTAAATAAAACTCTGCGATTCCTGTGTATGACCCATTCACGTCTCTCCTTTATGGTATTTCTGGATCCTCACCAAGTCATTTATGGTGTATGCCTTCTCTCTTCTCTCAAAATATGTGATATTTTTGGCATAAGACATAGTAACATTATACCTTCTCTCTCACCCTACTTCTAATAGGTCTATCTGGAGCTCATAGGTGGGAGACAAGAAATTCATACATGCAAACATTTATTATATAATCAGACACATGGATCTAGAGGGACAAGTTCGGCCATACAGTCAAATCAAGATGTGCATGTGTGATCCTAAATATGGGCTGAGTGGATATGTATATGATGGTGGATGTAAGTGGAAATAAAGGGGTAGAGGAAAAATGGTGAATATCTATTTCTACTTTTGCTCCTTGAAAGAAATTTATACCTCTCTTAAACTTTGAAGAACTTGCTGAGAACTTGGATTGCTAAAAAAATCTTTCATAATTAGGACCCTTGTCCTTTTATTCTCTCTTTATTTTTCTTTCTCACTTTTTTTTCTCTCTTTTTTTTATTTTTTTAAAAGAACTGAATATGATGGAATAATTCCCAAGTATCTTTTTTGAAAACATAGATAAAGATAGCAACAGAAATATTGGAGCTTATAATAAAAGGGGCTAGAAATGGATGAAGGGTTCTGTTCACTCCCAGTATAGGAGCATAACAACTTATTGGGTTGTGTCTAATAGAAAATATTTAAATGCATACC
The DNA here is from genome assembly GCA_038087645.1 of Saccharum hybrid cultivar R570. NCBI lineage: Eukaryota > Viridiplantae > Streptophyta > Magnoliopsida > Poales > Poaceae > Saccharum > Saccharum hybrid cultivar. The sequence continues at coordinate 1,292,995 of JAQSUU010000704.1, read as the reverse complement.
TCCAGGGTAGAAGCAGCATAAGTAGGTGGAGTGCACGTGAATCTTAATTTTAACCGCATGATTAATCCCCTAGGGTCAACACAGACTGACCACACTTAATGTTTACAAGCAGCTAAGCTAACAAGTGAAATTCTTTCCTAATCTAGTAAGCATGTATATATGGCAGTGGTAGAAATTAAACTCTCGTCATACAGGAACTCATCATGCAAGATTTTTAATTTTCAAAGATAAATTCTCCAGAACTCTAGTATCTCTAGGAGCATGATAAACAACAGCTCAAAAACCTTCCCATATCATATCCGTCAAATACCTAGACTTAGATCAAGCATTCGCTACCCACGAGTTTCAGGTTCAGAGCAAATCTTAGATCAAAACAGTTGTATCTAAAACTCAGGAGAGTTCGAGGTTGAAAACTAGGTACTTGAAAGGAATTACTGCAGAGTAACTAGTCATCATTTCCATGCAAGAGATTATTCAAAATTCTTCTTTTATTAATAACTTCTTTAAGAACAAAAACAAACAAACTAGGCACACCCTTTTTATTTTGTTTCTATTATTTTAGAATATTATTATTACTAAATAAGAAAACTCATAAAGAATAAGGTAAAACTAAAAGAAGAAAATACTTAGCTAGATACATGGGGGTGCTTTCCCCCAAGCTGGATGTTGATGTAGTCGTTCAATCTTATGAAGTAGCAGACTGGCAGCGAGGATGTTCTTCCTCCTCTAGTGGAGCATTAATTGATGTTGATGATTGTTGAGACAGTGCTCCACCAGTGGATAGAGCATCCACTTGCTTGTTGGCTCTTCTTGGTCCTTCAAATCCTGTGTAACTCAAATAGACAATAAAACTTATGGAATAGATTAAGCGTTAGTGGTTGGCCACTCAAGCCTTAATTGTCCAGAGTTTTTAAGATTGTTCTTGATTTTTTAAGCAGAGTTTCAATAGGATTTTTCTCAAATAATTTTTATAATGCTAAGAAAGTCTAACAAGATGAATGCATATTTATTTTTATTTTATGCCACCACAGTGAATATTCCTATGGGTCCTTTCATGCCACAAAATTATTTATATGGGGCTTATAATTTATGATGCAGCAAAGCAAACATATATTTATTTTATTTTCTAATGCAATGCTAATGCATAAAAGTAAACATGCAAAAAGGAGAATGATTATGCAACTACTGGAAAATAACTATGTGAAAAGGGAAACTAATGCAACGCTAAAAAAGGATAAATATGGATAACTACCGATTTTACCTTTTGGTAAGGGTTTAGTGTATTTAGGTTCCCTGAACAGGACCTCTTACCATGATCATTCTATAGGTGCACCATCTGGTCCCATAGTAGAAACCTTGATAGCTTGCACCTCTTGAGATGATGTCACCCATGTTCCTTGCTCTTCCAGCAGTTTGAAGTGAAGTACTAGTTGTGAAGACTGGCAGCATCTTTGTACATGTTCGTAGGTCCAGGATCTTCACTTGTAGGATTCTTGGGGAGTTGATAAGCTCCTCAACTATTGTGTTCAAAATAGGTCCTACTTATAGAGACAAGGCAGAGATCAAGTGCATGGGCTCTGTTGGTGGAAAAACACCAACAGAACTAAAAGTTTATTCTTCTCTAACCTTAGACATATTGAGCAAGATAAAGTTGATGTTTATGCATGTGTTTTGCTTGAACTTTACATGGGTGATAGGATCAAACAATGAGCATGAATGTAGCATTAAATCAATTGGGCAGATCAAATTTCTTAACCTTATGAAAGGATAGTCCATCTATGCATGATTTCATGATTATGACTATCAACTTCCAAAGAAAAGACGTGCAATCATTCTTAACTCATTGAGTTAAGATTATAAGATCAAGAAAGTGGTGACTGGAACAAAGATTAGAGAACTAAGCATGTTGAGTTAATTAGGTTGGGTCAAATGAAGTTGTAACTCAAACATGGTTGGTTCTCTATTTATGTGTATACCAGCATCAAGAAAAGGATTTTAATGTGATGATCACTAACCTTAGGATGTTACCTTTAATGTTGGAGCGTGCTGGCACTATAACACCTTGTGGAAGCTTTCCTTCGTTGGTCGTTCTTGTTATTTTGTTCATGCGCCAATGTCTTCTCTATTGCACTCCTTCTTTCTTACATTTAGTAATGCCATGTTTTGTTCTCTCTTTAATTTGTGCTTGGACCGTTAACTCTTCTTATTGTTTCATTCCTGCGAATCATTAGTGGACACACATACCCGAAGGAGTATACAAGTAATGATAGGGGCATTATTGTCACAAAGCTAAGGGTCAGTTTCTATGCTATAGAAGAATTTATTTGAACATACTAGCACAGAAACATTCACTATTACTTCTTTTCTAGAGGATTGATTTTATCTTATATTTGATTATCATATATAGGCATTATGAAATAACTCAAACTTATAGAAATAAAAAATAGTTAATTGAGAGATTGCAAACCAGCGTGTAGAGCGATGAGAGCATGATAGGAGGAAGGTCATGGTTGGATCATCTAAAGGAGTTGACCTTCCTTCCTCATGCATTAGCTTCTCAATCTAGTGAGGGTGCAGAAAGTTGCATGTCCTCCTCTTGTCAATCTTTCTTGATTTCCGATGATTAATAATTGACAAGAGAGTGCAACTGCAACTCAAAATCCTCCACGATGGTCTTTGTCTTCAAGTGGCATGACAGAGATTTGTTTACCTGCTTCCATGGAGTGAGTGCTTTGATTGTGGATCATGCTTTGTGGTACTCTTCTTCTTTCTCTTTGGCTATGAATGAGTTGTGTCTCCCTTGTGCAAGATTATTTTCTCTCTCTTCATCTCCAGTATGAGTTCATCTTAGGACTTTTCCATTTCAAATTTTGGAGTTTCTCTGTAGGGGTTAGTCTAACAAAATATACCATTGTCTTTACTAGCAGTTTTTAGTTCAATAACCAAACTAGACTCCATGTCTAATCAGATTAAGGAAGGTTGTTTAACCTAAGCACCATGCTTAATTTAAAAGCCAATAGAAGCATATACACTACTTCTAAACTAACACTTACTAGGGTAGACAAGGGTAGCATGAAAGCATTATAGAGATTTACTCAAACAGTGATGAAAGAGTATGATTGTTGTTTAGCAAATTGAGCATGTCTTAAAGGTAGGGACAACCATGATAATGTAGCAACATGGCAAGAAATGTATTTATGGAAGTCTATCCCCCAAGCTTGAATTTTGCAAAAAAAAATAAGATTGGATGAATGTAATTCAATGTTGCATAATAATTGGTTGGACATACCTTGCATTTGTTGTTCCTTCAATCTTTTTGCTCCAACCTGGAATGGTTAGTGACAAGAATACCCGAAGGAATATTTTCACAATTATAACTCTATGCTCATTTCATAAGGGCAGCGCAGCAGAAAGATGAATACTCATGTCATGGTCTGAACAGTGCTTGTTTTAGAACACTAAGCTTGTCCTTGGGAAACCTTCAAGATATGAATTGGTAAAGTGGTTTCCCCTCTAGCACTAGTTTATGTGTACTAATCTCAAGATTCAACACAATGAGATCTATAATGTTTTGATAAACATATGTGTCTACAGCCACCCTTTCAAAATATTTAGGAACAAGGAGCATAAGGGGGTTGAAGATCTCATGTGGGGCAATGTTAGAGAGACTAAGTGAATCAGGAGATTTCTTATATGAGTAAGGACTTGATAGGGTTTTTATAAAGTAGCTTCCTTGTTCATTAAGTCTCCATCAATTTTAACTTCCAAGGGTGATTCAACATAAATGTCCAAAATTTTTCTTGTATTGCCTCTCGAGTAGGTCTCATATAAGGACTCGCCTACACATTCAATGGAAATAGCACATAAGTTTTTAATGCTCTTTTGCCATTGATGTTGCTCTTCTCGATCCTCCTTATGGTCTTGATGAATCCTATGCTTTAGATGTCTCGGCGGATTTCTAGGATCGCTCAGGAGAAAGAGCATAGGAAGATTCATAGGGATCAAGGATGGGTTTAAAGATGGATTTAAATTTCATATCTAATGTGGGCATAGAAAAGGAGAACATAGGAGTGGATTCTAGATGGCTTTGCTCTCCTTCTATGGCATCACTTGACATGCCATCCTTGAGTCTTTATGAATGTCCTTCAAAGGGATTGGATTTGAAAAGCTTCCAAAGAGATCCCTCCTTGAAAAGATTCAAACTATATATACTAAAAGGTCTCTTATGAAGTGGGAAGTTTATGCTCCTCCCAAAATCATTGGAAATGATTTCCAAGGGTAGAATTACTTCTTCCCTCAAATGATTTTGGAGTACAACTGGTTTGGGATGGATAGCCAAATCGTGGGATTGGAAAGTTTATAATGTGGCTATGAAAACTTCCTCTTCTAGTTTGGGGGATAGTTCCTTCTCTTCCTCTAGGAGTTTATCATAAAGGCTAGTGCAAGGAGTGTGTCTACTAATAAGGACAAACCTTGCTCTACTAACAGATAAAGAAAGGAAAACTCCTCCAAAGACGATATTATCAAGACCCGTATAAAAATATTGAAGAAGAACAGGGTCTTGTAAAGCTAGGTCTAAACCTAAATTTATAAGACACTTGAAAGATTCCCTTAGTGTAGACAAAAGTTCATTATCTCCTTGATCAGAATATAGAACCTTTGGTTCATTACCTTCTTGATTAGAAGATAGGACCTTGGGTTCATTATCTTCTTGATTAGAAGATAGGACCTTGGCTATAGGAAAGCATTGGTTTTGACCTATTGCAACGAAATATGGGTGTAGCTCATAGCTAGATGTGAGAATCATGGGTTCTGGTGGCTCTAAGCTTTGGTTCATGGGTGCAGGATATTGATAGATAGGCGTGAAATTTGGGTTATCCATAAGGATAGAAAATAAAAAGGCAGAAGGAAAAGAGAAAAAGATAAAAGTATAATATAAGGTTAAACAAGACTTGAGGTTAACTCAGCTGACATCTTTCTCCCCGGTAATGGCGCCAGAAATGCTTGTTGATATTTGTTAACGCACACAGAAAAGGATCTGCAAGAGTATAGATATCGGTGAGCACTTCACCTAGGAGATATTTCTAGAGTATCGTATTTGTTTATCCTCAAGGAGAAAGCGTGCGATGACTAACTTAAATCTATACTTAACCCCTGGGCCGCACTATAAGGTAGCGAAGATATAAGCGATTAGAGAAGACTACGATGATAGTCTGGTTCCAACCTATGGTAAGCTATGAAACTATTGGTCTATGGGGACATACCGATGAAAAAGAGACAGCATAGAGGATGCTTGACCAGGGCACTTAATCCTACCAATCCTTCTGACGGAATGTGGGGTACAAAGGAAACAACAGGAGTGTCACATCCTGCGCTACTACCACAGATCCGACCAGACAGGGGATATCTATGAGTATCTCTAGCCTAAGCACATCGCTTACGCTATAGACGATTACCCTACCCTCTACCACGGAAGATAATAAAGTAAACTCATAAACCATACAACAACAATAATAACAACATACTTACGTAGTATTGGAAGTTGAATTACTGAAGAATCCTAGAACCAAGCCTCGGGTTAGGAGACTTGATCCTGCAGGTACAAGCCAGAGAGGAGACATCGACATGCCGGGCTTCCTCCAACTCATCCCTCCACTCTAACTCTCTCAATCTAGAAGAAGAACTCTAATCTCATATGGAGACTGCAAAGCTAATATCTCTTATATGTGCCCTAAGAGAGAGATCCATTCAAGGGACCCCTCCTACTGATCCTCATAGGAAATAATGAATTAGGGTTTCAAGGGATGCCTCCTCCAGGGGCCAGGGGATCTACGATTATTATTGATCCTCAAAGGCGGTGGAGGCATGATCCAGGAGGTGGAGCCTAATTGGCTACCTAGGTGGGGTGCCCACCCCTACCCTTGTGGCGCCCGCCCGGCTTTCGGGCCCGTTTCGCCTCCGGTTTGTTTCTAGAGTCTTCTCATATTTTCCATATTACAGAAAAGTTATGCGTGGCCCTGTTGTCTCTATGTAAACCTGATATGTGGGCCTTCCTTGGTTCTTTTCAGTTGACCCCTGCAGAAACAGACATTCACCAAAACTCATGGAATTATGTCAGTAAACCCCCTATATCTAAGTGGTAATTATTGTTTAGTCCTTTTTCATGCTATGTTGACGGTTAAAAAATGATACTTATCTACCGTCAACACTCTCGCTGCTCGACCACGTCTCCGACCATCCTGGGGACTCCTCGCCGAGCTTTTGTCACTCCTCGTCAGGCTCGTCGCCGAGCTCTCGCAGCTCGACCATGTCTTCAGCCTACTGGGGACTCCTCGGCGAGCTCTCGTTGCTCCTCGTTAGGATTATCGCCGAGCTCTCATCGCTCGACCACATCTTCGGCCACGCTGGGGACTCCTCGCCGAGCTCTTGTCGCTCCTCGTTAGGCTCGTCGCTAAGCTCTCACTGCTCGACCATGTCTCCGGTCACGCTGGGGACTCCTCGTCGAGCCCTCCTCGCTCGACCACGTCTTTGGCCACGCTGGGGACACCTCGCCGAGCTCTCATCACTCCTTGTTAGGCTTGTCATCGAGCTCTCGCCGCTCCACCATGTCTTCGGTCACGCTGGGGACTTCTCGTCAAGCTCTCATCACAATGTCTCATCAGTGCACTATCAATCTACTCCATGCTATTCAGATCAGAGTGTTGATCTTGGGCACATCAGGGGCTTGATGCGTACATCGCTGGTGACGTTGGCTGGCAAGCTTTTGGATTTATTTTCTTTAGACCCTAGCACGACGTGTCCGCGTCACCTACTACTAGGCTCAGGGATTAAGTGGCTACACTTCACCTCACGGTGAATGTAGTGCTTTTCTTCTGGCTTAGACACCTTATCGACCAAGGAGTCTAAGTGGCTACACTTCCTAGGAAGGAAATCTTTTTTTTCTTAAGAGCACCATGCATTATTCGAACAACCAACTTTTTTGGTAAATCTAGTTGGTTGATATCACGACAGGTCGAAGACCATCAACAACTGCTTGGATGGTATGTTCAGTGGTCGAAGACTCCAGAAGCTGAAGCCTCACTGGTCAAAAGAAGGTCATCGGCGTGTTGCTTCATAATACATGGCACTCGGGGAGTAGCTGTGGGGGATATACCCCCGGATACCCTCATGGCTATACATGGGCCGCACCATCCGAGGTGGCCTAGCCCACAAGATCAAGGCGTGCACCGCAAGGCTACAAGGTGTACTAGACATTGTAATAAGTACCAAATCGGATACTTTACTTGTAACCCTCCTCCTCCAGAGTATATAAGGAGAGGAACGGGTCCCCTAGAGGACATGTCATACATCTCATAAAACCTCAGAGAGGAATCTATCTCATTCTCAATCAATACAAAATAATGGGACACATGATGTAGGTATTACGCCCTCACGGCGGCCGAACCTATATAAATCTTGTGTCTTGTGTCATGTTACCATCCGGTTCGTGTCTTGTGCACCTGTCTACCGACTAATCTACCATCACGGGCACACCCCACATTGGACTACTGACCATATTTTATCAACAGGCACCACCATGCCACTATGTGACCGGGGAGGCTGACCTCCCCTAGAGATCATGCGTCAAGCGACCCGCCGCAACCATGACCCCACGTCATACTTAGGAAACCATCTCCTAGGCTGGCCCATAGAAGGGCTCGAGGCCACAAAAGGGATAGGGGCAGGGAGGAGATGGGCCCCTATAGCTCTAATCGGTGGTGCAGAGCCACATGACCATCTCTCCCAGTGTTTGAGTCATCCACTTTGAAGTCTCCCAGGTTGACCCACTCTGGGGGAGGCATCTTGCCCTCTGGCCGCTGCGGAGGCGGTTGGGGACCAATGGGATTGTTGGCCGACAATTTATGGGATGTCTCATATGAGGCACAGCTGAACTCCACATCGATTGGGGAGGATATCGAGTTCCGCTCAAATTACCTATAGACCCCGATAAGGCACACCGCACCGATCGCATGGTTACAGTGAACATGCCTCTCCCCGCATGGGGTGAAAACAAACCTGCCTTTGAACAAGACAACGCAACCTCTCGAGGTCGGCAAGGATACCAGGAAAGAAAAAATGGAGTTGGATCCCCGCAACCCTAAAAGAAGTCAGGGCCTAGCATGACTGATTCCTCCTTGTGTCCTAGGTCTCAAACCTGAGGCCTGCTCTAGAGACTCATAAATCATCAGAGGTCCACGACCTCTCCGAGAGAGATCGATGAAGCAAAATGTTGGGGTGACATGTAATGTGGAACCCCAAGACATGATCACAACTCGGTCATGTGGAGAAGACAAAAAGGTCTAAGACCTATGAGCCAATGCATTACTACAATAAACCTCATGACTTACAGTAAGAGGTCAGGGGAACGACCCCCAGTGACACCAAGGTAAAAATAGCCCCTCCAAGTGAGCCTGGGTCAAAGAGACGACTATGAACCTACCGCTCGAGGGCTCATGGCAAACGCTGCTCAAAAGTATCAAAAAGGAAATTCCTTCAGCAGGTACAAAAGCAGCCATACCGCTAAAACGTCAAAAAGGCATCACCTCATTGGTGCCGATTGACAACCCAGGGCCAGCATCACCAGGGATCTAGGGGTCGCAAACCCCCACAGACTCCCCAACTAGCGTCATGCCCCTGAGCAACAATGTGCAGGAGGGACACGACAACTCCTTCGGCTTCGAAGAAGGGAGCAGCCAACAGTAGTGGTATGGCCACATCACCATCCTACCTTATCTAACGAGGGTAGAGTGATGGGGAAGCACTACCTCATCCTCCTCCTATTCCACCAGCAATCCAGGTGTGCTAACAGCCAGCGCGTAGGCCTCCGAGGGGAGCCGAAAGCGACTCTGGTCGTCGCCCATTTTGAGCACACAAGCCGCCTAGGCTTGAAGCAAGAAATAGCAATGAGATGGCACACCGATGTTGTGTATGACCCGACACGGTGGCCATACTAACCCTTGCCCCCTGACTCATGAGATCCCTTCCAGTATCGATTGTTGGGATGGACAGCCATGGCCTCTGGTTGCCACCCGTGATCCCCAGTGGAACACATGTTTAAGAACCATGAGGTTCTCTTTAGAAACCTTTCTTCTCTTTCCCCTTCAAAAGCTAAGCTCCTCAAAAAGGTTAGAGGAAACTCGGTGTTAGGGGTAGCTCGAACAGGAAAGAAGCCCTAACTTATAGACCTACAAGTGGATTGAGCGGCCCGAGACCCCCTCGCCACGTGGCGGACCACGAAAGGTCACGGCCAGCGACGGATGCCTGTGTTAGGGTGAGAAAGTCGAGACTTCCCTGAGGGCAAGACTAGAGCTACGTCAACAAAACCACACAGCCCCACCTGGATCACAAACCCCAACACACTTCTCTCCGATGTGACAAAGCCTAGTAGTCACATGCCACATCGTTAGGACATCTTGATGAAACGAAACCCAACAACCCCCTACCATATCGGTCGGAACAACCCACAAGGGGTCGAGCAGCAAAGCTCGAGTAGGCCACGAGAACAAGCCCACATCATAGCACGCATGTGTACCAGCGCCTTTGCAATCACAAAAACGCTCAGGGGCTACTGTCGGGGTTATAACCTCAGGGTATCTCAAGGCACCGATTAGGTAGCAGGCCGCATGGACCGTAACACATCAGCAAGGAGAGGCCCAAGTGATCGAATCCTAGCAAAAGACGACCGAGGTCAGTCGTGACCCAATCTCTAGACCTAGCCGCACGACATTCGCAAAGCACACGACCCTTCCCCATTATGACCATCGGAAGGGATGGGGAGAGGTCGTGATCGGCCAAGCGCTCCTGCTCTAACAAGGGTGAGCATGCAGCACTAATCCCGCAAGGATCGAGGGGACAGCAGTCACTCAGCCTGGTCAAAGACCAACCCTATGCCACGTCGCATAGACAAGACAACACCGCCTCAAAGCGGTGGTAATGGGTACAAAGACCACCAACCAGATACAGCCCGATGATACGGATATACGGTCCCACCCACTATGGGATGGGATCCACGATGAAGGCCACGACATTGAAGCCATCCAGACTAGCAGTGAGCCTCGACCTCGACAACTAGGGTCATGATCCTCAGCTCCTCAAGACAACACAGTCATCGGTGACCTAGGGCAGCCACCAACTCCCGTACGACGCCCTAGGAGACAAGACAATGATGACGAAGACCACATCGAAGACCATGCCACACAGGACAGCTAGCAAACCATTACCATGCCTACAGTGCCACCACGGCCGGCACAGTAACACTACGTCACCCTGTCGCAGCATGGCCACAAGATCATGATGATAACCATGGCAGGACAAGCACCAAAAGATAGTGTAGCTTGCATGCCAAGTTAGTTAGGACCTCCCTCAGGCTCACGACCCTTCGATCGGGAGAGCCTCCTCTTTGTATGAGCCCTGGCCCTAAACTCTATACAAGGACCGCCAGGGCAACACGATTGACATCCTCTACCATTCTATTCAATCACCGTTGTAGTAGGGCTCCTAAAGCTTCTCTTCGGGCAGCCCATCTCCTAGCATTGGTCCTTTTACTTCTTCCACCATTCTTGCACCCTCCATTGTAAGAACTTTAGAGCGTTCAAGCAAGGAACATGCACACGATCGTCTCTGAGACTGGACGTAGGGCTCCGGCCTGAATTAGTATAAATCCTCATGTCCATTGGATGCCACCATCGTCTTTCTAGAGCAGCGCGGTAATCGTATAAGTTTACTAATCTGGTTTACAAAACACCGACAAGCAGTGTATTATACATAGTTGGAAAGATATCAAAAACCTCTACAATTTTGGTATTCATTTTAGAAACTAGTTTGACCTTTAACATCATCAAAAACCGAATCAAACTACAATTGTTCAGAACATCCTTGAAACAACAACATTCACACACAAAAAACTTAAGTCCTAAACTATAGATCTAAAATCATGAAATTTCACGAGCTAAAGGATAAAGGAAACTCTATAACTTTTATGTTATAACTTTTAGATTTTAATTTGTGTTATAACTTTTAGATTTTAAGGACTGCAAGATAGCCATAACAAGGCAAAAATTTAACTAAACTTTTCTGACCACAGAAAATCAACAGCCGAATCAAACATGCATAACAGATGATGTATTGATCTAACATTTATGCTCCTTACCAATATTGAGAGATGAAGAAATTTGCAATAATTTTTATGTAGATCACTTCACGAGATTAAGGACTTAAGATATATTAAAACCGAATGGATCTATTACTGTCCTGAATTCTCACAGCACAAATGCATCAACAAACAACGATCATATCTCCTAAAGCACAAGGGCTACAAAGGTGATCTTTATGCCAAAAGAAAGATACTAAAGTCTAATACTTACATATAATTTGTATATGATGTTTAGATACATAAAAACAGCCCTAAACAACACCAAGCCCACAACTACACAATCATAAAAAATTGCAGGGTTCAATTTTGAGATTATAACCCTAACCCGTCAACTAATCGATGAAATTTAGTAAAACATAGCATGGATTCCAATGAAAAACAATGGAAAAAAGCGAAATCTTACCCCCACAATGAGAAAGAGGAAGAAGCACAAAGATTGCTCTTCTATGTCCCTTCTCTCATAGCAATTCTCCCCGCTACACCTTCCATCGATTCGATCTGCTCCACAAGCGTCATCGCTATCACGAACAGCAGGGGGAAGTATGGAATTGAGGACAAAGCGCAAAGAGAAGAAGATGCCTTACCGTCAAGAAGGATGAACAGATTTGGCGGCGGTCAAATCCTAATTCCCCACCCTCTCCTCTCTTCTCCGTCTTCCGTTTCTCCCATGCATACGAGCGGTGGTAGCTAAAGGGATGAAGAAACTAGGTTTTATGGGGAAGGGATGGGAAAAGACATAGGGAATAGCACCGGACTTGGCTACTGTAGCGACGCTACAGTGACCATGGCTACTGTTCTTATTTTTTTCTCCTTACAACCTTGTGAAATCTATATCTTCATGGTCCGAACTCCAAACGCCCATACAAGTAGTCAAAGCAGAAATCATTCGACGAGCTCTATGCATCTATGATATTTGATCATCCATCCTAGCTACGTATAAAAAATATATATATTTTACCACTCATTAAAACTCTCATTGAACTTTTTGCCAATTTACGCCGGACACATAAAACGTATTTTTGGTTGTCACACTATTGGTGTCGGTCAAGTCCCTCCCGTCGGCACCGACACGCTCCCTGGTGGCGCCTCGCGACTGCCTTGCCCCTGAATCCGTCGTGAACAGTGTGTTGATGATGGCATGCCTGTGCCGCCGTTGCCGCCCACCACTCGAAGCTAGGGTCGGGGAAAAGAAAACACGAAGTCAAGAACGACGGCGATTATGATGTCCGTGACCGTGGAAGCGCATGTGGGACGACAGCTAGGAACAGGCATCACAGTGTCCTGACTCCTGCAAGCTATGGCCTGTGGATATGGGCCGCTGGGCTCATTGGGCCTTAGGGTGGGGGACGAAAACGAGTAGGAACATGTTATTTTGGGATGATTTGCAGTATAGGTATTCAGTTTGCTGTAAAAAAAATATACAGACGTGTATGTATATAGTATATATATGAAATTTTTGTCATAAAATTTGGGTATCCAACTCAATATCCTTGAATACCAGTGGGCCCTCCCTTGGGTGTTCTATTTTCCAAACAGGGTGCCACCGGTGTGCCCTTCCCCTGCCTCCTCTCATGGATCCATAAATGGATGTCATCGATGATTTCTCTATGTGGATGAACTTTTTTTTATTGAACTATCTTTGTGCCAATTGTAAATTATTTATTTATCAATACCAATTGGGTTGATTATTATTTTAGTAGGCAAACAACGAAATGAAAAAAAAATTGAACACGTACACAGCCACCAGGTCCATGGGCATGGACAGTTCAACGGCTCAAAAATTCTAGAGGTACAAAAGTCCGTTTATTGAATCAGAACTAAACTTTAGTCCATAATGCGAATAGACCTGTGATCTAAAGTTAGTAGCTAAAGTTTAGTCCTGAACTTTATCTATGAGCATCTCATCTCCAATAGTTCCTAAAAAATCAGTTGGTAAATCAATAAGTTTACCAAGTGGCTAAAAAAAGTTGGAAGCATATTTGGGTTCCTTAAACAATTTTCAAGATCTCGCTCCTAAAATATAAAGACAATTTTGTATAAGAAATTCTAAAGTACTTTCAATTACAACCACTTTTATATTTTTTTTCTCTCTTGTACATTTGCATTGGAAACCCTGTCCTTCTCCTTATTTCTCCTCATGCCCTTCCACCCCCAGATTGGCCGACCGATACACGCATGTAAATTTCCGTGCCGTTGGGTCGATTTTCAAAAGTGCTGAAAGATTGGGAGTTGAGATAAAGTGTTGTTAGAGAGCCCTTTTTTCTTTCCAATTTCAATCTTGCCAAAAAAATCAATAGGATTTTGGAAACACTTGGAGATACTCTAACTAAATTTTAGACCTAAGAATCCAAACAAGGCCTAAGTATTAGTCTCGAAGATTATTTGATTCACAAATGCACACAAACTTACCGGGAGGTTTGTTCAGAACATCCTAAAAAGATGCTCAAAATCCTTTACGAGGATTATACCACTGCATCTGCGTGTGTTTCCACCCACCAAAATATAACCCTAAAAGCGAGTACAATAATAGGCTTATAGCCAAGCTAATGATGACGTGGAGGAGAGAAGAGAGGAGAGAGATAAAAGCTTGGCTCTCATCCAAGCAACAAGATAGGCACAAAAGCATATGGATTAGTGGATCCAAGTAGCAAGTGTTGTTAGGAGGAACATAAAAAAGAAACTTTTTTAAGACAAATAGGAGACAACTATTATATAATTTAGCATTTATAACTTGACTTATAGCCAAACATTTGGCTCTATCATTGACCTTGCTCCAAGGACATCCCCAACGGGGAAGCACTAGCCATGTGAACTCCCAAAACATTTAAAAAAAGGGCGTTAAAGCATCTCCAAGAGTACCCAAAACAGTCTCTCTAGGAATTTTGGCAAGATTGAAAAAAAACTCATCTCCAACAACTCCCAAACCTACCTTCCAATCTTTTGGTACTTGAAAAAAACCACCGCCACGCGCATAAAGTTAGGCGCACGTATCGTCATGCCAATCTGGAGATGGAAGGACATGTGGAAGAAAAAAAAGTAGTACAGAGGTCCTGATGCAAATGTACAAGAGAGAAATAAAGTATAAAAGTGGTCAGTGCAATTTAGAAATAATTTAGGATTCCTAATGTAAAATTACCATCAATCTTGTAGGAGCGAGATTTTAGAAACTGCTTGAGTCGTAGCTTTTTTATGTCTCCCAATATATTTTCTAAAAGTTAGAAAACATGTTGTGAGAGAGGCATGCAAGACTAACTACTTCTCCGTAGCTAGCGCGCACTCTATCACCCTTCCGGCTAATAGAAATTATCTATCACCCTCACAGTGAATGCATCGAGAACAACAATGTTTCATTAGCCTATGCAACTTTTCATTTATTAATAGGTCAAGTTTAAAAAGCTTAACCAATTACTCCTAAAACGACTTATATTTAGTGGACTGAAAGCCGAGATGTGGGTGTATAGTACTGAAACAAGCGCATCGCAAAGCACCGTGATCATGACACAGCAATACAGCATCATCGGCTAATTAATTGGTCATGGCGTCATGCCATAAATTAATGAGGACCACCATCTACGGATTACGGTTGGTGGTAGGTGTTAGGCAGCAAAATACTGCTAGTAGAAGAGCAGTACGTTGACATGGACCAGCTTTGTGGGTTTGGTAGTGTTGTACTAGTTCTGCGTCGCTGTCAAAGGCCGTTCGACCAGCATTGGAAAAAAGGACATAGGTTGCGGAAAATTAGCTACCATGGCACCTCACGAGATAGCGACGTATTCATCCGACCACTAGAGACTTCAATTTCATCAATGGATCTCACCTAAAGTTTAGCTTGGAGATCTACAGGATTATGGGGAGTGAGGAGTTGTTTAGTTCACCAAGTGAGCAGTGGTGTAGCTACGATTCAGAGTTAGGGTGTTCCATCTTAAATTTAAAACCAAATTATAGGTGGCCTCTATATACAATCGCCCTGTTCACGGCTGTGGTTGCAGTTTTTGAACTGCAAACAACTGTAGCTTGATCTGCTGCAGCGGCAACCACAGCTACTGCTAACTCAAGCGAGCAGACCCAATTTTATAATTTTAGACAGCTCGTCTACTATATAATTTAGGAGCTATTTGGTTGTCGGCCATAGTTCGCCACTAGATCTGTGGCGTTGCCGAAGCTGTGGCGGCAAAATGGCTCGCCTAACTTGTGGCGTGATTTCTTGCTTCAAACAGTTAAAAAAGTTATGGCCAGCCTCAACCTATTAATGAACCAAGCAGCAGCCTTACACGATGTGGCAGCCTTATGTTTTCAGTGGTGGGCAATGGCGAGCAACCAAACACCCTCTTAACCTTAATTTTAGGGTGACAGATGGTCCACACCCTAGCTATAGCTCTACCTATGGAATATGGTTGTGGAATTGTGGTGGTGTTGAGCGTCAGCGATAGTACATAGTGCTAGCAGAAGTTAGGACTCAGGACAAAAGTGACTTAGACCCTTTTTGGTAGGGATCCGGATCTGGCTCCTAGTGCAAAACACTGTTCAAACACTGCTCCAGCTCTTAGGCTATCTGTCGGTGTTCGGACCCGAGGGGGTCCTAAACCAACGAGTAAATGCTGCGTGTCTCTTTCCTGGATGGTGATGCAAGGAGAACACACGGGGGTTTATCCTGGTTCGGGCAAAAGAAGGCCCTACGTCCAGCGGGGGGAGAGGTTTGTATTTCCTTGCACCGAGGTGCTCGTGTAGGGGTTACAAGCATGCGAGAGAGGGTGTCGAGCCCAAGTCTCAAAGAGAAAAGAGGAAAAAGGTGGTTGCTTGAGATGTCGATCTCTTGTATTGTTTTTTCGTTCTGTCTTTGTCCCTCTCCTCCGTTGAACCCTGGCCTGCCCTTTTTATAGGGTGAGAGGAGGCCAAGACGACGGGGAGCCTTGAGGTGATGTTTTGTCGATTCCTGTTGAGTTGACTGTAGCGACGTGCCTTGGGAATGGCCGGCCATCCCTGGACACCCTGACGTTGTGGGAGACAAGATGGCGAAATGACCCAGAGCGCCATGCCATACCGTCCTTTGAATTAAGTCGAGCATTGAGGCTAGGTCGAGGCCGGGTCAAGGCCGGATGGATAAGGCCGAATCCCCGATATCGCGGAGAACGGGCCTTGTCTTATCCTCCCTCGAGGGTGATTGATGGTGAACAGTGCGCGGTAAGGTGGGTATAGTGACGGGTTTCACCTCCCATCACGGGATGGGCGGTAAAACAATGAGATCTGACACGGGTATTGTTCCCACATCGATCCTGGCCGCAGCCATGCCGGTAGGTGGTAGTAGGTAACCACATTGAATGCTATGGCTTTTGTCCTGGTGTAGGTAAAGAAAAGGTGTCGAGGTGCTCGGTCTGGGCTCACGCGAGTCGGAGTTCTCCCCAGCGGGCGGTTGAGCCTCGCGCGGGTCGGAGCGCTGTCGAGGTACCTTGCGGCACGGGATGGGGCGCGGTCGAGGCGCCCCGTCGAGCTGGCCTCGTACGAGTCGGAGCCGGGGCGTGGTCGAGGCGCCTCGTCAAGCGGGCCTCGTACGAGTCGGAGCCGGGGCGTGGTCGAGGCGGGCTATCTTTTATTGCGGTTTCGGTCGTGTTAGTTTTTTGGCGATAGGTGCGGGTACCCCCGTACTATTGGTACCGACAGTAGCCCCCGAGCCTTTGGGTGAGTGTGTGATCACTCTCCTAGAGGTTGGTCAGAACTGGATTCGTAGCGCCATGATTTTTTCTGGCGGGGGCGCGCGAGCGCACCCGCCGGGTGTAGCCCCCGAGGCCTCGGTGGAGTATTGAGACTCCTCCGAGGTCTTGTACGTGTTTGATTGGAGAACGATTCGTTGCGGTCAAGCCCCCGAGCCTCACGCGCGCGAGGTCGATCAGGGTCCCGGCCGTCTTTTGCTACGCGACCATCACGCTCCTTTTCCGAAAAAAGGAGGAGGGGTGGAGAACGCCGTACTACCCTCGTTTGGGCGCGAGTTCCGACGATCTCCGGTGAGCTGCTAGCGGGGGAATTCGAGTGAGAGCCCGTGCCCCGTTCGTTAGGGGTCGGCTAGTGGCCCGGAGGCGCCCTCAAAGATGCCAAGAAGTGGTCGTGTGGATCTCGATTCCCTTCGACAGGATTCGAGGGCTCGATGCCTCCCCCGGAGGGATTCCTACGACGACCTTCTCCTTTGGCCTCGAATACGTCCTGGGGTGCCTTGAGAGCATGGCTCGAGCCCTTGGCCATGTATGGGCGCACCCTAGGTCGTCCCTAACTCTGTTGCTCGAGGGCAGCTGTCGAACCCTGTTCGAGAGCCAGCTTTCGCTCCCTCGAGGCTTATTCTAGGCTCGGGGCCCGTTTTTGCGGTCGGGACCCTGAGCCTCGCGCGCACGAGGTCGATCAGAGTCCCGGCCGTCTTTTGCGACCCTCACGCTCCTTTTCCGAAAAAAGGAGGAGGGGTGGAGAACGCTGTACTACCCTCATTTGGGCGCGAGTTCCGACGATCTCCGGTGAGCTGCTAGCGGGGGAATTCGAGTGAGAGCCCATGCCCCGTTCGTTAGGGGTCAGCTAGTGGCCCGAAGGCGCCCTCAAAGATACCAAGAAGTGGTCGTGTGGATCTCGATTCCCTTCGACAGGATTCGAGGGCTCGATGCCTCCCCTGGAGGGATTCCTACGACGACCTTCTCCTTTGGCCTCGAATACGTCCTGGGGTGCCTCGAGAGCGTGGCTCGAGCCCTTGGCCATGTACGGGCGCACCCTGGGTTATCCCTAACTCTGTTGCTCGAGGGCAGCTGTCGAACCCTGTTCGAGGGCCAGCTTTCGCTCCCTCGAGACTTATTGCGGGCTTCGGGCCCATTTTCCACATACCTGGGGATATTCGTCCGTGGATCCCTCCCTCGTCCGTTAGCTGGGCGCGTCTTTTGGGGAGGCGAGATCGGCGCGGTAGTGGGCGACGTGGCGTGTGGTCACGACGTGGGGGACGGCCACGTGCCCGACTCCTGCGAGATGTAAGGAAATGGTTAGGTGGGCGCATTTAATGCGGGAAACTGTTCCTACCTTCTCGCGCGGCCGTTGGGCTTCCACCTGGGTATATAAAGTTAAGGCCTAGGGGTCTGCGTTCCCCACCGGTCCCTTGCGTTCCTGCAATCTTCTGCCTCAGACAATCTTTGCCTTATCGCGTTCTCCGCCCGCGTCGTCGCCGCCACTACATCCTTTTCATCCATCCCCCTTCCGACAGCACCAATGGTAGGAAAGAGCCAGATCCTTCCCGCTGACGACTGGGCCGCCTCCTCGGTGATGGAGAGGAGGTTGGAAGAGTTGGTCGAGGACGGGCTACTGCGGCCAAGGACGAGCCGGTCGCAGTCGGAGTGGATGGCGCCGCCCCCTGCCCACCGGGAGCCGGTGCCCCCTGAAGGGTACATGGTGAGCTTCGTCTGCTTCCACGAGCGGGGGTTTGGCGTGCCGGCGTCGGTCTTCATGCGCGCGCTCCTCCACCACTATCGGGTGGAGCTTCACCATCTTTCCCCCAACGCCGTCGCGCAGGCCGCCATCTTCGCGGTGGTCTGCGAGGGCTACCTTGGGTTGGAGCCGCAGTGGAACCTGTGGCTTCACCTTTTCAAGGCCGAGCTCTTTGCCAAGAAGGCAGGGGAGAAGGGCGTCCTATGCGCGGCTCGAGTGGGGAGCTGCGTGCTACAGGTGAGGTCGGGTCGGGCGGATCTGTACATCCCGGCCCGCCTCATCTCTTCGAACAGTGGGTGGCACGAAGGTTGGTTCTACCTCCGCAATGATGAAAATCAGTTGCCGAGGTACATCGGTCGCGTGTTGACCGCTCGAGAGGAGCGCTGGTCGTACGGAGTGCCGGAGGCCGAGAAGCCGCGCCTGGACCCGCTGCTGGCGGCGCTGCAGCAGCTTCGCCTTCGGGGCTTGACGGCTGCGGTGGTGGCCACGGCCTTCCATTGCCGCAGAGTGATGTTGTTGTGCCGGCGTCGTCTCCGTTTGGACCAGATGACTCCAGAGGCAAATCTGGAGGGGACCCGGATGTCCCATGAATCCCTCGCCCTCGAGGAGGTCCTCCGGCGAGCGCGCCAGATGGTTGGGAACTTCAAGGTGGAGGAGGCCAACCGGGTTCCCATGAGGCCTACCGATGGGTTCGAGTCCGTGGTACGTATCCCGGGGCTGAGGTGTTGCTATTTTCGTTTATCTGTGGATTTCGCTGATGTGGTCGAGACCGGCGTGTAGGATTTGTCGGCGTTGCGGGAAACACGTCCGCCAGTCCCAGAGGACCGGCCCGCCCGGGAGGCTCGACGCCAGCATGCTTCCAAGAAGAAGCAGACCAAGGAGACGGCCAAGAAGCGGGCGATCCGCAAGGCCAAAGAGACGGAGGCGATGAAGAAGCTTCGGCGCTAGCAGACCATCGACGGGGTCCCCCTGGCGCCGTCGCCTTCCGAGACGGTCTCGGGGGAGGACGATGACAGCAGTGGCGAAGACGACGATGCCCTGTCGCGGTATGAGATCGCGACTGGGCTAGGGGACCTTCCCGACATTCGCCCCCTGCTGGAGCCCATCAGGGGGGCGTCCTCCTCGATCGTCGTGGTTGAGGAGCCCGAGGGGAAGAAGGCGGAGAAGGAGACGGGCCCCTCGACGGGAGGGGCCGCTTTACCCCGGACCCGGCGAGAGGGGTCAACAGGGACGTCCGCACCAGCCCAGGCCCCGCAGGCTCGGGCAGGGGCTGGGACGGCAGTACCGGCGTCGTCATCGGCGGCGGCGTTGGCAGGCGTAAGAACCTGAGGCCAGCTGGCCTCGGAGGCACAGAAGGCACAGGGCGATGCGTCAGCCAGGGCTCCTAGGAGCACTCGGCCTGCAGGTGAGGCCGCTGTAAGGCCACCATCGGCCGTCTCGGGAGGCTCGGGTCACGCGGGGTTGAGGCCCTTGGTGCCGATTTCCGGGTAAGCATTTCTGCTCGGTTGTCCTGCCTTTCTCTGGATCCGTTGGCTGACGTTTCTTCTCACTTTGCAGGCTAAAGCGGAAGGCAGAGCCGATGGGGCTTACCCCCGTGAAGTCGCTGCGGGCCAGCGCCGTTGTCCTCAACTGGACGGCGGAGCAGGATGCGGCCTGGGTCCGGGAGGTCGAGGCCGCGAAGGGGCGCCTGCGACAACGGCAGGGGTCAGCCAACGCCGCTGTGGTTGCTGGCCCGGAGCCTGCTGTTGAGGGGTCCGAACCGGCAGAGGTAGCGGCGCTCGATACGGTCGAGACGGGGCCTAGGTCGTCGGGGACGGCCGAGGCTGCCGTTGCGGTCACGACGGGCGAGGCACCCATCCACGACGCGGAGCGGGCGGGTGCTGACGTGACCATGGAGGAGGTCGCGTCGGCGTCAGGGCAAGAGGCGACCCTGGCGAGGGGGTCGTGGCCGCAACAAGACTCGTTGGCTGAGCCAGCGGGCATGGTGGAGGGCGGGGCGGTCGAGCCCCTATCCGGAGCACCAGAAGAAGAGGCGCCGGCTCCGGAGGTGCCAACGGTCGAGGCGCGGGTACCGGAGCCGTCGTCGGTCGAGGCGCCGGCTCCGGAGGCGCCGACGGTCGTTGGTGCCTGCCCTCACCTTACCCTCGACGACATCCCCCTGGACAAGGGAAAACAAGCGATGGGGGTCGAGGGGGGTGAGGTCGTGGATCAGGCCGGTGCCTCGACGGCCGTTGGAGAGGTGGATACTGCGGGCGAGGCCGGTCCTTCCACGGGACCGGGAGACACCCCGGCCGGGTCGTCCTCGTCGTGGCCCGACATCGCCGCGCTGGCGATAGCGCGGGCAGAGACAGAGCTGCCGAGGTGGGGGGGCGTCCCTTCAGTTTAGGGACGCTACGAACCCCGACGCCGAGCCCATCTTTGTCTTGAGCGACAAAGATGAGGTGCACCGATGGGAATACCTCGAGGGCGTCCGCCGGCATCTTGATCGGTTGCTCCGAGCGGCGTCCGGTGCCGTGCGGAGTATGGGGAATGCCACCGAGGTACGATCGACCCGTCGGCTTTCTCCATAGTTTTCTTGATGTCTTTTTCCCTCGGATTTGTGACCTTTTCGGATTGCGTTCAGGAGCTAAAGGAGTACTCCCGCCACAAGTCGCTCATCATTCGGGATGAGAGTGGCGTGTGGGGCGCGCTGTCCCAGCAATGGGTCCTGGTCGAGGAGGCCTAGAAACGGCTATCCGATCGGAACGCCGAGATGGCTGAGCTGCGCGTCGCATACGCGGTGGTGAAAGAAGAAGCGACACAGGCATGGGCGGCCGAGGCCGTGATGCGCACTGGCATGGACAAGGCTCGGGAGGAGGCTGCCCAGGCCCGTAGGGATCTCGAGCCCCTGTCCATGCAGGTGAAGGAGCTCGAGGAGGATGTTTCCCAGGTTAGCCTTCAGCGTGACACCCTCAACGTCGAGGTCACGACGCTGAAGGGAGCCGTCCAAGAGAAGGACGCAGCTCTTGAGTCTGCTCGGCAGGAGATCGAGGCGCTAAAGGCAGCCATCAGTGACAAGGACAGCGCCTTCCTGGGGCTCGAGCGAACGTGCGGGGGGCTTCGGGATGAGGTCGTGGGCCTACAGACCCACAATGAGGGTAAGTGTGATTGTTACGGCCACGACGTTGAAGGCCCCGCGTTGGGTATTAATTTGTTTGTCGTGTTTCAGAGCTGGAGAGAGAAAATCGAGAGGCCCAATCGTCTGCCAACTCCTTCCAGAGCCTCCTCGAAGCCGAGATCCGGAGGACCCAACTTCTCCAGGGCGCGATCACCACCGTGTGTGATGGCCTGGGGGTCGAGCCCGACGCCGACACCGGGGAAGATGTTCCGGGGAACTCCTTCGTCCGCCGGATGGTGGTGCTGGGCTGCCTTGCCCGGGAGAAGATACGGGACGGCCTCCATCACGGCGTGAAGAGGGCGCTGGCCGTCGTCCGTTCAGGATTTGTGTTTGACATGAAGCTCGTCGCCGAGGGTTTCATCACAGACCTGGATCGAACAGACGAGGAGAACGAGGATGCTTGCGTGGAGCTGATCGAAGCCGCCGAAGAGCCTGGAAGCCGTCTGGCCTCGCTTTTTAAAGCCGAGGTGGTTCCGCCTGCCGACGACGAGGGCCTGTGAGCCAAATCTGGGCATGAAGGCCCATGTAATGAGTTAGTATTTCGAAATTTGGTCGTGGTGGCCGCGGAGGCCTTAAAAACTCGAAACATAAACCGGTTCGTGGTTGATTTAGTTTTACTCGAGCCTTTCTTCCCTTTATCGCTCGGACCATGTTCTCGCGTGATTTACTTAGCACGTAGCTACATCCTTTGGCGTAAGGGAGCGAGTGGAGGTACCGTAGCCTCAGAGGCGTAAGTGATCTCGCGGCTCAACTGCCCTCGAGCTTCAGGGTGATGTTGCGGCCTTATAAATCGTATGAGAGCCTGATCTAAGCGACAGGGGGTATGTTCTTTTTTTAAATTTAGGAACCGTTGTTTAGATCTTCCTATCGTGAAGGCGTACCTCTAAAAGGTGTAAGGGGTGAGTGGAGGTACCGTAGCCTCGGAGGCGTAGGTGATGCTCCAGACTCGAGAGCCCTCTCGAACCTTAGGGTGCTCTTTCAGCGAAGTTGATCTAAGAAGCGGTTCTTAAATTTTAAAAAAGAGCATAAGTTTTTTCGGGGACCGGGGGTTCCCCCCTTGCAGCCCCCAAGGGAGGGTCGACTCTGGGAGTGCAGGGTCGATCCTTCCTCATTACGAAACGAAAGTTTGAACATCGATGTATTCTTTATTGACGAAAAAGAAAATACAGAGCCTCGAGGCTTTTTAAGGAAAGAAGCAACGTAGCTGTTCAATGTTCCAAGCGTTGGTGAGGATTTCGCCCTTCTCATTGGATAGCTTGTAGGTGCCCGGCTTTAGTACTTCTGCAATGATGTACGGCCCTTCCCATGGTGGTGTGAGCTTGTGCCGTCCCTTGGTGTTCTGGTTCCGCCGTAGCACCAAGTCGCCAATGTTGAGGTCACGCTTGCGGACGTGTCTGTCGTGGTAGCGTCGGAGACCCTGCTGGTACCTGGCAGAATGCAACAGAGCCACATCTCGAGCTTTCTCGAGCTGGTCGAGGGCGTCCTGTCTTGTGGCGTCGTTATATCTTTCATTGTATGCCTTCAACCTTGGGGATCCGTATTCTATATCGGTTGGTAGCATAGCCTCAGACCCGTAGACTAAGAAGAACGGAGTGAACCCCGTGGCTCAACTCGGCGTTGTTCTTAGGCTCCACAGGACCGAGGGTAGCTCGGCAGCCCATCTTTTGCCATGTTTATTTAA
Source organism: Saccharum hybrid cultivar R570 (assembly GCA_038087645.1). Taxonomy (NCBI): domain Eukaryota; kingdom Viridiplantae; phylum Streptophyta; class Magnoliopsida; order Poales; family Poaceae; genus Saccharum; species Saccharum hybrid cultivar. Next base: position 1,269,520 of record JAQSUU010000704.1, on the reverse strand, counting down.
TTTGTCAAAGATTCTGGGCTTCAGGCCTTGTAGGACCATGCCGTTGGCACGTTCCACCTGACCGTTTGTTTTTAGATGAGCCACGGCTGACCAGAGCACTCGGATGTGGTGGTTGTCGCAGAAATCCAAAAACTTTCGGCCAGTGAACTGGGTGCCATTGTCTGTGATGATGCAGTTGGGGACCCCAAAGCGATGAATAATGTCAGTGAAGAAGAGCACAGCTTGCTCGGACCTGATGCTGGTGATAGGGTGGGCCTCGATCCACTTGGAGAATTTGTCGATTGCGACGAGCAAGTGGGTGAAGCCGCTAGTCGTCCTTTTCAGTGGTCCGACAAGATCGAGCCCCCAAACGGCAAACTGCCATGTGATGGGGATAGTTTGCAGGGCATGTGCCGGAAGATGGGTTTGTCTCGCATAGTACTGACAACCCTCGCATGAGCGTACTAGCTTGACAGCATCGGAGACCGCGGTCGGCCAATAGAATCCTTGTCGAAAGGTGTTTCCGACGAGGGTTCGAGGTGCTGCGTGGTGACCGCAAGCCCCCGAGTGAAGATCGCCGAGCAGATTCCTGCCTTGCTCTTTTGTGATGCAACGTTGGAGGATACCGGTAGGGCTACGATGGTAGAGCTCTCTGCTGTCGCCCATGATCACAAAAGTTTTGGCCCGGCGTGCGATTCATCGAGCCTCAGTCTTATCCGAGGGGAGGTCCCCTTGGCTGAGGTAGTCGAGGTACGGGACGCGCCAGTCAGGCTCGAGGTCGGACGATGGCATTAGGTCTTCCACCTGCATGGCTTCAGCCCCGGTCGAGGGGGCTTCTGCCTCAGGTGGAGGGTCGAGCGACGCCCCGTCGACCCCCCGTCGGGGCTGAGGTCGACAGATGGCTGCTGAAGGTCTTTCGCGAAGACGTCCGGTGGAACCGTGGCTCGACTGGACGCGATTTTTGCCAGTTCATTGGTGGCCTCATTATACCTGCGTGCGATGTGGTTGAGCTCGAGGCCGTGAAACTTGTCCTCGAGGCGTCGTACTTCTTGGCAGTAGGCTTCCATCTTGGGGTTGCGGCAGCTCGAGTTCTTCATGACCTGATCGATCACGAGTTGGGAGTCGCCTCGGACGTCAAGGTGTCGGACCCCGAGCTCGACGACGATTCTCAACCCCGTGACGAGTGCCTCGTACTCGGCGACGTTGTTAGACGTAGGGAAATGAAGCCGGACGACGTAGCGCATGTGAATCCCGAGGGGTGAGACGAAGAGCAAGCCCGCGCCTGCTCTCGTTTTCATTAATGACCCATCGAAGTACATGGTCCACAGCTCCGCCTGAAGTTGTGCAGGGGGAGTTGTGTGTCAGTCCACTCAGCTAGAAAATCTGCTAACACCTGTGACTTGATAGCCTTTCGTGGCGCATAGGACAATGCCTCGCTCATGAGTTCGACCGCCCATTTGGCAACCCTACCCGAGGCTTCCTGGTTCTGGGCTATCTCTCCCAAGGGGAAAGAAGAAACCACAGTAATCGGGTGACCCTCGAAGTAGTGTCGGAGCTTGCGCCGCGTCAAGATGACAGCATATAGCAGTTTCTGGATCTGTGGGTATCGACACTTTGTTTCTGAGAGCACTTCGCTAACGAAATAGACTGGCCTTTGTACGAGCAAGGTATGTGCCTCCTCGGCCCGCTCGACAACCAGGGCAGCACTGACTACTTGTGATGTCGCGGCGACGTAGAGTAGGAGTGGTTCCCCCGGGGTTGGAGGGACGAGGATCGGTGAGTTAGAGAGGGTGGCTTTGAGTTTCGTGAGAGCCTCCTCAGCCTCAAGGTTCCAGGAAAAATGGTCCAATTTCTTCAAGAGACGGTACAGAGGGAGTGCTTTTTCGCCGAGGCGCGAAATGAAACGGCTGAGTGCCGCCAAGCAACCTGTGACCCTCTGTATGCCTTTTAGATCTCGGATGGGGCCCATCTTGGTTATTGCAGAGATTTTTTCAGGGTTGGCCTCGATGCCGCGTTTAGATACGATGAACCCTAAAAGCATACCTCGTGGGACGCCGAAGACGCATTTTTCTGGATTGAGTCTGATGTTTTTTGCCCTGAGGCACTTGAATGCAACGTTGAGGTCGCTGACCAGATCGTCGGCTTGTTGGGTTTTGACCACGATGTTGTCGACGTAAGCTTCGACGGTCGACCCAATGTGCTTTCCAAAAACATGTTGCATGCATCGCTGGTACGTTGCCCCCGCGTTCCAGAGACCGAAGGGCATCGTAACGTAGCAATACATGCCGAATGGGGTGATGAATGAAGTGGCGAGCTGGTCGGACTCCTTCATTTTGATTTGGTGGTAGCCGGAGTATGCATCTAAGAATGAGAGAGTTTCACATCCCGCAGTGGAATCAACGATTTGGTCAATGCGTGGCAAAGGAAAGGGAACTTTTGGACATGCTTTATTTAAACTGGTATAGTCTACGCACATCCTCCATTTCCCACTCTTTTTCCTAACTAATACAGGATTAGCTAGCCACTCGGGATGATGAACCTCCTTGATGAACCCGGTCTCCAACAGTTTGTGTATCTCCTCGCCGATGACCCTACGCTTCTCCTCATCGAAGCGACGCAGGCGTTGCTTCACCGGTTTGGATCCGGCCCAGATCTCCAAGGTGTGCTCGGCGACTTCCCTAGGTATGCTCGGCATATCCGAGGGACTCCACGCAAAGATGTCGACGTTTGCGCGGAGAAAGTCGACGAGCACTGCTTCCTATTTAGGATCGAGGGTGGCACTGATGCTCAGTGCCTTTCCCTTGGGATCAGCGGGGTACGAGTTTGACATCTTCGGCGGGCTCGAAGCTGCCGGCATGGCGTTTTGGGTTGGGAATCGTATTGGCGAGACCGTCGAGGTCTGCAGCCAAGATCGCCGACCCCAAAACAGCCTCGCCGTGCTCGACGCACTCGACGTCGCACTCGTAGACATGTTCATATGAGGGCCCTACAGTGATGACACCGTTTGAGCCTGGCATCTTGAGCTTGAGGTAGGTGTAGTTCGGGATTGCCATGAACCTGGCGTAGCATGGGCACCCCAGGATAGCATGGTACGTTCCACGGAATCTGACCACTTCGAAAGTGAGAGTTTCCTTTCGGAAGTTGGCCGGTGTGCCAAAACAAACAGGCAGATCGACCCGCCCGAGGGGTTCTGCCCGTTTCCCTGGCACGACTCCGTGGAAGCCCCCGACGCTAGGTTGAAGGCGCGCTCTGTCGACCCCCAGGAGGTCGAGGGTCTGGGAGTAGATGATGTTAAGGCTGCTTCCGTTGTTCATGAGCACCTTGGTGAGGCGTGTGTTGGCGATGACGGGGTCAACAACGAGCGGATAGACCCCCGGGTTGGGGACGTAGTCTGGGTGGTCGTCACGGTCGAAAGTGATGGCCACCGCGGACCAATCAAGGAAGCGGGGTACTGCCAATTGTACGAAGAAGACCTCGCGCCGTTCTCGCTTGCGCTGGCGCGCAGAGAGGCAGGTCGAGGGCCCTTCGTAGATCATGAAGCAGTCGTGGATCTCAGGAAATTCCCCATCCTTGTCATCACCCTTAGGGTCCTCCTTCTTGTCGTCCTTCTTGGCGCCGGCACCCCCGAAGTACCTGCGCAGCATGTGACAATCCTCGAGGTTATGGTTAGTGAGTCCCTTGTGGTAGGGACATGGCTCTTTGAGCATTTTGTCGAAGACACCCCCGTCGGGGGGGGCCTCGAGGTTTCTTGTGCTCGATAGCAGCGACGAGCTCGTCGGCCGGGGCCTCGAGCTTGCCCTGCTGGCCTTTCTTCTTCTTGCGGTTGTTTCTCTTGGGGCCCCGGGTGGAACTCACGAGATCGTCGACCTTCTGCTCCCCCCTTTCCGGGTCGCCGCCAAAGATTGCACCAACCGCCTCCTCACCGGCGGCGAAGTTGGTGACGATGTTCATCAATCCGTTGGCAGTGAGTGGGGTGTTACGGCCCAATTCTCGGACCAACTCCTTACAGGTGGTGCCGAAGAGGAAGGCCGTAATTACGTCGGAGTCGGTGATGTTGGGGAGCTCGGTACGCTGCCGGGAGAAGCGTCGGATGTAGTCTCAGAGGGATTCATCTGGTTTCTGCTTGCAGCTCCGGAGGTCCCACGAGTTGCCGGGGCGCATGTAGGTCCCCTTGAATTTTTCCTCGAACACCCTCACGAGATCGTCCTAGTCGTGGATCTGCCGAGGTGGGAGATCCTCGAGCCAGGCTCGGGCGGTGTCGGAGAGGAACAGGGGGAGTTGTCGAATGATGGCCCAGTCGTCGGTGGCCCCGCCCAACTGACACGCCAAGCGGAAATCGACGAGCCAAAGTTCGGGTTTGGTTTCGCCGTTGTACTTGGTGAGAGTCGTGGGGGCGGAACCGAGCCGGGGGCACTGTCTCACGGATTGCCCTACTGAAGACCCGAGGACCCGGGGGCTCGGGTGAAGGGCTACGATCTTCCGAGCTGTCGTAGCGTCCGCCCCTATGGACGTGGTAGCCTCGAGCCACACCGTCACCGTGCTTGCGCGTGCGGCGCTCGACGATGTTGCCACGGGTGTCTCGAGGTTCGCGGTCGTTGCCGGTGGGCTCAGGGGCCGGTGCTACCCGGTTTCGCCTGGCAGGCTCGGGGTGAACCGAGGCTTCTCTCTCCTGTCGGGAAAGCTCGAGGATCCGCTCCGAGGCTGCCTCGCGTCGCCTCGAGGCAGAGCTCTCGGCCTGCTGCATGGCAGCGGTCTCGAGGAGTTCTCGGATTTCATCTCGAGCCCGACAGGCGTCGGGGTTTGATGGCTCGGGCATGTTGCGGAGGAGCATGGCGGCGGTGACGACGTTCTGGCTGGCTCGGGCGAAAACCGGGGGGTCGACCGCCCGGTCCTCGTCGATGCGACGGTTGACGTCGCGAGCTCTCTCGCGAGCTCTTCCGCCAAGTGCGTGTTCCACACGCTCACGCTCGAGGGTTTGTTGGAGTAGATCCAGGTTTTCCCGTTCCTCGTCAAGCCTATCCTGCAACTCGCGAATCTGTTCGAGCTGCGCTCCTTGATCCGCAAGGAACTGAGGCTCGTCTCGCTCGGCAGGAAGCTCATCATGAGGTGGCGTGTGCCTTCCTTCGACTGGCTCTTCGTCCTCTGATTCCGAAGTGCTTTCAACGTCGATGTTGAAGCACTCGCGGGTCGGATCATAGGTGTCGTCAGCCGAGTCGGAGTCAGGAGCGCCAAAGTAGTAATATGACGGGGGAATGTGTGGACGTTGCCAATCGTCACTGAGGCGGCGACGTAAAGAAGCAGTCACACGGGGCTCTGTTTCCGGTGTCTCCGTAGAGTCCCGATAATCAGAAGCCGGTGTAGATGCAACGAGGTCTAGAGTGGAGCATAGATGGTGCCCGGGGAGTTCCTCATAAGCACTCATGCGGGTGCTCACGGAGGATGCGTACACCCGGGCAGCCGAGTCTAGCCCAAACGGGAATGGTGATGAAGATGTCGCTGCCCGTGCTGAGATGGATGCTCCGGACAGTGGTGTCTCACCGGACGGGGGAGCGGCGGGATTCTCCGTCGGCATGTCACCCTCAGCCAAGCTCGTTCTTCCCAAACCTTCCAAAAGGAGATCTAGGCTGGCGCCTGGCTAGGGGGTGCCGGACCGGGGGACCGCATCGCCCTCCACGAGGTGAAGACGATGGCTGTACCGGGCTCGTCATCGTTGGGCGGCCCGCGCCCGCCTGGAGCGACGGTGCCGGTGGATTGCTCCCTCGGGCTGGGAGAGCTCGTAGTCCTCGTCGGTTGGGTGCCTAGGCGGAAGTAGGACCATGTCGTAGCCAGAGCCGAGCGACATGAACTCCAAACTCCCGAACCAGATCACTGTGGCCAACGGGATAGGGCGTTCGGGATTAGCCATCCAGGAAGAAAGGCGAGAAAGCGACGTTTGCACGCAGCGATCCCCTACCTGGCGCGCCAACTGTCGGTGTTCGGACCCGAGGGGGTCCTAAACCAACGAGTAAATGTTGTGTGTCTCTTTCCTGGATGGTGATGCAAGGAGAACACACGGGGGTTTATCCTGGTTCGGGCAAAAGAAGGCCCTACGTCCAGCGGGGGGGAGAGGTTTGTATTTCCTTGCACCGAGGTGCTCGTGTAGGGGTTACAAGCATGCGAGAGAGGGTGTCGAGCCCAAGTCTCAAAGAGAAAAGAGGAAAAAGGTGGTTGCTTGAGATGTCGATCTCTTGTATTGTTTTTTCGTTCTGTCTTTGTCCCTCTCCTCCATTGAACCCTGGCCTATCCTTTTATAGGGTGAGAGGAGGCCAAGACGACGGGGAGCCTTGAGGTGATGTTTTGTCGATTCCTGTTGAGTTGACTATAGCGACGTGCCTTGGGAATGGCCGGCCATCCCTGGACACCCTGACGTTGTGGGAGACAAGATGGCGAAATGACCCAGAGCGCCATGTCATACCGTCCTTTGAATTAAGTCGAGCGTTGAGGCTGGGTCGAGGCCGGGTCGAGGCCGGATGGATAAGGCCGAATCCCCGATATCGCGGAGAACGGGCCTTGTCTTATCCTCCCTCGAGGGTGATTGATGGTGAACAGTGCGTGGTAAGCTGGGTATAGTGACGGGTTTCACCTCCCATCACGGGATGGCGGTAAAACAGTGAGATCTGACACGGGTATTGTTCCCACGTCGATCCTGGCCGCAGCCATGCCGGTAGGTGGTAGTAGGTAACCACATTGAATGCTATGGCTTTTGTCCTGGGGTAGGTAAAGAAAAGGTGTCGAGGTGCTCGGTCCGGGCTCACGCGAGTCGGAGTTCTCCCCAGCGGGCGGTCGAGCCTCGCGCGGGTCGGAGCGCTGTCGAGGTACCTTGCGGCATGGGATGGGGCGCGGTCGAGGCGCCCCGTCGAGCGGGCCTCGTACGAGTCGGAGCCGGGGCGTGATCGAGGCGTCCCGTCGAGCGGGCCTCGTACGAGTCGGAGCCGGGGCGTGGTCGAGGCGGGCTATCTTTTATTGCGGTTTCGGTCGTGTTAGTTTTTTGGCGATAGGTGCGGGTACCCCCGTACTATTGGTACCGACACTATCCGCACTCATGGACCTCTATATTCAACCTCTATACATCCTAGTCAACAAGATTCTCTCCTCTATACTCAATTCTCCTGCACCCATCCATCCTCTATATCATCCTCTATCCACTCTATCCACTGTGGGACCCACTTATCACTTTATCTAAATATATCCATGTGTTATCTAGTTCTGAAGGATTTATTAAGATGAATTTAATGGTGCAATCGAAATTTAATTTGGATTTTTGGTTTATGAGTTATAACATTTTTTTCTTTGTTTAGCTAGTGGGGCCCGCCACTGCCTATTATAGAGTAAGCACTGTACCACTCTAAATATAGAGTGAGAGAAAAGATACAGTATCGTTTTAGAGTATCCAGCACAGCAGTTTTTACTCTATATTCATACTTTAAAGCTTTAGAGTATCTCTTTAGAGTACCCACTGCGGCTAGTCTTAGCAACTCTAGACTGTCTCAGCGGGGACGCGACACAAAGTGTTGTTTTGGATGAATTCTAATTTCTAGAGTAGTAGAGAAGATTTGGGTTGTTTGGCTCTCTCTCTATTATTTTTGGCTCGTTCTGCATATCCAGAACTACTCTAGAAAGTAGAATTCACTCACAATCAACCATGCCAAAAGCATTCTTTTTTTAGAGAAGCCATCTGGCGCACTTTATTTATTATCAAGCAAAATTACATCGTTCACCAAAGTTTTAAAAATAAAACTAGGGGTTCATCGACCCAACAATTCTCTTTTAAGGATAAAGTTACCCTAACTATTTCGTGCGCCACACAATTCGCTTCAGGATCACAGTGCTCAATAGATATAGCGTCAAACTCTTGCTGCAGTGAAAAACATGCATCACAGATAGAAGCACCAACTGACGACAAAATCCCCAGTCTCATGGTTTCCACAACCTTAAGGCTATCTGACTGAATGATGAGACTAGAGCATCCAATTCGCTGAGCTAGCAGTAGCCCCTCCCTAAGCGCCATAATCTCTGATGTGGCAGCATCCATAACATGTTTTGAGTAAAGCATGATCCCGCTATAAATGATCTGCTTGAGTTTTTATGATAACTCCGATTCCACCAATACCCTAGACATCTCTAAAGCTACCATCAATATTCATTAGAAGCTTTCCTTCCGGCGGTTTCCTCCATTTTTCTCTTTTTTTTGATAGTCTTCCGCATTGCATTCTTATAGTTTGTCTTTAGGCTGGCTATTGATAGAGCAGATTGCGATGTCTGCTGAATGGGTTCGCCGTGGGTAAACTTCCTGCGTTCCCACTAGATGAACCCGCCTCCCTTCAGTATCAACTCCGCTAGGCCAACTCTATTAAGGTTCTCCACTGGTATTGATATGTTGATCAGGTCGGCCAACATAACTAAACCTGAATTATCAGTATTCAGAACCCTCTTGTTCCAAATGCCCAAACGTTGCCAAATTTCCTTTGTATGAGAACAAGTGAACAACAGGTGTTTGATATCCTCACAACCTTCATGACATGCTGGACAACTTGAGTTTTCAATATGTTGATTTGCTAGGATCCCTTTACATGGAATAGCCCGCCCCATGCAACACTCTCCATCCAAATATTTTGATTTTGCTTGGAACCTGCAGATTCCACAAATTTCTCCAAACTTCCACATCTCCCACGCTGCTTGCTTGCTCTTGCACAAAGTTACCTCTGAATTTGTGAGACCATTGCAGGTGATAAGCCGATCTGACAGAGAACAAACCATTCCTGTTGAAACGCCATGCAACAAAATCTTCTCTACCGGCAACCAACGGTATCTGTAAAATCCGCTGCACATCCATAGACCAGAACAGGTCGACATCCCACAGCTTCCTGTCACCAGGTTAATCAACTCATGCCAAAAACATTTCTTGCTGCGTTGTTGCGTGATCGTATCCTATGTTACCCAGATACGGATATGAGTATCGGATACGATACATATCGAATATGAGGATACGACTAGCATGTTTTAATATATTATTTGTATATTAACAAACCAAAAGCATGTTTAGTGAGTTCAATATATATTTATTAAGGGAGTTCTATTTAAGCTACAGAACTCGTATACAAAAGATAGGATAAAAAGATCAAGAGATGCGCATCATGTATATTAATAAACAACAAACATGCTAGTTCGGACAAAAGATTTAATACAAATTTTTAAAAATAAATTATCTTATTGATAGTCCTGTACAGGCAAATGCGGCCAGCGCATACCGGCCTGCTGGTCCTGATTTTGTATTCGATGCTACCAACTGCGTATCCATGACGTATATCATCTCCGCACGCATCATAGATCATCTCATACTTCGTCTGTCTCAAATTATAAGACATTTTACCATATCTAGATTCATAGCATTTACTATGTATCTAGACATCACATATATCTAGGTGTGTAGCAAAAGTTATAAACCTAAAAAAGTCAAAACGTCTTATAATTTGGAACGGATGGAGTATAAATTACTATAATGTCTTCGTTTTATCCCGCCTAAACCTCATCATAGTCAACATCTGGGAGTAGCTTAATTGAGTAATGGCCATTTAGAACCATATGAATTTCATAGGATTTGTATATATTTGTTTTGCATGAATCAATTTAATTTCTAAAGAAACGCATGACTTTGAGAAACACACAGGCATATATTTAGACATAACATATATCTAGGTGTGTAACAAAAACTATAAACCTAGAAAAGCCAAAACATGTTATAATTTAAAACGGAAGAGTATAAATTACTATAATGCCTTCTTTTTATCCTGCCAAAACCTCATCATCATAGACAACAACTGGGAGTAGCTTAGTTGATTAATGGTCATTTAGAACCATACGAATTTCATAGGATTTGTATACACATTTTTTTGCATGAATCAATTTAATTTCTAAAGAAACGCATGACTCTGAGAAAAAATTCTTCTTTACAAATGATTGTGGTGGAACATATGTATATATAGGCCAAGTGGCCACTAATAATGGGTTGGTTGACGCTAGGACACGAGCCGCCACTTAGGGTTCCGCCACCCCTCCTAGGTCCTTATCATCGTCGCGCCTCTGCCTAGAGCTCCTCTTCTTCTTCCTCCCCGGTGCATCTGTCGGAGGTAAGAAGGAGAGAGAACCCATCTCTCTTTTCCGCAGTTTTATAATCAATTTATTTAGGGTTTAGCCAAATAAATCTACCGACGAAATTAGATGATTTCCGGTTGGGATCATGTTTCCTTTGATAACTTTGGTGATCATCGCGACAAAATCGTCGTTGCAGGCGTTGATTTCATCGGTAGGCGGTCAATTTGTGACCTCTATCTACAAGGGGAGTGGTGCTTCTGAGAGCCCCCTATGAGGGCAGCGACTCCGGGTACATGGTCCGGTTATAGCGGATTTTGGTTTGAACCCAATCAAAGCCGTAGATGATTGAACCTAGCGATTTGGAACAAACGGGTTCTGCGGTTCTCGACGGTTTAGACAGAACTTGCAGTCTCTCGCCGACCGGTTCCTCGCATCATCCTTGTTAAGAGGTGCATGCCCCCAACCAATAGGCTCGCCCTTGGTCTCGCTAGTCTCGCCGTCGGTCACGCCAGCCTCGGCTACCCCGGCCCTGCCCTGTCTCACACTTGACCTCGCCCCCGGTCGCGTAGAGCTCGCACCGGTAGCACCACCCGAACTGGCCTCCGCCTGCACTTTGACTCCAACGTTTGAGGGAAGCCATTTGGAAAGAAGACGATAGAACAATCTGGATAGATTATTATGTATTTTTTTATTTCAAAATTTTCATGTGCAATTTTGAGATGTACTGTACCAAGATTTAATATAAGTCCTCGTTCCATTGGGCAAAAAGATATGTACGTATAGGCCTCGCCTTAGTTGATTGAACGTATCTATCAACCGCGTCATTAAGACGAAGAAGAGAAGGCATGGGCTGAATTGGACCGGGCCTATTTTCGGAGATCTACATCCATTCTGTCTTTCCAATTGCAGAGCCCATGCCTGTTTTAGAGCCCAAGCCTTAGTAATATTTTTTTTTTGGTTGAAATGAGATGTGGCTCCACTACTACTAATAATCTAATACTAATATAATCATCCAACTCAATGAAAAAAAAAATCTGGCTAACCCCAAAAACCCCCATGCCGGTCTGCCCCCAACGGCACTCCCACTGCCCACATGGCCTCACCTCACCCACCCCCACCAATCCCCCGACCAGATCCGACGGCCGCTAATCGCCGCATCCGCAAATTAACGGTGTCGCGCCCTCGTATCTCCCCATAAAACCCTCCTCACCCCCTGCCTCCCACCTCCGCCGTCTCCTCCCCTCCGTCCGTTCCATTCCTGCTTGCTCGCAGTCCCAGATCCATTTCGCAACTTCTCCCTCCGCCGCTGCCATGGCGCTCTCTGTGGAGAAGACCTCGTCTGGGCGGGAGTACAAGGTCAAGGACCTCTCGCAGGCGGACTTCGGCCGCCTCGAGATCGAGCTGGCCGAGGTCGAGATGCCCGGTCTCATGGCGTGCCGCGCCGAGTTTGGCCCGTCCAAGCCCTTCGCCGGCGCTAGGATCTCGGGGTCGCTCCACATGACCATCCAGACCGCCGTCCTCATCGAGACCCTCACCGCGCTCGGCGCCGAGGTCCGCTGGTGCTCCTGCAACATCTTCTCCACGCAGGACCACGCCGCCGCCGCCATCGCTCGCGACTCGGCCGCCGTGTTCGCCTGGAAGGGGGAGACCCTCGAGGAGTACTGGTGGTGCACCGAGCGCTGCCTCGACTGGGGCGAGGGCGGCGGCCCCGACCTCATCGTCGACGACGGAGGCGACGCCACGCTGCTCATCCACGAGGGTGTCAAGGCCGAGGAGGAGTACGAGAAGACCGGTAAGATCCCCGACCCGGAGTCAACCGACAACGCTGAGTTCAAGATCGTGCTCACCATCATCCGCGACGGGCTCAAGGCTGACCCCAAGAAGTACCGCAAGATGAAGGAGAGGCTTGTCGGCGTCTCTGAGGAGACCACCACCGGAGTCAAGAGGCTCTACCAGATGCAGGAGACCGGCGCCCTCCTCTTCCCTGCCATTAACGTCAACGACTCCGTCACCAAGAGCAAGGTGATTCATCTTCCTTTTGATCCATTTACTTTCAGATCTGACTTTCTTCTTGTGTGGATCTAGATCCTGCATGATTAGCAGTCTGAGGTTTACTTATTTCTTGTTGCTATCTCACTGCTATGCTTAAAATCTTGTGGATGAATGATGGTTACGTAGAGTAGCACGCTATATTGAACATGGATCTATGTTTCAGATCTCTGTTGGACAGGATGTGTTTATTGGGTTTGATCTTTGACGGTGAAGTATCTCGGGATACTTTAGGCCTATTTGTGTAGCCTGATTCGGCTGCTGATATATGTTTGGTTCTAGTTACTTGTTATATAGCTCCTAAATTGGAGGATGCTGGATTTACTGTTGGTCATTGTTGTCGTTTTCAGTTGGATCTGGATCTTGGTCTATGGTGTTGCGTGGTTGTCAAAATAATGTTATTGTTAGCTACTTCTAATATTAGTCGCATGTTTGGTCCATGTGATGTGTTAGTTGCATGTTTGGTGGATTTGATGACACTATGTCATCATAGAGAATAAAATATGTTGTACCCTGTTTACTTAGTCTGTATGAAGATACGTCATATATTTTTAGATTAGTACATGTTTATTTTAAGGTATTGTAACTTCCACCTGGCCTTAACTTAAGTCTAGATTCTTAACTACAAATATTGAACTCATAATTACAAATATTTTTTTTCTTATAAACAGTTTAGCTGTTGCTAGTACCAAAATTCAACTATTAAGATTAACTATATTGATATGTTTCTCCTCTGAACAGTTTGACAACCTGTATGGCTGCCGCCACTCCCTCCCTGATGGTCTGATGAGGGCCACAGATGTTATGATTGCTGGCAAGGTTGCCGTGGTCTGTGGATATGGTGATGTCGGCAAGGGCTGTGCTGCTGCGCTTAAGCAGGCTGGTGCCCGTGTCATTGTGACTGAGATCGACCCCATCTGTGCCCTCCAGGCTCTGATGGAGGGTCTTCAGGTCCTTACCTTGGAGGATGTTGTCTCTGAGGCTGACATCTTCGTGACCACCACCGGCAACAAGGATATCATCATGGTTGACCACATGAGGAAGATGAAGAACAATGCCATTGTCTGCAACATTGGCCACTTTGACAATGAAATTGATATGCTCGGTCTTGAGACCTACCCTGGTGTCAAGCGCATCACCATCAAGCCCCAGACTGACCGCTGGCTGTTCCCTGAGACAAACACTGGCATCATTGTCCTTGCTGAGGGTCGCCTAATGAACCTTGGATGCGCTACTGGCCATCCTAGTTTTGTCATGTCTTGCTCATTCACTAACCAGGTAAGCATGTGAATCCATATCTTTCTTGGTATCGCCATATGTAAACGGATTGGCTAGCAAGGTCACACTACTGAATTGTTTATTCTTGATGCAGGTCATTGCCCAGCTTGAGCTGTGGAAGGAGAAGAGCTCTGGCAAGTATGAGAAGAAGGTGTATGTGCTCCCCAAGCACCTTGATGAGAAGGTTGCTGCTCTCCACTTGGGCAAGCTTGGTGCCAAGCTGACGAAGCTCACCAAGTCCCAGGCTGACTACATCAGTGTGCCGATCGAGGGTCCCTACAAGCCTGCCCACTACCGGTACTAGGCAGCGCAGCACGACTTGCAGCTCACTCCGCCGGTTGTGTGCTATGAAGTTTGCTACACCGGCCTGTCAGTTATCTTTTGCATGCATATGCATTGTCATATATGCAGCTGCGCAGGAGGATTTGTTATGATTATCGCTTGAGCTGAGGGGGGAAGCGAGGAGCTGTTTGCTTTGGCTGATGAATAATGGTGTTATTGGCTGGGATGAGGCGATGCGCGTTGCCAGATACAGTTTTGTCTTGTTGACTCTACTTATCTGATTATCATTTGTAAGCGATTTGCTCAAGTTATGTGTCATTTATGAATAACTTGCTTGTCTCAAGAGCATACTTAGTCTGATCCTGAATTGCGTTGGATTTGGTTGGCTAGTACTTCTGACTGTTTGAGTTGCGTTCACCAAGTTCGCTGGGATGTTATTTAGCAGTTCATTGCATGGTTGGTATGCAGTTTAGGCTCGCGAATTCATGCGTGTCTTATGAAATCAGCTGGAAGGCAGACATAGGGCCCGTTTGAGACTGCTTTGCCTAATTTTTTTTTTTTTAGCTCTGTTCCACTCCATGGAGTTTCTAGAGCAAGTGTGCTTGTTTGGCATGCAACTCTGCTTCAACTTTGGTTAGGGAGGTTTTGGCGGGGATGTCCTATGCCCTTGGGGAAGAGCACGGAGGGGAAAAGGAGTGTGGGGAAGAGCACGGAGGGGAAGAGGAGTGTGGCCCGGCCATGGGTGTGAGCTTGACGTGGGCTCGAAGGGGAAGAGGAGGGGTGCATGGGTGTGAGCTCGCGTAGGCTTGAAGGGGAAAAGGAGGAGCACAGCCCGGCCATTGGCGCGAGCTCGGAGGGGAAGAGGGCCGAGGCCCGGCCATGGGGTGAGCTCGGAGGGGAAGAGGAAGGGCGCAGCTCGGCCATGGGCGCGAGCTCGAAGGGGAAGAGGATTGTGGCCTGGCCATGGGCGCGAGCTCGGAGGGGGAGAGGAGGGGCGCAGGCCAGCCATGGGTGTGAGCTCGGAGGAGAAGAGGGGCGCAGCCCGCCCACGGGCACAAGCTTGGAGGGGAATAGGGGTGCGGGCCAGCCGTGGGGCGAGCTCGAAGGGGAAGAGGGGAGCGGCCGGAGGCAGTGAGGCCGAGCGCAGCCGGTGGCGGCGGGGCTGAGGGTGGGCGAGTCGCGATGGGAAGAGTGGCGCGGGTGAGTCGTGACGAGGAAGAACGGGAGAGAAAGAAAGCAAGAAACGAACCATTTTTTTGTGTAATGAGTGTATTTGTGGGTAATATTTCCACAACTCCACGAGGAGTTTCAAAACTTGGGTTTCTGGAGTACCCCTGAGGTGTTCTTTCTTGAAGCAGAGTTTCAGAAGCTGAAGGTGTTTGGCAGGACAAAGTTAGAGAAGAGCTGCAAAACCTAGAGCGGAGCAATCCAAAACAGGCCCCCTATTTGGTTCTTGGTTTTTATATGAATCTAGATAAAAAAAATCTCAAAACCCTAGAATTCCATCAAGTAGGCTATATTCTACTGGATTTTAACATATATACATAGAATACAATAGATTTTTTTAATATAAATCCATCGGAATTCAAACAACACCTAATTTTGCTGAAATTTGATATAGTTGGTTCACCGTGTGCACTGGAATGCTTGGCTGCAGTTGTTTGTTTTAATAATGAGAAGGATCATTGTAAGCAAATTATAGAGACCGGGTGGAGCATCCCGCAATTAAAGTTTTGCAAAGCAAGCTTGTTAACTGAAAATTGTCTGCATCTGGTAATTGCTTTAATCAGCGACGATGGCCGGAAATTGCCTGCATCTGGTAATTGCTTTAATTTCAGCACTGGCCGGCCTAAGAGAGCAATGACCCGAACTATGACGCAAGGACTGTCGAGTCTTTCGTTAGTGTGACGGTGTTCATATCATAGCTTTCAGCTGGTACAACTTGGTAGATTGCAATAGTTGATGGGTCTACAAGTCTTCCTTTGAACTCAGCGTCCCATGAACCTGTGACATGGACTAATCCACTATATTAAATAAAATAATATTAAAGAACAAAATTTTCTTCTTCCCTAAAACTTCTTTGTCCGTCATATGGTCTTATCCTAGGTTAATAAGTTCTCTGTACTGAAAGGTCTTGATGGCTAGAGGGAGTGAATCGTCTATTAAAAATTCCTACGAAGTATGCTAAACAAGTTTATCAATATAACAAATAGCGTGATGCAAGTTTTGCTTAGCCTAAGAGGAGTTTGCAAGCCATCTATCTAATACACAATTCTAATGAATGTCACACAACCGCACACGTTAAACCGCAAGAGGTAAACTAAAAAGGCTACTCTACTCAAGCTATTAAGCACTAGAAAAAACAAATAAGTACTTGAAATGTAATACAAGAGTAGGGTAAGAAATATTTCACTGAGGGGCGATGAATTGAGCCAACCAATCAATAATTTCAAGTGATGATAATCAAGATAACCAATCCACCGAGACAAATCAATCACAATCAATGAAGTGAAGACACGATGATATATCCTGAGGTTCACGTGCTTGCCGGCACGCTAGTCCCCGTTGTGTCCCCCTCAACCACGTGGTTCGGTGGCTAATCAGTCAAACACTGAGCCTCTCAAAAGACGCCACAAGAACCTACCAAATGGCTAGGAGTTGCAATGACACGAGCAATATACTAATGCTACCTTACGGCACTCCGCCGGGGAAGGTGCAAACCCCTCACAAGATCACGAGAGGTGGCCAAGAACAATCACCAACACTTGCCACGCCTCCAAGCTGCTCTAAGCCGTCTAGGTGGCAACAACCACCAAGAGTAATAAGAAAAACCACAGCAAATCAATCCCCCAAGTGTCTCTAGATGCAAATTAATGATCGATGCACTTGAATCACTCAATCTCACTCAAAGATCGCAATCGAATGCAAAGGAGATGAGTTGAGATGAGAGGGAATGCTTTGGCTTAGCTCAATGTGCTCACAAGTATGTCAAATGTCCAAGAGTATAGCCCTAGAGCCGGCCAACACATATATATAGACGTACCCCTTCGAATAGAGCCGTTAGCAATTCACTGGACGTTTTTCGAGGGCGACAGACGCGTCTGTCGCCAAGCCGATAGACGCTACTGCCGCGTCTGTCGCTCCACAGAGCGGCCACGTGTCCCTGCGCGCCACTTCTCTAACAGTCGAATTCTAACCGACAGACGCGTCCTTCGCTTGCACGCCCGAGCGTCTGTCGCACTGTCAGACGCGGTCTAGAAAGGGTTGAAGCCGCGCGGAGCTACGACAGACGCGTCTGTCGCCTCTGCGACAGACGCGGCTCAGCATCCGTTGCTCCTGTGCACCGAAGCCGCCCTCGTGAACTGATCGACAGACGCTGACGTCAGCATCCGTCGCTTAAGCAACCACGCATCTGACGCACGCGTCCAAACCATGCCAAAGCTAGGGTTGCCCGACAGACGTGCCCTCGGCGTCTGTTGCTCCCGGAGCCAGCGTATGTCGCCTATATTTCATGTGTTTCTCAAGTTTTGCTTGCTCCACTTGTTTGCCCTCTTCACATATGAGCTATTCTAAATATGTGTATCACTTTAGCATATGTTTTAGCTCGAGTAACACCACATGACATCGCCTCCAAATCTCGGCATTGGCGTAAAGGAAAATAGGTGTTTCAACTCCTCGAAAACGCCTAAATCCCGCCGAGCTCGGCGGGAGGGATAGAGGACCCCAAACCCTCTCTACCGCTCAAACACCATCGCCATCGCAAATGTGCTAACACCCCAAAGCGATCATCGTCAATGCATGTGTGTTAGCATTTTCACAATCATTTTTCGAGGCGTTATTAGCTCTATCCAAATGCATATGCTTAATGAAATGTCACCTAGAGGCACATGTAGGACTAGAATTGATATGACAATTCCCTTCTTTATAGTACGGTTATCTAACCTATAATGTAACCACATCCACTAGGTGTCTTGGTTACCAAAGTACAACCCCTAGCATATACCTTTGCCTTGATCAACATAGGGTTGCACCTTTTTCCTCCTTTATCACCATGGTAAGCACTTCATCATCCACACTTGATCATCATGCTTCACCATGCTATGTGTTAATCATCCTTTGCTACATACAATCTTAAGCACATGATTAGCACTTGGGCATTGTCACTAATTACCAACACCAAACATAGAGCTTTCACTTACGCCATGGGTGGGTGGCCAGTTTTTATCCATGTTTTTCTAAGCGCTATCAGCACCATCTTTCGGATCGGATCGTAGAGCAACTCTACCATATTAAATATCCCCTTACCCTAAGACATTGATATAGGAGACTGAGAAAACAAAATTCAAAGAAATAGGGGAGAGACTTTGTAGCAAATTGACAAAATATCCATCCCATCTCCATCTACTAACACATGGGACCTACATGTCACTGGCCAAATTTATCTTTTCTCCTTATCCTTTGTTTCTTTTACCCCAACCCTTGTCGGTTTCCTTCGCTTCTGTTTCTTTTCTCCCGTGTGTCCCTTTGTGGGTAGCCTCAAATAGCCGTCATCCCCTTCGAACTTCTCGCTCACGCGCTAGGCGGCACAATAGGAGAAGGTGACTATCTCATGCAGCGTCGAGGTTGCTCCCTAGGTGTTAGGCGTGGCTACATGGACAATATGGCGGACCACACGGATCCTCGCATAGTAGCTAGGTTGGATGTTGGTGCGGAGGCTAGTGCGGCTCCGGCATGGCGAGACCCGTGTGCGCTTGGTCCTGCTCACCTACCTTTGTGCCCAGTGTCATCCCTAGTATGTCCTTTGTGCCTGACTGTCTGGGATGAAGCGATTCCAGCGACGACAAGCCGATGGCCAACCTATGGTCGGATAGCGGCAGATTGATTCAGGAAACAAGCGGAAGTCCAGTTGTGGCGGGAGAAAACCCGTCGTCGGTGAGGAAAGGGGATTCAAGCATTCTTCCCTTTCTCTGAAGGAGAGAGCAACAATTTTGAGGGATTGATAAAAAAATTTGGGGAAATGGAATGAGAAAGGAGATCTAGTGGAGCAAAGTTTTTAACCCATTCCTCCATATGTCAATTTTTAAGGAAAATAGATTGTTTTTCTCAATTTGGTGGAGTTGCTCTTAGAGGAGCAAATAGTTTGTGATTCTTCAAAGTCACAGATGAAGCCAACACCTTTTCTTTTTTTTCTCGATTTTCACTGTTTTTCATCGCCTGAGTTATGAGCTGATAGTTTTTGGTTCTTTAGACTAATGTATTTTATTCACTTCACAAAGAAAATCGGGAGTACAAAATGAATGTGAAAAACAAAGTAAAAAAAGACAACAATATAGGCGCTTGAACCATTAGTGCTTCCTAAAAAAGAGGGTTCACACTTCACACCACTGTTGCATTTCTATTTTGAAACAAAACCAATCATATTAGAACTTACTTCAACACCATGGTCAAATATCAAAGAATGAACTGAGATCTTGAGTAGTTTGTTATCCAAAATGATTTAAATAAATATGCCTCCAAACTATATGCATATACTAGTGTAATCGCTAGCGAGAGACGCCACATGAAACGACGAGATAGATCTTCCACATTAATTAATCATCAACGGACAAAATAATCCCTAACATGTTGGCCATGAACTCCTCGACAACTTATATGGAAGAATAGAATTATAATGTAAGGGAGAGCATTCTTTGTTCCCATTTTCTTAATAGCTTCATTGCAACATATGGGCATGCATCCAACGATACAAAGTTCAGTTTCAAAACATGTTGGGTTCCATGCAACACATGCCATATTTGCTAGTCCACTATAAAATGCATGTCAACTCTGCCAAACAGATAGAATCAGAAGCTACTCCTAGAATCATGTGCTTTTGCATAGTACAATTTTTGCAGCACATTGGATTCTGCTTTTAGCTTTCTGCTTTTCATATGGGTGGAAGTAGAGAGACATTTTACAACTATTTTAAAGTAGATAAGAGAGAGAGAGAGAGTAGGCTTCATATTTGTTTTAACAAAATAGTTTACAACCTTTTCACATTACAGAGTTCACAACATCTTTTTCATAGTTCACAGCTCACAACAGCTTCTCATAACTCACAACTAAACCAAATAGCTTCTCTTGTAGGCAAAGAGGCCAGCTTAGAGAAATTCCAAAGGCATATGAAAATATAGATCTCTAAACTAATTCTTAAAACAAGTACAATCCATAGCAAAATCTCTAAATCTAATTATTTATTTTTAAAGTCGCCACATCATCCGTAATTCCATCAATTTTATTTGGATTCATCTCGTTTTTTAAGCTTTGAAATGTGTACCGGTAGGGCCTATGAAACGACACAAGTAAGCTATGCGGTTGTACCATGCTTGCTTTCTACACCCCACCGACAACAGCGGTGGCGACCTCCACCTTTCCCGACAGTTTCTTCAAGGAATGCAAGTGGCCACAAGGCATACTACCGTTGAGTTACCTTCTTCGATGACATAGGCTGCCAGTTCCTCTCTGTTGGGTACGTCTACATCGACATGCACTGCAAATTTGGGCATCCGCACCCCTCGCTGTTACAGCAAGTATAACAAGAGGCTCTAACCTGGCTAAATGCTAAGGCGAAGGAGAGATGAGAAGAGAGAGAAAGAGCGGCTTGTAAGCTTACAGCCGGCTTGGGCATAAAAACTAAGAAACTCTATGAAAGAGACAGGTGTGTGAAAGGTCTTGATGGCTAGAGGGGGGGTGAATAGCCTTTTTTAAAAAATTCTACAAAGACAAGCTAAACAAGTTTATCAATATAACAAATAGCGAGATGCGAGTTTTGCTTAGCCTACGGGGTGTTTGCAAGCCACCTATCTAATACACAATTCTAGTATATTTGCACTCAACCGTACAAGTCAAACCGCACAACTTAGTTTACAATTAAAGCTAACTAGCTATACAAGCTAAGAGCTATACTAACAAGCTAACAAGGTAACTAAAAAAATAATACAAGAGAGAGTTAGAAGGGTATCACCGAGGGGCGAAGTATTGAGCCAACCAATCAATATGATCAAGAGATGAATTCCACAATACACAACCACCGGGATTGATTATTCACAAAAAGAATGATGACATGAAGATTTATCCTGAGGTTCACGTGCTTGCCGGCACGCTAGTCCTTGTTGTGTCCCTCTTCACCATGTGGTTCGGTGGCTAATCGGTCTCACACCGAGCCTCTCAAAAAGGCGCCACAAGAACCTACCAAATGGCAAAAGGTTGCAAATGACACGGACAATCTACTAATGTTGCCTTTGGCGCTTCACCGAGGTAGGCACAAACCCCTCACAATCACTAGAGGTGGCCAAGAACAATCACCAACTCTTGCCAATGCCTCCAAGATGCTCTAAGTCATCTAGGTGGCGGCAACCACCAAGAGAAACAAGAATTCCGCAGCAAATCAACCACCAAGTGCCAATTAGATGCAATCTCACAATGCAAATGCACTTGGATCACTCAATCTCACTTCGAATATGCAAAGAAACAAGAGAGATGAGTGGGAGGGGAGTTGCTTAGCTCAAAGTGCTCACAAGTGTGTCAAAGAATGCAAGAGAGAGAGCCTTGAGCCGGCCAACGAGTATTTATAGACGTACCCCTTCGAATAGAGCCGTTAGGCAACAGATTCAACTGCAGTCGCGCTGACCGGACGCGCTGGTCGCACAGACCGGATGCGCGAAGCTCGACCGGACGCACTGGTCCCATAACTGACTGGACGTGCTGGTCAAGCCTGAGCAACGCTCCAGCGAGTCAGCGACCGGACACGTTGTAGAACTGACCATACGCGTTACACCCGGCGTCCGGTTAGAGTCCAGTAAGCTCCCACCATGACCGGACGCGTCCGGTCTATCGTGACCGGACGCGCCACCGCGTCCGATTAGAAAACCGAGACACACGCGAACGCTGAGTACTGACCGGACGCGTCCGGTCAAATAGAGACCGCGTCTGGTCCAGCGTCCGATTACCTCTGTGACCTCCGTTCGCCTCCGTTTGATTCACCTTTTCACATATGAGCTAGACTAAGTATGTGTGTCACTTTAGGATATGTTTTAGCTCGTGAAACTTGCAAATGTGCTAACATCACCAAGTGATCACGTCATGTGCGAGTGTGTTAGCATTTTCACAATCATTTTTCGAGGCGTTATTAGTTCTATCCAAATGCATATGATTATGAAATGCACACCTAGAGGCACTTAGGAGTTCAATAGCCGCGTCATTCCCCCTCTTTATAGTACGGCTATCTATCCTATAATGTAACCACACCTACTAGGTGTCTTGGTTACTAAAACACAACCCTTAAGCATATACCTCTGCCTTGATCACGTAGGGTTGCGTCCAAATCCAAGTGTGACCATCATGACCACCATGTCCATCTTGCCACCAACCTTGGAATGTACTAATCCTCATATGCTATATACAATTTAGGCATAGGATTAGTACTTAGATATTGTCACTAATTACCAACACCAAACATAGAATTTTCAGTGGCGATACATTAATAGTGAAGAGCTAAATATTATATGAGTGGGCTAAGAGAATGCTACAAAGAACCTTACAGCCAGCAAGCCAGCTGTATTATTAGCCTTGCTCTTAGAGTTCCATGCGAGGCAACAGATCTTCGGCGACATGCTACACCTGTCAACAAGGATCACGTTGACAAGCATGCGGCATGTCACAGGTTTCGTCCTCCCACGATCGACAACCAGGTACACCACTTTAAGAGGCCTTGCAGATATTAAGAAAATTTGATGAATGCCATTGAAATCTTTAGTCTTCTCTTATCTGCCATTGGAAATTACGTCTTCATTGCCATCGGTTTGTAATTTTGGTTCCTTGAATGCCATTGCCGTTACATCTCCAGAAAACTCCGTTACCCATGGTGCCGACGGCATGCTATGCTAGGACGTGGCCGAACACTGCAATACTGCATGCAGGCAAGGCCTGCAGTAGGACGCCTGTTGCAATGCTGCCTGCCTATGACCCACGTGCTGCTAGCCTGCTTCGCGCCGCCGCCTCCAACCTCGACTGTGTACCTGCTGGTCGTCGTGCCGCTGCACCTCCCGCGTCTGTGTCGTGCCTCTGCTTGCCGCCGGCCCGCCGCTGTCTAGTGAATGTGGAGTAGCTGCCCAAGCCGCAACTTGGATCTACACCACCGAGCGCTCAGCACCACGTGGGCCGCACCTGCGCCAGTCTCGCGTGCTCGCCATCGGCGTACGCTCGCCGTGTGCGCACGCATGCCACGCGTTCCACCGGCGCCGATCCTCTCCTCCTCCGTGCACCCGCAGCTCGCCATCTGCCATGGTCAGCCGCATGTGTGCCATCGCGTGGACCACCTCGGTCGGCCTCGTGCTCGCTGTCGCTGTACGCTCACCACCCTCGCGCCATTGTCAGCTGCGTGCCCGTGTGGACCGAATCCGTCAGCCTCGTGTGCTCGCTGCTCCCGCACGCATGTCGTGTTCCACCCCTGCCGATCACCTCTTCTCCCTGCATGCTTCCCGTCTAGGCTTGCACCACCATTATCCACGTGATTGATGTGCCCTGAGTCACTGCGGCCTTCGCGTCTCCTCCACGGCGTGATCACCGCTTCGTGCCACCCCTGACCCGCACACGCAAACCACCGCCGGCTACCTTGCTTCGCCCGCGCACGCTGCTCGGTGCCCAACTCAGGCAGGCAAGGGCGGAACATGCCACAGCTCACCAGAGTGACATAGTAGTGTTTTTAGTGCACACAAAGTGTTTGTTGTATTGCCTAAGTGCAACTTAACAGTGCGCACATGGGACATAGCGGAAAACCAACGATAGTGGCATATATGGAAACAAAATTACAAACCAATGGCAATGAAGAGAATGCGTAATTTTCAATGGCATATAAGAGAAGAGTATAGATTTCAATGGCATTCAACAAATTTTCTCGCAGATATTCTCCATCGATGCTGGCATACACCGTCAGACCCGTCGTCGCTTGAGAGGCGCACGGGCCAACATCCGCTACAGGCATGCACAACTACTACATCTTCGACTACATCTGCAACCTCCAACACTTCTTCAACTTTAGCATCAACCGCACTCTTCAAGTCCAGCACTTCTTCGATAGTGAGTCTAGGATAGATAAGAATAGAGTTTGTTAGGAAAGGAGAGTCTAGATTTATAAGGACCCTATCTATGAATTGCCTAGAGTCAAGTTTAGATTTCTTAGAGTTTAAGTCCTCTGAGACTATAAATACTAGGAGGATTCCCCGTGCGTTGCTGCGGGTATAAAGGAGGAATATAAATAGGTTAGAATGATAACTAATAAAAATTAGAAGATATATATGTATGATGTTGGTAATGCAGGAACATGATATAATATATGTATATGTTTATTAGCACGATCTTGGAGATTGTATCCATAGTGGATGTAACACCTCTGGTGTTATAGTGGCTAAACAACTTGCCATGTCATCATATTACATCGCAAAGCATCCATGATTAGGTCAACTATGATATGCATCAACTAAAACAAGTTTACATTTTTAGGTTGGATGTGCTTTTGAGTTGTGTGGTTCGAATCGAAAACCCTAATTTCGAATGTCACCGCTAATACTTAGTTTATGCCCTACGTAATTTGGGGTGTATGACTATGTTATACACTAGTGCCAAGTGTAGGGTATGAACTCAAGTCCAACTTATAAAATGAAGCTTCAAGTTTGAGTTTGAATTGGAATCCAAAAACTTGTCGCGAGTTTTGCGATTCGAATTTGAATTCACATTTGGGGAATTATTAAAAGCTTTTCAAAAGTCAACTTGGTCAACCAAGAGTGGCATTTGGTCAAACATGTGATGCTTGACTCAATGATGCCCTTGGATGATGGTTTGATCACTAAATAATCACCAATTAAAATAGCAACAAGTTTCAATTGGAAATTCTTCCAAAAACCCTAAATTCAAAACACTGATTTTTACCCCTTTTGAAATAATTCAAAATCTAAGCAAAATTTGGGAAAAAGTTTAAAATCAAGTTTGTAGATCTTTTCAAGGGCTACAAGTTTGGTGTTTTGAGTTTTCAAAGTTTTAGTGTAAAATATGGAGCAATTTTGAAGAGAAGCAAATTCCAAATTTGACCCCTTTTCATCCCCAAACTCAAATTTCAAAATAAAGGCAGAATTTGAAAATGGTTTGAATAGAAAAGTTGTAGGTCTTGGCTAGATGTACAACTTTAGTGTTTGGAGATTTTAAAATTTCAATATAAAATTTAAAGTAATTTCTAAATTACCAAATTTTAGAAAAGTGTCCCCTTTTGATTTCAAATTCAAATTTCAAAATCCAGTTTGAATTTGAAAAAGTTTTCAACATGAAACTTGTAGAGCTTGAAATTTTGAAGATTTAATATCTTGGGAATTTTTCAAGTTATTACATGTTTTTGGGAGTAATTTCAAATTTCCCGATTAGGGTTCAGTGTTAGGGGGGTGCTACAGTGGCGGCGCCAATGGCAACCAGCCACCGACCGGTATGGGCACCGGCGAGCCACCGGGCTGCTTCCAGGCTGTTCCCGCGAGCGCTCGATCGCCACCTCATCCGCGCTCGTCTTCTAGCGTCACCAGTTGGGTCGGAGACCCCTTTAAAAGCTCGAGCAGCATCGCCGTTTTTCTACTTATCTTTTTCTCTGTTTTGGCAACACCGCCGCTTAGCTCTGCCGCTCAATACTGCCGCTGTCGGGCCGTCTCCAGCTAAAGCGATCGTGTCAATCCATTCGCCTCTCTCCCGTGCACCTCTTAGGTCCCCTCGCACTAGCCAGTTCTGCCCGGAGCGCCCGCACGACCATCTTCTTCATCTCCGGTGACCGAGCGCCACCGAGCCGCCTCATGTGGCCAGCCATCTCCACCGCCTCTCCACGCCTGCTGGTTGCTCCACTGCACTCGCGGTGAGCTGCTGATGCTTCCCATGCCTCCAATTTAGTCGCTACTGGCTTGTGTCATCGGAGTGCCGTGATCCGTGGCCACCGTGCCGCCATGGCCAGTGAGATACTCACTCCAGGGTGTCTGCAGCTGAGCCAGTGTCCGGAGTTGTTCGCGGTGTCATGTAGGTCATGATGGTTAGGCTAGTTAGGCACGGTCTTGTCACCGGCATCGTGGTCGTCGGCCGGTCGACGTGTCGTCGTGGTCGGGCCACGGGAAGAGAGCGCGAGAGAGGGAGGGGAGGGATGACAGGCGGGTCCGGTGTGTCAGCGAGTGAGCGGGAGAGAGTGAGCGCGCGCGAGCAGGCCGCGGTGCTGGGGCACACGAGCTACTAGGCCGGGCTAGCGCGGCTGGGCTGCGAGCGCGGGCGCGGGCGACTGCGCACGGGTGGGCTGCGCGCATTGCTAGGCCGAGCCAGAGGAGAAGAGGAGAAGCGGCCCGTGCTGCGGTTTTGTTTTTCTTTTTCAAAAGCATGAATAGTAGTAGTATTTGTTTATTTCAATAGAATTTTTTGTATAGCTCCAAAAAAGTGAAATTTTTTGTGTAAGCTTTTCAAGGTATAAACTACTTAGTAAAAATATAAAATGCCAATATTGATTACTTTCTATAAGTTATTTAATTAGCTCAATTAAATGTTAAATGCAACTTCCAGGAATTTTAGTAATTAAAATATTAATCAAAAAATCATTAAATTTGTTTTGACACTGTTGTAGGTCATGATTAACCTATAGAAAAAGTTTAAGCTCAATTAGATGAAGTTTAATTTATTCTTAATTTATGCCTTAATTTATTTATGTGATTAAATAAATGTGAAATTAGTAACTTTAAGTGTTGTGTGCTCTTTTGATTGAGTGATGACCTTGGGTCATTAACCCTTAATGATCCTTGGCACCTTAATTACTTGGTTGAGCTCATAAGTAGCATGTTCTTTAAGAAGCGTTAGTGTTGATTAAGTAATTGTTGTTAGCTAGTAGGTTCTTTTGTTTTGCAACAGTATCACGAAGGAAAGCTGTACTCAAGTCGTTAATCTTGGTATGTCATCATCAAGCATCATGTTTATCATTGCATCATGTTGAAGCATGTTATTCTCTCGTATAGTTCCCGCTTTCGAGGAAGTCGACGTTGTTGAGCAAGCCTCCGGAGAAGAGCTATCTTCAGTGGGTTCCAGACCAGACGTCAGAGTTGTTCAGCCCGAACCAGTTGTCTCGTCTGAGCAAGGCAAGCCCTGGTGCATTTAAACCCTTCCTTGAGTTTTATAAATGTTTATCACTGGTAGTATGGTTTATTGCATTAAGTAATTAGGAGTTGAGTGATAACCCAATTGCTGCATTATCATCCTTGATTATTGCAATATCACCCTTGGTACCTGTTTTACTGAAAATGCATAGTATGCTTCGCTATGCTTAATGAGTTAGGCTTTTAAATGAAATGTTTACATAGCCATGATGGCATATTTGAGGAATAATGGAATATAAGAATGAACTTAAAGATCGGGCGGGTGGTTTGCCACTACTGACTTGCATTGAGAAAGGAGTATCAATGTAGTGTTTCCGCCTTGTCAGTTAAGGACCGTCCATTGCAGTCCTATCTGTATTTTTAGACTTCGCAACTAGCCTCATGCCTTGGGTAAGCCCAAGATATTAGTGATTCTATTTCTAGAACGTCCAACCTCGCACTGGGAGTGGAGAGATGGTGGGAGTAGCGTGTACCCTCGCGGCTAGAATTGGGCCGGGTTCGAGGAGTACTATACTCTCGGATGGCGATGGACATGTTCTGGTCTTGGAAGATCTAAATGAGGGTTGGCATATGCAAGATTGAGTTCTACATATGTCGTGAGGTTAGAGATCCCTAGCTGGATATAATCAGTTTGAATCGTCGTTGCTCCTCGATTGTGGAGACTCGATCACCTGTCCTGCATTGTAGTTAAGAATTGGAATTTGAGGAAAGAATAAAGAAAGATCTTGATGAGAATTACTTTGATCTAGATTAGGATCACTTAGAATTGTTTAATGAACCATCAATGATAAAAATAAAATATTGAAGGTAAGGACTTACTTTAGTAAGCTTTTCTACAAAAGAAATTTTGACTCTTGAATACCCGTACCCTGATTCCCTAAAGTTAGCATGTCCTTGGAGTCTTTTTCTTAGTCGGGTAAGTCTTGTTGAGTACTCTCCGTACTCAGGGTTTGTTAAACCCCTTGTTGCAGGTGCCGTTCATGAGCAAGTCTGCTTTGAGCCTTGCTGCATGACCGTTGTCGTTGAAGAAAGTGATGACGAGTAGGCTATGTGGCCTTTGGGCAAGGCACCTCATTTGGATGTTGTAATCAAGTTACTACTGATACTCCACTACCACTGGTTTGTAATAATGTTACTTAAGGTTTGAAATTTGGAAACTGTGGTTTGTAAACTTAAGTTATTTTAAGACTTCCGCTATTTTATTCTGATGTTATTTTGAATAAACTGTTATAATATTGCAATACTCCTGTAATTAGATCCTGTTCGGAGGAAAGCAGGCCTTTTAAGTTATGAGGAACATAAATATGGCTGTCAGAGGTCATTATGACAATCATAGGTACATGTGGGCCATCATAATTAGGAGGTTCTGTGACAGTTGGTATCAGAGCTGACTCTCCCGATTTCTCAGGCACGTGGGGATCAGTTGCACGGGCATGATGTGTGCATGCACGTGGGCCTGTCGTGGACACGACATGTCATGACACATGTGCTGGCACAGGAACACACAAATGTGTCCAAGAGAGGAGGATCCTGGATTAAGTGTCCCGAAAGGGTAAGTCGGTCTGGCATTCGATGGGGACGTCGAATCCTTAGAAGGGGTGATTGTAACCGCCCTAAAATGGGCCCAGCGGGAAAAATTCACGGAATGGGCCGTTGTATTGTAGCTTGGGCAGTGGGCCAAATACTGTAGACGGGAGTTATTGTACATCCGGACTTCGGGCACTGTAGCAACCCAATACTGTAGCCCGGACGCTGTAGTAGCTCGTTACTGTTCACCGAATCAGGATAGATCAGTTCACCAGTTACTGTAGCATCGCAAAATACTATGCACCAGAAATTTAGTACCAAACCGTGAATCCTAAGCGAGATAGCCCAGTTTAAATACCAGGGCCAAGGATGTGTAGTAACCTTCGGTTAACCGTTTTGAGCGAAGCGAGGACAAAAGCTCAAGCGGGTTGCTATGCAGGTGGGACCACTCTTCGGTAGAGTGGGCCTGGGCCGTGTATGCCGGGACTAGATGTTACAATTGGTACCAGAGCATAATTACTGGAGTTATTGTAGTATTACTTTACAAAACTTCAAAATAATTTGGATCAAACAAATTTAAATTGTTATTTCGGGTCCAAATTGCTTCTAGCTTATCTTAATCCACTCTCTGTAGTTTCCTTAGTTCATGTTTTAAAACTTTGTAGTGAAGTATCATGTTATATTGCCCTACGTTATAAAATGTTAATGCATGTGTTACCTAAACTTTTATGTTAGTTCGTAAGTATGTTGCATGAATCATGTTTAATTAACCTACTTAAGTTACCTTCCCTTTTAATGTGGTTTGGGTTAAGTAAGGTTCAATCTTGTTCATGCTAACCTTCAGATCCCTCTCACCTGTCCTCATCTTTCTAATTCTATCTTGCTACAGGATGGCACGTACTAAGATGACTCGCAAGAGAGCTGGTCCGCAGGGAGTACCTCATCATCAGTTGGCACCAAGAGGTGATGGAGCGAGCAGTAGTCGCAATCCAAATCCAAATCCACAAGCAGAGGTCACAAGGCTTACAACAGAATAGAGCGACTAAAGCGCAACACATATTATTGGAAGCAGTGCAAGAACGAGTCCTTGGAAAAGGAGATGGAAGCCAGGGCTCATGTGTGAGACTTAGAGCTTTATGTGGCACAACTGGAGCAGTACAATACAATCTTGCACGAGGAAGTCGATAGGCTACATGACCTAATGAATCCTAATCATCAGCCCCAGGCGGTAGAAGATGATGTTGGTGCCGTGGTCGTTCCTGGTGGGGAGGAAGACCAGGAGGAGGATGATGATGAGGAGGATCCTGAAGAAGCTAAACCCATGTTGGAAAGTGGGGAGGAGGCAAGTCACGTCACTAGTACAAGTGCCCAGGAGAATGAGGATGGAGTGATAGTGATCAGTGATGATGATGAGGAATAAAGTGTCAGAACGGAAGGTTATGTAATATAGTAGTCTTTCTTGCTTTCTAAGAAATCTTAGCAGGTGGTTTGCTTTGCCTGTGAGCAAGCTTGTAATAAAAATAATGTAAGATAAGTATGTTGTGTGTACTGATATTGTATTACCTGCTGTTTAATTCAATAAAGTAATGTAAATAAGCGTGGTTTATGTACAACAGATGGATGGTACTGGAACTTCTCAGGCTGGGGACAATGCTCCTAATCCCCCACCAATTCCACCTACTCTGGAAGAAGCTATTGCAGCACTGGTCAACGCTGCCACTCTGTTGGCCCAGAATCAGAATGCAAATCAGTGTCGTAGGGGTCGAAACAATGGAGGAGAGACCACTTATGTGGATTTCACTGATACCCGTCCACCGGTGTTCTCAAAAGCTAATGAGCCATTAGAGGCAGATGACTGGCTCCGAACTATGGAACAAAAGTTCAATCTTCTCCAGTGCACGAAATATCAGAAACCCGTGTTTGCAGTGCAACAACTCAGGGGTGCTGTAGGGGCGTGGTGGGCGAATCTGGTCACCGCACAACCCGCTGGCCATCGCATCACTTGGCAAGAATTTCATGATGCTTTTAGAGCACATTACATTCTAGATGGTGTCATGGCAATGAAGCTAGAAGAATTCCTCTCTTTAAAGCAGGGAAATCAGACGGTTCTTCAGTATGTTGGCAAATTTAATCATTTGTCACAATATGCAACCGAATATGTGAACATTGATGCAAGGAAGAAAAGTTGTTTCATGAGGGGTTTGAATATAAAAATTCAGATGATGATGACCACATGCTATAATGCCACATATCATGAAGTAGTTAATGTCGCTATTGCTTTAGAAGAGAAGTCCCATATTCATAAAGAGTCGAAGAAAAAGAAGCAGGTGTTTACCAGCTCATCAGGCGGCATTAAGAAGTGCCAAAAGTTTATCTACCACCCTCAGAACCATTTTCATCCTCCGTACCGTCCGTAGCAATATCAAGCTCGGCTGTAGATGTTTATCCTTCCTGTTGCAACCCAGCAATATCCACAACAGCCGAATGCCCCTAGCATTTGAAACCTGAGCCCGCAAACCCATAACTTCCCCTGCTATAACTATGGAAAGCCAGACCACTTCTCAAAGGACTGCCCGTATCCAAGGCAGTACAACCCCAATTACCCAAGAGCCCCCGCACTGCAACAACAGCAGCCTCAGAGTAAGAGCAATAATCTGAATGCCTAGAAGGGTAAGGGTGAGAAGAAAAAGATAGGACGTGTGTTCTACACCCAAGCAAGTGCAATTCTAGTGGGAGAACCTGTTATGGTGGATATGTTCCCTGTTTCTAATCATCTAGCAGTACTGTTATTTGATTTGGGTGCATCGCATACATTCATAAATCACACCTTTGTTACAAAGCATGACATTCCAATTATGGGAACTCAAGAGGATTTCTTTATCCAATCGCCCAAGGGACGACTGTGTACTAAGGAAATGATGCGTGAGGTACCTATAGAGTTGGGTTGGCATATATTTCCTACCTCAATGATAATATTACAAAATCACGATATAGAGGTAATCCTAGGTATAAATTGGATGTACCAACAAGGAGTTATTATAGATGCACTGCACAAAACTATAAGGTTGAATTTGCCTGATAATAAATCTCATCTTCTTATCCAACTTTCTATTCCTAAGAGAACAGTTGAAAGGATATGTGCAACCTCAGTGAAAGAAATCTATGATATTCCGGTAGTCTGTGAATTTCCAGATGTATTTCAAGATGATTTACCTGGTTTGCCACCAGACAGAGAAGTTGAATTTGTAATTTAGTTGAAACCTGGTACTGCCCTAATATCTAGAAGAGCTTATAGAATGCCACCAAATGAATTGGCCGAACTCAAGGCTCAATTGCAAGAATTGCTTGAAAAAGGTTTCATCAAACCCAGTTCATCACCATGGGAATGTCTGGCTCTTTTTGTCAAGAAGAAGGACCAGACTCTAAGGATGTGTGTTGACTATCGCCCATTGAAAGAAGTAACCATTAAAAATAAGTACCCGTTGCCTCACATTGATATACTTTTTGATCAACTAGCGGGAGCAAAAGTGTTCTCAAAGTTCGATCTTCGATTTGGGTACCATCAAATCAAGATTCGACCGGAAGATATCCCAAAGACTGCATTCACCACTAGATATGGTTTGTATGAGTATCTAGTTATGTCTTTTGGCCTCACCAATGCACTGGCACATTTCATGTATTTGATGAACTCAGTTTTCATGCCGAAGCTTGATAAGTTTGTAGTTATCTTTATTGATGATATTCTAGTATACTCTAAAAGTAAAGAAGAGCATGCTGAGCACCTCAAAATTGTTCTAACCCGTCTTAGAGATCATCACTATATGCCAAGTTTAGTAAATGTGAGTTTTGGCTAAAGGAAGTACAATTCCTAGGACATGTGTTGTCAGCCGAGGGTGTAGCTATTGACCCTGGCAAGGTGAAAGATATTTTGAATTGGAAACCACCAACCTCAGTTCATGAAGTCCGAAGTTTTCTAGGAATGGCAGGTTACTACCGTCGATTCATACCTGACTTCTCCAAGGTAGCTAAGCCAATCATAGAATTGTTGAAAAATCAAACTAAGTTTGTCTGGTCTCTAGAATGTGAAGAAGGCTTTCAGAATTCTAAAGAAATTACTGACAACTGCTCTAGTCTTAGCGCAACCTGATATAGAAAGGTCGTTTGATGTTTATTATGATGCCTCTAGTATTGGCCTTGGTTGTGTATTGATGCAAGAAGGCAAAGTCATTGCTTATGCCTCGAGACAGTTGAAGTGTCACGAAGAGCATTATCCAACACATGATCTTGAACTAGCAGCTGTGGTTCATGCATTGAAAATATGGCGTCATTACTTGTTGGGTAATATTTGCCACATTTATACAGATCACAAAAGCTTGAAGTATATCTTTACTCAATCAAAATTGAATATGAGGCAAAGAAGGTGGCTAGAATTAATAAAAGATTATGATTTAGAAGTGCACTATCATACTGGAAAAGCAAATGTTGTTGCCGACGCACTCAGTAGAAAGAATCATTGCAATTGTCTTACTGTGAAGCCCATGGATCATAGTTTATGTCATGATTTGGAAAGGTTAAATATTGAAATAGTTCAACATGGCCGATTAACCAATGCCACTATTGAATCCACAATTAAAGATCAGATTATATCTGCTTAGAGAAAGAATTCCGGTATAGCCTACATCAAAGAAAAAGTTAGATCAGGTCAACAGACAAATTTTAGTATTGATGATACAAATGTACTATGGTTTAAGAACCGACTAGTGGTCCCAAAGGTTCCTGAGTTATGTCAGCTCATTCTTGATGAAACACATAACACAGGTTTTCTATTCATCCAGGGAGTAATAAGATGTATCAGGATTTGAAACAGAGATTCTGGTGGACCAAGATGAAAATTGAAAATTGCTAGATATGTTGCCAGATGTGACACTTGCTAGAGAGTAAAGGCTGTACGTCTGAAGCCGGCAGGGATGTTGCAACCATTACCCATCCCATCTTGGAAGTGGGATGATATCAGCATGGATTTTATTACTAGGTTACCCAAAACAACAAGAGGGTTTGATTCAATCTGGGTCAATATAGATCGACTTACCAAGTTAGCACATTTCCTTCCAGTGAAAATAAAATATTCTATAGTGAAGCTTGCAAAGATATATTTTGAACGAATACTGAGTCTACATGGGGTACCAAAGACTATAATTTCTGATAGAGGTCCACAGTTTGTCTCCAAATGTTGGATGGAGTTACATAAGTCATTGGGTACCAAAGTTATCATCCTCTATGTTGAGATCTTGTGCTCTCACTTATCAAGATCAATGGGATGAACGTTTGCCGTTAGCAGAATTCTCCTATAATAATAGCTATCAAGAAAGTATCAAGATGGCACCCTTCGAAGCACTATACGATCGTAGATGCATAACTCCCCTGAATTGGTCAGAACCAGGAGAAAGATGGTTTTATGGAGTTGATCTGGTGAAAGAAACTGAAGAAAAAGTCAGGCAGATCCAGAATAATTTGAAAGTGGCTTAGTCTCGATAGAAGAGTTATGCTGACAAAAGGCGAAGACCCTTGATGTTTAAAGTGGAAGATTATGTTTATCTGAAAGTGTCACCCATAAAAGGAAATACCCGATTTGGAGTCAAGGGCAAACTCGCACCACGTTATATTGGGCCATTCCAAATCATTAAAAGATGTGGATTAGTGGCTTATAGATTAAAGTTGCCTGAACAACTGTCAGCTGTGCATAATGTGTTTCATGTGTCGCAACTGAAGAAATGTCTTCAGGTGCCTGATCAAGTTGTAGATGTTGAAGCAGTTGAACTTGAGCCTGATTTGACATATTCTGAATATCCTGTTTGAGTTCTAGATCGGAAAGATCGTGTTACCCGAAGTAGAACAATCAAATGGTACAAGATACAATGGGATCAACATTCGGAAGAAGAAGCCATAGGGGAATCTGAAGATTACCTTCTAGAGAACTTCCCCGAGTTCTTTGCTTCTATCTAGGTTATAGTTTCCTCTCTAAGTTGTGACCTGCCTATTCCAAATTTTTGTAATGTAGAAAACCCCCTACCTATTTTGTAAGCAAGTTTTGGATGTGTTTGCTTGACACGTTTCCTTTTCCATTACTTAACTCAAGGCTTTAAATCTCGGGATGATATTTCTTTAAGGGGGAAGGGCTGTAACACCTCTGGTGTTATAGTGGCTAAGCAACTTGCCATGTCATCATATTACATCGCAAAGCATCCATGATTAGGTCAACTATGATATGCATCAACTAAAACAAGTTTACATTTTTAGGTTGGATGTGCTTCTAAGTTGTGTGGCTCGAATCGAAAACCCTAATTTTGAATGTCACCGCAAATACTTAGTTTATGCCCTACATAATTTGGGGTGTATGACTATGTTATACACTAGTGCCAAGTGTAGGGTATGAACTCAATTCCAACTTATAAAATGAAGCTTCAAGTTTGAGTTGGAAATGGAATCCAAAAACTTGTCGCAAGTTTTGCGATTCGAATTTGAATTCACATTTGGGGAATTATTAAAAGCTTTTCAAAAGTCAACTTGGTCAACCAAGAGTGGCATTTGGTCAAACATGTGATGCTTGACTCAATGATGCCCATGGATGATGGTTTGATCACAAAATAATCACCAATTATAATAGCAACAAGTTTCGATTGAAAATTCTTTTGAAAACCCTAGATTCAAAACCCTGATTTTACCCCTTTTGAAATAATTCAAAATCTAAGCAAAATTTGGAAAAAAAGTGTAAAACCAAGTTTGTATATATTTTCAAGGGCTACAAGTTTGGTGTTTTGAGTTTTCAAAGTTTTAGTGTAAATTGTGGAGCAATTTTGAAAAGAAGCAAATTCCAAATTTGACCCATTTTCGTCCCCAAACTCAAATTTCAAAATAAATGCAAAATTTGAAAATGGTTTGAATAGCAAAGTTGTAGGTCTTGGCTAGATGTACAACTTTGGTGTTTGGAGATTTTGAAGTTTCAATATAAAATTTAAAGTAATTTCTAAATTATCAAATTCTAGAAAAGTGTCCCCTTCTGATTTCAAATTCAAATTTCAAAATTCATTTTGAATTTGAAAAAGTTTTCAACATGAAACTTGTAGAGCTTGAAATTCTGAAGATTTCATATCTTGGGAATTTTTCAAGTTGTTACATGTTTTTGGGAGTAATTTCAAATTTCCCGATTAGGGTTTAGTGTTAAGGGGGGAAGCTACAGTGGCGGCGCCAATGGCAACCGGCCACCGGCCGGTATGGCACTGGCGAGCCGCTGGGCTGCTTCCAGGCCATTCCCGCGAGCGCTCGATCGCCACCTCGTCCGCGCGCGTCTTCTAGCGTCACCAGTTGGGTCGGAGACCCCTTTAAAAGCCCGAGCAACGTCGCCGTTTTTCTTCTTCTCTTTTTCTCTGTTTTGGCAACGCCGCTGCTTAGCTCTGCCGTTCAACGCTGTCGCCGTCGGGCCATCTCCAGCTAAGGTGATCACGTCAATCCATTCGCCTCTCTCCCGCGCACCTCTTAGGTCCCCTCACACTAGCCAATTCCGCCCGGAGTGCCCGCGCGACCATCTTCTTCTTCATCTCCGGTGACCGAGCGCCACCGAGCCGCCTCACGTGGCCAGCTATCTCCACCACCTCTCCATGCCTGCTGGTTGCTCCACTACACTCGCAGTGAGCTGCTGAGGCTTCCCAAGCCTCCAATTTAGTCGCTACCGGCTTGTGTCGTTGGAGTGCCGTGATCCGCGGCCACCGTGCCGCCATGGCCAGTGAGATACTCACTCCATGGTGTCTGCAGCCGAGCCAGGTGTCCGGGGTTGTTCACGGTGTCGTGTAGGTCATGATGGTCAGGCTAGTTGGGCACGGTCTTGTCACCGCGCGTCGTGGTCGCTGGCCGGTTGACGTGTCGCTGTGGTCAGGCCGTAGGAGGAGAGCGCGAGAGAGGGAGGAGAGAGATGACAGGCGGGTCCGGTGTGTCAGCGAGCGAGCGGGAGAGAGTGAGCGCGTGTGAGCGGGCCGCGTTGCTAGGCCACGCGTGCTTCTAGGCCGGGCGAGCGCGGCTGGGCTGCGAGCATGGGCGCGGGCAAGTGCGCGCGGGTGGGCTGCACATGTTGCTCGACCGAGCCGGAGGAGAAGCGGCCCGTGCTGCGGTTTTATTTTTCTTTTTCAAAAATGTGAATAGTAGTACTATTTGTTTATTTTAATAGAATTCTTTGTAGAGCTCCAAAAATAGTGAAAATTTTTGTGTAAGCTTTTCAAGGTATAAACTATTTAGGAAAAATATAAAATGCCAATATTGATTAATTTCTGTAAGTTATTTAATTAGCTCAATTAAATGTTAAATGCAACTTCCAAGAATTTTAGTAATTAAAATATTAATCCAAAAATCATTAAATTTGTTTTGACACTGTTTTAGGTCATGATTAACCTATAGAAAAAGTTTAAGCTCAATTAGATGAAGTTTAATGTATTCTTAATTTATTTAAGTGATGAAATAAATGTGAAATCAATAACTTTCAGTGTTGTGTGCTCTTTTGATTGAGTGATGACCTTGGGTCATTAACCCTTAGCGATCCTTGGTGCCTTAATTACTTGGTTGAGCTCGTGAGTAGCATGTTCTTTAAGAAGCGTTAGTGTTGATTAAGTAATCATTGTTAGTTAGTAGGTTCTTTTGTTTTGCAACTGTACCGCGAAGGAAAGCTGTACTCAAGTCGTTAATCTTGGCATGTCATCATCAAGCATTATGTTTATCATCGCATCATGTTGAAGCATGTTATACTCTCGTATAGTTCCGACTTTCGAGGAAGTCAATGTTATTGAGCAAGCCTCCGGAGAAGAGCTATCTTGAGTGGGTTCGAGACTGGATGTCGGAGTTGTTGAGCCCGAACCAGTCATCTCATCTAAGCAAGGCAAGCCCCGGTGCATTTAAACCCTTCTTTGAGTTTTACAAATATTTATCACTAGTACTATGGTTTATTGCATTAAGTAATTAGGAGTTGAGTGATAACCCAATTGCTGCATTATCATCCTTGATTATTGCAATATCACCCTTGGTACCTGTTGAAAGGTCTTGATGGCTAGAGGGGGGTGAATAGCCTTTTAAAAAATTTCTACAATGACAAGCTAAACAAGTTTATCAATATAACAAATAGCGAGATGCGAGTTTTACTTAGCCTACGGGGTGTTTGCAAGCCACCTATCCAATTCATAATTCTAGTATATTGGCACTCAACCGCACAAGTCAAACCGAGAAGGTAACTACAACTATAACTAGCAAGCTACACAAAAGAGCTACTATAGCAAAGCTAACTAGCTAGCAAAGATAACTAAGAAAGTAATGTGGAGTTGAGTTAGGAGAGTTTCACCGAGGGGCGAAGTATTGAGCTAACCAATATGATCAACAATGAATACCAAGACAACCGGACACCGGGATCAATCAATCACAATATGATAGTGATGACACAAAGATTAATCCCGAGGTTCACGTGCTTGCCGGCACGCTAGTCCCCGTTGTGTCCCTCTTCACCATGTGGTTCGGTAGCTAATCGGTCTCACACCGAGCCTCTCAAAAGGCGCCACAAGAACCTACCAAATGGCAAAAGGTTGCAATGACATGAGTAATTTACTAATGTTGCCTTTGGCGCTTCGCCGAGGTAGGCACAAACCCCTTACAAACACCGGAGGTGGCCAAGAACAATCACCAACTCTTGCCAACGCCTCCAATCTGCTCCAAGCCATCTAGATGGTGGCAACCACCAAGAGAAACAAGAATCCCGTAGCAAATCAACCACCAAATGCCAACTAGATGCTATCTCACAATACAAATACACTTGGATCACTCAATCTCACTTCAAATATGCAAAGAAGCAAGAGAGATGAGTGGGAGGGGAGTTGCTTAGCTCAAAGTGCTCACAAGTATGTCAAAATGACCAAGAGAGAGATTGAGTGATAAATAGGCATTTCAATTCCTCGAAAACGCCTGAATCCCGCCTTGCAAGCTCGGCGGGAGGGAGAGAGGACCCCAAACCCTCTCTACTGCTCAAACTCCACCGCCTTCGCAAATGTGCTAACATCACCAAGTGATCATCACCATGTGCATGTGTGTTAGCATTTTCATAATCATTTTTCGAGGCGTTATTAGTTCTATCCAAATGCATATGACATGAAATGCACACCTAGAGGCACTTAGGAGTTCAATAGCCGCGTCATTCCCCTCTTTATAGTACGGCTATCTATCCTATAATGTAACCACACCCACTAGGTGTCTTGGTTACTAAAACACAACCCTTAAGCATATACCTTTGCCTTGATCACGTAGGGTTACGTCCAAATCCAAGTGTGGCCATCATGATCACCATGTCCATCTTGCCACCAACCTTGGAATGTACTAATCCTCATATGCTACATATAACTTAGGCATAGGATTAGTACTTAGGCATTGTCACTAATTACCAACACCAAACATAGATCTTTCACCTGTTTTACTGAAAATGCGTAGTATGCTTCGCTATGCTTAATGAGTTAGGGTTTTAAATGAAATGTTTACATAGCCATGATGGCATATTTGAGGAATAATGGAATATAAGAATGAACTTAAAGATCGGGTGGGTGGTTTGGCCACTACTAACTTGTATTGAGAAAGGAGTCTCGATGTAGTGTTTTTGCCTTGTCAATTAAGGACCTTCGTTGCAGTCCTGTTTGTATTTCAAGACTTTGCAACTAGCCTCAAGCCTTGGGTAAGCCTAAGATATTAGTGATTCCATTTGTAGAACGTCCAGCCTCGCACTGGGAGTGGAGAGATGACGGGAGTAGCGTGTACCCTCGGGGCTAGAATTGGGCCGGGTTCTAGGGTACTGTATTCTTGGGTGGCGATGTACATGTTCTGGTCTTGGGAGATCTAAATAAGGGTTGACATATGTAAGATTGGGTTCTACATATGTCGTGAGATTAGAGATCCCCAGCTAGGTATAATCGGTTCGAATCATCGTTGCTCCTCGGTTATGGAGACTCAATCACCTGTCCTGCATCATAGTTAAGAATTAGAATTTGAGAAAAAAATAATAAAGATCTTGATGAGAATTACTTTGATCTAGATTAGGATCACTTAGAATTGGTTAATGAACCATCAATGATAAAAATAAAATATTGAAGGTAAGGACTTACTTTAGTAAGTTTTTCTACAAAAGAAAGTTTGATTCTTGAATACCTGTACCTTGATTCTCTAAAGCTAGCAAGCCCTTGGAGTCTTTTTCTTAATCGGGTAAGTCTTGTTGAGTATTCTCTGTACTTAGAGTTTGTTAAACCCCTTGTTGTAGGTGCGGTTCATGAGCAAGTCTGCTTTGAGCCTTGCTACATGACCGTTGTCGTTGAAGAAAGTGACGACGAGTAGGCTGTGTGGCCTTTGGGCAAGGCACCTCGTTTGGGTGTTGTAATCAAGTTACTACTGATACTCCACTACTACTGGTTTGTAATAATGTTACTTAAGGTTTGAAATTTGGAAACTGTGGTTTGTAAACTTAAGTTATTGTAAGACTTCCGCTATTTTTCTCTGATGTTATTTTGAATAAAGTGTTGTAATATTGTAATACTTCTATAATTGGATCCTGTTCGGAGGAAAGCAGACCTTTTAAGTTATGAGGAACATAAGTTTGGCTGTCAGAGGTCATTATGACAATGATAGGTACATGTCAGCCATCATAATTAGGAGGTTCTGTGATAGTGGATGTTTCTTTAATGTGAATATCATAATTCTTGTGCTAGTGAACTTTAATTGCAAATGATAGTGGACTGCTGAGGTGGACAACTTGCATGTTAAGAGAAATTGCTAGTGGTAAATAATAGTAGATTGCTGAGGTAGACGCCTTGCATGTCAAGAGAAATAGCTAGTGGGGTTTTACTTTACAAGAGTTATAGATAGGGATAATCACTGCTACAAAAACGATTTGTAGCAACACCCTTTTTTTAAAGGACGGCTCAATATAGAGCCGCCTCTATAAATAGTGGCCAAATAGTCGCCCCTATAAATCTATTTGTAGGAGCTGCTGCTGTCATGAGTCGTCCAAAATGGCTCGATTTGAGCCGCCCCTATAAATTGACGACGAATAATAAAAATTAAGTATTAAAATTTGAATTTTTTCAAACGATCTTGGATTGAGAAATGATCAAAATGAAAATTATAGATCTCAAAAAGTTATAAAACTTGTTGTTTATAACTTTTTTATTTGAAATTATTTACTGCTTCAAAATGCTGTTTGAAATTTAATTTTGAAATTGTTGAAGAACTCTGATTTCTCTTTTTAATCTCAGGCTAAAACTTGTAACTAGTCTTTCTCCCTCGTACTTACTTCAAATTTGATGATTTTTTCCTAAAAATTTATAAAATCATGTTCTATTGTATTCTTATAGTTATTATTTTATCTATCTTTTTATATGACTGTGTCTTATCTATTTGAATTTTGAATTTCAAAAAATGACAACTTCAAATGTCATTTTGTAACATTAAACGATTTTAGCTAAAAAAGTCATGAATATAAAAGTTGTTGAAGTCATCAAGGTCTACAACTTTTATTTTGATTATTTCTTTATCTGATAAAGTGGTAGTAACATTGTTCACAAAATTTACATCTCTCTTATAGTTTATTTAACTATAAGAGGGATATGTAACATTTGTGAACAATGTTACTACCACTATATCGAATGAATAAATGATCAAATGACCAAAATAAAAGTTGTAGATCTCGAAAAGTTACAAAACTTTGTAGTTGACAACCTTTTGATTTGAAATCATCTTGTCAAGGAAAGTTCGTTTGAATTTCTTAAATTTGAAATTCAAATTTTGTAAACGACCTCATATGGAGAAATTACCAAAATAAAAGTTATAGATCCAAAAATTTATGAAACTTTGTAGTTGATAACTTTTTGATTTGAAATCATCTTGCTAAGAAAAACTATGTTTGAATTTCTAAAAATTTAAAATTTGAATTTTTTAGACAACCTCGGATAGATAAATAGCAAAAATGAAAGTTGTAGATCTCAAAAAGTTACGAAACTTTATAGTTGATAACTTTTTCATCTGAAATCATTTTGTTATGAAAACTACGTTTGAATTTCTTAAATTTAAAATTCAAATTTTGTAAACGACCTCGGATGGAGAAACTACAAAAATGAAAGTTGTAGATCTCGAAAATTTATGAAACTTTGTAGTTGACAACCTTTTTTTTTGAATTCGTTTAGGGCCTCAAACAATCAATTTATGCTCGGTTTAGGATAATACGTGGAGAACCAAAATATAATATAGACACAAGCGAGTAGTGGATGGAGTGGTTAGAGAAGGAAACACGCGAGCCTGAGGTCACGAGTTTGAACCCCGGCTGACCGGTAGGGGCCTCCCTGGATTATTATTTTTTTGTCTAAATTCGTGAATTTCTGAAAAATAATTTGTAGGAACAGCTTTATATTCAACCGTCTCTATAAATATTCAACCGTCCTAAAAAAACCGATTTGTAGGGGGCGGCCGGCAAAACCGCCCCTACGGGTTACTAGCCGCCCATAAAAATCCCTGCTATAGTAGTGCTTGTAATCATTCAGAACAAAAAATGAAAATCCTTGTTAGCAGCCGATTTACATTATGGCTGTGTTTAGTTGTGTAAAAAGTATAAAAAAGTACTATAGCATGTTTTAATTTTATTTGGTAAATAGTATCTAACCGTTGACTAATTAGGTTCAAAAACGTTCGTCTCGCAAAGTACAACCAAGCTGTACAATTAGTTTTTTATTTCATCTACATTTAGTACTCCATGCATGTATCACAAGTTTGATGTGCCGGAAAATTTTTTGTTTGTACAGTACTTTTTTTTTTTGAGAAAGTAAACACAGCCTATATTATCAACATAGGCCTTGAAGTAGCTACGGAGTAGGCACGAGCTGTTATCGTAAATTATGCTCCCGATTTCCACGTACTAGCAGATAATTGCCGACTTCCATTCGTACCTGCCATCGTGTACTATCATCTTCTTCCAGAAGAACCTGGAGCGTACGTACGTGGCACCACCGACACATCTCACTCTTATCTTAATTTGTACCCCCAATTAATTTACTAGGGGTGTGTTCACTTCGCGAAAAGTAGGTGAAAAGTTACTGTAACATCTTTCGTTGTTATTTGGCAAAATTTGTCCAATCATAGACTAACTAGGCTCAAAAGATTCGTCCCGACGTTTACAGACAAACTATGCAATTAGTTATCTTTTTTACCTACATTTAATGCTCCATGCATATATCGAAAGATTTGATGTGATAGATGGAAGAGGAAATATTTTGGGTTGGGATGGGAAGTGAACGAGGCCTAGCTGTGGCTTCCGAGCGACTAGCTCGTGGCTGCACACGTATCCACTCTTGGGTAGTGTTTAGATGGCGTAAAAGTTGGTGTAAAATTCCTATAGCACTTTTCGTTATTATTTGGTAAAATTTATCCAATCATGGACTAACTAGGCTCAAAAGATTCGTCTCGACATTTACAGACAAACTGTGTAATTAGTTATTTTTTTACCTATATTTAATACTCTATGCATACGTCTAAAGATTCGATGTGACGGGGAATCTTATAAAATTTTTGAAAGTTTGAAGGGATCTAAACACTGCCTTGGTTGATTTCCCAAAACCATTCTCTAATTCTCGCTGCAGTATAAAAGCTGCCTGGGGCTGCACCTCGCTGCACCACAATTCGATCGCACTCGAACAAAGCTCGCTCGTGCCACTAGACTTGAAAAACAAGTGCTCTAGCAGGCCAGAGAGAAATCAACGGGTGATAGGATCGATGGAGCACCAGGGGCAGCACGACCACACCAGGGACACCACTGTCATGGCAGGCCATGGTGAGGCCGGTGCAGGCGGACAGTTCCAGCCTGCCGCCGCTGCTGAGGAGCACAGGAGCCGCGGTATCCTTCATCGCTCCGGAAGCTCCAGCTCCAGCTCGGTATGTTTCTTTTGTTTCCCATATACAATACTGTTCGGTCTTGGATAATCCATCGCGTACATGTGCACTAACTGACTGTCTTCTGTAACTTAATATTTGCCGATCATATCGTACGTGCAGTCATCTGAGGACGATGGCATGGGCGGTCGGAGGGAGAAGGGGCTAAAGGAGAAGATCAAGGAGAAGCTCCCCGGCGGCCACAAGGACAGCCAGCAGAACCAGGCGGCAGCGACGGGTGGAGCCTACGGGCAGCAGGAGCACGATGGCACCGGCGGCGGCCATGGAGAAAAGAAGGGTCTCATGGACAAGATCAAGGAGAAGCTTCCTGGCCACCACTGAGCTACTCTCCCTTGATATCCTACTGTCGAAGTTGCGCTGCGCCATATGGACCTTTGTCGAATAATGGGAGCTGAACGCGCACATCAAAACTTTGTCCTCCAGCGCGATTTTACCTGGGTGCTCTGTATTGTCTGGCCGTATATGTGTGTGTCTGATTGTGTACATGTTCGTTGTATTGTTCTGCATTCACATATATAATAATTATACTACATATGTATACGATTACCATGCGTATTGGTTGTCTACATAGTACGTATGAACCAGCGGGAATCTTCGTGTCCGACCGGATGGCCGCTAGAAGCGCACCGACCCCCTCCTACAGTTTATCTTTCTCCCTCTGTGCGCGAATTGGTCCAGCGCAGCCCAGAAGCCCATCACCGCGCCTGCGCCTCCACCCGAGCTCGCCGGCACCGCCCTCGTCTCCACTTCGGCATCCCCACTTGAGCTCGTCGGGGCTGCCCTCGTCTCCATTTTCGACAGCTCTCTCCCTCCCTCGTCTCTAACTCCGGCGGGCTTAGAAGGAAGGGGGTCGGGAGCAGGCAAGGAGAAGCCATGTGGTTGGGATGGTGTCCGGGCGATTAGGGGGGCTTGGCGGTGGCTGCACTGGCTGCGCCAGGTCACGGCGGGGGCATCATGGCTTGCCACTGAGCATCGCCATGGCGGCGGCAGGAGTAGGGCGGGGGAGGGGAAGATGGAGGCCGCCGCAGCCGCAGAGCTCTAGTGAACCCTAGTGCGGCTGCGAGGGGTGAGCGGTGGGGTGGCGCCAGCGCGTCGGGCGGTGGTGGGCTACAGTGGGCCACGTGGGGCGGGCCGAGGCCCAGTCATCGCCCTAGTCGGTGCGCGA
This sequence comes from Saccharum hybrid cultivar R570, assembly GCA_038087645.1. Classification (NCBI taxonomy): domain Eukaryota; kingdom Viridiplantae; phylum Streptophyta; class Magnoliopsida; order Poales; family Poaceae; genus Saccharum; species Saccharum hybrid cultivar. The sequence continues at coordinate 1,224,916 of JAQSUU010000704.1, read as the reverse complement.
CTTGGCGCCCCGGGTCGGCGCATAGCACGCCCCTGGAACCGGTGCCATCCTTTTCTTGCCTGGGTCAACAGATAACCAGCATCAGTATCAACGTGAACTGAACAGACAACAAAGGTGCCTAAGGGTGAAAATGTGACAAATATGAAGTGATTTTGTTTATAGCGTAATATGACTTATCTGTGAAAAGTGATCAAAAGTGACAATTATTTTGAAACAGGGGTTCTTAATACTTATTCGGCATCATGAATATTAGCATTTTTAAAAAAAATTTATCAAACAGGATTTTGTTGACTTCTCAGAAGATAAGAATTGCATTTCTTTTGGAACTGAGGGAGTACTCCCTCCGTCTCTTTATATTTGTTGTCGTTGGTGTGCATGCTACAAGTTTGACTCGATTTATAGAAAATACGTGTAACATTTCTATATCCAAATAAATTTATTAAAAACTAGATTTAAAGATCTCTCAAATCATATTAATTATGTACTATAAATATTAATATTTTTTAATACATATTTAGTCAAAAAAAATTCTCAGGAAGCGCAAATGACAGATATTTAGGGATATAGGGAATAAGTACTTCCTAAGAGCATCTTCAAGAGTATCTCAAATTTTATTCTCAAAACATGGTATTTTGCCAACTCCCAAAGAAGTATGGGGAGAAAAAAAGAGACCATCTCTAAGAGTACCCCATATTTGACTTTTAAAATATCAAAATGTGGTCCACACACTTTTTTTCTCCCCTTTTTTTTTCGGCGCCCCGTCGCGATCCGGTCGCATCTACGCTCGCCGCCACCTCATTCATGCTTGTGCCGATCCCTAGCAGTTCCAGCCAGCGATTACAGGAGCACGAAAGGTTCAGTACACTTTCCGATGTATTCATGGAGGAAACTAAAGATGGGCAAGCACATAGGAAGAGAACCTTGCATCTCCGTGGTGACATTGGCATGTGTATCACGGAGGGCAGTGGCCTCCTCCATCTCCTTCAGCTAGCACTTCATCTCGTAGATACGACACACGCGGTTCATGGCTTCAGACTGTTATAGATACGACGTGCTGAATGTTTCCCAAGTTCCATCTCATCGGCTTTTCCATGGGCGGCGACGGACGCGAGAGAGGTGGAGCGCCACGGCGACAAACCCGAGCGGGCAGGTCGGCGAGCGCGTAGCAGTGGCATACGGCCGCCGGGAGCAGGTCAGCGTGGCCCTGGTGGGTCGTCTCGTCGCACGAGAACCTACTGGCCGTGGTCGAAGCGCTCGGAGTCAGCTCGCCGTGGTCTGCGCGATTGGGAGGTGCGAGGCTGCACATATTTTTACACACGGAGGAGGCTGGTTTGCCAAGTGCAGAAAGATGGGGAAGGGATATGGGACACTTTTGGAGATAAATTTTTCTCATTTTTCTCAAAAAACATGGATGAGGAAGGGATATGGGGCACACTTAAAGATGCTCTAAGAGCATTTCTAAGAGTTCCCAAAATTTTCTTCCCAAAACTATGAAGTTTTCCAATTCGTCAAAAAGTATTGGGAGGAATAAATAAGATCATCTCCAACAATACTTTAATAACTCAATCCTAAAATATCGAAGACAATTTTACATCAGAAATCTTATAATATATCTAAATTATCTTAACCACTTTTATATATATTCTTTTTCTCTTGTACATTTGCGGAACCCTTTTTCTACTATTTATTCTTTCTCACCCTTCCACGTTTAGATTGGCTGAAGTATACAGATGTTTGGATCCCTGCGGGAGAAGATAGGCGCGACCTGGAGTCCGCACATCTTTACGCGCAAGGGGTTTTTTTCCCAAGTGCCAAAAAGATTGGGAGGTGAGTTTGGAAGTTATCAGAGATAGATTGTTTTCATTCTTTTCAAAAATTATGGATTGGGAAGGATTATTGGGTACTTTTGGAGATGCTCTAATATATTATCAAGGCTATTTTGATATGAAATAGGGCAGGACAAAGCTATACCTTAAAATAGGGATCAAACCACGGGTTGCCTAGAATTTTTTATGGTATGTGGAGAGAGTGATGCTTAAGCATTTCAGGTCTAAGTTGTCCAATTGCAAGTAAAACTTGATTGAAATATCGACTACAAGTTTCACCTGGCCATCTGAAATGAAAACTAATATGTTTTTCTTATGATGTCCTACGGTAGTGAGAAACATGGCAATTTGTTCCTCTATGGTACAATGTCAAGTATCTTTAAGTGCTCCTATAGTACGTAGTTTGACATAGCATGAAAAACACAGACGTTCCCATGCTCAACTTTGAGATGTAGTGTTTATCTCACCACAATAGAGTTTCCATATATACTTCATCCTTCCATTATTCCTCTTTAACAATGGGTATCTTATAGGATCATCGGTATTGTGTTTATATATCACTAATATCACCCATGCTAAAATAGAAGCGCTAATGAATGCAATTGTTCTATGAACATGAGCACTATCATCCATCTACAATAATCAAACAACAAAGGACAAACTGTTCTTTTTTACAATGGAAATGATTTTATTCATTATAAGCAAAGTACAAAGATTTGGTGGAATATGCTCCAATGGAAATTTTGCAAAGCAAGTCTGACATTACATTGAAGATGGTGTGCTAAAGACTCACAAGAGTGTCTGGAATTGAAGCCTGTCCTGCCAACTTCATGAGTTTGTCTGCTGCTTGTTTTTGTCTCTGCTAATGTTGATAACTGAAAAATGCCTGCATCCTGTGATTGCTTCAATTTCAGCAATGGCTGGCCTAAGAGACCAGTGCCCCTGGTTGTGACGATATGATCCAGCTTTAACTACTGACATTTATTGAGTATATTTGCCACCTAGAAGTTCAAAGCATTAGCAATTTTTGTGCCTAACAATAGGGTCTGGGCGTCAGCCCGCAGGGATCCATAAGTTGATTTTTTTTAAGGAAACAGGAGGGCAAAGCCTCCTAGTGAACTCATTTTTCTAACTTAAGTCTGTACAAAAGGTGAAAGAACTGCACAAAAGAGGAAACCTAAAACAAAGAACCGGATTGCAACCGGCCTGTATTAAAGAACTGGAGTATAGAGCATGCGTCGTTGTAGGATAAAAAATTCCTTTGCCAATTTGACTTTGGTGTTGAGATCCCTACAAACACACAAAAGCATCACAAAAAAAAAAATTTGGTTCATTGTATATGTGGGAAGTGGAGTGGGTTCTTTGTCCAAGAGTGATATGATTATTGGCATCTGTGTGTACAGGATTAGGAGTTTCAGTGTCAGGAGCCATAGTGTAAAATGTATCAAATGGCTTAAGCGTCACAAATCACTTTGCTAACCGACCACTGTATGTTATTGAACTAATAATTATTTCGGGCCTTCTAGAGGCACCAAAGAATGGAGAAAATCATACCTGCAGATGGACCTTTCTTCAGGCTGATGGCGATTTGTGAGACTGGAGTCCATGGTCGGAGGAGGGAAGAGCACATGGGCGGATTTAAGGGTATTCCCCTGTATTCCTAGGAATACCTAACATTTTTGTACACCTTTAAGTATATATGTGTCTATACTTGTATATATATGTGTATAATACTAAATTCTGTGCTATTTTCATAACATTTCAGCCCAAATCAGCAAAACAAATGCCCTTTCGGCCTGGCTTCCAACTCCTCACTTTCCAGGCCGGCCCAATAGGCCCACTTAGCAATTCCACCTCACTTCATAGGCTTCCTCTGCACCCCCTCGTTCTTGTCCAGTCGTCCCACATGGCCGCACGGATGCACGAACACGGCGTCGGGCGTCGCCGCACAACCCTAGCCCTAGGCGGCGCCGCAGCGGCCGGCGGCGAACCAGCAGGCGAGGCGGCGAGGCTGCTGCCGGTGCTGAGCAGGCTGCGGCCGGCGCTCAGCGGCGCACGCCACGCGCGGGCAGCTGTGGCGGGCCAGCGGGCCAGCAGGGGAGCAGCAGCGGCTGAGCACCAGGTCTCTTCTTGAACTTGAACTCAAATTATTCTCAGATGACTGTGTAACAGTCCCAGGTATTTGCTATCGGTTAAGCAGTGGATTTGAGCTCAAACATGACAAGTTAAGTAATGTAGAAGGTGCTTATTTCATGTGTCTCACATCCATCTCCATCTACATTAAAGCACTGGAAAAGTTTCATGAAGTTGGAAAAAGTCACATGGAATGATGAGTCATATTCTTGTTGATTCTAACTGCAACATGTATGGGAAACAAGGAAACATGCCTTTATAATCCATGTGAGACTTCCAATGCGAACTAGTGCTTATGCAACATACAAATGCAACATGTGCAACACATCTATGAAACATGTGAAACACAATGGTGGAACATTGGAAACATGTACTTGGCAGCAACACTTTGAAACATTGGAAACAAGGCTATGAAACAAGCATTGTAATTATAGTGATTTCTATGTTTCAATGGATGTGAGGCCCATATTCTTGTGCAACCTATGCACGGTGTATATGTTTAGCCTCTACAACACCTTAACTACCCTTAGGACATATAATGGAACAATGTTCATGTTGATCATTTTGCCTAATTATGTTTCTAAGTGATGGTTGACCAAACAAGGACCCCTAGAACACTTTTGTCTGACCAATTAAAGAGTGCAGCTTAGAAACTTTGCATGGCTGTGCACCATTAAGCAAAGTTGTAGATAATTTTATAAGGAACAAACTTTGTTTAGGATCCAAGTCATGATAATGTGCAGAACATGCTCGAACATGGCCCACAAGACAGATTTCAGTGCTGTTTGGAACTTCAAATTTTTTCTAAGTTCTAGAGTGAAACGCAGTTTCGAGTATCGATGTTTAGAGCCCCGTAGCTCCCAAACCAAGCCGAACCAGCTCAAGCTTCAATTGACAAACTTGTATATCTCGCTTAATACTCCAACTTTGTCAACTAAACCTCGGGCCAGATCGGCACGGTTTAGGAGATCTAGACGCTTGAAGTCGGTTTGTCAGTCGGTTTCGTCGAGCTCTGAATCTGAAATTTCAGAAACGGGCAGGGACCGACCGGCCGCCGCTCTTGGCCGCTGCGTGCCAACCGCACCCTAGCACTGCTGCAGCTCGCCCACGTTCCTCAGTATAGAAAAGCCAAGCTCGTTCTCCTCTCCCTACCTCATTCTCTCCCTCGGTCTCTCCCTCCTCCTCTCTCGCTCTCTCTTGCCGACGCCCGAGCATAGGGCTCGCGCAGCCACGCCGCTCCAGCCATGCCACGCTCTCCTCCAGCCATCGCCGCCAGCAAGGCTAGGGCCAGGAGCAGCCCAGGGCTGACCTCGGCTAGGAGCCAGCGCCCTTCCCTAAGTCCTCCCTGACGTCTATGGTCGTCGTCGTGCTTGGTTTCCCGTCGTTAGAGAAGAAGAAGGGGTTGAGTGCAAATAGAAACTCTTTTGTGTGTTCACTTTGCAAAAGTGCTAGACACATAGATTTACAGATGTGGGCTTGGTTAATTTCTGAGAAGTTTTGTGTTCACTCTGCATAATGTTTTCCCTTTTTTCTTTTTCGGAATTAGTATTGCATTTAAATGGTTGAACTTTGAAAATACATAGTAAATGGTAGAAAAATCGTAAAATAGCAAATGAGGACTTTTTGGAATCCTTGTGAAATTTTCTATGCATTGGATCTATAATATGACATGTTTTAGTTTAAAGTTTTAGCTGTAAAAATAGATTTATGCAACTAGGTTTTGAATGCTAGTTGGATCTGTTATTTTTAATAACTACAAATATATAACTCCAAATGAAGTGCAATTTTTGTGGCATGTTAATCTTGTGATGTATGATGCCTAGTAAAAATTTCAATTTTTTAGGCTTGATAGTTTAAGAGCTATAAAAATAACAAATGTTATATGCTGCTTTACTTCTATTCTGGACAGTTCTGCATGTATGCATTGTTTGGCCCAGTTAAGTTGTGAATCATGCCTTGATGACAATAAATGAGTTGTATTACTTTTCTTAAGCTTTTCAAAAAGCTAAAGATCACAATTTTTGGCTTAGTATATGTTTAACTATAGTAGTCTAAAGTACTGTAGCTGTTTCTGTCCAAACCCAGACAGGGTTGCCTTGTTTATATTGTGTGACCTAGTTAGTACCACAATTAGCTCTAGATGTTTATAACAAAATTGTTCACAATTTGTTAAGCTTTCTAAAAAAAGTCCAGAACCATAATTATTGGATATGTGAAACTCAAGTTATAGCGGTTTAAAGTGGCATATCAGATTATGTCCATATTTTAGACAGAAATGCAATTATTTAATTAATTGACCATGTTAACTATAGAATCATCTTAAGATGATTACAAGAAAGTTGTAGGTAAATTTATAAGCTTTCCATAAAGTTAAGAATCATGTTTGTTGGAGGTCTAGAACTCCATTTATGTTTCTCTGAAGTTTCTCTATCAGTTTTCTGTCTATAATTGTACCACTGCTGTTGGGCTGCATGTGTGGTGTTACTCGTGCAACTAGTTTCATGGTGTAAATGATGTTTACTATGGTTTTGGTAAATACAAAAGTTGTAGATAATTATCTTATCTTTCTTGTGTTAAATTTTTATGATCCCAGGTCTGATAGTTTAAGAGTTGCATGCTTAATAAGTCTACTGTCAGATTTTAATTACCTTCTGTGCAGACTTTAAAGATTGGCATGTTTGGTCATGATAACTTAGGAATAATGTTGAGATGATTAAAGATGAAATGTAGATAATTTCCTAAGCTTTCCAGAATATCTTCTTTCAAGTCATTTGGATTTATGAAACTCTAGATATGATTGATTTATAAAGCTATTATTTGCAAGTCTAGAAATTTACATATTCTAGTTATAGTTGTTGCTTCACCTTGACTTGCTTTGCATGTTGCTACGTGTGATTCATGTCCTTGGTAATTAAGTTAAATACACCTAAGATCATGTGGAACTTGTGTGCCATGCTGAGTGTGCCCTCCTTGCTATCTTAGCATGTTGGTTTGTGTGATGTTATTTAAGCAAAGTGATGTGCTTAAGTGTCTTTAATATAACCTTATACTTGCCTTGTTTAGTATGTGATGCATCATCCATTGTATTTCCATGTATTCATACACTTGCATCTTACATCTCACTAGGTACGCTAGATGCACTACATGGAGGACATGATGTGGAGCTGAACCCAAAGATGGTGTTGGTGGATCCACCCCGCAGATGGAAGGCTGGACAAGTGCTAGTGGGAGATGCTCGCCAAGCGTGGGTCATCTAACAAACACTGACTAGTGTCGTATCCTAGGCAAGCCCCGGAGCATTATAAGCGAACCTTCAAAGCAATTAATTCTATATATGTTGTAAGTATTGTTGCATTAAGTGGTAGGAGTTGGTTGAAAACTCTTGCTGCATTATATCATTCCTTGTCCAGATATATGAATCCTTGAATCCTACATAGACTAGGATCGAGTAGATGCTTAGACCTACTTTAAGCGGTAGAAGTCAGGTGATTTTCTGTCACCTGCGAGATATAGGGATATTCATATATGGCACGGTTGGCTATATTTGCTATCGTGGAAAAGAACCATGTGTTAATAAAATGAAATGAGACCGGTCGGGATGACGATAGTAAAGCAACAAGGCATGGAGGTCTTGGGTGTGGATCTATCCCCGTCTGAGTCGTTTAAGGACCGATTTGTTGTACGTACTTGAGTCATGTTGAATGCAGTCTAACACTTAGTTGGCCAGATAAGTTGTTCCGACCGCGAAGCCGAGTAATACAGTTCAGGCCGGGAATCGAATGGTAGGTCGCATCTTGGAGGTAGTAAGGATGTGCTTGGGGACATTGGCGTGAGACCAAGGGGGGGTTAGAGTCCCTATCACCTGGCAGAGTGTTGCCCTTGGGGATGCAGCATCAGTCGAACCTGCGACTCCTGAATTGTACGAAATGTGGCTTGTGCGACCCTGGCAGGGGCCTGCGCGGTGAGTGTTAGAAATACACCTCCAGCTGGATAGGAACTCGATTCGAATCGTCGTCGCTCCCGGTTAGTGAGCACTTGACTTGAGCAGCGGCAACGTAGATTCAATTAAATTGAACTGATGGTTAATTGGATAACGATGGAAAGGTTGCCTCAATTTATACCTACTATGGTTAATATTGTTTGCTCCTAATCAAGTGAGTGCTCTAGTACAGGTGCTAATATAGATGACAAGTTAATGATGATTAACTTGATGCTTAAGTATTAATGATTACTTATCTATATTAAGCTTTTATGTAAAATGTTGTCAAGCTAGCCCACTTCATATCAGCCTTGCATGATCCTTGGTGTCACTTTATTTCTGGTTTTTAACAGGTAAGTCTAGCTGAGTACCTTCTCGTACTCAAGGTTTTATCCCCACTTGTTGCAGATTGTGATGTATCATGGCGACTGCAAGAGTTGGTTGGCTCCTGCCTTAGTGGCGGAGTGTGATCATGGGCATGATCCTTCTTATTTACCTTATCTCTAATGCTTTTGTTGGAAGTCGATCTTGGTACTGGCATATATTTGAAATAAGATTAATATTAGTTTCAAATTACTTTGCTTCCGCTACTTTTGAACTTAAGTGTAATAACTATGTTGAACTCCGATGTATATTGAATTACTTGTGAAATGGATCTAACATGTGACTTGTTATGTTGAATCACTATGATCTTGGCTTGTATGTTGTTTGGTTTGAAATCCCTTATGATTTCATTGGACTACCGGAGTTATATGGGCTCAAGTGCGAGAATTTGATCACTCTGATGATTGTTTTTGTACTTGTGCTCTTATAATTTGGACGGTTCCATGACAGATTGAATCTTAGATTCATGTTTGCTGGTTGCAATTTTAGAGACATAGAGTTTAGTAGTTTACTGATTTGCAGTGATTGTCTATTGCATTAATAGTATTGCTATTAGAGTATTGGTTTGCAAAATAAAGAACAAATCGAAATCGGTTGATTTGAGGACTTTGTGGGATAGAGCAGCTAAAACAAGGAAGGTGGAGTTAGGATCTACATCAGCACCACATTATAATATTTTGTAAGTTCTCTTTATTAATTATTAGTTGGTTTCATGCATATTTTAGAGCCAATTCGTTGAACAATTTGTTACTTGACTATTTTTATGACTTTAGTTATAGGTAATAGGCTACTATATTTATATTTAAAACCTATGGATGTGTTATTTTTTTGGAATATGGAAGTGGGAATACCCAACTTTTAAATCCTGGCTCCGCCACTAGAAGAGCATCACTTTTCAGATCGATTGGCGATCCAAACCATACAACCCATGTAAAGGTACAATCGAAAATAAATGTTTTTTGTTTTCTAGATGTCCACAACATAAACAAGTTTCATCCACACTTGAAATAATCTTGTGCACCTGTCTGGTCATGCCCAAGGCCAACCAAAGAAGCCTCCAAGCAAAACTTGTTTGCCCTAGGCTGAATTGATTTGTTCCTCCAAACTCCCTAAAGAATCTACAAAGCTTGAGAAGGGATGTTCCTTGGTCGGGATTTAGCCTCCTCCTCAATTGCTAGAGCCTTCTATCCACTCTTGGACGAGCACCGACCATCATAAGAAGGCTTCCAACAAAGAATATTTGAGACATTCCTATAATTAGATGAACATGCAAAAAAGTAACTGGAGTTTGCTACCCAAAAAGTTAAACAACTTTTAGATTATCCCATTGTTTAGAGTTAATTTGGTAGCCAAAGACTAGAAACTTTATTAGGAATTTCAAAATCAGATTGCTTAAGATTTAAACAAGTCATGCAACTCTTTCTAAATAGGTCACCATGGTTGATTCCAAAAACATGTATTGCCATCAACAATATGAATGGTAACATTTTTTTCCAAATGCTTTTTGATATTTAGAATTGCTAACCAAAAGAGGTGGATTTTGGTAACTATTGTTGCATTCCAAAAGTAAGTATTAGGATAATTTCTTGCTTTCAAGATCTTAGAGGTAGTTGTGTCACGATCATATACAAAACGCCAAGTGTGGCAGAACCATCCCATTTAACCAAATCCCAAGTGTACTTATCAATCATTTGACACTAAGCACATAAGACACCAAGTTAAACCTGGTAGTCTGTCGAGCACACATGAAGGGAGAGCTCAAAAATCTAGGTTTTTATCAGGATCATAAATAAGTGAACAAAGCTTACAACATACTTAACTATTTCATACATCACATATTTTCCAAATCAGAGTTATTACAAAAAAACAAGTTCCATAAGAAGTTAAACACTTTTCAATATTAAAGCAAAGATAAAGATATATGAATAGCACTTCTATGATCGGGCTATAAAGGAAGCCTCACTGAGTCCACCAGGAGGTATCCACACATAGCATCAGTTAAGCTCCAGCATCCACCTGCTACCTACAATAGGAGAAATAAATCCCTGAGTACACAATGTACTCATGAAGACTTAACCGAGTATGTTGGAGTAGCTTCTCGACTCACAAGGATATGCTTGGGCTATTTGGTTTGCTAGTTTGTTTAATTTATAGGAAAACATTACTAATAGTGCATCCTTATTTTCAAAGTCTTAGCAGTCATGTTTAGTTCATTAGCTAACCATTCTAGGTAAGTACCCATGCTGCTTTCAAGCATGTGGTAAGCAAATTAGAGTATTTATAATGATCGATCAACATCCTCATCATCATACATATTCTAGTTGTATTAACTATGATAGCAGTGAGATGACAAGCGGTATCCATATTCGAAAAGCGCAGCAATTGCAATTGATACACATCCAATTGTGCATTCTAAACACACGCATGTACTTCTCAAAAGAGTCTGCACAACGCCACCATTCCCAGCGTGCACCTAAGGCCTAAGATGACCTAACCGCCCAAGGAAACCCACCCTAGGAGGTCCATCCATATGGGTTTCCCCCTCTTAAGTTTTTTCGTGGACATTTTCTGCCTCCAACAACTCCTTGAATGGCCAAAGAAACACTCAAGTGAATGGTTTAATTAGGAACTTTAGGTGTAAGGAAGTACTAGGCTTCACGGTCAACCATGACTTAGGCCACTATTATGTGTTCGGTACCTTCCAACTTGTCAAATGGCTATTGGTATTTCTTATGTCTATTGGATAATTCTGCAAGCACACAAAATATACCGCTATAGCACTTCACTCTGGAGTATTCTAAGGTATCATTATTTATTTTTATCCCAAGGGAAAGCGGTAGCTAGGAATGATAATAAAAGAAAGATCCTTATATATACCACAACTTAGTATCAACTAGGGAAGGGGGTAAACGAAATATGGTAGGAAGGGATGATGATGAAACAAGCAAAGATAAAGATAAATAAAATAACTAGTAAGTATAGCTAGGTAGAAGGACAACGAGAGAGTATAGGACTCCTATGTTTCTAACTCTACTCCTGTAACTTAACCAAATCACACAATTGAGACACACAGATTGATACCTCACAACAAGTATGCTAGGCAATAGGTGGGACAATAGGGCATGAAACCCTATCTGAAGCAGCTACCTTTTTTATGGGGACCCTATTGGCTCCTCAATTTGAGAGTCCTAAGTGCATCCGTATTTGCGCCAGGATCATGCACAAATACGCACTAAATCACAAGAATGACACACAGATATATAATAAAATATTCTAAGCTTTATTGATATCTAGAAATAAGGTCTTACAACAGTGTCTCAAAGGGGCATGATCATAGGCTACATATCTAGCGAAAGACTACGGCCGTGAAACGACATTATTGGTGGTCTCTAGAGCAGGATTATTATATAGCCAAGTGGTGTCCTATTCCATAGGCAACTTGAGCACGGCCAAAACCCTAGCCTCCATGTCACACTCCTACGAACGTATCTTCTTACGAGAATCCTAATCCTCTTGGTACGTTTCCTCAACGAAGTCATAGTCTTCTTCCATGCCGAGGTCTGTGTGTCAACAACAAGTGAGTACATACGTACTCAGCAAGCCCTAATCATAGGGTGGAAATAGAAGTGCAATGGTGATTATAATTAAAGGTTGGGCCCTAGCGGAGTATTACCATTCCCACTAGTACCCGGGTTAGCATCAATTCTATTACCAGTTTCATTACACATAAAAGTAAAAACTAATCATAGTATTCCATCCTAGTATTTGTCCATTCCAAGGACGTGGCTATTTGAATAGGTTTAAGTAACTCCGCAGAGGTGTACAAATTTCCCCACACGATAGGTGCAACCTCATCCATGATCAGTGGACGAAATAGACCTAACAAGACCTCGTACCCGAATGTATGTGACCTTAGATGTCCATATAACTCTACTACGGCTTCTTAGGGGCTGGAAACACAAAACCGGGAAGATACCAAATTCCCCCAATATGATGATACCAAATCATCACAAAAGAAAACATGGCTCAAACATGGCCAAGAAAATCAAGGGCTCCGAACGTGGCCAAAAACCAAAAGCTTAACGTGGAAGGTCACATAGCATCCACACCAACTGGACCACGGAAGGAAACTTATCCCCTGTGTCAGCTCCTAATATTTCACTGGCTACACCGGCCTCTTAGTAGAAATTATACTTCTATCTAACATGGTGTGAGATCAAACCTACCCATATAGACATGTGGCTATACGTAATAACTCACTAGGCGAGAGGGACTAAGAATTGGTCCTTATGTAACTGAGGCCAGTATCTCCCACAGGAATCCTCTCCAGGCATCCCTGCCATGGTAAACTACTTCCATAGTTTACCACCACTCGCCCCATGTCGGGGTTTAGTTTTAGGTTTAACAATTTTAAGTTCCATTATTATCCCTAAGTCTATTCATGGTATGGAGCTCATAAAATAACAAGATAATCATTTATCTTTATTCAACAATAATCATATCACGATGACCGAGCTCATATTCTAGGGTAATAATCTTATAGTCATGTTTTAGCATTTCAGTGGTTTAAAGCAAGATGGTAGGGAGGGGAGTTAGGACTTGCCTTCATCGTTGTCACCTTCAGGCACATCTACGAAATTCAGGTCCTCGTCCTCCTGACAATAACCGTCGTGTGTCGGGCATATTGATTGAAATAAGACCGCTAACCACAAAAGAAAAGGCAAAAGCAAACATAGAACAATATGGTGGTAATAGGTGCAAATGATAGGGTTGGATTTTACATGAATTTTAGAGGTGGTTTCATGTGAAATGGAGTTAGGTTTGAAAAGTAATATATTTTATAAGCTTATCCTATAGCTATTTTACTAGGTGGAATTTTATATGCATTTTCTGGTGCATGAAAATATATTGGTATTTATAAGTGCAAGTAGAATATGAAGGATTCCGCAAGCGTATAGAATGCCATTGTAGCATTTTACCGGGAGTATTTCATGTATCGTTATTTATATTTTACCAAAGGAAAACAATGAAGTAAAGATTTATTGGGTAACAAAGGAGTATCTAATAACATACCAACATAGCTAGAGTAAAGATTTATAAGAGTAATGCTTAATGACACTCAGGGGATAAATCTATAAGATAATGTAAACTAGTCAACTTGAGAGAACAACGGGTGAAGTAGATTCCTGTGACATTCTTATTACATGGTCAAAGTATATATACATTCAACTAAGTTAAGACTAACTCTACTCTTATGCACTTTGGGATGCCGCTTAGATGGTAGAGCACCCACAATAGATAACTCTACTGATGTGATTACGGTCCTACAATTTAAGAACCTATTCAATTCGGCGTGGACTACAAAGGATAGGCAGGACTGTCACCACCCGCTGCTACCACACAACCAAAGAATAGGGTGTACTCATAGGCAGAGCACCGTATAAGCACCATGCTTACGCGAGGCTCGGCTACTTAGCCCAATCGATAAACTATAGCAGGCTAAGCACTCTATGAACCCACACACAAAAGTAAAGATAAGCTTCTAAGCAAGATTCATATCCAAAGTAAGTATAGCCATGTAGATAAGAATGATATAGTGATAACAAGGTCTCATAAGATAAATAAGTGAAGATACAATGGCTTTACCGAGCCTCCGAGACTGGATCCGAAACTTGAGCAAGAGCCCAACTCGACCCTCACTCCCGAGCTACTAATCTACTACATTCGAGAGCTCTAGACCTAATCCTCCTAGTATGTGTTGATCTGAATGAGAGATATAAATTAGGGTTTCAGGATGGCTCCAGGAGGGGGATAGGGGCTAGTATATATAGGCCGAAGCATCAATTCTGGACCCTCAGATCAAATCAACTTGAATAAATGGCATAGATGCAATCCAGGAGGCGGTGAGAAATCGACATTCGAAGGAGACACTAAACTATGGATCCCACAGGCCGGCCGATTTATAGGTGGGACCGACCGGCCCCCTGTCAGAGTCTTGGCCTGATCTTTAGTGGAGTCTTCTGGTGTCCTTTGGAACCTTCTGGAGTTGTTTATGTCATAGATAATTACGATTAAAATTGACAATTGGGTCCACCTTGATGGTTTTCTGGATAAACGCTGCTGAAAACACAGATTCACCAAAACTCATGGAATTCATTGGTTTAAACCCCTAGACCTATGTTGATGATCCTTTTTATGCATTTATATAAGTTATATTAACGGTTTATGGTGAACGTTAACTACCGTCAACATGCATCTAGTTTATTTACAAATTTTCTAGGAATTTTTCAAATTCAGAAAAATAGGTTTTGACACTCTATGTAGACTAGCCAGGTGTACCTTGCAATTTCCACTATGTACCCAGCGCTGTGCATGGTGTGTGTATGTATGACAGGTGGGCCACCCTGCCTACGTCAGTAGAGACGGCGGCAGCGGCGTTATGGCCATGGGCCCACACATCAGAGAGAAGAAGGGGAGAGGGAGGTAACGGATGGGGACAAACGGCAACAACGATGCCGTTTTGCCCTAGTCCCACCCAACAGAGAGAGAAGAAGGGTAAAGAGGGGGACTGTGGCCGAACAAAATCCATCGACGCCTGACCGGAACATGGGAGAGGGCCTCGGGCTCACTGGAGTGAATTACGCCGGTGGCATCGAGCCTTGGGGGAGGTATCTAAGGGGTGGACGATGCTCGGGGGGCTCACTGCCGCTGGTGGTGGGGTCAACGGCGGCAGTGAGTGCCCGAGGCAGTGATGGTGGCTCGCCAAAGCCGGTGCGGCGTCAGCGAGTGGTGAAGGGGCTCCTAACTAACCTATACTACCTAACCAACTACATGTGCGTGTGGGTGGGGGTGTAGGGAGTGCAGTGGAGGTGGCGTGAGGACCAGCCGAGCCTCGCTGACGGCTAGCCGGCGGCCATGGCGGCTCAGTAGCGCACAATGCACGTGGATAGCGCAACATAGAGGCCTAGACTATTAACTAGCTACAGCAAAAGGAAGAGGAGAAGCTCGAGGACTCACCGGTCATTCCAATCGGCCAAGGAAGCAGCGGACAAGAAAAAGAAGAGGGGAGGTGGCGCTAATGGCGCCGGTGAACTCCTGAATTGGGGGAAATCGGAAGAGAGCAAGAGGAAGAGGGGAGAGGTGGAATAGAGGGGGAGATGGTGTGTTCCCGCCCTCGGTGGAGCAGATGGTGGGGAGGGCGAGGCGAGAGCAGCGCTGGCCGGGCCTATTTATAGGCCGGCTAGGTCGGTGTCCCGACAACGAGATATTTCCCTGGCCGTTCTTATCCACCACGTGCGCTCCTGGTTGACCTCGTCGGGTCAATTTGCCATAGCTAGAGCTTGCCCACACACACGTTGAAGTGCCTTTGCGGTTACTTCGGTGGCTCGACGCGGTGGCGACCATGGCGTCGGCGTTGATGAGTTCACAATGAGGGAGGAGAAGGGAGAGGAGGAGAAAAGGGGGCGCCATGGGGTCCCGTGTCGCATCATGTCGCTGTTTACCTCCGCTAGCACAGAGGTGGCTCTAGCGGGGCGTTGACGTGCGTGCTATGCCGCGTGTGGCTGCCGGCTTTGGAGGTGGACGACAAAGCTGACACGCGGGACCCGGTCATCAGCGAGGGAGAGAGGGAGAAGGAAGGGGCACGGGTGAGCCTAGGCCTGGCGCTGGGCCGGGGCCACTGTGGCGCTGGCTGAGTCGGCCCACGCGGGAGAAGGGAAGGGGAGAGGGGAGGGAGAAGAGGGGGAGATGGGCTGCTACTACGAGCTGAGTGAGATGGAGAGGGAGAGATTGAGCCCAAGTGGCTTTTCCATTTTCCTTTCTCTTTTATATTTTCCTTACTTCCTATTATGTTAATTTGAAATGGTTTGAATTCAAATTCAAATGCAATTTTGAAATA
Organism: Saccharum hybrid cultivar R570; assembly: GCA_038087645.1. Lineage (NCBI taxonomy): Eukaryota > Viridiplantae > Streptophyta > Magnoliopsida > Poales > Poaceae > Saccharum > Saccharum hybrid cultivar. The sequence goes on along the minus strand of JAQSUU010000704.1, from coordinate 1,208,697 downwards.
AGGTACCACCATATATTCAACAAGCAAGCAAACACTCAAGCACACAAAGTTTCACACAGCAAGTTTGTTTTCCTATGTTAGTTTATTTATAAATATTTCCTATGTTGGTTATATGTTCTAGTTCTTACACAAAGTTTTAAAAGTTCAAATTTTTAGTGATTTTTAAACTAGGTCAAAATTTTAGGGTGTTACAGACCCTACCTTTTAAGAACTTGCCTACAACACGTGGTGCAATGCAAAGGCTAGACAAGACTGTCACCACCTGCTAGCTACCACAAACTATCCGTGCGACAAGCGATAACCAAAGGCAAGATCATGTATAAGCACCATACTTACACCTTCTCTCACTATTGTAGCTGTAATTACGAGGCCAACTAGAGCACCCTGTGACAGGCGATGATCACAATACAGGTGTGTTTTCAAGATCACAATCTAGTGTATAGCAACTCTATGACCAGATAAGCCACAAAAATACTATAAATTGTATAATATTGCACAAAGTAAAGACTAAGTAGAGAAAGAGTAATATATTGAATAAGGTAAAGTCTTACAAAAGAAAGGAAAAGGTACCAGAGCTATACCAAACTCTCCAGAAGACAGCTCTGGAAGACCCGAACAAAGCTCACTACTTGACTCTAACTCCCACTCTAGACTACACTACTAAGATAAAGTGGACTAACTACTCTTCATTGAGCTTGTAGGCTTCTTCACCATGAATGGAGAGGGGGTGGGACCCTCTATTTATAGGTGGAGGTGGAGGAGTGCCATGTCAGTGATCCACATGATCTTCATCATGCAACCATTGGATCCACTGCCATAAATCCACGGGCTAGGATCATTAGCATGTGCTAAATGTGTGGGGAAGGCGGTGGAGGCTAGAGACTCCATAGGGAGGTCGAGCGACCTCCCTATTCTAGAAGTAAGTGGTGGGGCCCACCTGCCATGTCATGGAGTGTGTTTGGCCACTTTTATCATGTTGGATACTTTGTTGTGGGTCCATGGATCCGTGTGACTTCATCTTCCACCCTTGAGAGAAAACACAAGTGTGATCAAAGGGTAGGGAATGGCTCTGGGATACTTCACATGGATCGTGGCACCTTGGCATGGCCTGGTGGGCCCATAGGGAGGTCAGGTGACCTCCATATGGTGGGTCCATTAGCTCATTTGCCTCTATTTGTCCTCTCCTATATAAAAACACCTCAAGGTATAAGTGGAACTTGTTATTGATAAAATATGTTCATGTCATGTTACTCTTCCTTTGAAACCGAGGTTGTTGACGGTGTTTTGACTGTGTAATTTTGTGACATTTTCACCGTCAACAACGACCACTGACGGAACCAACACAGGCAGGAAACGTGCACTCAAAGCACTCAAAGCTAGGCACTCTTGGACCCACCAATCCTCCAAACACATCCACTTTCCCATTTCCCACCTAGTCTCCAATTATCATCCATCTCCTAATCCATGTGATAGCAGTAATAAGCCACAATATAAAACATGTTGCGAGTAGCGGCAGGTTACTCACTCACTACCGAAATCCCTAAGCTAGCATAGCATCTATGCAAAAACTATCATGCTTGTAAGACTTTTAGGATAAGAATTAATATTTATGTAGATGAGTTTCAATTAACTCCTATAACTTAATGCACATCAATATAATAATAAGTGCTTGTAAAACAGGAGTTACACATCGGGGCTTGCCTTGATAAATAGCATTATACTTAGTTAGTATGTTGCATCTTTAGGATATTACCATCCTCCATCTTCAAGACTGGATCACCATATACCATCTTCCGAATCGACTTCATAGTCCATTAATTGATTCGTCAACCACCGTCGTACCTAAATGTTCCCGCTCATTACACTGTCACTATTGGTTGTAGCCATTATCATTTGTCGGTTTCAAAGCAACTGATACTCATGTGTGTTTTTATAGTAGTGAACAAGCGGTTTTAGAAGAAACTAGGAGAAGGGAAAATAGCTTGTATAAAAACTATTTAGAAATGTAAATACATGAAATATTATTTTTTGAGTGCACTCAATATTTTAAGATGGTACGACTAGTGATTCACCATATTTAATTTCTATAAGAAAAATAAAGCTAAAATGATCCTAGATCAAAAGAAACATCATGGAAAGACAGCCCAAAACGACTAGTATATTGTCCGTGCTAACGCTACGATAATATCGGATAATACAAATCAAACAACCAAAGAATACATTGCACTTGTTAACGCTACAGCAGTATCGGGTAATACAAACCAAACAACCAAAGATTATTCCATGGCCACCTACTCCATGGGCAATATACTGTCAGGGCATACAAATCAAACAACCAAAGAATATTTCATGGCCGGCTACTCCGGCAATATACTGTCTGGGCATGCAACTGCGAAACAGGCAGTATATATACAAAAAAAAAACGAAATACTACATTTGATACTCCAAAATGTATTCAAGACATGTGCTGCTATTAGGTGGTTATTTATCGATTGACAAGAAAAATTGTCATTGTATGAACAAAGGTATAATAAAAAATGGCATACATTCTGAATCAGTAATCAAACGAAGTATCATTGAAATACAAAACTTTTAAGACTTCAAAAAAAAATTCTACAGTCTGAATCAGCACATCAATAAATGTCGAAGATTTAAATATAAAAACATAGCATCGAGATGTATCTGAAAGTACTGAGAATATCGCACTCTTTTTATGCGATACATGGTGTTTGAACTAAACTACATGCCCACATGCTAGCAAATGATAAAAGATTATGGATTCCCAACCTGTAAGTAAATAAAATATACTAATAGTGCTTTTATTGCACTCAGTTCTTTCCTAATAGCTCCTCTGACTTACATACTCTAATGGACAATAGAAGAAGCGAACCATGTTACACAAAACCATAATCTTTTTGCAAACACAAAAATTTAATCCAAAAGACCATCTAAAATGTCAGAGGCAGTATAACAATTAGATCGAAGAATGGAGTGCTTCACATAGTGAATGCAGAAACACGCAACAGTGGCATATGACAAACATAAGTTGAGGTGGATAGAAAATTATCTCAACTAGGTAAATACCCCGCGCGTTGCCGCGGAAATTGTTGATGATTTAGAATAAAATTACTTATACAAAGGGATCAACAATTATAAGTTAATGTTAGTGGATGACGTGGCACGCTGATGTGGACAACTAAATGCATGTTAGTGGATGATGTGTCTGGCTGACTGTAGATCATAATTGCAAATGCTAGTTGGTCATAAATACATCCGATAGTGGACTGATTAGGTGGACAGCTTGCATATTTAGAGAAATAGCCAGTGTGGTTTAGCTTTATAGAGTTTATAGATTAGTCGGTGCTATTTTATTTGGTCCTCCAATGCAGAAGCACTCGTCATTGCGCCATTATCGAGTCATCTTCTTCAGGGGCAACTCCGTTGTCACATCCCTCTCTGAGCCTCTTGTTCTCCTCTAGCAAACCGCACCTCTCCTGCATGAAGTGCAGCTCTGACTTGATGTTCTTGAGCTCCCTCGCAAGTGCAGCAGCCCTGCTTGCCATTGAAACTGCCAGCTGCAGATTCATTCAGACATAAAATGGACAATTTAGAGCTCTTGCCTTGTTAAGTAAAATGGCCAACCTATATTTTTCCTTTAATATTAAGAAACTGCAACTCATAATTGAATTCCATAGTCCAAATTAAACGCCAACTGCCATTGCTGGATGACATAATATTCAGTTGGCCTTCATCAGAGGATAAACGATTAAAAGATCAAATCTTTTTGGAGCATGCTTAACAGTTCTATTGAGATAATATGAAGCGATAATTCCTCTGATAGAGAAATAGAAAGAACAGGGAGGCATTAAACATGTCATGCTTAAAGTTCTATTGAGATTGTCGCTATCGAATTGGTGAGCCACCTATCAAACAGTTTATCAACCAAACAGGAGAGATAAATTTTAACGCAAAACGAATACAAGGGTTCGTGGCGTCAGCAACAGATTTCTTCTCGCACAGGCATGGCATGTACTGTAGTGCAGGTGGTTACCTCTTCCTGGGCGCGCGCGGTGCGGTGGGATGCCTCGAGCGCTTCCCGGCGGCACGCCGCCTCGTCCTTTGCCCATCGCTCATGCTCGGCCTTGGCCTGGCGCGCTGGATCCGATCCCACTGCTCGAAATCCATCCTCAAATCCTTTCCCTGCAGCTGGATATCATATTTTTGAATCTGTCAGAACTTCGCTGACGTAGTATACCAGCCGCTGTACTTTGTATACATGTCCTTTTTCTTCTTCTCTTTCTACCACGATTGCTGCATTGACCACCGTAGTTGTTGCCGCTATATATAACATCATGTCTTCATGCTTCTTAGGTGGTGTGAGTACAGGTGATGAGGTGAGGTACACCTTAAGGATTTCAAAAGCCTCCTTGGCTTTCTCTATCCACTCAAACTTGCCTATCTTTTTTAATAGCTTGAAGAAAGAGAGTCTCTTTTCACCGAGTCGTGAGATGAAGCGATTGAGGGTTGTCATGCTTCTTGTTATTTTTTACACATTTTTTACACAGTGTGGGGGTCCCATTTCTATTATAGCTCGAATCTGCTTAGTACTTGCTTCTATCCCTCGATTGCTGATCAGGAATCCAAGTAGTTGTCCTGATGGTACCCCGAAAACACACTTGTTTGGGTTTAATTTCCACTTCCACTTATTTAGGTTTTCAAAAGTTTGCTTCAAGTCTTCAATTAGCATGTCTGGGTTCTTTGTCTTTACTACTACGTCATCGTCGTAAGCTTCTGCGTTGTCACCAATCTGTTCACCGAGGCATGTTTGAATAGCTCTTTGATAGGTGGCACCGACGTTCTTGAGTCCAAAGGATGTGGTTTTATAATAATAGGTGCCGAATGGAGTGATGAAAGATGTCTTGCTCTGGTCTTCTTTCTTTTATGCGATCTGATGATACCCTAAATAACAATCGAGAAAAGATAGCAGGGTGGATCCTGTCGTTGAATCGACATTTGATCAATTCACGGTAACCCGAACGGGTCCTTTGGGCAATGTTTATTGAGATCCGTGTAGTCGCTGCACATGCACCATTCTGCCATGTTCTTTTTCTGTACTAGAACGGGATTTGCTAGCTAATCTAGATGAAGAATTTCTCTTATAAATCTGGCTGCCATTAATTTTGTAATCTCCTTTTTGATTGCTGCCTTCTTGTCTAGAGAAAATCTTCTTAACCGTTGTTTGACTGGTTTGGAGCCTTCATTGACATCGATTCTGTACTCAGCCAACTCTTTTGGGATACCTAGCATGTCGGCCTGTTTCCAAGCGAAGATATCTTTGTTGTTCCAAAGAAAGTTGGTGAGCGAGAGTTCTTATTTAGTCAAGAGGTGAGCACTGATGGTCGCCGTCTTCTCGGAATCACTAATACCTAGGTCAATTTTCTTCACATTGGCTTCTTTTGGTGGTGCAAGGATGCAAGGCTTCTTAGCCGGGATCTCTAGCTCTTCTAGGTTCATTTGTGCAACAATGGTGGCAATTTATTCTCTGCTGTCGGTTGCCTGTGCTTTGACTGCGATTTGGATTGCTTGAATGTCACAGTCGAAAGCGCGCTTCAAGTCGCCCCGGAGGGAGAGTATTCCTTGAGGCCCCGGCATCTTGAGCAGGAGATATGGGTAGTGAGGTATAGCCATGAATATGGCAAGTGCTGGTCTTCCAAGGATGGCATGATATGATGTCTCAAAGTCTGCAACTTCAAACTGAATTAATTCGGTTCAGTAATTGGTCGGTGTTCCAAATGTAATTGGCAGAGTGATTTGTCCGAGTGGCATAGCGGCCTTTCTAGGTACTATTCCATAGAATGACACTCCTGTTGGGGTAATCAACCCAGCAAAGTCTAGCCCCATCTTTCTTAGCGTTTCTGAAAATATGATGTTGAGTCCAGCTCCTACATCGATTAGGACCTTGGTGACTGTCATCCCTGCTATAGTTGGATCTAACTCTTGAAAACTGGATTGGGGACTGTGACCAATTCAGGTACCTTGGGACGGCTGGTTCAGCTGCCATGATGCTGCAGAGAGCCAGCTTGTCTTGGTGCTTGCTTCTGGAACCTAGAACTCCAGGGAAGATTACTGTAACTGTTTCCTTCGGCTGTTGGAAACCTTTATCTTCCGGGTTGTCTTCGTCTTTCTTCTTGTTATCCTCTTCTTTATCCTTGTGTTTTCCTTTTCTTGCGTACCTATCAATGAAGATTCGGCAATCTCCTGTTGTGTGGTTTCCTTGCGGATGCCAAATACAGTGAATATTCTCAATGTCTTCAGATCTCCTGAATTTTGAAAATTTCTTCGTCTTGTCAGCTATCACGACGGTGTTTTCTGGTCCATGCTTCCTATCCTGATGTTCATGGTTTGAAAAATTCCTTCTGTCAGAGTTGTCTCTGTTGTTTTCTTGGTTGTTTCTGTCTAGTAATCTTTCCCTCGTCTTTTCTTCTGCCATGATCATCTTTTCTACTGTGCATCTAAATTCTTCATTGTTCCTTGGGTTCTCTTTGCAAAAATCTTGAAACTGCCATTTAGCCATGATCTCATGAGAAAAGGCTTCGATCACTTCTCGTTCGGTGATGTCATGGACTTGGGCACGTAATTCTCCAAAACATCGATAATAATCCCTGAGGCTCTCGTCTCCCTTCTGCTTGAGTCCTTTTAGCTCTACATGCGTGATGGGTGTGTAATGATGCCTGCAAAATTTTCACAGAAAGCTCTTTGCAAGTCCTCCCAGCCTCTAATTGACCCTGGGTTCAATTTGTCGAACCATTGGAGGGACATGGTTTCTAGGGCCATGGGAAAGAATAATGCCTTGATATCATCGTCTCTACCGGCTAGTTCAATTGATTGCGAGTAGATTCTGAGCCACTACCTTGGTTTGGTCTTTCCATAATATTTGGAGTGGTTTGACAGCTTGAACTCGTGAGGCAGTCGTACTGAAGCAAGTCAGCTTGAAAAATAGGGGAATCTATCGTGTGCTCTGGCTTCTCTATATTCTGACGTAGCCCCTCCTTCTTGCCAGCTGTTATTTAGCCTAGGAAAATGTCATGGGATGAGTGGTAAGATGCCCCACTCCTTTCTTCTCTCGGATGCTCAACTTGATTACTCTAGGCGTGATCTCTTCTTTTCTCTCGATTCTAGCTCCCATTCGGTCCTAGCCTTTCGAAGGCAGACCTCCTTTGGCTTTGCGCTTCTTGTCCCTATGACGCTGTCCTAGCAGGAAGCTTGGAACGAGTTCTTCCATCACGTGCCTTCAGGGCCGTTGTCTAGAGAACTTCTCGGAGTTGTACTTGTTCTTCATTGGGATGTGAGAATGCTTCGAGTTCTTCTAGTGCTTCTCGGATCTTATTGTAGGGAGTATTTGCTATGCGTCTTTCTTTAGCTTCTAGCTCTAATTTCCTCTTATTGTACTCGACCAGTTCGTATCTGACCCAAGCTTCTTTTTGTTGCCTGGCACGTCGTCTGTGATCTTCCTTCAGTTTGTTCCTTCTTTCTCTGGCTCGTTTTTGGCCTTCAGACTCGCCATCGTACTTAAGAGTGTTGGGTGATATGTTTGATTCTGATTCATCTGAAGACCTGACGTCGGGTGCAGTTGGTGGCATCGGTGGTGGCCGTCGAATCATGAGGACTTCTTGGGCCTACGCCATTCTTGCCTTGCTGGAGTTGCTGATGACTTCAGTTAGAGTGTCGGTATCGCAGAACGCATTGCCTTCTTGGTAAGGTAGAGCGATAGCTTCATCAGCTAGTCGAGTATTACCGCCCTAGGTGAAAGTACTCGGCTAGTAGACGAGGCAATCTTTAGGGGTTATAGTCATGACGAGGCCCTCTTGAGCCCCTGAAAGTAGTAGCCTTCGCACGGGTCTGACTTCTTCTTGAGGTAAAGCTTGATAAGATCCTGCCATGTTCTTGAGCCCCATTGGGAAAGGACCCGGCTTCATGATAGAACCTTGGAACAAGTCAGTGTTGATTCTTTGAATGATAGATACCGTGTTCCGGAGTCCCATCAAAAAAGAACTCAGCCTGTTTTGAAGAGAACCTGGATTGGTCTCCGAAGAGGATTCCAACCCGGAGTTGGAGTCAAATCCGGTTGATGTCGGGGCCCGAGTCAATTCGGACATTGTAAGCTTTGAGACCCTTTCGGTGAGAACTCCTGACCCCGTCGAAAGGATGAATTCTCTGTGGTCTTCTTGAGCCTCGACAAGTCATCCTTGAAGGTTTCCCTTATCGTCTATCTTGTAGGCCCACAACCCAAAGATGAATTCTGATCCTAGCGGGAAGATCATGTCGTCGAAATCCATAGAGCTCTTGGTCGTGAATGCGTCGAAGCCCCCCTACCTGGCACGCCAGCTATCAGTGTTCGATCACCGATAGCCTGCCATGGGGGTACCCGGAACAGTTGTTTGGGCTTTGGCGTGTGCTAGAACTCGACGGTGAACGCAGAGACAGTCGATTTATACTGGTTCGGGCCCTCGATCGTGATCGAGTAATAGCTTACGTCCAATCGGTGTTAGCCTTTGCGTTTGATTGATTGGTATGTTGTGTTGTTTTTTTAAGGGGTGTCCACGACCTCTCTTTATATCGATAGAGAAGGCTGTGGTGTGGTTACAATCCTAGTCGGATCCAAAGAAGGTGTCTAGTACTAAATATAGAAATTACTTTCCATAGGAATCCGACGAGTCTGGCCTATTCTACTCGGATTTGGTGTAGCGGACGCTGCACCTCTTCTTGCTTTTGTCCATAGGCCAGGTCAGGGCCCACGACTTATAGAGTTTAGCTTTATAGAGTTTATAGATTAGTCAGTGCTATTTTATTTGGTCCTCCAATGCAGAAGCACTCGTCATTGCGCCATTACCGAGTCATCTTCTTCAGAGGCAACTCCGTTGTCACATCCCTCTCTGAGCCTCTTGTTCTCCTCTAGCAAACCTCACCTCTCCTGCATGAAGTGCAGCTCTGACTTGATGTTCTTGAGCTCCCTCACAAGTGCAGCAGCCCTGCTTGCCATTGAAACTGCCAGCTGCAGATTCATTCAGACACAAAATGGACAATTTAGAGCTCTTGCCTTGTTAAGTAAAAAGGCCAACCTGTATTTTTCCTTTAATATTAAGAAACTGCAACTCATAATTGAATTCCATAGTCCAAATTGAACGCCAACTGTCATTGCTAGATGACATAATATTCAGTTGGCCTTCATCAGAGGATAAACGATTAAAAGATCAAATCTTTTTGGAGCATGCTTAACAGTTCTATTGAGATAATGTGAAGCGATAATTCCTCTGATAGAGAAATAGAAAGAACAGGGACGCATTAAACATGTCATGTTTAAAGTTCTATTGAGATTGTCGCTATCGAATTGGTGAGCCACGTATCAAACAGTTTATCAACCAAACAGGAGAGATAAATTTTAACGCAAAACAAATACAAGGGTTCGTGGCGTCAGCAACAGATTTCTTCTCGCACAGGCATGGCATGTACTGCAGTGCAGGTGGTTACCTCTTCCTGGGCGCGCGCGGTGCGGTGGGACGCCTCGAGCGCTTCCCGGCGGCGCGACGCCTCGGCCTTTGCCCAACGCTCGCGCTCGGCCTTGGCCTGGCGCGCTGGATCCGATCCCACTGCTCGAAATCCATCCTCAAATCCTTTCCCTGTAATTCCTCGAGTCCTCCGATCCGATCTCAAATGAGTTTCAAACGATCTAAAACGGATATGGCTGCAGAGAAGCGAGGGACGGGAGGGGAGGGGAGGAGAGTACAACATGCTGCAGATGAACAAACCTTGGGGATGTGGGGACTCTCCCCCGGCGGCACACCACCGGCATCGGCGTCAGCCCGCCACGCCGTCACGCGCCAGCTACGGGGCCGGCGCCTGCCCTGCCGGCCAGCACCCTGGTATAGACGGAAAAAAAGACAATTCAAGGGATCGCACCGTGGGTGCGTGCGTGTGTGTGTGGGGTGGGGGGGCTGAGCGCGGAGGTGGGGAGAGGATCACGCAATCCTGATCGTTAGACTTGAGTGATCAAGGAGAGAAGATATAAGACGCCCCTTACAACCAGACAATGTCCACTATTGGATCAACCAAGGACGGCCGAATAAAAGAAGCAAAAAGTAAAAGGGGACAGATTATGCTTCATAGAAATTCGACTTTGGTAACCGATATTATTGCTCAACTGCTTCCTTATGTGTTTTAAAACGTGGCATGCATTTGCTGCTTCACCTCATGTTGTGTTCATTCCGGATATTTTACTAGACTAGGATCATGCCCGTGCATTGCAACGGGTACAAAATAATGCCTGACCACCTTAGCATGGCCCGAGCAGTGGCCAGTCAAGGTCGACGAACACGCAACACTTGGTCACTGTAGCCTGTTTCAATAAAAATTGAGGTTTCCACTTCAAACAAAATAGCTTTGAGTCTTAATGATGACTTTGTGAAAGTAGTAACATTTCTAATATAAATGGTTGTCTCACTTGTAGAGTGTTTAAATCAATGTTTTATTCTAATCTAACATATGGAACAAGATGCAAAACCTACAACACCAAACAAATATGAAACAAGGTATGTCCAGTTGCAGAGACTTGCTAATTTCAATTACAACCTTTTTTCGCAAGTCAAAGACATTCTCTCAATCTCACCTACAACCTTTATGGTAAATCAAAGTAATATTGATGACAATAAATAATGTCAATCTTTTTATGTTTGACATGCTATTTGTCATGAAGTACCTTGATTATGGCAAAGGAATATATATAGGGTTTTCCATAACAATGGAATCTGGGTGTAGAGTTTTGCCACGACATTCCTTTCGTCTTCTATAGGAGGTTCTCTTTGCCTCCTTCCGTTCAACCGTCGCATTATACAACCTTTCGGGTTCCTACCTAGCTTTCCTCTTCTTGGGTGGCATATTTTTGTATCACTGTCAGCTGTAAGTGCTTTTTTTTCTCTACGCATACATGCGACGTTTGCTGGAGGGATTTGATCCAAGGTTTAGAGCACAGACACTAATTAAAACATTTTTTAGTCAAATTTCATTGTAGTATATTCACAAATTAGTATTTATGTTGACCAAAGTAAGAAAAAACAAAAATTTACACCTTTTGTTTACTATAAACATAAAAAATTACAAGTCATAAGTTATGGTTGTCAACTTGTCATCATATTTTATTGATGAGTTGCCACCATCATATTAAAAATACGCTAAAAATTATATTTTCTGTTACCAAATATCACACAGTAGATATATAGTTACAAAGCTGTGTGTTAAGTTACGGCTGCCTATGATGGGTAGTGAAAACTGAAAATATGACTGAGAGGCCAAAATTCACCTTTGGTAAAGAGAACTATCATAAATGCTGAATGACAAGAGTATAAAGGAAGATTAGTGCTTAATTTAATTTTCACAATGTCAAGTAAATCCAGTTAAGTGAAGTTCTACATCCATCTCAATCCAGTTGGCAATCTCAGTCATGCTACATGGAAGTTCAGAAAGTGAAGGCAAAAGAATAGTTGCCAAATTGTTTTCTGGTGTGCATACTTGGACAAACAAGATTAGAACTAAGATAAGCAAGTTGTAGATTTTTTACAATGCACATTTCCCTGAAGGATACACTATACTCGACGGAGGCATATGAAGTATTTCTGCAGGGTTGTTACATTTAAATACTCTTCACCCTTTAAGGCATATCGAATCATATAGTTCATTTATATATTTGCAGTATATAATACTACTAATTGAGGAGTTTGTTGTTACCATGGTATACTACTCGTTCGTAGGTATTCAATATATGGAACCATGCATATATCCTTGTTCATGATCTACTGTGCTGAAGAAGATTATCAAATTGCACTTGTGCTGCAGAACGAGTAATCAGTAATCACCATACCACACATGTGATCCTACGTACTAGTTTATGAGGATGGCATGGAGGCTGACGATGATCTCCTGCTATTGCAGTAAGAAGGCGCCATGCTTGAGGTCTGGCTGGGGGTAGTTGATCCACTGCAGGCAGCAGCTCTTAGTTTGCCTCTTAATTTTTTCAAACTGAAGCCTTCTCTGCTCTGGATGGGGGAAAAAAAAAGGAGGATGCAGTCACATGAAATTTGACATTGTAAGGCACACCTGACAAAGCAGCGTGGCAGGATGCAGTCACAAAATTGCACGATTGAACAAAATTGCATGTTCCGATAGCACCTCATTCAGAATTTCAGATAGCATGTTTGTAATGCAGGTTCCGATAGCACCTCATTCAGAATTTCAGATAGCCTTTTCAGCATTAGAGCAGGAACATGGTTGAACAAAATATTGCATGTTCTCAAATATGCAACGATCATCTTATGGTAGTCATCCTATGGTAGTGTTTCTCTTGGATATCTGTTTAACATCAAATTATTTGTTGAGTAGACTTTGGGGGAAAAACAGAGACATGAAAAAAATAGCATAAAACCGCTAGGGGATAGGCATGGCCGCATGGGCCTGCAGGCATCATCTGGTCCTGGCCGCTGGCCGCTGACTGCTGAAGGTGCCTGCCAGCCCCTGCTGCTGGTTGCTGAAGGTGGACACCGGCCCCTGGCCCCTGTCGGTTGATCGGCTGGCTGCCACTCGTGGCCACCGGACCCTGGCGGATGGCTCACGATATATAGGGCAGCGAAGATGAAATACAAAGATCAAGAGTTGAAGACGAATAGGACGGTGAAGAAAAACCAGATGGACGGAGAAGTGATCATTATCAAGGTCGGGAGATGAGAAAAGACCATCGAGGTGATTCAAACCTTGATGTCAACTTGCTTGGTGTCCAATGGCCGTGGACTCGGCATGGACAGGGGCGACGTCGACGCGAAAGTGGATGCAGGGGGCGGAACTTGAGGCCGTGGCTCGTGGGGGCAGGAGCAACATCGACATGGTCGTGGATGGGAGGTAGAGATATTCATGGACGTGGGGACGTACATAGCTGGCAACAAGATTTGATCGGTGGTTTCCTTCTAGGATTTGTGCTTGTCTACGAATCCCTGAGTGCCAGGGTGCGGTTGATCGGGCAAGACCTCCATGATCTGCACAGGGCGCTGCACACGATCGGGCAGGGCGACGTCCTGCAAGTGGACGATAACTTGCAATGGAGCGCCGGGGGATCACGATCGCGCTGAGTGCGGGAGAGCCGCGGCCTTCCTTTTTACCGGCCGCTGACCGCGGGCAGTCGGGCGTGCGGTTGCTGGGAGCGAGCGAAGCCCTGGGTGGACAATCGCATCGCGAGTGCACGTACGAAGCCGGGCAGAGCAAAGGCGAGCGACGCACGTCGTCTGCCCGGTAGAGTCTAGCATCCGTATTTTTTAGTTGTGGAGAGGAGACTAGAAGCAAATGTCTGGGTGCTGCGGATGGTCAGCATTTCAGCAAGCAAGCGCGGATGGATAGATAATTTTAAATAAAAAAAGTTGTCAACTGCAAAGTTATATATCTCTATGAGATCTACCATTCTAGTTTTTATCGTTTCTCGATCTGAGTTCATTTGAAAGCTTTGAATTTCAATATGCGAGGACTCCAAACTAAATTTTGGGACCATAGATTATTTAAAATAAAAAAGTTCTCGATTGTATTTATTGTTTTATATCTTTTATAGATTTATAACTTGAGTTTTGATCATTTTTCATCCAATGTCGTTTGAAAAAACTCAAAATATTTGAATTTTAAAATGTAAGAACTTGAATTTTTTTTGGAATTTAAATGATTTCATATATAAAATTTATCAACTAGAAAGTTGTAGATCTCTTCATGGTATACAACTTTGATATAAAATTTGTCTCCACCAATCTCCTTTAAAAAAAGGTTTAATTTTATTGTGCTACATGTATTTTTTGAGACAACTCTAGATCTAGCCACCTTAGAAATCGATTCTAGAGACGACTCTAGATCGATCTGTTTCTAAAAATTAATTTTTAAAGGTGACTCTAGATCTAGCCACCTCTAAGAACGGGGCCCTCTAAAAATCAACTTCTAAAAGCAAGCTGGTTTGGAAATCATTTGCATAGTAGTGTGACCATTTGATTTGGTTATTTTTGACATCTGAAAACCATAAGATTTTTGTTTTGTTACTTGTGTTTTCAGTTGAGTTCTGGTGAATATGGCAGACAATGTTTCAAGGACATATGTTTTTCTTTCTGGCGTTTCTTTATTTGTATCACACTCATGGAATAATGAACTTTATTGACGATGGCCACGTTATCAGATCAGCTCCCCATGCTTTGCCTTCCTGAAAAGGGGACGGGCACCCGGCCCGTCGCAACAACTTCGAGCATATACTGCTTAACATCCCAAAGTAGCAATGGATCATTAAGGAAGAGTATAAACAAATGAGTCATGTGTCTCGTCCAGTCATCCTTTCCAGAAGAATAACCTAGAGCGCCCGTACGTCGTCGGCCGGTAACGTACGTGGCGCCGACCAGTGGCGGAGCTCGTCAATTTCTCCGTCTAAGGCCACTACGAAGCCATGTATACTACCAGTCCACCACACCGGATCAAAATACCGTCTGTACGGAATCTAAATACTAATAGATGACAAACTAGCTTACAATTAAATGCATAAGTTTAGCTGATATTCAATTACATGCTTAAATCCACAACATAATCTTTTTTTATCTCAAATGATGGTTTGGCTTAGAAGCAGGAGGGGAAAAAAGGATTTTAATGTATTATCCTTTTTATTGTGCAACTCTAAAAAAATCGACATTTCATTGATGGAATTTTTAGAGAGGGGAAAAGCAAAGAATGTGGGTTCTGAGAACCGGAATTTACCACGGCTGATAAGTGACCATACGAGTAGTCCGTGCTCATGCTCCTGCGGCCCTTGCGGCTGGCGGCCTGGTGCCCTACCCACACACAGACGTGCTCGTGCGGGCTGCGGCCGGCGCCCAGGCGGGCTAGGCGGCAGACGGGCAGCAGCCTAGCCCCAGCACTTCTCCGACGGTCAGGCGGACATCCTCTAGCGACTAGCGGCAGCCGGCAGGGGCCGAGACGCTGAGTTGCCGGGCAATGGTTGTTGCCTACTGGGTTGACGAGTGGCGTGAGGAGAGGCGGAGCGCCGGAGTGGGGATTTGCGGCGCGGCACGACGCGGAGTGGGGACTGCGGTGATGCCCGCGGAGTCAGGACTCGGATTGCTCTCTCCTCTGTCTCTACCTTGGCCTTTTGAATTTAGCCCAATGCCTAGAGTTACTTCGAACTGGACCAGAAATTTACATATGGTATAGGAGACATTTTGGGCCACGCCTAGGGCCATGGCCCTAGCTGCCCCAGGCCCATATCCGCCTCTGGCGCCGACAGAGCCGCGTCATATGCACACGTCGTCTCTCCCGCGACTTGACATCCACGATAACTACCCATACCTGCCCAGAGACTATGCAAGCACAGGTACTACCGTGGCCTGTCTAACTTTTTTTTTCTAAACAAAATACTGATGGCCGATCTCCCGCCGATATAAATACCCGTCAAACCTTCCACTGCATGGAACACATATCTCATCGAAAAGCAGTCTATAAGCGAGAAAGGGACGCGAGTGCCGAGCGGCGAAGTAGATAGCTAGAATGGAGTACCAGGGACAGCACGGTCATGCCACTAACCAAGGCAACGAGTACGGCAACCCGGTCGCCGGCCACGGTGCCACCGGCATGGGAGGCCACGGTGCTGCTGGCGAGCAGGTCCGGCCAGGGACGAAGCCAGAAAAAAAAAATCTAGGAGGGGCTCAACAAAAGTTCTACGGCGACTTAGCTCTACTATGATCACTCATAATAGACAAATATATAATAGCTTGAAGTAGTCTTATATTTAAAACATCGATTAACGATGAAATTCACAAAATATATCATGAAAAATAAAAGATGCAGTTCACTCATACTGAAAGGTCCAATTACGATTTACGAAGCTAATAAACGGCGATACATTATTCATCCGAAGTAGCAATCTACAGAAATAGACAAAAATAATTAGTCAAACATATATAAACCTCCTGATGGACCTCCAAATTATGAATTTAGAAGATAACAGATCGTACCACTATTTTTTTAGACAATAACATACAATGTCTTTTCATCTCTTTTCCACATATAGAAAATCTAAAAATTGAAATGTATCATGAATCAAAGTATCAAACATTCAATCTTTCAATCACGGACTCAGTCTTACGTTACATTCACAGTTAAAAAAATCACCTGCTGCTGGCCGCTGCTGCTCGCCTGGAGGTTGTGCCGTGCTGCCCGCCGGCCGCCGCGTCCCCCAAAGCGGCGTGCCTGGTCGCCTCGCTGCAGCGCCCGCACGGCCACACCAGAGGGCCGAGGAGGCAGCCTGCTCGCCCTCACCTGGCTGCAGTGCCCGCACCCGAGGAGTGGAGGAGGCGAGGAGGCAGCCCGCAGCCCGCTCCCCTGGCTGCAGCAGCACCCGCGCAGGAGCCGCGCCGCTTGCCGCCGCCATCCGCGCGGAGTTGGGGTAGCCGTCGCTGTGCATCGGGGACTTGGGGTCGGGGTCTCGGGGAGATGCGGAGGGATGTGCGAGTGAGCGAATCGCGATAGGGAATGGGGAATGGTGAATTGATAGGGTTTCATTCACTACTGGGCCTTGGGCTTTAACTTAACAATGCTCAATTCTCTATGGGCCCAAAACATGTCAGCCCTTCCTATTCTATACATATATAGATGAAATTTTAAGGTGGGGCTCGAGCCTGCCTTGCCCGAGCGTTAGCTCTGTCCCTGGGTCCAGCCTATGAGGGACGACCACAAGACCGACGGCCTCCTGTGCCACTCTAGCAGCTCCTTGTTACCGACCGTACTACTGCATCGACATCAGGTGAAGCTATAGGAGATCAAGCTGTTGTCGATCGGAGCTCTGAAGATGAGATGCCATCTGAAGACGTTGCTGGAATGAAGCCGGTGGCCCAAGACAGGCCCGTTCGAAGCAAGAAGCCCAACCCGCGCGTATCCGGCCTAGATGGGTGAAGTGAAGAATCCGGCCCTGCGTGGCCCAGTTCGGAGGCGACCTACTCGAGCCCCTTCTTGTAACGGTTGAGGCACAGTAGCAAACTCGAACTTGGTCACCAAACCTAAACCGTGCCCGGCAGGCGACGGCGGCGGTGAGCGCGGCGGTGGCCGGCGTCTCGAGACCTTGCTCCACCTTATCCTACATATATACAATCAATAGTACTCTGGTGACATCCGGTATCAGAGCCGTTTTTAGTCCACCCCAAAATTTTCTCCATCTTCCTCACGGTTTCGATCCGGCGTCGTAATCCCCGACGGCTAGCTCTCCTCTGTGATTCGCTGGCTCATTGTCGATCATAAGGATCCGTAGGCCCATGCCAAGGTTGGCGTGATCAACTGTGATGGTAGGTCAAGGAAATCCCCACACCAATTCTGGCCAAGCATCAGTATCTTATTAGGAGACAGATGGCCATGGCATCGCTGGAAGAGCTGCTCGGGCAGATCCTGGTGTTGCTGAGCGAGAACTCCAAGGGAATCAATGAATTGAAGAGCTCGATGTCGGAGATGCGGGCTCTGAGATCTGAAATCAACGTCTGGAAGCCCGAGGTGGACAACCATGTCCACGAGCTAGAACACGTAGTGGTGGATTTGGGCGCATAGATGGATCGAGCACTAGAGATGCTTCTTCTGCAAGCGGGTGTCGTGCCGGAGATCCCTCCAGGCATTGTCACCATCGTCGATTCCTCTGCATCGACTTTGGTGGGCGAAATCCCCGCTTCTCCAACTATGAAGGTGTCAGGCTCCGCCCATCTGGAGCCTACCCCGCCTGAGGCGACATCTGGCTCGTTAGACCACGGCAAGAGTTTGAGCTACCAGGGTGCTAGTTTTGGAGTGGTGTACACCACCGCTCCAATCCCTGCCTTGGTCACAGGTGCGGATAATCCTCCAAAACCTTCAATTGCTTTACTCAAAGCAAGTTATTATGTGCATCGTGGTCGGTTGGCTTGTTTACCTGTTAATCCTGCTCTGTCAAATTTTGAGTTTCCCAAGATTTGATGGATCTAATCCTAGAATGTGGATCACAAATTGTGAAACCTTTTTTGGTGTTTATGATACTAATCCTAACAAGCGGGTTCGCTTAGCCACAATGCATCTCACTGGTTCAGCAGCATTATGGTTCCAAACCATGCAAACAACCATCAATGCTATGAACTGGGACACTTTTGTTCAAGCCGTTTCCAACAAATTCGATCGAGATGAGCATAACCATCTCCTTTGCCATTTTTTCCACATTAAGCAATTATCTTCTGTCACCGAGTATGTAGAGCAGTTCAGTGATATAGTTCACCAGTTACTTGCTCATGATCCATCCTTCCCACCCATTGTTATTACCAATAGATTTATTGATGGTCTTAAGAAAGAAATTCGAGCTGTAATCATAATTCATAGACCCCAAGATCTAGATACTGCTAGTTCTTTGGCCCTTTTGCAGGAGGAAGCTATGCAAGATACTATTATCAAGAGACATGATAATGCAAGTTATACCAAGAAAGGAGGTTTTGAAGCTGTCAAACCTTGGTTTGGCTCTACTACTAGTTCCACAAGAATTCATGATGACAAGAAGACTAGTGATTTTCCAAAGACTGAGACCGGTGATGAGAAGGTTATAGCACTGAAATCCTATAGAAGAGCTAAAGGCTTATGTTTCAAGTGTGGAGAGAAATGGAATCCACAACATAAATATCCAGCCACAGTGTTCCTACATGCAATGGAGCAATTGTGGCAATGTGTCATTGAGGGTGCAGATCCAGATATATCTGATGCTACTAAAGATTCTGATTCTGGGGATGAACTGATGGCCATCTCAATTCAAGCTCTGAATGGGATAGAAGGATCCAGAATAGTTAGACTTAGGGGTCACATGCAAGGCAAGGAAGTATTCATGCTGGTAGATTGAGGCAGTTCCCATAGTTTTATCAGTGAAGATATGGCTTTTGTCATCCAGCATTGGCAACCCTTAGCTCAGTCTGTTCAGGTTACAGTAGCTAATGTAGCTAAGTTACCTTGCACACATGAGCTACCTCATCAAATCTGGGGGTGTCAGGGTAATTCTTTTCACACAACATTCAAGATTATTCCATTGCAAGGCTATGACATTATATTGGGCATGGACTGGTTGACTGCCCATAGTCCAATGAAAATTCATTGGGGGCCGGGTGGCTCAAATTTATTCACCACCAGTAGAAAATCAAGCTACAAGGCATTCTTCCTAAAGTTGCAGTTGGCCCTCCTATTTCTCCACATCAACTTCAAGCATTGAACAAGACAGATTCCATCCTTTATATTGTTCAAATCAATGTTGTACAAAACCCAGAGCCAATTTTTCCAACTTTGCCAGAAGACTTGCAACAAGTTATTTGGCAATTTGTAGATGTTTTTGCTCCAACATTTGAGTTGCCACCATCCAGAGTGGGTGATCATAAGATACCCTTAATTGAAGGAGCTCAGCCTTTCTGCCTTAGGCCCTATCATTATAACCCAGCTCAAAAAACTAAGATTGAGAGTTAGATCAGAGATATGCTTGTTAAAGGTTGGATTCAACCCAGTACCAGTCCATACTCATCTCCAGTCCTATTGGTGCGTAAGAAAACAGGTGACTGGCATCTATGTGTGGATTTCTGATGCCTTAATGCCCTCACAGTGAAGAACAAGTACCCTTTACCCATCATAGAAGAACTTTTAGAAGAATTACAAGGTGCTCAGTGGTTTACTACACTTGACCTATGTTTTAGTTTTCATCAGATTAAAATGGCTCTAGGTGAAGAATATAAAACTGCCTTCCAAACTCATAATGGTCACTATGAGTATAATGTCATGCCCTATGGAGTCACAGGTGGGCCAGCAACATTTCAAACAGTCATGAATGTTCTTCTGGAACCCTTGTTAAGGAAGTGTGCAGTAGTCTTCATAGATGATATTCTCATCTACAATAAAACATGGGCTGAACATTTGGGGCATATCAAGGATGTTCTGTCCATTCTTCAGGCAAATCACTTCCATGCCAAGTTATCTAAGTGCTCATTTGCCAAACCACAACTCTGTTATTTGGGACACATAGTCAGTGCTCAAGGGGTGGCAACAGATCCATCCAAAATTTAAGCTATACAACATTGGCCCACTCCTGTCAACATTAAAGACCTCAGAAGTTTTTTGGGTATGGCTGGCTACTATAGGAGGTTTGTCTCCCAATTTGGTTTGATCTCCAAACCCCTCACTAATTTACTCAAAAAGGGCACCTTGTTCATCTAGACATCGGAAACAGAAGCTACCTTCCAAGCTTTCAAAAAGGCATTGATCTTTGCTCCAGTGCTTGCTTTGCCAAAATTTTCCCAACCATTCATTGTGGAGACTGATGCATCTGCTAAAGGCATAGGAGCAGTCCTTTAGCAACAAGGCCATCCCATTGCTTATGTCAGCAAAGCATTAGGACCCAAAGCTCAAGGTTTGTCAACCTATGAAAAGGAATGCCTTGCTATTTTGATGGCAGTAGAGCATTGGTATCACTATTTGCAGTCTTCTTCATTTGTAATACTCACTGACCAGAAAAGCCACACAAACTTGGATGATCAGAGACTGTCTACCCCATGGCAACATAAAGCTTTGACCAAACTTCTAGGACTAAATTACAAAATTGTTTATAAGAAAGAAGTGGATAACAAAGTGGTAGATGCTCTTTCAAGAATCACACCAACCACCTCATGATCTTTCAACAGTTTCTGTAGTCAAACCTCTTTGGTTATAGGAAATTCAATCATCTTATCACAATGACCCACAAACCACAAAATTATTGGCTGAGCTCTCTATTGCATCACCCAAAGGTTGTTATACCCTTCAAGATGGTCTCATTAAATACAAGACTAGAATTTGGGTTGGCTTTGATAAATCACTACAGCACAAGATTTTATCCTCCCTTCATTCAAGTGCCATAGGAGGGCATTCTGGATATGAGGTTACTTACAAAGAGGATTAAACACCTCTTTGCATGGCCTCAACTTAACCAATCAATCAAAGAATTTGTTGCTCAGTGCCAAATTTATCAATAGGCTAAATGTCGGTGTTTGACCACCGATAGCCTACCACGAGGGTACCCAGGACAGTTATTCGGGCTTCGGCGTATGCTAGAACTCAATGGTGAACGCAGTGATAGTCGATTTATACTGGTTCGGGCCCTCGATCGTAATTGAGTAATAGCCTTTATGTCAGTCGGTGTTAGCCTTTACGTGGGATTGATTGCATTGTATCGTCTCTTGTTACAGGGGTGCCCACGGCCTCTCTTTATATCAGAAGAGAAGGCTGTGGTGCGAGTACAATCCTAGTCGGATCTAGAAAATGTGTCCTGAACTAAATACAGACGGTACTTTCCATAGGAAATCGGCTAGTCTAGCCTATTCTACTCGGAGTCGGTGTAGCAGACGCTGCACCTCTTCTCGCTTCTACCCATGGGCTAGGCCAGGGCCCATGGCTTGTAGTCACATTGTTGCGGAACCCTATGGGTCCCACCTCGATAAGCCCCGGAGCAATTCATGGTTGAACTCGAAGGCCTCCTTGTTTCCCCGGCTTTGCCTAGAGAACCAAGCTTGGTCTGGGTTCTTTCGACGTGAAGCCATGAAGTGGTCATATCTTGAAGAAGTCTCATGAGTGACGTGCACTTTGTTCATAGAAAAAAGTGCACTCAGTATTAAGTGTAGCCCCCGAGCCTCTTGCTATTTGGAACAAAAAGTTAGAGGGTCTTGATTTTTGATTATTGAAAAAACCAAAAATCTCTTCTGAGGATATGTACCCTGCAGCGCTCGATCATCTTTTTGGGTTCTTTTTTATCATCAAGAACTCAGATAGAGGGTCTTCTGTCATCTTCTTAGGTAGCCAGCTTTATGTCAGAGGTTGGTGGTGGTTGGCGGTTGAATTGAAATCTATAGTCATGAGGTGTACAGTGTTGGTATATTCTTTTGAATATGCTTGTCCTTTAGTATTGTTCCTCCACACGCATGTCCTCTCTTATTGCTTTCTGTCTTTTCACTGAGTCCTTTGTCAAGCTTGTTTTGTTGGTGCTCCTGGTCTATGTGCACCACTCTTTGGCCTATAAATACCTTCCTGGTGTGCTGCTTCGATTCATCAAGTGTCTTGTTGTATAGTTTGAAGTCCCCGTAGTCACGAATATGATAGTTTTTGAAGTAGAGCACCCTCGGGCGTGAGTTGTAATTTTTATAAATCTTGTAGCAGATGGAAGAAGTCTTGCTATCAAGATTAGAGGTAGACTAATCTCGCAGCGGTATTGTATCAGGTAGTACATGCTGGCAGTTGGAAGAAGTCTTGTGATGTGGAATGAGCTCCATTATATAGTGGCTCAAGGTTGATCCTTTTGCTCTGCCTCATGACTATCTGGTGCAGATCGGTACCTGATCTAGCATCATATTAGACTTGGGTAGATTGATGCCTGCGAGCCTCACCTAGTCCGTGTTGTCCCGCTTGCTATTGATATCCGTCTTGGATGCAATGCGCCCTTCCTTTAAAGAAAATAGTGTATCCGAGTTGAGTGTCTTCTACCATGTCATAACTAGGAGCACGTAGTCGTTTCTAGAGATGTATTCTTTCTAGGCTCCTTGTTGCTACCTTGCTCGTCATAGTACCGAGTTCGTTGGGTCTTGTAAGATCTATAATCTTGTATCTTTTAAAGTCATTTGTACTAGAAGGAATCTTGTCTTCTGAGTTCTTGATCTTCCTCTTGTTGCATTGCTTTGGATGTTTCTGGGACTCTCGGGTTCTTTCTAAGAAAACCGAGTTCTTTGTCTTCCTAGTGTGGTAACCCTTATTTGCTTCATGGTTAATGAGTTATTTTTTGTGTAATATGACAACTTTGCCGTGGTACTGGATGGATAGGTCTAAAATCTGCCCGTTGTACAGTTCCATTGTGAAAAGGTGTGCTGTCTGTCATTTCAGCCACGTTAATGAGGCGGTAAATGGACCGTTGCATTCCCATGCCATGTTAAGCGGGCCTGACGGGCTGCGTTTTCACCACTATAAGTCTATTTAAGGGCCTTTCTTCTTCTTCTTCTTCTTTCTTACCCTGCTTTTGCCTTCTAGCTTTTATTCTTTGTGAAAGCCTAGCACCCAGAGAACCGCCGCCACTGTTGTCGCCGTTATCTGAGCACCACCTCCTTTTGTTATTAGTGCTTTGCTAGTGCATGGGCAAGAAGTAGTCATCGAGCAAGTCCAAGGCCGTCTTTGTGGACGAAGAGGTGTTGCTTTCTGTGATTGAGAACCAAGAGTTCATGGCCATGAGGGCTGCGTAGAAGATCTGGCCGGCTCTGACCACAATGGAGGACCAGTTGTGCGAGCTCGTCAGTGACGGCCTGATCCAGGACAAAGGGTTCATCGATTGGAAAACTCCAGGCCAGCATCAGGTCCCAACTCTAGGTCCTGGTGAGATTGTTCTTTTTGTCTCCTTTATTCACGCCGGACTCTACCTTCCCACCTCTACTTTTCTTCATCACTTTCTTAATTATTTTGAGATTAGCTTCTTGCTCCCAATGTTGTCCTCCATCTCTCTGTTTTTGTTCATTTTTGCGAAACTTTCCTTGGAATTCCTCCTTCCCTTTCTCTCTTTCGCTACTTCTTCCATCTGAAGCCCCAACCCCGCAGCGATGACACCCATGTTCTTGGTGGCTGCGGGATCTAGTTTTGCCAAGGTCATAAAAATCAATTCTTTGATTATGACTTGGTTGATTCTGTGAGGGATTGGCGTGCCGACTGGTTTTATGCTGCTAATATGATTTCTCCCCTCGCTGTTCATTTTGGCTCTAGTCCCACAGTCAATGACTGCTGGGAAAAGAACCTCCTAATGATACGTACTCTAAAGCAGCAAGGCTTGACCAACTTTAGGATCATTGCCAGGTTTCTGAGCCACCGAGTTCAGCCTTTGAAGGAGCAAGAGCACTATGGCTTTGAGGACTCTAGGGCGGAGGACCCTTCTCGTATGGTCCCTGCCCTTGAGTTGACTGATGAGGAGGTGCTCGAGCACCTTCAAAAGATCTTGAAGGGAGTGAGCGTCATCCCACACACGGTCCCTGAGTACCGTGCTGACAACCCACCTCCTGCTATGAGTTATTTTTCTTTTACGAGTACTTTTCTTTATATTTCCTTCATTATTGGTACTTTCTGTCTCCTCTTTCTTGCTTAATCTTTCTCCTTTGGTCGTTTTGCTTATTTGTGGGAATGGGGCATAATTTTGTTGACCCAATCCCCACCGATGACAACCCTGCTACGGTGGAAATTAGGGAGAACCTTGCTGGAGCGTCTTCAACCAGTAAGTTTCAAGCCACCACAATCCTTCCTGGTGTTTCCTCCGCAGCACTCGACCCATACGTTGAGTATGTTCCTCATCTAATTCCTCAAGCTCCTCGTAGCGTCAGCAAGAGGGTGCGAGCGGATGATGCTTTCGTCGGTGTGTATGCTATCAAGAAGCCTCGTCAGTCGAGTACTCATCCAGGTACTCAAGTTGTAGGTAGCATGCTCCTAGGTGAGCATATCAATCTATTGTCTTATTTGTTTTTTGTTTGTGCCCTTAACCTAGTACTTTCTCCTTTTTTTAGATGGTACTGTGTTTGAGTTGCTCGAGGGTGAGGAAGATGAGGATGATGATGCGGCCCTCGACACACGTTGGTGAGTTGTCGTTGTATTTTTGTTCTCTTGCCGTTATTCTTGAGCACTTCTTTTGACTTGTCCTTGTCCTTGTCGTTTGCAGTTAGCGGGTGTCGAGCTTGAGTTCTTCTGGGGCTCAGGTGCTAATCATGCCATTCGTGGCGCAGGGTGGTGATGATATTTTTGCTGCCACCATGCCTCCACTAAAGTCTTCAGTTTGGCTTGGGGTTTTAGTATGAAGAGGAAGACGGCCAAGTAAGTGAATCCCGGTTGGGTTGTATGTTTCTGCTTTCCCTTTTTATAGTTCATCTTCTTATTGTTGAGTTTCTTCATCATCTTGTAGGCCCTCACCCTCGCCTTTCCCTATCCCCCAGTCGGCTTCTTCTCAGTCCGCTGGTGTGCCCCTACGTACTGAGTCTTAGGACTCAGAACGTATGGTCAACGAGGCAGCTATGAGGGAGACGGGGGTCCCTGATGATCATGCTACTATAGAGTTGCCAACTCCAAAGGTGACCGTGACCATGGCGGTGGATCCATCTAAGGAGGTAGCCAGGCCTTCTACTGCCCAGGATATGGCCCTGGTCTTATCCTCTTCGTATCGGCTAGCTTCTCCCTCTGTTGCTCTTGCAACTAGCAGTCAGTGTCTAGATGATGACGTGATGCGGGAATTTGACGCCACCCATCGCTTGTCAGAGCTGACTGCAGCCTAGGGAATCCTGACAGCTGGTGTGGCTTCTTTTGGGAAAAACTCTAGGTAAGTTTTCCTTAAACTTTTTCTTTGGTTTGCTCGATTTTTTATGTTCTTATGACTTGTTTCTCTCTTTTCATCTTGTTTGATCAGTCCTTCTCTCGGGACCATACTGACTTCTTTTTCTGATCTAAAACCAAGAAAAAGTTGTCCTCTAAAATTAGCATTCTGAAGACAGAGCTGGACATCTGTTAGGCTGAGATGGAGACTGAGTGTCAGACGCACTAGAGGGAGGAAAAGGCTCTCCGTGCCCAGGTGATTGAGGTGGAAGAGCAGAGGGAAGCTATCGTCTAGGAGGCCTTGAAGAAGGTGGATGCCATGAAGAAGGAGTATGATGGTATTTCGGGTTCTTTTTGTTTTCTTTTGTCTTCAAATTTTGCCTTCAGTTGACTTGTTTTTTGTTGTCTGGTCTAGCTCTCCGTGATGAAAA
The DNA here is from genome assembly GCA_038087645.1 of Saccharum hybrid cultivar R570. NCBI lineage: Eukaryota > Viridiplantae > Streptophyta > Magnoliopsida > Poales > Poaceae > Saccharum > Saccharum hybrid cultivar. The sequence goes on along the minus strand of JAQSUU010000704.1, from coordinate 1,182,838 downwards.
GCAGAAGCTCTCGGAGGGTATTGAAGAAATGAAGATATTTGTCTACAATAACCACAATAGGGCCGAGTAGGTATTTACTCGTGCTGAAGAAGAACTTTCCCTTGCCAAGTTGATTAGGCGTGGAGCTAATAGGGATCTTGTGCAGGTCCAAAAAACTATTGAGGTCTTGACTGGCAAGCTGGCGATGGCTACTGAGAACTGGAACGCCTTGTGGAAATCATTTCGGTCAGTAGCCGACCTTCTTCAAACTCCGGTAGATGACGATTAGTCTTGGGCACAGTTTATCCCCCTAGGTGCTGACCTATTTCTAGGAGTTCGTGAAGAAATGCGTCTGACTTTGCACCAGAAACATCCTTGCCCAGGTCTGAGTTCTTGCTTTGGAGGTTCCTTTGTCCAAGATTGCGGAGGAAGCTGACAGTCAAGAGTACCTAGATGTTGTTGATAAAGTAGAGCCTGAGGTTGATGATTTAGCCAAGAGGATTGCTGAGAATCTTAGTATCAATATTTCTTCTCCTGATGACAATGCTTGACTTGATTGTAATTGACTTTTGTGCTCTAGCTTTTGTAAAAGAATATTATAGTCTTCTTTCTTGAACAAAGATTCTTTATCTTTTGGTGTAGCTTCCTTTTGTTTCTCTGTGTGTATGCCCTCGCCTTGTTTTGTCCTTTTAGGCGAAGTATCCGAGTAGTCAATATTAGTCTTTTGCAGGTACTCATAGCGCAACTTGAGATTTTTGTCTTAGTACCTTTATTATCCTTCAGTTGATGTTGTAATCTAAGCCTAAGAAAGTTCTCTCAATCCGAGTAGAAAATCCTTATTAGTTTCCTCAATCTAGGTCTGAAAAAGTTCTTTGGATCAGATGAGCTCAAGTGTCTTTTTAGCTCTTTTGCTCTCATCCGGTTTTGAAAACAACTCGGGAAAGGGCGAGGACCCTCTGGCTCTCATCCAGGCTATGAAAACAACCCAGGATAGGCCAAGCATCCTCTGCCTCTCATTCAGGTCGTGAAAACAACCTAGGGTAGGTTTGAGTGTCAGCTTTCTAGCCTTTCTCTTATCTAAGCCTAAAAAGACTTGGGATAGCGAGCTCAAGCATCTTTTTAGCACTTTTGCTTTCATCTAGGTTGATTAACTCTGGGATTGTCCAAGTGTTTTGTCTTCTATATAGTAATAAGAAGAACTTGGTTGGGCTAGTAGCTAGCCTCTTCAGGGTTGGTATTGTTACTATTTGTATGGTCGCTCTTGCTGCCTCTATTAGGTCTTGTTTTGTTCTATTATTCCTTGTGTCATGTAGCCCTTTGTTTGATCAAATGAAGAGTACTTTTGCTATTTTGGCCTTGTGCTGATCTGTTTGTGTGGGTTCTCATCCACTTGAATATCGAACAGAGGAATCTAAAATCTGTCTGTTGTGCTGCTCCGCATGAAAAGGTGTGTCTTTGTCACATCGGTCACGTTGTGTAGTTAATGATGAAAACTGAAGCGCCATGTTGGTTTTGGTGAAGAAATTAACTCTACACTTAACTTGAGGAGGAAAAATTATCTTGAGGAGGTTGTTGGACTGCTCTGGGAGACGACTTGGTCCTATTTAACCGGGCCCTTTGTGATGGTTTTGCCACTTTCATCTTTTCAATCTTGCCATAGCCAAAATGACGAAGAAGATGTTTATCCAAAGACGGTGCATCCGTAAGGTGCCGCATTCGTCACTTGTTTGCTCTCCTGAGGCAGTAGTTGTGGTGGCGTTGTCGAGCAGAAGGTATTCCTCGTAATCGTCGCCATTGTCGGCATCTCCGGCGGTGGAGAAGGCTCCGCTAGTCAGGACATCAATGTCGATTCTATCTTTGTAGAAGAAGGAAGCTCTAGTGGCTGCTCCTATAGTCAATCTTGTCCCCATCTCTTTTGTTGATTCCACTTCGGTGGGGGTGGATTTGATCATCCTCAGTAGCGATAGTAAAGATGAAGTTGATTGGGAGGGCACTCACCGCCGAAGATGAACTTGACTAGGAAGCCCTTGTAGCCAAAGATGATGATGATGCCAAGTCCATGGGTAGTGGATCCCTGACGAGGAACTGACGACCGCTTAGATGCGTTGTTGTTAGCCCTCGCTTTGATGTTGGCATAAAGGAGATCGAAAGGCGGACTGTGCAGTCGTAGATCCATCTTGTTATTTTGTCAATGTATTTAGTAGTTTTGTATGTCATGCTTGTCTAAACTCTTGTAATCGGCTCAAAATCTCTTGTTTATCCTTAAATTCGAGTTGTTTCTTGTGGTGGAGTCCGATCTTAAAGATCTATCGTCAAGGATTGTTTATTCTCTCAAAGTGCCTTTTTCTTCTTCTCATGATGAATCTGAGAATTAGGTCTCCTTCTTGTTTTTTTGTAAAGACTTGTCCATGATGGAACTACTATATAAAACTTGTTTATTTTCTGAATGCCTCTGTCTCTTGTTGTTGAGAGTTTCCTTTATATGATTTCTCTCTGTCTTGTTTATCGATCATGAACCTTGGCGAGCATCGGCGCTTTTGTTCGTATTAGGAGTAGTCTTGACTGGTTGAGGCCTCTTTCATCCTTTTCTCCAATGTAGCCTGGCTTTTACTCAGCCAAGAATAGACTTAGTCTCAATCCAAGTCTGAAGAGTTCTAGATGTAGCGAGCTCAAGTATCTTTTCAACTCTTTTGCTCTTTATTTGTGGATTGCGAGCTCAAGCGTCTTTTCAGCTCTTTTGCTCTCATCCAGTTTTGAAAACAATTCAGGATAGGATGAGCATCCTCTAGTTCTCATCCAAGTCATGAAAACAATCCAGGATAGGTTCGAGTATCAGCTTATTAGCCTTACTCTCATCTAAGCCCGCAAAGACTTAGGATAGCGAGCTCAGGCATCTTTTTAGCTCTTTTGCTCTCATCCGATTATGAAAATAACTCAGGATAGGGTGAGCATCCTCTGGCTCTCATCTAGGTCATGAAAACAACCTAGGGTAATTCGAGTGTTAGCTTATTAGCCTTACTCTCATCTAAGCCTGAAAAGACTTAGGATAGCGAGCTCAAGCATCTTTTCAGCTCTTTTGCTCTCATCCAGTTGTGAAAACAACTCGGGATAGGGTGACATCCAGGTCATGAAAACAATCTAGGGTAGTTTTGAGTGTCAGCTTTCTAGCCTTACTCTCATCTAAGCCTAAAAAGACCTAGGATAGCGAGCTCAAGCATCTTTTTAGCTCTTTTGCTCTCATCCAGTTGTGAAAACAACTCGGGATAGAGCGAGCATCCTCTGGCTCTCATCCAGGCCATGAAAACAACCCAGGGTAGGTTTGAGTGTTAGCTTTCCAGCCTTACTCTCATTTAAGCCTGAAAAGACCTAGGATAGCGAGCTCAAGCATTTTTTAGCTCTTTTGCTCTCATCCGGTTGTGAAAACAACTCGGGATAGGGCGAGCATCCTCTGGCTCTCATCCAGGCCATGAAAACAACCTAGGGTAGGTTTGAGTGTTAGCTTATTAGCCTTACTCTCATCTAAGCCTAAAAAGACCTTGGATAGCGAGCTCAAGCATCTTTTTAGCTCTTTTGCTCTCATCCGGTTGTGAAAACAACTCGGTATAACTCATAATAAGACAAATGTGGACGAGGAACATCATCTTTATTTTATTGATTATGAATCTTGTTTACATGTAGCTCTTTTGCTACATAAATTCTATCTTGAGTTCTTCAAGTGTAGAATCTTCTTAGTTGGCTGATGTGCCATGTATTCCTGACTTCTATTCCATCTTCAGTCATCAACTCGTATGTGCCTGGCCCAGTGACTTTTGCAACAATAAAAGGACCTTCCCATGGGCTGAGTAGTTTATGATGCCCGTCAGTTTTTTGTATTCTTCGTAGTACTAAGTCTCCGACTTGAACTGAGCGAGGCTGAGTACTTTTATTGTAGTGGCGCCTTAAACCTTGGAGATATCAAGCCGACTAAAGGGTAGCGCTTACTCTGACTTATTTTGTACTATAATCTTTAGGTGTGTTCTGCTTCTCCCTCCTCATATTGTTCAATTTTTGGGTATGTCCAGATCAAGTCTGCTGGTAGCACGGTTTTTGACCCATAGACTAGGAAAAAAGATGAGTATCCAGTCGCTCTGCTTACTTGAGTGTGTAGCCCCAGACTACTTTGGGTAATTCTTTGATCTACTTGGAGCCATAATCTTCTAGTTCTTCATACAACTTTGGTTTGAACCTAGCTAGTATGAGTCCGTTGGCTCTTTCCACTTGTCCGTTGGCTTCAGGGTGTGCAACTGATGCATAATCTATACTGATGTCGTAGTCCTGTGCCCATTTTCTGAACTCGATGGCTGTAAAGGGGAACCTAAGTCTGTGATGATGCGGTTGGGTATTCCAAAGTGGTACATGATGTCTTGGATGAACTTGACTGCTTTTGTTGCGCTATACTTCACGAGCGGCTTGTATTCGATCCACTTAGTGAATTTGTCGATTGCAACGAAGATGTACTCAAATTTGCCTTTGGCCTTTTTGAGTGGTCCTACTTGATCCAGCCCCCAGCAAGCGAATGGTGAGGTGAGAGAGATGCAAATTAGGTCATATGTGAGCTTGCCTTGCAAACATTTGGCACCCTTTGCACTGTCTGACTAGTTCTTCATCTTTCAAGGTTGTCGGCCAATAGAAACCGGTACGAAAAGTTTTGCCCACTAGTGTCCTTGAGGCTGCATGGTTGCTACAACAACCTGAGTGGATTTCATCTAGGATTTCTTTTCCTTTTTTCCTTGAGACACATTTAAGAAGTACTCCTGATGACGCGGCTCTTCTGTATAGGCTGCCACCTACAAGGACGTAGTTCTTGCTTCTTCTGATTATTCTGGTGGCTTCTTCCTTATTAGATGGTAGCTTGTTTTCTCTGATGTAGTCGATGAAGTCTTGAGTCCATGATCTTGTGATTACCATGATCTTGTGATTACCATGATCTGGGTTGTTGATGCTGGTGGCTTAGGAGTTATCTTGTTGGGTTGTTTTATGGAGGGTGATGGCAACTCCTATATAAACACATCGGGTGGGACCTTCGCCCTGTCTGATCCTAGTTTGGCGAGGACATCTACTGCTACGTTTGAATCTCGTAGAATATGCAGGATTTCTAGTTCTTGGAAATTTTTCTCTACTTTTCGTACTTCAGCACAGTAGACATCCATGTTGTCTTTGGTATAGTCCCAATCTTTATTGACTTGATTGATGACTATAGCTGAATCGCCATAGACATGTAACCATTTGATTCCAAGGGAAGTCGCAATCCGCAGTCCATGGATGAGAGCTTCATATTCTGCTTCATTGTTTGTGGCTTGCCACAGTATCTAGAGTACATATTTAAGTTGTTTTCCTTCTAGAGATATGAAAAGAATACCTGCGCCAGCCCCGCCTAACTTGAGTGATCCATCGAAGTACATCTTTCAATGGTCAAGGAAGGCATCTGGCGCGGGTTGTTAGATTTCTGTCCATTCGGCCACAAAGTCTGTGAGTGTTTGTGATTTTATTGCTTTCCGCGAGGAGAAATCGATATTTAGAGCTCTGAGTTCTAGTACCCACTTTGATATGTGTCTTGTCATATCTCTATTGCGCAGGATGTCTCCGAGAGGGAAATCTATTACCACAGTAATCTTGAGGCCTTCGAAGTAGTGTTATAGCTTGCAGGAAGTAATTAGGAGGGCATAGAATAGTTTTCATACATGCGGATATCATATTTTTGAGTCTATCAGAACTTCGCTGACATAGTATACCGGCCCCTGTACTTTGTATACATGCCATTCTTCTTCCCTTTCTACCATGATTGATGCACTGACCACCATAGAAGTTGCTGCTATGTATAACATCATGTCTTCATGCTTCTTAGGCGGCGTGAGTACAGGTGATGAGGTGAGGTACACCTTAAGGCTTTCAAAAGCCTCCTTGGCTTCTTCTGTCCACTCAAACTTGCTTGTCTTCTTTAATAGCTTGAAGAAAGGGAGTCCTTTTTCACCGAGTCATGAGATGAAGTGATTAAGGACTGTCATGCTTCCTGTTAGTTTTTGCACATCTTTTACACCCTGTGGGGTTCCATCCCTATTATGGCTCGAATTTTCTTGGTACTTGCTTCTATCTCTCGATTGCTGACTAGGAATCCAAGTAGTTGTCCTGACGGTACCCCAAAAACACACTTGTTTGGGTTTAGTTTCCACTTCCACTTATTTAGGTTTTCAAAAGTCTCTTTAAAGTCTTCAATTAGCATGTCTAGGTTCTTTGTCTTTACTACTACGTCATCAACATAAGCTTCTATGTTGTCACCAATCTATTCACCGAGGCATGTTCGAATAGCTCTTTGATAGGTAGCGCCGGTGTTCTTGAGTCCAAAGGACATGGTTTTATAACAATAGGCACCGAACGGAGTGATAAAATATGTCTTGCTCTGGTCTTCTTGCTTTAATGCGATCTGATGATACCCTGAATAGCAATCAAGAAAAGATAGCAGGGTGGATCCTACCATTGAATAAACAATCTGATCAATTCGTGGTAACCCGAATGGGTCCTTTGGGCAATGCTTGTTGAGATCCGTGTAGTCGATGCACATGCGCCATTCTGTTGTATTCTTTTTTGTACTAGAATAGGATTTGCTAGCCAATCTGGATGAAGAATTTCTTTTATAAATCCAGTTGTCATTATTTTGTAATCTCCTTTTTTATTGCAGCCTTCTTATCTAGTGAAAACCTTCTTAACCATTGTTTGACTAGTTTGGAGCCTTTATTGACATCAATTTTGTGCTTAGACAACTCTCTTGGGATGCCTGGCATGTCAGCCGGTTTCCAAGCGAAGATATCTTTGTTGTCTCGAAGAAAGTTGGCGAGCGTGAATTCCTATTTAGCCGAGAGGTGAGCACTGATGGTCGCTATCTTCTCGAGATCACCAGTACCAAGGTCAATTTTCTTTAAATCGGCTTCTTTTGGTGGTGCAAGGATGCAAGGCTCCTTTGCTAGGATCTCTAGCTCTTTTGGGTTCATCCGTGCAGCAACAGTGGCAATTTCTTCTCTGTTGTCGGTTGCCTGTGCTTTGGCTGCGATTTGGATTGCTTGAATGTCACAATCGAAAGCGCGCTTCAAGTCACCCCGGAGGGAGAGTATTCTGTGAGGCCCTAGCATCTTGAGCAGGAAGCATGGGTAGCGAGGTATAGCCATGAAGTTGGCAAGTGCTAGTCTTCCAAGGATGACATGATATGATATCTCAAAGTTTGCAACTTCAAACTGAATGAACTCGGTTCGGTAATTAGTTGTTGTTCTAAATGTAACTAGTAGAGTGATTTATCCAAGTGGCATAGCGGCCTTGCCAAGTACTATTCCATAGAATGGCACTCCTATTAGGGTAATCAACCCGCAAAGTCTAGCCCCATCTTCCTTAGCATTTCTAAAAATATAATGTTGAGTCCTGCTCCTCCATCGATCAGGACATTGGTGACTGTTATCCCCACTATAGTTGGATCTAAGACTAGTGGATATAGGCCAGCATTCCCAACCCTAGTCCATTGATCTTCTCTTGAAAATTGGATTGGATACTGTGACCAATTCTTACCTTGGGACGGCTGGTTCTGCCCCATGATGCTGCGGAGGGCTAGCTTGTCTTGGTGCTTGCTTCTGGAACCTAGAATTTTAGAGAAGATTACTGCAACTGTTCGCTTCAACTATTGGAAGCCTTTGTCCTCCGGGTTGTCTTTGTTTTTCTTATGGTTATCTTCTTTATCCTTGTTTTTTCCTTTCCTTGCGTATCGATCAATGAAGATTCAACAATCTCCTGTTGTGTGGTTTCCTTGCGGGTGTCATATACAATGCATATTCTCAATGTCTTCAAATCTCCTAAACCTTGAAAATTTCTTCGTCTTGTTAGCCATTGCGATGGTGTTGTTGGGTCCGTGCATCCTATCCTGATGTCTGTTGTTTGAAAAATTCCTTTTGTCTGAATTGTCTCTATTGTTTTCTCGGTTGTTTCTGTCTAGGAATCTTTTCCTCGTCTTTTCTTCTGCCATAATCATTTTTTCTACTATGCGTCTGAATTCTTCATTGTTTCTTGGGTTCTCTTTACAAAAATCTTGAAATTATCGTTTAGCCATGATCCCGTGAGAAAAGGCTTCAATTACTTTCCGTTCGGTGATGTCATGTACTTGGGCACGTAATTCTCCAAAGCGTCGATAATAACCCCTGAGGCTCTTGCCTCCCTTCTGCTTGAGTCCTTTTAGCTCTGCATGCATGATGGGATGTGTAATGATGCCTGCGAAATTTTCACAGAAAGCTCTTTGCAAGTCCTCCTAGCCTCTAATTGACCCCGGGTTCAATTTGTCAAACCATTGGAGGGGCATGGTTTCTAGGGCCATGGGAAAGAACAATGCCTTGATATCATCGTCTCCTCCAGCTAGTACAATTGACTGCGAGTAGATCCTGAGCCACTGTCTTGGTTCGGTCTTTGCATCACATTTGGAGTGGTTTGATGGTTTGAACTTGTGAGGCAGTCGTACTGAAGCAAGTCGGCTCGAAAAATAGGGGAACCTATCAAGCGTTCTGGCTTCTCTGTGTCCTGACTAAGCCCCTCTTTCAAACCAGCTATTATTTAGCCTAGGAAAAAGCCATAGGGACGAGTGGTAAGATGCTCTGCTCCTTTCTTCTCTTGGATGCTCAACTTGGTTACTTTGGGTGTGGTCACTTCTTTTTTCCTGACTTTGGCTCCCGTTCGGTCTTAGCCTTTCAAAAGCAGACCTCCTTTGGCTTTGTGCTTCTTGTCCACGCGATGTTGTTCTAGCGGGAAGCTTGGAACGAGTTCTTCCATCGCGTGCCCTTAGGGTTGTTGTCCGAAGAACTTCTTGGAGTTGTATTTGTTCTTCATTGGCATGCGAGATTGCTTTGAGTTCTTCTGATGCCTCTCGTATCTTGTCATAAGGAGCTATGTGTGCTCTGGCTGCGCGCTTCTCTTTAGCTTCTCTTTCTGATTTTCTCTTGTTGTACTTGGCTAGCTCTACCTCGTACGTGTCCCATACTTCTTTTCGTTGCCTAGCATGGTGTCTGCGACCTTCTTTTAATTTGTTCCTTCTTTCTCTAGCTTGCTTCTAGCCTTTAGACTCGCCATCATACTCTAGAGCGTTTGGTGATATGTTTGATTCTGATTCATCTAAAGACCTGACGTTGGGTGCAGTTGGGGGCATTGGTGGTGGCCGTCGAATCATGAGGACTTCTCGGGCCTGCACCACTCTTGCCATGCTAGAGTTGCTAATGACTTCAGTTAGAGCATCTGTGTCACAGAACGTATTGCCTTCTTGGCAAGGTAGAGTGATAGCTTCATCAACTAGTTGAGTATTGCTGCTCTAGGAAAAGTACCTGGCCAGTGGAGTAGGCAATCTTGAGATGTTACAGTTAATATAAGGCCTTCATGTGCTCCAATAAGCTGTAGCCTCTGCATTGGACCGGCTACTTCTCAGAGCATGTCTTGATAAGTTCTCACCATGTTATTGAGTCCGATTGGTAGGCGACCCAACTTCCTAAAAGAGCCTTGAAATAAGGCCAAATTGGTCCCTTGGAGGGTTGATGCCATGTTTCGGAGTTCAATTGGAAAAGAACTCATCTTGTCTCTAGAAGAGCCTGGATTAGATCCCAAAAAGGAATCTGAATCAAATATCAAGTCAAATCTGGTTGTCGTTGGAGCCTAGTCGATTTGGACACCGTGAGGCCTGAGAATCCTTTGGTGAGATCTTTGGCTGACCCCGTCAAAAGAGTGAGTTCCTCGTGGACTTCCTGAGCTTCGGTGAGATGTCCTTGGAGGTTGTCCTCATGTCTACCTCTCAAACCAACTATCTGAAGATAAAGACTGATCCCGTTGGGAAGATCATGTGGTCAAAATCCGTAGAGCTCTTGATCAATTGCACCGAAAGCCCCTACCTGGCGTGCTAGTTGTCGGTGTTTGACCACCGATAGCCTGCCACGGGGGTACCCAAGATAGTTGTTCGGGCTTCGGCGTATGCTAGAACTCGATGGTGAACGCGTATACTGGTTCGGGCCCTTGATCATAATCAGCCTTTACATCCAGTCGGTGTTAGCCTTTGCGTTAGATTGATTGCATTGTATCGTCTCTTGTTATAGGGGTGCCCACGGACTCTATTTATATCAGTAGAGAAGGCTGTGGTGCGAGTACAATCCTAGTCGGATCCAGAGAAGGTGTCCTGAACTAAATACAGAAGGTACTTTCTATAGGAAACCAGCTAGTCTGGCCTATTCTACTCGGAGTTCATATAGCAGACGCTGCACCTCTTCTCGCTTCTGCTTGTGGGCCAGGGCAGGGCCCATGGCTTGTAGTCACATTGTTGCGGAACCCTGTGGGTCCTGCCTCGACACTAAATCTAATAGAGCAGCTTATCCTAGTTTACTGGCACCTCTCCCCATACCTGAAGGGCCCTGGCAGACAGTAACTCTAGATTTCATTGAAGGGCTTCCAAAATCAGCTGGCTCCAACTGTATATTGGTGGTGGTGGATAAATTTTCCAAGTATGCACAGTTCATCCCACTCTCCTACCCATTTATAGCATTTCAAGTAGCTCATTCCTATATGAACAATTTCTTCAAATTGCATGGTATGCCCACTGCTATGGTGTCTGATAGAGACAAGGTGTTTACTAGTCACATTTGGCAAGAATTGTTCAAACTACTTGGAACTGATTTGCAAATGAGTAGTGCTTACCATCCACAAACTGATGGCCAAACTGAGAGAGTCAATCAATGCCTTGAAACATACCTCAGATGTTTTGTGAATGCTTGCCCAAGTAAATGGTCCAATTGGTTAGCTCAAGCAGAATATTGGTATAATACATCTTATCACTCATCCTTGGGCAAGAGTCCTTTTGTGGTTTTATATGGCCATGAACCAAGACATTTTGGCATCGACATTTCTCAGTCAGAATGAAGAATTACAAAATTGGCTGCAAGAGCATGAACTAATGCAGAATCTAGTGAGGCAGCATCTCACTAGAGCTCAAAACAAGATAAAGGTTCAAGTTGACAAACGTCGATCTCATCAGTATTTTTCAGTTGGTGAATCTGTCTACTTGAAATCTTAGTCATATGTGCAGACATCTTTAGCTCCTCGCTCTTCAAACAAACTTTCTTTCAAATATTTTGGCCCTTTTCCCATACTGGACAAGATTGGTACTACTGCATACCATCTAAAGCTTCTAGACCATTGCATGATACACCTGGTGTTTCATGTATCTCAACTAAAGCGGGTTGTCTCATCAACCACTACTGTAAGTTTTGAATTACTAGATGTTGCTAATGAGCTGCAGATACCTATGGAAATTCCTGATCATCATCTGTACCAGCATCAGAACACCATGACACCTCAAGTCTTTGTGCGCTGGTCCTACCTACCTGATGCTCTGTCCACCTGGGAAGATGAGATTCCTCTTCGTCAGCAATTTTCCGAGAGCACTTGCTTTGGGGCAAGCAGGTTCTAAAGGAGGAGGGAGTGTCACTAACCATACTACTGCATCGACATCAGGTGAAGTTGTAGGAGATGAAGCTATTGTCGGTCAAAGCTCTGAAGATGAGATGCCATCTGAAGACATTGCTAGAATGAAGTCGGCGGCCCAAGACAAGCCCGTTCAAAGCAAGAAGCCCAACCTGCACGTATCTGGCCCATACTGGATGAAGTGAAGAATATGGCCCTGTGTGGCCCAGTTCGGAGGTGTCCTACTCGAGCCCCTTCTTGTAATGGTTGAGGCACAGTGGAAAACTCGAACTTAGTCACCAAACCTAAACTGTGTCCGGTGAGCGATGGCAGCGGCAAGCACGGCAGTGGCCGGCATCTCAAGATCTTGCTCCATCTTATCCTACATATATACAATCGATGGTACTCTAGTGACACTCCTCTAGCTCAAGCTCGGTACCTTCCCCTGCCTCTCTCTAGCTAGCGCATGCAATCTTACTTCGTGTGTATCGGGAATTAATGGGTTGAATGACTATCATTCATGCAACAAAAAACGACATAGTCTGAGGATGACGGCATGGGCAGGAGGAGGAAGAAAGGAATCAAGGAGAAGCTCCCCAGAGGCCATAAGGACAACAACTGGTAGGACACAGCCTCTAGGAAGCAGGGGCACGTTGGGATGACAGCCACTGGTGGGCACGGTATCGAGGGAATCGGAGAAAAGAAGGGCCTCATGGACAAGATCAAGGACAAACTTCCGGGGCAGGACTGAGCTATCTTGTTCATGTTCAATGTTAGGCAGACATGAATGCTAGCTCAACTCCATCCAACATGGTTCTTCTAGCAGATCCATTGCTTAAAATATCATAACAATAAATGGTCGTCTAGTATGATGGCATCAACATTTTCTTTGTTTTGTAATTCTTTCTCGATATATATGTGTTGTGTATGTGTTCTCGCTTCTCATATATGATATGGCATGTACGTTTTTCTCTTTTTACATGTGAATCTATGGATTGAACAAGGAAAAAGATGAAACTATGACTAAGGATGGCCAAAACAAAATTAAAAAAAAAACAAAAAAAGAGAATGCAACATGAGAACTTCACATGAGGCGACTCATCCTAGTATTACTCTCGTTAAAGCATGTTTAACTTTTGAATTCTAATTGGAATCTAGTGCTTTAATGTTAGTATAATCACATTTGACATACCATGCGTCCCGCTTCTTCCTATGCCCGTGCCTCCGTGTTTGACCTGCCCATCACTTTGGCGCGTCAGTTTTCTTTTTGCCATCCCTATCACTTGGACGGTGCCGCCCTAATCCGCTTGATGTGACCCTTATTTTCTTTTGTCCTTCCTTCGCCACAACCACTCTATGTGACTAGGCCACGGTTCATTCTCACACTGTACAAAATAAAATGCATGGTTCAACCTCAAATGGCACAGTAGGTAAACCAACATAGTACGCTTGCTGGCACTGAACGAGTGCATCACACGAGTAAAAAGAAGAAACTATGACAAAGGGATGCCCAAAAAACAAAAGGAAAATGCAACACAAGGACTTCCCAAGAGGTCACCCAAGGAAGAAACTATGATAAAGGGACAACCAAAATAAAATTAAAAAACAAACAAAAATGGAATGCAACACGAGGCCTTCCCTGGAGGTCACTGTCAGGGGCAGATACACGAGTGCCCCACGACGCGGCCTGCAAAGTGCTTCGGGCAGCAAACAAGGCCGCAGCACAACTTTCGCGGCCCACCTTGTCCACTCTTCTCCCCCGACCATGGGGCACACAGCCCGCCTCGACCACACCCCTAGCCTCGACCAACAAAATGTGGATAGGACCAGGGGTGGATGGTGCATTAAATGCACCTACCTCAATGGGATGCGCGCACCCGCACGTCCTCCTAGCACATAGAAGGGCGACAACCACTAATAGACCACGGGGTCTTGGCATGCATTGACCACCTGACGGACCACAGAGCCTAGGGATCCGTCGACCATCTTCCGGACCGCAGGTTTTTGGGTGAAGTGTCACCTCTCGGACCGCTCCCCTCACAAAGACAAGAGCCACTCCATGATAGGACAAGTCAGGGCAAGGCCCAGGACCACCCAACCTACCTCCACTTGACTCGACGAGCAGGTGTACGACTATGCCTACCTAGGGGTGGGTCTCACCACTAGGAGTCAATCTCGTTGGAGCCAGCTGGACCAAAGGACTCCTGACCCGACCGCATGTGGTCGGGGACACCACGATTGGGAGGGCTAACAATTAGCAAAGGATGGCTGCCCGATTCAAATGCTAGTGCCATGACACTACCCCCAAGATAGCAGGCACCAGGATAGAGGCCACGATGTGCACTATGATGGGGACGTGATTCCCGATCTTCCGTCAGGTTCAAGATAACTATCGATTTGGTCAGAAGCGACACACCGATCCGGCTTCAGATCACAAAGACCTAAACCCTGCAACCTAAGCACCATGTCTCCTCTGGTTATCAACCATGTCACAATCCGGTTGACCTCGCCATGAAGGCTAATCCTTGCTGCGAATCGAAGAACACAAGCAAGAACAAGATAAAATGCAACTCAATTGAAGTGACAATTGCAGATGAATGATTAAGCACTCGAAGTTGGGGTCTCGCAAACCGAAAGACAGCGATTGTCAATGGACAGAATAATCTAAGAAAAACCCAAACCCTAACATAGGCGGCGACTACTGATTATAAAGCCTAAGGGGCATCCAAGGACCCCCACTTACGTCCCTAAGGAGTCTCGACACGTTACATGGTCCAAACGGCCCAAAAGACGATGACGCAGCGTCCTGACAGATTCTGGATGTCAACTTGTTTCGATGATTCCCATTGACTCCGATGGAATTTGGGCCTCAAACCAAAGTCATTCATTATCTTATGAAATTATCTTTCCATCCATATGTGTATCATCAAAAACGGAGTCCGGATGTGTCATGGACGTCTGTTTTATTGCAGACTGATCTAGAAGACCGAGGCAGACTCGAACTCGAATTGGACTGGGCCTCCGGCTTGGCTTGGACGTCCTTGCTGGCCTCCTAAGGTGGTGGCCAAGGAGAAGGACGTCCTTGGGCATCTCTTAGGTGTTCTCCATCTTCTTGGGGCATGCTCCAACTTGGGCCTAGGTCCCAAGTGTGAATATCAAGCCTGCGACGACGCCGTAGCATCCGATAGAAATAGTGGCAGAATGTCTCGATGATTTAGAGACCTTGCCAATGTGATATTATGGTGAGACCAGATCTATTTGAAAGCTTATCAAATAAGCTTTCCATCAAGTGCTCATTGACCTCGATCGCACTCCAGATGGATGAGTTATGGCCTTCCCAATAAAGCACTATCGGGTTGCGGATGAACCAAAAGTTCAACTTTGATGGACTTGCACTTTGAGACACATTTGTACCTACATTCAAATAACGACATGTACATGTGGAACCAAGTGAATTGTATCCAAAATTACTATATAAATGTAGGAACAAGCACACCTTATAATCAATGGTCGTATCCGTTGGTGTTATGTCCTCATCATACTATACGCACTATACACCCACGTTTTATAGGACGACGAGCGGACAGCCATGACCCACACTGTGCCGCTATGGCACACCATACCTTGATGTTGAAAGCTCCAGTTTAGTTTCGATGAATTGATGAAACTATAAGTGCTAACCTAGTTTATCTAAGTGAATATGAGATAGGTTAAGCACATTCCAAGTGGTGGAGCAAGATGGAGATGATCATGATGGTGATGGCCATGGAGATGATCAAGTGCTTAGGCTTGGAAAAGAAGAAAGACAAAAACAAAAAGCTCAAGGCAAAGGTATAACTTGATAGGAGCTTTTTGGTTTGGTGGTCGAGACACTTAGTGAGTGTGATCACATTTAGGATCGATAGTTGTACTATTAAGAGGAGTGAAACTCGTATCGAAATGTGGTTATCAAAGTGCCACTAGAAGTTCTAATTCATTGCATATGCATTTAGATTCTAGTGAGTGCTAACACCCTTGAAAATGTTTGTGAAATATGCCAACACATGTGCACAAGGTGATACACTTAGTGGTTGGCACATTTAAGCAAGGATGGAGAAGTTGGTGAAGTTGAAGTGGTCACTAGCGCTAATCGGATGCAGGACCGGACGCTAGACCTGTGCGTTCGGTTAATGGTACAACAGTGGCGTGGCATCAGCCTTCGACCGGATGCTAGCGTGAAGTGGTGAATGGACGCGCAGCCCCTGGGTCCGGTCATTGCTGATGTTAGATGATGTGGCATTGGTCGGCTGGCCAGAGAGGACCGGACGCTCAGCACGTCAGGTCACATGGGACCAGATGCATCAGGTCATGGTTTTGCCTCTCTGGACTCTCTCTGGAGTTGACCAGATTTCGAGTGGGCACTGAGTCTGGTGGCGCAGTGGTGAGTCTGATCTTGGCGGTGGCCGAGCGGGGGCATGCGCGAGCGGGTTAGGCGTGTGATGCCTATAACTGCGTGAACCTCCAAGTGAGTGAATCGCCACAACGAGGACTAGCTTGTCGGCAAGCAAGTGAACCTCGGTGAGAAATCTTTATGTCATCTCTTGTTACCGAGAATTCTATTGTGATTGATTGGCTCCATCTTGTGATTGGAACACTCCTCGACACGGTGGTATAAACATCACTATCTCTCTTTTATTTACCTTCTTAGTGTAGCTAAGCTCTTTAGTGTAACTAGTTTTGAGAGCTAGCTTGTGTCTTGTCTAGTGGTTAGTGAGGCTCTTTAGTTAGTCTTTGAGAGCTCGCTAACTTAGTGGTAGTGACTTAGCCTCTTGTGTGAATTAGAGACTATAGCAACTAGAATTGTGGTTAGGTGGCTTGTATTTTTAGTAGGCTAGCGCAACATTCGCTTCACCTCATAATTATCTAACCGCTTTGCTTATGTGTTGTTGTAGATTTTTAATAGGCTATTCACTCCCCCTCTAGGCATTAGGACATTTCAAGTGATATCAGAGCTGTGGTCACCGTGTTTTGAGGCTTAACAACCTACGATGTGAAAATGGCTCAATTTAATAACACCAAGAAGCCACCCCAATTTGATGGTTCAAATTATCCATATTGGAAGGCAGAGATGACCAACTATATCAAGTCAATCAATAGAAAGGTGTGGAAGGTGGTGGAGACCAAATTTGAGGTAGCCGATCTAGAAAATCCCACCGCAGTCGAAGAAGTATTGCTCCAAAACAATGACATTACTCTTAGTGCCATTCATGATGCTTTGGATGAGAGGACATTTGAGCAAATCAAGAACATTGAGATAGCTCATGATGCATGGAAGAAGTTGAAAGAATCATTTGAGGGTACTCAAGCGGTGAAGGGAGCCAAGACATATATCCTCAAGGAGAAGTTTACTAGCTTCAAGATGAAGGAAGATGAGAATGTGCCGGAGATGTTTCATAGGCTTCAAGTGCTTGTTGTCACACCCATTTTCAAGGAACAAATGGAATGCATAATCTTATGTGTGCCCGGAGATAAATCGCACATAAGTCGACAAATTAAAGATAGTATCATCACAAATGTTTATTACATAACGAATAATATCACATAGTCTTCACATAAATGTAGCAGAAATAAAAGATAACTCTCTCGTGGTAGCTAGCTCCATAGCACAGGCATGTCAACTAGTTGACCACAAGTCTAGTAATCTTTGAGGAAGTAGAAGTAATAATCATTACCCGAGCAATCTGTTACTCATCTGAGATTTTTATCCAAGTAAAGAAAATAAACAAGCATAAGTACATCTCGTACTCAACAAGTGTAACATGGGGTTCATGAGGCTCAAAAGGCAAGACTCGGGTTTAACTGCATGTAGCTTTTAGTTGGCAATGTTTTAGCATATGAGTAGCAAAAAGTTGTCTTAAATCCCATAATAAACATATGATCATGTAAAGTGAATAAAGAATAGCAAAAACATAAGCGTAATACAGCTCATTAGTCATCATCTATTTTGTAAGAATTCCCAAGGCCGCTCGTGTCTGTGAGCACGGCTGATATACCAGTTTTACACTCTGTAGAGGTTGTATAATTTCACTGTGAGTCATGATCCCCAAAAGCCCAAAGTTTGCAAGGCCCCAATGGGCAGATAGGTTTCACTATGAAGTCTTTCTAAAGTTCATCTAACAAGTTAGGGCAACTAGGTTTCGTGGCCTACAAATGTAGGGCCCTTCCAAATGGCACAATGACGCGCAACCTATACACATGAGGACAAAAGCCGCACTACACCCAACCTGGAACACACCCCTTTTGTGCCATAAAGGTAACCACTAACAAGCTAGAAAAGGTCCTCTTATATGACTAAAGCCAGAGCCATGTAGCCCTCACAGTTATACTGTAAGTCTCAGATGATCACTTACAGATAGGTCCTTATAGAGAGAAACTAGAGCACCAAAAGCTAGCATCATGCTCTATCCCTCTTTAAACATGTTGCTATAAAGTCATCTTTTACTGTTATTGCATACTCCATTAGCCAATTTACAAGATCATTGTTTATGTGAGCTCTAGCAAAGGCTACCCAAAGCCATAACCATAGGAATCAAGGTATAAGATCAATTCTAGGGCATCCTTAACAAGGAGACACATGCATAATGAATTAAGTGCATTAAAGGTGATTAGGAGACAAGGATGATCCCATGCTATACTTGCCTTGATCAAACTGGTCCTGCTGGTCCGGTTCGTAGAAGTACTCTTGATCACCAACGAACGGCTCACCATCTGTACTCGATCAACACATCAGCAATAATCATCCAAGGCAATCATGCAAGGCAAGCAAGGCCACCATTAGAATAGTACACCAATGGTATCAAAACAAGATGAAAAGTTTGTAAAACAAATCTATGTCTCGCTATGATCACACATACACGAATTGCACACAAATTGGAGCTATAACGAAGAAGTTATGAACTAAACAAGATTGTCTTTAATAAAATAATAGATTAAATCTAACCTCAAAATTTAAAAGTTGAAACCATAATTAACAGTGGTACTAACATGTAGATTACGTGATTATGAATCTAACGCAACTTGAACATATCAAATCAAAGTTAAAATGGAGATTTTATGATGAAAAGAAGATGAATGGCAGATCTGTAAATAAACCGAGCTTAATTTCAAATTAAAATAAACAAAGTTTGGATTTTGAATTAAGTCGAGGACTGCAGGTTTAAATATATGAAAGCTGAGGGACTCTTTAGCAAAAGTGACACGCGAAGGGGTATCGCGTGATGGGAGCCGCTGGATTGAATCTGGACGGCCCAGATTAGAAGATGAAGAAGTAGGGCTACCGATGGTGGCTCAGACGGTGGCGCCATGGCCGGAATCGGCCTGACCTCGCTAGAGTTCGTCGATATGGTGACTCCGAGCATTACCGAACAAAAGGAAGGCATGGGGAGTGCGAGGAGGCGAATGCGAACTCATCAAGATAGATCTCGATGACGAGAAGCGGATGTAGACAGTGTGCGGCTCGAATCAGCGGATGGCGTCGAGCTATAACGATGCGAAGCATGGCAGATTGCTTACGGCTGTGCTGGCGCGATGGAATCAATGAATTGAGCTAGATAGCGACGGATTAGGGTTGCAGCGACTGAGAGCTCGAGCGAGGATGGCTGTGTCGTGATTAGGGTTGAGGGAGGCGGCGCATGCGGCTGCTATTTATGAGGAGGAGCGTGGCGTGTGGGTCAAGCCAAGCAAGGGGTCAGGACAGAGGCGGATTCCATCAAGCAGTGTCCAGCTCGATTATGAACCAGAGGTGGAAGATGCCATTGTGGCGCAGGCCTGGCGTGGCAGTGGCTCAAGACACGAGCCTCGGTCATTAGCCAAACAGAGAGAAGGAAAGGCAGGCTTGCGGCTTGCTAGGCTAATAGCTTGAGTGGGCCATGGCAAGGAGAAAGGAAAAGGGGAGCTAGGCTCCTTCGGTGGGCCAGTGGACGAGAAGGAACAGGTCGGTTCTAGACTGCTGAGAGAGTGAAGCCGAGTGGGCCAAAGGAGAGGGAGAGAAGAGAGCAGCTGGACTGCTCGGGCCAAAAGCCGAGAAGAAAGAAGGGAGAAGGAAATTTCATTTTTCTTTTATTTCTCAAAGCTTTTCAAATCCATTTTCAAAAGAATTTGAATTCCTTTTCACTTTTGGTAAAAACCACACAGCACAAAAACTCTATTGCAGCAGCATGTATGCATAATCATGTAGCTAGACCTTATAGTGAGTTTTAATTTAACAAAAATTATTATTTCTCTAGGTTTATATGCACACATAAATACATAAATAAATCAAATTCACCTATTTCAAATTGATGCAAATTTTAGGGTGTTACACTTGTCGATATCTCAAAGCACTTGGAGAAGAGGTGAAGGACAAGGATTTCTCCTACAAGTTCTTGAGATGCTTACCATCAAGATTTGGCACATTGGTCACTATTCTAGTGAGGAGTGGTTTGGACAAAATGACACCAAACCAAGTGTTGGGAAATGTGATGACAATGACACTTATAGAGATGATGATGAGAAGGAAGAAAAGAAGAATGATAAGAAAGATGACAAGAAGGATGAGAAGAATAAGAGTGTGGCATTTGAGGCTTCATCATCCCCCAAGGGCAAGGCAAAGCAAGAAACATCAAGTGAAGATGAATGCTCAAGCTTTGATGAACTTGGTGATGAGAAGATGGCTCTCTTTGCGAAGAGATTTGGCAAATTCATGGTGAAGAAGGGCTATCGTGCAAGAAGGAAGAAGTCATCATCTAAGAACAAGGATGAAGTAAGAAGGTGCTTCAAGTGCAATAGCAAGGATCATCTTGTTGTGGAATATCCCTACAATAGTGACAATGATGACAACAAGAAGAAGAGCAAGAAGAAGGACAAGAAAGAAAAGAAGGACAAGATGACCTTCAAAAAGAAGAAGAATGGTGGTTCATATACGATCACTTGGGATAGTGATGCTTCCTCAAGTAATGATGATTCAAGTCATGATGATAAGACCACCAAGAAGAAGGCTCTTGCAAGCATTGCCATACAAGAGAAGCCTTCTCTCTTCGACACTCCATCATGCTTCATGGCTAAGGACACTAAGGTACAATCTGATGATGAGTGTGATGAGGAAAATAATAAAAGTGAATGTGAAAATGAAGATGATGAACCAACTAAAGATGAACTATAACATGTTAGAAGGTGCTAAAGAATATTTTGATATTAAGATAAGGGAATGCAAAAGCTTGCGTAAGGAACTAAAAACCCTTAAGCAAGCCTTTGATGAGCTCAATGCATCTCATAAGACTCTAAAGGAAGACCATAAGGAGCTTGGCAAGGCTGAAAAAGCTCATTCCTCTCTACTTAGTGAGCAAAATGAGAAGAAGCATGATGTAACATGTGAAGTGGGCTTAACTTATGACATAATTGAAGAATCATTCTATAAGCCTAGTGTTGTTGGTTCCACTAACCCTTCTTGTAGCACTTCTACTTCTAGCTCATCTAGTAGTGATGGTTTCACTTATGATGCCTCACTAATGTTTGAGAATGAGACACTCAAAAAGGAGGTCAATGAGCTCACTCACGCCCTAGGCAAGGCCTATGGTGGTGAGGACCGCTTTCTTATGTGCTTGGGTAGCCAAAGAGCTTCTCTCTACAAAGAGGGATTAGGCTATACCCCCAAGAAAGGCAATGCCACCTTTGCTCCTCACAAGACTAGTTTTGTGAAGAACAATGGCCAGTATTGCTATAGTTGCAAGCAAGTTAGTCACAAAGAGCATGATTGCAAGAACAAGAAATCACATACTAATGTATCATCAATCAAGTTTGATTCTTGTTATTTGCTTGCAAAGGGTGCCAATGGTGTGAAGGCTAAGTTTGTTGGTACATTCTTGTTAGATCCAAAGAAGAAGGCCATTTGGGAACCACAAAGCTTAGTGACTAACCTTCAAGAACCCAAGCAAGTTTATGTACCTAAAAGAAATTGATCTTCTTTTGTAGGTCAATTATAAAGCCAGAGGAAGGCATTGGGTTTTTGATAGTGGGTGCACTCAACACATGACTGGTGATGCAAGAATATTCACTCAATCAACAACAATGACAATGATGGTTATGATAGTATTATATTTAGTGATAATGGCAAAGGCAAGGTCAAGGGGCTTGGTAAGATTGCAATATCCAATGACTTGAGCATATCCAATGTGTTGCTAGTTGAGAGCTTGAACTCCAATTTGCTATCCGTGGCTCAATTGTGTGATCTTGGATTCAAGTGCATATTTGGAGTAGATGATGTAGAGATTATAAGTGTAGATGGCTCTAACTTGATCTTCTAAGGCTTTAGATATGAGAATCTATATTTGGTTGATTTCAATACTAGTGAAACTCAATTATCAACATGCTTGTTCACTAAATCTAGCATGTGTTAGTTATGGCATAGAAGGCTTAGTCATGTTGGAATGAAATAATTGAATAGATTGATTAAGCATGATCTAGTTAGAGGCTTGAAAGATGTGGTATTTGAGAAGGATAAGCTTTGTAGCTCTTGTCAAGCCGAAAAACAAGTTGGAAACACTCATCCTAAGAAGAGCATAATGAGCACTAGCAAGGCATTTGAATTGTTGCACATAGACTTGTTTGGACCAACATAATACACTAGCATTGGTGGAAGCAAATATAGTTTTGTGATAGTGGATGACTTCATTAGATACATATGGGTATTCTTTCTAGTGGACAAGAGTGATGTGTTTGGAATATTCAAATCATTTGTCAAGGGCATTCACAATGAGTTTGAAACTACCATCAAGAGGGTGAGAAGTGACAATGGTAGTGAGTTCAAGAATACTAGAATTGATGAGTTATATGATGACTTTGGAATTAGACATCAATTTTTGGCCAAGTACACTCCACAATCAAATGGCCTTGTTGAGAGGAAGAATAGAACACTTATTGACATGGCAAGGTCTATGCTTAGTGAGTACAATGTGTGTCATTCTTTTTGGGCCGAAGCAATCAACACTGCTTGCTACTACATCAACCGTTTGTATTGTCACCCATTGAAAGAGAAGACACCTTATGAGCTCTTGAATGGTAGAAAGCCCAACAATGCATATTTTTGGGTTTTTGTTGCAAATGCTACATATTGAAGAAAGGGATTAGATTGAGCAAGTTTGATAAGAAATGTGATGAAGGATTCTTGCTTGGATATTTGACCACTAGGAAAGCTTATAGAGTTCGAAATTTGGCAAGTGGTACTCTTGAGGAAGTTCATTGAATTTGGTTAAACCAAGGGTTCCTAAGATGAGAATGAAAAACTTGAAGATATTAGATGCATTCAACTTTCAAATGCCATGAAGAACATGGATGTTGGTGAATTGAGACCTAGGCAAGTGGTAGATGAAGAAGATGATCAAGTGCAAGTGCTCTCTAATTCAAATGAAGAAGTTGATACAAATCAAGCTAGTTCATCATCTCAAGTGCAAGATCAACAAGTGGTTAATACATCATCTCAACCAAATGATCAAGCAAGTGCAAGCAATGTTCCTATTCTCCAATCGACTAATATTGCAAGAGATCATCCATTGGACACTATAATTGGAGATATTTCTAGAGGTGTACAAACAAGATCAAGATTAACTTCATTTTGTGAGCATTTCTCATTTGTATCATTCATTGAACCAAAAAAGATAGAAGAAGCATTGAGGGATATTGATTGGGTCAATGCTATGCATGAAGAGCTAAACAACTTCAAGAGAAATCAAGTATGGGAGTTAGTTGAGAGGCCTAAGGGGCATAATGTGAATGGAACCAAATGGGTCTTTCGCAACAAGCAAGATCAAGATGGGATAGTTGTAAGGAACAAAGCAAGATTGGTAGCTCAAAGGTTACACTCAAGTTGAAGGTCTTGACTTTGGTGAAACATATGCCCCGGTTGCAAGATTGGAAGCAGTTAGGATCTTGTTAGCCTATGCTTGTGCTCATAACATCAAGCTCTATCAAATGGATGTCAAGAGTGCATTTCTCAATGACTACATCAATGAAGAAGTATATGTTGAGCAGCCTCTCGGTTTTAAAGATGACAAGAAGCCCAACCATGTGTACAAGTTGAAGAAGGCATTGTATAGCTTGAAGCAAGCACCTAGAGCATGGTATGAGAGATTGAGAGATTTCTTGCTCTCTAAAGGGTTCATCATGGGTAAGGTTGACACCACTCTTTTCACCAAGAAGATTGGCAAGGGCTTATTTGTGTTGCAAATATATGTTGATGACATTATCTTTAGATCAACCAATCAAGACTATTGTGAAGAATTTGGAAAGATGATGGTTAATGAGTGTGAGATGTCCATGATCGGTGAACTTAGTTACTTCCTTGGTCTTCAAATCAAGCAATTGAAAAGTGGTACATTTGTGAGTTAAGGCAAGTACATCAAAGACATGCTCAAGAAGTTTGGTATGAATGAAGCAAAGCCAATTAGTACACCCATGGGAACAAGTGGTAATTTGGATAGTGATGCAAGTGGCAACATGGTGGATTAAAAGTTGTATCACTCTATGATTGGAAGCCTACTCTATGTGACCGCATCAAGACTGGATGTCATGTTTAGTGTATGCATGTGTGCAAGATTTCAAGCCTCTCCAAGAGAAAGTCATTTGATCGCTATAAAGAGAATATTGAGGTACTTCAAGCATACAAAAATGTTGGTTTGTGGCATCCCAAAGGAGCAAATTTTAAGTTAGTTGGTTATTTCGACTTGGATTATGTGGGATGCAAAGTTGAGAGAAGTACATCAGGCACATGTCAACTATTAGGAAGATCACTTGTTTCTTGGTCATCAAAGAAGCAAAATAGTGTTGCACTTTCAACCACCGAAGCCGAATACATAGCCGCTGGTAGTTGTTGTGCACAAATTCTTTGGATGAAGGACACCTTGAATGACTTTGGAATCAAGTTGAAGCATGTACCATTGCTATATGACAATGAAAGTGTCGTGAAGCTCACCAATAATCCGGTTCAACATGCAAGAACAAAGCACATTGATGTCCACCACCATTTCATTCGAGATCATCAAAAAAAGGGGACATCTCAATTGAGAGTGGGCACCAAAGATCAACTTGCTGACATATTCACCAAGCCACTTGATGAGAAGAGGTTTTGCAAGCTAGCGAATGAGTTGAATATATTGAATTTCTCAAATATATGTTGATGCACCCCCACTTATATGACATGCCTCTCCTTCGAGCAAACCAAGGTAAAAGTTGATTGGCATGCATACATCCTTTGCTAAGGACTTGTTTAGTGTATCTAGTCATTCCTCACATTCAACAGGCTCATTCATGAAAATCAAATGAATTTGATACTTGTATGGTACTACTATTGCTTCTATACTTGACTTGATCTAGTGTTAGCATATGACATGTTTGTGGGCTTGTGAACCTAGTGTTTGGTCTAGAAAATGAGTTATAAGTGTTTAACTCAACATGGTACAAGATAACCCTTGAAAAATGAGGTGTGAAGAAGCTTGTCCTTGGATCAAACCGAGTTAAATATCTCTGGCAAGTGTTCTAGATTAAACTAAATTTGGGAAAATGATCATCACCCCATTGATTGACATTGATAATCTTAACCTATCTAAAATTAAACTTTGTGGTCATTGATGACAAAGGGGGAGAGAAACAAAGATAAAAGTGATAGGGGGAGAACTTTGACATAGGGGGAGCAATGACAAAGTAAGGGGATCAATTAAAATTTTGAGCACACAAGTAGGGGGAGCAAGCTCAT
This sequence comes from Saccharum hybrid cultivar R570, assembly GCA_038087645.1. Taxonomy (NCBI): domain Eukaryota; kingdom Viridiplantae; phylum Streptophyta; class Magnoliopsida; order Poales; family Poaceae; genus Saccharum; species Saccharum hybrid cultivar. Next base: position 1,157,598 of record JAQSUU010000704.1, on the reverse strand, counting down.
GGACTTGGTTGATGCATTTGAATGTGCATTTACATATGCTTGCTTGCATTTGAAAATTTTAAATTGAATATACATGCTTGTGTGGTGTATGCTAGTTGTAGGTTTGAATGATGAATTGAAGAACTAGTGTGCATGGGTTTGGTAACTAGACTTGTGTTTTTCTTGTGAAAACTAGACCCTTACTTCTAATGTTGATCTCATGGGGTATTCTAGTTTTTGTGAATGTCTAGCTACTAATAGTGCTAAGGATGGTGTTATTGGTGCACTCTGATTGGTATCACGCTTCAAAGGTCCATCTCTTGTACCTTAGCATCATTTGGTAGACACTGACTCCTATATTTCTTATCTAAGCATATGTGCAAGCTTCAATCCAAACTCTTAGCACATATTAGGGGGAGCAATTGCTACCAATTCGGGTTCATGAAACTTGTCCAAATCCTTTACACATGGTAAAAATGCTTGGGCAAGCAACATGGATTCAAAATGTTTTTAATTCATATCTTTGTGAAAGGGGTTGTCATCAATTACCAAAAAAGGAGAGATTGAAAGCTCTAGTTTGGTTTTGGTGAATTGATGAAACCCTAAGTGCTAACCTAGTTTATCTAAGTGAATATGAGATAGGTTAAGCACATTCCAAGTGGTGGAGCAAGATGGGGATGATCAATGGTGATGGCCATGGAGATGATCAAGTGCTCGGGCTTGGAAAAGAAGAAAGACAAAAACAAAAAAGCTCAAGGCAAAGATATAACTTGATAGGAGCTTTTTGGTTTGGTGGTCGAGACACTTAGTGAGTGTGATCAAATTTAGGATCGATAGTCGTACTATTAAAAGGGGTGAAACTCGTATCGAAATGCGGTTATTAAAGTGCCACTAGATGTTCTAATTCATTGCATATGCATTTAGAATCTAGTGAGTGCTAACACCCCCTTGAAAATATTTTATGAAAAATATGCTAACACACATGCACAAGGTGATCCACTTGGTGGTTGGCACATTTGAGCAAGGGTGCAGAAGTTGGTGAAGTCGAAGTGGTCACTAGCGCTGACCGGACGCTGGACCTGTGCATCCGGTCAATGGTGCAGTAGTGGCGCGGCTTTAGCCTTTGACCGGACGCTGGCGCGAAGTGGTGAATGGACGTGCAGCCCCTGGGTCCGATCGTTGCTGATGTTAGATGACGTGGCGTTAGCCGGCTGGCCAGAGAGGACCGAACGCTGAGCGCATCAGGTCACGTGGGACTAGACGCGTCAGGTCATGGTTTTGCCTCTCTAGACTCTCTCTGGAGTTGACCGGACTTCGAGTGGGCGTTGAGTGCGGTGGCACAGTGGTGAGTTCGGTCTTGGCGGTGACTGAGCAGGGGCGTGCACTAGCGAACGCTGAGACGCTAAATCCAGTCGTTGCTCGCTGAGTCCGGTCGCCACTTGACTATTGGCACGGGTGACATGATCATTGGAGATCTACGACTCACGTTTGAAGGCGGGGCCATGTGGCGCTCATCGGGTGACCGGACGCTGGTGGCATGCAACCGTTCACCTCGGACCGGTGCGTCCGGTCAACCTGCTGTGAGCTGCCCGTGGTGCCCAACGGCTCTATTTCATGGGGGCTTCTATTTAAGCCCCATGGCCAGGTTGGACTCACTCTCTTGGCCATTTGCATTGACCATACACACTTGTGAGCCTAGCCAACACTCTCTCACTCACCTAGCTTGATTGGATCATCACTTTGGTGAGATTGAGAGCATCCAAGTGCATTGCTTGAGTGATTGTATCTAGAGGTACTTGATGATTGTGTTTCGCTGTGGGTTTTTCTTGTTACTCTTGGTGATTGCCGCCACCTCAATAGCTTGGTGCAGCGAGGATCGTCGAGCGGAGGAAGGTGCTTGTCTCCAGCTCTGATTGTGGTGATTATGAGGGGTTCTTGACCTTTCCTCAGCGAAGAGCCAAAAGGCACTCTAGTGGATTTGTGCGTGGCTTGTGGATCCTCGTCTTGTTTTGGTTGTGCGGCACCCGATTATGGGTTAGGCATGTGATGCCTATAAGCGCATGAACCTCCAAGTGAGTGAATCGCCACAACGGGGACTAGCTTACCGGCAAGCAAGTGAACCTCGATGAGAAATCTTTGTGTCATCTCTTGTTACCGGGAATTCTATTGTGATTGATTGACTCCATCTTGTGATGGGCTCACTCCTCGACACGGCGGTATAAACATCACTACCTCTCTTGTATTACCTTCTTAGTGTAGCTAAGCTCTTTAGTGTAACTAGTTTTGAGAGCTAGCTTGTGTCTTGTCTAGTGGTTAGTGAGACTCTTTGGTTAGTCTTTGAGAGCTCGCTAACTTAGTGGCAGTGACTTAGCCTCTTGTGTGAATTAGAGACTAAAGCAACTAGAATTGTGGTTAGGTGGCTTCTCATTTTTAGTAGGCTAGCACAACATTTGCTTCGCCTCATAATTGTCTAACCGCTTTGCTTAAGTGTTGTAGATTTTTAATAGGCTATTCACCCCCCTCTAGCCATTAGGACATTTAGACGTAGGGAGCAAGAACCCATGACGATATCGAATGTACAATAGAAGCAAGGACAAGACGCAGAGGGCCCATAGACTGAGCTCGCCAACCGACCACCCTCTCCTTGGGCTCTCGACCTCTCGGGTCGTGAGAGCTTTTTCCCTCTCAATTGTCACCCGGCCCCCGAGAGTATATAAGGGGAGTCGGGCCTTCATTCTAGAGATAGGATTTCTTGAATCTTGAATCCTCTGACTCCTAAACCCACGCTTATGAGCGCCCTTATTGTAAGCCTTTAGAGCACTTGAACCGAGGAACACGAACTCTAACCCCTCTGAGACTAGACGTAGGGCTCCAGCCTGAACCAGTATAATTTCCCCATGTCTCGGGTGCTTCCATCGGGTCCTCGAGTAGCGCAGTGCTAAATTCACTAGTCGGTCTGCAAAACACCGACAGTCACCTATCCTAGTACCACTCTCGCCCAACCACGCTTAACTTCAGAGTTGTGATGAGATCCGATGCTTTAGTGCGGATATGATTGCATCCAACATATTGTGCGTCCTCCATCCTTGTATGCCTGCACCACCGTGTCCAGCCCGCCCATGACTTGGGTGTGCCGGTTTTCCTTCCACCTACCTATCACTTGGACGGTGTCGCCTTATACTCCCCATGGCCCGCTTGGTGTGACCCTTGTTTTCTTTCTTCCTTCCTTCGCCAGGACCACCCCGTGTGTCTAGGTCTCAGTTCATTCCCCACACCGTACAATACATGGTTCGACCGTGAATGCCACAGTAAGTAAACCGATGCGGTATGCTTGCCTGCACCGAATGAGTGCATCGAATGAGGAAAACAAAGAATCTATGACAAAGGGACAGCTAAAAAAATTAAAAAATAAATAAAAAGGAGATGCAACACGAGGACGGAGGTCACTCATTCTAGTCCTAATCTCACCCAAGCACGCTTAAGTTCATCGTTCTGATGTGATTCGGTGCTTTGATATGGTATGGTTGCATGGTGCCTTCCTTCCTCTTATGCCTACGCCTTCGTGCCTGGCCCATCCATAACTTGGGCGCGTCAGTTAATCCTCTTTCCTCGTCACTTGGACCGTGCCGCCTTATACTCACCATGGCCCGCTCGGTGTGACCCTTGTTTCTTTCTTCCTTCTTTCGCCACAACCACTCCGTGTGACTAGGCCTCGATTCATTCCCCGCGTCGTACAAAGTAAAATACATGGTTCGACTGCAAATACCATCGTACGTAAATAGACACGGTATGCTTGCCGGCACCAAACGAGTGCATCGAACGAGAAAAAGAAAGAAATTATGACAAAGGAACGACCAAAACAAAATTAAAAAACAAACAGAAAAGGAATGCAACACGAAGACTTTATCGGAGGTCACCTATCCTAGTACAAATCTCGCCGGCCTGGTTATCCTTAGTGGTGTGATGTGATCCATTGTTATAGTGCTGGTATGGTTGCATCCAACATACCAAGCATTCTCCTTCCTCTTATGCCCGTGCCTCCGTGTCTCTGTCACCAACCTTTTGCTACAACACAGGATTGGAGACTCAAGCCCCTTATTGGTGGATTTCTCATCCCTCACCAAAGATATGCAACACAGGATTTTCAAGGTCCAAAGAGCTCAAAACTGGACAGCGCGCACTCTCGCTACTCAGGCTAGAGCTTCCGTGTCTACTCGTTTTATATGCCCAAACCCATCTCACATAGACCTCTCTGTCCTGTTCTGGACATTCTTCGGCATGTAAACAGGAAGTTCCTAGCTCTCATATATGTGTAAAATGTTCCTTTTTTTTGGCGACCGGTGTGTAAAATGGTCTTAAATAATACATGTTGGTCATTATAAAAAAGAATCCGGGACGAAAGAGTGATTATTTAAAGCTAGAAATTGTTGGTAGCTTGTATGGCCATGGTGCAAAGAACGAGTGCCGTCTCGAAAGTACACATCGCACATGCAATTTCAAAAAAAAACACACACACACACACTAAAAGATGCTGATACTGTGATACCACAGCTTCCGAGCAAAGGACACGGGTACAGCTCACTCTTGGTTTCTGCATTAGCCAAAACAAAACTGAAAACGAAACGATAAAAGTTCATCCCGAATACGGAGGACAGGTACTGGTAAAGTTAGCTACAGCAAACTATTTATCGTGCGACCCTACTTCCTTGCGAAATATGAAAACAACGATGCCTGTCCATCCGAAGCTGCTTTTAACGCTTTTTCCTTCTTGGTAGGCTGAGAGGGCTTCATGTCAGCTTCAACTTCAATATCCTTGATCTTTCGCTTGAATCCCAAATCACCTTGTTTTTTCATAGTAGCATCAGTCAGAGTCATAGTATCTTCATGCTTGATGCTCCACGGTTTCTGGAGAACTTGTGGTTCCAAGGTGACAGGTTCATCTTTTACAGTACTATTAGTAGTTTGCTTCTCTCGGGACTGTTGTTGGTTGACGTCCTCTGGTTGATTTTGTACTGATTCATCACATTCGGCTTTTGCTGCTTCGTAAGCAAGTGTTCCTGCAAGCTCCCGTGACATCTTCTCATGCTTCCCTGATTGGCCGTAGGCAGTCGATTTCTTGGCGAAGAATTTTGAAATAGGCTTATCAGTAGGTCCGATGTGTAACTGAAAATTTGACAGGATGTCAAAAGCAGGTAATAGCATGTACCGCTGGTTTATAAAATTCAAGCACTGTTCTCAAAGCCTAACAACTGAGAGGCAATGTACACTGTAGCAATGATAGCAGGACAAGTACAGAAAACTTATATAGAACAGCATAATCTCAACTTAAATATTCAAACATAAGAATACCAACAGTTGTATTTCAGGTGATAAATATAGTTACAAAACACAACCAGGAGTTTCAGCAATATCAGTTTGGAAGGGAGCATGCTCAACAGCATCAAGCGAACAGACCGACCCAGATTACAGCAGAACATGCCCTAGGGGCACGTACAGAAAGGCTGTCCAAGGAAAAGGGAAGGATACAGAGAAGGAAGCTGATAAACCAAATAGTTTATAAAATTTAGTGGAGAACATTGACAATTCAGTACCAGTGATATGCTATAACTGTGGTGATGCTGGTCACTTAGGGAGTGTTTGCTAGGATGGCTTACTCCTTGTCCAGGCTTAGATAATGCAACTTTTGTCTGTTTGGATGCCTGACTAGCTTCTAAGCCAGGCTTGAACCAAAAAGAACGTCGGCACCTGCATTGCTGGAAATGCTCAGGATCCGCGTCTCCACAAAGCTAGGCCTGTATAAGCACAGTGGCCCACATGTCAGGATTCGGCTCACCTACTTGTGCTCCTCCGCCAAGTGTTGTGTCGTCTTCATCTCCGTTCTTCTCTGCCACAAGTTGCCGACTACTGGATGGCTGGCCTGGCCCCGGCAGCATGCCAATGAGGACGACGCCATGACATGCATCTCCACACGGCCCATCTACCTTGTGTCAAACTCTCATGTGAGCAACAAGAGCAAGCACCAACTTCCCCCGATTTTACCTATTCTCCACAAATCAATCATGCTAGCACACACATTGAGCCCACGTGACACCCAGTCTTGCTTCCAGTCATCCGAATCAAGCTCGTATGCAGTGAATTCAAGCTTGAGAGTGCCCAAATCACGCTGCAGCTGTATATCCTCGATGGAGGGAGCGCATTAGCTGTCGACTGCGACGACGTGAGGTGGGATCCTCGACAGCCGGAGCGCGTGTAGCTGATGCCGGAGGTTGGTGTTGCAGCTGAGCCAGATGCCATGCTCTACTTGGCTATGCTGCTGGACAGCATGGCAGGCATGGTAGTGGCGGTTGGTAGGGGTAATAAGTCCACCTGCATCCAGGGCAAGGTTCTTCTACCACCATAGCTAGGCAACCAATCATCTGATTTGCTACACAGGCTCGACTTATACAAGCAAACCCCTGGCTTAAAAATAAAGCCTGGCTAGCCTAGCCCATGTAACCAAACACAACCTTGGTTGCAAGAGGGAGAAAATCTGTTTCTGTTGTCACAAGCATGATCATATTGCTGAAAATTGTCCAGAGTGGCTGAAACCTTTACTGGGAGCCCATTATTTTGTCAAGAGTCACTGGACACCCTAGAGAACTCGAGTTTTCATTATTGGGGAAGGTATTCTGAGTCAGGAGTGTTAGATAAGCTTGGCCTGCTTTAGGCGCATAGACCTTAAGCCCATTACGGTTTCATAGATTGATTTCTCATAATAGGCAAGGATATCTGATTGTCGTCATACTTCTATAAACCCTAGGTCACCCGTGCCTACATATGTACATGTATACCATGGCCTTATAACCAATCTGTTGTTTTCCCATGCAATTCCATGGCTTTCATGAGTCTAGGTTCCTCTTCTGCTGCCCTTATGTGCGCCCTTGCGGCTGCGCTCTCTTAATGTGTGAGGAGCTTACTGCCCTCGATCTCTCTTAATGTGTGAGGAGCTTACTGCCCTCGATCGTCAAGGGACTTGGGATCTTGTTCCATTACCATCACATGCAGTGCCAATAACATCTAAGTGGGTGTTCAAGATTAAGAGAGAATCTGATGGTTCTATAGAGAGATATAAAACTAGACTTGTTGCTAGAGGTTTTCAGTAGGCTCAAGGGCGTGATTATGATGAAACATTTGCACCCCTTGCTCATATGACTACCGTTCGTACTCTGATTACAGTGGCTGCCATTTCAAATTGAGCTACCTCTCAGATGGATGTTAAGAATGCTTTTCTTCATGGTGACTTGAATGAATAAGTTTACATGCAGCCAGGATATGTTTGTCGTCTTCGTCGTGCCTTGTATGGTCTTTAACAGGCTCCTCGTGCGTGGTTTGAGAGATTTGTTTCTGTGATACGGGCTGCTGGTTTTTCACCTAGTGCTCATGATCCTACTCTATTTATTCACCTCTCTCCACATGGGCACACTTTGCTCCTATATGTTGATGACATTTTAATTACAGGTGATAATGTGGAACATATTTCCCATGTGAAGAAGCAACTTGGCGTGCAATTTCAAATGTCTGATTCAGGTCCTCTTAGTTATTTCTTAGGCATTGAGGTTTCACATTCTGCCAATGGCTATTACCTCTCTTAGTCAAAATACATGTAAGACCTTATTGTTCGTTCGGGCATTACTCATAATTGCACGGCTGCAACACCTATGGATATGCACTTGCAACTTCGTGCTACTGATGGAACGTCTGTTGAGGATCCTTCTTGCTATCGGCATCTTGTGGGCAGTCTTGTTTATCTTACTGTTACTTGCACTAACATTACTCATGTTGTTCACATTCTAAGTTTGTGAGTGCTCTTACTTCCGTTCATTTTGGTCATTTGCTTCATGTGCTACGATATTTAAGGGGGGACATCATCTTGGTGCTTGTTTTATGCTTGTGATAGTCCACTTCAACTTCATGCTTATTCGGACCCCACTTGGGCAAGTGACCCCATGGATCGCCGCTCTATTGCATTCTTCTTGGTTCTTCTCCTCTTGCATGGAAGTCCAAGAAACAAGCTACTGTGCCTCGCTCTACTACAGAAGCAGAACTTCGACCACTTGCTACTACCACAGGCTATTGCATTCTTCTTGGTTCTTCTCCAATAGCATGGAAGTCCAAGAAACAAGCTGTTGTGCCTCGCTCTAGTACAGAAGCAGAACTTCGAGCACTTGCTACTACCACTGCAGAGATTGTATGGCTTCAATGGTTACTCGATGATTTTGGTATTTCTTGTGATGCACCCACACCTCTTACAAATTGCCAATGATCCTGTAAAACATAATCTTACTAAGCATATTGGTGTTGATGCCTTCTTCACCCCTTCTCACCATCATCAGAAGACAATTTATCTTCAGTATGTACCCTTTGAGCTGCAACTGGCTGATTTTTTAACTAAAGCCCAAACTCGAGAACAACATCGTATTCATTTGATCAAACTCAATGCTTTAGATCCTCCTCTTCCACCTTGAGTTTGAAGTGTCAAGTCTATATCAAGGCCCATCCTATAGGCCCATATAACCCATAAGGCTCTCTATATATATGGTCATCTCCCCTAATGAAGGACTGATCTTCTGTCATCTCCAAGGTTAGTAACACGCACCTTCTCTACACGTGGCCTCAATCCCACTGCTCCCTCATGTCCGAGACCCTTGTTCCCCCAGCCGCCACCGCCGACGCCGCCATCGAAGGCGCGGCTGCTGACGAGGCAGAGTGCGCCCGTGCTGCTGTTGCGGAGCACACCCACAGCTAAAGCAGCACGCTCACGCGGCCGAGGCAGAGGGTGCCCGCGCCTGCACCGACGCCGCCTGCCGCCAGTCGAGCAGGAGGCTGCCGTGGCTACTCAGGAGAGGGACGAGGCCGCTGCCCACACTCGTGATGCTCTGGCCCGCGCGAGGCTGCTGGGGCCGCCGCCGCTGCTGACACTGCCGCCTCTGTGTCCGCTGCCGACGACGATGACTACCGGCCGCTACCTAATGATGGTAGCCCTCAGCAGCCCTCCACGCTGCCCTCCTAGCGCATGAGGCTGCCGCTATTATCAATCTGCACACACAAGCCGTTGTCATGCAGAACATACGGAGTCTCTTCCCCGCCGTCCTTGACATCGACTCCAACAACTACACCCGCTGGCGCCGCTAGATGTCGCTTGTCCTTGGGAAGTTCTCTCTGCAACGCCAACGCCACCGAACTGGGCCTACCCTTCTGTGTATGTATATGCAACCATGGTAATGTAATAGTCAGTTCAGCAACAGCAGCACTCTAGTGCATCATCTCCTGCGTTTGTGTTCTGTTCTCACTTCACCATCTCTCTCAAGTGTGTGTGTGTGTGTGTGTGTGTGTGTGTGTGTGTGTGTGTGTGTGTGTGTGTGAGAGAGAGAGAGAGAGAGAGAGAGAGAGTCTAAGGGTGAGGGTCTGCACCCGATTGCCAACTAACAATTGGTACCAGAGCTGTGGTTAGGGAGATCAATAACAATGTTAGGTGCAGGAGGACGTTCCCACTCCGTGGAACAGCGAGGACGCTGACCATTTCAGTCACAAGAACGACAACCGTTCTTGGTCAAGAGGATGGTGGGGGAGGTTGGAAACACATCCTACCCAATGCTCACCTGCACCAACTATGGTGAGTGCGTGGTGTTGATGAAGGTCAAGTTCCAAGCTTGGAGATTGTGGCATGCGGTGGAAATCGGCACCACAAACGAGGTCGAGGACCAGCTGGCAATGGAAGATATCCTCCAGTCAGTGCCACCAGAGTATGTCCAGACTCTCGGGACCAAGGAAACCGCGAAGCAGGTTTGGGATAGCCTGAAGACCATGTGTGTCGGCTCTGACTACGGCACAGCAGCTTCGGCAGGAGTACAGAGTCAATTGCATTCCACAATGATGAGGCAGTCGAGGACTTTGCGTTGTGGTTGTAGTTGCTGGTGAGTCAACTCGCTGCCCTCGGCAATACCATCAAGGATGAGGAGGTTGTTACCAAGTATCTGCGCGTAGTCCCGCACAAGTACGCGCAGATCGCCTTGTCTATCGAGACTTTGCTTGATCTGGACATGCTCAGGATCAAGGACGTGATCGGGCAGCTAAAGGCGGCAGAAGACCATTGCGCAGTGCCAGCACTGGTGACCACAGACAGGAAGGTCCTGCTCACGGAGGAGTGGGCAGCGCAAGCGAGGGAGCAGCAGCAAGGGGAAGGATCCTCTTCGGCTGGTCGTGGCAGCTTCCATGGGCGGTGCCAAGGCAAGTTGGGCAAGAAAAGCCCGACGGTGGCGCACGTCATGGCAAGGGTGATACGCCTCGCATCTCCAACCCAACCGCGACAAGTGCCGCAAGTGCGGCAACACCGGGCACTGGGCTCAGGATTGCAAGAATCCAAAGCACAAGGAGCAAGCCCACCTTGCACAAGGTGAGGACAGTGACAATGAGCCGGCGTTGTTGATGGCACAAGTCTCGCTCAACGACGCCGCAGTGGAACCTCCGTGCGCACGGCTATCACTCGACGAGACACGCGCCCAAGTCAACCTCGGTTGCGAAGGCGGCGACGAGGGGAAGATGGGTCGATGAAGTTTGGAGATGGGTCATGCATGGAAATTTGCAGTAGAGGCAGGGTGTTGTTCAAGTTATGGCAGGCTGACATCATGTGTGTGTTGCCGTGTTCATCTATTGCATGCTGACATCATGTCCAAATTATCGGATGGCAGTAGCCTCCATAAAACACCTATTATCATATTATGGCAGAGTAATTTTACCTCTTTGATGCACTCAGGTCCATCAAATGATGTTTTACCCATTGCGAATGTCACTGGATACCAAACCTACAAAAAGATGAATCAATAATTATAATACTAGAGTTTTTAACATAAACATAAATGTGCTACTAGCATGATATCCCGTGAATCGATGTAAAGAAAGATAAGTTTACACAATGCTTGAAAATGTAGCTTTCTCAGGGTAATAGAACAAATTGTCAAATTATTGAATGAGCATTTTATCAGAAGATATTATGCTTTAGTGAAAACTAGTGTTGTAAAGGAGATTATGAATGTACAGATGATCAGTGACAACAGCTCCATTAAGTGGTCATTATGCCTTCCCTATCCTCTCGCTCTGCCCCCACGGCGAGCAAACCTCAACCCACCGCCAAGCCCCTCCCCCCTGTCAATTGGCCCCCTGCCCTCCACTGTCCCTGATCTGCTCGCACCCCACGTCCATGGCCCCGGGCCAGTGCAGCCAGCGCCGAACTCGAACCCCGCGAAACACCATCTTAGATCCATCGTGGTCAGCTTCCATCGAGCTGCTTGCACTGAGCGTGAGCGTAGGTTAGCTACTCGACTCTCTGCCTCCCTCACTGGAATCGCGCACCCCATTCCTAAACAAATCTGGTTCGCCTTTACTCTGCCCTCTACCACCACACTACTATATTCCTGGACATCAAGAACTTCAGCCTAGCAAATCTTGCCTCAGATCCGCCTTTACTGCCACCCCTCTCGACCCTGCCACCTCTCGTCCCCCTCTCAGCGCTTGGGCAACCTTGCCCTAGGGAAGCTGCTGTGGCCACCCAATCCCTGGCTGACCAGCTGTCGCACCACTCCTGGCTTCCTGCAGCACCACAAGCAAAGAATGGGCTGTACCACTAACCCAGTGATGCTCTATAACTTGAGCCAGCTTGTTCAAGGTAGGGATAATTTGGAGGATTTGGCAAGGCCCTTCTCCATTGACGACATTGATACAGTCATCAAACAAATGTCTGCTAATAAAGCTCCTGGCCCAGATGGTTTCAACAGGTTCTTCCTCAAAAATTGATGGGATACTATCAAAGAAGACTTCTACAATCTCTGCTTTGACATCTTCAATGGCTCTCTTGATCTGGAATCCATAAATAGCTCCTTCATCACCTTAATCCCCAAGACAAACAACCTGCAAGTGTCAATGATTTTAGGCCTATCTCTCTCTCTTAAATTGTGCACTTAAAATCATTACAAAACTTATGGCCAACAGATTGCAAGGCAAGATCATCCCTCTCATCCACACAAATCAGTATGGGTTCATCAAGTCCAGGACAATTCAGTATTGTCTATCTTGGACGTAAGAGTATATACATCAGTGCCAACCGTCCAAAAAGGAAATCATCATTCTTAAACTCGACTTCACAAAAGCTTTTGACACTGTAGAACATAATCTCATTATGCAAATGATGAGGCAGCTTGGATTTGATAATAAATGGTGTGACTGGACCCAAAGAATCCTAGATTCTGGTTTCACCTCTATTCTTCTCAATGGAGTACCTGGAAAGCATTTTCAATGCGAGCGAGGTGTTAGACAAGGAGATCCCCTCTCCCCATTGCTATTTGTGTTAGCTGCTGATCTTCTACAATGTATCATCAATAGGGGTCATCAAGATGGGTTGTTCGAGCTCCCAATGCCCTCTTATGAAACAGCCCAGTATCCCATTATTCAATATGCCGATGATACTATTCTTATCATGAAAGCTTCTCAACGAGAGCTCTTTACTCTGAAGGGGCTATTGGAATCTTTCTCCCAGTCAACTGGCCTTCGAGTTAACTACAAGAAATCATGTCTGGTCCCACCTAAAAAGGCCCAACAGCTTGCTGGTGTTTTTGGCTGCAAACTTGAAACTTTGCCTCTCAATTACCTGGACTGCCAATGGGCACCACCAAACCCAGAGTTGATCATGTTGGCTTCATAATGAACAAGGTTGAAAGAAAACTTACAGCTACTTCCAACTTTCTTACTCATGCTAGAAGACTTCAACTAGTGAACTCAGTCATATCCTCTCTTCCAACATATGCAATGTGCACCCTTCAACTCAGTCCTATCCTCTCTTCCAACACTGCCTCTCAACCTGTTCGCTTATGCTGAAATTTGGCTTATGCTGATGCTTATGCTGAAATGGCGTGATAGGAAAACATATGAAGATGAAACCTTTAGTTGCTTGGAAAAAATGTTGTAAGCCAAAAAAGAAAGGAGGCCTAGGCATCATCAACATTAGAAGTCAAAATTCTGCTTTGCTCCTTAAACATTTGGATAAATTCTATAATAAGAAGGAAATCCCTTGGGTCAAGCTGATTTGGTATGCTCATTACTCCAATGGGGAGATCCCTCATGCCACCATTGATAAAGGTTCTTTCTGGTGGAGAGATATTTTAAAGCTTTGCGATCTCTTCAGAGGTATTGCCAATTGCAAACTAGGAGATGGGTCAATGGTTCTATTTTGGTGCAGATCTCTAGAATGACAATGTGTTACAAATCAAGTTTCCAAGGCTCTTTTCCTTTGCAAAAAGTCAAAAGGTATCAGTGTCCAATATCTTATTAAATAACAACATCGAATCCAAGTTTCATCTTCCCTTATCAGAGCAAGCTTATCAAGAATATCAAGCCCTCCAAGATTAAATTCAGACACTTCAAGTGCAACCAGATACTTAAGATTCATGGCATTATATTTGGGGAAGCAACAACTATACATCAACAAAGTTCTACAACTTCCCATTCAAAAATGTGCAGCCCCCAGCTCCTTTTATCTGGATTTGGGACTCTAAATATTCCAACAAACTCAGAGTTTTTGCCTGGCTCCTTCTCATGGATAGGCCAAATACAAGGAACATTCTCAAAAGGAAAAAACACAAATTATAAGGCAACAACTACAATTGTGTCCTATGCAATAACAATGTTGAAGAGATGGCTTTCCACCTCTTATTTAGCTGCTCTTTCAGTCAGGCTTGCTGGAGATTCCTGGGTATTCATTGGAACCTCACAAGTGATTTCTTCCAAATGATGAAGCAAGCAAAGCAATAGCTTTGTAACCCCTTCTTCATGGAGATATTCACCATTGCCTCCTGGCATATTTAGAAGCAGAGAAATAACTTCATCTTCGACAGAGGACGCCCCTCCTTTATCTCTTGGAAAACCTCCTTTTATGAGGACGCCAAACTTCAAGCTTTTAGACTTTGTGAAGAAAAATGATTTGTTTAGACTCCCTCTCCTAGTTCTTTTTTCTTCTGTGGAGTGCAGTTTCTCCTGTCCTCTTGCTGTCTGTGGTTTAGCTCTCTTAGCCTCTCTTTGTACAGTATTTTCCTCTTTTCAAAAATAATAATAATAAAAATCCTACAGTGGGGATCTCCGCTGCTGTATTTTCGAGTAAAAAAAACGAGTTGACGAGACCTTGGCCTGGACAATGGTGCGGGGGGAGTACTGGTGGCCAAGCATGATGTCAATGCGCCCCCTTCTTCAAGAGACACCATAAGCAGGTGCTGCTTGAAGGGAGTGTGAGTGGGAGCACTCAGAATCCAAGCGGGGACATCGCCATGACAGAAGCTCCGCAACTAGGAGACACCACGATGCCTTTGTGATGGTCCTATCTTTGTTAGGAGACATCCCCTAGACCGAACATTGTGTGCGCAGGCTGGTGACATTGGAGGCGCATGGCTCGGATGGCCGACATGGCCGCAGCCATGAACAGCGGCAGGTACATGCTAATAGTACTCTGAGGGTGATAGGATTCCTAGTCCTACCAGCGATCTCGCGCAGTCGGTATGGGTGAGAGGGAGGAGCTGGCTGGCAGCCTCGCTGCCGGCGGTGGGGCGCCGTCACGAGGGGAGAGGCGAGGGCAAGAGGCAGGCGGCGGCTAGGGCAACACTCCCATCTCCCTAAGGAAGCCGGAAACAATTAAGATTGTTTCTGCTTAATTTCCAATAATCCATATTACAAGAATTTATACTTCTAAGAATAACCTTTTTGCTAAATAACCCTCACAATAATAATAATTATAAATCGACTAAAAATAGCTAATTGGGCTGACTTAGCCACTATTGGACCGGTTGCGCCTCTGGTACGGTATACCGGTCATAACATCTCTCCCCGCCTCTTCAAACAGTTCGTCCTCGAGCTAGACTTCTGGAAACTGCTCCTTGAACTCGACGAGGGGCTCCCAAGTTGCTTCATGCGCGGAAAGACCCTGCCACTGCACCAGGACACGCCACTCGCCAAGGTGGAGTTGAGCCCATAGCACCCGCTCGGGACTGGGCAGCAGGCGGCCATCCTGGACCGACGGTAGAGGTGCAGGGGCAGCCGGCTGCGTCCCTTCGTAGGCCTTGAGCTGGCTGACGTGGAAGACGTCATGAAGACACGCGCCGGCCAGGAGGTGAAGACGATAGGCCACGACACCGATGCGCTCCAGCACCTGGAAGGGCCCGGCGTAGCGAGGACGGAGCTTGCCCTTGGGCTGGGCGACGAGGGCCTACATGGGACGGTGGAGTAGCCACAGGAGCACCCAATCGCCCACCTCGAAGGACACGTCACGGTGATGGTCATCGTAGTACTTCTTGGCGTACTGTTGGGCTTGAAGTAGACGCTCCCGGACCTCCTCCAGGAACACGTCGCGGTCGTGGAGCAGTGACTCAGCCGCCTTGGTCTGCGCCGCCCCATGCTGGAGAGGAAGGAGGGGCGGTGGGGGGCAGCCGTAAACCACCTCGAATGGGGTCACCCGCAGCGCCGTCTGGAAGGACGTGTTGTAGCAGTACTCGGCCTAGGATAGCCAATCGACCCAAGATCGAGGGCGGTCGTCGGTGACGCACCGCAAATACATCACGATGATCCGGTTGACCACCTCGGACTGGCCATCGATCTGAGGATGGAAGGCCGTGCTCAGGTTGTCCATGTGACGTAGAGTTGTCCATGTGAGAACACAGGTTCTAGAAGATAGATCCCAATATTTGGGATGGTTTGCCCTTGCGCTTTATTGATGGTCATTGCAAAACTCAACCGAATTAGGAATTGTTTCCTCTTTAGCTTGAAAGGGAGCGAAATATCATCTGATGGAGACATAGGGATCCTAGTTATGAACACCCTCTTTCATTGATGTTGACCACCGACGATTTCTGCGTCAATTGCATTGTCTTGGAATGCTCTAACCATTAGTCTTGTTCCATTGCACAAGCCATTATTAGGATCAAGATTACGGGGTAGAATGACAGGGCAGTTGATTTTTACTATTAGCACATGTAGAGGGAGACCATTTGGAGTGATGGAATTTAGAAACTCAATTGGGTAGTTGTTTCTTGAATCATCATCATCAGAGTCAAAGCTATGATAAACCTTCTTCTCACCTAGAAACATGGCAATCGTCTTTGTGTCCAATTGATTAACATGCTCATTTTTGCTGAAAGGATGGCACGTGTGCTCATATACTCTGCAGATCTCGCATTCTCCTCAAGTGATGGTAAAACATGTTGAATGAGTGTGTTTATGGAATCTTCATTGTCATCTGTATAATTAATCATAATATCTTCTTGCAGGCGAACATAATCATTTCCAATGGTTTCTTCAGTTCCATTCCCAATTCTAAGGAGGTAACTTGAAAACTATGGGTCAGTTTGAGCCCTCATGTTACGTGTCAATCTTATCTTCCTTATATGTCCCATAAATAAGATCTCTGTGATGACGCATCAATTACTTGTGCTCTAGTTCCACGTGGAACCATAGAATCTCCTCCAAACACCATAACTTTACCCCTAAATGACAATGAACAGTTCATAATACCTTGTAGAGACCTATCAAGACACTCAACCGCTTGATGCCTTGTCATAGTAGCCTCATCCCATATAATCAAAGATGCCCTACGGAGTAACTCTGCGGTGCCGCTTTGCTTTCTAAAGCTGCATGTGCTATTCTCAGCAAGTGTAATTGGAACTTTGAATCTTGAGCGTGTCGTGCATCCTCCAGGCAATATTGATGCTACTATGTTAGAAGTTGCAGTAGCAATCCCTATTAATCCCTCTGACGCGCACTCTAGCAAGAATTACCTTGTATAGGAATGTCTTGTCTGTTCCTCCTAGACCATCAACGAAGAACACCTGGCTCTTGTTATTCAATATATGATGTATGATTTTCATCAAATCCTGCTCGTTGTTCGTTGTTAAGAGATTTATATATATCCAAATATTCTTTGTCTACTTGTATGGAAAGCTCCTCTTTGACCTCTCTCATCATGTCACTAGCAAATTAAACTGTTTCACACAAAGTAATAAAATGTCAATTTTCATGAATGCAAAAATGTTAATCATGCTAGAAAAAATATATCGAATAATTATTAAAAAATAAAATTTTGTTTGCATGAAACCTACCTGCATCATTGAGCTCAGGAAGATCATAATTTCTGATATCCTTTCCTATGGACTGAAGCATATCTCTAATGTCTCTCAGCACCATTTGCTCGACAACACTTGAGTTAGAATTGTCTCTTTTATAATCCTCAAACAATGAATCCTTGTGTTTCTCCCATAGCTCACGTACGTTGGTGGCCTCACAAAATACAAGAATAGTTGCAAATAATCTCCATAGTGCGGCTGGCATCTGAAAAGTTTCAGCATCGACCAAGGCATCATCAAGGGATTTATCTATCTCAACGAGTCCTCTCTTTTCACATGTTTCTCTGAATGTTAAGTATGTGATGTCATCCACTGTTCTTAAATCCTCATAAGAGGTTGAACCTCTTACATGGTTTAGAAGCACTCTTAAGAAATATCTCTCCTCTCTATTGCGTGAGTATACACAATCCTACCATTCTGTCCTACCTTATTCTTTCTTCTCTGACACACCTTGCGACCACTGATCCACCAGTAGTGTTCTGGGAACTCTCTATATAATAATGTCCTTGCAAAACTATCTGTGCCATTCATATTGAAGTATTCTGTGAGTGTAGTCATAATAGAAGATTTCTTATTGATAACATCTTATAGATTTTGAGACTCATCAATAATGACAGACTGCATGTTTGGTAGATGTAACTGGACTTGCAAAACAGAGGGATATACACCAAAAAGATGAAAGCCAAAAATCCTGTGCATGGCTTTAGACGGTGATATATATCTAGCATCCCGGTACCGACGGATCTCATTGATAACACCAGGAGTTTCAACTGAGAATTCAGCACGGTCGTGACCTTTGTATACATATTTAAACAGGTACTTACAGGCTTTGATTCTTGAGCATGTAACACCCCTGGTGTTAGATGGCCTCTTAATGCACTCATAATGCATGATATAGCATCATAATCTCATATCATGAGCATAGCATCATGTTTGATGAGTAAAAGTTGTTGAAACATTCCTTTGGAACATTTGAAACATGAGTATGCAACCTACTCCATTATGCTTGTTTCATAATTAGTGCTTATGAAATATGGTTAGTGCAACATGAGTTTCTCATACCTTGAAACATGTCAATATTGTTAGTGTAACATGACAAACTTAAACTTTGCAACAAAGTCATGAAACATGTGAAACATGGTTTTTGCATAAATGAAACATGCCTTGTAATATTATGTTTCTTTGTCTTGGAATGCTGTGATCATGTGTGCCAATGCAAGTACTTTCCATGAATGTTTGTAAACAGGCTAGGAGTGTTTAAGTATGCTTTTAGAACATTACTTATGTTGATAGCTTATGCTAAGTAAGTTCCTAAGTGCTGTTTTCTAACTTAGTTAGTGTAGTGCTGCTAACTGAACCCTCAAAATCTCTAACTTAGAGTTAGAATCAGCTCAAGTCAATTATAACAAAGTTGTGGCAAATTTTATAAGCTCCAACTTTATCAATTGGCTCATCTCATGATTCAGCTTTAAGCCTGTCAAAAATACAATTTTCTGTTGCTCTGAATTTTTGTTGTTTCACAAAAACAGATTCTGTTCCTTGCTCTATAACTCCCAAACCATGCTGATCTAGGTTTAGCTCATATTGACAAAGTTATAGAGAATTTTATGAGCTACAAGTTTATCAATTGGCTCATCTCCCAATTCGGCCGGATTTAGGAGCTACAGGGCCAGGAAGTTGCTGCTGTACTGGAGTTTCAGTGTTACACTTGTTTCAGCATCCTGTTTCAATGTTTCAAAAAAATTGGAATTTGAAACGGGGGTGGCCGACCGGCTTGGACACGCGGTGTCTGTACGCCAGCATGGGCCCCACCTGGCCGGGCCGCGTCGCTCCGTAAGGCCGCCACCGAGCCGCCCAGCCTGCCCCCACCCCATTCACTCCACTCCGCCCACCTCGCCGAGGCAGAGCAAGGCGACGCCACGCACGCCGCAGGGCTTCGTCGCCGCCGGGCACGCGTACCGCAGCACTGCCGCCCACCAAACCACACGAGCAGCTCCCCCAGCATCCCCTCTCGCACCTCCGCCTCTCCATTGAGCCGTTTGAGCGAAGGTGAGGGAGCATTGGGCGTTTCCGCCACCGCCGCCGCGAGCTCGACCTCACCGGAGTTGCGGGCCACCATGGCCAAGCTAGCTAGAGTCCCTCTCCTCCTCCTTCTTCTAGCTAGGAAGCTCCACCGTGCTCTCTTGATGCTCAAGCCAAGCTCGGACGGGCCATTGGGGTAGCGCCACCGCGAATAGCGCCGCCGCCGCTGCGCTCACCGCCGGTTGGCTAGGGCTAGGGTTTAGGGGCCCTTTTCTACCTCGTTGGAATCACCTTGCCGAGCTGGTCACCTTGGTGACCTCGGCTTCGCCGGCTGGTGAGCCGTCGGCTAGCCTCGCCGGCGTTCCCCTCACCTCCTCTGCTTTCGGCGTCAGGCCGAAATCGGCCACGGGCCGAGCCGCCTTAGTGGGCCGGCCCGAGTAGGGTTAGGAATTTTTGTTTTTATTTTATTCAATATAATTCATTTGTATTCAAACTTTGAAAATGCATATCTCATGTTCTAGAGCTCCAAATGAGATGGTTCAAATTTTGGCATGCTCTATGTGTTGTCTAGTTTATTTAGAAAATATGAAATATGATATGTTCTGTTATGAAAATCTGAGTTATTAATTATGCCTTTTAATCATGCTCTAAATGGAGAAAATTTGTATCTCTTGCTGTGTAGCTCCAAATGGCATGAAAATTTTATGGTGTGATGTCTATGCTATGAAAGCTGGTAGTTTAAATTTCACCCAGTTTGGACACTGTATGATGGAGTTATGTATTTAACTTTTTTGGCATGGTTGTAACTTGAGCTAATTTTCATATTTTATCTATAAGTTCAATGGGAATGAAATTTTGTGAACATTGTTCTTATTCCAGGAATATGCTAGAAAAAATATGAAATCTATTGTTTGATACTTTTCAATAGGGTTTCCTATTTATGCTAGAAACAAGCATGCCATCTGTTATTTTTGATATAGCAAGTTCTGCTTATCTAATTGCTTTGAAATTTTTATGGTAGTCTAGGTGAGGCATGAGGTAGCCACTGTAATTTTTGTAGATTTTTCTGTGCAATTTTACTATATGTTACTTTAATCATCCTTTTATCTAAATAAATTAATAAAGGTGCTTAAAGAATTTATTTAGATGTTGGCACCACACTTTCTGGTGTTCTTTGGATATATGTAATAAGTTGGTAAACTTGGTGTAGCTCAACTATGCTTTTACATCATCACTAAATATTTAATTTAGAGAATCTGCCATTTCTGAACAGATTTTGGAAGGTTGTTGATTACTCTATGAAAATGATGATTTTATGTTTTGTGGTTTATAACAAAGTTGTTGTGAATTTCATGATCTAGCTGCTGTTAATTTTTGGTGGAATTTGGCCATATAGTGTAGGACTTATAGCTGTTCAAAGTTGGTTCTCAGATTTGTTTGCTCTCTGTTTGCGTAGAACAGATTCTGTGTTTGCTTTAATTTGACTTAGTTAACTTAAGAATCATGCTTTGATGTTTTTAAATGATTTGTAGAGAATTTCATAAGCTTTCCAGAATGTCCTCTTTCAAGTCATTTGAATTTGTAGAACTATAGTTATGAAATTTCTTAGCTACTGTTGTTAACATGTTGGAAATGCTAAATTTTTGGAATCTTGTTATGTGTGCGTGTTTAGTCTTAACTTTGTGGCACTTAGTGGTTTCTTAGGGGTGTTTAAACATGTTAATACCAGAGAGGAATTTTACACATAAGTTTAAAGTGATTTGAATAGAGCACCACCTGACTTGGTTTGTGCTTATGATGTTGCTATGTCATTACTTTTATCTTCGCATCACTCATACATGTTCATAAATCATCATGTCATCATTGGTGCATACATTAAATTGATTGGGTGCATATACATGCAATAGGTGTGTCGAGAATCGTCTCACGAGTGAAGTCCCGCAAGACGTGAACCCCAAAGTTGGAGTCCGTTCGGGAGCCGAAGGTACAGTCCGACGAAGCCGGAGGAGACGTGGGAACCATTCTTGAAGCCAAACCTTGAACTATCTTCTTTCGGTTAAGGCAAGCCTCGGAGCATTATAAGACTCCTATTTTCAAAACAATTATCTATATATATATATATATATATATATATATATATATATATATATATATATATATATATATATATATATATTATATGTATTGTTGCATTATGTTATAGGAGTTGGTTGAAAACCCTTGCTGCATTAGTAACACTCCTTGTCCAGCAATTTGAACCTTGAATTCTATGTAGACAGGATCGTATCTATGCTTAGCCATGCTTAATTAGACTGGTAGAAGTCGGGTGATTTCCTATCACCTACGAGATATAGGGCTTTACTTGGTCATGGTTAGCTATATTTGCTATCGTAGAAAAGAACCATGTGTTAATATGAATAAAAGACCGGGCGGGGTCTTATGGTTGTAGTAATGCTGCCTGTGTCGATTAAGGACCGAGACCTAGAGCCTTCTATATCATTTTGAATGCATGCCTGACATTTAGCTGGTCGGCTTGAGGTTGCTGACCGTGAAGCCGAGTAGCTCAACTCAGGCTATGAAGTCAAAAAGTGGAAGTCGCCTCGGAAGGGAGCCAGGGGGTCCAAGGGCAGGTGAGTTAAAAGTCCTGAGCATCCTAGCCACTGGTATCCCGGAGAACACGGCGCTGTTTGGGCCCACCCTGAGTTGTACCAAAAGTTATCTATGGCTGCCTGTTTACGGTAGATAAGTGTCAATTTTAACCGTCAATGAAATATGAAAAGGGGCCTAAACATAATTACCACTTAGATATAGGGGGTTTACTGACAGAATTCCATGAGTTTTGGTGAATGTCTGTTTCTATAGGGTGTCAGCCGAAAAGAATCAAGGAAGGCTCACATGTCAGGTTTACATAGAGACAAAAGGGGTACGAACAACTTTTCTGGAATCTGGAAGGTACGAGAAGACTCTAGAAACAAACCGGAGGCAAAACGGGCCCGAAAGCCAGGCGGCCGCCCAAGGGGTAGGGGCGAGTGCCCAGGCTGCGGAGCCAATGAGGAGCGATCTCGTGGATCCTGCCTCCACCGCCTTTGAGGATTAATAAAAAGTCGTTGATCAAGGTCGGTTTGATCCGACGGCTGTGGTGCTTCCTAGAGGGCTATATAAGCAAGGCCCCTGGCCCCTGGAGGAGGCATCCCTAAAACCCTAATTCATTTTCTCCAGTTGGGATCAGCTGAGAGGGGTTCCTCGAATGGATCTCCTCTCCATAGCTAGCCATCAAGAGAAGATTAATCCTCATTAGGATCTAGTCTTAGAAAAATAGAGAGATAGAGGGCGAGGGAAGAGTTGGAGGTGGTGCTAGCATGTCGGTGCTCCCTCTCCAGCTTGTACTTCGATGGATTCAGGCTTCTCCAAGTCAGCATCTGGGATACTTCTGGTAATTGATCTTTATTCAAGTATTTATCTTACTCTTTTGTTCATTGGTTCACAGTTCTTATGATTGCTCTAGTTCTTATTAGCGCTCTAAATTAGAGTAGTAATGGTTAGCATAAGTGTGGTGCTTAGGCTGTCGGTTACCTATGTTTGTGCCCTATTCTCTGGTTGTGTGGTAGTTATGGAAGGTGACAGCCATGTCCACACCGAATTGAGTAGGTTCTTAAATTAGTAGGACCGTAGTCGCGTCGGTAGAGTTATCCTTAGTGGTGCTTTCCCGTCTAGCGGCGTCCCGAAGTGAACATTAGAAGAACATTTGAATCATAACCTTGCCTTACATAGGATCATTACCATAGGAATCCTCTCTACCCATCATATCTTAAACCTTGATTGCTACCCTTGGATAAACTAGCTGTTTGGCGATCCACACACGTTTCCCTATGGATACGATATTTAAAACCCTCCGGGTGAAAGCTACAACGGTATTCGTACGCTTGTGGATTTATCTATGTGCGTTAAAAATACGAACAAGCTTTCTGGCGCCGTTGCCGGGGAAACGGTTGTTGTGATTTGTCAAACCAAATTTGTCCTTGTATCTTTCCTTTTCAAGCATGGATAACATCACTCCTATCAATCAATATGCTGCTCCCATGGGTGCCCAAATAGAGCCACCAGAATCTTCCAAACCTATCCTCACACCTGGCTATGAGTTGGATCCGTGCTTAATAAATATGGTCCAGAACCATTCATTCTTAGGAGAAGATGATGAAAACCCATACACACACCTATAGGAATTTGAGCTAATTTGTGCATGCTTACAAATTGAAGGCATGTCACATGAAACATTAAGGTGGAAGCTATTTCCGTTCTCTTTAACGGGAAAAGTTAGACACTGGTATTCCCAAACCGTACGGAGTGTACAAGGAGATTGGGGAACTTTACGTTATAGCTTTTGCTTACATTTCTTTCCCATTCTATCTGATGAGGACATGACACCCACGGATATGACCATTGATTATAAGGTCCGCTCGTTCCTACATTTGCTTAGTAATTTTAGGTACAATTCACTTGGTTCCATAGTGAATTGTACCTAAAATTACTAAGCAAATGTAGGAACGAGCGGACCTTATAATCAATGGTCATATCCGTGGGTGTCATGTCCTCATCATCCTCTGTGGTTAAACTTTGAACAAAGGTTCTAACTTTTAAACAAGAAGAAAAAGAATCTCTTGTATGGCTTGGGCACATTTTAATGACCTACTCAATTTTGGCCCTGACCTTTACATTCAAGACCAAATGCTCTTGCAACACTTTTATGTGGGTCTTAGTGGAGAAACCACACAACTTCTTGATACATCCTTTGGAGGCTCTTTCTTGCATCTCTCTGCTAGTGAAGGGAGAGAAATCCTTACAAAAATCCTTGAAAACACTCCTTACACTAGCATTCTCAATGATCCCCCCAGAAGACGTAGTTGAGACAGCTCCTGAGGAAGAATCTATGATAGTTGAGTCTAAACCTTTAGCTACTCCACTTGAAGTCTCAACTATCCTCCAAGTTCTTGAACCACCGAAGGAGGAAGAAATTTCACTTTCGGAAGACATGTTTAAGTTCAAGAAGTATCTTTTCTCTAATTTTAGAAACACCTCGAATTATTCTGCAATTAGGAAGTTTTCGGCACCGTCTGCACCTAACCAACACCTTTCTGGTCCAACTGAAGATAAGTTCCTTAAAGAAAATGTGAAGGAGTTGACAACAATCATAAGTAATGATTGGTTGAGAGAATCTGAGCTTTCGCATAAAGTCATTCGTCTAGATTCTCCTTCTACCTCTATTAGTTATTAGATTAATCAAACCTCCTTCGATGCTACTTATAATCCAGTTGTAGGAGTAAATATCATGTCTAAGTATTTTGCACATACACTTTTTGAAGACATGAAATTAACTCCAACAACCAAGCTTCTAAAAAGTCTCTCAGGCCAAATCCTTCCTAGTGAAGGAATCTTCCACTTCATTCCTATCAAAGTAGATGAAACCAAGGTGTACCTTAGTTTCTATATTTTTGATACTTGGGAATTCAGCCTTTTGATTGGACATCCACTAGAGAGACTTATCCATGAAGGAAGAAAGGGGAGTGTAAATGTACATCTCGAGAAAAGCCTAAACCTTTCCATTCCCATCACCCAATCACTCCACACCAAGATGGAGTTAAGTCCCAAGCAAGAACCAATGGAGGGAATAATGGCAATGTCTTTCCTAGAATCATCCTACGAAGATCTCGAAGAAATCACCAAAGATTTCATCAAAGAAATAGAACAATTGTGAAATCCTTTACCTTTGGATGAAACTTAGGAACCTCCAAAATCCTCCATTGAGCTAAAACCTCTTCCTTCAGGATTGAAATACACTTTTCTAAATGACGACAAGGAGTCTCCTGTGATAATTAGTGATAAACTTTCTGAATACGAGACCATCCGACTCCTTACTATTTTAGAAAAGCATCATTCTGCTTTTGGCTACTCACTCCAAGACCTCAAGGTGATTAGTCCTACCCTTTGCACTCATCGCATTCCTATAGACCCAGTTTATACACCATCTAGGGAGCCCCAACGTAGGCTCAGCAATGCGATGAGGGATGTTGTTAAAAAAGAGGTTTTGAAACTCTTGCATGCTGGGATAATATATCATGTATCACATAGTGAGTGGGTGAGCCCAGTGCAAGTTGTACCCAAGAAAGGGGGTATGACGGTGGTAAAAAATGAGAGAAATGAATTAATCCCACAACAAACCGTCACTGGATGGTGGATGTGCATCGATTACCGAAAACTAAACAAGGCAACAAAGAAAGATCACTTCCCGTTACCCTTCATTGATGAGATGCTAGAACGGCTTGCAAAGCACTCTTTCTTTTATTTCCTTTTATGGGTATTCTGGTTACCATCAAATCCCGATCCATCCTGATGACCAAAGCAAAACCACTTTCACTTGTCCCTATGAAACTTATGCCTATCGTAGGATGTCTTTTGGTCTGTGCAATGCTCCAGCCTCGTTCCAAAGATGCATGATGTCTATATTTTCGGATATGATAGAGAAAATCATGAAAGTTTTTATGGATGACTTTTCTATTTATGGAAAAACTTTTGATGATTGCTTAGAAAACCTAGACAAGGTTTTGCAAAGATGTGTGGAAAAGCACTTAGTCCTTAATTGAGAAAAATATCATTTCATGGTTAGAGAGGGCATAGTGCTTGGACACTTGGTGTCCGAACGTGGGATCGAGGTAGATCGTGCAAAGATAGAAGTGATAGAGAATTTGCCTCCTCCCATAAACATCAAAGGGGTACAAAGTTTTCTTGGTCATGCGGGGTTCTATAGACGTTTTATAAAAGACTTTTCTCACATTACTAGACCCCTCATAAATTTGCTAGCCAAGGATGCACCCTTTGAGTTTGATGATAAGTGTTTAGATGCTTTTCATATTCTTAAGAAAGCACTCATTTCTGCACCAATCATTCAACCCTCTAATTGGTCACTACCTTTTGAAATCATGTGTGATGCTAGTGATTATGCTGTGGGGGCAGTTTTGGGTCAAACAAAGGATAGAAAGCATCATGCAATTGCTTATGCTAGTAAAACTCTATCAGGACCTCAACTTAATTATGCAACAACTGAAAAAGAGCTCCTGACTGTTGTTTTTACTGTTGACAAGTTTAGATCTTACTTAGTAGGAGCTAAGGTGATTGTTCATACTAATCATGCTGCTTTGAAATACCTGCTCACTAAGAAAGATGCTAAACCACGACTTATAAGATGGATTTTGTTAATCCAAGAATTTAATTTAGAAATAAAAGATAAAAAGGGAGTAGAAAATTCTGTAGCCGATCACTTGTCCAAGATGCAGTTTGAAAATCTACAGGAATTGCCCATCAATGATTACCTGCGAGACGACATGCTCTACAAGGTCGCGAGCGTCAACCTCTGGTACGCAGATATTGTCAATTTTATGGTTGCAGGTTATGTACCACTAGGAGAGAACAAATGTAAGCTCATTCAAGAAAGTCATCTCCACATATGGGATGAACCATACCTCTTTCGAGTATGCTCTGATGGTCTACTCAGATGGTGTGTACCAACGGAAGAAGGAATCAAGATCATTGAAAGATGTCATTCATCACCATACAGAGGACATTATGTGGCATTCCGCACTCATGCAAAAATCTGGCAATGTGGATTTTTTTGGCCAACCATATATGAAGACACAAAAGATTTCATCTAGAGATGTGGAGCATGTCAGAGCCATGAGAACATAAATACACGAGATGCCATGCCACTCACTAATAATCTCTATATAGAACTCTTTGATGTCTGGGAATCGACTACATAGGACCATTTCTAAAGTCCAAGCAGTGTGAATACATCTTAGTGGCGGTTAACTATGTTTCAAAGTGGGTTGAAGGTCTACCATGTCGAGCTGCAGATTCCAATCACGCCAAGAGGATGTTTGCAAAAACCATCTTTCCATGCTTTGGAGTTCCACGTATGGTGATTAGTGATGGAGGTTCTCACTTCATTGATAGGAAGTTTCAATGCTTCTTACACAATCATGAGGTCCGTCACAATGTTGTGACACCATACCATCCTCAAACAAGTGGGCAAACAGAAACATCAAACAAGCAGATTAAGAACATTCTACAAAAGACTGTCAACGAGATGGGGACAGACTAGAAGGACAAGCTTCATGGAGCACTATGGGCTTATAGAACAACCTACAAAACACCTCTTGGAATGTCACCATACCAGCTGGTCTACGGGAAGACATGTCACTTACCTGTCGAGCTGGAATTCAAGCCACACTAGGCCATAAAGAGATGGAACATGGATTTTGAAGAAGCTGGGGAGAAAAGAAAGATGCAACTCTCTGAGCTTGAGGAATGACGAGAAAAGGCATATCATAATGCAAAGATCTACAAAGAGAGGACAAAGAGGTGGTATGACAAAAGATTGAAGAAGAAGGAATTCAAACCAGGTGACAAGGTGTTACTATTTAACTCTAGAGTGAAGCTGTTCGGACATGGGAAACTACGAAGTAAATGGGAAGGACCATTCAAGGTAATTGAAGTAGCATCACATGGAGTGGTCATGCTTCAAAATGATGAAGGTAAGCTTTTCAAGGTAAATGACCAACGTCTAAAAGTTTTCCTTGATGCACAATTACCAGAAGAAGAATTAGACATAGTTAATTATATAGAATTTGAAATTACTAAAAGAAAGAAAAAGGTTACCATGCTAAATTCTACATAGAAATCATGGGCAACACTCTAGACAATTAATACATAATTTCCTAACCCTTATTCTGTTCCACAAGTTTTATTGTCTATTTGAGTTGTGCAGGAGTTATTAAGAAGAGACGATAAGTAAGTAGATGTTATATCCACTAGTGGAGCACTGTCTCAACAATCATCATTAATCGATGCTCCACTAGAGAAAGTACATCTTCACTACCAGTCTGCTACACTGTAAGATCGAACGACTACGTCAACATCTAGCTTGGGGGAGAGCACCCCCATATATCTAGCTAAGTATTTTCTTCCCTCAGCTTTACTTTATTCCTTACAAGTTTTCTTAATTTGTAATAATAATGGTCTAAAATAACTAAAGCAAAATAAAAAGGGTGTGTCTAATTTACTTATTTTTTGTTCTTAAAAGAGTTGTTAATAAAAGAGGACTATCTAAGTAATCTATTGCATGGAAATGATGAATAGTTGCTCTGCCATAATTCCTTTCAAGTACCTAGTTTTCAACCTCGAACTCTCTCAAGTTTTGGACACAACTGTTTCGATCTAAGATTTACTCTGAACCTGAAACTTGTGGGTAGCAAATGTTTAATCTAAGTCTAGGTAGTTGGCGGATATGATATGTGAAGGTTTGAGCTGATATTTATCTTATTCCTAGAGATACTAGAGTTCTGGAGATTTTATCATTTGAAAACATAAAAATGTTGCATGATGAGTTCCTGTATGACGAGAGCTTGAATTCCTACCATAGCCATATATACATGCTTGTTAGACTAGGAAAACTTCCACTGCTTGTAAGCATTGAGTGTGGTCAATCTGTATCGACCCTTATGGATTGGTCATGCGGTTAAAATCAAGATCACACACACTCCACCCATATACGCTACTTCTACCCTAGAAGTACGCATCCACATACTTTCCATTTTAGACACATTCCAAAATTATTCTACTCCTACACTGGGAGTGAGCATAAAAATTTCCCTTCATCCATTGCAAGCCCCTTTTGTTACGCAATAAAGCTCCAAGTATCCCTTTTACTACTACCTCTATCCATATATCCAAAAAGAGGCTTGGGTGCTCTGAAAAAAAGAGAGAAAAAAGAAGAAAAGAAGAAAAAAGAGAGAAAAAAAAATAAAAGAAAGATGACAAATGTCCCAACATAGAGAGATTTTAAGCAGTCCAAGTTCTTCCCAAAATTCTTCAAGGATCAAGAGAGGTGTGTATTTCTTCAAAGGAGCAAAAGTAAAATTAGGTATTCACCATTATCATCCCTTTACCCCTTCATTTCTACATACATCTATCATCATCACTATTTGCCACTATCACCATATATCCACTCAAACCATATACATAGGACCACACGCATACACATCTTGATTTGACTATATGGCTGAACACATCTATCATCATCACTATTTGCCACTATCACCATATATCCACTCAAACCATATACGTAGGACCACACGCATGCACTCTTGATTTGACTGTATGCATGGACTCATTCCTCTGGATCCATGGTTTGACAGTGCAATAGATGTTTGCAAGTATGTATTAGCTGTCTCCCCACCTATGAGCTCCACATAAGCCTATTAATTGTAGGATGAGAGAGAGAAGGCATACACCATTAATGCCTTGGTAAGGATCCACAAATACCACAAATGAGGGACTTGAGAGGGTAATACAAAGGAATCTCTAAGTTTTATTTGAAAATTTTACAAAACTCCGGAATAATAGTTGATCAAAGAGCTTGAAACATGGAGTTTGACTTAACCGTTCTGTCTTTCAACTACTCAAGACCCAAGTGACGGCTACAAGTCCTATAGTGGAAGGTAATATGGGTAAGTTTGAAAGTTAGAATAGTTCACTCTAAATCGGAGAAGAGTTTTTGTTTGAACACATGTGTACTTTTGAGGCGTGAAAGCATTGTAGCAACTTCTGATCCGTCACTGAGTTTATCTTTGCTCAGGAACGAGCAAAGGGTAAGTTTGGGGGAGTTTGTTGATGGTAGATAAGTGTCAATTTTAACCGTCAACGAAATATGAAAAGGGGCCTAAACATAATTACCACTTAGATATAGGGGGTTTACTGACAGAATTCCATGAGTTTTGGTGAATGTCTATTTCTACAGGGTGTCAGCCAAAAAGAACCAAGGAAGGCCCACATGCTAGGTTTACATAGAGGCAAAAGGGGTACGAACAACTTTTCTAGAATCAAGAAGGTACGAGAAGACTCTATAAACAAACTAGAGGCGAAACGGGCCCGAAAGCAGGGCGGCCGCCCAAGGGGTAGGGGCAGGCACCCCGGCTGCGGAGCCAATGAGGAGCGATCTCGTGAATCCTACCTCCACCGCCTTTGAGGATTAATAAAAAGTCATTGATCAAGGTTGGTTTGATCCGACGGCTGTGGTGCTTCTTAGAAGGCTATATAAGCAAGGCCCCTGACCTATGGAGGAGGCATCCCTAAAATCCTAATTCATTTTCTCCAGTTGGGATCAGCTGAGAGGGGTCCCTCGAATGGATCTCCTCTCCATAGCTAGCCATCAAGAGAAGATCAATCCTCATTAGGATCTAGTCTTAGAAAAATAGAGAGATAGAGAGCGAGAGAAGAGTTGGAGGTGATGCCGGCATGTCGGTGCTCCCTCTCCAGCTTGTACTTCAATGGATTCAGGCTTCTCCGAGTCAGCATCCGGGATACTTCTGGTAATTGATCTTTATTCAAGTATTTATCTTACTCTTTTGTTCATTGGTTCACAGTTCTTATGATTACTCTAGTTCTTGTTAGCGCCCTGAATTAGAGTAGTAATTGTTAGCATAAGCGTGGTGCTTAGGCTATCGGTTACCTATGTTTGCACCCTATTCTCTGGTTGTGTGGTAGTTACAGGAGGTGACAGCCCCATCCACACCGAATTGAGTAAGTTCTTAAATTAGTAGGACCATAGTCGCGTCGGTAGCGTTATCCTTAGTGGTGCTTTCCCGTCTAGCGACGTCCTGAAGTGAACATTAGAAGGACATTTAAATCATAACCTTGCCTTGCATAGGATCACTACCATATGAATCCTCTCTACCCATCATATCTTAAACCTTGATTGCTACCCTTGGATAAACTAGCTGTTTGGCGATCCACATACGTATTCCTGTGGATACGATATTTAAAACCCTCCGGATGAAAGCTACAACGGTATCCGTGCGCTTGCAGATTTATCTGTGTGCATTAAAAATACCAACACTGCCTTTAGCAGGGTTTGCCGGGTGAGTGCCAGGAATACCCCCTCAGCTGAGTTGGAATCGATTCGAGTCACCGTCTCTTCCGGATAGTGAGAAACTTGACTGGTTATCTGCAGCGTAGATACACTAATTATATTGATGGTTCGGAATTGATGATAAGGATGATGATGACAGCCATGATTAAACCGGATATGATTATTATTGCTTGCTTAGCTTAATCAAGTGATTGCTATAGTATAGGTGCTAATATAGTTAGCAGGTTAATAATGATTAATCGGATGCTTAAGCAAATAATGGTTAATTACCTGTATTAAGCTTTTCTGCAGATGAGTCAAGCTAGCCCACTTTACAAAGCCTTGCATACTCCTTGATGTCACTTTATTTATGGTTTTTGTCGGGTAAGTCTAGCTGAATACCTTCTCGTACTCAGGGTTTATTCCCACCTGTTGCAGGTAGCAGATTCATACTTGTTGCCATAAGTATTGTCTTTGCCACGTGGACATGAAGACTAGACCATATGGGCATGGTCTCTGTAGTATCTCTTTTGGTATGCTTTTGTAGGATGTGACTACGTACCGGCAATATTTGACTTCAAATGGTTTCAGAAATTATGTTGATTCCGCTAATCTTTACTTTGGTTTTGTAACAAATTATTTGTACTCTAATGTATGAGATTAATTTTGGACTGTTGTAACAAGTGATGTGTTACGTTGAATCACTATGATCTTGGCTCGTTATGGTTTGGTTTGAAATCCCTTGTGATTTCGTGGACTACCAGAGTTATATGGGCTCAAGTTTGAGAATTTAATCGCTTCGGCGATTGTTTTTGGACTTGTGCTCTTATAATTTGGACGGTTCCATAACAGAACATGCCTCCATGTTCATGTGGCAATTACACCTCATAAGGACTCTAGGATTGTATGGAACTACCCACCTATTGCCTAACTCAGCACCTCTTATTTTCACTTGCCGTCCATCGTCTCTCCTCCTGTACAAAGGATATGAATCTTTGCCCTGCTGTGTTGCCTCACAAAATTGTCGAGGATACTAAAACCGACAGGCTCCATCAACCATACAAGGACACTTTCTATTTAAGACGCCACATGGTCCATGTAGCATATGCTTAATCACAAGTTCGTGCAACACAGGGTACTTGTCCTTGTCTGGTATCTCTGCACAAATATGCTTGTCATATGCATCAAGGTTTGTCAACTTACTTCTTGAGTGCATAATCAATAGGATGTGTTCGTGGGGCAAGCCCCTTTTTTGAATTTCCGTGACATACACATAGGCTGCAACATCTCCAAAGTACTTTTTCTTGACTAATAAATCCATCAATGATCGTAACTTGGCCATGTATACTCTTGAAACCAGATCTGGTCTGTCTTGTGGTTGCTGCCCAGGCTCTAGATTTTCTGCTATCTCCTGCAAGTGTGGATTGCATGTCATTGTGATGAAATAATCTGGTTTGCCAAAACGCTGCACAATGGACATTGCATTAAGGTACCGTCGCATCATGTCACGATCACCACTCGGGAAAGACCGTGGCAAACATCTCTCTTGCCAACTTCAGAAGCTCTGGTCTCTCCGTTAGAAACTACATCAACCAGACCCTACATCAACCAGCCTGATAAACCCATTTTCAGTGATTTTTTAATAATGACATATATATAACATATATACTAAAATAATTGTGCAAAGAACACATTTACCTCACCTAATATAGTTTAGCCCGTATGAATTTCTGGTTTGTCGGGTTAGAATACCAATCAAGCCTCATAGACTCAATCTTGATGTACATGTCGATAGCCTACTGCTGGAAAAGTCGTCCTCCGAATAACATGATGTTAAAAAGACCCTTTCTAACTTGCATTAAGAAACAATAGTATTCTCGTGCTGTCACAAATTTTGCAGATTGATTTTCCTCGACATGGCTACTTAAGTATTCACCTTGTTGTATGTCAGCTTCATTTTTAGCCTCGTCTATGTATAGTGAAAATTTATTAGGTAGACGAGTACCGAGTTAAGATAGATTTGAATTTATATCTCTTCTAATAATACAAGGATATCAAACCTGTAGGCTCAACAGGAGTAGTAGTAGCTTGAACGGTAGATGATCCACTGTATGACATAAATTTATTCCAACCAGTTTCTCCCGTAGGATTAAATAAAGAATATGACAATGGATCATAACAACCATGGTATGCTTTGATATACAGTGGGTGATCTCCTCTTGCATACACCAGCACACTCCTATCAAAACATCTCTGGGATCATTTCCTTCGGTCCAGATAGCAGCAACCTATGAGGATGTCGGTGCATTGTCCCTTTTAGGCACAATAATAAGCCAAACAAGAACTAATTAGATACTAATTATGGTAGTAATTAAAATGAAACAAAGATAGTGTGGTAGACAAGGTACCTCCGCTGGTCAGGCGTAACATTAGTATTTAGTTCAATTACGTAGTCATCAAGATTTGGAATGGCTCCAACCTCTTGAAGGTCCGAACATAAGGGTTGTCCTCCAATTTTCTGAGAACATTTCTTATGAGGTTTATGTCAAGGTTAGGAGATCTCCATGTTCTATGTGTTAATGTGTCATTTGCCGTATCATAAAAGTAGAGCGGCATGTGTCATGGCCCCTTAGAACCTAGGACCAAATGATCGAGACAATGGTACAAGGAACAGTGCACCCAGAATGTATAGATACCCGTGCCTGCTGCGGTGGCAACTCGTCAATCTAAGGTAACCCCAAGGGTCGTGAAAGAGAAATGAGAGTTGAAGTAACGTATATGTTTTCTAAAATATTTTGCATCAGTATCTATCTGACTGGCAAACAACCTTTTTAAATCAGCCGGCACTTCAGGAATATGCACATGGATCTTTCTTTTTCTGCAACAAAATCCTGGTGGTTCATATTCGAACTGTATTGCCCCACAGTGTCTGCAATTAGGTACCTTTTTCAAAACATGGTGCTAATCTGGTAAATTCTGGTAGATGTAGTCGTAAGGGTCGTCAAGGTCATTATGACCATGTACGCGGTATGATTCGAATCCTTCATCTGCATGGAAGTTAAGGATGGGCTATAAATAGACATGGTAAAACTATTAAAACAATATGATTTAGTACTTATATCCAGTTACCTTCCCCACGAAATTGACTAGCTTCGTCGTCATCACTTTGATCTTCCATGTCTTCCACGTGTAAGTAAGGCACTGAATCCAGACATAATGTATCATTGGTTAATAATTACATTAATATGACAGTCATGTTATGTGGTATTATTAATTATCTTAAAAAGGAACCCACCTTCTTCTTCATCTGAATCAGTGTGTTCATTATGTGCAGGCTCGAACAAGGTACTGTCATATTCCTGTACCTCATTGGTGTTTCCATTTAATTGTTGGAGAGGTGGTGGTAGCCCTGCAGTAGTTATGTGATGACACCTTAGTTGTGGTTTTTAGACGCTGGTTGGGTGTATTAGAGCATGTATGTACAAACCTGTGCTTTGGGCATTGGTTGGAGCAGCCTGCATGGATGGAGGTGTAGTAATTCTCATATCCCTTGTATAATCCCGCATTTTGCTCAATACTTTTTGTTTTTTTTTAGTCATCCATAGTATTGTATCTCTCTCTTTTTCTCAGAAGCCTGTGGGCACTTGAACTGGACCCTGATGATGTTTTTTTAATGTAATTATTAAGTCCATCAAATAGATTCATAAAAGACAGTGATTAAATTTCACCGAATGCTGACGCACCAGGTTCACGAAGGATTTCAGTAGACTGCTGAAATGCATTATTTCCATACATTTGATGACTCCTTCTAATGTAATTATCATTTCGATGCAACCAATCTAGAGAATCACGAAGGTCTTCATTTTCTTTGTGTTGAAGCAAAGATGCCCCAATAAAAATTGATGAAGACCCCGTCGAAAATGGTGAGTGTAGCCCTACTCTGGAGTAGGTCCCTGTCGTATCCCAGTCACAAAAAGTCATGGTTGTGGCAGAAATACATCTTTCACCCAACGGTTGCACAATGGTCGATGGAGTTACCCCGTATGTTGTCTGCTGTCCTCCAACGGTGTTTAGATCTGGATACGATCCTGGTATTGCCGTAACACGGGACAAGAGGCATAAAAAATAAATTATAATGACTATAACTCAATAAGTAGGCACATTCTAAATAGCGTATTCTTACCTGCCGAAGATCTTGGTTGATCCGGTGGTTTAGAAAGTGCACTTGATTCTACCTTTCGCCGCGCATGAAACTCACGTTGCTTCATATTTATCTCCTCCCTTTCCTCGTTCCTTTGTTGTGCCCTTATCCTAGTGCGGTACTCACGTTGTTTCCTGTTCCTTTCATCCCTTTTGTGTTCTTCTTCGGTGCAAGCTGTTTGACATGGTGGTGTTATATATATACATGTTGTTGCTTGTATCTATGTTGCTACCCTATATGTGTTTATGCACGTACCTGGGGTATGGATGTTGGTTATATCGCTGAACACGATGCGTTCGTCTGTTGGCGTCCCCATTTTCAACTCGAGGGCTTCTCAGTGGAATGGGCTGGTATTGATAGATCACCGGTATGCTAACTGTGTGGGGAAGCTAAATTGGTACTCTGAAAAAATGCAAACATGAAGATGCTCACCATCTTGCAACTTTGACAGCACTACAGAACCAAGGGCCAAAATATAGAATCCGTAAACTCACGAATTTGCAAATGAGAGAAACAAAACATGGCCCACTAAATTGCAGTACTGCATATAGGTTTCACCAGGGTGTCGACATTGCATATCAGATAAAGATATTAGTGAACTATCTCAAGCACAGTGGGAGGAGTGATCTGTAAAAGACTGCCCACCCATCAGAGTCAAGCTAAAAAATATGATTTTACATTTACATTTTGGTGACCTGATAATAAACTGTTTTAGATCGAAACGTTATGTTACCTAATTCCTGGTATCGACATCTTTGGATTTTGACACTTTTAAAATTGGAATATCGCTGCACATAATTTGACAAGAACAGACCTTATAGCCCATCGGCCTGTTAATTTTTGGATAGACCTTATAGCACAAAAACAAAGGATGGTGGATATATGAGGTGAGGTTGTTTGCAATGGCAGCTTGATCAGCTAGAACTCAGATGATTGGATGAAAGTTTGGTATTTTTTTGTGTTTTTGGCCCAGATATATTCTAATTCACAGTATTACGCAGAGCCATAAATTCCAAATATAAAACTGACCTCAAATATAAAACTGATTTCAAATTCACAGCTTATATAAAAAAACTATCAGGGAATAAACTTGAAAGGCAGTGCAATTTACAGGGTTGCAAAGCCTTACCTGATTGGTGAAGCACAAGAATATGCTAGTTTATCATCCAGGATTGAAACGATGCTTCCCTGATGGCCTATTCGGAACACACTTGGTGCCGTTGCCTCCTGCAGCAGCACCTGGTTGCAAACGGCCACCGGTCTGTAGCGCGTCAATGCCACACAACACTGATCCGACCGACGGTCCTGGACGGCGACAGCTGCGAGGTTGATGCGGATGTTCGGCAGGAGCGGGATCGCTGCAGCAGGAGGCAGCGCGGGAAGGTTGGACGCACGTCTGCATGGCGGCTGGGGTGGAGAGGGCAGAGGGTGTCGGACGTCGCGCAGTTGCACGGTGGCTGGGTCGGAGATGCGAACGGCGTCTGGGGCTGGAGGCGGGCGTCGCGTCAAGGCAAGTTCCGCGAGCTCTCTGTGCGGGGGGCACGACTCGAAAGAGGAAAGGGCCGCGCTGATCTTATGCAGTGTCGAGCGCGCGCAGGGTTTCCTTCGCAAGGCAGATGGCAGGGGGGTTAGGAGGACCATACACTCAATCCTGATCGTTGGATTTGAATAAGCAAGGATAGAGAAGCAATCTGAATGGTTGATTTGCTTATATTTGTTTTTCTGGGTATTTTTTTTGGTTGCATGAAGCGAGGCTATCTCAGCGGAGAGGTTATTTGGGGTAGGCTTAGCGATGTTTATGTTGGTGCATTAATAGGGTGGAAAAGCCTCGAGTGTATCGAGCTGGCTCGGCTTATTATGGCTCGACTCGTTATCGAGCTAACTTGGCTCGGCTCATTATACTAACGAGCTAGAAGCTCAGCTCGCTTGGTAGCTCGAACTGGCTTGTTTTGCTCGCGAGCTAACTTAATTTTTTTCTTCCTATTGAGGTTATTCATATAGCAAAATACAGAGATGAGTACTGATTTGGGAAAAGCAAATTAAATAAGAAGACAGATGATTTGATGCTGGTTTGGGAAAAAAACAAAAGCGAATGCTTGTTGCTTTGCATTGGCTTGCAAGAGAGTAAGCAAAGCTGCAATTGCAAGACCTAGCCTGCAATAGGCGTCAGGCGACTTACGCGTGTGTGGCGGTTTAGGAGGGGAACAACCAAGCATGCATACGTTTGCGGCTAGGCCTACTCGGAACGATGGATGGGGAAGTCTAGATCCTAGAGGTGGGAGCGTGGGAGTTAGGGGCTAGGGTTTTATCATATTGGGCCAATTGGCCATGGCATATATAGACTGATTCAAGTTGCTGTCATCTAATTTACCTTGGCTCGTTTTGGCTCATGAGCAGCTCGCGAGCTGGATCGAGTTGGCTTGTTAATTAACCGAGACAAAGTGCTGGCTCAGCTTGTTTAAAATTTTAAATGAGCCGAGCTCGAATCAAGCCACTAATGAGCGAGCGGACGAGCTAGCGAGTTACGAGTTTTTCATCTAGGCCTACCTCCAACAGCCACTCATGCGCACGCCCAATCCCTGCCAGAGTCTGATACGGAGTGATACCTAAAAAGAGTCCACGCCTTTCATCCAAACGGCATACAGCCATACCGGCATAACCAGCAACGAACAACACAAGAATTATGAGCAGGTCGGACAAGACGCAAATCCTACTCTAACTCGAGATGTGCGTGGACCTTAGAGATCGTATGGGCCATGAGCCCCACAACACGTATGGGCTGGAGGCTACCACGATTTTGAGTGGAGTTGTTCACGCGAACTAACTTCCCGAGACGTTTAAGATTTGAGATGTCTCACAAATACCCCGTACGGGAACCGAAAGAAGATGGACCAGCTTAACGATACCCAAACATGTTGATACACGTCCAAACATGTTGATACACGCCCAGTGACTGAGTGCGGTATGCACCCTTTGTATCAAAAGGCTTTTGTGTGCGTGCCCGATCCCCATCCAAAATCCGAGTTTCCGAGTCTATCCATCTCTAAATTAGGCGGACAAAGTAAATTAAAATTACTTACACAAGTCATTGAAAATCGGGATCCACGTGTCTGCGTTCGATATGATTTTTATTGTTTTATGTAAATCTGTCATCGTAAATGCCAACAAAATACATATTCCCGGTGCAACACATGAGCATTTATCTAGTGAGAAAAAAAATTCAGTCCCTCAAATCATAGCCTCACCCCTCAAATAAAGAGGAGATCTTTCTTTCTCCAATCCACTATTTTCTCATTGGGATATGATTTTCTCGTTCTGCTAAAGAGAAGACCTTTAAAATCTCAAAACACGTTTTATATCTCCCCCAATAACTAGATTTTGGGATGTAGTTTTCTCCTACCGCTGAAGATGCTCTAACCTCTCTCTCTAAATCAAAATTTAGGCCCTGTTTGATCTAAACAATGTAGTTATCTGCTAATAATTCGTCCTGTTCTTCAGTAGTACTTTTTAGCGAAGGAACGATGTTTTTCT
Organism: Saccharum hybrid cultivar R570; assembly: GCA_038087645.1. Classification (NCBI taxonomy): domain Eukaryota; kingdom Viridiplantae; phylum Streptophyta; class Magnoliopsida; order Poales; family Poaceae; genus Saccharum; species Saccharum hybrid cultivar. The sequence goes on along the minus strand of JAQSUU010000704.1, from coordinate 1,118,717 downwards.
CTCACAACAAATCGGCATAAGCAGCAGCAGCCAAATTTCAGCAAAACGAACAAGGCTCATAGATAGTGAGTGGATTGATAATTATTAGGTGGACACTACTATCTCATTAATTGGACCAAAACAGATAATAGCTCCTAATAGGAGAAAACATAAAAAAAAAACACCCTCCTCTCATCATCTCCGGCTATCCTTTGGATTCCCCAATCTTCTCGTCGCTCGAGTCCGAGAAAAGGCGCCGCCTCCTGCAAAACCTCGGCCGACGGAGGGATTCCTGATGGTGGGCGACAATGGAGGAGCCCCCCAGGCCCACACGTGCCCATGGGAGAGCTCGCCTCAGCTCGTGGCGGCCTATGGAGACCCAACCACGCGTAGCTGCGGCGTAGTGCCTGTGCGCCTGGGGCAGCTCAGCGCCAACGACGCAGCGGCAGCAGCGGGACTAACACAAGGGCATCTTGGATGCGCGGCAAGGTGGCAAACGTGGTGGCACTCTCAATTGGGGTGAGAGCGGACAGGACGACAAGAACGGTGGCGTGCAAAGCCTGGTCGCCATGGCAGGCCAAGAAGACAATGCGGCGTCGAGCGGCTGCTCCCGGCCATGGTGTCCCGCTACATGACGTTCCGCCCCCGCATCTTGGGCCACCGTGAGGCCTGCACGCTACGGGACCACCTCGCGGGAGAACTCGGCTAGGTCCGCGCCCTCCTCTCCCGCATCGACACTTGGCAGCAACAGGGCCAGCGAAGCTCCGCGAGGCGATGCGGAAACGGTACGGCCAGATCCTCACTAGGTTGCGTAAGTACAAGTGCTTGATCAGCTTGGATCTCTATGAGGCGGCTTTGAAACTTGCAATTGTCATCCGCCGTGCAGACCCAGGAGCCGCAAACAAACTCAGAACCCGGCGAGAAAATCTTGTTGATGTCGAGGTTCGTCGAGCTTTCGATCGTAAAGTCGCCGAAAGCCCTTACATGGCGCGACAACTGTCAGTGTTTAACGACCAACGACCTATCATGGGGTTACTTAGGACAGAGTTTGGTGGGCTTCGGCGTATGCAAAACTCAACGGTGAACATGAAGACGAACGATTTGTACTGGTTCGGGCCCTCGTGATTGAGTAGTAGCCTTTATGTCCAGTTCGGCGTGATATCTTTGTGTTGGATTGTATGATTGAGTTGATGTGTAAGGGATGCCGCCTGCCTCTCTTTATATAGGGTAGAGAGTAGGGCGATTGTTCTAGTCTTAGTCGGTTACAATTGGAGAGTCCGAGTTCTGTTACAGAGACTAATTTCCTCAAGTGTTTGATTAGGTCGGTTCTTGAGTACTTGGAGATCACGCCACCTTGTTCCGTGTCTTCAAGCGAACCTTGGGCCGGCCTAGGAATCCTCCGAGTAGTCGGTCTAGTGGGGAACCCATAGGATCATGATCCATCACTTTTCTTCTTCCCCAACCACATCCATTCGCTTGTCCTCGGCTGCCCATCCTTGGAGGCGTGGCTCACTCGTGGCAGGTCCCGCTCCCACCCCTCGTTGGCGTTGCACCTCCCCATCCTCAATCGCGCGTCCTTGCCCCTTGCACACCTCGCGTTGGTGCCGCAGCTCTTGTCGTCGCTGTGGCTCCCACCAGCGCCACATCTCCCTGTCATCGTAGCGACTCCTGTCGGCGCCTAGCCTCCATGTCGGCTGCGACCCCATGGTCGCCAATGTTGTGGCTACCCACTGGTTTTGACCCGTCAGCGCTGTGGCTCCCCGACCTCGAAGACGCAGCCACCAATCACCCATGGCCGCACCAAAACGGAAGCACACGACGTCACCTGGGGACGACTCCATCCCCTCGATTTGGAGGGACCGGAGTCACCCGAATTCATTTTTTGAGTGCTTTTCTCTAGTCGATTCCAGATTCGTATTCGACAATATCCAATAGTATCCGTATCCGCAAAGAAAACGAGGTATCATGAACCTAATTAAAAGTTTTCTCTCCATAACGAGTGACCAATTATTTAATTTTATTATTACTAATAATGCATTGAACCCATTTAATAGTACATCTATAAATAACTTTTAGTATTATTTTAAAATTATTAAGGATACATAAAGATTAAATTAATTTTAGTATTTTTCTGATTTAGTTTAATCCTAATATATTTGTTCTTTTAATTTCTTTTAATACTTTAGTTTATTTATTTATTGGTGTAAATTATTTATAAAATTATAATTTCATGATAAATATCTATATAAATATACTATTGATTGATTAATCGATATATTTAATTATTAAATTTTATTGATATCTATATTATTTTTATATGCTATCCTTGTCTATGTTATATACACAAATGCTTTAATCTCTACTTATGTGATAATTTAGTAATTTCAACACTATTGATAAAGTAAAATGACTATTTGTTTTCTATCATTTTTATTTTAATTTATTCACTTGTCTATTGTTTTGTTCAATATTATCCATCATAATTTAGTTTACTTCGATATTGGAGATTATTAGAAGTGTACTTTTATTTAGTTCTCTTTTGTAAACGATGTACTTAGTAGTAAAATTTTATTCATGTATGTTAAACTTTAACACTATACTTTTTGAGTTGACGTGAGTAAATATCTGAATAGAAACCTTAATCCAAGATACACGTTTTGTATTCGTATTCGAATATATCTAAATCCGTACTCATATTCAAATTAAAATATAATAAAAGGTATTATCCGAATTTGATTCTACGTAAATCCGATTCATTTCCATCCTTACTCCGGAACCAAACACATGCCAAGCAGGCCCATAGTTCGCAATGTCTGTGGACTCACCGTAGGGCCATTGTCATCACTCCACATAAGAGTCCCCTTTCAGGCCTCCTTTGGATTGAAAGTAAAACATAGGAAAATAATATGAATTGGATTTCTACAGGAATAGTTACTGTTCATCCCTTTGGTTCATAGGATTGGAGCAAACGAATAGTATAGGAAACTTTCCTTTGGAATCAGTTTTGGAGGAGAAATGCAGGAAACAAATCCACTCCAAACTCTTTTATTTCTCTTCCATTGTGTAGGATCTAGGCAAATTCCTGTGTGTTTCCTGTGGCTCGTCCAATCAACATCTCCCACAGAATTCCAATGTTTTTCGATGCTCTGTTTTGCGTATGGATTCCTGTCGAAATCGTATGTTTTCGTACTGTTATCCTGCGTTCCAAAGGGCCTCAATCAAATCAAAAGAAAAAAGAAACACATATGCGCACACCGAAGAGGCAACAGGCGAACGAGAACGACGAAGCCAACGCAACACACCACCGCACGCACGCGCAGAGTCCAGGGGGGCACCACCACCTCTTCCTCCTTCTGCCCCGATCCGCCCGCCCCGCCGCTCGCCGCACCCCGATGTCGGCCGCCGACCCCTCCGCGGCTCCGGCCGCGGCCGCGGTCGCCGACCCGGATGGCCCTGACGCCGTGCGGCTTACCTGGAACACCTGGCCACGGTCAAAGGTCGAGGCCAGCCGCTGCGTCGTGCCGCTCGCCGCCACCATCTCGCCCGCTCGCGTCCCGGACCCCTCCGCGGCGTCCCCGCCGCCGCTCCCTTACCCTCCGCTCCGCTGCAAGCCTCCCTGCTCCGCGCTCCTCAACCCCTTCGCGCGCGTCGACTTCGCCGCCAAGATCTGGATCTGCCCGCTCTGCTTCTCCCGGAACCACTTTCCCCCGCATTACGCTGCCATATCTGAGTCCAACGTCCCCGCCGAGCTCTTCCCGCAGTGCTCCACCGTCGAGTACATCGTTGGCGGAGCCGGCGTCCCCGGGGTAGGCGGCGCGCCGGCGCCCCCGCCGCCCGTATTTCTCTTCGTCATCGATACCTGCGTCATCGAGGAGGAGCTGGAGTACGTCAAGATGGCCATGCGGAAGGCCGTCGCGCTTCTGCCGGAGCACGCACTCGTGGGACTCGTCACCTTCGGCACGCAGGTGCATCTGCACGAGCTCGGATTCTCCGATCTCAGCAAGATCTACGTCTTCCGGGGGACCAAGGAGATCTCCAAGGACCAGATTTTGGATCAGCTTGGGCTGGCCGGTGCTGGGCGCCCAGGCTTCCCCAAGATGCCACAGCAACCGGGCGGGCCGCAGGTGAATGGGATGCATCCGCCGTCCACCGCCGGGGTCAACAGGTTCCTGCTCCCGGTGTCAGAGTGCGAGTGTGCACTCAGCACGGTGAGGGATTTTTGGGTTTTGATCTCGTTGGACTTCGGTTTACTGGAAGCTGATGTAGTTCCTTGTCCCATGCAGTTGCTGGACGAGTTGCAGCCTGACCAATGGCCAGTGGAGGCCGGGAACCGTGCGATCCGGTGCACCGGTGTTGCGCTCAGTGTGGCTGCTGGGTTGCTTGGTGCTTGCATGCCTGGGACAGGTGCAAGGATCATTGCATTGCTAGGTGGTCCATGTACCGAGGGCCCTGGAATGGTAAAGATCACTCCTGTTTTACTCCTTATATTAATCTATGTTAACATGATTGTGTTACAATTTTGTGATTCTTGTGAAATCTTCAAGTACATGAATGTTGGCTCGTTTAAGATGTGTTAAAAATTGAAAAATATTGCTGCTGTATGGGTTGTCATGCCTGAAGTGCACTTAGCCTAGCTTCTGTAGGCAAATACGGGACTTATCATGCTCCCCCGTTCATAGCAGATTCTTCTCTATTTAAAATCTTTCTAATACTGTTTTCGTGAGTGCAGATTGTTTCAAAAGATTTGTCAGAACCAGTTAGATCACATAAGGATCTTGACAAGGATGCAGCTCCTCACTTCCAGAAAGCCATTAAATTTTATGATGGTCTTGCTAAGCAGTTGGTCAGTCAAGGCCATGTGTTAGATGTTTTTGCATCTGCTCTCGATCAGGTTTGTATAGCACATTGTTTAGCGCGGTTTATGCTTGCATTTTCATCAAGATTTCTATTTTCATTATTCATTATTTCATAAACAGAAGAGAAAATCCTGAATTTATTTTCCAGTGATTTTTTATTATATTAGATCGAATGTTGGGTATTTGGATTCTGATCGTGCACTGAATTGATGGATAACTAGACAATGTTTGATTTAGTGTTAATCTCGATGAATATATGTTCTTGCTCAACAGATTTTTAATTCCCTAAAGATTCTACTCCCTCCATCCCAAATTATAAGACATTTTGGCTTTTGTAGACACATCTAGATACCTTGCTTTAACTATGTATCTAGACGTATATATCTAAGTGGATAGCAAGGGCTATGTATCTAGAAAAGCCAAAACGTCTTATAATTGGCATGGAGGAAGTGTTAAATAAGTTTTATGTTGGAGTCAACTGAAGCTAGTTTTATTCCTGACATATGAAAAATCCTTGCAAATGGTAAAAATTGGAAATATTTCATAACATAGGCTACAATTTCTTCTATTGTCACAAGATTTTAAGACTTAACATTGGCTTTCTTTCCATCATGGTTGAAACCAAATTTCATTACTAGAAGCAACGACATTACAAAAGTTTGACGGTATGCAGAAGAGACAGTACGAAAACGAGGAAAGTGCCAATTCCCCTGGACGGGGAGAGGCAACCTTAAAACATGACTTATGAGATATTAAAAAGGAAAAATGTCATTAGGGAGAGAAATATTTTACAAACATTATCTGAAAAACAGAAGTGGATTTTTTTTCCTTTGTTAAGGTATATATGGTTATCTTAACGAAGCAACAATGCATAAGCCTATAGCACTGACATTAGATATGGTTCTCTTGTTTTCTTTTCATGTATGTCTGTATGTTCAATTGGTCATTGACATCCAACTGTTAGTGCTTGTTGAATTTCCTTGTGAATCCAACTAAGCAAGACAATATGAGTCATCACATTATATTAATAAGTTTTGCTGGTGTGTTTGGGAGCTTCTGTGTTCTGTCAGCATAAATGCACAATTTATAATATCTAATATAAAATGTTAACAAAGTGTTAACTCCATGTGATGGTTATACTACGGATTCCTCTGTTCTACACCTGGTTCTTATTTTTTATTCCTGCTAGGCTGCTAGACATGTTGCTTGATTTTTTTTTTAATCTTTGCCAATGTTTGCAATGCCAACAGGTTGGGCTAGCTGAGATGAAGGTTGCTATTGAGAGAACAGGTGGCCTTGTTGTCTTGTCTGAAAGTTTTGGGCATTCTGTATTCAAGGATTCTTTCAAACGCATTTTTGAGGGAGGTGAACAGTCTCTAGGCCTTTCATTCAAGTACGTTTTCTGCCTGTCCCTTGTTTTTCCTTTCGTGTTTACATATCCTTCTTAAGTTAATATGGGTGTCATAGATCTGTATCATGATTTATCAATATTTCCTTTTACCCTGGAAAATTACAGTAGATCCCATAGCTAGCAACCGAAAAGATAGTGGTAAGGCACCAGCCTTTGGCACTCATGGTTGGTTTGGGCCCTCTTACCAGGGGGTAGCTGCAATGGTTGCTAGCCCAGAAGGTTGTGGTCGGCCCAGGTTACGTTGTGTGACCCTGTAGAGTGAAGCCGGCTTCGGGGGTTCTGTTTGTTGGTTTACTTCTTCTTAGTCCAATACTTTGAGGGCAGTCTTTCCCCACCGGCCAAGTTTTTTCAGTAGTTGGAGTTAATATGGGTTCGTTGTTTGAGATCTAAATTATTTTGAACTGTTAAATTCAGAAAATTGTTTAAATAGAAATAGAAATGAATATTTGCCTATTTGGAATGTGGGACAAACAAAATAGTGTCTTTAGGAGTGCAAAGGTGCTGAAATAATGCAAACTATATAAAAGAAGAGCAGCAATGAGATTTCTAGCCAACTTGATTATACTGGAGTACTGGATAGTGTGTCACTGTATATGTTTCGGGTTTATGATAACCAAAGATAACATCCAGTTGCTCTATTTTTGGTTCTTTGTCCATGCCAAAGAGAGACAGCTGGTTATGTGAACTGCATAAATTATTTGAACCTGCTATTTTCTTCAATTAATTAGGTACATGGATTAAGGGATTGATTGATAGTTTTCCTAACATAAATTAGTTGTGCTTGTTACACATTGGTAGTCGAGTATCGGGGTGGAACTGAATCGTCTATTCTGTGCATATGAAATCAATACACTTGACATAAACCCTTACAGCATGTTGGATAATGTTTGGGGGGTTTTTCCCGAAGCATTTCTTTGGAGAAGTTGAAGTGGCCACAAATATGTTTCTTTTGTATCATACGTTTTGTTTTCATAAAGGAAAGAACACTCAACTGCTAGAAGTAAAAACACATACAATAGAATTGCTTCTCAAAAGCCAGCAAATCCATAATTGTAGAGAACCATAAGATCCCATAAACTGGATGTTGTTTCTACTAGTCTTATAAGCTCGCATACTACTTTATATTCAGAACACCTCCTTTGTCATTTTGTGTTTGTGATATCATTCTAATAACTCCTAAAATGCAATTATTCATGGCTTGTCTTGTTCTGCAGTGGCACAATTGAAATAAACTGTTCAAAAGATATTAAAGTCCAAGGTATTATTGGACCATGCACATCTTTGGAGAAGGTACACCTATTTGTATTGTGTTCTCAGTGTTCTTTAAATTGGAGGTATCGATATTGAAATTTGGCTTGATTGTTGCGCCTCTCTCACAGAAAGGAGCTGTGTGTGCTGACACAGTTGTTGGCCAAGGAAATACAGCAGCATGGAAAATGTGTGGTCTCGATAGAAATACTTCTCTGACAGTATTTTTTGATGTCTCACCGAGTGAACGATCGAGCCAGCCAGGACACCAAAATCCCCATTTGTATATACAATTTGTAACAAGGTATTTACCCTTTTGCTGCCTTTGGTGTAAGAATGGCTCAATATACTAAATGTTCTGATTCTTTTGTAGTTACCAACACCCAGAAGGTCAAATGAGGATAAGAGTTACTACAATATGCAGGAAATGGGTAGACGGATCCACTAATACCGAGGTTAGCTTTAAAATTGTTATCTGCTTTGTTTGTGATGGTATACTCTCTTCTAGATCAAATTGTTACTAGGGAAAAATTGCAAAACCCTCCACATATATCACTCTGTGTTGGAATATAAGAGTATTAGGCCCATGAGGCTAGGCCCATGAGGCCCATGTATGCTTACCTATATAGCTACCCTTCTAGGGTTAGCCCAAATCAATAGAGACACAATTTCTAGCACTCTGGTTTTGAGGTTCCGATTCCACCTGTTTTCGGCAATGAGGACTTGATAATGTAGTCTTTTATCAGAGTTCAGTATTCTAAAAGTTTAAACCCAATAATTTTAGAGCTTCCACCAAAGCAATCACCAATGACAAGCTTTATACACGGTCAATATTTGTTCACGGCACATGGTGAATAAGCATAATCCAAGTGCCGGAACAAACTTGTATCAACTAGCTTTAACCTGGAGTGTTCACGTTGAATATTTAGTTTTGTGGTACATTATTTTCTATAAATACAGCTCAGTATTTCATGCAACGTACTTGGTGAATAATGTTTTAGTTGTTTGAACATGAACTATAGAAGTAGTATTTTTATGAAACGCACGCTGCAACTGCAAATGAAAAGACTTTGGCTCTTGGCATTTCTTTAATGCAAGGCCTCACTAGTATTCTGCGCTAGGGCCCAAATTATCCCATGCGAGGGGGGGGGGGGGGGTTGCAGTTTTCGTTTGTTATAATATCCTAGTCTGTACTCATTAAGTGTTATGCTCATGCTGGGTGGATAGTACTTTACTTTTACATTTACATTTATATCTTTTTTTTTGGGTGGCGAAGCATGTGATATAAGGTCGTGTATGAAGTTTCAACTTATGCTAATATACAACGATTTCATTGTTTCTTTTTTTTTCTTTGTTATGATATTTTATGCAAACAAATTTGTACCTGCTTATTCATGTTGAATATAGATTCAGTTTTCGGGAATATATTGGATTTCCTTGGATGATATGCCAGGAAGTGGTAAGTGCCAGCATTGTGCATTTGACTTAACAGATTTTTCTTTTCAAATAGGAATTAGTTGAAGGTTTTGACCAGGAAACTGCAGCTGTTGTGTTGGCTAGATACATCTCTTTGAAAATGGAGATGGAGGTAAACTTTTGGTGCACTTGAATTGAGCAATGTGTTCTTGTCACTTGAACTGTCAACATTAAATGCTGTTAAACAGTAACAGTTATGTATTTGTCCTTTTGTTATCTAATCGTCATTCTACTATTACATATTAATCTTCTTTTTTTGTTCTATGTTATTTTTGTTTAAATGATTGGCATGTTTCTATGAGTTACAGACTAGCGCAGTCTAGGAATGTTCGACTACAATCTTTTCTTTAAACAGTACACATGGTTCCACTCCACTCTATTTGCTATATATTACTTTATTATTCAAGGAGGTAGCTTTTAGAGCATTCTATAGAGCCTCTGAATTAAGACCAGAGGTCCAGAAGTCCAGATTTCCATTTATCAAACACTGTTAGACCATGGCTGACACCAGTTCGCAGTCTTTAACCAGTGGGAATGATTCTTACTCAAGCTGGTTTGATTTGGTGAATTTGTTTGATAAATTTGAACATAACCAATTCTTAACCTTGTTATCATCATGAATGTGCCAACTGGAACTACTATTCATTGTTTTCAATTCGAACTGTATTTACTTGTTCCATGGCTGGGGAACGTTCTGTTGTGCATTGGGAATTTGGTTATCACTTACCATCAATATCTGACTGATTGCCACTTGGGACTCCGGTTAAGACATTTCAAATCTGTTTGTTGTAAAGATAATTTTTTTTGGCCCTTTTCCTTCTGTGATTGATAAAAAAATGTATGTTTAAAAATTGAGACATGGCATTAACCTTTTATTTTTATATTTGTAGGAAGAGTTCGATGCAACACGGTGGCTTGATAGATCTCTCATACGTCTTTGTTCAAGATTTGGGGATTATCGGAAGGATGATCCCTCTTCATTTAGCCTGCATTCAAATTTCTCATTGTTCCCTCAGTTTATGTTTAATCTGCGGCGTTCACAATTTGTTCAGGTGAGCTGACATGCATTTTCACCCTTATTTACTGGAAAATGTTTTTGCCCCATTAATACTATCAGATTTTATGTTACAGGTTTTCAATAACAGTCCAGATGAGACAGCTTATTTCAGGATGTTACTCAATCGTGAGAGTATCACTAACTCGGTTGCCATGATCCAGCCTTCCTTGATATCATTTTCTTTTGATTCACCTCCATCTCCGGTATTTCTAGATGTGGCATCAATAGCAGCAGATCGTATACTGCTACTTGATGCGTACTTTAGTGTAGTTATTTTCCACGGTATGACAATTGCTCAGTGGAGAAACATGGGTTATCAGAACCAACCTGAGCATGAGGTAACGAGAATAATCCACAACAATTTCTTCCCTTCATTACTAGCCCTAGCCCATCTTCTTTTGATGCAGAGAGCTATGTTGTTCCTCTTTTTCTTTATGGAGTACATTTTTGCTAGAAGTTGGTAGCCACTGTCGTGCTGATTTCACACTAATGGCCTTACGTGGTGTCTTTTATGAGAACACATTGTGGTTGCATGTATTGTTTTACATTCTTTCTGAGGGCCGATATGCACAGAATCTAAGTGTTCCCACATTCTGATGCTTTCTGTTCATTTTTTCAGCAATTTGCACAACTATTACAAGCTCCACATGAGGATGCGCAGATGATAATAAAAGGTCGATTTCCAGTTCCAAGACTAGTTGTCTGCGACCAACATGGCTCGCAGGTTTGTGATCTTTACGTGTTTTATATTGAATTCTCTTTCTGCCACCTTCATGTTGCAACATTCAACAAAATGCTTTGAAAATTCGTACCTTTTCCTTCTTAGCTGTAAATTACTTGGATTCTTCCCACGTGATAGTATTTTGTGCAAAATTCCTTGACATCATACCACATTGTGAAGAAAGTGCCTTCAACTTATTAACATTGCATACTATACAAATCTTTGCAGGCAAGGTTTTTGTTGGCTAAGCTGAATCCATCGGCCACATATAATTCAGCTCATGATGTTGCTCCAGGTTCTGACATCATTTTCACCGATGATGTTAGCTTCCAGGTCTTCTGTGAGCACCTACAAAGGCTGGCTGTTCAGTCTTAAGGAAATGTATGCAAAAGTTGTACACCCTATTTGATAGTTGCTGATAATTCACTGGGTTCTTAGGTTGGAGTTGTGAGAAAATTTCCCTTTTCGTTTTCTCTTTGGCCACACTTTTCTGAGATCAGACATTTTTTTTCGGGAAATAATCCTAAAGGAATGTGTAAGTTGCCCCAGAGGTCTATTATCTACATATAGTCTATACTCGTTGACATCACCCAGCTTCTGTAAGGTGGTTGCATGAATTGAGGTTTGTGTCAAGTTCAGTTTACAGAAATGTAAGGTGCTATTCGCAAGGCATTATAGTGCAGTGTGCCTACAATTGAGCAGCTTATGCAATTGTCCCTTGAAGCACATGAGTTTGTAAATGTGACATTCTGGACACTTGACAAGCTCTTCAACATTTGATTTTACAGCTAACTGAAGTTTTTTTTTGTGAAAAATAAAATTATGTACAAAAAATTGAGATTTTAATTGCTACTCCCATTCAAATTGTAAGTCGTTCTTGTTTTTTTTAAGATATATAGCTTTTATACTCTAGACATAATCTTTTTTTTGATAACAAACCACATTCCATTAAGCACAATGAGTTGTGTGCAGACAGAAAGGCAGCATATTTACATAACCAGTGCACAATGAGTTCTTGATTGGGCACTGGTTTACATGAGCAGGATTTGTTACACAAGAGAAAGCAGAAAGCAGCTTGTGCAAGAGGCTGAGACATAAGTCTATGAGCCTGTTTTGCTAGAGTGCGATGTAATATTCATTTCTCTTCAATCTTGTACACCTTGATTGGATTCACTCAAGAGATTGGATGAAGTCTTGGGTGAGAGGCTTTATTCTCCGGGAGTGACTATTGTTGTTGAAGTTCATTAAGGGTGTGTTTGGTTGCTTGATATCCATGGGTGGGATAGGACCATCCATGGATACTCGGTGTTTGGTTTGGTAGGTGTTTGGTTTGGTAGATCACTGGGATAAGAAAATCTCTGAATACACTAGGATAAGGAAATCTCTTGATACACAGGGATAAGGAAATTTCTAAATAGGGAATATACCATAAGATGTTGGATTTCCTGGTTCGTAAAAATCTCGGGACCAGCTTATCTATGTTTTCTAATCTTTGTTGTTAGTAAATAAATTAAGGATTATTAGTATGTTATATTATTACTTAGTAATTATGATGGTAGGATTAGTTTTGGTAAGTGCTAATACGTTGATTAGGCATATTTGGTGTGCTAATTAGGTTATTAGTGGTGCTAATAAACATATTTATTTTAAATTAGTGATGACAAAATTAGTATTAGTGCATATTTATTAGTGCCTAATTAGCTTCTATTATTTTTAAATAATAGATATAATTAGTCAACTATTCTCATCTCATCCACTTTCATCTATCCAACCAAACAGAAAAATAACTCGTCCCATCCATCAATCCAAACATGCATCATGGATATCATTATCCCAATATCCATGGATCTTCGTATCCCATCCAACTTGGTCCTCCAACCAAACACACCCTAAGGTGTTGATTGTCTGTCAAAAACTGTCTACTGAAGATTTAGAGCTCAGGCAATTCTTGCAGCCAGGGCCATTGTAGTAGCTTTTGCCATTATCACTTATGACATTTTGCCAATGTTGCCTTGAATGGTGATAGTTTGTGTTTCATTTGGTTATGTATTGGTGATTAGAACTCCAAGACTTGCGACTCTTTATTGTGATGTACCTTGATTTGGGGCTATTGAGGCATCCGTGAAGTATATGGGACCTGGCAGCAACGCAGGAAAGTTGACCCTGTAGGTCGATGGTCCTTGCTGAATCTGTCGTAGTTGGTCATGTTCCTGCATCGAAAAGGATGTACCTTGTGAAGGGGTGCTGCCATTGTGCAGCCTTCCATTGGATGGTTGCCCCTGTTGTTGATCTTGATGCATAAGTGTGAGTGATCTGGAATTAGGTAGTTCGTGTGTAGAAAAGTTTGTTCCTGCATAGGTGAGATTGTAGTTTTGGTTTGGTGGATGAACATTGGAAGTCATGCTGCTATTGTTGGCATCCGGAGAAGTTGGGTGGGGAGTGGAATTGATAGAGACGTAAGCAACTGTTTCCTTGTGGACCTGGCAAACACTCCAGGATTTGTGGTTGAGTCTTTTGTCATTTCTAGCTTTCCAAATATGATAGAGAGTTGTGTTTCCTTGTGGATCTGCCACACACTCTAGGATTTACGGTTGAATCTTTTGTCATTTCTAGCTTTTCAAATATGCCATAGAGTTGTTAGAATTTTTTGAAGCATATCATCAGGAGTATGTGGTTGAATGATAGATGTTCTAAGAAAAATGGATCCATGACCCATTTAGTTCGGATTTTGATGTTTGATGAACAACAAGACCAAGTTGGACTAATGACTTTGCAAGTGTCTTTTGATGTAGTTCAATAGGATGCATGGCAGACTTAGTTTGGTTTGGAACGTGAAGAAGTTGATCAACATCCAAAGGAAGACACTAGAAGATGTGTTGACAACCTACAAATAAAGACAAGAATCCAAGACACAAAGATAAAGAAGCCTGGACAAAGACACATGAAGAAATGGACACAAGATAGGGCTGCTCAGGAAGCACAAGACAACAAATAGTGCTGGTCCGGTGCATGAACAATGCAGTGTCATAGTGGGCAATTGCAACCAGGGGCACCAGACTGACTAGTGTACGGACAAGGACACCGCCCTATTCCAACAAAGAGGGTGTTCTCGCGCGCATCTTGGTCATGCACTCACCAACACTGAATAGTGAGTGTCCGGTGCAGTAGACACTGTGCAGTCTAACAGCTAGTTAGAAAAAATAACTGTTGGGGGAGCACCAGATAGTGAACAATAACAAACTAGTGCGTGAACAGACTTGCCCGGTGCCCACAAAAAAGCTGAGTAGAGGGACAACGGCTAGTTTCGACTTGGGGGCTATAAATACTTGCCCCAACCGGGCATTTGGTGTGTGGAAGAGCTAATGGAAGTTGCTAGGGTGTTCATACACCATATTGGAGCTCTCCATATGCATAGGGAATAAAGGATCACTTGATGATTAGCGTAGGTGCTTTGCGAAGTGGTTAGGTTAGTTAGACCACACTCATGCGTTTGCTCTAGGCTTAGGCTTAGTAGTTAGTAAGGTTTGTATACCTCAGAAGAAGAAGGTGCTTGAGCGCACCCTGTTTATACTCAGCGGGGCTTGTAGTCTTGCGAGACCATACCAACCGTGTTTGTGGTGTGGCTGCCATCGTGTACCGAAGATAATAAGGCTAGCGGCGTTTCATCCAAGAGCTTGATAGTGGAGATGGTGGGAAGCATTCGGGAGAGGCTTGGCAGTAGAAACACCGGAGACCCACATGCGCGTAGGGAAGGCTGGATCTATCCATAGAGTTACCCAACCGGGAGCTTGGCCCTTGTGGGGGCATTCTTGCGAGAGGCTCAAGGACTAGGGAGAAGTTTACGCGCTTCTCGATACCTCGGTAAAAATATCAGAGTCGTCGATGGGAGTTTGAATCTTTACCTCACTTAAGCTTTTGCATTTACATTGTTACCTTAGTTATGTGCTCTACCTTTCCTCGCTTAGTTGATAGGCTAGTTGATAGGATTGGAACCTAGGTTGCATAATGTAACGTCCCAAAAGTTCAAATCTTAAAATCACTGGTTCAAAAATATTTTTAAAATATATTTTGAAAACTAAAGTCATTTGAGCTCTATTTAAATCCCCTTCCTACGCAAATCCACCTCATATATATCCCTTTGTTCCCTTGTCCAATTATACATCCTGCACGCTGCCACGAGAATATCTCGTGCCATCCCCCACCTCTCTCCCTCGCGCGCGCTCTGCTTGCCCTCGCCTGTGTGCGCTGGCCCCGCCACTACCGCCGCGGTGCACCTGTGCCCGGATCCCCCTCGCCGACCATAGTGGCCGCACACCACCGCGACATTGTGGGCCCCACCTCCCACATGCTCCCTTCTTCATCCCGCTGGAGCAGCACCGGCAGATACGATGCAAGCAGCTCAGAGCCCCATACAACAAGTAAATGCACACAACACCGGCAGCAGATAGAGCAGAGCAAAGCACGCACGCAAGCGACACCGCTCGTCCTCGTCGCGTACGCTGTCAACACGGCCGTCGCCTCAGCGCCATCGCCACTTGCTGTTGCACGCCATGCTATCCCGACATCATCTGCGCCACACACGTCGCTCGTCCTTTTGAGTACTAGCTCTGCCGTGGCCATGCCGAGGTGCTGAGTGAGCTGTCAAGTATAAGCTTTGCCTCGGGCTACCTATACATGGGCACACCTGAGGAGCTCCTCCACCGCGCCATCGAGCTCTCCGAGCAGCTCAGTTTAGCAGCCAACCCGCTGCTCGCTCACCATCTTCCACCTTGCACCACGCCTTCTCTATCCATACGCAGAGAATGGCCGCCTACTCGATCTCCTTCTGCAAGCTGTAATCGACCAAGGTAGCACACCTATGAGCTTCCTCTCATCCTCCTCTCCCTCCCGATGCTCTCGAATTTGAGAGTGGTGGCCGAAATCACCGGCTAGCCGAGCTTCCGCAGCCAGCAATGGCGGCGAGGCGGAGGAGCACGAGCCCCTGAGCACGGTCACTGCTCTGCCTCTATGTCCTATCTCCCGTGTCCCTTTCCTTCTAATGTTTCTTTGCAGCCCAAATGCTAGTGCCATGCACAAGCAAGCCGCAGCCCAATGGGCATGGCGTGAAGCCCAAATACCACCCCGGCCAATCACATGCATGCAAATATGAACGCTTCATTTTGCATCAAACAAACAGCCACCTTCTAACATCCATATCTCCCATGTCCGACCTCCGGTTCCACTGGTTCTTCTTTCTAAATTTATCTAAAATCGATATCTATCTCCCATATAAATTTCATAATTTTAAAGCTCATTTGAGTAGGTGTCTGTATTTGATTGTGTTTGTTTGCGCGTTCTAGCTAACGGAGTGAATGAACCGGAGAACGAGGACGTCCGAGACGAGTACTGCGAGTTCGACACCAAGGACCCAAACTATCAGCAAGAGTTTGCCGAGGATGCCGATGGAGGCAGGTCCAATCTAATCCCCTTTGATGCATGTTGATCCCATTTTTAAACACAACCCGTAGAAGCCTTTTTAAATATCGCATGTACGATATATGTACGAGGTATTTTTGCTGTTTAGCTAAAACCCATTTGAATAGCCATCCTTGATTTGATATTACCTGATAATTGTCTTGTTCAGACTTAGGAATAAATATTATGCTATGATGAAATATTGTTACTTAGCAATGCTTAGGACTTGGTACTCAACATGGATACTTACCACTATGATTTCTCAAATACAATGATTTTAAACGAAAACTATGTGAGTGGTGAGGATAAGTTGTGGGTATTGTGAAATAGTTAATGAACAAGTATAAATGGTGAGAGATGGGGGTGGATCGGATCCCTTTTGTGGGATGCCGTGGTGTTGTGACTTGTACCTTTTGTGGTTAAGCGTGAAGATATCCACCTTGTCTCAATTAAGGACTGAGTTGATGATTCATCTCACCTAATTCATTTTATCGTACAACCACTCGACCTTGTATGTGGCAAGGCTTAGTCTAAATCCCACTAGTTGGTATGACAATCACCTAGAGGCACGTGTGCAACGGGACACTAAGAGATGTATGTGAAACCTGAGGAATGGTATGAAAAGTGATGAGCTCTGTAAATTATGTATTTATGAGATGTTGCCTTAGTGTGCCCGTGGTCGGCGCCAGTACTCAGCTATGGAGGGTAATGGCTCTGAATTCTAATGGATCTGTGCTTGCACAACGGTGTTAAGTTACGGTATCCTACTTGTGGTGAAAGTGTACAACCTCTGCAGAGTGTAAATTTTATCCAGATAGCCGTGTCTGCGGTCTCGGACGGGTTATGGTTTCATTTCAACAACTAGATGGGTTGGAATGAGTAGAAACATGAGAGTGAGTGTGATTTTGGAAATAAACGGTTGCCTTCCATGTGTTGTAGGAACAAAGGGTTCAACAACACTTAAATTGAAACAAACCCCTTTTTCAAAATTACTCTTATATATGGAAAATATATGTATTTTACCAAGAGGTATTTCTAAAATAAAATCCTGCATGTGTCAAAAAGATAGCTTTATGCAAATAAAACTAAGCCTTATCCTTAATAATATCCATATGCATGTACTGATATCCCCAACCATAGGGTAAGGTTGGACTTGTTGAGTACTTTGTACTCACCCTTGCTTTGTTGAATAGAGGAAGATTCAGACTTCAATCCTGAAGTTGCATTCGAGTAAGATCGTGTCTACACCTAGCTAGCCTGTGGCATTGGGACTCGTCAGATGTGTAGTAGCGAGCTTTGTTTCTGGTTCTGTTAGACCTATGTTATGTTATGGTTACTTCTAATTGTGGCATGTCCTCATTATCCACGCTTGTCGAGACTACTGCACTGAGACTTATCTGAAGTAATAAACGTGTTACTAGCCTCATGGGACTAGTATTTGCATCATATTTGAGTTCCTGGATAATTAGGGGCTTCAGGTGGTATCAGAGCCGTAGTTAGCTGTAGGACACAACCTTTGGCTTTCTAGACCAGTATTTTACATATAAAAGTATTTTACAAAATATTCTTACTCTCCCCTATTCTAAAAATATTTACTCTTGTCTATTTTCTCTCAGATGGCAGAAGGAGTTTGGACCTGCAGCTACTGCTTAAATACGGAAGGTTTTCCTAAGCTTCTGTATGCTACCATGCAGAGACTTTGAATCAAGGATCGCCCAAAATATGAAGGCAGAGAATACGAAGAGCATGGCATCGAACGGTGTGAAGTTACCATTTATGTTGGGAAAAGTGAGGACTTCCCTGATGTAGCTGAAGCATGGAGTATGACTATGACTGGATTTTGGTTTGCTGACATGTATCATGTTGTCGCCCACAAAGTCTTGAGGTACCTGTGCTAGATCTATGATAAGCCCATTGCTCGTACACCCATGAGATTCTTTTCTCCACTGTTAAAGGGCTGTACAGTTTGAAAGACCTGCATGGAGGCCTTACAGGGACATAACCTGCAAGAGGATGACCCAACTGTGGTATTCATGACCATGTACCTGCTTGCCCTAGATGAACAATATGATAAGCAGGCCTCGGAGTTGAGGAAGTGCATCCACCGAGCAGAAGAAGCTAAGATCATGGCTAGGAAGCTCCATGTGTAGCTTGCAGAAGTTTAGTCCCAAGCAGCCACGGCCGAGAGTAGTGAGACTGCCATTGCAGAAGCGCTAAAGGAAGTAAAGACCGCCATACCCAGCAGTTGAAGGATGCCTACCTCGTCACCAGGACCAAGAGAAGGATGCTTGCTTTGAAAGACCAGGAGCCCATAATTTTTGACGGGATCCTAATCATGTCCCTAGGAAGAAGGACAGATGTTGCAGGACCATCAACTCCCCCACCCATAGAAGCCTCCCTTGAAGCTTCAGAGTTAGAGCATCTCCTTCCCCTCACCCAACCACCACCAAAAGATGATGTAGACCCTCCTCTCAGTCAAGTAGAAGAACCACAAGTGCCAGAAGAGTGATCTTCTCTTAGCACCAGGGAATGAAGCTATCCAGTCCGTTGAAGTGGAAGATTAGTTGTGCCCCAAAGGAGATGTACTCACAATGTAGTTGCGTATTTTTCACTTTCCCCTATTGCTGTAATCCTTCCTTGTTCTCAAAACAGTTTGTGCTTATTAGTTGTGCTTAGCTTATGTGCTTTGTGTGGTTGTTCCCTTATCGGATAGCAAGTCTTAAATCTTGCACCTTTTGTAAACCCAGTGTCTTAACAACTAAAATATCACTTAATAAATCTAACCCTAAACTAATGTTCTCCCTTCGATCTCATCTTGTTCACTAGATGCCTCCTGTTGACGGTCACTAACAACAATTATAAATCATCAATATAAACTGCATTTATACTTAATTCCATCACCAAACATAGGTATATGGGCTTAAACTAATAAATTCCATGAATTTTAGTTAATCTGTGTTTTCAGTAGGGTTTATCCAGAAAACCGTCAAGGGGGACCTATTCGTCAAAGGAAATAACAGAATTTCACCACGTAAATAGCGTGGTAAGATTCTAGAAGACTCCAGGAGGCTCTCCACCAAAGCAGACCTTGAGAGGCTGCCATGTGGGGCTGGCCAGCCCCACCTGCAGGGCGACCGGCCTATGGGTCCCCTACCGCCTCCTAGATTGCATCTACGCCATTTATTCAAGTCGGTTTGATCCAAGGGCTCAGGATTGACACTCTGGCCTATATATACCAGCCCCTACCCCCTCCCTCAGCAGATTCCTGAAACCCTAATTTATATATTCAGGATCAGAGCCAATAACCAAGAGAGGATTAGTCTTCCATATGATCTAGTCTTATAAATAGAAATAGTGAGATAGAGAGTGATGGAAGAGTTTGGAGGATGTGTCGGCCTATCGGTGCTCTCTCTATGGCTTGTACCTTGGTGGATCCAAGTTCTACTTGAGCTTGCCTTTGAGATGTCTTTGATAATCAACTTCTAATTCGAATAAGCATCTTGTTTATATTGTTCATCAGGATCACGACTCTTTTGAGTGCTTTATTCCTGTTCTAGAGGGAGTAGAGTATTAATTGTAAGCGTGGTGCTTAGACTTGGGTTAATCGTGGATGCACCCTGCATTTTAGAAGGTGGTAGATCACATGTGTGACATCAGTTCTATATAGCTTGTACTATATAGCTTCGTTGATCCTTTGTAGTCCACCTCCCGTCTATAGGCGCAAGTAGGACGTGGTTGCGATGGAAAGCATCCTCTGCTGGTGTTTTTCTCTAGTATTGTCCCTAGTTGAATAGTAAAAGACATAGCTTACCCAAGTCAGAATAAGAGAACCTTAGTTATCCTTTCTACGCTCCTGTTTATCCTAACCTTGTTGCTACTCTTAGTTAAGTTAGACCGTAGTTAGTCTCACACGTTTTTCTGTGGATACGATACTTGGAATACTTTCGGGTGAAAGCTACGGCGGTATCCGTGGGCTTGCGGATTTATCTGTGTGCGTTAAATATACCAACAAGCTTTCTAGCGCCATTGTCAGGAAACAGTTGCTAAATTAACTACAAACCTAGGTTAACCTTTTATCTTGTATCTTTTTCTTTTATTCTTTTCCCTTTTAATATGGATTCCACTCCTATATATCAATATGCTGCACCTACGAGCGCGCATCTAGAGCCACCAAAATCTTCAGAGCCTATCATAACACCTAGCCATGAGCTGCGCCCGTGTTTTACAAAAATGATTCAGGATCAATCCTTCTCGGGAGAAGGCGATGAAAACCCATACTCTCACCTATTGGAGTTTGCGTAGACTTGTGCATCCTTGCATATCACTGGCATGTCAGACAATACCTTAAGATGGAAGTTATTTCTGTTCTCTTTGATGGAAAAAGCTAAACATTGGTACAGTCAAACTGTAGAAAGTATGCAAGAAGATTGGGAAACGTTATGCTCTAAATTCTGTTTATGTTTCTTTCCCATCTCTAAAGTAGTCAGTCTTCAAAAAGAGGTTCTAAATTTTAGACAATTAGAAGAAGAATCTCTTGGCACATCATGGGGTTGTTTTAATGACCTCATCATCACTGGCCCAGACCTTGCTATTCTAGACCCAATGCTCCTTCAACATTTTTACATGGTGAAAGTCCCTAGTTTGGTTTTGGCTAATTGATGAAACCTAGGACTAACCTTTGTATCTAAGTGGATGATTTAGATAAAGGTGGTCATTAAATATGAAACATGACATTGACTCATGAGACCAAGATGATGAAGACCGAGGTGATGCTTGGCTCGATGGACCGGTTGTAAAGGTGAAGGGCAAGTCGAGGCTTCGAAGCGAAGGACCATGCGATGGTGAAGCTTGAGCAAGACTTGGCGCCGATGGACCGATGCAACGGTGAAGAGCAAGTGAAGTTAAGGTCGATGGATCAAGACGGTCATGTAATGATATGAAGTAGATCATATCTTTTGGAAGAACAAAATGGGCTCAAGGCAAAGGTATAACCATAGGGCCATTTTGTTTTGCACTCAAGACACCATAGAGGGTGTCAGTGGTTTAGGATCGATAGCCGAACTATTAAGAGGGGAAGTCTTATCGGTTATTCGATGCACGGGTGCCACTAGGTGAATTCATGAAGTGCATTGCATGTAGGGCCTAGTGAGCTAACTGGAAAACCTTCGAAAATGATTATGAAAATGCTAACACACGTGCACAAGGTGGTGATCACTTGTTGATGTTGGCACATTTACGAAGGCGTTGAAGTTTAAGCGGTAGAGAGGGTTTGGGTCTCTCTCTCCCTCCCGCCGAGCTTGCGAGCGCGGGATTCAGGCGTTTTTGGGAACTTGAAATGCCTATTTTCCACTACGCCGGAAGTCGGAAAAGAAACAGTAGCGAACGGAGGTCACAGAGGTGACCGGACGCTGCACCGGACGTGGTCATGGTATGACCGGACGTGTCCGGTCAGTACAGCGCAGGCGCGGGTGCTAGGGTTTGCAAACGGCGCGTCCGATCACTCACGGGACCGGCGCATCCGGTCAGGTGCCCAGAAGGAACTGCGGTTCACGAGGATGATCGGACGCGAAGTGCGTCCGGTCACACATGATCGGACGCGTCCGATCGTCGAGGGAGCTTACTGGACTCAAACCGGACGCGAGCACTGTCGCGTCCGGTCATTGCGAAGGGCGCGTCCAGTCATTACTTCGCGGGCGCGCGGTGCTGTGCAATCGACGCGTCTGGTCGTTGACTGGAGCGTGTCCGGTCACTCGGGACCGGCGCGTTCGGTCGTTTTGAGAGGCACGTCCGGTCATGGGATTTGACCGTTGGTGCAGTGACCGTTGGAGGATCGGACGCGGTCGAGCGCGTCCGGTCAGTTATGACCGACGCGTCCGGTCATCCCGATAGAACCCAGTGAAGGGGTATGACGGCTCAATTTGGATGGGATGCTTATAAATACTTGTTGGCCGGCCCTTGGGGAGGTCTCTCGTGATTTCTAACATTCTTGTGCATCCTTTGAGCTAGAGCATCTCCTCCCACTCATCTCTCTTGCTTGATTGCAAATCAAAAGTGAGATTGAGTGATCCCAAAGTGCATTGCATAGCTTGAGGGCATCTAGTGGCACTTGTGGGTGGTTTAGCCGGTGGATTTCTTGTTACTCTTGGAGAGTACCGCTCCTAGCCGACTTGGAGATTGTTGGAGGCGTTGGCAAGAGAAGGTGATTGTTTTTGGCCACCTCCGGTTGATTGTAAGAGGTTCTTGTGCTTTCCTCGGTGGGACGCCAAAAGCAACTCTATTACATTGCGCATGTCATTGAGTTACCTCACTTGAGAGTGGTGTCTTGCGGTGCCTTGCGGGGCATGCCTTGAGGGGCAAGTGACTTGAGGGTCACACCGAGGAACCATCTAAGTGTTGGTCGACACAACCGGTGACGTAGCTTGTCGGTGCACAAGTGAACACCGGGTGAACAAAAATATTGTGTCTCTTGTCTCCCGGTTATTGGTCCTCATATTGTGTTGTTGTCAATATTGATTGGTTGTATATCATCTTGGTGATTGGCAACATCTTCACTCCACCGTCGGTATAAGATTCACAATCCTATCTCTTGCTTTTACATTTACTAGATTATCTTGTGTAGCTCTAGTGGTAGCCTTTGCTAGTAGTTGTTAGCTTGCTCACTAGTGTAAAATTAGTGACATAGCCCTTGTGTGAACTAGAGATCATAATCTACTAGACTTGTGGATAGGAGGCTTGCATCACAACCGTAGGCTAAGCAAAACTTGCTTTGCGCCGTTTGTTATTCTAACAAGTTTGCTTAGTGATTCTTGTAGAAATTTTTATAGGCTATTCACCCCCCTCTAGCCATCTAGGACCTTACACATGGGTCTTAGCAAGGATTCCATGGAATCTCTTGATGCAGCCTTTAGAGGATCTTTCCTTCATTTGTCTGCTAGTGAAACAAGGTCTGTGTAGAATTAATGGAAGGACTCCTTGCACTAGCATTTCTAATAAACTCCCTGAGGAAGAGAAGAAATCATCTCCTGAACAAGAAGAAGAAGTTTTCATAGCCAAATCACAACCACTCCAATCCCAAGATTTAGCTGTCAATCCCGAATCATCAATACCCTAAAATCCTCCAAGGGAAGAAGTAATTTAGCCTTTTGAAATTTCTTGTGAGGATGATCTTTTTGATGTTGATTTTGAAAAAAGCTTGAACTTCTAGTTTCACAAGAGATCTTCAAGTGAATATAATTCAATTCCTCTCAAGAAAAGATCTCTTAGAAAGCGTTCTTATTCCCATGAAGGACATTGGGGAGAATTCAAGGATGGCATGTCTAGTGAACCCATAGAAGGAGAGCCAAGTCATTTAGAAGCAATTTCTATCTTCTTTCCTCTATGTTACATTAGATGTCTCATCTGAACCTATTTCTAAACCCATCCTTGACCCCAATGATTCCCTTTATGCTATTTTTTCTAAGTCTTATGATGATCCTAGAAATCCGCCAAGACATCTAAAGCATAGGAGTCATGAAAGCCATAAGGAAGACCAAGATGAGCAACAACAATGGCTAAAGGATATTAGGAACTTATGTGCCGTTGCCATTGAATGGATGGATGAGGTCTTATACAAGATCAACCCGAGAGTTACCAATCCATGGGAAATCTTGGATAATAAAGAGTCCAATAAGTGTCATAGGCATGGAATGATGGAGACAATGTTTTTGCCTATGGACATTCATGAAGAATACCCTGGAGCTTGAAAAGGAAGATTACATAGATGAGCATGGAAGTTATTTCATGAACATCTCATCAAATCCATGCTCACATGAGAATTCTCCTGAACCAATTGGTCTCTCCATTGCCACACACGAGATCTTCAACCCCCTCGTACTCCCTATTCATAAAGACTTCGAAAGGGTGGTTGTAGATGCATATGTTTATCATAAATATTACAAATCTTATTGGCATGAATCTTGAGATAGGCACCCAAAGGTTGGTGTTGGAGGGGAAACCACTTTAGCAAATAGAAGCACAATTCGAAGGTTTCCCAAGGACGAGCTTCTGTCCTAAAGCAAGCACTTTTGAGAGATAACATGAGTTTTCACCTTCTACTGTGATGCCATTATGAAGTGAGCATAGAAATATAATTGTAAAAATATTCCTTCAAGTATTTTTTGTCACTAACCATTCCAGGTTTGAAGCAAAAAGGATGAACGATGACGACTCAAGGTATGTCCAACCAATCATCATGCAACATTGAATCACATCTATCCAAACTTGATTTTGCTACAAAATTCAAGTGTGGGGGATGAACTAAAAAATCTTATGCTATGTTGCTAATTTTTGGTTGTCTCTACCTTTAAGCCATGCTCAATTTGCTAAATAACAATAATGCCCTTTCATCTCCAATTGAATAAATCTCTATAATGCTTTCATGCTATTTTTGTTTACTATAGTATGTTCAAGGTTTGGAGTATGTTCATATATCTCATAAATTAAGCATGGTGCTTAGTTTAGGAGTATTGATCTTACTTTCAAAGGCTTTTTAAATTAAGCATGGTGCTTAGGTTAAAATGCTTTCCTAGATTAAATTAGACATGGTGTCTAGTTTGATTTTTGAACCAAGAATATGCTATAGTAGGTACTAGATATTTTGTTAGACTAACCCTTGTAGGAAACTCTTAATTCAATTTGGGTAAGTCATGAGATGAATTTAAATCGGAGATGAAGCAAGGCACATGACGAACTGCAATAACATTGTGCAAAGAAAACATGGATCATTCAACATGGATGAAAAAACTATAAGTATCAAAGATCATTCACTTTGTCTTTAGTTGCAAGTTACCTTTGCCTTGAAGCCATGCTTGTATAGAACATGATAAACAAAAATTATGCTAAAATAATTCTAACACTATCATTTCATTAGCATAGAGGGAAATTACAAAATTTTAGACAAACAACCCATGTTTTAAAATTATATATTCCTTTAGGTATGTGTTGTCTACTAATCCTTTGTAGGCATAAAACAATGAGTGAGGCAAAAGGTTTAATAAGGTGTCAAAAGATTGAAGAGCAGAATGATGGCATGACAAAAGGATGAGAAAGAAATGGTGCAATCTAGGAGACAAGAGGCTCATGAACAGCTCAAGCTACGAGGCTAGCCAAATAAGGAAAACTTCCGGCAAAATGGAAGGACCATCATGAGTCAATCTAGGAGACAAGAGGCTCATGAACAGCTCAAGCTACGAGGCTAGCCAAATAAGGAAAATTTCAGGCAAAATGGAAGGACCATCATGAGTCATTTACCCTTTGTCATATGATGTCTCCATGCTCCAATGATAGGGGTAACATTCTAAGGTAAATGATCATTATTTAAAAAGCTTTTCCTTGATTTAGTAGGCACATAAATAAGAAACAAACATGTATGGGTTACAACTCTATTATTTGATCCAACCTGACAACTCAACATGTTCTTTAATGTCACACCCAAAATTTTCTATTTTGGGTTGTGCATGAAAAACACTAAATAAAATAAATGATTTCAATATTTGAATAAATTCATTAGATAAGTTAAGTTGCTGCTAATTTAAATATAGAAAATTGTGGTTTTAAACTTTTCCATATTGATTTGATAATGTGGTGTTTGTGTGATGCTTGTCTTTGGTGTTGGTGAGTGCTATTATATTTTTAAAATACCATAGGACGACGTTCACTTCTCATTAGAAAACTTTTTGGTATTTTTTGGATTTAAAATTTCAATTTTCGTGAGCTTAATCTTTTTCCTTGATCTCTTCATCAATCTTTTCATGATCCTAAACCTATTTAGTTGAGTTCCTTATCCTTCCAAGAGTCTCTAGGATTTTTCTGGTGATTTTTCTGAGCTCCAGGCTATTTTTCATGGCTTAAAAGGTAATTATAGATTTTCTGGAATTATTTTTATTCGTGGAATTAAAATAATCCTGAAATTAAGAAAATCCGAAAAGTTTCCAAACCCTACGACTATATATATGCCGGCGTAGCCCTCGACGCCCTGGTTTCATAAGTACAAACCTTATCGCGAGCCGTCGCTCGTAGCTCCCTCCACCTCTCGCCGAAGTTCTGCATCTACCGCTTGCGTTCCGGCGAACTTCCGACGAAGGTTCGGCGAGCTTTTCCGGCCACCTCGGACGAAGGTCGTCGTCTTGTTTCTCTGGTCACATCGTCATCCTGTGCTTCTTCTTCGGTTCCATAGCCATCAGAGCCCCACCTGTAGCCTCCTATCGCGCCTCCGGCGCCCAGCCTAGGC
The DNA here is from genome assembly GCA_038087645.1 of Saccharum hybrid cultivar R570. Lineage (NCBI taxonomy): Eukaryota > Viridiplantae > Streptophyta > Magnoliopsida > Poales > Poaceae > Saccharum > Saccharum hybrid cultivar. The sequence goes on along the minus strand of JAQSUU010000704.1, from coordinate 1,092,248 downwards.
GTCTCGCGCCCCTGCGCGATGGGCAGGGCCGCTGCCGTGCCCTGCACGAACGTGTAGGCCGGCTGCACGTGCTCGGCTTGGCCAGCCACCGCCGCCCCTTGGGCGCGCCACCGCGGGCATGGCCTGGTGCCCCGCCGGCCTTGGCGAGCGCCGGCCGAGGTCCTCCCTGCACTGCTTGCAGCAGCAGTCCCAATGGCCATGAGCTCGTACGCACGGACATGCCAAGGTAGAAGACAGAGTAATTACAGTTTTGCCATTAGTTTATTAAATCTTCGTTGTTTATTCGTTTTAACTCCGATTTGACCCGTTCAAGTTGCGTTAGATTCGTATTTACGAGCTCTACATGTTAGTATTATTATACAGTAGGTTTGAAAAAAAATTAATTTTTGAGTTTATATTAAAGTAATTATTTATCTATAGGAAATCTTAGAAAATTCATAACTTTTACGTTTTAAATCCGAATTTCGTGATCTTTACGTCTGTGTGATCGTAGTAACATGTAGAAGAGTTTTACAAACTTTTTATACTGTTTTTCTACTGTTTTAATTATGTCTCTTTGTTTGCTTCATGTATGATTACTCGGATGATTGTGTGTTGATGCTTGATGATCGTGTATAGACGGTGAGCAGTTTCTTGACGATCAGAAGTATTATTTTGAGCCAGACCAGCAGTATCATCAGGAAAGCTTTGATCAAGGCAAGTATAACATGGGACCATCCTTGTTGTCCTATTCACTAAAATTATCATACATATGCATGTGTCCTCCTTGATAACCATAGAGATTATAACTTAGTGATTGATACCTTGATTCCTTATCACCTATAGGATATGCATTTGGGTATCTATTGCTAGTGCTTAATTATGAACAATGATCTTGTAATTTGACTAATGGATTAAGCAACCAACCATTAAGATGCTTTTATTACTATTGAAAGGGGGCTAGAGCAAGGGGTTATATTGTTGCTCTAGTTACTCTCCTTAAGGACTTACCTATAAGTGATAACCGGGATTGACAGTACAGCTGTGAGAGCTATATGGCTCTAGCTCTAGTTGTTCAGGAGATCTTTTCTAGATTGTTAGTGGTTACCTTAATTGGCATAAGAATGGCTTGACACGTTGGGTGTAGGACAACCTCTAGTCTATGAGTATAGCCGAGAAGGAATTGTGCCATTTGAAAAGAGGGGTTCCTACATCTGCCTGCCGAGTGAATCTAATGACCCTAACTTGTTAGACGAACTTTTGAAAGGCTTTATGTGGTCTCTGATGTTTTGGGCCTTGTAAACCCATGCATTTGGAAATAATGACTCACAGTGAAAGTGTACACCTCTGCGTAGAGTTTAATAAACTGGTATACTAGCCGTGCTCACGGACACGAGCGGCCTTGGGGATTCTTACAGAATAGTTGATCACCATTGTTATATCATGCTTAATTATTGTTGTTACTATTATGCTCATGTTAATGCTATTCATTATCCTTATTACAATTGATCATTGGTTCATTAATGGGAATTGGAATTCCTTGATGCTACTCAATTGCTAATTACATGATGAATAAAAGCTAAATGCAGTCAAACAGTGTCTAGCCTTTTTGAGCCTCATGAACCCTGTGTTATACTTGTTGAGTTCGACATGGACTCACTCTTGCTATTTCCACCACACTCTAGTGTGTAGTAAGGTGCTATTCAGAAGAAGGATAAAGAGATAGTGGAGTTTTTAGAAGTCTTTCAGAAGTGTTTGACATACGGAGCCACCAGTCAGCCGTCTCTGAGAAGAATAGAGCCTGAAGTTTAGTCACCGTTCCGCGATACTCTGATGTAAGTGTTAATATAGCTATGTATACGTTATATAATAACACTATTTCTAATATTTTTTTTTCATTCTGACATATGTGTGGACTTCCTGGGCACACATATGATTAGCCTGGTTTTGTTCTTTAGAAAACCTGGTGTGACAGAGTGGTATCAGAGCGGTGTTGACTGTAGGACGTATGCCAAGTAGTACCGGATGTATTCTAAAACTCATTTTACTATAAAACTATTTTGTCATCCCTTAACTCATTGATTTTGACTATTTTCTCTTCCTTGTCCTATTATATCCCTTCCTTGATAGCTTCCTTTGAGCTATTATTTCTTACTCACTTGGATTTTTTTTTACGTTGTTTTTACTAAAAGTTTTCTGATTCCACCTGGTTCAAAGATTCGATGGCCTTTCATCATCTATACTTTTTCCTTAAGATGACCACCATTGTTGAAGAAGCACGTGTAGTACCGATGATGTGATGTGTGCTTGTTGTGCTTGATGTGTTGCTTGTGTGTTGTCCTTGTTCTCGTCTTTCAAAGGTGGCTTGGAAGGTATAAGTCTTGAGGAGTAGCTCGATCCATGTTAAGTGGGGTAGGTTTTACGTAATACTCCGCATGCTGATTTCTATAGCAGTCTGCAATGTTTCTGTTATATCTCAAGATATGGACATGAGAAATTTATGAAATTTTATTAGGAATAACTAGACTTCTGTATCTTTCCAAACCCACTGGACTTACCTTTTTATCTATTTTGAGCTAATAGATATACCTGTTCTAAGTTGAGGTTACTGCACAGTCTGAAATTCTGGAACAGTTTTGGCTAAGCTCTGTTTTTGATTAATTTAATGACAGAACCTGGAAAAGTGTTATTAATAAAAGTTGTAGATAATTTCATAAGCTTTCCAACCATGTAAAGATCACTTCATTTGAATCTTTGTAGCTCGAGTTATGCTAGATTTACTGAACTGCTAAAATTAGAATTCACCCAGAAATTTTCTGCATTACTTCCTTATCTTGTATAAGTGGATATATCATTGGATATCTTTGAATCTCATTGATTTGCCTTAGAATCTTACATTAGAGATGATTATGGTTATCTAGTATAAAAGGGGATACAGGTTACTTTGGTGTCCCCTAGTTTCTTTTTCTTAAGAGGGTAGCATCTGCTGTCAACAACAACAATTCCTTAATATCTCAAGCGATGAGGTACGAAGAACTGAAGATCAAACTTTATCTTTCTTTTCATCTTTTGGTTATCCTCGATCCATGTCTTATATCTCATCAGCACAAAGTAAAGAAGTATGAAGACTTGAAGATTAGTGTTATCTATCTCTCTAGTCTCTCTAAATCTCGTTTCTACCTTATCCTGTCTTTTTAGAACAGTCTGCCTTTCTTAGCTTATATCTCTATTTTTGGATGCCCAAAAATCATGGATCAATTCTGGACAATAGTAGACTTTAATATCTTTCTCGGACCGTAAGAAACACCCTGATAGCTATTATGGTTTGGGAGTTGTGAAAATCACAAGACGATGCATCTGTGCTGTCAGCAACCTAGAATAGTTTCTGTTGTGCACAGTTTTCGACCACCTTAACTACAGAATCTGGAGAAGTGTTCTATAAGAAAGTTGGAGTAAATTTGATAAGATTTCCAACGGTATAAGCTACAATATCATCAGATTCATAGAACTTGAGTTATAACTGTATTTCTGCACTGCTGTTTTTCTGCTCGTGAGGAAGTGCAGGTTACTTGTTCTTACATATGCTCATGAATCTCTTTGGGATGCTAGAAGGACATAATGGTAGTCATCACTCAGAAACAAATGCAATCTATACATTGGTGTTCTCCGATTGATCTCTTCTTAAGATGGGTTGTCGAACTAAAGACGATACAAGATGGAGGTTTTATACGTTTTATTTTGTCACTTGGAAGCATCAGCTATCCACGTGAATGCAAAGTCACTATCAAGCGCCAGTATCTTTTCTTAGAGTGGTAATCTGTTGGAACCATTTATAAGGATCGTAAGGGTCTTAAGGATACCTTTACAAAGTTGGTTTTGAGCTTGTGGCATCATCCTTGGATAAGAGTTGATGAAGGAAAAGTGAAGACTTGCAGAATCAACTTTATCTTTCTCCCTAGTTTCTCCAAATCTCGGGACGAGATTCCTGTTAAGTGGGGTAGAATTGTCACACCCAAAATTTTCTATTTTGGGTTGTGCATGAAAAACACTAAATAAAATAAATGATTTCAATATTTGAATAAATTCATTAGATAAGTTAAGTTGCTGCTAATTTAAATATAGAAAATTGTGGTTTTAAACTTTTTTATATTGATTTGATAATGTGGTGTTTGTGTGATGCTTGTCTTTGGTGTTGGTGAGTGCTATTATATTTTCAAAATACCATAGGACGACATTTACTTCTCATCAGAAAACTTTTTGATATTTTCTGGATTTAAAATTTTAATTTCCGTGAGCTTAATCTTTTTCCTTGATCTCTTTATCAATCTTTTCATGAGCCCAAACCTATTTAGTTGAGTTCCTTATCCTTCCAAGAGTCTCCAGGATTTTTCTGGTGATTTTTCTGAGCTCCGGGCTATTTTTCGCGGCTTAAAAGGTAATTATAGATTTTCTGGAATTATTTTTATTCGTGAAATTAAAATAATCCCGAAATTAAGAAAATCCGAAAAGTTTCCAAATCCTACGACTATATATATGCCAGCGTAGCCCTCGACGCCCTGGTTTCAGAAGTACAACCCTTATCGCGAGCCGTCGCTCGTAGCTCCCTTCACCTCTTGCCGAAGTTCTGCATCTACAGCTTACGTTCCGGCGAACTTCCGACAAAGGTTCGGCGAGCTTTTCCGGCCACCTCGGACATCTCCGGCGAATTCCGCTTCCACCCCGAGGTTCGTCTCGTCGTCCTCTTCACCGGCACACCTTTCGTTTCACGAATACGTCATCCGTTCATCGACTTCCTAACACTTTTCTCGCTTTTCCGACGAGGTCATCCATAGAGGTCGTCGTCTTGTTTCTCTGGTCACATCGTCATCCTGTGCTTCTTCTTCGCTTCCATCGCCATCAGAGCCCCACCTGTAGCCTCCTATCGCACCTCCAGCGCCCAGCCTAGGCGTCTCGCGCTCCTGCGCGATGGACAGGGCCACTGCCGTGCCTTGCACGAACGTGCAAGCCGGCTGCACGTGCTCGGCTTGGCCAGCCACCGCCGCCCCTTGGGCGCGCCACCGCGGGCATGGCCTGGTGCCCCGCCGACCTTGGCGAGCGCCGACCGAGGTCCTCCCTGCACTGCTTGCAGCAGCAGCCTCGATGGCTATGAGCTCGTACGCACGAACATGCCAAGGTAGAAGACGGAGTAATTACAGTTTTGCCATTAGTTTATTAAATCTCCGTTGTTTATTCGTTTTAACTCCGATTTGACTCGTTCAAGTTGCGTTAGATTCGTATTTACGAGCTCTACATGTTAGTATTATTATACAGTAGATTTGAAAAAAAATAATTTTCGAGTTTATATTAAAGTAATTATTTATCTATAGGAAATCTTAGAAAATTCATAACTTTTACGTTTTAAATCCGAATTTCATGATCTTTACGTCTGTGTGATCGTAGTAACGTGTAGAAGCGTTTTACAAACTTTTTATACTGTTTTGCTACTGTTTTAATTATGTCTCTTTGTTTGCTTCGTGTATGATTGCTCGGATGATTGTGTGTTGATGCTTGATGATCGAGTATAGACGGTGAGCAGTTTTTTGACGATCAGAAGTATTATTTTGAGCCAGACCAGCAGTATCATCAGGAAAGCTTTGATCAAGGCAAGTATAACATGGGACCATCCTTGTTGTCATATTCACTAAAATTATCATATATATGCATGTGTCCTCCTTGACAACCATAGAGATTATAACTTAGTGATTGATACCTTGATTCCTTATCGTCTATGGGATATGCATTTGGGTAGCTGTTGCTAGTGCTTAATTATGAACAATGATTTTGTAATTTGACTAATGGATTAAGCAACCAACCATTGAGATGATTTTATTACTGTTGAAAGGGGGCTAGAGCAAGGGGTTATATTGTTGCTCTAGTTACTCTCCATAAGGACTTACCTGTAAGTGATAACCGGGATTGACAGTACAGCTGTGAGGGCTATATGGCTCTAGGTCTAGTTGTTCAAGAGACCTTTTCTAGCTTGTTAGTGGTTACCTTAATTGGCGTAAGTATAGCTTGACACGTTGGGTGTAGGACAACCTCTAGTCTATGAGTATAGCCGAGAAGGAATTGTGCCATTTGAAAAGGGGGTTCCTACATCTGCCTACCGAGTGAATCTAATGGCCCTAACTTGTTAGACGAACTTTTGAATAGCTTTATATGGTCTCTGATGTTTTGGGCCTTGCAAACCTATGCATTTGGAAATCATGACTCACAGTGAAATTGTACACCTCTGCGCAGAGTTTAATAAACTGGTATACTAGCCGTGCTCACGGACACGAGCGGCCTTGGGGATTCTTACAGAATAATTGATCACCATTGTTATATCATGCTTAATTATTGTTGTTACTATTATGCTCATGTTAATGCTATTCATTATCCTTATTACAATTGATCATTGGTTCATTAATGGGAATTTGAATTCCTTGATGCTACTCAATTGCTAATTACATGATGAATAAAAAGCTAAATGTAGTCAAACAGTGTCTAGCCTTTTTGAGCCTCATGAACCCTGTGTTATACTTGTTGAGTTCGACATGGACTCACTCTTGCTATTTCTACCACACTCTAGTGTGTAGTAAGGTGCTATTCAGAAGAAGGATAAAGAGATAGTGGAGTTTTTAGAAGTCTTTTAGAAGTGTTTGGCATACGGAGCCACTAGTCAGCCATCCCTGAGAAGAATGGAGCCTGAAGTTTAGTCACCGTTCCGCGATACTCTGATGTAAGTGTTAATATAGCTATGTATACGTTATATAATAACACTGTTTCTGATATTTTTTTTTCATTCTGACATATGTGTGGACTTCCTAGGCACACATATGATTAGCCTGGTTTTGTTCTTTAGAAAACCGAGTGTGACATTTAAGCTTGTTCCTAGCACCACTTCCTTGACCTCAAAGTTTTAACCAAATGAGTTAAAAAGTGCACATCTTATCTTTGGAATATGATAGTCTAATCATGTAAGGATTGATACATTATGTAGAGAAAGACAATCCTTCCATAGGTTAAGCAACTCAACCCTTTTTGCGAATGTACTTAAGTGCTATATTCATGCTCAATCTTTTGATCTTATCACCCATGTTGTAATTGAAGAAAGCACATGAACATCAACTTCATCATATTCAATGTGCCTAAGGATGGAGAAGATGAATAAAGTTTTAGTTCTGTTGGTGTTTTCCCACCAACAAAGCCCATGCACTTGATCTCTACCTTGTCTTATGAGCAGGACACACTTCGAGCAAAGTGTGGGAAGATAGTTGATTTCATAATTTCTACAAGTAAAGGTTCTAAACCTATTAAACCAAAATCAAAACTCAAAACCAAGACATGTTTGGCAGAAGGAGATGACATCACCATTAGAGGCATCATCACAAAAATCTTTGTCTTCAGAGCAAACCAAGGCACTTGATCAATGAACTTCACAAAGAGAAGTTAGGTTTGAAGAACGTAAGACACCAAACCCTCACTGAAAGAACTAGCTTGGGGGACAAGCACTCCCATGTATCTAGGTAAGTATTCTTTCTCCTTTTGTTTTAGATTTTAGTTTCTTTTCAATAGTTAAAAAATGATGAATGAAACAAAATAAAAAGTTATCTTTATAGCTATAGTAATAATGTGTGATCTAGTAAAATTAAAAACAAAATAAAAAGGTGTGTCTAGTTTGCTTGAATTTATTTTTAAGAGCTGAATAAAATAAAGAGGACTCAGAATAATATCTTGAAAGGAAATGATGAATGGTTGTTGACACTTCTTAGCATCACTCGCATTAGGTTGTCATCCCAAACATGACACCAAGAGTGTGGTTGTATTGTCCTCATGCCACTTAACTATATAAAGATATTAAAGTATATATCCGCAAGCGCACAGATAAATACACCCGTTGCAGCATTTCACCCAAGTTTATCCTAGGTATCGTTATTTATATTTAACCAAAGGAGAACAAATAGAGAGGCACATATTAATTAAAGGCTACTCTACACCCTAAAAATTTGAAAAGAAGAAAAATAGGAAAAATATGATTTTTTGTATATTTTTGTGAGCATGCAAATTTAGAATAAGAATAATTTTTATAAATTTAAAATCAAATATAAGAGTAGAAACATGTTTGTGCACTCATGCTGTTGCATTTAAATTTTTGAGATGAGTGGTTTGATCAAATTCAAATTTGGATTTGAAAATCTTTTGAAAATGCTTTGAAAAATTAGAAAAAGAAAAAGAAAGGAATTTCTTTTCTTCTCGGGCCGTTTTCTCCTATCGCAGCCCGCAGCTCGGCCTGCTTCCCTGCGGCGGCCCGTTTTTCCCTCTCCCGCGCCCCGCTCCCGCTTGGGCCGAGCCCAGCCAACGGCCGCCGGCCTAGCTTCACCGCGCGAGCGCGTTTCCCCGCTTCCAGTCGCTGACACGAGGGGCCCGCTTGTCAGTGTCTCCTTCCACCTTTCCTTTCTTCCTCCTCCCGACGACGGCGGGATTCTCCTTCCTTCCTCCACCGACCGAATCCGCCGCCAAATCTCCCTCCCTTCCTTATTTACCGACGCCTTCGGGCTATAAAAACGGAGCCCCCGCACGATTCCGCCCCATCCCAACCCTTTTTGAGCAGCCGCAACCGCCTAGCGCTGCCACCGTGAGCACCATCGCCTCCACCGTCCGCCACCGCAAGCACGCCGCCGTCTTCGTCCATCCCGTGCCCTAGATTTCACTCTAGGTGAGTTCGCCATGCTTCGGTCTTCCTCCCCGTGCTCTCCGCTTGCTGAATGATGCCGGGAATCGAGGTCTTGCGGTTTCCAGTCATGGCGCCGCCGCGGGAAGCTCACCGTCGGCCAAATCCGGCCGGAGCGCCGCTGGCTCCCTCCCCGATCCGATCGGAACCATTCGTTTTAAATCTAACGGTTGATATTACGCGATACCGGTTCGCCTGTGAATCTTGCTAAAGAGTCCCTGTAAGATTTAAGTTGTAAACCCGCAGTCCAAAACGTATTATCCCGCGTTCGTTTTGATCTATTGAAAGCGTATTTCGTCTCGGTAATTGAAAAATACGTTTTCTGATATTTACAGTTTTGCCACTGAGTTTGTTTTAGTTATAAATTATCCGTTTTAACTCCGATTTGACCCGTTTAAATTGCGTTAGATTCGTATTTGCGAGCTCTACATGATGAAATAACTGTACAGTAGGTTTGAGATAATTTATTTTCGAGTTTATATTAAAGTAATTATTTATCTATAGGAAATCTTAGAAAATTCATAATTTGTACGTTTTAAATCCAAATTTCGTGATCTTTATGTCTATGTGATCGTAGTAACGTGTAGAAGAGTTTTACCAACTTGTTATACTGTTAGTGTTACTGTTGGTTAGGTTTTCTATTTTTAAGTTCCGATGTGAGATTTAATCTATTACTTTAATAAAGTAGATCTTGTTTAAATCATATCTTCTACGTTTTAGATCCATTTTAGCTCATTCGAGTTGCGTTAGATTCATAGCAATGAGATCTACGCGTTAGTGACAGTGTTTACCATATTACTAATTCTGAAATTTTATGGTTTAAATCATATCTTGATTAATAATTATGCAACTGGGTTTTGTAAATAAAATATGATTTGTTTTACTTTAGTTTTATAATTTGAATCTAAATTTGAATTAATTCCGTATATAGTATTTATAAAATATTTTATATATGTTATTATATAATTAAAACTCATGAAGCTAATAGTTTTATATTTTCTTCTATGAGCAAATCTTTCGGTAGATGTATCTTTTCAACCGTAGCTCTGATTAGTGTGCTTTTCGCGTCTGTGTATTCGTAGCGAGACGTAGATTCGTTCTACAAACTTTTCATCTTAATTTTATGTTTGGTGTACTGTTCTAATTTAGATCTATTGTTTGCTTCGTGTATGATTGTATGGATACGTGTGTGGTGATTTATGATTTCGTCCAGTCGGTGAGATATACGAGGTTATCAAGAAGAAGAAGAAGAACGTTGAAGATTAAAGCTTACCGAAGGATCGGTGTTTAAGGCAAGTATAGCATGGGATTATCCTTATTTCCTATTCACCTTTAATATACTTAATTCATATGCATGTGTCTACCTTGTTACCACTAAGGATATCCTAACTTTTATATCTTGTACCTTGACACCCATGGGACGTTGCATTGGGTAGTATTTATGCTAGTGCTCAAGATAAATAACCATGATCTGTAACTTGACTAATGATATATGCAATAAACGTTTAAATGATGCTTTAAAGCAATATGGCTCAAGAGGGCTAGAGCATATTTGGTTGTTTTTATGGTGCTCTAGTTTCTCTCCATAAGGACTTATCTGTAAGCGAAAATCCGGGACTTACAGTATAACTGTGAGGGCTATATGGCTCTGGGTTTAGCTCAGTATGAGGACCTTTTCTAGCTTGTTAGAGGTTACCCTTGTGGCGCAAATGGGGTAAAGCAGACTGTGGATCCCTACGTGGTGTATCACACGGACTAACTTCGGAAACCTAGCGGCCCTAACTTGTTAGACGAACCTTTGAAAGGCTTCATAGTGAACCCTGCCTGCTCACCTTGGGAGTGTTTTGGGGATTGGCCGCCTGGGGCATATGGGTAATCACGACTCACAGTGAAAGTGTACAACCTCTGCAGAGTGTAAAACTGTTATAACAGCCGTGCTCACGGTCACGAGTGGCCTTGGACCCTTACAAAATAAATGATGAACACTGATGATAATGATAATACTGATGATATTGATGCTCACTAATGATTATTGTTTCTTGCTATACATTATTCTCGTTTACATGATCATGAGGTTATTTGGGATTTTGGTAAACTTGTTGCTACTCAATTGTTAAAGAGATGACTCACTAAAAGCTATTGCAGTAAACCCGTGTCAAACTTTTTGAGCTTCATGAACCCCATGTTAGATTTGTTGAGTTCGACATGGACTCACTCTTGTTATTTCCCCACATCTCAGGAAGGGTACCAGACTGTTAGATTCTGGAATTGTTAGGCTTGTGATCAACCAGTTAGTTTGATCCTGGAGTGAAGGTTGCACCCGGTGTTTGGAGTTGTCTTTCCGCTGTGTTGCTCTCTAAGGTATATTTTTATACTATTGTGTTATGTATATTAAGCATTTGTCTTTTGATATTCCACTTATCTGTGGCTATATGTGAGATTTGTCGTCTTTATTTCACATATAGTGTATGTCTGGTTTTGTCCTTAAAACCGGGTGTGATAGATTGGTATCAGAGCAATGCTGACTGTAGGACGCAAGCCTAGTTAGAACTGGACGTTTAGCATGTTCTCATTGTTGCCTATTTCTTGCTTCTCATTAACTTTGTTATTTTCTCAAAGTTATGCTTAATTCTATCCCCGTTCTGTTATAAAAACCTTGTCTCTATTTTGAACCTTTTCTCCTTGTCTATTGGACGGCTCGTGACGAGAAGACTGTGGATTTCAGAGGTTAAGAGGACTGAATTGTGTCGCTCTTGCTCACTTTTGACAAGAAACCATTAGCGATGCAAAACCAATTACTAGAAGAAATGGCTCAACATGGGAATTCTCAACGATGCTTATCTCAAGGTTAAGCCAACATATCCAAGGGGTCAGAGAAGATACAAGTAGCAGAAGTTTGGAAGAATATGAAATCCAATAAAGATGTTGATAATAAGGCATTTGGAGAGCAGGAACAATGTCACTGCTGTAAGCATTATGGTTTTCCCTGTCTTCGAAATGAGTCTAATAAGGGAAAAGTCAAGGTGGATCCAAATTTTGTGATCAACATGGACAAGAAGAGAAAGGCAATCTCATTAGAACCACTTGTGGAAAACAATCAGCAAGCAAGTTATACTACATTGTCACATGCAGCCCTGATCCCCTGTCAAACAAATCCAAACCCTGAAGAGTTAGAAGCCCCTCCCGCTAAAACTACTCCCCATGAAGTAGTCATAGATGGGTGGACAATTACCTATAAGGAGTATCAACCTCGAAAGGCCAAACAAGCTAGGAAACAAACCAAAGGGACGAAGGTGAACTTTTATGGCCAGCAAGATAGCAACATACCAAACAACAGTTCCTTGGAGTATGACATCACAAAAGATCCAGCTAAGAGAAAGTGTTATCATTGCCAGCAGGAAGGACATTATATCAAATCTTGCCCACAGAAGAATCCACAACAGCGAGACCCAGGACAGGATGTCCAAAAGGAGTATGTGCAGGGAAATAAATTAAAGAGAAATTACAATCATGGAAGGTTGAAACATGTGGATATTTTCACCATTCCTGGAGCTAAGGAGGTCGTGTTTGGATCAATTTCAGTAAGTTCAGGAAATGCCAAGGTTTTGTTTGACCCCAGTGCCTCACATTCGTTCATATCTAGACAATATGTAAAAGATCATAACATACTTATGCTTCCAAGGGGGAAAACAGTTATGGTTGAAACTCCAAGAGGTGAAATAAAGGCAGACCGCATATGCCCAAAAGTTAGTCTGGACATAAAGGGGGTAAATTTTAAGGTAAACCTCATTGTTTTGGAATTAATGGGCATTGATGTTATCCTTGGAATAGACTGGTTATCTACTTGTAAAGGAGTGATTGAGTATGCCCAATGTTCAGTGTTTCTAACTACACTTTCAGGAGAAAGGATTGAGTATGAGGGTATTAAATCTACACCTGAGGGATACCAGGTTGACCCATCTTAAGGTATGAGTTATAAGAATGGTAAAGAGAGATGCAGAGATTCAGATGTCCATATAAAGCAATAAGGAATGTAAGAGACGTTATCTACTCTGGAAGCTGCTACAATCACACCATGTTTAAGGAATAGGAGTTATGTCCCGTGTAATAAAACCGTTAGTAGCCAAGTTGAGTCATCTTAATGTGTGGCTAATGAACATTTAAGTGTTTAGTTGCTTTGTGCTTATGTTTATGCTTGAGTTGGAATTTTGTAATGAGTGGAATGATCTCGTGGGTTTTGACCATGATTTCATTTAATTTATATGTATAAGGTATAAGGATTAATGAAATAAATAACTGGGTTTTGGTTATCTCCTGCTTTCTATATCTTGTCTTTCGGAGCACCCTGTCTTTATCAACTTATATATCTGTTCTTGAAAGACCAAAAATCATGAGAGAATTCTGGACAAGAGTGGACTTCAACATATATCTCTAAATGCAAGAACCACCCTCATAGCTATTTTGGATTGGGAGATACAAAAATCACAAGACGATGCAACTGTGCTGTCTGAAACCTGGAATAGAATCTGTTATGTGTTGTTTTTGGTCAAGTTAGCTGCAGAATCTGGAAGTGTGTTATATAAGTGTAATACCCTGATTTTTTTTAAAAATAAAATAAAATAAAATAATATTTATGTTGACTAGGCGGACTAAAGATAGGACGAAAAATTTGACTTTTTGAATTATAAGTTGTATGGAAGATCAGAGACCGTGGTTGTGTAGATCTCGTCGAAACGAATTTGTTTGACTATTAACTTGATTCGTTTGGATGTCGTATGATTTTTAATGGAGCCGTTAAATTGGGACCGTCGGATGTGGCTTAGGGTATCCTTTTCTCCCATTCAAGGAAAAACAAATATAACTGAGTCCCATTCATCTTCCGACTCCTTGTTCCAGCGCCGCCTCCTGTCTTCCAAGCGCCTCCAATCTGGGCTCCCGGCGTTTCGAGCAGAGGACTCTCCGCCTCCCGTCCTTTCTTCCCCACGCTGCCGCCCCTACTGGATCCCAGATCTCAGGCGAGCCCTGCTGCAGCTTAGGTATTATGCTCGGCATCTTCCCTCTCTGCTCCTACCTGCTTGCTGCTACGGAGGCGCAGTGGTTGCTGCTGCTGTACGTGTACCCTAGCTTGAACGGTAGGCTGCTGCAGGTCTGCTGGTGCTCACGTCCAGGAGCAAAGGATCAGGGAACCAGCCCAGGGGAGAGGGTCACGGCTGCTGCTTGCCCCTAATCTGGTACAGGCTCTTCTATTCTTGATGTACGGATTTAATTGGCCTGGAGATGGTTGAGTTCGGTCCTGCGTAGGATTTTTTTTACTAGTGGATTGAGGATTGAATTTACAGGAGTTGGGTACTAGTCGTAGTGTTCCTATATGCAGCAACGAATAGATGAGGGTTGTGCTCAAATTGGATTTGGCAACTTTGGTTAATGACCTGAGAGTTGGGGCTTGCCGATCAGGATGTTCTAAAAAGATATGGCAAAGAAAAGTATATACCTATATAGACAGACTCCGTCTGATTAATTTAGATTCTCATTTTATTTTCAGGAACTCAGTTGTAGTACGCTAGAAAATTCCAGGCCTGAGTTTTAACAAGCAAGGCATTCCGTGGTTTTAACTAGGGTGAAACATGTAAAGCAAGAGTCTGTGCAGCTCGCCATCTTCACCCTGACCCAATTTGGATGGTTCGGTGGTCAAAGGAATAAATGATAAAGAAAAGATTTAAGCCGTAGCTTGAACTTCACATATATAAATTAAATTAAAAGGCATATGTTTGTACTGCTTTTGGGGCTCAGTAGTATTTGGAGTTGTTTTTGAGTATGTGTCAACCATGGTTGTTCAGGTGCTGAGCAGGACCTAAGCCGTTTTCTAGAGCACTCGTCGCATCGCTAAGGCAAGTGCATGACGAACTTGTGATTGGGCTGTATGCCTATTGTTGGAATTTTCCTTGGTTTCAAGTATTTTGTTATATTTCCTGGTTTATGTTCAAGTTCCTGTTTCATGAGATTCAAGTTTCAAGTTTTCATTTACATTCAATTCTGGTGCCGGTTGATCCGGGAGTGCAATTTGGTTCTGATATTCAGGTTCCTGTGAGTAAGTGCTGGCCCCACTTGCTCGGCTTTACCGGTAAATGCTAAGGAGTATTCAGGTGATGTCCGTTTCAGACGGAAACTATTGTTTCTTTGGTGTTCCAGTAAATTGTTCCTGGATTCGCATGAGATGATCACTCTTTCGGCTCTAAATGTACTTGCTGAGTGTTTTACTCACCCTTGTGTTTATTTGGTTTTTAGGCACCAAGTGACTGCGACATGCATGGGAATAATTGGGAGTAGCACCTTCATGAGCCTGAACAATTAGTTTACTTATACTTCACTCTTTAAGTCTAAGTTTGGCACCTGTAATATCTTAATTTACTGTCACATAAAGGTTGCTTGCTTGTGATAGTGTTTGCCGTTGGGATGGCTCTTTTATTTTTATTTGGGTTGGGCCGTGATGCTTATGATCTCTTTTATGATATTCTGTCATTTATGAACTGTGGTTAATTTGTCCCGGATGTCCCAATTTTAGGGAAAGTGCTGCCGAAATCTCTAATAATTTTGTGTCACAACAGAAACTTGGTGTAGATTGGTAGCCCCTAGTGATGTCTCTAGCTGGGGCGTTACATTAACAAGTGACTTAGCTCCAATCTATATGCGTGAAATTGTGAGACTTCATGGGGTGCCAAAAACCATTGTTTCTGATAGAGATGCTAAATTTGTTTCCAAGTTCTGGGAGAGCTTGCAGGATGCCTTGGGAACTAATGTGATACTTAGCACTGCTTTTCACCCTCAAACGGACGGTCAATCCGAGCGTACAATTCAGACTTTGGAGGATATGCTAAGGTCATGTGTTCTTTCATGGAAAGGAAGCTGGGAGGAGCATTTGCCTCTTGTGGAGTTTGCCTACAATAACAGTTACCATGCCAGCATTAGGTGTGCACCTTTTGAAGTCTTGTATGGAAGGAAGTGCAGGTCACCACTTTGTTGGGAAGCTGTGGGTGAAAAGGTAGTCCTAGGACCAGATTGGGTTCTAAAGATGACTGAGCGTATTGCTGAAATTCGACAACAAATGCTAGCAGCACAGAGTAGGTAGAAAAGCTATGCTGATGTGAGAAGGCGAGACCTGGAGTTTCAGGTTGGGGATCAGGTACTTTTGAAGGTTTCTCCTAACAAAGGTGTAGTGAGATTTGGGGTTAAAGGAAAGCTTAGCCCAAGGTATATTGGTCCTTTTCCAATAGTGGAACGTGTTGGAAAGTTGGCTTACAGATTAGAGCTACCCAATTCTATGAATGGAGTGCATAATATATTTCATGTTTCCATGCTGAGAAAATACCTACGAGATCCAGAACAACGTATGACCTTGGATCCAGAAATCATCGAGGAAGACTTTACCTTTGAGGCACGTCCTGTAAGAATTTTAGAGGAGGCTGATAAGATCTTGTGACAAAGGACGCTCAGGTATCTAAAGGTTCTTTGGTCTAATCAGACAGAGCGGGAAGCGACTTGGGAGCTCGAGTCGAGAATGCGGGAGAAATACCCGGAATTCTTCTCATCTGGTGAGCAACTCAGTTTCTTGTTTGGTTTATGCCTATTCCTTTCAAACAGTAAAGAATTCGAGGACGAATTCTGTTGAAGGAGGGGAGAATGTAATACCCTGATTTTTTTTAAAAATAAAATAAAATAAAATAATATTTATGTTGACTAGGCGGACTAAAGATAGGACGAAAAATTTGACTTTTTGAATTATAAGTTGTATGGAAGATCAGAGACCGTGGTTGTGTAGATCTCGTCGAAACGAATTTGTTTGACTATTAACTTGATTCGTTTGGATGTCGTATGATTTTTAATGGAGCCGTTAAATTGGGACCGTCGGATGTGGCTTAGGGTATCCTTTTCTCCCATTCAAGGAAAAACAAATATAACTGAGTCCCATTCATCTTCCGACTCCTTGTTCCAGCGCCGCCTCCTGTCTTCCAAGCGCCTCCAATCTGGGCTCCCGGCGTTTCGAGCAGAGGACTCTCCGCCTCCCGTCCTTTCTTCCCCACGCTGCCGCCCCTACTGGATCCCAGATCTCAGGCGAGCCCTGCTGCAGCTTAGGTATTATGCTCGGCATCTTCCCTCTCTGCTCCTACCTGCTTGCTGCTACGGAGGCGCAGTGGTTGCTGCTGCTGTACGTGTACCCTAGCTTGAACGGTAGGCTGCTGCAGGTCTGCTGGTGCTCACGTCCAGGAGCAAAGGATCAGGGAACCAGCCCAGGGGAGAGGGTCACGGCTGCTGCTTGCCCCTAATCTGGTACAGGCTCTTCTATTCTTGATGTACGGATTTAATTGGCCTGGAGATGGTTGAGTTCGGTCCTGCGTAGGATTTTTTTTACTAGTGGATTGAGGATTGAATTTACAGGAGTTGGGTACTAGTCGTAGTGTTCCTATATGCAGCAACGAATAGATGAGGGTTGTGCTCAAATTGGATTTGGCAACTTTGGTTAATGACCTGAGAGTTGGGGCTTGCCGATCAGGATGTTCTAAAAAGATATGGCAAAGAAAAGTATATACCTATATAGACAGACTCCGTCTGATTAATTTAGATTCTCATTTTATTTTCAGGAACTCAGTTGTAGTACGCTAGAAAATTCCAGGCCTGAGTTTTAACAAGCAAGGCATTCCGTGGTTTTAACTAGGGTGAAACATGTAAAGCAAGAGTCTGTGCAGCTCGCCATCTTCACCCTGACCCAATTTGGATGGTTCGGTGGTCAAAGGAATAAATGATAAAGAAAAGATTTAAGCCGTAGCTTGAACTTCACATATATAAATTAAATTAAAAGGCATATGTTTGTACTGCTTTTGGGGCTCAGTAGTATTTGGAGTTGTTTTTGAGTATGTGTCAACCATGGTTGTTCAGGTGCTGAGCAGGACCTAAGCCGTTTTCTAGAGCACTCGTCGCATCGCTAAGGCAAGTGCATGACGAACTTGTGATTGGGCTGTATGCCTATTGTTGGAATTTTCCTTGGTTTCAAGTATTTTGTTATATTTCCTGGTTTATGTTCAAGTTCCTGTTTCATGAGATTCAAGTTTCAAGTTTTCATTTACATTCAATTCTGGTGCCGGTTGATCCGGGAGTGCAATTTGGTTCTGATATTCAGGTTCCTGTGAGTAAGTGCTGGCCCCACTTGCTCGGCTTTACCGGTAAATGCTAAGGAGTATTCAGGTGATGTCCGTTTCAGACGGAAACTATTGTTTCTTTGGTGTTCCAGTAAATTGTTCCTGGATTCGCATGAGATGATCACTCTTTCGGCTCTAAATGTACTTGCTGAGTGTTTTACTCACCCTTGTGTTTATTTGGTTTTTAGGCACCAAGTGACTGCGACATGCATGGGAATAATTGGGAGTAGCACCTTCATGAGCCTGAACAATTAGTTTACTTATACTTCACTCTTTAAGTCTAAGTTTGGCACCTGTAATATCTTAATTTACTGTCACATAAAGGTTGCTTGCTTGTGATAGTGTTTGCCGTTGGGATGGCTCTTTTATTTTTATTTGGGTTGGGCCGTGATGCTTATGATCTCTTTTATGATATTCTGTCATTTATGAACTGTGGTTAATTTGTCCCGGATGTCCCAATTTTAGGGAAAGTGCTGCCGAAATCTCTAATAATTTTGTGTCACAACAGAAACTTGGTGTAGATTGGTAGCCCCTAGTGATGTCTCTAGCTGGGGCGTTACAATAAGAAAGTTGTAGAGAATTTTATAAGCTTTCCATCGGTGTAAACTACAGTTTCATTGGATTAACAGAATGAGAGTTACAACTGTTTTACTGCACTGCTGATTTTCTGCTCGTGAGAAATTTCAGATTTCTTGTTCTTACCCATGTACAAGAGTATCATTGGGATGCCAGAACACTTTTTAACTCATCTAGAAGAAAAAGGTTCAAAGCTACCCTATTTAGTGTCTCTTATTTTAAGGGGGGTAGCCAATGTAAAGAAGGATTATTAAGATTGAACTCTTTAGTTGGAAGTATTGGTTAGTCTCCATGATTGAGTTGCCACCTTGGGAGTGTTTTGGGGATTGGCCGCCTGGGGCATATGGGTAATCACGACTCACAGTGAAAGTGTACAACCTCTGCAGAGTGTAAAACTGTTATAACAGCCGTGCTCACGGTCACGAGTGGCCTTGGACCCTTACAGAATAAATGATGAACACTGATGATAATGATAATACTGATGATATTGATGCTCACTAATGATTATTGTTTCTTGCTATACATTATTCTCGTTTACATGATCATGAGGTTATTTGGAATTTTGGTAAACTTGTTGCTACTCAATTGTTAAAGAGATGACTCACTAAAAGCTATTGCAGTAAACCCGTGTCAAACTTTTTGAGCTTCATGAACCCCATGTTATATTTGTTGAGTTCGACATGGACTCACTCTTGTTATTTCCCCACATCTCAGGAAGGGTACCAGACTGTTAGATTCTGGAATTGTTAGGCTTGTGATCAACCAGTTAGTTTGATCCTGGAGTGAAGGTTGCACCCGGTGTTTGGAGTTGTCTTTCCGCTGTGTTGCTCTCTGAGGTATATTTTTATACTATTGTGTTATGTATATTAAGCATTTGTCTTTTGATATTCCACTTATCTGTGGCTATATGTGAGATTTGTCGTCTTTATTTCACATATAGTGTATGTCTGGTTTTGTCCTTAAAACCGGGTGTGACAGATTGGTATCAGAGCAATGCTGACTGTAGGACGCAAGCCTAGTTAGAACTGGACGTTTAGCATGTTCTCATTGTTGCCTATTTCTTGCTTCTCTTTAACTTTGTTATTTTCTCAAAGTTATGCTTAATTCTATCCCCGTTCTGTTATAAAAACCTTGTCTCTATTTTGAACCTTTTCTCCTTGTCTATTGGACGGCTCGTGACGAGAAGACTGTGGATTTCAGAGGTTAAGAGGACTGAATTGTGTCGCTCTTGCTCACTTTTGACAAGAAACCATTAGCGATGCAAAACCAATTACTAGAAGAAATGGCTCAACATGGGAATTCTCAACGATGCTTATCTCAAGGTTAAGCCAACATATCCAAGGGGTCAGAGAAGATACAAGTAGCAGAAGTTTGGAAGAATATGAAATCCAATAAAGATGTTGATAATAAGGCATTTGGAGAGCAGGAACAATGTCACTGCTGTAAGCATTATGGTTTTCCCTGTCTTCGAAACGAGTCTAATAAGGGAAAAGTCAAGGTGGATCCAAATTTTGTGATCAACATGGACAAGAAGAGAAAGGCAATCTCATTAGAACCACTTATGGAAAACAATCAGCAAGCAAGTTATACTACATTGTCACATGCAGCCCTGATCCCCTGTCAAACAAATCCAAACCCTGAAGAGTTAGAAGCCCCTCCCGCTAAAACTACTCCCCATGAAGTAGTCATAGATGGGTGGACAATTACCTATAAGGAGTATCAACCTCGAAAGGCCAAACAAGCTAGGAAACAAACCAAAGGGACGAAGGTGAACTTTTATGGCCAGCAAGATAGCAACATACCAAACAACAGTTCCTTGGAGTATGACATCACAAAAGATCTAGCTAAGAGAAAGTGTTATCATTGCCAGCAGGAAGGACATTATATCAAATCTTGCCCATAGAAGAATCCACAACAGCGAGACCCAGGACAGGATGTCCAAAAGGAGTATGTGCAGGGAAATAAATTAAAGAGAAATTACAATCATGGAAGGTTGAAACATGTGGATATTTTCACCATTCCTGGAGCTAAGGAGGTCGTGTTTGGATCAATTTCAGTAAGTTCAGGAAATGCCAAGGTTTTGTTTGACCCCAGTGCCTCACATTCGTTCATATCTAGACAATATGTAAAAGATCATAACATACTTATGCTTCCAAGGGGGAAAACAGTTATGGTTGAAACTCCAAGAGGTGAAATAAAGGCAGACCGCATATGCCCAAAAGTTAGTCTGGACATAAAGGGGGTAAATTTTAAGGTAAACCTCATTGTTTTGGAATTAATGGGCATTGATGTTATCCTTGGAATAGACTGGTTATCTACTTGTAAAGGAGTGATTGAGTATGCCCAATGTTCAGTGTTTCTAACTACACTTTCAGGAGAAAGGATTGAGTATGAGGGTATTAAATCTACACCTGAGGGATACCAGGTTGACCCATCTTAAGGTATGAGTTATAAGAATGGTAAAGAGAGATGCAGAGATTCAGATGTCCATATAAAGCAATAAGGAATGTAAGAGACGTTATCTACTCTGTAAGCTGCTACAATCATACCATGTTTAAGGAATAGGAGTTATGTCCCGTGTAATAAAACCGTTAGTAGCCAAGTTGAGTCGTCTTAATGTGTGGCTAATGAACATTTAAGTGTTTAGTTGCTTTGTGCTTATGTTTATGCTTGAGTTGGAATTTTGTAATGAGTGGAATGATCTCGTGGGTTTTGACCATGATTTCATTTAATTTATATGTATAAGGTATAAGGATTAATGAAATAAATAGCTGGGTTTTGGTTATCTCCTGCTTTCTATATCTTGTCTTTCGGAGCAGCCTGTCTTTATCAACTTATATATCTGTTCTTGAAAGACCAAAAATCATGAGAGAATTCTGGACAAGAGTGGACTTCAACATATATCTCTAAATGCAAGAACCACCCTCATAGCTATTTTGGATTGGGAGATACAAAAATCACAAGACGATGCAACTGTGCTGTCTGAAACCTGGAATAGAATCTGTTATGTGTTGTTTTCGGTCAAGTTAGCTGCAGAATCTGGAAGTGTGTTCTATAAGAAAGTTGTAGAGAATTTTATAAGCTTTCCATCGGTGTAAACTACAGTTTCATTGGATTAACAGAATGAGAGTTACAACTGTTTTACTGCACTGCTGATTTTCTGCTCGTGAGAAATTTCAGATTTCTTGTTCTTACCCATGTACAAGAGTATCATTGGGATGCCAGAACACTTTTTAACTCATCTAGAAGAAAAAGGTTCAAAGCTACCCTATTTAGTGTCTCTTATTTTAAGGGGGGTAGCCAATGTAAAGAAGGATTATTAAGATTGAACTCTTTAGTTGGAAGTATTGGTTAGTCTCCATGATTGAGTTGCCACCTTGGGAGTGTTTTGGGGATTGGCCGCCTGGGGCATATGGGTAATCACGACTCACAGTGAAAGTGTACAACCTCTGCAGAGTGTAAAACTGTTATAACAGCCGTGCTCACGGTCACGAGTGGCCTTGGACCCTTACAGAATAAATGATGAACACTGATGATAATGATAATACTGATGATATTGGTGCTCACTAATGATTATTGTTTCTTGCTATACATTATTCTCGTTTACATGATCATGAGGTTATTTGGGATTTTGGTAAACTTGTTGCTACTCAATTGTTAAAGAGATGACTCACTAAAAGCTATTGCAGTAAATCCGTGTCAAACTTTTTGAGCTTCATGAACCCCATGTTATATTTGTTGAGTTCGACATGGACTCACTCTTGTTATTTCCCCACATCTCAGGAAGGGTACCAGACTGTTAGATTCTGGAATTGTTAGGCTTATGATCAACCAGTTAGTTTGATCCTGGAGTGAAGGTTGCACCCGGTGTTTGGAGTTGTCTTTCCGCTGTGTTGCTCTCTAAGGTATATTTTTATACTATTGTGTTATGTATATTAAGCATTTGTCTTTTGATATTCCACTTATCTGTGGCTATATGTGAGATTTGTCGTCTTTATTTCACATATAGTGTATGTCTGGTTTTGTCCTTAAAACCGGGTGTGACAGATTGGTATCAGAGCAATGCTGACTGTAGGACGCAAGCCTAGTTAGAACTGGACGTTTAGCATGTTCTCATTGTTGCCTATTTCTTGCTTCTCTTTAACTTTGTTATTTTCTCAAAGTTATGCTTAATTCTATCCCCGTTCTGTTATAAAAACCTTGTCTCTATTTTGAACCTTTTCTCCTTGTCTATTGGACGGCTCGTGACGAGAAGACTGTGGATTTCAGAGGTTAAGAGGACTGAATTGTGTTGCTCTTGCTCACTTTTGACAAGAAACCATTAGCGATGCAAAACCAATTACTAGAAGAAATGACTCAACATGGGAATTCTCAACGATGCTTATCTCAAGGTTAAGCCAACATATCCAAGGGGTCAGAGAAGATACAAGTAGCAGAAGTTTGGAAGAATATGAAATCCAATAAAGATGTTGATAATAAGGCATTTGGAGAGCAGGAACAATGTCACTGCTGTAAGCATTATGGTTTTCCCTGTCTTCGAAACGAGTCTAATAAGGGAAAAGTCAAGGTGGATCCAAATTTTGTGATCAACATGGACAAGAAGAGAAAGGCAATCTCATTAGAACCACTTGTGGAAAACAATCAGCAAGCAAGTTATACTACATTGTCACATGCAGCCCTGATCCCCTGTCAAACAAATCCAAACCCTGAAGAGTTAGAAGCCCCTCCCGCTAAAACTACTCCCCATGAAGTAGTCATAGATGGGTGGACAATTACCTATAAGGAGTATCAACCTCGAAAGGCCAAACAAGCTAGGAAACAAACCAAAGGGACGAAGGTGAACTTTTATGGCCAGCAAGATAGCAACATACCAAACAACAGTTCCTTGGAGTATGACATCACAAAAGATCCAGCTAAGAGAAAGTGTTATCATTGCCAGCAGGAAGGACATTATATCAAATCTTGCCCACAGAAGAATCCACAACAGCGAGACCCAGGACAGGATGTCCAAAAGGAGTATGTGCAGGGAAATAAATTAAAGAGAAATTACAATCATGGAAGGTTGAAACATGTGGATATTTTCACCATTCCTGGAGCTAAGGAGGTCGTGTTTGGATCAATTTCAGTAAGTTCAGGAAATGCCAAGGTTTTGTTTGACCCCAGTGCCTCACATTCGTTCATATCTAGACAATATGTAAAAGATCATAACATACTTATGCTTCCAAGGGGGAAAACAGTTATGGTTGAAACTCCAAGAGGTGAAATAAAGGCAGACCGCATATGCCCAAAAGTTAGTCTGGACATAAAGGGGGTAAATTTTAAGGTAAACCTCATTGTTTTGGAATTAATGGGCATTGATGTTATCCTTGGAATAGACTGGTTATCTACTTGTAAAGGAGTGATTGAGTATGCCCAATGTTCAGTGTTTCTAACTACACTTTCAGGAGAAAGGATTGAGTATGAGGGTATTAAATCTACACCTGAGGGATACCAGGTTGACCCATCTTAAGGTATGAGTTATAAGAATGGTAAAGAGAGATGCAGAGATTCAGATGTCCATATAAAGCAATAAGGAATGTAAGAGACGTTATCTACTCTGGAAGCTGCTACAATCACACCATGTTTAAGGAATAGGAGTTATGTCCCGTGTAATAAAACCGTTAGTAGCCAAGTTGAGTCGTCTTAATGTGTGGCTAATGAACATTTAAGTGTTTAGTTGCTTTGTGCTTATGTTTATGCTTGAGTTGGAATTTTGTAATGAGTGGAATGATCTCGTGGGTTTTGACCATGATTTCATTTAATTTATATGTATAAGGTATAAGGATTAATGAAATAAATAGCTGGGTTTTGGTTATCTCCTGCTTTCTATATCTTGTCTTTCGGAGCAGCCTGTCTTTATCAACTTATATATCTGTTCTTGAAAGACCAAAAATCATGAGAGAATTCTGGACAAGAGTGGACTTCAACATATATCTCTAAATGCAAGAACCACCCTCATAGCTATTTTGGATTGGGAGATACAAAAATCACAAGACGATGCAACTGTGCTGTCTGAAACCTGGAATAGAATCTGTTATGTGTTGTTTTCGGTCAAGTTAGCTACAGAATCTGGAAGTGTGTTCTATAAGAAAGTTGTAGAGAATTTTATAAGCTTTCCATCGGTGTAAACTACAGTTTCATTGGATTAACAGAATGAGAGTTACAACTGTTTTACTGCACTGCTGATTTTCTGCTCGTGAGAAATTTCAGATTTCTTGTTCTTACCCATGTACAAGAGTATCATTGGGATGCCAGAACACTTTTTAACTCATCTAGAAGAAAAAGGTTCAAAGCTACCCTATTTAGTGTCTCTTATTTTAAGGGGGGTAGCCAATGTAAAGAAGGATTATTAAGATTGAACTCTTTAGTTGGAAGTATTGGTTAGTCTCCATGATTGAGTTGCCACTCTTGAGCAAAAATGTTCTGTGAACAAGGTTGATAATTTTGGATCCATGGAGACAAGAGTTGTCCTTTTGGATAGTTCATGATTATGATCATCTATACTTGCTCGTGTTGCTGATGTTGGTCACTTGATGACAGGAAGTGTAGTGTCTCATGACTCAGGAGTCCTATATGACGTCTCGCACTAATATGTGGGAAAAGATTGATGTTTCTGCCATTGAAGGATGTTATGGGTATGATGAAGCCGAGCACTATCAAAACAACAATGTTGAAGAGCAAGTTGGGAGTGAACTAAGTCAGAATCCACAACAACGAAAGCGAAAAAGGAAAGTCCATAAGAAGCCTGCTCAAGGAAGCAAAGCGCAGCTAAACTATGTCAATGGAAGACTGAGCAATGTGGATATGGATAAAATTCATGGAGTTACCAAAGTAGTGGGAGGTTATATTCAAGTAAGCTCAGTACAAGTTTTTGCTTTATTTGACCCTAGTGCTTCGCATTCTTTTATTTCCGCCGACCTGGTAGAGACGTGCAAGATGGTGAAGTGTCCAATGAGGAGGCCTTTGCTGGTTCAAACCCCAGTGGGAGAAATGCAGGCAGATCAGATATGCCCGAATGTCAGTCTTGTCATAAACAAAGAAAACTTCACCGCGACACTCATTGTGTTGGAGTCATTTAAAATTCGCGTGGTTCTTGGTAATGGATGGCTCTGTGCACACAAAGGAGTGATTCATGGTACTCGGTGCACAATGCTCTTAACAACACCGTCAGGGAAAAGAATTGAGTATCAAGGTGGTCGACTTTTACCTGAGGGAGATGAGAATGATCAATTAGAAGATAGGTACACCGAGGGTAGCAAAGTGGACCATGAGTTTACAGAAGTCATAGCAGAGGAACAAATAACTTTGGAGGAGCTCAATAGGAGAGATGATCATGCTTAGGCAGATTAGTTAGTCAGGATATGAGAAACTGTCTTATGACTCTGAACGAAAGAGTAATTTGGAAAATGAGGATCAAATAAAGACAAAGTGTCATTATCTCTTTTGTCATCATCTTCTGAATCTCGGGACGAGATTCATCTTAAGGGGGGTAGAATTGTAACACCCTAAAAATTTGAAAAGAAGAAAAATAGGAAAAATATGATTTTTTGTATATTTTTGTGAGCATGCAAATTTAGAATAAGAATAATTTTTATAAATTTAAAATCAAATATAAGAGTAGAAACATGTTTGTGCACTCATGCTGTTGCATTTAAATTTTTGAGATGAGTGGTTTGATCAAATTCAAATTTGGATTTGAAAATCTTTTGAAAATGCTTTGAAAAATTAGAAAAAGAAAAAGAAAGGAATTTCTTTTCTTCTCGGGCCGTTTTCTCCTATCGCAGCCCACAGCTCGGCCTGCTTCCCTGCGGCGGCCCGTTTTCCCTCTCCCGCGCCCCGCTCCCGCTTGGGCCGAGCCCAGCCAGCGGCCGCCGGCCCAGCTTCACCGCGCGAGCGCGTTTCCCCGCTTCCAGTCGCTGACACGAGGGGCCCGCTTGTCAGTGTCTCCTTCCACCTTTCCTTTCTTCCTCCTCCCGACGACGGCGGGATTCTCCTTCCTTCCTCCACCGACCGAATCCGCCGCCAAATCTCCCTCCCTTCCTTATTTACCGACGCCTTCGGGCTATAAAAATGGAGCCCCCGCACGATTCCGCCCCATCCCAACCCTTTTTGAGCAGCCGCAACCGCCTAGCGCTGCCACCGTGAGCACCATCGCCTCCACCGTCCGCCACCGCAAGCACGCCGCCGTCTTCGTCCATCCCGTGCCCTAGATTTCACTCTAGGTGAGTTCGCCATGCTTCGGTCTTCCTCCCCGTGCTCTCCGCTTGCTGAATGATGCCGGGAATCGAGGTCTTGCGGTTTCCAGTCATGGCGCCGCCGCGGGAAGCTCACCGTCGGCCAAATCCGGCCGGAGCGCCGCCGGCTCCCTCCCCGATCCGATCGGAACCATCCGTTTTAAATCTAACGGTTGATATTACGCGATACCGGTTCGCCTGTGAATCTTGCTAAAGAGTCCCTGTAAGATTTAAGTTGTAAACCCGCAGTCCAAAACGTATTATCCCGCGTTCGTTTTGATCTATTGAAAGCGTATTTCGTCTCGGTAATTGAAAAATACGTTTTCTGATATTTACAGTTTTGCCACTGAGTTTGTTTTAGTTATAAATTATCCGTTTTAACTCCGATTTGACCCGTTTAAATTGCGTTAGATTCGTATTTGCGAGCTCTACATGATGAAAGAACTGTACAGTAGGTTTGAGATAATTTATTTTCGAGTTTATATTAAAGTAATTATTTATCTATAGGAAATCTTAGAAAATTCATAATTTATACGTTTTAAATCCAAATTTCGTGATCTTTATGTCTATGTGATCGTAGTAACGTGTAGAAGAGTTTTACCAACTTGTTATACTATTAGTGTTACTTTTGGTTAGGTTTTCTATTTTTAAGTTCCGATGTGAGATTTAATCTATTACTTTAATAAAGTAGATCTTGTTTAAATCATATCTTCTACGTTTTAGATCCATTTTAGCTCATTCGAGTTGCGTTAGATTCATAGCAATGAGATCTACGCGTTAGTGACAGTGTTTACCATATTACTAATTCTGAAATTTTATGGTTTAAATCATATCTTGATTAATAATTATGCAACTGGGTTTTGTAAATAAAATATGATTTGTTTTACTTTAGTTTTATAATTTGAATCTAAATTTGAATTAATTCCGTATATAGTATTTATAAAATATTTTATATATGTTATTATATAATTAAAACTCATGAAGCTAATAGTTTTATATTTTCTTCTATGAGCAAATCTTTCGGTAGATGTATCTTTTCAACCGTAGCTCTGATTAGTGTGCTTTTCGCGTCTGTGTATTCGTAGTGAGACGTAGATTCGTTCTACAAACTTTTCATCTTAATTTTATGTTTGGTGTACTATTCTAATTTAGATCTATTGTTTGCTTCGTGTATGATTGTATGGATACGTGTGTGGTGATTTATGATTTCGTCCAGTCGGTGAGATATACGAGGTTATCAAGAAGAAGAAGAAGAACGTTGAAGATTAAAGCTTACCGAAGGATCGGTGTTTAAGGCAAGTATAGCATGGGATTATCCTTGTTTCCTATTCACCTTTAATATACTTAATTCATATGCATGTGTCTACCTTGTTACCACTAAGGATATCCTAGCTTTTATATCTTGTACCTTGACACCCATGTGACGTTGCATTGGGTAGTATTTATGCTAGTGCTCAAGATAAATAACCATGATCTGTAACTTGACTAATGATATATGCAATAAACGTTTAAATGATGCTTTAAAGCAATATGGCTCAAGAGGGCTAGAGCATATTTGGTTGTTTTTATGGTGCTCTAGTTTCTCTCCATAAGGACTTATCTGTAAGCGAAAATCCGGGACTTACAGTACAACTGTGAGGGCTATATGGCTCTGGCTTTAGCTCAGTATGAGGACCTTTTCTAGCTTGTTAGAGGTTACCCTTGTGGCGCAAATGGGGTAAAGAAGACTATGGATCCCTGCGTGGTGTATCACACGGACTGACTTCGGAAACCTAGCGGCCCTAACTTGTTAGACAAACCTTTGAAAGGCTTCATAGTGAACCCTGCCTGCTCACCTTGGGAGTGTTTTGGGGATTGGCCGCCTCGGGCATATGGGTAATCACGACTCACAGTAAAAGTGTACAACCTCTGCAGAGTGTAAAACTGTTATAACAGCCGTGCTCACGGTCACGAGTGGCCTTGGACCCTTACAGAATAAATGATGAACACTGATGATAATGATAATACTGATGATATTGATGCTCACTAATGATTATTGTTTCTTGCTATACATTATTCTCGTTTACATGATCATGAGGTTATTTGGGATTTTGGTAAACTTGTTGCTACTCAATTGTTAAAGAGATGACTCACTAAAAGCTATTGCAGTAAACCCGTGTCAAACTTTTTGAGCTTCATGAACCCCATGTTATATTTGTTGAGTTCGACATGGACTCACTCTTGTTATTTCCCCACATCTCAGGAAGGGTACCAGACTGTTAGATTCTGGAATTGTTAGGCTTGTGATCAACCAGTTAGTTTGATCCTGGAGTGAAGGTTGCACCCGGTGTTTGGAGTTGTCTTTCCGCTGTGTTGCTCTCTAAGGTATATTTTTATACTATTGTGTTATGTATATTAAGCATTTGTCTTTTGATATTCCACTTATCTATGGCTATATGTGAGATTTGTCGTCTTTATTTCACATATAGTGTATGTCTGGTTTTGTCCTTAAAACCGGGTGTGACAGAAATCACTATCCTTTACTCTCAAACAGGAATCAATCAAATAAAAAGAGATAAAATATATGATAATCAGACCATTCAGATGATATTCCTTAGAGCAGTACTACTATGGCAAGTCATTGATCAGAATATAAAGTAAGAGAATAACTCCTAAGTAATCCGTTAACTATTAGTCATAATCTACATTGATTAGTGCAATTATATCAGGCAATCATTGGCTAGGTTATCTCATATCCATAAACAAGGAACATCTCCATTACAAAGCTGAGAAACAGAGTAACAACTAAGTAATGAGACCGCGTTCTACTAAGTTCTACACTCGGGGAGTGGACTACAAAGGACTCAATAGGAATGTCACACCCGCGATCTACCACATGGCCCGGAGTATAGAGTGCATTTGCAGGTAAACAGTGTATAAGTACCACACTTACACAATGTTGACCACCCACCCATGACTCAATAAGGTGTGTACTTTGCAAACATGTGTATAAACATAATGATAAACTATCTATGCCAAATATATAATCAAAGTAGACTAATCTCATAATAATCAAGGATATAATATAGATTAAGAACAAGATCATATCTAATGTATCAAGAACAATGAACTAGAACTAGACAATGATGAACTAGAACAATTACGAACTAGAACATAAACAATTAGAACATGAAGAACTAGAACATGAACTAGATCAAGAACTAGAAGAACTGATAAACTAGATGAATATCTGAAGAACAATGTTGATACAAGAGACAAGAACTAGATTTACCAAGCTCCTCTTGACTAGATCTGGAGCCCAAGGCTGCTTGACTCCTCTACTTCTAATTCTAATCTAGCTATGCCTAGATCTGATGGAGCTCTAAGGAGATGAGAGTTGCTGGTTGGTCTTCTGCTTTCTGGTTGATGATTGATTGAATAAATTCCCCTCTAGAGGGGGGGGTCTGGGGCCTCGTTTATATACCCAGAGCATGGAACCGTGGCCCCTGGATCAAACTGACCTTCACGTAGGGTTAGGATGCATCCTTGGAGGTGCTTGAAGTAGCTTGCAAAGGAAGGAGCCGAGGGGCCACAGCCAGGGGCTGGTCGGCCTAGGGTTGAGGTCGGTCGGCCCCACCTAGCGGCGCCTCGTGGTGGCCCTCCTCGTGGAGTCCTCTGGTGTCCTCTAGAAGCTTCTTGCATATTCTTGATGTGGAGATTAGGCCGATTGACGTGGGTTCCTTCTCATGGAAGATATCAATTCCTAAATTATTCTGATAACCCCCTGCAAAATATAGATTCACCAAAACTCGTGGAATTTCGTTAGTTGACACACTAAACCTATGTTGGTGATCATTTATTAGCCCTTTATATATTTATTTTAACCCTTTATTATGGTAGATAACCATCATCAACAATGGTTGCTCTATTGTAATTCCTTTCAAGTACCTAGTTTTTAGCCTTGAATTCTCCCAAGTTTTGGATAAAACCGATTTGATATAAAGATTTACTCTGAACTTAAAACTTGTGGGTAGCAAATGCTTGATCTAAGTCTAGGTAATTGACGGATATGATATGAGAAGGTCTGAGCTACTGTTTATCTTGTTCTAAGTAACACTAAAGTTCTGGAGATTTATCTTTTGAAAAACATAAAAATGTTGCATGATGAGTTCTGTATGACAAAGCTTGAATTCCCACTAGAGCCATACATTTTATTTAGGTTAGGAAAACTTCCGCATATTTGTTGCTTGCTTTTGTATTGAGTTTTATCAAGCTTTGTTGACCCTTATGAGAGATTTATCATGCTCTTAAAATCAAGATCATATACACACCACCCACATATATGCAATACTCCTACACTAGGGGTAGGCGCAAAAACATGCTTTCCATTTAGATCCACCAAAAAATGTTTTACTCCTACACTGGAGGTGAACACAAAAATATGCTTGATAGGTTTTCCACCCACCAAATAAATGCTCCAAGTTCTTGTTACTATCTTTCAAAGTTTTGTTGCAGAAAAGAGGCATGGGGCTATGCAAAAGTTATTCATGAAAAAAGAGAGAAAAGAAGAAAAAAGTGTTAAGAAAGAAAAAAATGGACAAGTGTCCGAGATATCTAAAACAATGGGTACTTAGATGCCCGCTTGAAAAAAAAGAGATAGAAAAAGAGATGAATAAGATAGCTCCTGTTGTCTAGCAAATATTTCTAAGTTTCAAAAGAGAGATATGTTTTCAAGGAGCAAAGTAGAATTAGGTTAGCACCATATATCCACCATATACATCCACCATATACATCCACAAACATGCACATTGTTGGTATATTTAATGCACACAGATAAATCCGCAAGTGCACGGATATTGCCGTAGCTTTCACCCAGAAGTATTTCAAGTATCGTATCCACAGGGAAACGTGTGAGACTAACTATGGACTAACTTAACTAAGGGTAGCAACAAGGTTAGGATGAATAGGAGCATAGAGAGGAAAACTAAGGTTCTCTAGTTCTAACTTGGGTAAGCTATGTCTTCTACTATTTAATGGGGGACATTACTTAAGGAAAGGCACCAACAGAGGATGCTTTCCATAGTAACTGTCACACCCGGTTTTCTAAAGAATAAAACCAGGCTAATCATATATGTGCCTAGGAAGTGCACACATATGTCAGAATGAAAAAGTATCAGAAACAATATTATTATATAACGTATACATAGCTATATTAACACTTACATCAGAGTATCACGGAACGGTGACTAAACTTTAGGCTCCATTCTTCTCAGGGACGACTGACTGGTGGCTCCGTATGCCAAACACTTCTGAAAGACTTCTGGAAACTCCACTACCTCTTTATCCTTCTTCTGAGCAACACCTTACTATACACTAGGGTGTGGTGGAAATAGCAAGAGTGAGTCCATGTCGAACTCAATAAGTATAACACAGGGTTCATGAGGCTCAAAAGGCTAGACACTGTTTGACTGCGTTTAGCTTTTAATCATCATATAATTAGCAATTGAGTAGCATCAAGGAATTCCAATTCCCATTAATGAATCAATGATCAGTTGTAATAAGGATAATGAATAGCATTAACATGAGCATAATAATAATCAACAGTAATTAAGCATGATATATCAATGGTGATCATCTATCGTAGATGTTCTAAGGCCGCCCGTATCCGTGGGCACGACTAGTATACCAGTTTTTAACTCTGCGCAGAGGTGTACAATTTCACTGTGAGTCATGATTTCCAAATGCATGGGTTAATTACTCCCAAAACATTGAAAATCATATAAAGCCATTCAAAAGTTCGTCTAACAAGTTAGGGCCATTAGATTCACTCGGCAGGCAGATGTAGGAACCTTCCTTTTCAAATGACATAATTCCTTCTCGGCTATACTCATAGACTAGAGGCTGTCCTACACCCAACGTGTCAAGCCATTCTTACACCAATTAAGGTAACCACTAACAAGCTAGAAAAGGTCTCTTAAACAACTAGAGCCAGAGCCATATAGCCCTCACAGCTGTACTGTATGTCCCAGATGATCACGTACAGATAAGTCCTTATGGAGAGAAACCAGAGCAATAATATAGCCCCTTGCTGTAGCCCCCTTTTCAACAGTAATAAAATCATCTTAATGGTTGGTTGCTTAATCCATTAATCAAATTACAAGATCATTGTTCATAATTAAGCACTAGCAATAGCTACTCAAATGCATAACCCATAGGTGTCAAGGAAACAAGATATCAATAGCTAAGTTATAATCTCTATGGTTGTCAAGGAGGACACATGCATATGTATGATAATTTCAGTGAATAGGATAACAAAGATGATCCCATGTTATACTTGCCTTGATCAAAGCTTTTCTGATGACACTGCTGGTCTGGCTCAAAATAATACTCCTGATCGTCAAGAAACTGCTCACCGTCTATACTCGATCATCAAGCATCCACACACAATTATCCGAGCAATCATACACGAAGCAAACAAAGAGACATAATTAAAACAGTACACCAATAGTATCAAAATAGTATAAAAAGTTTGTAAAACTCTTCTACACATTACTACGATCACACAGACGTAAAGATCACGAAATTCGGATTTAAAACGTGAAAGTTATGAATTTTCTAAGATTTCCTATAGATAAATAATTACTTTAATATAAACTCAAAAATTAAATTTTCCAAACCTACTGTACAGCTATACTAACATGTAGAACTCGCAAATATGAATCTAACGCAACTTGAACGGGTCAAATCGGAGTTAAAACGGAGATTTTATGATCAAAACAATTTTAGTGGCAAAACTATAAATAGTATCATCTTCTACCTTGGGCTTGGAGGAGCTTCGGTCAGCCATGGTGGAACCTCGCCGGAGAGAAGCAAGATGAGATGGGAACTCAATGAAACGGAGATGGATTCACGCAAACGGATATACCACGGTGTAGAGAACGACGAGGGCTGCCTCTTGGTGGTGGTGGCTGGCGTCGGGACGCGACCGTTTGACCGGAAAAGCTCGTCGGAGAGTTCGCCGGAACGCAAGCTGTAGATGAAGAACTTCGGCGAGGGGTAAAGGGAGCTACGAGTGGTGGCTCGCGATAAGGGTTGTACTTCT
Organism: Saccharum hybrid cultivar R570; assembly: GCA_038087645.1. NCBI lineage: Eukaryota > Viridiplantae > Streptophyta > Magnoliopsida > Poales > Poaceae > Saccharum > Saccharum hybrid cultivar. Next base: position 1,058,396 of record JAQSUU010000704.1, on the reverse strand, counting down.
GAAACCAGGGTGTCGAGGGCTACGTCGGCATATATATAGTCGTAGGGTTTGGAAACTTTTCGGATTTTCTTAATTTTGGGATTATTTTAATTCCGCGAATAAAAATAATTTTAGAAAATCTAGAATTACCTTTTAAGCCACGAAAAATAGCCCAGAGCTTCGAAAAATCATGGAAAAAATCCTGGAGACTCTTGGGGGATAAGGAAATCAACTAAATAGGTTTGGGCTTATGAAAAGATTGATGAAGAGATCAAGGGAAAAAATTAAGCTCACGGAAATTGAAATTTTAAATCCAGAAAATGTCAAAAAGTTTTCCGATGAGAAGAAATCATCTTCCTATGGTATTTTGAAAATAATAGCACCCACCAACACCAAAGACAAGCATCACACAAACTCCACATTATCAAATTAATATGAAAAAGTTTAAAACCACAATTTTCTATATTTAAATTAGCAGCAACTTAACTTATCTAATAAATTTATTCAAATATTGAAATCATTTATTTTATTTTGTGTTTTCTAAGCGCAACCCAAAATTGAAAATTTTGGGTGTGACAGTAACCACGTCCTACTTGCCCTACAAACAGGAGGTGGACTATAGAGGATTCAACGAGGCTATAAGAGTCACCCTCATGAGCTACCACTGATCCAGAATGCAGGATGCATCCACAAGTAATCAGAGTCTAAGCACCACACTTACACTACAATTACTACTTTACTCTTCTCGAATAAAGAATAAGCACTCAAATGAGTTGTGAACCTGATGAATAATATAAACAAGAAGCTTACTTGAATTAGAAGTTGATTACTAGAGAAATCTTAGAGGTGAGCTCATATAGAACTTGAATCCGCCAAGGTACAAGCCATAGAGAGAGCACCAATAGGCTGGCGTCTCCTCCAAACTCTTCCCTTACTCTCCATCTCACTATTATTTACAAGACTAGATCCTATGGAGGACTAATCTTCTCTTGATAGCTGGCTCTGATCCTAATGAGGAGAATATGAATTGGGGCTTCAAGATTGCCTCCAAGGAGGGGGGTAGGGGTTGCAACATATAGGTTGAGGTGGAGTAAGGGGCAAGGAATCAGGTGGAGTAGGGGGCAATGAATCACCATGTCATCAATCCGCATCAATTCCCTCGATCACCGTTGGATGCACCGACTATAAATGGCCTTAAATTAATGGTGTAGATCTGGGAAACGCATATGAGACAATGGAGGGCGAACAGACTCCGGAGCAAGCCGGTCGGTCTAGGGCTTGGGCCGGTGTTGGTATTTCTTAACGCATACAGAAATAATCCGCAAGTGCACGGAATTACCGTTGTAGCATTTCACCTAAAAGTATTCAAGGTATCGTATTTCCATAGGGAACAGATGTGTAAAAGTCTCTTAGCTAGTTTACCTAAGATAACAAGAAGAAAGATAGCTCGGGTAGTGAGGTTTTCTAAGGATAGAGATCCTAAGTCAAGATAGCTTTGTCACTATAGACTTGCTTCGGGCACCGGAGCATAGTTGGTCTGCCAGCCGATATTAGTTTGTAGCCAGCATCGAACCCGGACATGGGGGAATATGAGGGACAGACAGGACTGTCACCACCTGCTGCCTACCCCTCAACCATGGGGAATAAGGCAAACAAAGGTAGTCTCTAGCTATCGACTACTACTCTAGCGTCGATGAGGGTTATCCGTCTTTATCAGGGCCCTCTACTAGTGTATCCGTCTCAAGGACGAACGATGAACCCACAAGCAAATAGTATAAAGAAGACTAACTTAAAGTAAGAGCTCACCACCATAGAAGAACACAAACCTTTGTACTCCAGGTAGTACTAAGTACATCGAGGTACAAGTGAAGAGGGAGCCGACATTCTCGGCATTCCTTCTGCTACAAATGGAGGTAGTTGACACTCCCGGTACTTCTCCATCTCTTATTCTTCCTCACTCACTCCCTAAACTAGACTAGCTAGAGAGCTAAGATATGAATGGAGCACTTCTCTCTTCTTGCTACATTGTGTCACTCTTGTGTCTACGCTTCCAAGTGTGTGATGGTGTGTCCTTCTCTTCTCTTTAGTGGGGGGTTGCCCCTCTATTTATACATGAAGGAGAGGTGGTGATGTGAATATTCCTGGCACAAAGCCCATGTACCATTGCCTTGTACATGGAGGCATGCAATCGCCATTCGAAGGAGAGGATGAGCGGCGCCGGGAAGGGAGCGGCCGGCCCATGACTAGCTCCAATGGCCACTGACTTCACGTGGCAGGCCTTGGGATGGACATGGATCAGTGCCCCAGGGTACCTTGCTCAATTTGAATTGATTTGGTAGGCGTCTCCCTTATTCTTTTGCGCAAATCAGCATTGGGAAGCGCCTTTCGGTGAAATCTTCCATGTATTTGTGTTTGTGACCTGCAAAATAATATTCTCCAAATACATGTGGAACTTGGTTAATAGTAAATGCATATATGATTAAGTTTGCCAATTTCTCCTCTTTTTATATCTTAATTGGTGGTTAGAAATTTGAGTTAAGGACCGCCAACAACCGACTGGCACACTTTTGTGCCCATTTGGCCCAAGCTTCGGTGTGATTTGTTCGAGAACCTTCTAGAGTTGTCTTTCGTAGTTTTCACAGGTTGAATCACTTGTTGTCGTCGGTTTGCTTGTTTAGAGTGTATGACAGTGGTCTTAGGTGCTGTCTTCTGGATAAATTCTCCTGCAATCATGAAATCACCAAAGCTCGTGGAATTCATTAGTTTAAACCCCTACACCTATGTTTGGTAATGAAATTAAATATAAATGCAGGTTATGTTGATGGTTTATAATTGGTGTTAGTGATCGTCAATAAGCTCCCCCAAGCTTAACCTTTGCCAGTCCTTGAGCAAAGCTAAACTCAGCAATGGATCAGGAGTTGCTACAATGCTTTCACACCTCAAAAGTTCATAGGCATTCAATCCAGAATTCTCCTTCGAATTAGAATAAACTTATCTGACTTTCAAACTTACCCATATTACCTTCAACTATGGGGCTTCTTGGCCTTTACTTGGGTCTTGAGCAATTGAAAAACAGAATAATCAAGTCAAGCACTATGTCTCAAGTTCTTTGTTCCACCATTATTCTAGAATTTTTATGAGTTTTCAAAATAAAACTCAGAGATTCCATTGTATGACACTCTCAAGTCTCTTAATATATGTGGTATTTGTAGATCCTCACCATGGCAATAAAGATGTTATGCCTTTTTCTCTTCCTACCACTAAGGCTTATGTGGAGTTCATAGGTAGGGAGAAAGCTAGAGTATACTTGCAATGCATATATTGTAAAGTCAAACAACGGATCCAAAGAGAGTTGAGTCATACAATCAAATTAAGATGTGCATGTATGTGGATATATGGTGGCTATCCAAATTCTACTATGCTCCTTGAAAACATATCTCTCTCTCAAAACTTGGAAATATTGTTGCGAGAGAACAAGGGATATCTTATTCATCTCCCTTTTTTCTTTTTCAGGTAGGCATCAAAGTACCCATTGTTTTAAATATATCAGACACTTTTGTATCCATTTTTTCTCAACTCTTTTTTTCTTCTTTTTTTTTCCTCTTTTTATAATCACTTTTGCATAGCCCCATGCCTCATTTATGCAACAAAACTTTTGAGAGATAGGAACAAGAACTTGGAGCATTTATTTGATGGGCGAAAAACCTAATAAGCATGTGTTTTGTGTTCACCCCCATGTAGGAGTAGAACATTTTTGGGTGGATCTAGATGGAAGGCATGTTTTTGCGTACTCCCAGTGTAGGAGCAGCAGGTATATGTGGTGTGTATGTGATCTTGATTTTAAGAGCATGACAATCCTCTCATAAGGGCCAACAAAGCTTGACAAAACTTAATGCAAAAGCAAACAATATATATGTGGAGATTTTCCTAGCCTGAATAATATGTATGGCTCTGGTGGGAATTCAAGCTTTGTCATACAGGAACTCATCATATAGTATTTTTGTGTTTTTCAAAAGATAAATCTTCAGAACTTTAGTGTCACTTAGAATAAGATAAACAACATCTCAGACCTTCTAATATCATATCTATCAATTACCTAGACTTAGATCAAGCATGTGTTACCCACGAGTTTCAAGTTCAGAGTAAATCCTTATATCAAAACAACCTTATTCAAAACTCGAAAGAATTCAAGGCTGAAAACTAGGTACTTAAAAGGAATTACAATAGAGCAACTATTTATGATTTCCATTTAAGAGATTATTTTGAGTTCTCTTTATTTTATTTAGCTCTTAAAAATAAATTAAAGTAAACTAGACACACCTTTTATTTTATTTTCAATTTTACTAGATCACACATTATTACTATAAATGACTAATGCAAAAAATAAATTATTATTATTATTATTATTTAACTATTTAAAAGAAACTAAAACTAAAACAAAAAGGGGAAGAATACTTACCTGGATACACGGGAGTGCTTCTCCCCCAAGCTAGCTCTTTTGGTGAGGGTTCAGTGTTGTAAGTCCTTTGAACCGGACTTCTCCTTGTGAAGTTCATTGATCAAGTACCTTGGTTTATTCCGAAGATGAGGATTCTTGTGATGTTGCATCTAATGGTGATGTCACCTTCTTCTGCCAAACCCAGCTTGGTTTTGAGTTTTGATTTTAGTTTGACATGCTCAGAACTTTCACTTGTAGAAATTGGGGAATTAACTAACTCCCCCACACTTTGCTTGAAGTGTGTCCTACTCATAAAGATAAGGTAGAGATCAAGTGCATGGGCTCTGTTGGTGTAAAAACACCAATTGAACCAAAACTTTACTTATTCTTCTCTATCCTTAGGCACTTTGAACAAGATGAAGTTGATGTTATGTGCTTGTTCATTTATAACATGGATGGTAAAATCAGAATAATGAGCATGAATATAGCATTTAAGTACATTTGCAAAAAAAATTGAGTTGCTTAACCTATGCAAGGATTGTCTATCTGTGAATAATGTATCAATCTTTATATGATTATGACTATCATCTTCCAGAAATAAGATGTGCAACGTTTTTGCTCATTTGGTTAAGGCTAAGAGCACAAGGGAGTGGTGCTAGGAACAAGCTTGAAGAGCTAAACATATTGAGTTAATCAGGTTGGATCGAGTAAGTTGTGACTCAAACATGTTTGTTCATTATTTATGTGCCTAGCAGAATGAAGAAAAAACCTTTTTTATTTTTTAACAATGACCACTTACCTTAAGGTGTTATCTTTGTCATTAGAGCGTGATGAAACCATATGATGAAGGATAAATGACTTGTGATGGTCCTTCCCTTTTGCTTGAAGTTTTCCTTGTTCGGCTAGTCTCGCAGCTTGAGCTATTCATGAGCTTCTTGTTTCCTAGATTGCACCTTTTCTTTCTCATCCTTTTGTCATATCATCTTTTTGCTTCTTTGATCTTGCCACTTTGTTGGTCCTTCCACTCCACTCATCATTTTATGGCATTCATCTTCTTCCTCTTTGTTCCGTAGCTGTAGTGGTGGCTGGGTTTGCATATTCATGCCAAACCATGAATAGGCAGAGCTTATATTCATTGATCCCTATAAAATGTTAGTGGAGACATATCTGAGAAAATACAACAAATTTGAAGCATGGGTATTTGTCCATTAGTTTGGGGAATTACATCTATGCTAATAAAAAGATGATTTTAGGATTACTTTAGCATAGGTTTTGTTTATCATGTTCTATACAGGCATGGCTCAAGGCAAAGGTAACTTGTAGCTAAAGACAAAGTGAATGATCTTTGATACTTATAGTTCTTTCATCCATGTTGAATGAGCCGTGTCTTCTTTACGCAATGTTATTGGAGTTCATCATGTGCCTAGCTTCATCTCCGATTTGAATTCATCTCGTGACTTACCAATATTGAATTAAGAGTTTCCTACATAAGGTTAGCCCAACAAAATGACCAATATCTACTATAGCATATTCTTGGTGCAAAACTCAACCTAGACACCACATCTAATTTAATTTAGGAAGGCACTAAGCCTTTGGAAGTAAGATCAGCACTCCTAAACTAAGTATCATGCTTAATTTAAAAGATGTATGACATACTCCAAACCTAAGCATACTATAGTAAACAAAGATAGCATGAAAGCATTATAGAGATTTAGTCAAACAGAGATGAAAGAGCATGATTGTTATTTAGCAAATTGAGCATAGCTTAAAGGTAGAGACAACCAACATGAATTAGCAACGTGGCATTGGATTTTTCAGAGAAGCCTATCCCCTAGGCTTGAATTTTGCTAGGCAAAGTCAAGTTTGGATGGATGTGATTTAATGTTGCATGATGATTGGGTGGACATACCTTGAGTCACCATCGTTCATTCTATTTGCTTCAAACCTGAAATGGTTAGTGACAAAAACACCCAAAGAAATATTTTCACAAGTATATATAAATGATTATTTCACTATTAACGGTCATTAAACACCAAATATAACCATCAACTATTGCATAAATTGATATGAAACAAATCACAAACTATAGTTATAGGGTTTGGCTCTAACAAGTTCTACGAGTTTTGGTGCTCTCACTTGTATTGTAGGAATATTTAATTTTTCACCAAATAAAAGTATCCCAAATGATGAATTGGAGTGCATCGTTGCAAAGAGCTCGTCGAGACGATCAAAATAGATATATTATTTGCTATATTTTGAGCCTAGAATAAAAAATATTAAATCCACGATGAAACCTATGTGGGAAGACTAAAGAAGAGTCCAAAAGACTCTAGAAGGTGAATCACCGAAGCGGAGCCCGAGGGGTTTCCATGTCAGGCCGGGCAGCCCTACCCCCATACTGTCTAGCATGTGGGACCCATAGGTCAGCTTCTCCTTCGTACGTTGGTTCCCCACCGCCTCCTAGGATGTATCTATGTCGTTCTTCAAGTCGGTTTGATCCGAGGGCTTACGTTGCACCCTGGTCTATATAAGCAGGCCTGTACCCCCACCCCTGGAGCTATCCCTAAAATCCTAATTCATATTCATCTCTTTGGATCAAGACAACATCAGGAGAATTAGGGACAGACTCTCCATTGTAGTAGATTAGTTCTAGTTGAGAGTTAGAGAGAGTCGAGCTACGCTCAGGTTCTGGAGAATTCTTTGGAGGTCTGGTATATCTTTGTATCTTACCTTTGCAAGACTTATGCTTTAATATATTTATCTTCTCTATTTACTTTTATGCCTTCATGTGTGTGGTTAGTATAGTTGTTATACTTTCGCATGGGATCTCCGCTCGTATTGAGTGCTCTAGTTATCATATGTGATTAGAGTAGTAATCAATAGTGTAGACATGGTGTCTAGGCTACAGGTTACCTGAGATTGCGCCCAATCCCACGGATAGTTGTGGTAGCCCTAGGGGTGACAGCTCTGTCAGGTTGTTGTAATCCACCACGTTCGGGTTGGTGTTCGTAGAGCTTTAGGCAGCCTTCCCCCGACTACGCTTCCTCATCACCCCTCGAGAGTCAGAAAGGTATTGCTGTTCCAAAGTGTTATTATGTGATCGCTATATTTATTATGTGATCACTATATTTATCTATGCTACAGTTATCATAGAACCAAAGTAATAGAGAAGTATATAGGAACCTTGAACTCTCCTGTTGTCCTCTCAATTTAGCTGAACTACTCTTTCATTATGGAATTCTCCTATGTGTGTGTCATTATGCATAACTCCTATCATTTATCACTTACCCTACTTTAGTCTAGTTGGTGTATTAAGTTAGTAGATACATGATGGTGAATTACTAGTTTCCATTGTTTCCCTATGGATAAATATGATACTTTGGAATACTCCCGGGTAAAAGTTGTAACGGTATCCGTGTGCTTGCGGAATTTTCTATGTGTGTTAATAAATACCAACAAGCTTTTTGGTGCCGTTGCCGGGGAAGCAATTGGCGTAAAGATTTTGATATTGATCTTGATGTCTGCTAATTTAGTATACCACTAGCTTTAGTAGGATTACCCCTGTTCTATTGAGTTGTGGAATAGACAGGACAACAGTCGCCATTTTGACCTTCCGACAAACATCCACAAGAAAAGAAAAGATGAGAGAAACATTGAAGAACCCAGGGTGCCTGATCATTCTTGATTCATCAACACTAGAGCCCTGCCATCTCATAGGTTTGTATAGACATATATATCATTCTAACCATGTGTAGTCTGAAGAGAAAGGTCAACATCATAAGAATTCAAATCACATCTCAAGTGACAAATATAGAAGCTGTGCTACTCACAAATGCCAAATTGTGAGTCATGGTAAGTATGATCAAGAAAGGTGAGAAAGTCTTTGCTCATGGACTTTAAACTTTTTGAGTAATTATCTTTTTAATTTTTGTATCCCACTGCATGTTTACTTTGAATAATCCACGCATCTACTCTATTTAGTTTAAATTTTCTCATAATCAAATCCACAACATATTTAGTTCCTTGCACGCATCCATGTCACTTGCATCTAAAAATATATATTCCTCACCATGATCACTCTTTCATCTCCATTTGAGTAAATCTCTGTAATGTTTTCGTGCTACCTTTGTCTGCTATAGTATGCTTTGGTTTGGAAGTACTAGCTATACTTCTAAAGACTTTTAAATTAAGCATGGTGCTTAGGTTAAATAGCCTTCCTTAATCTAATTAGACATGGAGTCTAGTTTGGTTATTGAACTAAAAATTGCTTGTGTAGATACTGGTTATTTCGTTGGACTAACCCCTGTAGAAAACACTCAAATTCAATTTGGGAAAGTCCCGAGATGAACTCACACTAGAGATGAAGCAAGGCATATGATGAACTCTAACTTCGTGAAAAGAAGACACAACTTATTCTTCATGGAAGGAAGAACTGTAAGTATCAAAGATCATTCACTTTGTCTTTTGCTACAAGTTACCTTTGCCTTGACCCATGTTTGAATGCAGCGAACAAGTAAATTTTGTTATAAAACATGATAAATAAAATCTATGCTAAAGCAATTCTAAAAACATCCTTTTATTAGCATAGAGAAAAACTACAAAAGTTATGGACAACAACCTATACTTTAAATTTATTGTATTCCCTCGAGTATGTGTCCATTAACATTCTATAGGATGAAAGAATATAAGCTGTGCTTGTTGGTGGTTTGGTATGAACCTACAAACAGAAACCTAACCACCACTTCAATGATGGAACAAAGAAAAAGGAGATGAGTGCCATACAACAAGATCTACAATAAAAGCACTCACTCAAAGGAAGTGGATGAACAAAGGAGATGAGGCCATGAGTAATGTTGAAGACATCCTAACATTGAGTTTTCCCAAAACTCAAGCTAGGATGATGATGAGAAGTAGGGTGCAACTCACCTCATATTAGCCGATCTAAGACCTATTTTCATCATCTTTGAAGACACCATCTTGCATGTCGATAGTAAGGACACAGATGAGAAGATGCCGCTACATCATGGCATCCATCCTTGTTTCAACAAACATCAATCATTGGTGGACTGCCGACTTTGTCTTGTGAGACCATGAACAACCATGGTTGCAAGATGACATTCCTAAGCCATTTGAGATGAAGCTTTCACCAATGAGGTTCCTTCCTTGACCGTCAAAATGGCTGGCGTATCACTGACAGACAAGAAGAACAGCTCTTCACCATGCTGTTGGAGGATAAAGACTATCAAAGAGGAACACAAGTTTGCATCTCCAATGAACACCAATTGATCGACTAATAATCAATGATAATCAATAAAGGTTGACAAAAGAAGATCATGAAACTGTCTGGATCCTCATCTCCTGGATCGGATAGTCCAAAGAAAGGCTAAATGCAAGGGCGAGGTCTTGCTCAATGGACCTAAAATCATGAGCCCTCACCGATAGGTAAATCAACATTTATCTTATATTTCATTTCCATATTACTTTTTGAATTATGCATAAACAATCTTGTCTTAAGTTATGAAAAGAAAAAAAATATATGGACACATGAAGGTCCAAATATAAAAAAAGAGAAAAAATATGGACACATGAAGGTCCAAATATATATAAAAATGTGAGCACATGAAGGCTCATGTCGAAAAAAACATGTTCCTAGGACAAGTTTCCTTTGGATATTCTTGGTCACTAACCATTGCAGGTTAAGATTTAAGAACAAAGGATGAACAATGTCTGAGGATATGAGAGTTACAACACACTCTGAGGGATGTTTCAACATTAACACTTGACTTTAAGTGTCGAGTGACATAAAAGTCCAAGTGTGGGGGAGGAAGGCCGACTCTTCTACAGATGGTACGACCATGCTCTTCCTCCTCTCAAGCCCCATCGTTCTGACACATTGGTTTGCAATCCCTCTACTCACTATTACTTTGTCTCTATAAGTTTGAATGAATTTACAAATTCCATACATGAAAATCAAACTTAAGATACAAAGTAAAATCAACCCTCAAGAGAAGAAGTAATGGTGAACAATAAAGGCAAGTTATTAACATGGGATAAAAGTTCTATGCTAATTGAAATGTTAAAACTAACTTTTCTGTAGCATAGAGTATGACCTTTAGCTCTATGACAACACCACCCTCGTTATCAATTGTATATCCCCTAGGGTATGTGTTGTCCACTAATCTTTTGTAGGAATAAAATAATAAGTGGAGCAAAAGGTCCAAACATAAAGAAAGAACAAACAGATGGCATGATAAAAGAATGAGAAGGAGTGCAACATATGATACAAGATGCTCATGAACAACTCAAGATGCAAGGAAGGAAAGGACCATCAAAATTCATCTACCCTTCATCACATGGTGTCATCACGCTCCAATAATAAAGGTAACATCTTAAGATAAGTAGTCATCATTTTCCTCTTGATCCTAGTACGCACATAAATGAAAAAACAAACATGTTCGAGTTACAACTTTGCTTGATCCAACCTGATTAACTCAACACGTCTTGTTTCATAGCACCACTTTCTTGATCTTAGTCTTAACCAAATGAGCTAAAATGTTGCATATCTTATCTTTAGAAGATGATAGTCATAGTCATAAAAAGTTCAATAGATTATATAAAGATGGACAATCCTTCCATAGGTTAAGCAACTCCGCTCTTTTTGTCATAATAAAAATGCTACATTCATGCTCATCCTTCTGATCTTATCACCCATGTTATAAATGAAAAATGCATACAATATCTATCTTATCATGATTCAATATGCCTAAGGCTAGAGAAGAGTAAATAAAGTTTTAGTTCTATTGGTGATTTTCCACCAACAGAGCCCATGCACTTGATCTCTACCTTGACTTGATTAGTAGAACACACTTCGAATAAAGTGTGGGGGAGTCGATCCCCCAAATTTTACAAGTGGAAGTTCTGAATCAACAACAGGCTCACAACTATTGATAAGAGGATAGCTGCCATCCAAGGTATGTTATATAATCACACATAATGGCAGGTTGGCATGAGACACGAGAGGGCCAGTCTCCAGCAACAACAACAACAGTAAAATCAAAATTGGGAGGCTCTGTCCTAGCATCTCCACATCCGGCCACCTCATTGAGCAACCACGACAACAACCAGCTCCAGGTAAGTATTTCTTTTCCTTCTATTATTCTTAGTTTGTTTTTTATATGATAAAAAATGATGGATGAAAAACAAAATAAAAATTTATCTTTGCATTAATAGTAATAATGTGTGATCTAGTAAAATTGAGAACAAAATAAAAGGGTATGTCTAGTTTGCTTTAATTTCTTTTAAGAGCTAAATAAATAAAAAGAGGACTCTGAAGATAATCTCTTAAAATGGAAATGATGAATAGTTACTCTGTTGTAATTCCTTTCAAGTAGCTAGTTTTTAGTCTTGAATTCTCCCGAGTTTTGGATAACATTGTTTTGATATAAGGATTTACTCTGAATTTAAAACTCGTGGGTAGCATATGCTTGATTTAAGTCTAGGTAATTGACGGATATGATATGAGAATGTCTAAGCTGCTATTTATCTTATTCCTAGTGACACTAAAGTTCTAGAGATTTATCTTTTGAAAAACATAAAAAGTGCTATGATAAGTTCCTGTATGACAAAGCTTGAATTTCCACCAGAGCCATACATGTTATTTAGGCTAGAAAAACTTCCATACATATGCTACATGTTTTGCATTGAGTTTTGTCAAACTTTGTTGACCCTTATGAGAGGTTTGTCATGTTCTTAAAATCAAGATCACGTACACACCACCCACATATGCCCTACTCCTACACTGGGGGTAGGCGAAAAAACATGCCTTCCATCTAGATCCACCCAAAAATGTTCTACTCCTACACTGGGGGTGAACACAAAACACATGCTTATTAGGTTTTTCGCCCATCAAATAAATGCTCCAAGTTCTTGTTCCTATCTCTCAAAAGTTTTGTTGCAGAAATGAGGCATGGGGCTATGCAAAAGTGACTCATAAAAAAAGAGGAAAAAAAGAAAAAAAAAGAGTTGAGAAAAAATAGATACAAAAGTGTCTAAGATATTTAAAACAATGGGTACTTAGATGCCCGCCCAAAAAATGATAAATAAGATCACCCCTGTTCTCTAGCAAATGTTTCTAAATTTCAAAAGAGAGATATGTTTTCAAGGAGCAAAGTAGAATTAGGTTAGCCACTATATATATATCCACCATACGTACACACACAAGCACCTCTTGATTTGACTGTATGACTCAACTCTCTTTAGATCCATTGTTTGACTTTACAATATATGTATTGCAAGTATGCTCTACCTTTCTCCCTACCTATGACTCCACATAATCCTTAGTTGTAGGAAGAAAAAGGCATAACATCTTTATTGCCTTGGTGAGGATCCACAAATACCACATATATTCAAAGATTTGAGAGTATCATACAATAGAATCTCTGAGTTTTATTTTAAAAATTTATGAAAACTCTGGAATAATAGTTAAACAAAGAAGTTGAGACATAGTGCTTGACTTGATCATTCTATCTTTCAATTGCTCAAGACCCAAGTTAAGGCTATGAAGCCCCATAGTTGAGGGTAATATGGGTAAGTTTGAAAGTCAGATCAGTTTATTCTAATCTAGAGAATTCTTGATTGAACACATGTGTACTTTTGAGGCGTGAAAACATTGTAGCAACTCCTGATGCATTGCTGAGTTTAGCTTTGCTCAGGGACTAGCAAAGGTTAAGTGTGGGGGAACTTGTTGATAGTCATTAAACACCAAATATAACAATCAACTATTGCATAAATTGATATGAAACGAATCACAAACTATAGTTATAGGGTTTGGCTCTAACAATTTCCACAAGTTTTGGTGCTCGCACTTGTCTTACAGGAATATTTATTTTTCACCAAATAAAAGTATCTGTTGGCATTTCTTAGCACCACTACTAAAAATAGAATTAATCCTACTTTTAGCAATGACACTAGAAATGGTATGGTAATTATTAACTTGTCACTTTTACAGTAGCCACCTATGATTACCTACATCTCTAATATTAAACTAGGTTGTCATCCCTAGTAATGAAACTAGAAATGTTTGTTGGTACTATCTAGCATTACTACAAGAATAACACTAAATAGAAATCTATTATTTCGTGTGACTATAAAGAATCTAAAGATATGAATGAAAAGAATTATGCAAGCGGACATATAATTATACCATTATAGCATTTTATCTAGAGTATTACCAGGTTGTCGATTTATAATTTACCACTAGGAAGGTATGACTATGCATGTAGTATTGATAATTTATGATTATGCATGAGAGAATGAACCAATATCACATGCTCTACTCAAAACAAGGGTAAGTCACAAGATATATATATATATATATATAGATAAATAAATAAATTACTCAGAGCACTCTAACTATGGCAATAGCATTAGTCCGATTAGAATATTAGAGGAATAATTCTTAAGTGATTCTATAACTACAAGTCAATGAATGCTTCAATTAGTGCAATTACATCTAGTAGTCATCGTTAATGTTACTATCACATCCACACATAAGGAACATCAACTAGGGAGGATTGGAAACATAGTCCTTCCCTCCTTCAAGACCAGGTTCTACAAGTCCTACACATGGGGGTGGACTACATATGACTCAACAGGCCTGTCACACCCTCGATCTACCATACGTCCAGGCGTGTAGGGGGCATTCGTAGATAAACAATATCTAAGCACCATGCTTACATAATGCCTACCACCCACCCATGGATCCTGCATATTAGGATGGGGGCTATACGAACATATGCATGAACTTAATAGTAAACTAACTATACTAGACATATAACTAAAGTAAATAATGAACATTGCAATCAAGAACAAATAAAAGATGAAGATTAATGTTGACATAAACATTGTAGCAAGCACACAAAAATGGTGGAGAATACAATGAGAGAGGGGGTACAAAGAATTATATCAAAACATGCTCTTGCCAATGTCAGGAATCCAAGCTTGTAATCTGCTTGCCTCCCTCTAGACCTAATCTAACTAGCTAAGGCTCTAGAACTAAAGGAACTCTGAGGAATTAGGGTTTCTGGTTCTGGATGGCTTGATCTCCAAATGACTTGATGACTTGATGCCTTCAGAGGGGCTGGGGTCTCCTTATATAGCTCAGGGGGTCCAACATGAGCCCTTGGATCAAACCAACTTGAGGTACGACTAAGATGTATCCTAGGAGACGGTGGAAGAATACTCTTAGAAGCTCATGGAGGAATCTCCTAGGGGGACCGGGTGGCCTGCAGGTGGGGCCGGCTGGCCCCACTTGGTAGTCCCTCGCCTCCTGCTTCATTTTGGTGTCTTCTCATGTATTCTAGAGTCTTCTCGCGTATATGCCGTATTTTAATTCTGAATTTTCCTTTGATTAATATGTCCCTCTTGGTGGTTTTCTAGAATAATCTTGCAGAGAATAGAGATTCACCAAAACTCATGGAATTTATTAGTTTAAACCCTAGACCTATGTATATTCTCTTATTTGTGCCATTTCTCATGTTTATTCAACTATAAATTATTAACGTTATCCATCGTCAACAATATCCCAAATGATGAATTAGAGTGCACCATTGTGAAGAGCTTGTTGAGACGATAAAATGATATATTATTTGCTATATTTGGAGCCTGTAATAAAAAGATATTAAATCCGTGACGAAACCTACGTGGGAAGACTATAGAAGACTCCAGAAGGTGAATCACCGAAGCGGAGCCCGAGGGGTTTCCATGTGGCACTGGGTGGCCCCACCCCCATACCAGTCGGCATGTGGGACCCATGAGTCAGCCTCTCCTTCATATGTCGGTTCCCCACTGCCTCCTAGGATGTATCTACGCTGTTCTTCAAGTCGGTTTGATCCGAGGGCTCACGTTGCACACCCCAGCCTATCTAAGTAGCCCTGTACCCCCTGGAGCTATCCCTAAGACCCTAATTCATATTCATCTCTTCAGATCATGACCACATTAGGAGAATTAGGGATAGGCTCTCCAATGTAGTAGATTAGTTCTAGTTGAGAGTTAGAGAGAGTCGAGCTACGCTTAGGTTCTGGAGAATTCTTCAGAGGTCTAGTATATCTTTGTATCTTACCTTTGCCAGACTTATGCTTTAATATATTTATCTTCTCTATTTACTTTTATGCCTTCATGTGTGTGGTTAGTATAGTTGTTATACTTTCGCATGGGATCTCCGCTCTTATTGAGTGCTCTAGTTATCATATGTGATTAGAGTAGTAATCAATAGTGTAGACATGGTGTCTAGGCTACAGGTTACCTAAGATTGCGCCTAATCCCACGGATAGTTGTGGTAGCCCCAGGGGTGACAACTCTGTCAGGCCGTTGTAATCCACCACGTTCGGGTTGGTGTTCGTAGAGCTTTAGGCAGCCTTCCCCGACTACGCTTCCTCATCCCCCTCAAGAGTCAAAAAGGTATTGCTGCTCCAAAGTGTTATTATGTGATCGCTATATTTATCTATGCTACAGTTATCATAGAACCAAAGTAATAGAGAAGTATATAGGAACCTTGAACTCTCCTGATGTCCGCTCAATTTAGCTAAACTACTCTTTTATCATGGAATTCTCCTTTGTGTGTGTTATTATGCATTACTCCTATCATTTATGCATTACTCCTATCATTTATCACTTACCCTACTTTAGTCTAGTTGGTGTATTAAGTTAGTAGATACATGATGGTGAATTATTAGTTTCTTTAACCATTGTTTCCCTGTGGATAAATACGATACTTTGGAATACTCACGGGTAAAAGCTATAATGGTATTCGTGCGCTTGCTGAATTTTCTGTGTGTGTTAATAAATACCAACATTCACAAGGGCATCACAACAGATGGTGAAAACTCATATTATCTCCTGAAAGTGCTTGTTTTATGACAGAAGCTTGTCCTTGAGAAATCTTTGAATTGCATTTCTGATTGGTGAAGTGGTTTTCTCTCCAACACGAACCTTTGGGGTGCCTATCTCATGATTCATGCCAATGTGATTTGCAATGTTTGTGACAAACATATGTATCTACAACCACCCTTTTAAAGTCTTTATGAACATGAAGCACTAGGGGGTTGAAGATCTCATGTGTTGCAATGTTGGAGAGGCCAATTGATTCACAAGATTTCTCATGTGAGCATGGATTTGATGATATGTTCATGAAATAGCTTCCATGCTCATCGATGTCATTTCCATTTTCAAGCTCCAAGGGTGTTTCTTCATGAATGTCTAAGATTTCTCATGGATTGGTGGCTCTTGGGTTGATCTCATCTAAGGCCTCCTCCAAACTTCGATGAGTCATGTTTATTAAAGAGATTGATTTAAGCTCACTGTTTGTATCTAAGCCAAGTTTGGATTTTACCCATAAGGCTTCGTCCTCGTTCATCCATTCTTTAGCAACAGCATATAAGTTCTTAATACATTCAAACTATTGTCATTGCTCTTCTTGGTCATCCTTGTGGCCTTCATGATTCCTATGTTTTGGTTGTCTTAATAGATTTCTAGGGTCATCATGAGACTTAGGAGAAAGAGCATAAGAGGGATCATCGGGGTCAAGGATGGGTTGAGAGATGGGCTCAGATAAGACATCTAATGTGGTCATAGAAGGGGAGAAGATAGGATTGACTAAATGACTCAGCTCTCCTTCTATAGCATCACTTGCCATGCCATCCTTGAATTCTTCCTAACGTTCTACATGGGAAGAAGGACACTTTTTAAGAGATCCCTTCTTGAGAGAATTTGAATTATATTCACTTGAAGGTCTATTGTGAAACCAGAAGTTTAAACTATTCCCAAAAGGTTGAATTTCTTCTTCTCTTAGAGGATTTTGGTGTATAGACGGTTTGAGATTGACCGCTAAATCTTGAGATTGGAGTGCTTGTGATTTGGCTATCAAAACTTTCTCTTCTTGCTCGGGAGATGATTCCTTCTCTTTCTTGAGGAGTTTATTATGATTGCTAGTGCAGGAAGTTTTTCCACTAATCTTATCAAGCATAGACCTTGCTTCACTAGCTAACAAATGAAGGAAAGCTCCTCTAGAGGCATCATCAAGGGTTTGCATAGAATCCTTGCTAAGACCCATATAAAAATGTTGATGGAGCATCGGGTCTGAAATAGCAAGGTCTGGGCCAGTGGTAATGAGGTCATCAATACGATTCAACAATGTGGCAAGAGGGTCTTCTTTTAGTTGTCTAAAATTTAGAACCTCTTTTCAAAGGCTAACCACTTTAGAGATGGGAAAGAAACGTAAACAAAATTTTAAGCATAGTGTTTCCCAATCTCTTTGCATACTTCCTATGGTTTGATTGTACCATTGTTTAGCTCTTCCCATCAAAGAGAACAAAAATAACTTTCATCTTAAGGTCTTGTCAGACATGCCAGCGATACACAAGTATGCACAGGTCTGTGCAAACTCCCAGGTGTGAGTATGGGTTTGCATTGCCTTCCACAAAGAAGGATTGTTCCTGAATTAATTTTATTAAACACGGGTGCAACTCATAACCAGGTGTTAGGATAGGCTTTGAAGATTCTAGGGGCTCTAGGCGCGCGCTCATAGGTGCAGCATATTGATAGATAGGAGTGGAATCTATAGTAAAAAGGAAAAGAATAATTTAAAAGGAAAAGATAAAAGATACAAGTTAAGCTAGGTTCGTAGTCAATTCAGCAACCGTTTCCCCGACAATGATGCTAGGAAGCTTGTTGGTATATTTAACACACACAGATAAATCCGCAAGCGCATAAATACTGTTGTAGCTTTCACCCGGAAGTATTCCAAGTATTGTGTCCATAGGGAAACGTGTGAGACTAACTATGGGCTAACTTAACTAAGGGTAGCAACAAGGTTAGGATGAAGAGGAACGTAGAGAGGAAAACTAAGGTTCTCTAGTTCTAACTTGGGTAAGCTATATCTTCTACTATTCAACTAGGGACACTACTTAAGGAAGACACCAGCAAAGGATGCTTTTTGTACTAACCGCGTCCTACTTGCCCTACAAATGGGAGGTGGACCACAGAGGATTCAACGAGGCTATAAGAGTCACCCTCATGAGCTACCATGGATCCAAAATGCAGGATGCATCCATAAGTAATCAGAGTCTAAGCACCATGCTTACACTACAATTACCACTTTACTCTTCCTAGATAAAAATAAAGCACTCAAACGAGGACTTATCTTCTCTTGATAGGTGGCTCTAATCCTATGGAGGACTAATCAAAGTCTCACCATTATTTACAAGACTAGATCCTATGGAGGACTAATCTTCTCTTGATAGCTGGCTCTAATCCTAATGAGGAGAATATGAATTAGGGTTTCAGGATTGCCTCTAGGGAGGGGAGTAGGGGCAACTATATATAGGCTGAGGTGGAGTAGGGGGCAAGGAATCACCACGTTATCAATCCGCATCAATTCCCTCGATCACCGTTGGATGCACTAACTATAAACCACCTTAAATTGACGGTGTAGATCTTGGAAACACATATGAGACGGTGGTGGGTGAACGAACTCCAAAGTAGGCCGACTGGCCTAGGGCTTGGGCCGGCCAGCCCACTTTCATGGCCGTTTGGCCCAAGCTTTGGCGTGATGTCTTTTGGAACCTTCTAGAGTTGTCTATCATAGTTTTCGCGGGTTGAATCACTTGTTGTCATCGGTTTGCTTGTTTGGAGTGTATGACAGTGGTCCCAGGTGCTGTTTTCTGGATAAATCCTCCTGCAGTCATGAAATCACCAAAGCTTGTGGAATTCATTAATTTAAACCCCTATACCTATGTTTGGTGATGAAATTAAATATAAATGCAGGTTATGTTGACGGTTTATAATTGGTGTTAGTGACCACCAACACACATCTTGATTAGATTGTATGACTCAACTCTCTTCGGATCCATTGTTTGACTTTATAATATATGCATTGCAAGTATGCTCTACTTTTCTCCTTACCTATGAACTCCACATAAGCCTTAGTATTAGGTAGAGAAAAGGCATAACATCTTTATTGCCTTGGTGAGGATCCACAAATACCACATATATAGAGACTTAGAGTGCCATCAATGGAGTCTTTGAGTTTTGTTTTGAAAACTTATAAAAACTCTAGAACAATGGTTGAAGAACTTGAGACATAGTGCCTGATTTGATCATTCTGTCTTTCAATTGCTCAAGACCCAAGTGAAGGCTGAGAAGCCCCATGGTTGAAGGTAATATGGGTAAGTTTGGAAGTTTATTCTAATCCGGAGGAGAATTTTTTATTGAAAACATGTGTGCTTTTGAGGCATGAAAACATTGTAGCTACTCCTGATCCATTGATGAGTTTAGCTTTGCTTAGGGACTGACAAAGGTTAAGCTTGGGGGAGCTTGTTGATGGTCACTAATAACAATTATAAACCGTCAACATAACCAGCATTTATACTTAATTCCATCACCAAACATACGTATAGGGGTGTAAACTAATAAATTACATGAGTTTTGGTGAATCTTTGTTTTTAGCAGGGTTTATCCAGAAAACCGTTTAGGGGGACCTATTCGTCAAAGGAAATTACAGAATTCCACCGCTTAAATAGCGTGGGAAGATTCTAGAAGACTCCAGGAGGCTCTCCACCGAAGCAGACCCCGAGGGGCTGCCATGTAGGGCTAGCTGGCCCCACCTACAGGCTAGCCGGCCTATGGGTCCCACCAGTCAGCCTTCACTTCAAAAGTTGGTTCCCCACCGCCTCCTAGATTGCATCTACGCCATTTATTCAAGTCGGTTTGATCTGAGTGCTCAGGATTGACGCTCCGGCCTATATATACCATCCTCTACCCCCTTCCTTAGTAGATCCCTGAACCCTAATTCATAGCTTCAGGGTCAAAGCCAACAATCAAGAGAAGATTAGTCCTCTATAGGATCTAGTCTTATAAATAGAAATAGTGAGATAGAGAGTGAGGAAAGAGTTTGGAGGAGGTGCCAGCCTGTCGGTGTTCTCTCTATGGCTTGTACCTTGGTGGATCCAAGTTCTACTTGAGCTTGCCTTTGAGATGTCTTAGGTAATCAACTTCTAATTCGAGTATGCATCTTGTTTATATTGTTTATCAGGATCACGACTCTTTTGAGTGCTTTATTCCTGTTCTAGAGGGAGTAGAGTATTAATCGTATGTGTAAGCGTGGTGCTTAGACTTGGGTTAATCGTGGATGCACCCTGCATTTCAGAAGGTGGTAAATCACATGTGTGACATCAGTTCTATATAGCTTGTACTATATAGCTTCGTTGATCCTTTGTAGTCCACCTCCCGTCTGTAGGCGCAAATAGGACACGGTTGCAAAGAAAAGTATCCTTTGCTAGTGTCTTTCCCTAGTAATGTCCCCAGTTAAATAATAAAAGACATAGCTTACCCAAGTCAGAATAAGAGAACCTTAGTTATCCTTTCTACACTCCTGTTTATCCTAACCTTGTTGCTACCCTTAGTTAAGTTCGACCGTAGTTAGTCTCACACGTTTTCCTATGGATACGATACTTGGAATACTTCTAGGTGAAAGCTACAGCGGCATCCATGCACTTGCAGATTTATCTGTGTGCGTTAAATATACCTACACCTCCCAAGCCAGCTACTTGCTCCCAACAGCAGCCAAGTGCCCGCGCAGCTAGTGGGCCAAGCCAGAATCAAGTGGGAAGCCATGCCAACGCAGACCCTGAGGATGTTCATGAAGACGAAGTGAGTCAGACTAGGAACCATACTAGAAAAGATGACTTGCCTCCTCCTCTAGCAATTGACTTGGCACAAGTCATGGCAACTCAGACCTGCATCTTGGAAACCTTGGTCCAAGGCATCAACCGCCCTAGGAATAACAGTGGAGTAGGAGCTCAGGACAAGATGCCTAAGTTCACAAGGCTCAAACCACCCACCTTTGCTGGATCTAATAACCCAATGGAAGCAGACGATTGGCTTAAGGTCATTGAAAGGAAGTTGGACACAATCCACTGTTATGGAAGGAATAAAGTTCTGTTAGTAACTCACCAGCTGACATGAATCACCCTTTCTTGGTGATAAGCCTATAGTGGAGCTATGGACAATGTGAACACTATCACATGGGAAGAATTTGTGGGAGAATTCCGCTAGTACCACATCCCCAATGGAATCATGAAGCTGAAGGCTGATGAATTTCACAACTTGAAGCAAGGAATAAAACTCTAAGTGAGTACATCTTCCAATTCACTAAGTTGTCTCGCTATGCCCCAGAATTGGTCAACACTGATGCTAAGATGTAGACAAGTTCATAGAAGGATTAACATGTGAGATGATGACCCTGATGACCCCACAGATATCCAGACTTCAACACTCATGAATAGAACCATTCTGACTGATGCAGCCAAGACTGAAGAAAAGAAAGAAAACAAGCGCAAGTTTCTGGAGCGCAAAGTCCAAGAAGGAGCTAGGTCCTAGAGGCTGAAAACCTTTAGCCAACCAAGCCAGTGGACTCAAGCCCCAATACAGTTCCGCTCTCTAGCTAGTGCATCTAACCAGACCTAGCCATCATATCAGCCGAAGACAAATTATCAGAATCAGACTTATGGCAAAACTCAACACAACAACACTAGTCAAGTCACTAACAACAACAAGGCTTGCTTCCACTGTCATGAGACTAGACACTACGTCGCCAATTGTCCCTATAAGAACAATCGCCGGCAGTATCCACCTAGTCTCACACTGTTAATGGACCAAGACCTACTGTGTTTGGAGTCAATCGTAGATTCCCTCGCAACAACAATAACACCAACAACAACAATAGTTAGATGATGAGGCAACCTCAACAGTCTTATGGCTGAGCTCGTGTCAACCACTTTCATGCTCAAGATGCTTAGACTGCTGTAGGAGTGGTACTTGGTGAGTTCCTAGTCAACTCAGTACTTGCAACAATATTATTTGATTCTAGAGCATCGCATTCTTTCATATCGTCAAGTTTTGTTGAGGAGCATAAAATACCAACAGTACTACTAAAGTTACCCCTAATAACCCGAACACCTAGGTTTGAAATCAAATATCATCTAGGTTGTTCAAATGTAAGGATCATTTTAAGTGGGGTAGGTTTGCTAGCAGACTTAGTAGTGCTCAAGTCTAAGGGAATAGATGTTATTCTTAGAATGGACTAGTTAACCCAACACAATGGAGTTATTAGTTGTGCAACCAAGGAAGTATCATTGGTTAACCATTGAGGGATTAGGGTCAAATGCCAAATTTGAGGATCTAAAGTTGACCCAATGGTCTTCAATCTAGAGGCAAAGACCATAGAAGAAGTGCCAATAGTGGAAGAATACCTAGATGTATTTCTAGATGAGCTACCTGGTATGCCACCAGATAGGGATATAGAGTTCATCATTGCTCCCATAGCCCCAGCAGAGTTAGCGGAATTGAAAGAGCAAATAAGGGAATTGCAACAGAAAGGTTACATTAGACCTAGTTCTTCACCATAGGGAGCCCCAGTCTTGTTTGTGAAGAAGAAATACGGAAGTATGAGGATGTATGAGGATTATAGATCCCTAAATGAAGTCACCATCAAGAATAAATATCCTCTACCAAGGATAGATGATCTCTTTGATCAGCATAAAGGTGCTAAGTATTTCTCCAAGATTGATTTAAGATCAGGTTATCACTAGCTCAAGATCAAGGATGGTGATGTCCCTAAAACAGCCTTTGTATCTAGCTATGGACAATATGAGTTTATAGTAATGTTCTTTGGATTAACCAATGCTCCTGCTGTAACATCCCAGATTTTTGGTGCAACCCAAAAATGCAAACTTTTTAAAATTTTTCTTGTAATGTGTGTAGCATATAGTCACCAAGTCAAACCTAGTCAAATTTTCCCTTCCTGACCTAACTTCAAAAACCCCAATTTAAAAATCATTTTTGCAACACGCCACTTATCATGGTGTTGACCAAGTCAACAGCATGACAAGAGGTACTTTCAAACCAAAATGTTTCAAAGTCAAATAAACATTGGTTGAATTCAAGCTCCGCTCGAATTCAACATGTCAACTCTCACATGATTTTGATTTATATCTAAAATAAAAACCCTAACTCTACCCCCTCCCATTGTTTCAAAGAGACTTCACAATATAACATAATGCAATCATATAGTTTAGATGCATATTTGAGTGCCTTGAGTTGGATCTTTGTTGGGGTTTGTTGATTGATTGCTAGTTTTTAGCTTAAAAACCCCTAGAGCCAAATCATGTAAATCACCCCTCAACCCCTTGGCCAGCAGGCTGCACAAGCGTGCATACTTCTGTGCCCAATTGTTTGGTAACGTGAACCACGTAAGTAGACAGCCACCGCTCTTAGAACAGGAGCATGCACGACACAGCCACCATGCAAAGGCTCTAACGTGTATATACACGTACTAATGCCTCAACCGCAAATACAGGAGCCCAGATCCTCTCTCGGCCCAACACCAGCACGCAGCCCAGCCCCCTCGCCCCTTGCTTCTCACGAGTGCAGCACGCAAAGGAGAGGAGACGCCGCTGGCTCCCTTCACGAGCGCAAGGAAGTGCCGCCATCTGGGCCCCACCTGGCAGCATCAGGAGCGCAGGATTCCCCGGGCCGTCTCACGCCCGCACCCGATGGAGGACGCCGTCCCCATGGGACCGGCTTGTCAGTCGCAGCGAGAAGAAGGAACCAAGACGCCATTGCTGCTTTCCCGTCGCCTCGCCGTCATCTTCTTCCTCTGTACTCGTCCGAAGTAGAGTAACGCTGTTCGGGAACCAGCGCCCCACCTCGGATGCCCCTCGCGTGACCATAGTCACATAAAACGGGTTCACCACCTTCGACCCTTGACCCGGGTTCACGGGTTCATTTTTGACCCGAAGTGTAAAAGTCTCTCGCAAGTAGCGTACCACGTACCACGACCCCGTACCTTGACCCATCGACCCAGAAACTTTGTAACTATGCACGTGACCTCAGCCGCGGGCCTACCCAAGCCGCGCCCCGTGCCACGATTTGCGGGCGAGCGCCCTTGACCGCGCGGACTAGCGCCGCAACTCTCTCCCCTTCTCAAAGCTTCTCGAGTTGGCTCACCTGCCCGCACCTTGGATGTCCGCCACGCGTCCAGCAGCGCGTGAGACAAAGGATCCCCGCCGCCCGTCCCATCACCAGGCCTCCACGGGAACCCTAACCTTCAGCTATAAGAGGCCAAGCACCCTGTGCCCTCACTAACTCCACATCCACCGCCTCCACGAGCTCCCTCGCCTCCACCCTCTTCCTCATCTCCACGTACAGCACCGCTGCTCCCTTTCAAGGGCAGCGCAACCCAAATGAGCCCCTGCCATGCCATGCCGAAGCCGTGCCACCACGAGCCCCGCGCCGAGCTTGCCTCCGATGACCCCGAGCGCTTCACTAAGCCCCGACCGCGTCGAACCCCCGGTCGCCTCCTGCTTCAACCCACAGCCGCGATGGCCTTCCTCGACGCCCGAGCCCGAGCCCACGATGCCGTCCCCCGCAGTGCCTCGGGACAACCTCACCTCCGTGCCTCACCGCTGAAGCCACGGCCAGAGGCAGCATGCCGATATGGTCCCTGCTCCACCAAGACCGCGCCTTGCTGTTGCACGGCGTCACGACGAAGGTGTCCCGCCGAGCCTGGCACCGTGACCACGACGGCCTGACCGCGACCTCGAGGCGGAGACCGCGAGGTCCACTGCTTCCTGCTTTGCCCTCAACCGCGAGCATGACGTCAAGCTCTGGCCATGTCTGTGTCCGCGTCATCGCCTCGACCCTGTCATGGATTCAACCTCGAGCCACACCTCCACCATCGACCCGAGCCTCATCTCTGCACCTGCCTCGCCGAGCTGTACCACGAGCCTCTGAGCGACTGCACCTCGCCTGGGCCTGCCGTGCACCGCCATGCAGCACGTCCCTAGCATGGGTAAGCCCCTCCCTAGCCAAAGCTTTCTCCTTTCCTACGATCGGTGAACCCGACCGTTTCATGATGTGAGCACGAGGCCGTGGCCTTGCAGAGTTGCCATCATGCCGGAGCAGCGAAGCCGACCCAGACACCGTGACCAACCCCTACGACTACGGCAAGCGTTGAACCGAACCCCGGTGTGCAGCCACGGCAATGTAGCTACGCTGCCGGCATCGAGCCTCACCCGCGTCACGCGATCTGCCGCCGACGAGCCCTCCGGTGAGCGCCCCCGCCTCAAGCCCTCACCTTTGTGCGTTGCCGATAGCCTACCTGTCCCGGCCTTCACCGCCGGCTCTGCGTCCACATCCACACAGGCACGCCGCACTCGCATGCACACAACCCGTCGGTGAGCACCCAAACCCCCAAAGCCGATGCCTTGCTACGCTGCCTGCTCGGCCTTCGCGCCGCCTGCTCTTCGCGGTCACCAGTCACCACGAACCGCGCCACATGGTCCATGCGGCACCACCAGCGCGTTCACGCTCCACGCAACATCCATGGCTGCAACCGCCACCTGACCCTCGCATAGTGCTGCATCGGGCATTGTGACCTTGCTATCACCGCCTGGACACACTGTTTCCTTCCCGAGCTGATGCCTTGGGGAACACAGGACACCACAGGTACGTCAGCACGCTAACGCATGAGCATGGCTTCACATGAGCACAAGCCAAGCCCTTGGAGGCCTTTCACCGAACGCATGCATATGTCGATGGCCGTGGCCACGCATTCTTGGGTGCTCGGACCGGCAAACACGTGCACACACACAGGCCGTGGCGCGCCGCTGCACAGGCACTTGCAAGCCATCGATGGCCGCTTAGAAACATGGACACCAGTACACACCCACACCACCAAGCCTTGACCCTCGCCTTGCTACACAAAAGCCAAGGCCAAGCCCTTCTTGGCCATTCGCCGTCCCGGCGTGCTGTCACGCACCACCAGCACGTCGGTAGCTCCTACACGCGCATGCCAGTAGGCCCTCCCTGTAATGAAAGCCCAAGGCCTGTCTTTCCTCACCAATGGTCTAGAAGCCGCACCCCTGGCGCGCGCTCGTTGTAGCACTCGCGCTCAGCAGGGCGGGCACGCGCTGAACCTCAGCGGAGCCGACGAGCTTTCACCGCCAGAGCTGCCACCTTGCCCTCCTTTACACGCAGCATGTACCAACCCAAGGCCTCGCCACCACCTCGTTGTCCACGACGCTGTTTCGTCGGTTGCCTCGGCCGTGGACACCGCACGAGCCATCACACGGCACTTGGCACCTGCACACTCATGCCTGCGTGGCCGTGAGCACGCCGTTGCATGAGCGTCGGCACGTCACGGACCTGCACGGAGATACCGCACCCGCACGTGCACTGCCTGGCCTCTACCTTGCTGCTGCCCTCGCCCGGCCAAGCACCGACACCCGGATTCCCCAGCTACACAGTGTGGCATCACCGCCACTGCCGACTGCAGCGGTTGCGGCCACACGCATGAGCATCGCACTGCACGCGCGCTTGCATGCGGTGATGTGCGGGCAAGCCTTGCATGCCGCCGCACGAACTCAGGCACACCGCCGTCGTATCGGACCGCCCACGGTCGTGACCACGTGCCGGAGCACAAGGTAAGACCTTTTGGACCTTCACCAAACACCTACGGAGGTGCCGCTGTTGTTCGTGCTTGCACGCCACGAGCCGCGGGCACGCGCCGCCATGGTGCCTGCGCTCGTACAATCCCATCGTGCCTCGCCTCACCGCCACACCCCAGCGGCCTCATCATGTCGTCGTTCTGGTGCCAAGCTATGCTCACGCATGATCCGCCACAGCTTGACGCTCGCCGCGCATACAAACAGCATGGCAGTGAAATGGCCATTGCCGATACCGCTGCTTGGACAATCACGCACGCGCACTCGCCAGCCCAAGACCTCTTTTGCCTCGCCATCATAGTCAAGCCACTGCCTTGCACACACCCACGGTCCTGCTGGGGACACGATTCCACCGTGACCTCACCATGACCGTGATCTCGCACATGCTCGAACCTCAACTTCGCCCACACGGCCGTCGTCTGCGGCCTTTGGCCATCGACCGCAGAAGGCTGTGGACGCCATCCCCCTTGAACCCGCGTTGAGCCTTGAGTCATTCAGTCGAGCACGCAAGCTGAGCACTCTCGATGAGCCCCTCGACCGTTTCATCGAGCATGTGGTGTGCGCCCTTCTCTCTCGCCACTGAAGGATGCGGGTGCCCAAATCCTTAGCTATATAAGCCTTTTTGTCGAGTGGTTTTCGCTGTGCCTTATGGTCACTAGCGTCACTCGACTTGTGACCATGGGAATCGACTTGAACCCCCCATGTACCCATAGGACACCCATGTGGCCTCACCGCACACGGTGTCACGCCACCATGATCGCTACCATCGGGCACGGTCATGCCGAGCCATAAGCCGCCACCCTTTCCCCGTCTGCTTTTGCCTTCGTGGAGCGCGGTGAGTCTACGGCTACATAACCACCACCTGTCGAGCTACACGTCGCACATGACCATCATGCTATATATGCGACCTCCATGCCGAGCCTGCCAAGAACCCTTCACCGGCATTGGAAGCACCTCTAGGTGATTGGTCGTTGGACCACGACCACTTGGGTGCACGTCCGACGAACACGTGGACATCGCATTATGCACCTGCATAACAGACCCGAATCAACGGGACTACGTTGCCACCCTTACCCAAAGCAAGCCTTTGGCCCACATAGCCACACCAGGCACAAGCACGCTCACTCAACTTGAGCTGAGCTGATTCAAGCCTATGGCCTTTGTCAGCCTTGTCACGACGTCTGAGCACCCATGGCCTTGGCTGTCCCGTTGTTGGAGCTAAGTCGTTCACGTGCACCACCAAGACTCGGACATAGCACGACCGAGTAGAGTCCCAACCTGCAACTCGTGCAACCTACCCCGGCCTTCGAGTGTGGTAATGCCAAGAATGACCTAATCCTAGCCCTTACCCGAACCTAGCTTGACTTTACCCGAACCTAGCTTGACTTAGTTTCGATTGTCCAACCCATATAGCCCTGAAAACCTAGCGCCAACATAAGGAGCCCGTCAACCCTATATCCATGGCGAACCTAGTCTCACCATGGCACTTAACTTAGGCCTGAAGCCACCTTGCGCCTACCAAAGCTTACGTTGAAGCCATAGGTTCGCAACCATGTATGAGTGAATTTAGGTCTCTTCGTTCTTTTGGCTCTTTGTGACAACTCATAGTTTATAGGTTATCAGTTGGACGTGCGTCAACTCTAGAGGAGAACCCATGGAGTGGAGCTGACCCTAGAGGTGGAGGTCCGTGCTGATCGACTACACTAACTGATGGAGACTTGTACCACTACTACCTCGACATCGCAGGTGTCATGGCAGCACCTTACCTTAGAGAAACCTATTAGGCATTGCAAGTAGAAATGCTAGTGCTTTACTTTTACTCCTTTGCTAGTATATGTGATGCATGCCATTGCCTGAGCCTTGATTGCCTTGGTTGAAACCTCTTCACCATGACTACCCAGCTTTGCATTCGCACTTATATATTGCCTACCTGCTTGCTTGCATTTACTTCCATCATAATTACATATATGCCTTGCTATGTGATGTGATGGTTGTTGTTTGGGAGGTTGGTGGAACGGGGTAGGCCGTGAGGTTTCCCCATGGGATGGATGGTTGGTTGGTGCGACGGGAGCGTGGAATCCCATGGTTGGAGGTGTTTGAGGAGTTCTGGAGATATTCCTTGCCTTGACCTATTTCTTTGGTGATATCGGCCAGAGTGAGAGGATTTACCCTAGAGGGGTGCACTTGGTGCATGGAGTGCTCCGGATCTGTTTTTGATGGATATGATGTGATAGGCGTGTGGTGGTGGCTACCTGTGAGAGGTGGGCCACGTGGTGTTGGTGGAAGGTGCTTGCTCTGGCCAATTAAGGATCGTCGTGGGTTGATGCCTAGGACACGGGACTATGTTAAACGTGCACACCGCAGACCCTGAATGGGTGGGGCCTGTCCTGTTGAGTTAGTGTGGACTAAGCCAGTTCTATGGGAGTAAAAGTGCACGGGGGTACCCCCCAGGAGCACAGTGAGAAGGATGCCGACGGGTTTTCTGGCTACCCTAATCACGATCCCAAGTGTATATGTTGTGTCGTATGCTACTCCACTTGGGGGCAGTCTGGTGAGGAATGTGCTAATTCTTGGGCGGTGTTCACCTAGATGTGTGTACAGCGTCGATGATGGTGATCCTATTGGGTACTAGTGTACACACTCTATAGAGTTAAAACTATACATATAGCCACGATCTCGGTCATGATCATTCCTGTGAACTGTTTCACACCCGCTAGTCTTCTCTTGTGCTCTTCTTCCCCCCCCCCCCCGAAGCTAAGGTATGGCTTGAGGCCGATTAGACGAGGGGCGCGCGGAGGCCGCCTCGTCGACTAGACTGAGAGATTGAGGGTGTTGTGAAGGATGATGAGAGGTGAGATGTGAGATGAGATGATGAGTGGATGGTGAGAATGAGATTGTGGATTGGGTTTGGAGAAGATTATTTATACACTATTTTGGATGCTACTTCGCATGCACTAAGGATGCAAACCACAACCAAATTATTAGGATCGCCAGATCCCTTTATTTTCTATTTTTCCACTAAAGCTCATCGGTGCTGACCATGGCCTGCACACATCTGGTGGTGTGCATATTTCTTGACTTACAGTGATGATGAGATTAGTAGTTGGTTTCATTCTACACTTAAGGATGCCTCTGGGTGGGAGATCGCCAAGCTTCGCTTCCACGATAGAATAACAGTGTTTTGTATGTTGTTAGTTGTACCCAAACTATTGTAATATAACTATTTGTGCACTGTGATGTTGTATGACTCTATAATCAGATGTAAATTGGATGCCCGTGATAGCCGAGTTATCCTAGGACTATCACAGAGGGGCAAAAAGGTCAGGATTTCTATTTTGGAAATCCCAGTCTGCTACACCTACTTATTTCATGAACCTCATGAATAGGGTGTTCATGGAGGAGTTAGATAAGTTCGTCGTAGTCTTCATTGACAACATACTTATCTACTCTAAGAGTGCTGAAGAACATGGACAACACTTGAGAGTGGTATTGAAAAGGCTAAGAACGCATAAGTTGTACGCCAAATTCAGTATGTGCGAATTTTGGCTCAAGAAGGTCGCATTTTTAGGTCATATGCTAATAGCTGAAGGAGTTGCAGTAGACCCTGAGAAAGTGGAAGCTATCTCTCATTAGCAATAACCCACCAATGTGAGTGAAGTTAGAAGTTTTCTTGGATTAGCTGGATATTATTGAAGATTTATAGAAGGATTTTCCAAGATAACTAGACCCATGATAGAGCTTCTCAGAAAATATAAGAAATTTACTTGGACAGAATCATGTGAGAAGAATTTCCAAGAATTGAAGAAGAGACTAACAACAGCACCAATGTCAACCTTGCCAGATATTCACCATGATTTCATCATATATTGTGATGCCTCAAGACAGGTTTAGGATGTGTTCTCATGCAAGGAGGAAAAGTGGTTGCTTATGCATCCCGCCAGCTTAAATCTCATGAGCAAAATTACCCTACCCATGATTTGGAGTTAGTAATTGTAGTGCATGCTCTCAAGATTTGGAGGCACTACCTCATTGGGAACAAATGTGAAATCTACACAGACCATAAGAGCTTGAAGTATATCTTCACTCAATTAGACTTGAACCTTAGGCAAAGAAGATGGTTGGAGTTAATCAAGGACTACAACTGTTGGCATTTCTTATCATCACTCTTGCTAAGTTGTCATCTCTAGCATGATGCTAGAAATGCTTTGTTGGTAAATTATGAATGTCACTTATAAACTCTGAGAAAATAATATTAAAGTTAAGTATCCACAAGCGTACAGAGAAATTACCATTGTAGCATTTTACCCAGGAGTATACCGAGTATCGTTATTTATATTTAATCTACAAGGAAGAGCTTAAGGGGTTGAGTTGACATTGAAACATTGACTAATATGAATACTTTTGATCCAAACCACTCTTATGCTTTAGCAGGGGTAAGTCAAGTGATAAATAAATGATAAATAAAAGGTAATAAAGGAATTCCATAGATAGAACACAGAGACTTACAAATGTAGTATGACCAAGCTCGAGATCCGGTAAGAGCAAAAGATTCATATGTCATTCCTAATTACTAAGTCTTTTGTACACTCATGCATATATACTCTCATCTATATTATAACTAACTTTGGATCTATGCATATGGAACATTATTTAGGGAAGTTCGAGAACAGAGCTTTCCCTTCCTTCGTAACCGAGGTTCTACTTATTCTATACACGGGGAGTGGACTACAAAGGACTCAACGGGAGTGTCACATCCGCGATCTACCACATGACGTGGCATATAGAGTGCATCCGCAGGCAAACAATATCTAAGCACCACGCTTACATAGTGTCGACCACTTAACTCACTCTAGTACTGAACTAAGCGCCCTACGAACATATGCATGTATTCATCATCAATCATAACTATATCAAGCAATAAACTAGAGCAAACTAGGAACATAATAAATAGCAACATAATATTAAAGTAGCATAAAGTCATAAATAAAGAGATACAATGGCTATTACCAGTCTTCAGATGGCAGATCCGGAATCTTGAGCAATAGCCCAAACTCTACTTGAACCTTGTGAGAAAGCCTATACTAATGACTTGAAGAACTAGAGCTCTCTCTCTCATCTCTGAAAACCCAAATTTCTAGTCTAATCTTGACTTATGGCAGATGTAGATCTCTCTAGGGGGGTCAGGGCCTGGTTATATAGCCATAAGGGTGCAACATGAGCCCTTGGATCAAACCAACTTAAAAGACGGCGTGGATGCAACCCTAGGAGGCGGTGGAGGAAGCTTCTAGAAGCTGACAGGCAGGGACCACTATGGGGGACCGGGTGGCACCATGGTGGGGCTGGCTAGCCCCACCTGGCAGCCTCTCAAGGTCCGCCACGGTGTGGTGTCTTCTGGTGTCCTTTAGAACGTTCTGGAGTAGTTTTCATCGCGGTTAAGTTTGGTTCTTTTTTATATTTTGATCCTCCTTTCCTATTTTCTAGAATAATCCTACTGAAGATACAGATTCACCAAAACTCATGGAAATTATTAGTTTAAACCCCTAAGTTTCTATTGGTGATCCATTTCAAGCATTTCTTCGAGTTAAATTGACGGTTTGTGATGAACGATAACTACCACCAACAACAACCTAGAGATTCACTACCACCCAGGAAAGGCCAATGTGGTAGCAGATACCTTGATCAGGAAGACATATGGTCAACGCCTAGTGCCAAAGAATACTCACTTACATGAGGAGATAGCACAGTTGAACATGCACATAGTAGCAAACCCTAAGATGGTAGTTTGCATGTGCAACCAACCCTAGAGGAAGAAATTAAGAAGACACAACATAAAGATAAAGACCTCATGAAGATTCATAAGCACACTGGAGAAAACAAAACCCTAGACTTCAAAGTGGATGACAAAGGAACCCTGTGTATAAAGATAGAATTTGTGTACCCAAAGAAGGAAGGTTTCAAGAACTAATCCTCGATGAAGCTCATAACTCAGCTTACTCTATCCACCCTAGTGCCATCAAGATGTACAAGGACCTAAAAGAAAGGTATTGGTGAAATGGCATGAAAGTTGATGTGGCCTGATTCATGGCACAGTGTGATGTTTGCTAGAGAGTTAAAGTAGAGCCTCAAAGACCAGCCCATTTGCTCTAGCCATTGCCTACTCTTGTTTGGAAGTGGGATGAGATAGGATGGATTTTGTGAATGGATTGCCCAAAACTCAGAAAGGGAATGATTCAATATGGGTAATAGTAGACCGTCTTACCAAACTTGCTCACTTTATACCTGTACACACCAGCTATGGTGGAGACAAGCTTGCACAGTTATATGTGGATAACATAGTCAAGCTACATGGTGTTCCAAGCAGAATTTTTTTCAGATCGAGGTACCCAATTCACCTCTAAGTTTTGGAAAAAATTGCATGAAGCCATAGGAACCAAGTTAGATTTTAGCTCAGCTTATCACCCTTAGACAGATGGTTCGCCTGAAAGGATAAATGAAATCATGGAAGATATGCTAAGAGCATGTGTGCTGACCTATGGTAAAGATTGAGAGAAAAGCCTGTCTTATGCAGAGTTCTCTTATAATAATAGTTACCAAGCTAGTTTGGGCATGTCACCTTTTGAAGCTTTGTATGGGAGGAAATGCAGGACTCCATTAATGTGGTCTGAAGTTGGATAATGGACTTTACTTGGACCTGCCTTCATAAAGTAGGCAGAAGATCATGTTACAAAAACTAGAGAAAAACTAAAAGAGGCACAATCACACCAGAAGAGTTATTCTGATAAAAGAAGAAGTGATTTAAGCTTTGCAGTCGGAGATTTAGTGTATCTCAAAGTTTCTCCGATTCGAGGGACTCGGGTCAGAGGTAAGCTAGCCCCTCGGTATATTGGACCATACAAAGTATTGCAAAGGATTGGAGCTATAGCCTACCGTATTCATCTACTGAAGAAATATCAGATATACACAATGTTTTTATGTCCCTCAATTGAAGAAATGCCTCAGATTACTGAGGAACAAATATCGCTAGATACTATTGATTTACAAGACGACCTCAGATATGAAGAAGTTCCAATAAAAATCCTAGACACAGTCACCAAGTAAATTAGGATGAAAACAATCCAAATTTGCCATGTTCAGTGGACTAGGCACACTAAAGCAGAGGCAACCTAAGAAAGAGAAGATGCCCTAAAGAAAGAGTTTCCCACCTATTTAGGAGTCAGTCAAATCTCGAGGACGAGATTCCTTTTAAGTGGGGTAAGTTTGTAACGTCCCGAAAATTCAAATCATAAAATCACTCGTCCAAAAATATTTTCAAAATCTATTTTGAAAACTAAAGGCATTTGAGCTCTATTTAAATCCTCTTCCTACGCAAATCCACCCTATATATCCCTTTCTTCCCTTGTCCAATTAGACATCCTGCACGCCGCCACAAGAATATCTCGTGTCGTCCCCCACCTCTCTCCATCTCGTGCTCCGCTCGCCCTCGCCCGACAGCGCCCATGTGCGCTGGCCCCACCACTACCGCTGTGGCGCACCTGTGCCCGGAACCCACCTCATCGACCACAGTGCCTGCACACCACCACGATATTATGGGCCCCACCTCCCACCCCCTCCCTTCTTCATCCCGCTAGAGCAGCACCAGCAGATACGACGCAAGTAGCTCAGAGCCCCATACAACAAGTAAACGCACATAGCACCGACAGCAGATAGAGCAGAGCAAAGCATGCACGCAAGCGACATAGCTCGTCCTCGTCGTGTACGCTGTCAACGTGGTCGTCGCCTCAGCGCCATCGCCACCTGCTGCTGCACGTTGCGCTGTCTTGGCATCATCTGTGCTACACATGTCGCTCATCCTTCCGAGTACTAGCTCTGTCGCGCCCATGCCGAGGTGCTGAGCGAGCCATCTAGTAGAAGCTCTACCTCGGGCAACCTATACAAGGGCGCACCTAGGGAGCTCCTCCGCCGCGCCATCGAGCTCTCTGAGCTGCTCAGCTCAGCAGCCAACCCGCTCCTCGCTCACCATCTTCCACCTCACACCAAGCCTTCTCTGTTCATACGCAGAGAACGGTCGCCCACTTGATCTCCTTCGCCAAGCTATAATCGACCAAGGTAGCACACCTATAAGCTTCCCCTCATCCTTCTCTCCCTCCCCATGCTCTCAGATTTGAGAGTGGTGGCCGAAATCGCCGGCTAGCCGAGCTTCTACAGCCAGCAATGGTGGCGAGGCGGAGGAGCATGAGCGCCTGAGCACGATCGTTGCTCCGCCTCTCTATCCTATCTCTCGTGTCCCTCTCCCTCTAATGTTTCTTTGCAGCCCACATGCTAGTGCCATGCACAAGCAAGCTGCATCCCAATGGCATGACGTGAAGCCCAAATGCCACCCCAGCCAATCACATGCATGCAAATATGAACGCTTCATTTTGCATCAAACAAACAACCACCTTCTAAAATCCATATCTCCCATGTCCAACCTCCAATTCCACTGATTCTTCTTTCTAAATTTATCTAAAATCGATATCGATCTCCCACATAAATTTCATGATTTTAGAGCTCATTTGAGTAAGTGTCTGTATTTGATTGTGTTTGTTTGCACATTCTAGCTGACGGAGTGAACGAGTCAGAGAACGAGGACGTCGGAGGCGAGTACCACAAATTCGACACCAGGGACCCAAACTACTAGCAAGAGTTTGCCGAGGACGCCGATAGAGACAAATCCAATATAATCCCCTTTGATGCATGTTGATCCCATTTTAAAATATAACCCGTAGAAGCCTTTTAAATATTGCATATACGATATCTGTATGAGGTATTTTCGCTGCTTAGCTAAAACCAGTTTAAATTGTCATCCTTGATTTGATATTACCTGATAATTATCTTATTCAGACCTAGGAATAAATATTATGCTATGACAAAATATGGTTACTTAGTAATGCTAAGGACTTGGTACTCAACATGGATACTCACCACTATGATTTCTCAAGCACAATGATTTTAAACAAAAACTATGTGAGTGGTGAGGATAATTGTGGGTATTGTGAAAGGGTTAATGAATAAGTATAAATGGTGATTACCCTAGAGATGGGGCAGATCGGATCCCTTTTGTGGGATTCTATGGTGTTGTGGCTTGTATCTTTTATGGTTAAGCGTGAAGATATCTGCCTTGTCTCGATTAAGGACTGAGTTGATGATTCATCTCAGCTAACTCATTTTATCGTATAGCCACTCGACCTTGTATGTGGCAAGGCTTAGTCTAAATCCCCCTAGTTGGTATGGCAATCACCTAGAGATAGGTGTGCAACGGGACACTAAGAGATGTATGTGGAACCTGAGGAATGGTATGAAATGTAATGAGCTTTGTAAATTATGTATTATGAGATGTTGCCTTAGTGTGCTTGTGGTGAGCGCTAGTACTCAGCTATGGAGGGCAATGGCTCTGATGGATCTATGCTTGCATGTATGTGTTAAGTTATGGTATCCTACTTATGGTGAAAGTGTACAACATCTGTAGAGTGTAAAATTTATCCAAATAGCCGTGTCCGCGGTCTTAGATGGGTTATGGTTTGGTTTCAACAACTGCATGGGTTGGGATGAGTGGAAATATGAGAGTAAATGTGATTTTAAAAATGAATGGTTGCATGCCATGTGTTGTGGAAACGAAGGGTTCAGCAACACTTAAAATTGTGACAAACCCCTTTTTTAGAATTACTCTTATATATGGAATAAATATATATTTTATCAAGAGGTATTTCTAAAATGAAACCCTACATGTGTCAAAAAGATAGCTTTTTGCAAATAAAACTAAGCCTTATCCTTGATAATATCCATATGCATGTACTGTTATCCCCTTCCGTAGGGTAAGGTTGAACTTTTTATGTAGTCACCCTTGTTTTGTTGAACAGAGGAAGATCCAGACTTCAATACCGAAGTTGCGTTTGAGTAAAGGTCGTATCTAAACCCAGCTAGCTTGTGGCATTAGGACTCGTCAGATGTGTAGTAGCGAGCTTTGTTTCTAAGTCTGTTGGACCTATGTTATGTTATGGTTACTTCTAATTGTGGTATGTCTTCATTGTCCACGCTTGTTGAGACTACTGCACTGAAACTCATCTGATGTAATAAATATGTTACTAGCCTCCTAGGACTAGTATTTGTATCACATTTGAGTTCTTGGATAACCAAAAGCGCTTCACATAACTCCTTTGCAGTAGAGATAGCTACACATCTAGCAAAAGCGTAGTTACATATTAAGATAGTTTATTTCGTTGCATAGGTTTGGCTAAGGTTGGAATTAGAGGCTATAGTTAGAAATAGATTTTAAGTTGCCTAATTCACCCCCCCAGTTAGGCATCACGGCCCCTTCAATTGGTATCAGAGCTGGTCGTCTCATTTTTAGACCTTTGGCTTCACCGCCGTTGAGTCAATGCTATTTAGAGAGAGAAGGATGGATGTTACGGCGTGTCTTGCTATGTAGGAAGTATGGAGGTGAGATGAGAGGGCAAGAGTTAGGAGCACGACAGCGTCGGACGGGCGCCGTGTTCACACGAGGAAAAGGGCTTAGGAGCGACTCCAAGATGACGAACAATAGTATTAGGCTAGGTGCCCAAGGGATACGTAAGTCTCAATCCTAGGCTAACCTCTTCCTTCATCCAATGGTTGGCCATATAGGCACTTACAAGCATGTGCTAACAAACACTAATAAACTCCACAAATTACTCCTATGATCTAACAAACTAACTGACTCAAATAAATCAAACTAACTAACTCAAATAAACTACTTGTGACTCATCCTTCCGCAGACTCAGCCTTCAGCCGACTCAGCCCCCTGGTGCATTGGACTCAGTCTTTGTGCAGGCCCCTAGTGCAGCCGACTCAGCCATTGCTGTGTCGCCTCTTGCATTCATAGGTCCGGCCAACCATAACATCTCTCCCCTCCTTCTGAAACAGCTCGTCCTCGAGCTAGAATGAAGGGTGGGCCGCCTGAAACTCATCCACCAGCTCCCATGTGGTGTCAGACATAGGCAAGTCCGCCCACTAGACTAGCACGTTCCACGCACCGCGTGAAGGCTGGCGCGCAACACGCGTTCTGGGTGTAGAAGAGGGCGTCCATGGCGAAGCGGTGGCAGTGCTGGTACTGTTGATGGGGGCAGACCACGGAGCGGCTTGAGTACACCGACATGAAACACATCATGAATTCAAGCACCTTCCGACAGCTATAGACGGTATGCCACCATTCCAATGCGCTCGAGCACCTTGAAAGGGCCAGCATACTTGGGCCCAAGCTTGCCACGGTGACCCGGAACGAGAAACTGGGTAGGGCAGTGGAGAAGATGAAGCCACACCCAGTCCCCAACCGAGCACTCTAGCGAGATGTTATGGTCGGTTGGACCTATGAACGCAAGAGGCGACACAACAGTGGCTGAGTCGGCTGCACCAAGGGCCTGCACAAAGACTGAGTCCGATGCAGCAGGGGGCTGAGTCAGCTAAAGGCTGAGTCTATGGAAGGATGAGTCACAAGTAGTTTATTTGAGTCAGTTAGTTTGATTTATTTGAGTCAGTTAGTTTGTTAGATCACAGGAGTAATTTGTGGAGTTTGTTAGTGTTTGTTAGCGCATGCTTGTAAGTGCCTATATGGCCAACCATTGGATGAAGGAAGAGGTTAGCCTAGGATTGAGACTTACGTCTCCCTTGGGCACCTAGCCTAATACTATTGGATGTCATCTTGGAGTCGCTCCTGAGCCCTTTTCCTCACGTGAACACGGCGCCGTCCAACACCGCCATGCTCCTAACCCTCACCCTCTCGTCTCGCCTCCATACTTCCTATGCAGCAAGACACACCGTAACAACCTAGTATCAGAGACCATGTCGTCTTCGGCCCCCGCCACCAATGACGCCGTTACCACCGTTAACCCATCCGCTGCCGCCACCACCATCAACCCATTTGCTCCCACCATCATCGTCAACCCATTCACACCTATTGCCACCAACGCCATCATGACCACTTTGGTCCCTCAGCAGTTGTACACGCTACCGACGTCCCCAGCCGAGGCATTCAATGCCCTCACGGTGGCCATCTACCAGATATAGCACCAGCTGGGTGACTTGTCACTGCGCATGGTGGCACTCGAGCGCCGCTCGCTGCCATCATCATCGTCGTTCTAGTACGGTCTGCCCGGCTACGACGGCATCCCTTCTCTGTCAGCCTCCGCGCCGATCACGGAGGTGCCACCGGCATCGTCCACTACATCTGCACCATCGGCCCCGTCCGCCCCAATCACGGCGGCCAGATCCCTACCTCCATAGCCATCGATGGGGGTTCCCATCACCCAGATATCATTTCCCCCATCGCCATCCCTAGTGCCATCTATGTCCACCATCCTTCTCGGCGGCTATTATACACCACAGAATACAGCTTTGCCGGCTACCACCATGCACTACACGCCACCGCACCTTCATGTTCCATAAGGTCCTGAGGGCCATACCGTGCCATGCTACCACAAACTCTCCTTTCCCACCTTTGACGGCAAGGTGGATCCGCTCGGGTGGCTCAACAAGTGCGAGCAATTTTTCCACGCCCAGCAGACCCCGAATGCCGATCGTGTCTGGCTCGCTTCCTACCACTTGAGCGGCATGACTCAACAGTGGTACATCACCCTGGAGCGCGACGCTGGCGAGCCTGACTAGGACGAGTTTAAGCGTATCTGTCACCAGCGATTTGGGCCGCTGATCAGCACGAATCACCTGGCGGACTTGGCCCGGTTGCCGTTCCACTCCACCGTCGAGGCTTACCTAGAGCTGTTCTAGGCGCGGCTGGCACATGCTGCTCACCTCGCGCCACTACAGCAGGCCCAACTCTTCATCGGGGGATAGCTTGAGGCTCTCCGCATCGACGTCGAGCTTCACGAGCCTCAAGACTTCTAGCAGGCTGTGCGGCTGGCGCATGACTATGAACACCGAAATACGGCCAACCCCCTCGCTCTTCTGGCATCGCCACCATGGCCGCCACGGTGTATTCTAGGGCCCTAGGCTGCCCTGCCAACACCAGCAGTCCCCCAGGGTGCACCGACATCGGCTATGTCATCGACGACAGCGCCCCCGTGTTGATATTTGTTAACGCACACAGAAAAGGATCCGCAAGCGCATAGATATCGGTGAGCATTTCACCCGAGAGATATTTCCAGAGTATCGTATTTGTTTATCTGCAAGGAGAAAGCGTGCGATGACTAACCTAAATCTATACTGGACCCTTGGGCTGCACTACAAGGTAGCGAAGATATAAGCGATTAGAGAAGACTACAACGATAGTCTGGTTCCAACCTATGGTAAGCTATGAAACTATTGGTCTATGGGGACATACCGATGGAAAAGAGACACCACAGAGGATGCTTGACCAGGGCACTTAATCCTACCAATCCTTCTAACGGGATGTGGGGTACAAAGGAAGCAACGGTATTGTCACGTCTCGCGCTACTACCATGAATCCGGCCAGACAGGGGATATCTACGAGTATCTCTAGCCTAAGCACCACGCTTACACTACAGATGATTACCCTACCCTCTACCATGGAAGAGAATAAAGTAAACTCGTAAACCATAGAACAATAATAACAACGTACTTACTTAGTATTGTAAGTTGAATTACCGGAGAATCCTAGAACCAAGCCTCGGGTTAGGAGACTTGATCCCATAGGTACAAGCCGGAGAGGAGACACCAACATGTCGGGCTTCCTCCAACTCATCCCTCCACTCTAACTCTCTCAATCTAGAAGAAGAACTCTAATCTCACATGGAGACTACAAAGCTAATCTCTCTTATATGTGCTCTAAGAGAGAAGATCCATTCAAGGGACCCCTCCCTGCTGATCCACATAGGAAATAATGAATTAGGGTTTCAAGGGATTGCTCCTGCAGGGTCTAGGGGCCTTGATTATATAGCCCTCTAGGAAGCACCATAGCCCTCGGATCAAACCGACCTTAATCAGTGACTTTTTATTAATCCTCAAAGGCGGTGGAGGCAGGATCCATGAGGTGGAGCCTGATTGGCTCTGCAGCCCGGGCGCCCGCCACAACCCTTGGGCGGCCGCCCGGCTCTCGGGCCCATTTCACCTCCGGTTTGTTTCTAGGGTCTTCTCATATCTTTTAGATTACAAAAAAGTTATGTGTGGCCCTGTTGTCTTAATGTAAACCTGACATGTGGGTCATCGTTGATTATTTTCAGTTGGCACTCTGCAGAAACAAATGTTCACCAAAACTCATGGAATTATGTCAGTAAACCCCCTATATCTAAGTGGTAATTATTGTTTAGTCCTTTTTCATGCTATGTTGACAGTTTAAAATGATACTTATCTACTGTCAACAAACTCCCCCAAGCTTACCCTTTGCTCGTCCCTGAGCAAAGATAAACTCAGTGATGGATCAGGAGTTGCTATAATGCTTTCACGCCTCAAAAGTACACTTACGTTCAAACAAGAACTCTCCTCTGGATTAGAACAAAATGTCCTGACTTCAAACTTAACCATATTACCTTTTACCATGGGGCTTGTAGCCGTTGCTTGGGTCTTGAGCAGTTGAAAGACAGAACGGTCAAGTCAAGTGCTATGTCTCAAGTTCTTTGATCAACCATTATTCTAGAGTTTTGTAGGGTTTTCAAATAAAACTCAGAGATTCCTATGTATTACCCTTTCATGTCTCTCATTTATGGTATTTCTGGATCCTCACCAAGGCATTTATGGTGTATGCCTTCTCTCTTCTCTCAAAATATGTAGTATTTTTGGCATAAGGCATAGTAACATTATACCTTGTCTCTCTCACCCTACTTCTAATAGGTCTATCTGGAGCTCATAGGTGGGAGACAAGGAATCCATACTTGCAAACATTTATTGCATAGTCAGACACATGGATCCAGAGGGACAAGTCCGGCCATACAGTCAAATCAAGATGTGCATGTGTGTGATCCTAAATATGGGCTGAGTGGATATGTATATAGTGGTAATGATGGTGGATGTAAGTGGAAATAAAGGGATAGAGGAAAAATGGTGAATATCTATTTCTACTTTTGCTCCTTGAAAGAAATTTATACCTCTCTTAAACTTTGAAGAACTTGCTGAGAACTTGGGTTGCTAAAAAATCTCTCATAATTAGGACCCTTGTCCTTTTATTCTTTCTTTATTTTTCTTTCTCACTCTTTTTTCTCTTTTTTTAAAAGGAACTAAATACGATAGGATAATTCCTAAGTATCTTTTTGGAAACATAGATAAGAGATAGCAACAGAAATGTTGGAGCTTATAACAAAAGGGGCTAGCAATGGATGAAGGGTTCTGTTCACTCCCAGTATAGGAGCAGAACAACTTGCTGGGTTGTGTCTAATGGAAAATAATTAAATGCATATCTCTAGGGTAGAAGCAGCATAAGTAGGTAGAGTGCACGTGAATCTTAATTTTAACTGCATGACTAATCCCCTAGGGTCAACACAGACTGACCACACTCAATATTTACAAGCAGCTAAGCTGACAAGTAA
Organism: Saccharum hybrid cultivar R570; assembly: GCA_038087645.1. Lineage (NCBI taxonomy): Eukaryota > Viridiplantae > Streptophyta > Magnoliopsida > Poales > Poaceae > Saccharum > Saccharum hybrid cultivar. Next base: position 1,015,914 of record JAQSUU010000704.1, on the reverse strand, counting down.
AAGTCTTTCCTAATCTAGTAAGCATGTATATATGGTTGTGGTAGAAATTAAACTCTCGTCATACAGGAACTCATCATGCAGGATTTTTAATTTTCAAAGATAAATTCTCTAGAACTCTAGTATCTCTAGGAGCATGATAAACAGCAGCTCAAAATCTTCCCATATCATATCCGCCAACTACCTAGACTTAGATCAAGCATTTGCTACCCACGAGTTTTAGGTTCGGAGCACATTTTAGATCAAAATAGTTGTGTCTAAAACTCAGGAGAGTTCGAGGTTGAAAACTAGGCACTTGAAAGGAATTACGGCAGAGCAACTATTCATCATTTCCATGCAAGAGATTATTCGAGATTCTTCTTTTATTAACAACTTCTTTAAGAATAAAGACAAGCAAACTAGACACACCCTTTTATTTTGTTTATATTATTTTAGAACATTATTATTACTAAATAAGAAAACTTATAAAGAATAAGGTAAAACTGAGAGAAGAAAATACTTAGCTGGATACATGGGGGTGCTTTCCCCCAAGCTGGATGTTGACGTAGTCGTTCAATCTTATGAAGTAGCAGACTGGCAGCGGGGATGTTCTTCCTCCTCTAATGGAGCATTAATTGATGTTGATGATTGTTGAGACAGTGTTCCACCAGTGGATAGAACATCCACTTGCTTGTTGGCTCTTCTTGGTCCTTCAAATCTTGTGGAACTCAAATAGACAACAAAACTTGTGGAATAGATTAAGCATTAGTGGTTGGCCACTAAAGTCTTAATTGTCTAGAGTTTTTAAGATTGTTCTTGATTCTTTTAAGCAAAGTTTCAACAGAATTTTTCTCAAATACTATTTATATTTTTATAATGCAGAGAAAGTCTAACAAGATGAATGCATATTTATTTTTATTTTATGGTACCACAGTGAATATTTCTATGGGTCCTTACATGCCACAAAATTATTCACATGGGGCTTATAATTTATGATGCAGCAAAGCAAACATATATTTATTTTATTTTCTAATGCATGCTAATGCAGAAAAGCAAACATGCTAAAAGGAGAATGATTATGCAACTGCTAGAAAGTAACTATGTGAAAAGGGGAACTGATGCAATACTGAAAAAGGATAAATATGGATAACTACCGATTTTACCTTTCGACAAGGGTTCAGTGTTTTTAGGTCCCCTGAACGGGACCTCTTACCATGTTCATTCTGTACGTGCACCATCTGGCCTCATAGTAGAGACCTTGATAGCTTGCACCTCTTGAGATGGTGTCATCCATGTTCCTTGCTCTTCCAGCAGTTTAAAGTGAAGTACTAGTTGTGGAAACTGGCAGCATCTTGCTCATTGTACATGTTTGTAGGTCTAGGATCTTCATATGTAGGATTCTTGGGGAGTTGACAACCTGAAAGGTCTTAATGGCTAGAGGGGAGGTGAATAGCCTTTATAAAATTTTCTACAAAGACAAGCTAAACAAGTTTATCAATATAACAAATAGCGAGATGCGAGTTTTGCTTAGCCTACAGGGTGTATGCAAGCCACCTAACCAATTCACAATTCTAGTATTTGCACTCAACCAGACAAGTCAAACCGAGAAGGTAACTACAACTACAACTAGCAAGCTACACAAAGGAGCTACTAAAGCAAAGCTAACTAGCTAGCAAAGATAACTAAGAAAGTAATGCGGAGTTGAGTTGTGAGAGTTTCACCGGGGGGCGAAGTAGTGAGCCAACCAATATGATCAACAATGAATACCAAGACAACCGAACACCAGGATCAATCAATCACAATATGAAAGTGATAACACAAAGATTTATCCCGAGGTTTACGTGCTTGCCGGCACGCTAGTCCCCGTTGTGTCCCTCTTCACCACGTGGTTCGGTGGCTAATCGGTCTCACACCGAGCCTCTCAAAAGGCGCCACAAGAACCTACCAAATGGCAAAAGGTTGCAAATGACACGTGCAATTCACTAACGTTGCCTTTGGCGCTTCGCCGAGGTAGGCACAAACCCCTCACAATCACCGGAGGTGGCCAAGAACAATCACCAACTCTTGCCAACGCCTCCAAGCTGCTCTAAGCCGTCTAGGTGGCGGCAACCACCAAGAGAAACAAGAATCCCGCAGCAAATCAATCACCAAGTGCCAACTAGATGCAATCTCACAATGGAAATGCACTTGGATCACTCAATCTCACTTCGAATATGCAAAGAAGCAAGAGAGATGAGTGGGAGGGGAGTTGCTTAGCTCAAAGTGCTCACAAGTATGTCAAATGTCCAAGAGGGTGAGCCTTGAGCCGGCCAATGAGAATTTATAGACGTACCCCTTCGAATAGGGCCGTTAGAAACTTAAACAGTCGAAATCGCGCTGACCGGACGCGCTGGTCCAACTGACCGGACGCGTCGGTCGCACAACGGCTAGCTGCGAAGCAATGACCGGACACGCTCGTCGTGCAGACCGGACGCGCTGGGATCGACCGGACACGCTGGTCACGTGACTGACCGGACGCGCTGGTCAAGCCTAAGTAGCGCTCAATGAAACAGTGACCGGATACGTTGTAGAACTGACCGGACGCCATAGTGCCAGCGTCCGGTTTGAGTCCAGTAAGCTCCCTGAACGACCGGACGCGTCCGGTCGACAGTGACCGGACATGCTGCGCGTCCGATCATCAACCTGAAATACGTGCAGACGCTGAACGCTGACCGGACGCGTCCGGTCACCTCTGTGACCTCCGTTCGCCTCCGTTTCTTTTCAGACTTTTGGCATAGTGGAAAAAATAGTCGTTTCAAGTCCTCGAAAATACGTAAATCCTGCCTCGCAAGCTCAGTGGGAGGGAGAGAGAACCCCAAACCCTCTCTATCGCTCAAACTCCACCGCCTTCGCAAATGTGCTAACACCACCAAGTGATCTCGTCATGTGCGAGTGTGTTAGCATTTTCACAATCATTTTTCGAGACGTTATTAGTTCTATCCAAATGCATATGATTATGAAATGCACATATAGAGGCACTTAGGAGTTCAATAGCCGCGTCATTCTCCTCTTTATAGTACGGCTATCTATCCTATAATGTAACCACACCCACTAGGTGTCTTGGTTACTTAAACACAACCCTTAAGCATATATCTTTGCCTTGATCACGTAGGGTTGCATCCAAATTCAAGTGTGGCCATCATGATCACCATGTCCATCTTGCCACCAACCTTGGAATGTACTAATCCTCATATGCTACATACAACTTAGGCATAGGATTAGTACTTAGGCATTGTCACTAATTACCAACACCAAACATAGGACTTTCAATCTCCCCCTTGTTGGTAATTGGTGACAAACCTTTTACAAAGATGTTATGATAAAATTTTGATTGAAACCATGTCACATTGTCCAAGTATATTACCATGTGTAAGAATTATGGACATGTGATCATGAATTCAAATTGATAGCAATGGCTTCCTCTACATGTATGCTATATGTTTGGATTTTGGAAGCATACATGTTAGATAGGAAAGATTAGGAGCATTTACTATCAATAGGTGCTAAGTGTTTTAGATTATAGACCTTTGAAGCGTGATACCATCGGAGTAGCGATAAACACCATCTTAGCACCTTGTGTAGTTAGATGTCACTTGGAAAAGCACAAACATAACTAGAAACCTCGTGAGATCAACATTATAAGCAAGGTTCTAGTACCACTTAGAAAAACATGAAGCAAGAAAAATCTAACTACTTCCTATTCATGCTAGTACCTTAATACATCATTCAAATTATAATAGCAAGTCACCACATAAGCAATGTATCGGAGAAAAAGAAATGCACAACTATGCATCATACATATGAAGTGCACATGGAAATGCAACATTCATGTTTAAGAGCTTGCTCCCCCTACTTGTGTGCTCAAAATTTTAGTTGATCCCCTTCAATTCTCCCATTTTAGAATCTATCTTTGTGAACAACATTTTCTCCCCCTTTGTGCTTCTCCCCCTTTGAGTTCTATCTTTGTGAACAATATTTTCTCCCCCTTTGGCACCAATGACCACAAAGGACCAATTTTAGATATATTATCATGTTAAATTATGGGGTGAGGATCAAGTTTGTGATTCAACCTAGATTGCTTGCATAAATAAAATGCTTCGGTTTGATCCAAGGGCAAGCTTCTTCACACCTCACTAGAAGGGTTATCATGCACCATGTTGAAGCAAATATTTAGACAAGTTTTCTAGATTAAACACTTAGGATCACAAGCAACTTAAACAAGTTATATGCTACCACTAGATCATACAAGTCATGGAAACAATAGTGGCACCATATAAACTTCAAATTCATTTGATTTTCATGAATGAGCCTAGAACATGTAAATTATGACTAGATGCACTAAACTTGTCCTTAGTATAGAATGTATGACATGTCAACCAATTGTACCTTGGGGCTCGAAGGAGAGGCATGTCATATATGGGGTGCATCAACTCATGTTGGAGAAGTCAAGTATGTTCAACTCATTCTTTAGCTTGTGAAATCTCTTCTCATCAAGTGGCTTGGTGAATAGATCGGCTAATTGATCTTCGGTGCCCACACTCTCAATAGCAATGTCACCCTTTTGTTGATAATCTCTAATAAAGTGATGGCGAACATCAATATGCTTTGTTTTGATGTTGAACCGGATTGTTGGTTAGCTTCACGGCACTTTTATTGTCACATAGCAATGGCACATTCTTGAAATTGATTCCAAAATCCTTCAATGTTGCCTTCATCCATAAGATTTGTGCACAACAACTACCCGCGGCGATGTATTCGGCTTCGGCGGTAGATAGTGCAATACTATTTTGCTTCTTGGATGACCATAAGACAAGTGATCTTCCCAACAATTGACAAGTCCCGGAAGTGCTCTTTCTCTCTACTTTGTCACCAGCATAGTCGGAATCCGAATATCCAACTAGCTCAAAGCTTGCACCTTTGGGATACCATAATCCAACATCTTGTGTATGCTTTAAGTACCTCAATATTCTCTTTGTTGCCTTCAAATGACTTTCTCTTGGTGAGGCTTGAAATCTTGCACACATTCATACACTAAATATTATATCGGGCCTTGATGCCGTCACATAGAGTAGGCTACCAATCATTGATCTATATAACTTTTGATCCACCATGTTGCCACTCTTGTCACTATCTAAGCTTCCACTAGTGCTCATTGGAGTAGTGATTCCTTTTGCATCTTCCATACCAAACTTCTTTAGCATATCCTTTATGTACTTGGTTTGGCTTACAAATGTTCCTTCCTTGATTTGTTTGATTTGAAGTCCAAGAAAGAAACTATGTTCACCAATCATTAACATTTCAAATTCCTTTGCCATCATTTTCCCAAACTCATCACAATAATCTTGATTGGTTGAACCGAATATGATATCATCAACATATATTTGCAATACAAACAAGTCTTTCCCAATCTTCTTGGTGAATAGTATTGTATCAACTTTGCCCATGACAAATCCTTTGGATATCAAGAAGTCCCTCAATCTTTCATACCATGCTCTAGGTGCTTGCTTCAATCCATACAAAGCTTTTCTCAATTTGTAGACATGATTGGGTTTCTTCTCATCTTCAAAACCGGGAGGTTGCTCCATATACACCTCCTCTTGGATGTACCCATTGAGAAATGCACTCTTCACATCCATTTGATATAGCTTGATATTGTGAGCACAAGCAAAGGCAAGTAAGATCCTAATTGCTTCCAATCTTGCAACCGGGGCATAAGTTTCACCAAAGTCAAGACCCTCTATTTGTGTGTAACCTTGAGCCACTAGTCTTGCTTTGTTCCTTACTACTATCCCATCTTGATCTTGCTTGTTGTGAAAGACCCATCTTGTTCCAATGACATTGTGATCCTTAGGCCTCTCAACTAGTTCCTATACTTCATTTCTCTTGAAGTTGTTGAGCTCTTCATGCATTGCATTTACCTAATCCAGATCTCTCAATGCTTTATCAATGTTCTTGGGTTCTTCCATTGACACAAAAGAAGAGTGAGCACAAAAAGATGTCAATCTTGATCTAGTTTGAACTCCCCTTTGTATGTCACCAATGATGGAATCCAATGGATGGTCTCTTGCAATGTTAGTTGGTTGAAGCACTTGGACTTGATTGCTTGGATGTTGATGTTGATCATGAGTTGGAGATGATGAACTAGCCACTTGTTGATCTTATTGCACTTGAGATGATGTACTAGCTTGATTTTGCATTAGAGAACCACTAGCTTGTGTAATTGGACTTTGGAGCACTTAATCTTTGTTGTCATCCACATCAATCACTTGCTTTGGCCTAATATCACCAATGTCCATTTCTTTCATAGCATTGGTCAATTGAGTTCCTCTCACATCATCCAAGTTATCTTCTTCATCTTGAGAACCATTGGTTTCATCAAATTCAACATCATGCACTTCTTCAAGTTGACCACTAGCCAAATTCCAAACTCTATAAGCTTTGCTAGTAGTTGAGTAACCAAGTAGAAAGCCTTCATCACATTTCTTCTCAAACTTGCTTAATCTAGTGCCCTTCTTCAAGATGTAGCATTTGCAACCAAATACCTGAAAGTATGCAATGTTGGGCTTTCTTCCATTTAAGATCTCATATGGTGTCTTCTCTAGAAACTTGTGGCAATAGAGGTGGTTGCTATAGAAGCAAGCCGTGTTGATTGCTTCGGCCCAAAATGAATGACTCACATTATACTCATTCAACATTGATCTTGCCATGTCAATTAAGGTTTGATTCTTCCTCTCAACTAGGCCATTTGATTGAGGTGTATACTTGGCCGAGAATTGATGTTTGATTCCAAGCTCATCACATAGCTCATCAATTCTTGTGTTTCTAAACTCACTTCCATTGTCACTTCTCATTTTCTTGATTGTGGTTTCAAACTCATTTTGCACTCTCTTAATGAACTTCTTGAATATGTCAAATACATCACTTTTGTCCCCAAGAAAGAATACACATGTGTATCTAGTGAAATCATCCACAATCACAAAGCCATACTTGTTGCCACCAATACTTGTGTATGTAGTTGGCCCAAATAGATCCATGTGCAACAACTCAAATGCCTTGGAAGTACTCATAATGCTCTTTAATGGATGAGTGTTGCCCACTTGCTTTTCGGCTTGACATGCACTACATAGCTTATCCTTCTCAAATGTGACAACCTTCAAGCCTCTAACTAAGTCATGCTTCACTAACTTGTTCAATTGCTTCATGCCAATATGACCAAGTCTTCTATGCCATAACCAACCCATACTTGATTTGGTGAGCAAGCATGTTGAAAGTTGAGTGTCACTAGCATTGAAATCAACCAACTATAGATTCTCATATCTAAAACCTTTGAAGATCAAATTGGAGCCGTCAACACTAACTATCTCCACATCATCAACACCAAATATGCACTTGAAACCGAGATCATACAATTGAGCAACCGAGAGAAGATTGAAGTTCAACTTTTCAACTAAGAGCACATTGAAAATGCTATGATCATTAGAGATTGCAATCCTTCCAAGAGCCTTGACATCACCCTTGCTATTGTCACCAAATGTGATGCTATCAATGCCACTATCATTTGATTTGAGAGAGTTGAACATTCTTGAATCACCGGTCATATGTTGAGAGCACCCACTATCAAGCACCCAATTCCTTCCTCCGGCCTTATAATTGACCTACAAAACAAATTAATGTTTCTTAGGTACCCATACTTGCTTGGGTCCTTGGAGGTTAGTCACTAAGCTCTTTGGTACCCAAATGACCTTCTTCTTTGGACCCACAATTGGTGTACCAACAAACTTAGCATGCACACCTTTCTCACCCTTGGTAAGCACATAACAAGAATCAAAAGGAATGTAATCCATTTTAGCATAAAACTTGTTGTTGTTCTTGTTCATTTTATTACAATTAATCTCTAGATGCTCAACTTGCTTGCATCTATTGCAATAACGACCATTGCTCTTCATAAAGCGAGGCTTTGGAGTAGCAAATGTCGCCTTGCCCTTCTTAGGAGTATATCCCAAACCCTCTTTGTTAAGAGAGAACCTTTGGATACCCAAGCATTTTAGCAAGCGGGCATCCCCACCATAGGCATTGCCTAATGTGCGGGTGAGATCATCCACCTCTCTCTTGAGAGTCTCATTCTCAACCACAAGTGATGAATCACTAGTAGTAGAGGTAGAGTCGGTTGTGGTGGATGATGATAAGCTATATGAATCATTAGTAGGACCAACAAATAAAGAATCATCAATAATATCACATGTTAGTCCAATATCACAAGTGACAATCACTTGCTCCTCCTTAGCTTCCTTCATGAGCTTCTCCAACTTGAGGTCCTTTTCCTTGATGAGCTCAAGTAGAGTGGAGTGGGCTTCCTTAAGCCTAGTGTGAGCAACTTCAAGGTCCTCGTGGTCTTCCTTTAGACACTCACGAGAGGCCTCTAGCTCATCAAAGGATTTCCTAAGAGCTTTAAGCTCTTGTTTAACTCCTTTGCACTCCTTACTCTTTTTGAGAGCAACAAGCTCCTCCATCAAGACATCATTTTCATTGCTCTTGGCAATGAGCTCTTGCTCCAAGATCTTGCACTTCTTGGTTGTCCTCTTGTAGCCCTTGCTCATTTGATCTATTATGCCTAATAGATCATCCTTGGAGTAGTCCTCATCCTCCTCATCATCACTCCTACAACCATCACTAGCACAAGAATCATCATCACTATCATCATATTTTACCTTGGTAGGCTTGGCCATAAGGCATGTCGATGTAGTGTCAAAGATGGATGGCTTGTTGGAGAGGGCGATGTTTGCAATGGCTCGTCGAGTGGTCTTCTCATCATCACTAGAGCTATCATCATCACTATCGGAGTTATCACTATCCCAAGTGACCACATAGCCACCACCCTTCTTCTTCTTGTTAAATGTGAAGCTCTTCTTCTCTTTCTTCTCCTTCTTGCTCTTCTTCAACTTCAACTCCCCATCATGATATCTTTTGTCTTCATAGGGGCACTTTGCCACTACATGATCGGGGCTATTGTAATTGTAGCAAAGCACCTCCTTTGCCTTCATGTCGTCCCTTTTCTTTCTTGCACCATATCCTTTCTTCTTCATGAACCTCCCCATCTTGTGCACTAGGAGGGCCATGGTCTCATCATCGAATGGATCATCATCATCGCTCTCCACCTTGCTCTTGCCCTTAGAGGATGAAGCCTTGAATGTAATAGGCTTCTCTTGCTTGACCTTGATCTCCTTCTTCTCATCTTCATCTTCATCATCATCATATTGAGCATCGGTCATGACATCTCCAAGCACTTGGTTTGGAGTCACCTTGTCCAAACCCTCTCTTTGGATCATCTTCCTCAAGATAGCAAACTTCTTAGGTAAGTTCATCAAGAACTTATGTGAGAAGTCCTTGTCCTTGACATCTTCTCCTAGGCTCTTGAGATCATTGACAATAACTTGTAGCCTATAGAACATCTTCGGTATGGACTCATCATCCTTCATCTTGAAGCTTGCAAAGTTATCCTTGAGCATATAGAGCTTGGCACTCTTTACCGATGAAGTGCCCTCATATGTTTCCTCTAATCTTGTCCACACTTCACTTGCTATCTCAAGATCCTTGATTTGCTCAAAGACCTTTGCATCAATCCCATTGTAGAGAGTATTGAGAGCCATAGTGTTGCATTGGTTGTTGATGCGGTCATTGTTGGTGAGGTTGTCGGGATCAATGATAGCATAATCATGGTGTGTCACCTCCCAAACGTTCTCATGAATAGAGCCAAGATATTGCTTCATCTTTCTTTTCCAATGATCAAAAGATGTGACACCATCAAAGAATGGAGGCTTGCCCCCGACATGGTTGAACACAACTTGAGCCATCTTACACCAAGGTTGTTAAGCCTTACAAACGGTGACCACGGCTTTGATACCACTTGAAAGGTCTTGATGGCTAGAGGGGGGGTGAATAGCCTTTATAAAATTTTCTACAAAGACAAGCTAAACAAGTTTATCAATATAACAAATAGCGAGATGCAAGTTTTGCTTAGCCTACGGGGTGTATGCAAGCCATCTAACCAATTCACAATTCTAGTATTTGCACTCAACCGCACAAGTCAAACCGAGAAGGTAACTACAACTACAACTAGCAAGCTACAGAAAGGAGCTACTAAAGCAAAGCTAACTAGCTAGCAAAGATAACTAAGAAAGTAATGCGAAGTTGAGTTGTGAGAGTTTCACCGGGGGGCGAAGTAATGAGCCAACCAATATGATCAACAATGAATACCAAGATAACCGAACACTAGGATCAATCAATCACAATATGAAAGTGATAACATGAAGATTTATCCCGAGGTTCACGTGCTTGCCGGCACGCTAGGTTGTGTCCCTCTTCACCACGTGGTTCGGTGGCTAATCGGTCTCACACCGAGCCTCTCAAAAGGTGCCACAAGAACCTACCAAATGGCAAAAGGTTGCAAATGACATGAGCAATTCACTAACGTTGCCTTTGGCGCTTCGTCAAGGTAGGCACAAACCCCTCATAATCACCGGAGGTGGCCAAGAACAATCACCAACTCTTGCCAATGCCTCCAAGCTGCTCCAAGCCATCTAGGTGGCGGAAACCACCAAGAGAAACAAGAATCCCGCAGCAAATCAATCACCAAGTGCCAACTAGATGCAATCTCACAATGCAAATGCACTTGGATCACTCAATCTCACTTCGAATATGCAAAGAAGCAAGAGAGATGAGTGGGAGGGGAGTTGCTTAGCTCAAAGTGCTCACAAGTATGTCAAATGTCCAAGAGGGTGAGCCTTGAGCCGGTCAACGAGTATTTATAGACGTACCCCTTTGAATAGAGCCGTTAGAAACTTAAACTGTCGAAATCGCGCTGACCGGATGCGCTGGTCTAACTGACCGGACGCGCCGGTCGCACAACGGCTAGCTGCGAAGCAACGACCGGACGCGCTCATCGCGCAGACCGGATGCGCTGGGATCGACCGGACGCGCTGGTCCCGTGACTGACCGGACGCGCTGGTCAAGCCTGAGCATGCTCAATGAAATAGTGACCGGACGCGTCCCTGAACGACCGGACGCGTCCGGTCGACAGTGACCGGACGCGCTGCGCGTCCGATCATCAACCTGAAATACGTGCAGACGCTGAACGCTGACCAGACGCGTCCGATCAAACAGAGACTGCGTCCGGTTCAGCGTCCGGTCACCTCTGTGACCTCCGTTCGCTTCCGTTTCTTTTCCGACTTTCGGCGTAGTGGAAAAAATAGTCGTTTCAAGTCCTCGAAAACGCCTGAATCCCGCCTCGCAAGCTCAGCGGGAGGGAGAGAGAACCCCAAACCCTCTCTACCACTCAAACTCCACCACCTTCGCAAACGTGCTAACACCACCAAGTGATCTCGTCATGTGCGAGTGTGTTAGCATTTTCACAATCATTTTTTGAGGCGTTATTAGTTCTATCCAAATGCATATGATTATGAAATGCACATCTAGAGGCACTTAGGAGTTCAATAGCCACGCCATTCCCCTCTTTATAGTATGGCTATCTATCCTATAATGTAACCACACCAACTAGGTGTCTTGGTTACTAAAACACAACCCTTAAGCATATACCTTTGCCTTGATCACGTAGGGTTGCATCCAAATCCAAGTGTGGCCATCATGATCACCATGTCCATCTTGCCACCAACCTTGGAATGTACTAATCCTCATATGCTACATACAACTTAGGCATAGGATTAGTACTTAGGCATTGTCACTAATTACCAACACCAAACATAGGACTTTCACAACCTCCTCTACTGTTGCATTCAAAATGGGTCCTGCTCATAGAGACAAGGCAGAGATCAAGTGCATGGGCTCTGTTGGTGGAAAAACACCAATAGAACCAAAAGTTTATTCTTCTCTAACCTTAGGCATATTGAGCAAGATAAAGTTGATGTTTATGTGTTTTGCTTGAACTTGACATGAGTGATAGGATCAAACAATGAGCATGAATGTAGCATTAAATCAATTGGGTAGATCAAATTTCTTAACCTTATGAAAGGATAGTCTATCTATGCATATTGTGTAATGATTTCATGATTATGACTGTCAACTTCCAAAGAAAAAATGTGCAATCATTTTAGATCATTGAGTTAAGATTATAAGATCAAGAAAGTGGTGACAGAAACAAAGATTAGAGAACTAAGCATGTTGAGTTAATTAGGTTGGGACAAATGAGGTTGTAACTCAAACATGGTTGGTTCTCTATTTATGTGTATACCAGCATTAAGGAAAGGATTTTAATGTGATGATCACTAACCTTAGGATGTTACCTTTAATGTTGGAGCGTGCTGGCACTATAACACCTTGTGAAAGCTTTCTTTCATTGGTCGTTCTTGTTCTTTTGTTCATGCACCAATGTCTTCTCTATTGCACTCCTTCTTTCTTACATTTAGTAATGCCATGTTTCGTTCTCTCTTTAATTTGTGCTTAGACCGTTAGCTCTTCTTATTGTTTTATTCTTACGAATCATTAGTAGACACACATACCCGAAGGAGTATACAAGTAATGATAGGGGCATTGTTGTCACAAAGCTAAGGGTCAGTTTCTATGTTATAGAAGAATTTATTTGAACATACTAGCACAAAAACATTCACTATTACTTCTTTTCTAGAGGATTGATTTTATCTTATATTTGATTATCATATATAGGTATTATAAAATAACTCAAACTTATAGAAATAAAGCAATAGTTAATTGAGATATTGCAAACCAACGTGTAGAGCGATGAGAGCATGATAGGAGGGAGCTCATGGTTGGATCATCTAAAGGAGTTGGCCTTTCTTTCTCATGCATCAGCTTCTCAATCTAGTGAGGGTGCAGAAAGTTGCATGCTCTCTTCTTGTCAATCTTTCTTGATTCCTGCTTCCATGGAGTGAGTGCTTTGATTGTGGATCATGCTTTGTGGCACTCTTCTTCTTTCTCTTTGGCTATGAATGAGTTATGTCTCCCTTGTGCAAGATTATTGTGTCTCTCTTCATCTCCAATATGAGTTCATCTCAGGACTTTCCCATTTTGAATTTTGGAGTTTCTCTGCAGGGGTTAGTCTAACAAAATATACCCTTGTCTTTACTAGCAGTTTTTAGTTCAATAACCAAACTAGACTCCATGTCTAATCAGATTAAGGAAGGCTATTTAACCTAAGCACCATGCTTAATTTAAAAGCCAATAGAAGTATGTGCAGTACTTCTAAACCAACACTTACTAGAGTAGACAAGGGTAGCATGAAAGCATTATAGAGATTTACTCAAATAGTGATGAAAGGGCATGATTGTTGTTTAGCAAATTGAGCATGTCTTAAAGGTAGGGACAACCACGATAATGTAGCAACATGGCAAGAAATGTATTTATGGAAGTCTATCCCCCAAGCTTGAATTTTGCAAAAATTAAGATAGGATGAATATAATTCAATGTTGCATAATGATTGGTTGGACATACCTTGCATTTGTTGTTCCTTAATCTTTTTGCTCCAACCTGGAATGGTTAGTGACAAGAATACCCGAAGGAATATTTTCACAATTATAACTCTATGCTCATTTCACAAGGGCAGCACAACAGAAAGGTGAATACTCATGTCATGGTCTGAACAGTGCTTGTTTTAGGACACTAAACTTGTCCTTGGGAAACCTTCAAGATATGAATTGGCAAAGTGGTTTCTCCTCTAGCACTAGTTTACGTGTACTAATCTCAAGATTCAACACAACAAGATCTGTAATGTTTATGATAAACATATGTGTCTACAATCACCCTTTCAAAATATTTAGGAACAAGGAGCATAAGGGGGTTGAAGATCTCGTGTGGGGCAATGTCAGAGAGACTAAGTGAATCAAGAGATAGGAGTGGATTCTATATGGCTTTGCTCTCCTTCTATGGCATCACTTGACATGCCATCCTTGAGTCTTTTCTAATGTCCTTCAAAGGGATTGGATTTGAAAAGCTTCCAAAGAGATCTCTTCTTGAAAAGATTCAAACTATATGTACTAAAACGTCTCTTATGAAGCGGGAAGTTTATGCTCCTCCCAAAATCATTGGAAAGGATTTCCAAGGGTAGAATTACTTCTTCCCTCAAATGATTTTAGAGTACAACTGGTTTGGGATGGATATCCAAACCGTGGGATTGGAAAGTTCGTAATGTGGCTATGAAAACTTCCTCTTCTAGTTTGGGGGATGATTCCTTCTTTTTCTCTAGGAGTTTATCATGAAGGCTAGTGCAAGGAGTGTGTCTACTAATAAGGACAAACCTTGCTCCACTAATGGATAAAGAAAGGAAAACTCCTCCAAAGGCGATATTATTAAGACCCGTATAAAAATATTGAAGAAGAACAGGGTCTTGTAAGGCTAGGTCTAAACCTAAATTTATAAGGCGCTTGAAAGATTCCCTTAGTATAGCCAAAAGTTCATTATCTCCTTGATCAGAACATAGGACCTTTGGTTTATTATCTTCTTGATTAGAAGATAGGACCTTGGCTATAGGAAAGGGTTGGTTTTGACCTATTGCAACCAAACATGGGTGTAGCTCATAGCTAGATGTGAGAATCATGGGTTCTGGTGGCTCTAAGCTTTGGATCATAGGTGTAGGATATTGATAGATAGGCATGGAATTTGGGTTATCCATAAGGATAGAAAAGAAAAGGCAAAAGGAAAAGAGAAAAAGATAAAAGTATAATACAAGGTTAAGCTAGACTTGAGGTTAACTCAGCTGACGTCTTTCTCCCCGGCAACGGCACCAGAAATGCTTGTTGATATTTGTTAACGCACACAGAAAAGGATCCGCAAGCGCATGGATATCGGTGAGCATTTCACCCAGGAGATATTTCCAGAGTATCGTATTTGTTTATCTGCAAGGAGAAAGTGTGTGATGACTAACCTAAATCTATACTTAACCCCTGGACCGCACTACAAGGTAGCAAAGATATAAGCGATTAGAGAAGACTATGACGATAGTCTGGTTCCAACCTATGGTAAGCTATGAAACTATTGGTCTATGGGGACATACCGATGGAAAAGAGACACCACAGAGGATGCTTGACCAGAGCACTTAATCCTACCAATCCTTCTAACGGGATGTGGGGTATAAAGGAAGCAACAGGATTGTCACATCCCGCGCTACTACCACAGATCCGGCCAGACAGGGGATATCTATGAGTATCTCTAGCCTAAGCACCATGCTTATGCTACAGACGATTACCCTACCCTCTACCATGGTAGAGAATAAAGTAAACTCGTAAACCATAGAACAATAATAACAACGTACTTACTTAGTATTGGAAGTTGAATTACCGAAGAATCCTAGAACCAAGCCTTAGGTTAGGAGACTTGATCCCGCAGGTACAAGCCGGAGAGGAGACACCGACATGCCGGGCTTCCTCCAACTCATCCATCCACTCTAACTCTCTGAATCTAGAAGAACTCTAATCTCACATGGAGACTACAAAGCTAATCTCTCTTATATGTGCCCTAAGAGAGAAGATCCATTCAAGGGACCCCTCCCTACTGATCCTCACAGGAAATAATGAATTAGGGTTTCAAGGGATTGCTCCTCCAGGGTCTAGGGGCCTTGCTTATATAGCCCTCTAGGAAGCACCACAGCCCTCGGATCAAACCGACCTTAATCAACGACTTTTTATTAATCTTCAAAAGTGGTGGAGGCAGGATCCACGAGGTGGAGCCTGATTGGCTCTGCAGCCCGGTCACCCGCCCCAACCCTTGGGCGGCCGCCCAGCTCTTAGGCCCATTTCGCCTCCGGTTTGTTTCTAGAGTCTTCTCATATCTTTCATATTACAAAAAAGTTATGTGTGGCCCTTTTGTCTCTATGTAAACCTGACATGTGGGCCATCTTTGATTATTTTTAGCTGGCACCCTGCAGAAACAGACATTCACCAAAACTCATGGAATTATGTCAGTAAACCCCGTATATCTAAGTGGTAATTATTGTTTAGTCCTTTTTCATGCTATGTTGATGGTTAAAAATGATACTTATCTATCGTCAACACCCCACGCCCCTTCAAGCGGCTGTCCCCGGACGAGATGGCAGCGCGTCGCAAGTAAGGCCTTTGTTACAACTGTGACGAGGCCTATGTCCGTGGCCACAAGTGTGCGTGGCTTTTCTACCTCGAGGCGGAGGACTACATCGTTGAGGAGTCGGACGACGATGGCGTCACACTAGTGGGTGCACCGGTCGTGGGTGAGGAGCCGCCCACGTTCGACCCTAATGCGCCCCTGATCTCCCTCTCGGCCATCACAGGCATCCGCACAGAGGACACAATGCAGATCCGTGTCCGCATGGGTGACCAGGAGTTCACAGTGTTGATCGACTCTAGATTGACGCATAATTTCATCAGCCTGCCAACTACTCGCCGCGCCGGCCTTCGGTTCCACGACAGCGGGAGCGCCCATGTCACGGTGGCCAACGGCGACCATGTGCCTTGTCATGGTCTCGCGCGGGATGTCGCAATCCGGATCGGCTACGAGTTCTTCACGATCGACTGCTACTCCATCGGCCTCGACTGCTACGACATGATCCTCGGTACCACATGGCTACGCACCCTCGGGCCCATCCTATGGGACTTTGATGACCTTTGCATGGCGTTCAACCACAATGGTCGTCGGGTGCTTTGGAAGGGGATCGGGTCCACGCGCACCGATATTCCTCCCACTAGCCGCCTCCAAGCTCGTCGCCTATTCACAGCCAAGGGCACGGAACCGGCCCTGCTCGAGTGCTTGCTGGACTCCTATGCCGATGTCTTCGCCATGCCAGCGGGATTGCCACCAGGCCGCCCGTGTGACCACCGGATCCATCTGAAGCTGGCTATAGAACCCATCGCGGTGCGCCCTTACCGGTACCCCCAACTCTAGAAAGATGAGCTGGAGAAGCAATGTGAGGAGATGCTCCAGCAAGGCATCATACGCCCCAGCACAACACCGTTCTTGGCACCGGTGCTGCTTATCAAGAAACAAGATGGATCGTGGCGGTTTTGTGTTGACTACCACGCTCTAAACGCAGCAATAGTCAAAGACAAGTTCCCTATTTTGGTTGTTGATGAGCTGCTGGATGAGCTCCATGGCGCCAAATTTTTCACAAAGCTCGATCTTCGCTCGGGCTATCACCAAGTGCGGGTTCACCCCGAGGACGTCGCTAAGACGGCGTTCCGCACTCACCATGGCCACTTCGAGTTCCTGGTCATGCCCTTCGGTCTGTCCAACACGTCGTCAACGTTCCAAGCTCTCATGAACTCCGTCCTCAGGCCGTTTCTTCACCGCTGCGTTTTGGTGTTCTTCGATAACATCCTCATCTAGAGCGCCACATGGACTGACCACCTATAGCAGCTGCACGCCATCCTCAACATTCTGCGCGCGCACCGGCTGCACATAAAATGCTACAAGTGCTCCTTTACCACGTCTTTGGTCCATTACTTGGGCCATGTGATTTCACAGGCGAGCGTCGCCATGGACAAGACCAAGGTGGAAGCTATCCAATCCTGGCCGCTGCCGTGCTTAGCTCGGGGTCTGCGGGGATTTCTTGGCTTAGCCGGGTATTACCGGCGCTTCATCAAGGACTACAGCACCATCGCAGCGCCACTGACCCAACTCCTATGGAAGGACGGGTTCCGGTGGATGGAGGCCGCAACAGCGGCATTTGATGGCCTAAAAAAGGTGCTATCTGCGGCTCTTGTGTTGCACCTGCCAGATTTCAGCAAGGAGTTCACCGTCGATTATGACGCGTCAGGCTCGGGCTTCGGTGCAGTCCTACATCAAGGCGTTGGGACAGTCGTGTTCTTCAGTAGACCGTTCGCCGCGCACCACCTCAAGGTTGTGGCATACGAGCGGGAGCTCATCGGCCTAGTGCAGGCTATCCGGCACTGGAGGCCGTACCTCTGGGGTCATGCTTTTGTCGTCCGCACCGACCACTACGCGCTGAAGTTCATGCTCGATCAGTGTTTGTCTACAATACCCCAACACCATTGGATTAGCAAACTCTTTGGGTATGATTTCACGGTGGAGTATAGGTCTAGCAGCCTCAACACCGTCGCTGATGCTCTTTCACGCCGGGATGGTGATGACCCTCTGATGTCCGTGCTTCCGGCCGAGGCTCCGGCGTTGGCAGCCATCTCGGTGCCCACGTTCCAGCTGTTCGAGGACCGTCGCTAAAAACTGCTGCACTATAGCTGACAAGATGTACTCCAAAGCCGAAGCATCTCTTATCCAATTCTCATGAAATTTGTACAGCATCTTATAAAATAAGTCTAGAGCATGCATACCAAAATTCATGCCAATCCAAGTAGATTTGATCATCCAAACTCAGACTTGATCACTGCTAGCTCAGATTTTCAACTTTGGACAGATTTCAATACATTGAGCAATACTTCATCAAATATGAATCAAACTTGAAACTAACTTGTTTGAATACTTTCACAAGACATATATCCATCCAATCCACTTACTAAATGTCATCTCATGAATTTATCCAACACAAATCAATTCAAACTTGATTACTTAAACATTTAATCTATTCAAACATCTCATAGCAAGCAACATTGCATATATATCCAATTCAATCAACTCATATGCACCCAAGTGAAACGATCAACAAGAGATATACCTTGGTTAGCTCATGATCATCCAATAACAAGCTTTCAACTTGAATATTTGCAAGCCATCAAATATATCCAATAAATCATCACAATCTTGAATGTTGCACTTGTATGTTGTAGTATTTGGACTCCACTTATTTTGACTTGGCATTGGGATAGAATATGCACTAAGCTTTAAAACTTGATTCAACATATGATGACCAATATAAATCCAAATGAATCAAGCCTCCAATGCCAATGGTACCTATAAACAATCATCCACTTTTTGATGGTACCCAAACAAGTTTGGGTCCTCTCAAGTTAGGAGCAACATACTTAGGCAAAGCCTTAGTATGGGTAGCGGGATGTTTTGCAATAGCAACAATAGAGGTACCATTTACATCCTTTCTAAGCACATTAGTATCATCAATTGAAATATGCTTAGAAGTGTTACCTAGGGGACATAAATGTGCCATGTGTCCCCTTTCCCGGCATGAATAGCATCTTCTCTTTGGTTGAGCCTTTTCTTGCTTGCTCATGTGATGCTCTTCATTGCCTTGCCTCTTATGAGTTGCTTGAGCATTCTTCTCAAGCTTGGTAGGACACCCCGAGACAAAGTGTCCTATATCTTCACACTTGAAGCACTTGATGTGAGCCAAATTTCTTTTCTCAATTTGATTCTTGCTCATCATCTTGATATCTTGGATTTGCATTGGATGCCTTCCTCTTCCACCCCTTCTTGTTTTCTTCTTCATGATCATCAAGTCACCAACATCTTCATCATTGATCTTGACTTGAGCTTGGGGTATCTTCTTTTCATCTTGTGGCCTCATCTTTGGCTTCTTGGTTGGGCAAGACTTGGCAAGGTGACCCATCTCATGGCATTTAAAGCACACGAAATGAGATAGCTTCTTTTGTTCTTGCTTCTTCATTTTCTTGCCCTTGTTCTTGTTGAAGCCAATGCCACTCTTGTCACCATAGCTTCTTTGAGTCTTTATCATGTGCTCAAAGGTGACTTTTGAGTTGTAGCACCTCTCTAACTTGTTGCTCAATTTCTTTACTTCACTTTTGAGCTCATTGTTCTCCTTCAAAGTGTTAGTCTCACAAGACGTAGAAGTAGAACAAGCATATATATGTGAAGAACATGGCATATCTAATAAGTCATCACAAGAGGTGGATACATGCTTTCTCCCTACATCACATGGGTTATTCACATTTTGCAATTGATCATTTGATCCATGTGATGAGCTCTCATTAATTTTAATTTTCTTTAATAACATCTTAAAGAGAGAAGCATGTTCTTGTACCAAATTATCATGAGCAACACTAAGTTCCTCATGAGCCAATTTTAGCTCCTCATGTGAACAAGTAGTAACATAAAGTAGATGATTTTGTTGTTCACATGTGGTTTTTAGAAATGAGTTTTCATTTTCCAATTTCATGGTTTTAGCTTTCTCATTTTCTAAAGACATGTTCATGCTAGCAAGTCTACTAACAAGCTCATCATATGAATCAACATGATCAATCACATTATCATTTGATACCTTTGTGTCACCTAGTGACATGAAGTAATGCGATGTAGTGGATGGGCTTGTAGTAGCATCATCAAGGCCCGAGCATGAACCAACGTTGTCACCATCAAGTGTGCTTGGGGTAGAAACATCACTTGCAACACTTGATGCATCATCACCATTCTTGTCAAGTGAACTTGTGGTAGATTGATCATCATCATCACTTGACCATGAGGTGGAGCAATCCTCCACAACCATCGTGTTGTGGTCATGCTCAACATCATCATGTGCAACCTCCTTGGGCTTGACATCATCGTCATCATTGGTGATAGCTCCATACTTTTCATTGAGATAAGCCCATATCTCATGAGCGGATTTGAGGTCCATGATCTTACCAAAGATGCTATCATCCAAAGATCTATACATGATGTTAGTAGCTTGGATGTCAAGATCTAGGCATTTCTCTTGTGCTTGAGTTAGATTATCTTCATCCAACACATGAGAAAAGCCTACATCTACCATCCACCACATTTGAGGGCAAATAAACTTAAAATTGCATATCATCCAATTTTTCCACCGTGCAAAGTGTGTGCCATCAAACATGTGAGGACAATCAACATCTAGTCCATATTCCGCCATCCTCTCGGGTCGGTGAAGACCACAAATGAGAGACCGGGCTCCGATACCAATTGAAGGGTCGAGATGGCGGACTAGAGGGGGGGTGAATAGTCCTTTCTAAAAATAATCACGTCGGCAAACCGAAACAAATGCGGAATTAAAACTATCGGTCTAGCCAAGACTACACCCCTCTATCTAAGTTCACAAGCACCTCACAAAGATCCTAATTATGTAACTAAGGTGCTTTCCTTAGCAAGAGCTCTCCTAATCAATTCTAGAGCAAGGTCACACAAACCTATGCACTAGTACTTTAGCAAAGCCGGGGAGCTCCTACACAATTCTAGTAAGCAAAAGCACGAAGCCACCTATGCTCACTAGCAAAGCTCAATAGCAAGGCAACTAATGCCAAACTAGAGAGCGCAAATTACTTAGCTACACAAACTAAGCAATATGACTAACAAGGTTACACAAACCAAATTAGCCACGCAACGGGAGCTACTTCTATGCTACACAAGCAAGAAGGTAACTAGCTAACTACACAAGCAAACTAGTTACAAGAGCAACTACACAAGCACAAGTATATGAATGTAAATACAAGCTTGTGAATCGAAAGCAAACCACCGAGAAGATGTACACAATGTTGACACGGCGGTTTTTCACCGAGGTTCACTTGGTTGCCACCAAGCTAGTCCCCGTTGTGGCGATACACCCACTTGATGGATCACGAGCTAATTGACTATCAAGAGTCAAACCCTCAGCGGGTGCCGCACATCCACTCTCAAGATGGGGATCCTCCAAGCCACGAGCTTTACTAGAGTTGCTCTTCGCGATCCCCGCGGGGTGAGCACAATCCCCCTCACAAATCCTCCTCCGGAGCCACGCACAATCTCCACGCGTGCTTCAACGGAGTCGCAAGCCACCAAGCCGTCTAGGAGGTGGCAACCTCCAAGAGTAACAAGCACCACCGGCTTGCAACACGATCACCTAGTGCCACTCGATGCAATCCTCTCGATGCAACGCACTAGAATCGCTCTCTCACTCGATCCGATGAACACTATCAAGCATGAGTGAGTTAGAGGGCTTCCAAGCACTACCACATAAGCCACCAAGGCCAAAGTGTGCTCAGCTACCGGCCAAGGCCGGCCACAAGGTCTATTTATACCCCCACAGTCAAATAGAGCCGTTGCACACACTTGTCCGTTTTCTGCGGGAGCACCGGACGCGCCGGTCGTAACAGACCGGACGCGCTCAACCGCGTCCGGTGCCCCAGCGATTTCAAATTCGTCCGTTAGAACCTCCAACGGTCACTGCGCGCCAACGGTCAAACGACACACCGGACGCGCTGTTGCGAACCACCGGACGCACCGGTGCGCACAGTTCCCGCGCGCGCGAAGACATCACCGGACGCGCTCCTCGCAACCACCGGACGCCACAGTACCCGCGTCCGGTGCGAGTCCAGTAAGCGCCCGAGACCACCGGACGCGTCCGATGGTGTGTCACCGGACGCGCACCGCGTCCGATGACTTCGTGACCCGCTGTTCGCCAGACCGGACGCGCCGGTCCCGTGGGTCACCGGACGCGCCGGTGTCAAACCCTAGCCCGCGCGCCTGACGCCCGCGCTGCACTGACCGGACGCGCTGGTCCACAGTGACCGCGTCCGGTGCAGCGTCCGGTGCGGCGTCCGGTGCAGCGTCCTGTCACTTCCGTGACCGCGTTCGCCTCCGTTTCTTTTCCGACTTCCGGCGCAATGGAAAATAGGCATTTCACTTCCCCGAAATCGCCTGAATCCCGCGCTCGCACGCTCGGCGGGAGAGAGAAAGGAACCAAACCCCTCTCTACCCGTAAACCACAGCGCGACCAACGCCACCTTTGCAAATGTGCCAACACCAACAAGTGATCACCACCTTGTGCTCGTGTGTTAGCATTTTCACAAACATTTTCTTCAAAGGAATTAGGCACTCAACTTGCCTTGCCACTCGATCCTAACACGTATGCAAAGTTAGATCGCTCAAGTGGCACTAGATGACCGATATGCAAACAAGTTTGCCCCTCTTAATAGTACGGCCATCTATCCTAAACCCGGTCATCAACTTCTCTACACACCTATGACCGGTGAAATGGAAATGCCCTAGGTTATACCTTTGCCTTGCGCATTCCACTCCATCTCCTCCGACATTGATGCAACACATGCACCAACCATATCACAAATGATATGATCCACTTCATATCATCATGTGACCTTGGTCCATCGATCTTGACCTCACTTGCTCTTCACCGTTGCGTCGGTCCATCGGCGCCAAGTCTTGCTCAAGCTTCACCGCCTCACGGTCCATCGCTCCAAAGCCTCCGACTTGCCCTTCACACTTGCAACCGGTCCGTCGAGCCAAGCCTCATCTTGATCTTTGCCACCTTGGTCACATGACTCCATGTCATGTCTCATATGCAATGAGCTCCTTCATGACACCATTACCTGTGGACTAATCTCCTGTGTATCTCACATAACCACATATTAGTCCACCTAAATTGTCACTCAATTACCAAAAGTTGGAAACATATTTATAAGTGTTTGAGGCACCTAAATTTGGTTTTGACTTGATCTAGAAGCATGACAAGAAATGAGTACAAGGACATTGATTGTGGAATGTACCTAGTGTACAAATTTGGTACTCAAATTTGAAAATGAAGATCAAACTCAAGATGAAGATGAGGTTCAAGTTCTAGTAATAATTGGAGATCATTTGGTAGAAAGAAAAGGACTTAAAAACTAATTCAAGGTTACTCATAAAGTTAAGTCCATAGATCAATCAATCAAAGGCAATTCAAGTAAGTGTCAAGGATGGTTCTTTGGAGAGAGGTCACTTCTCCCTGCTGAGGGGGCTTGCCGCCCATGAGTGGGTAAACCGAGCACCGGCTTGGAAGGCTAACATGGAAGTGATGAATTCAAGGGATATTTGAGATGCTTAATTGAAGCAATCAATAGGGTTGATCAAGAAAAGCAAGCAACACCCAAAAGAGAGCTATTCATGGTTATAAAATTGGTATCATAAGTACTTCTCTCACGCAAGCATTGATCAAAGAGAAAAAGCAAGCCAACCACAACAAGAGATAATGCACTTGATTATTAGTGGTTCTCATTTCATATGGGTGAAGAATATATTTCTTTATAATGATTGGTCTTCACCAAGCTTATAAATTGGACTTCACATTGCTATTGGAGTAATGAATTGGAATCTATGTGACTATCCTCTACTCCAACATAACAAAGGTATCATTGCAATGTGCATGATCATTTCATCCCTTACTAGTATGCGATTAGTGCATATAGTACATGCTTACTAGGATCATGCATAACAAATGAAATGTTTAAATTCATAGCCTACCACTATTGCTTGATTGTTTAAATGACCTAGTGGTATGAGTATGAATTTGTTCATGAGCTAGTGAACCCAAGTACTTGATCTAGTTTGAATTGCTAACAAGTGACAAGTACAACATTAGCAAGATAACCCTTAGTATGAGGAGTGAAGAAGCTTGTCATTGGATCAAACCGGACTTAGAATCTTAGGCAAATCAACTTAGTTCAAGTCATACTAGAAGCTCATGACAATGATATGGGTACAAGCACAAGACAACAATGCAAATGGATATCTAGGGTGTTTCAAATGGTATCTAGACTCAAAATATTTCTTCAATTGGTATTTACAAGTGGTGTCTAGATCATGATCTACAAGTGATATCCTACAAGTGGTACTCATAAAGATAGCAAATGTTCAAGAAAAGATCATATTGACAAATCCTACAAGTGGTTCCATGATAAGAGGATTCTTCAAATTGGTATCACACACTTATTCATGGTATTTCTACACATGATATCATTTATACAAGACGGTGGTTCCACAAGTGATCCTCAACTTTAAGTGATCATCAAATGAAGAAAGTTCCCTCACACACAAGAGCTCAAGATTATCAAGTGAATGACCCATGCTATGACATAGGGGGAGGAGCCCCACCTAATGGTATCAAGGTCAAAGATCCTAAGTGGTACCTCAAGAGCAACATACAAGTAATGTCATTCCAACATGTGCGGTGATGTCCATCAACAACGCAATATTCAAGTCTCAACCATCTACCCCAATGCAAGCCTTTGTATCAATGAGAAATACACCTTTTATGGAAATTGATGACAAAGGGGGAGAAGTTGGACAAAGATATGAAAGCTTTTTGAGCTTTGGGGAGAGATTGGAAAGATTGGACATGGACATGGACAAAGAGGGAGTAACATTGAAGAATGTAAGTGGATCAAACATTCTTGGACAAAGAAAGCACACAAGTAGGGGGAGCAAGCTCATGAACTTTGATTGATTGCATTTGATATGTTCATATTCATGTGCTTGCTTGCATTGCATAAGTTTTATATTTAATATGCATGCTTGTGTGTTGTATGCTAGTTATAGAACTTGAATGATGATATGATAACTAGCATGCATAGGATGATAGCTAGACTTGTGATTATCATGCGAAAACTAGAACCTTGCTTATAATGTTGATCTCACGGGGTTTCTAGTGTTTTTGATGTCTAGCTACTCATGATGCTAAGGAAGATGGCAAACTTGTGCTTTTCAAATGGTATCAAGCTACCAAATGGTATCGAGCTATAAAGGTTTATTCTATACACCTTAGCATCACTTAGTAGTGCTAACCCTCCCACAAATTTCATATTTATGCATATGTGCAAGCTTGAAACCAAACCATTTGAGCACATATGTAGGGGGAGTTATCACTACCAAGTCGGGTTTTATGGTGCTTATCCAAATCTTGACATAGAGCTTAAATGTTGGATAAGTAGCATAAAATCCAAAACAAGTTAGCAATTTACACTTTGTGTGAAGTGCTAGCTTGAAAAAGCTTAATTTCCATATCTTTGTAGAGTTGTCATCAATTACCAAAAAGGGGGAGATTGAAAGGTCCTTGTTTGGTTTTGGTAATTGAGTGACAATTTAGGTGGACTAATATGTGGTTATGTGAGATACACAGGAGATTAGTCCACAGGTAATGGTGTCATGAAGGAGCTCATTGCATATGAGACATGACATGGAGTCATGTGACCAAGGTGGCAAAGATCAAGATGAGGCTTGGCTCGACGGACCGGTTGCAAGTGTGAAGGGCAAGTCGGAGGCTTTGGAGCGATGGACCGTGAGGCGGTGAAGCTTGAGCAAGACTTGGCGCCGATGGACCGACGCAACGGTGAAGAGCAAGTGAGGTCAAGATCGATGGACCAAGGTCACATGATGATATGAAGTGGATCATATCATTTGTGATATGGTTGGTGCATGTGTTGCATCAATGTCGGAGGAGATGGAGTGGAATGCGCAAGGCAAAGGTATAACCTAGGGCATTTCCATTTCACCGGTCATAGGTGTGTAGAGAAGTTGATGACCGGGTTTAGGATAGATGGCCGTACTATTAAGAGGGGCAAACTTGTTTGCATATCGGTCATCTAGTGCCACTTGAGCGATCTAACTTTGCATACGTGTTAGGATCGAGTGGCAAGGCAAGTTGAGTGCCTAATTCCTTTGAAGAAAATGTTTGTGAAAATGCTAACACACGAGCACAAGGTGGTGATCACTTGTTGGTGTTGGCACATTTGCAAAGGTGGCGTTGGTCGCGCTGTGGTTTACGGGTAGAGAGGGGTTTGGTTCCTTTCTCTCTCCCGCCGAGCGTGCGAGCGCGGGATTCAGGCGATTTCGGGGAAGTGAAATGCCTATTTTCCATTGCGCCGGAAGTCGGAAAAGAAACGGAGGCGAACGCGGTCACGGAAGTGACAGGACGCTGCACCGGACGCCGCACCGGACGCTGCACCGGACGCGGTCACTGTGGACCAGCGCGTCCGGTCAGTGCAGCGCGGGCGTCAGGCGCGCGGGCTAGGGTTTGACACCGGCGCGTCCGGTGACCCACGGGACCGGCGCGTCCGGTCTGGCGAACAGCGGGTCACGAAGTCATCGGACGCGGTGCGCGTCCGGTGACACACCATCGGACGCGTCCGGTGGTCTCGGGCGCTTACTGGACTCGCACCGGACGCGGGTACTGTGGCGTCCGGTGGTTGCGAGGAGCGCGTCCGGTGATGTCTTCGCGCGCGCGGGAACTGTGCGCACCGGTGCGTCCGGTGGTTCGCAACAGCGCGTCCGGTGTGTCGTTTGACCGTTGGCGCGCAGTGACCGTTGGAGGTTCTAACGGACGAATTTGAAATCGCTGGGGCACCGGACGCGGTTGAGCGCGTCCGGTCTGTTACGACCGGCGCGTCCGGTGCTCCCGCAGAAAACGGACAAGTGTGTGCAACGGCTCTATTTGACTGTGGGGGTATAAATAGACCTTGTGGCCGGCCTTGGCCGGTAGCTGAGCACACTTTGGCCTTGGTGGCTTATGTGGTAGTGCTTGGAAGCCCTCTAACTCACTCATGCTTGATAGTGTTCATCGGATCGAGTGAGAGAGCGATTCTAGTGCGTTGCATCGAGAGGATTGCATCGAGTGGCACTAGGTGATCGTGTTGCAAGCCGGTGGTGCTTGTTACTCTTGGAGGTTGCCACCTCCTAGACGGCTTGGTGGCTTGCGACTCCGTTGAAGCACGCGTGGAGATTGTGCGTGGCTCCGGAGGAGGATTTGTGAGGGGGATTGTGCTCACCCCGCGGGGATCGCGAAGAGCAACTCTAGTAAAGCTCGTGGCTTGGAGGATCCCCATCTTGAGAGTGGATGTGCGGCACCCGCTGAGGGTTTGACTCTTGATAGTCAATTAGCTCGTGATCCATCAAGTGGGTGTATCGCCACAACGGGGACTAGCTTGGTGGCAACCAAGTGAACCTCGGTGAAAAACCGCCGTGTCAACATTGTGTACATCTTCTCGGTGGTTTGCTTTCGATTCACAAGCTTGTATTTACATTCATATACTTGTGCTTGTGTAGTTGCTCTTGTAACTAGTTTCCTTGTGTAGTTAGCTAGTTATCTTCTAGCTTGTGTAGCATAGAAGTAGCTCTCGTTGCGTGGCTAATTTGGTTTGTGTAACCTTGTTAGTCATATTGCTTAGTTTGTGTAGCTAAGTAATTTGCGCTCTCTAGTTTGGCATTAGTTGCCTTGCTATTGAGCTTTGCTAGTGAGCATAGGTGGCTTCGTGCTTTTGCTTACTAGAATTGTGTAGGAGCTCCCCGGCTTTGCTAAAGTACTAGTGCATAGGTTTGTGTGACCTTGCTATAGAATTGTTTAGGAGAGCTCTTGCTAAGGAAAGCACCTTAGTTATATAATTAGGATCTTTGTGAGGTGCTTGTGAACTTAGATAGAGGGGTGTAGTCTTGGCTAGACCGATAGTTTTAATTCCGCATTTGTTTCGGTTTGCAGACGCGATTAATTTTAGAAAGGACTATTCACCCCCCCCCCCCCCTCTAGTCCGCCATCTCGACCCTACAATTGGTATCGGAGCCTGGTCTCTCATTTGTGGTCTTCACCGACCCGAGAGGATGGCGGAATATGGACTAGATGTTGATTGTCCTCACATGTTTGATGGCACACACTTTGCACGGTGGAAAAATTGGATGATATGCAATTTTAAGTTTATTTGCCCTCAAATGTGGTGGATGGTAGATGTAGGCTTTTCTCATGTGTTGGATGAAGATAATCTAACTCAAGCACAAGAGAAATGCCTAGATCTTGACATCCAAGCTACTAACATCATGTATAGATCTTTGGATGATAGCATCTTTGGTAAGATCATGGACCTCAAATCTGCTCATGAGATATGGGCCTATCTCAATGAAAAGTATGGAGCTATCACCAATGATGACGATGATGTCAAGCCCAAGGAGGTTGTACATGATGATGTTGAGCATGACCACAACATGATGGTTGTGGAGGATTGCTCCACCTCATGGTCAAGTGATGATGATGATCGATCTACCACAAGTTCACTTGACAAGGATGGTGATGATGCATCAAGTGTTGCAAGTGATGTTTCTACCCCAAGCACACTTGATGGTGACAACGTTGGTTCATGCTCGGGCCTTGATGATGCTACTACAAGCCCATCCACTACATCACATTGCTTCATGTCACTAGGTGACACAAAGGTATCAAATGATAATGTGATTGATCATGTTGATTCATATGATGAGCTTGTTAGTAGACTTGCTAGCATGAACATGTCTTTAGAAAATGAGAAAGCTAAAACAATGAAATTAGAAAATGAAAACTCTTTTCTAAAGAACTCATGTGAAGAACATAAGAGCTTACTTGATGATCTTAAATCTTCACATGAGAAGCTAATGTTGACTCATGAGAAAGTACTTGCATCTCATGAGGAATTGTTAGAAAAACATGTTTCTCTCATTAAGGTGTTTTTAAAGAAAATTAAAAATAATGAGAGCTCATCACATGGATCAAATGATCAATTGCAAAATGTGACTAACCCATGTGATGTAGGGAGAAAGCATGTATCCACCTCTTGTGATGATTTATTAGATATGCCATGTTCTTCACAATTAAATACTTGTTCTACTTCTATGTCTTGTGAGACTAACCTTTTGAAGGAGAACAATGAGCTCAAAAGTGAAGTGAAGAATTTGAGCAACAAGTTAGAGAGGTGCTACAACTCAAAAGTCACCTTTGAGCACATGTTGAACAACAAAAGAAGCTACGGTGACATGAGCGGCATTGGCTTCAACAAGATCAATATCAAAGGCAAAAGATGGGGGAAGAGAAGATATGAAAGAGAGATAAAGAAGCAAGAACAAGAGAAGCTCTCTCATTTTATGTGCTTTAAATGCCATGAAATGGGACATCTTGCAATTGGTTGCCCTAATGAAGAAAAGCTCAAGTTGAAGAAAGAAGAAGAGAGGCTCAAGCATGTCAAGTGCTTCAAGTGTCGCACTTGGGGTCATCTCACCTCAACGTGCCCAACCAAGAAACTAGTGAAGCAACAAAAAGAGCCTCAACCAAAGCCACAAGTTGAGCAAGAAACCACACCCCAATCTCAAGTCAAGATCAACCACAAGGATGATGATGGTGACTTGATGATGAAGAAGAAGAAAACAAGAAGGGGTGGAAGAGGAAGATATCCAATGCAAATCCAAGATGCCAAGATGATGAGCAAGATTCAAGATAAGAAGAGAGATTTGGCTCACATCAAGTGCTTCAAGTGTGAAGATATGGGACACTTTGCCTCGGGGTGTCCTACCAAGCTTGAGAAGAAGGCTCAAGCAACTCATGAGAGGCAAGGCAATGAAAAGCATCACATGAGCAATGAAGAAAAGGCTCAATCAAAGAGAAGATGTTATTCATGCCGGGAAAGGGGACACATGGCATATTCATGTCCCCTAGGTAACACTTCTAAGCATATTTCAATTGATGATACTAATGTGCTTAGAAAGGATGTAAATGGTACCTCTATTGTTGCTATTGCAAAACATCCCGCTACCCATACTAAGGCTTTGCCTAAGTATGTTGCTCCTAACTTGAGAGGACCCAAACTTGTTTGGGTACCATCAAAAAGTGGATGATTGTTTATAGGTACCATCGGCATTGGAGGCTTGATTCATTTGGATTCATATTGGTCATCATATGTTGAATCAAGTTTTAAAGCTTAGTGCATATTCTATCCCAATGCCAAGTCAAAATAAGTGGAGTCCAAATACTACAACATACAAGTGCAACATTCAAGATTGTGGTGATTTATTGGATATATTTGATGGCTTGCAAATATTCAAGTTGAAAGCTTGCTATTGGATGATCATGAGCTAACCAAGGTATATCTCTTGTTGATCATTTCACTTGGGTGCATATGAGTTGATTGAATTGGATATATATGCAATGTTGCTTGCTATGAGATGTTTGAATGGATTAAATGCTTAAGTAATCAAGTTTGAATTGATTTGTGTTGGATAAATTCATGAGATGACATTTAGTAAGTGAATTGGATGGATATATGTCTTGTGAAAGTATTCAAACAAGTTAGTTTCAAGTTTGATTCATATTTGATGAAGTATTGCTCAATGTATTGAAATCTGTCCAAAGTTGAAAATCTGAGCTAGGTGAGATCAAGTCTGAGTTTGAGTGACTAAATCATATTGGATTGGCTTGAAATTTGGCATACATGCTCTAGACTTATGTTATAAGATGCTGTACAAATTTCATGAGAATTGGATAAGAGATGCTTCGGCTTTGGAGTACATCTTGTCAGCTATAGTGCAGCAGTTTTCAGCATGTAGCAGTGGTGGAAGATTTGAAATCTGGTAGCAATCTATATGTCAAATGAATCTCAAATTTTTACAGCTGCTAGATGACTTAGTGAATCACATCTCCACCAAATTTTATGGCATTTGGATCTGTATATTGGGAGATATGAATTATTCCTTGAAGGGTACAGAATCTGCCAGAAAAGTGACAATTATTGGATTGATCTAGAGTCACTTTACCTGGGCTAGTGGTACTGCCTATTAGTGTTAAGGTTAATTAGAGATAAGGGTCGCTTGCTTAGGAGTCAAGTTAACCTCTCTATATAAGGAGAAGAGATGTATCAATCTAATCAAGCAAGAGATTAGAAGGAAAAACCTTCTCTCTTGCCGGCCATGCACGAAGCCCCGCTGCCGGCGTTCCCAGCGCCCCTCATAGCCCTAGCCGCCGGTCCTCTGCCTCTCTAGCTTGTGAATAGTACCGTGGGTACTGTAGCGCGTCCATCGCCATCACTCCCCTCAACTCTCTCCTTTCAATCCTAGCAGCACATAACAATGGATACCTCTAGGCCTCCGCACTTTGACGACACTAATTTCCCCTACTATACTGCTAGAATGCCTTGCAACCTTAAGCAGTGGTGTTTGGAGAGTCACCCGCGACGGAATGAAATCCCTTAAGAATCTTGAGAAACCAAGCGTAGGTGATGAAAAAGAAATTCACCTTAATACAAGAGCTAAAAATTGCTTGTTTAAATCACTAAGCGTGGAAATTTCTAACCAAGTGTTCACATTAAAAAGTGCAAATGAAATTTGGTTAAAATCGCATGAGCTCCATGACGGCACAAGTAATGTCTGTGAGCAGAAACATTGCCTAGTAAAACAAAGCTATGATTCCTTTAAAATGAATGAAAATGAGCTTGTTTGTGATATATATTTTCACTTGAATCTAATTATCAATAAGCTCAACTCTATAGGATTGACAAAGCTAGGTGATGCGAACATTGTGAGGAAGATCATCTTGGTGCTACCCATGAGAAATATGCAAGCATCGTCACTATCCTTGACAACATGGAGGACCTGAGCAACATGATCCCCACCATTGTCATTGGCAAGCTAGTAGGATTTGAAATGTCACACAAGATGGGTTAAGAAGAAGCCACTTCATCAAGTAAAGGAACCACTCTCTATGATGAGCGCAAGAAGATGAAGGGTGTTGGTATTTATTAACGCACATAGAAAAATCCACAAGCACACGAATACTGTTATAGCTTTTACCCAGGAGTATTCCGGAGTATCGTATTTATCCATAGGGAAACAATGGTAAAATAAACTGATAGATCACTATCATGTGTCTACTAACTTAATATACCAACTATACTAAAGTGGAGATAAGTGGTAAATGATATGAGTTATGAATAATGACACACGCATGAGATAATTCCATAATAAATGAGTACTTTAGCTAAGTTGAGAGGACAACGGGTGAGTGCAAGGTTCCTAAATACTTCTCTTTTACTTTGGTTCTATAAGGCATAACTAATTCATGGGTAGATATAGCGATCACACAATAACACTTTAGAGCAGCAGTACCTTTCAACTCTCGAGGGGGGGTGAGAAAGCGTAGTTGGGGGAAGACTGCCTAAAGCTCTACGAACACCAATCCTAATGTGGTGGATTACATAGGCCTGGTCAGAGCTATCACATCTGGGGCTACCACAACTATCCGTAGGATTGGACGCAATCTCAGGTAAACTCTAACCTAGACATCATGTCTATGATAGCGATTACTACTCTAGTCACGATCTATAACTAGAGCACTCGATGCGAGCGGAGATCCCATGCCAATGTATAATAACTATGCTAACCATGCATATGAAAGACATGAAAGTAAATAGAGAAGATAAATATATTAAAGCATAAGTCTTGTAAAGGTAAGATATAAAGATATACCAGACCTCCAAAAAATTCTTCAGATCTTGAGCATAGCTCGACTCTCCCTAACTCTTATCTAGAACTAATCGACTACATTGGAAAGTTTAGCCCTAATCTCCTGGTGTTGAGTCTTGATCTGAATGAGAGATGGCCTCCTAGAGGGGGTAGGGGTGTCCTTATATAGGCTGAGGTGGAGTAGAGGCCAAGAAACTGCCACATCATTGATCCACGTCATCTTCCTCGACCACCGTTGGATAAACCGACCTAAAATCATCTTAGAATCAATGGAGTAGATCGTAGGAAGGAGTACGAGATGGCGAAAGGCGAGCGGGCTCTGGGCTGGGCCAGGCAACCTCCCCCATGGGCCGGCCGGCCCACTACAGTGGAGTCTCGGCCTACGCTTCGTCATGGGGTCTTCTAGAATCTTTTAGAGTTGTCTTTCACAGTTTTCGCGAATAGAATCACTTGTTATCATCGATTTGCTTGTTTGGAGTGTATGACAATGGTCCCAGGGCTATTTTTTTTGGATAAATCCTCCTATATACAAATATTTACCAAAGCTCGTGGAATTCATTATTTAAACCCCTATACCTATGTTTGCTGATGGGATCAAGCATATATGCAGGTTATGTTGACGGTTTATAATTGGTGTTAACGACTGTCAACAAAGGGCAAGCAAGTTGAGTCAATCTCAAGCTCAAGCTCCTCAAGCGATGATGATCAAGCCTGGACCTCCTCCTCGGACATTGATGAAGATACAATTAAGGTAATTGAGTAGATGGTGAAGAATATTCACAAGTTGAATGTCAAGGGTGTGTCCATCCAAATTGAAGATTGTCTTTTCACCAACCAAAGAAGAGAACAAAGAAAATCTATGGATATGGCAAGAAGGTGTACTTTGTGGAAGATTGTCTAAACAAGCCCACACCCAAAGGCAAAGAAGAAGGCAAGAAAAGCTAAAGGCCAAGCTCTCACAACAATCAAGACTTGGTATGATTTATCAAGTGAAGGTGAAGCCCAACATAAGAGGCACGACCACAAGCACTCATCATCACTCTTCACGCATGTGCCTTACAGCACAAGGTAACGAAAGTTCTAGCTCTAGTGATAGTGATGGTGATGATGAGCTACTTTCTTATGATAAAATTGTGCAAGATGATCTTGAATTTGCTAAGCTTTGCACTAGCCAACAAAGGATAAAAAATAAAAAGACTTAAAAGCAAAGTTAGATAGCTCACAACAAGCTTATAATGTGTTGCTTTAACAATATGAAACTTTTGTCAATTTTAATATGGAGCTATCTACTAAAATTGAGCAACTTGGAGCTAGTGCAAACACAAACAAAGCACAATAATCGATGAGCAACTAATGAAGAAAAATGATATATTAAAAGCTAAGTTAGCTAGTTCACAAGAAGCTTAAAGAAGTTTGCTTACTAAAATCGAAATCCTTAGCAAACATTGTGATAAACTAACTAATAATGTTGCTAATCTTGAAGCTATCAGTACAACCCCCATCGAGGCATATAAAAGGAAAAGCTCAATCTTTGATATGCCTAAAAAGGATGTCTCTATTTCTTACGATGGTTTATTAAATTGGACTCACCTCTTTGCGACCAAGTAGTTTTAAGAATGTAATTATAGATACATGTACACAAAAAGTCACAATGGGGAATGAGCAACTTAAGTAAAAAGTGGATCACCTCGCAAAGGATTTGATTCAAGTGAAAGGCAAGACGGAACAAGCCCAACCTCGTCAAGATAATACCATCCAGAAAATAAAGAAGCTTTATAAGGAGCAACTGTGGTATGCTTTGCGTAAGACCATAACTTCGAGTGCAAGGACAAGAACGGATGAGAATCGGCACTGGATCCTGCTCGAGTAGGCTAGAAAACCAACGCAGTTTTCCACTTCAGGTGATAACGTTGAACGTCAGCATTCTCCCGAATCTCAAAGCTCCTCACGAATTCTTATATATATAAGCCTCGTGCTCCTATTAGGGTTTACTCCCCGCCGCCGTCACACGCGTTTCCTATCTTCGTTCTCGCGCGCCCTCCTCCGCTTTTCTTCTCACTGCACTCATGGCGGAAGTTGAGGCTCCGACGCAGGAGGTCAAGCTCTTCGGTCGTTGGTCCTTCGAGGACGTACAGGTACCCCATCATTTCCATCCCTCCACTTTCGCGCCCACCCTCGTCTCATCGTTTTATCTCTCATGCTGCGGCGATTTGGCTTTTAAGTGTTGCGGTGCCAAGCGAGCTAGTTTGTTAGATCTGTTTGGTTAGAAGTGATTTTCTTAGGCTGTTCGGCCGCTGGTACTTCGAGGACGTCAAGGTACGCCATCTTCTCCATACTTTCCCCACCTCCCCCACCCTCGTCTCATCGTTTTAGCTTATATGCTGAGGCGATGCAGATTTAAGTATTGCGGTGCCAAGTGAGCTGATTCGTTAGATCTGGTGGGTTAGATGTTACGTATTGGCTGTAATTGATAATTCGATTTGATGATTAAATAGTGGATATACTGGTATTATTGGTGAAGAAGGCTTGATGTTTAGATGATTGATTGTATTTGTGTTTTTATATATGGTGATTTTCTTTGTTAGGCTTAAGAATAACTCAGGGAGAAAAATAGGTTTGTGGACTGGACTATAATTCCTATCTCTGGTCACATTTGACTTTGCACGGTCAGTGATGTACATATCTGACTGCTAATATCGTATACTTCATCTGCAATTCTAGCATCAAATATTGTCCCAAAAAGAATGCAAATCTAACTTAGGACTAGTTTATGAGGCCCTAAAAAGAAGTGTCATAATGTATGATGGCAATGAAGTATAAAGTTTGAGGAAGAATCATTTGCCTTGTTCAAATCAACGCATGAGGAGAATAAAAAGAATAGGGGTACATGCATGATTTCAGTTAACTTGATTGTCATCGCAAGGTGAGAATTAGATTCTTTGTGAGATGGAGGGAGTAGGATGTATTCTTAAAACTTTCAATTTTTTAGATTGAGATTTTACAAGTATTCTCCAATATAAATTTACACATTATACACTTATTGTATCTCCAAACTATAAGATTTAAAAGTTATTGATGTTTGTAGTTTTTATTAAGGTTTGACCAAATATTTTCTTAAACATGTTTTTTGACCAGGGTATTATTTATTAATCTGGGTGTATATTGGTCTAGCTTGAGTATATCTCCATTGTACTTAGTTTCAATGGTCTAGAAAATATAGATAAAGCTGTCTTATAATTACTGTATTCTTAGTTACTAACTGTTGCTATACTTTGGTCTAGAAAATATGGATAAAGCTGTTTTATTATTACTGTATACTTAGTTTCTGGTTTCCTGTGAATCTAGTATGGTTGAAATGCTACGCTGTTTCTTTACTAGCGCTTGTTCCCATTAAGCTTGTTATTTTAAGCTGCCCTTGCTACCTACTAGATGTGGTACATTTGGTTTATGATTTTTAAACTATTCTTTTTGAATATTTTTGTGCAGGTCAATGATATTTCACTGGCTGATTACCTTGCCGTCAACCCTACAAAGCATGCCATTTATCTTCCCCACACTGCTGGAAGGTATTCGGCTAAGAGGTTCCGCAAGGCTCAGTGCCCAATTGTTGAGAGGCTGACAAACTCTCTGATGATGCACGGTCGCAACAATGGCAAGAAGGTCATGGCTGTTCGCATTGTGAAGCATGCTATGGAGATTATTTACCTGCTAACTGATGCAAACCCTATCCAAATTATTGTTGATGCCATCATAAACAGGTAACTGTTCTAAATGAAGTGTTCTCTTTAATATCAGCTATTCGTATTTCCCGGTAACATGGTTTTATTTATTGCTCTTGTTTAATCTTAGGAGTTTAATCTTTTTATCAATCACGTTACTTCTCCATATTACTGTTGGGGAGAATGTCTCCAGTGCTACTGCACCTTGAAGTCCTGTTCTCTTATTGAGAAAAGGCATCAAAATATGCAAGAAAATTTTGACCAAAAATATGGATGGATATTGGATATAGAAGATGAAAGGTCTATTAGCACTGGAATAGTTGTGCGTTGCGGATCAGACATGAACAGTACAACCCCCAACTTTTTTCTCATTGCACATATTTTTGTTGCCATCTCAAATCTTTGCATCATATTGTTGGTGGAAACTTTCGCACACATTTCCATGCCTTTTTAACTGGAGCATGCGAGCACCTGAAATGTTCTCTGCCGTAGGTTATGTATATTGTTGTAATTTCTGATCATATTATTATGTGATACAAATCAGGATCATGGCATGTATGCAATTGGATGATTAATGATCTTTTGGAAAAGGAAAACTAATGTGTCCACTTGCATACACTTCATTGGTTTTATGGCATTGTCTATGAGACTAATTGCCTTGTCATCCTTCTATCATTTTGCTTAAAGTATGTCTACATGCATAGACTTTCATTAGTTTTATGACATTATCTAATGAGACTGAATGAATGCCTATGATTCTCCTGTCATTTTGCCAACAACACATGTTGCACTTATCTTGTCACCCAATGACTGAATCTGCCCAATTGGCAACGAATGGATACCTTGCTGATACTTTTGTTTGCTATTATGCAGCTTAGCATCTGTATTTTTGGCTTTTGTTGTCTCTAATGGGGTAATATTTTGTCTAATTTAGTGGTCCAAGGGAAGATGCAACTCGTATTGGATCTGCTGGTGTTGTTAGAAGGCAGGCAGTTGATATATCTCCTTTGAGGCGTGTGAACCAGGCAATCTACCTTCTTACCACCGGTGCTAGGGAAAGTGCTTTCAGGAACATCAAGACCATTGCAGAGTGCCTTGCCGATGAGCTTATCAATGCAGCTAAAGGTTCTTCTAACAGGTCCTCCCTGTCCCAGAAAATCTGATACTTTATTAAGATTCAATATTTGTTCCAGAAAACCTAGGTTGGGCCCATATTAGCCTGAGACTGCGGCTTGCATAGAGGTGAAAATGGTCGGCTTGCATAGGGGTGAAAGCGTTCAGAAACAGTAAAACACTATTATACAATATAGAAAAAGAAAACAGCTGGTACAGGATTTTTTCTGCATTTTGGTAATAAATGAGCACAAAAAATGGTTGTGAAACCAATTGAAAATGATTTTTTTTTATGTTTGGATGAATTCGAAAGCGGTATCATAATATAAAGAACAAAAATGGTTGGTATGGGATTTGTCCCGTTCACTTTCACCCCTAGGCTTTGCATGCCTTTAAATTAGCGTGGATCACCTTCAATTAATTTAATAGGGGTACATGGGTAGTTTGCAACTTTGCATTGATAACTAATTTGTCCTAAAAATCGTACCAACTTAAGTATTTTGTGATGGAGGGAGTATGTTTTATTCTCATCTTATATCAGTATCCTTCAGTGTGACATAACCTGTAAATGTTACTGTAGCGTGCATTCCATTTTCACAAGTATTAATGAGGTAACCACAAGTCTTTTCACCTCTCCCTTGATTTATTTGAATGAATCCCATGGTTCTTTCACCAAACCTTGTGTGTACTGGCCATATTGCTGCCACTAGCACAGAAGCACAGAATTCCTAATCCCCATCTTTCCTGTGTTCATTGTTGCCCCAGCTTGCCATGGTTGTTGAATTGGTCCTAATTTTATGTCGTACACTATTTAATGCTTTGTTAAACATGACACTTGTTTTTTTGCCTCGCAGCTATGCCATCAAGAAGAAGGACGAGATTGAGCGTGTCGCAAAGGCCAACCGCTGAGCATCCAAATGGGAAGCAGAAGCGAGGTTTTGGGTGAAGAATGTTTTTGATAATGTAGCCATCTACCCTGTTTATCTGTGAATTTAGCTCTGGTGAAGTCTCAGAATCCGTGTCCTGTCCTTTTGTACTTGTCTTGAGCTGAAAAGAGTTAGCCGCAATATGAATTAATTTTTTGCCGTAGATGTAATTAGTTGCATGTGAACTATGCGATACATCAGACATTGAGTATTTGAGACTCGTTTGTATGACAGTGAATATGATCTCCCCGTTCTGGCGTGGTGTGACAGAGCTTATATCTGGCAAGTCTGCTTTACACATGCTAGTTTTGGGATTGTACGATCGTATAAAGTTGATTAGGTAGTAATGCAGTAATGGTGTCAAATAATTTATATAAAGTTAAACACAATAATATATAACAGAAGGATTCATGTGAAGCATTTAAAATATATGGGAGTTTAGGATGCTCTGGAGTTTGTCTTGTTCCACCAAAAGTTTGTGTTAGCAGCCTCAGAGGTGATCACGTACTGTCGCGCTCATCCCTATTTTTGTTTTCCCTGAAATAAAAAATACGGTTGCGGGACCGAAAACGGTTTTAACCGTCTGTATTTCCGGTATCCAACCGAATATCCCTTTTTCATCTCGTAGGTATTTCCGGTATCCTGTTTTTAACCGTAAATATCCCCGTTTTCATCCCGTTTTGTTTTTTTTTTGGATGTTCCACGAGGACAGCTAGGATGAAAACATACGGCCGTACAGTCACACTCATCCTGACTTTTTGTTTTCCCGGAAACGTACGATAACCAGGACGGGATTCATCAGGAGCAGGACTGTTTGTTTTTTCGGAAACGTACGGTAACCAGGACGGGATTCATCAGGAGCAGGACCTTAACGGTTGAGGTTGTAACCTGTCCGTATTTTTATCCCGTCTTTAACTGGAAATATCCCATTTTTATGCTGCTTTGTTTTTAGCATAGACTAGCAAAGATATCGATTGCTTTTCGAAGATCTCTTCCTCCTTTTCGAGATCGAACATCAATTGCAACGATTCGATAGATAGCTTATTGGGATAGAGGTAAACAACCCCCTAGAAACGTATAGGAGGTTTTCTCCTCATATGGCTCAAGGAAATGATTCGGATTTCTGTCTATAATGCAAATAGATACAAATTCGATTTATGTCTTGCATTAATTTTCTTAAAAAAGAAAAAACAAATTTCATTTATACCATGACTTAAGTTGGCTAATTTTTACTGACAAACTTTAAAAGAAAAGCCCTTCGATTTTTTTTTTGTTGTCGCTAAACTATTTTCTTTATCTCATCTCAAACAAAAACTTTCTATAATGATGCATATCTATTCCTTCTACAAAATTCAAAATCTATAATTTATTTTACGGCGTAGCTAGCGCTCGGACTAATGAGGACTTCAACACCAACGATGCATCCACACCGACACCAGTACCTCTTGCTGGTCCTCTTACTCGTGCTCGCGCTCGTAAACTTAATCATCAAGTGAGTTCCTTCTTGAGCTCCTGTCCATTATGTTTAGATCTTGGAGACACGCACACTCTTGTTTTGATTAGGAACAAGAAGAAGACCGAAAGGGAAAATGACTCGCGTTGGCTGGATTCGGACTGCAGCATTGCACCAACTTGTGATGGCCGCCGTGACTTCATACGGACTCCGATTGGGACGTTCTAGCACTTGTTGGAAAGCTTGTCAAGTCTACTTTCCAATGGATCTAATCTCGTATCCATATTACGTCGGAGGCGCCTGCAGTCATTGTTTTATTGTCACGTCTTTCTCTGTCTGCGGTGCTGCGTCACCTAATTTTTGGGCTGTTGGCCTATGTATCAAGTTGGGTCTATTAGGGACGGGTCCTAGGGTTGGAGGACGACCCAAACACTCCCTTAGTCGTCCTCTCATCTACTTATATGTCTCTAGAGCCGCCGGAACAGATTGAGTTTTGTTTAGATCAAGTTAGCCTTCGCTACTTGCCTGTAAACGCGCGTGCTGGATCAGCCGCCCGTCTACTTGTCTTCGAAACCCCACGTCATTGGAGATTGAGTTTGAAACCTTCATTTACATCTAGTAATTCAATAATTGTTCTCTTGTTCTTGGGAGTTCTTCGATTGCTTGCAGGACAGGTGCCCTAGTGGCTGGTTGTCGTGCCGCAAGATCACGACAACCATTGGAGGTGGTGTATCGGTTGCCAAGGCGCAACGTCCCTGGATCGTTATAGCCGGACCGTGAACGTTATCTTTTTCCACCAATCGAGTTCGCCGTGATCTCTCATCGAAAGATCGGCCATCAAACCCCAGCGGGTTCTTATCACGGACGTCCAGCCCTAGGACGCATCCGGACACACACTCCCAACCATCTGATTCCACCTACAGGAACCATCCGATCTTAGCTCGGCCGCGTAGTAGAACGGAATGGAAGCGCTATCCCTGCCCGCGTAACAGAAGGGAACGCACGCTCGCATCTCCTTCCGCGTCTCCTCCAGCAAAGAAATCAAAAGCAAAACCCCTTAGATTTATATTTTTTGGGAGGTAGTCCGCGGCCCACCTTCCTTCCTCTTCGGATTGCAATATTTTTCTTGAAGAGGAAGAAGGGGAGTTGCTACTTATACTGTGGAACATTATATAGTCATCTCTACCAATGTATCTTTAGAGGCGGTTGTTATTATCAGCCGCCTATGAAAATGGTGCGATTTTTAAAGACAGCCGGGAATACTAACCGCGTATGAAGATTTATTTGTAGAGGTGGCTGCCTTTGAAGTCACCTCTATAAATACATCTTCAGAGGCGGCTTGTTTTGCCGTCCATTATAGAGGCTACTGCTGATTGAGCCAGCTCCGCCTAAAAATGGCTCCGTTGCTGAAAATCGTTTCTATATAGTGATTTCGTATCCGAATTCAAATTAAAATATGGTAAAAGGTGCTATCCGAATCTAATTTCATGCGTGTTCGATCTGATTCCATCTCTAATAGGCACAAACTAGAGGCCTATTTGGAACGCGCAGGAATGGTATAGGCGTACAAAAATTTCATAGAAATCAATTCAATTTCAAATGAAAACGCAGAAACACCAAAAATTTTCTCCGTTCCCAGTGGGGCCTGGTTAGTGCATGAGACTCGGTCCAGCCTTTTGACACGAGAACGCAATGAAGTGTGATTAATAACTGATCCTGCTCAATGACTCGGAACCACAGTGCATTTTTTGGCACACCCTTTTCCACGGTGCTTGCGTGGCCTTAAGTGGCCTCCTCCATGTCCCTTCCTCCAGCGGTAGAGAAGGGATACACCAGCTTAAAGAAACGGAGCAATCAGGCGCTCCACTAACGCATTGTTCCTTTTGCTTTTCTGGACGCCTCGAGGGAGTAGCATGTTAGCACCGCACTAGCAACTGACTGCACACTCAGAAACCATGAAGGCAAAGTTCTCAGGTGCTCAGCATTATCTCCACCTTACCTTTTGCTTTCTGTTATTATATGGACAATTCGGGCGCACCAATAATCCTATGAATGGACAGTGGAGCACAGCTGAGCTATATAAATCTGGATATACACTGTTCTGATGCAGTGCTCAAGGACCCGAAGGATTAGAGGGGGAGAAGGAACAAGATGAGTTCCAAGAAAGCAAACAGGGTTTTGGTACTTGTTCTTCTGCTTATTGTTTTGCCTGCGATTTCGATCGGTATGCACTGCAGGTTGATTTCCCTGTTCAATCGATTGTTATCTTTATTTTCTATAATTTTCTTATTTTTCATTAAATTGTATGAGCTACGTAAAGATCAGAAAAAAATAAACGGAAGAACTTGTCAAAATATAATCAACATGTACTATTGGAAGTATGTAATATGTTTTTCAGGCATGCAAAAGCGAATGATTTGATTCATTAGCCATCTATAATTTGCTTTTGCAGGAGGAAGGCAGTTGGCGGATGAAAAGGATCATAAGGTATGTAGTAGACTGGAGAATAGCAGAGTTCTGTCATGGAATTTCCTGATAGCTTATATTGATCTATGAATCCATTATTATTAAGTTTGAGAACGATCTTCCAAACTCAAGGGGACTCTTCTTCGAATAGAGAATAATTATATTCATTTTGTCTAATCCAGGAGCATTCCACTGCAGCTTCTGAAAAGGGAGCAACGGCTTCAGGAGATATGGCCAAGACAAATGATTATGGGCGCTACGATCCGACTCCGGCGTTTTCCAAGCCTCGCTTCAAGCTTATACCCAACTAACTCGCTGCTGCTTGGCTTCTTTGTACCACGAATTGAAGGTTAAACTTATTAATTAATAGTATATATATTATATATATAGATAGATGTCATATGAGGATTGAGGTGTGATGCTACATGGTTAGTATATGGATGTATATAACTTGTGTAGTATCTGGCGTTGGTGCCTCTACTGAATGCACTGGGCTTCAGTTCTTATGTATGTGTTCTGGTGTTAGATCTTTGATCGGAATGCCATAAAGTTGGTTCTTCTTTTTTTAACAACACCAGGTTACTATATATAAGGAATCAAGGATCCTTATTTCCAATATATATGAATCCTATTGGTCACATCAGGCAAGATATATTGCTAAAATGCTTTTAGCTGCAGTCCGACATGCGACATACCAACATGTGAAACAAACACTTGCATGAGTTAATCTCAAAAAAAAAAAAAAATTGCATGAGTTAGCCTCGAAACACTTCGGCGGCTTCACCATCAGCACCAGCTTCCAGTGTCATGTTTTGCGCCGACTCATGGAAGACATTAGCGCAAATGACGAGGTAGACCAGGTCGACGGCACCAAGAACCGCGAGCAGTCCATAGTAGCAGTCGTATCGGCCCTGGTTCAGGTCGTCAGAAATCCAAGGCGCACCTCCACCCTTGCTGGTGACCACGTTCACGAGCTTGACGATCGTGGTCGACATGATGCTCGCGACGCCGCCTCCGAAGAAAAGCAGCGCCAGCGCGAAACTGCCCATGGACTTGGGGAGCACTGCATAGTAGAA
Source organism: Saccharum hybrid cultivar R570 (assembly GCA_038087645.1). Taxonomy (NCBI): domain Eukaryota; kingdom Viridiplantae; phylum Streptophyta; class Magnoliopsida; order Poales; family Poaceae; genus Saccharum; species Saccharum hybrid cultivar. The sequence goes on along the minus strand of JAQSUU010000704.1, from coordinate 972,266 downwards.
CTCGATCTGCGCGATGGCGCCGAACGCGCCCGACAGCCCCATGAGAACGTACTGGGGCGCCAGCCACAGGGCAGACAGGGGCGGGGTTCCATGCCTCGCCGCGGCCTCCCTCCTACGAGTCTCCACCGCCGATGCCACCGCCATGGAGGCGACGGCCAGGAACACGCCGATGCCCATGCGTTGCTTGAGCGTGAGCACGCGCTGCCGCCCAGTCATCCTCCGGAGGACCGGGAGGATGTAGGAGTCGTAGCAGCCTGACCACACCGTGAAGGTCAGGATCTCGAAGATAGAAATTGAGCCCGCTGGTATCTGAAATCTCGTGGTACCGATACGACGGTCCATGGTGGCTGCTTGCAGAACCCCGAACGAGGAGCTCTGCAGCAGGAACGACATCACCATGGCTGACCACATGGGCATGACGCTCAGAGCAGACTTGAGGTTCTCAACTTGCTCCACTGTGCAGGCGCTTGAGCTCGTGCTGCTGCCTGGATGAGTCCTCGCCATGCAAGCTTTGTTCAAAAACCTGAATGATCGTATTTGTTTGGAATAAAATAAGTTAAAACCCTAGTCATATTCCTTAACTGAACCTTTGTGATGTTGCATAAACTCATTTGAAAAAAAAATCCTAATCGAAACTATATGCGGGTACTAAGAAACTTCATGGGGAAAAATATGATATATAGAATTATAGGGACACAAGTTTTACAGTCGTTGAGAAAATTGTGGACTATCCATTGATTCAGAACGGACAGTGAAAAATAGGAAGTAACGAGAAAAAAGTACTAGAAAGTACAAAAGCACACAGGACTAGTGCCAAAACATGTGGGACCATACCTATAAAATTTTAAGTGATTTTCAGATATTATTGAAAAATAAAGGATACTCTAGCAATTTGGCTTCCTCCTCAATCCGTACAGATGCTGTACAAATACAATTTCTACCTCTCCTCATCCCGTACAGATACAATTTCGCAATACTCCTCCCGGCGGCGCTTCCGTGCGAGGTGAACAGGAAAGGGTAACATTCTCCGTGAAATTGGAAATGCCGAATGGGTGTGGAGTGTGCGGTCAAAGCTCCTCCAATTACTACTCTACCCTTCCTCCATTAATTTAATTTTACTAATTTTCTTTCTCAAATTAATTGTTTGACAGAATAAGAATAAAAAGTACCCTAAAGTACAAGTAGTACTTTCCAACCACCGAAACAAAGCCTCAATTAGTAATATTATGATTAAGATACTAGGAACAGAGATAAGTTGCCAATCACCTCATTTTATCTGATGGAACCAGCTGTGCTGAACCTGGTAAACAATGGAATTGAGCACCATGATTTGCCTCTGGCAGCACAAGGTCACGGTTCTTGATAGTAACAACAGCCACCTTCAGTAAGCCAGCCCACATGCTCTTCTGTGGCCTCACCTTCACGTAGAATGATGACGCCGCCAAGTTCAGGAGTGTGACAGACGCCATGATAGCAGCCGACACCATGAACCCAACCTTCCAGCCCATCTTGTCTTGGAAGTACACGAGCACAGTCACGGCCACGATCTGCGAGAACCCCACGGATGCGTAGTACCAGTTGAACAAACCCCGGAGAGCACGGTCCTTCTTTGTGGTGTCCCAGTGCGCAATCTGATCCTCGGCAAATGCCAGACAGCAGGGGCGGACGCCACTCGCTCCGAGCGCCATGAAACCAAGGGAGGCGCACAACACAAGTAGCTGAATCGGAGTAGGTGATGCGCAGCCTTGGTTTGGTTGGATGCAATCTGGCGGTGTCAAGCGTGCAATCACCGATGTCAAGCACAAAAGTGTAGTCCCCTGAGTGGAACATGAAAAGAAGAATCAAATACCTTTTTCGTAATTTACATTAAATTGAAAAAATGATGAATTTCAGTTGTTTAAGGGCCAAGGGGTTGTTCAATGCTCTTACAATTGTGCAGGAGAAAAGTGTCAGTGTAACCATGAGGCAGCGACCTAACAGTGCGTCAGACACAATGGCTCCGCACACTGGCAAGAAATTTGCAGCCGCTATGTACACGAAGATGATGATGGCGCTGCTTGCAGCACCAAGGTGATACTTTGTTGTGAGATAGATTATAAGATTTGCGCCAACAGATGAGCTCACAATCCGTTCAGATACTTCATTGGCTGAAAACAGATGGGGAAGTTCTTTTAGCAAAATTACTTCGCTGTCTCTGCTACACTCCGTAAGAAATTGCTGAGCTTATAGAAAGAAGTAATTAGTCTCAGCCTAACACTATTTTCTGTGTTGTCTCTCTCTGCTACTCGATGACACCATTTGACGCCTAACCAAGAATATGGATTAATTGTAAATTTTTTGGCCGAGTACTTGTTTTGAAAAAAATGTTTCCGGGTGGCGCAGATGAAACGCTGCGCGTTTTCGTAAGTAGGCACCAATATTACACGATAGAAATTTTTACGAAGACATAACAAGCTAATCATGGCCATAAAAGTTTTTTCATCAGATAATTTTGCAAGGTACAAATTCTAAGGCCAAGACCATTACCAATTATGACCGGAACCAGTCGCATACCACCTTTCCTCCCTAATACATGAGTTTGCTGATGTTCCTCGTGAACACCTTCCATCGTCTCCGGTCTCCAAATTAAAACTCTGCAGAACTAGAAGCGCCACCACGGCAGCACACCGGGAAGAAATGTGCTGTTATAGCATTCAGATTTCGAGCTATCTTGCGGCAGAACAGGGAGATGTTCTCTTATATGGAGGTGCCGTTTGTCATTCGGTTCTCTAGCTGCACGTCGCTTTCTTTCAAGCTATTGAATTGAGTGACAACGGTTCAAATTGGAGATTACAGAAAGGATATCTCTAGTATATCTCTAAGATCCTTGCATTAGTTTTATAATCTTTGACTCCGTTACAAGTACTACATGGTTATAAGAAAACTATTTAAAGAATTTTTCCTAACATGCTTCCACAGAGTGTCTACATTAACGCTCACAATAAACTCCTTCCATCCTTTGACCATTATTGAAAAATCAAACAAAATACTCCCTCTGTTCCATATTATAAGTCACTTTGACTTTTCTGGTAGCAAAATGGATGAATCAAAAAAGTCAAAGCGACTTATAATTTAGAACGGAGGGAGTATGTTTTAACCATTAGTTTCTCTTCTTATATATTGTGATTTGTTCAGAAATCAATATCATCTCAATCACTTTGAATACAAATCCATTTATACAAGTTTTATGTTGTAAACTCACATATAGTTTGAATAATTGTTAATCAAAGTTTATATAAGTCGACTTTTCTCTATTTAAAAATATGATCATCATTCTGGGGTGTAGGGATTAAGCCAGAAAAAAATTCTTACAAAAATCATAAAGATTTAGCTATTAATTTTGTAGACTCTACTATTCATCTTACTATTAATAATTCAGGCCCTAGTAGAGTATCCATATCTATCCTCAAGAGATACGCTTAGAAAAAACAGATTAATTCTCTAAATTCTCACTAAAATAACAAAGATTTGACTATGGATTCTATAGATGATCTAATATGCCAGATACAACCGAATTAATTAACCTAAACTGAAGAATGACATGCCGACCGTCTTAAATCCACCCTATTAATTCAGCATCTTTTTCTTCGGTAAATCCACATAAAAAATGCCCCCCCGTTGAGTAGGCCCCCATCCATTCACCTACAAAATTATACCGGGAAAAGATTTAGCTATCAAATTTGTAGACTCTACTATCCATCTTACTATTAACCGTTCAGGCCCCAATAGAGTATCCATATCTATCCTCAAGAGATACGCTCGAAAAAAACAGATAAGTTCTCTAAATTCTCACTAAAATAACAAAGATTTGACCATGGATCCCGTAGATGACCTAATATGCCAGATACAACCGAATTAATTAACCCGAACTGAAGAATGGCATGCCAACAACCTTGAATCCACCCTATTAATTCACCATCTTTTTCTTTGCTAAATCCACATAAAAAAACATGCCCCACTGAGAAGCCCCCATCTATCACCCACAAAAATTGTACCTAGAAAAAGAACATTTTAAAACAGTCTGTCCAGATTTATAAACCTTCTCTCCTTACTCAAATCTATCATCCTCCTCGTCCCTCTCATCTCCCACACCTGTGCCCGCACCATGCACCATGCAGTCATGGTTCGATCCTTAGGTTGCTCATATTGTCTTATTTTCCGTCTCTTTTTCACCCGTGACTCCTCTCTGATCCCACATCTCATCCTGCCATGACTCATCTCCCCCAGGCGCGATCCTCTCCCCACATGTGTTTCTCTCTCCCACACGGCGTGGCTCCTCTCCCCACGCCACTAGGCCACCGGCCACGGGTCGCGGGGCTAGGGTTGCGTGGGGCGGCGGCGGTGGCATCGAGCGGCTCGATCCAGCATGGAGCGCGTCTTCACCCCTCTCGGCTGCGACAGCGGCGCCCTCACCCTCCCGACCGTGATGGCAGCGCCCCTAAATCGGCGGCGCCGCGCCCCCACACCACCAGCGGCGCCGCGACCCCACACCACCGGCGACGCCTCTCTCACTCTTCCTCATAGGCCGGAGTGCAGGGCAGAGATGAGGTGGTGGCAGCGGTTGAAGTTGGGGAGGGCGATGGGATGTTCGTGGGAGGAGGATGTGCTGCCGCACCAACAGGTACGTCAGTATGCTGCCCATCCATGTGGGTGACTTTGTCTCTTGGTCAGTTGGCATAGGTTTTAGAGCATCTCCAAGAGTATTCTATTTTTTTCTCCTAAAAACATGTAGTTTTATAACTCCTAAAAAGGTATTGGCAAAAAAAAGAAGGCCATCTTCAAGAGTTTCTAATAATCCACTCCTAAAACATAGAAGACAATTTTACATCAGGAATCCTATACTATTTCTAAATTATTGTAACCACTTTTATATATTCTTTCTCTCTCTTAAATTTGCATCAGAAACCCTTTCCTACTTCTTATTCTTTCCCACACCCTTCCACCTTTAGATTGACCGATACGCACGGGATCCGCACGACCGCTACTATGCGCAAAGTTATGCGCAACGGGGGAGGGTTTATCAAGTGCGTAAATTTTAGGAGCATAGATTAAGAGTTGTTGGAGAGGTGTTTTTTCTCATCTGGCTAAAAACCAAGGATTAGATAGGAAAATAGGGTACTCTTGAAGATGCTCAGATGGAATTCCCTACTACTGAGTATAAAACTCTCGGATGCTTGGTTCAGTCAATAGATTGTGGTTGTTTTCTTTTGGAATGGTGGGCTTTTGATTTTGTTCCACTGAACAAACTTGCAATTACAGAATGTTTCATCAATGCTGGCTGTCGCAAAAAACTATCTTTGGGTGTAGCACCAAGACTACACAACTGTAGGAAAAATGGATGAGTAGGCTGACATGGAATTATTTATACTCATTGTTAGATCTGTAGAACTAAAATGAGAACAATAGAGAGAAACTAGATGTGTTATATGGATTTGCATTGTGATTCAGTGCCTTGCACTTAATTGAGAGACAGAGCTCCTGCTAGGTTTTCGAAAAAAGATTCAGTGCCTTGCGCCGCTGTATATACACGTAGCTTGGAAATTTTCAGTTACTTACCAGCCCATTCTTCCACTGAACAGCCCCTTGCAAACTCAAATTCTAGAAGACTCCAGAGGACTCCAGGAGGCAACCCCGTGAGGCAGATGTTACGGAACCGTACAAATTATAAGAGCACAAGGACAAAAATAATCACCGAAGTGATCAAATTCTCACACTTGAGCCCATATAACTCTAGTAGTCCAATGAAATCACGAGGGATTTCAAACCAACCAACATACAAGCCAAGATCGTAGTGATTCAACATAACAAGTCACATGTTACATCCATTTCACAAGTAATTCAATATACAACGGAGTTCAACATAGTTATTACAACTTCAGTTGAAAAGTAGCAGAAGCAAAGTAATTTGAAACTAACAGTACTCTTATTTCAAATACATGCCAGTACCAAGGTCGACTTCCAACAAAAGCATTAGAGACAAGATAACTCAAAATGATCATGCCCGTGATCACACTCCGCCACTACGGCAGGAGTCATCAAATTCTTGCAGTAGCCATGATACATCACAACCTGCAACAAGTGGGAATAAAACCCTAAGTACGAGAAGGTACTCAGCTAGACTTACCCGTCAAAACCAGAAATAAAGTGATACCAAGGAATATGCAAGGCTTGATATAAGTGGGCTAGCTTGACACCTTTTCATAAAAGAGCTTATGAGCATAAGTAATCATTTAAACTTAGCATTAAGTTCATCATCATTACCCTGTCAACTATATTAGCACCTGTACTAGAGCACTCACTTATTAGGAGCAAACAATATTAACCATAGCAGGTATAATAAGGTCATCATCATATCATCAATTCTGAACCATCATTATAATTAGTGTATCTATGCTGGAGATAACCAGTCAAGTTTCTCACTATCCGGGAGAGACGGTGACTCAAATCCATTCCAACTCAGCTGAGGGGGTATTCCTGACACTCACCCGACAAACCCCACTAAAGGCAGCCGTAGATAACCTTTGGTACAACTCAGGGTGGGCCCGAACAACGCCGCATTCTCGGGGATACCAGTGGCCAGGATGCTCAAGACTTTTAACTCACCTGCCCTTGGACCCCCTGGCTCCCCTCTGAGGCGACTTCCACTTTTCGACTTTGCATCCTGAGTTGAGCTACTAGGCTTCGCAGTCGGCAACCTCAGGCCGGCCAGCTAAATGTCAGGCATGCGTTCAAAATGACATAGAAGGCTCCAGGTCTCGGTCCTTAATCGACATAGACGGGGATAGTTTCACACCCAAGACCTCCATGCCTTGTTGATTCACTATCGACATCCCGCCCGGTCAAAGTTCATTATTAACACTTGGTTCTTTTCCATGATAGCAAATATAGCCAACCGTGACCCAATACTTCCTAACTTGCAGGTGATAGGTGATCACCTGGCATTACCATTCTAATTAAGCAGGGCTAAGCATAGAGTCGATCCTATCTACATAGGATTTAGGGATTCATATCTCTGGACAAGGAATGATATAATGCAGCAAGGGGGTTCCAATCAACTCCTACCACTTAATGCAACAATACATATATAACATATATAGTTAATTGCTTTAAAAGTAGGAGGCTTATAATGCTTCGGGGCTTGCCTGGGACCCGACACAAGTCAGTGGTTGTCAGATGACACTCGCTTGGCGAGCACCTCTCATTCTAGGACTTGTCCCGTCCTTCCGTCTTCGAGATAGGTCCACCAAACACCATCTTCAGGTTAGGCTCCAACATCTCGTCCTTCACGTGGTGCATCTAGCGTACCTAGATGAGATGCAAGATTCAAGCATATGAATACATGAGAATGCAATAGATGATGCATTACACACTAATCAAGGCAAGTATAAGGTTATGCTAAAAACACATAAGCACTTCACATTGCTTAAAGAAACATTACACCACCTATCATGCTAAGGTAGCAAGAGAAGCAATACCAAAATGACACAAGATTTGCAAAGCCTCAGGTGTACTAACTTCATCACTAAGGACATGAATCACACTTAGCAACAAGCAAGCAAAGTAACCAAGCATCCATATATTTTTAGCAATTCTGGACATACATACAGTAGCTGAGTAAATCAATCATATCTAGAGTTCTACAAATCCAAATGACTTGCAAGAAGACATTCTAGAAATCTTATGAAATTTTCTACAATTAATTTATAATCATCACAGCATGATTATAAAGTTTAACATGTCAAAATTACACAAACACAGAAACTGGTCTAAAAGACAGAGAGCAAGCAATTCTGTAACCCAACTTTAAACAGCTATAACTCCTAAACCACATGGCCAAATGCCACCAAATTTTAACAGCAGCTAGATATATAAGTTATCTATAACTTTTGTATAAACAAGTTTTACAAAAAATCAAATTATCATGAAGAACTTTGCTAAGTTCCCAGATCTGTCTAGAAACCACATTTGCAAGAAATAAATACTAACTTATGTTGCAAACATATAATTGGACAAGACCAACTTTGCCAACATGTCACACATGACTTATGAACACCAGAAAACATAGTGTCCATTCCTAAGTAAATTATTTTAATACATTTCTTAATTTATCTAGATAATTAGGTGGAATTATGAACACATATCAAAAGTGCACACTAAATTCTACCAAAATTACAGTGGATCTCATATAACCCCAATAGCCTACTTTCCAAATTTCAAGCTATTTGGACATTTATATCAACCTCTATGAAAAAGACAAATGACTATTACAATAAATCATGTGAGAGCAAGATACACTAATAACCCACACATAAAGCACCCAAAATTCATGAAATTTTTACCACATATCAAACATCACATGAGTAGCAGGACACAAAAGTTTCACTTCATTTGGAGCCATAAATTTGCAGTTATGAAAATGACAAATATAACTAGCATTGAAAACCTAGTTGCATAAATCTATTTTTACAGCTAAAATATTATACTAAAATATGCCATATTATAGATCCACTGCATAGACAATTTCACAAGGATTCCAAAAAGTCCTCATTTGCTATTTTTAGAGCTTCCTAGCATGAGATATTAATTTCCAAATATTTAGCCAAAATCTGCATAAAAGAAAAAGGAAAAAGGAAAAGGAAAACATTTTCGCCTCGAGACCCCTATATTTTCTAGAAATCAACCCGCGCTCTGCTTGTACTGTTCAGTACTGTTCATGTGAGTCACGAACTTTGCATATGGACCTAGAGAAAAGCTTCTATTTACAGGTGGGTCCTTCACATTCTTCTACCGGCCGCAGGAGCAGAGGACGGCCGACTCCAGACCGGGCAGCGGCTCGCCGGCGGTGGAGGCTGTGTGCTGGGGAAGCGGCAACCAAGTACGCATGCGTGCGCGCTGGTAGCCCGGTCAGGCGCAGTCGATGGCAGCCTGGCCATGCGCGCGACCGGCCGTGGCGGTGGCTGCTTGGTGGCGGTGGCGTTCCCGGCGGCACGGCCACCCCGCGAGCGCGCACAAGGCACAGAGGAGCGCGAGGGAGAGATGGTGGCGCACATAGCTAGGGCGAAGAAGGCTCGGAGGGTAGGGAACTTGATGGCAGCGAGCTCAGCTCCGGCGTTCATGGTGGTGGCACCCACGAGCGGCATTCGAGGGAGAGAGAGGAAGCGAGCGAGGGCGAGTGATAGGGAGGTGAGTGAGTGAGCTAGGGCTCCTCCCCCAGTGACACAGCAAGAGACAAGGGTGAGGTGGAGGTGGCAGACATGGTGGGGCACGCACTCCTGCACGTCCGCCACGTCCAGGGTGCGTGTCGTCCATTGCGGCACTTCATCGGACACCTGGTGGGCGATGTTGTGCCCGACTTGGAGGTCGTATTTGGGCTGGCTATGGGCCGAACTGGGCTAGGAGCCTTGAATCAAAATTGTTGTCCAAGTGATGCTCTAAGAACTTGATTAAGGGGCCAAGGTCATTAGGCTATTGGATTAGCAGATAATTAGTACCAAACTTGGTAGTGTCAGCGATTTGACAGCGACAAACAAACATACAAAAATGATGGTCGAAATGAAATGCAACTGGTGCCATCTTCTTTTATGTTCTTCCCTATCATGTAAGCTCCGACCTTTACATTTGGATCAATTGAAGTTGCTTAACAAATTTTGGAGAACGCGAGATGCCATCGTCAATGTCATTCAAGTGATAAAATAACCTTTTTGCTGTTTTGGAGATTACTTTTGAAGGTCCAAATGAACTCCAAATTGAGTGACACTTGATTCATTGTTTCCACCGTGAAAAGTACTTCAACTCATAGTAAGGAATGAAATTGAGCTACCACATGAATTTGGATGATAAAATATCGTAAAGAAGCTACCTCACTGCTGTCACTTCGGGGACTTATAATTATTTCTAGGGCTGAAAAACAGCAGCTGAATCAATCTTGTGAGCTCTATTTGACTGGGTTAGGGGCCAAACTAGCTCTTGACCATTAAACAAAGTTTGTTCTACACAAGATGAACTACAACTTTTGTTTAAGGTCAAACCTCATAACTGGTACAGAAGTTAAACTTTCACTTTGGTCAAAGTAGCAACTTGATAAAGCCTAAACTTGGGTTTTAGGGCAATTGGAGCATTTTCTTGACACTTGATCAACATGAACCCTTCATGAATTTTGTTGTAGAATTCATCTAGAGTCATTTGGGCAAGTTTGCAAGGTTTAGTTGATGGTCTATAATTTCATCCACTTAATGGTGCAATTCCAATAGGAATAGAACTTATCATTTCATGTGACTTTTTGATTCCAAACTTCACAAAACGTTTCTGGTGATCCCTATAGATAGGTATTAAGGTGAGACACATGAAGATATTGCCATAACACCACCCAAGCATATATCTTGAAAATGGCCTATATGCAAAGCAAAGGTGCAATATCCAAGTTTAGATTAGGCTCATCTCCGTAGGTTGGCCTTGAGATCATCATCTCCAATTAATCTATCATGTTTGAGCTCAAACCCACTACTTAATGAGTGACAAACACTGGGGTGTTACAGCAGAGCCCGAGAGGCCTCTAGGTGGGGCCGGCCAGCTCCACCCAGGTGCCGCCCGGTCCCTGGCAGTGGCCACTGCCTGCTGTTGATGGTCACTAAGTACTATTATAAACCGTCAATGAAATATGAAAAATGGCATATATCAACCTTCAAACATAGAATTAGGGTTCAAACTGACAGAATTCCACATGTTTTGGTGAATCTGTGTTTCTATAGGGTTTATCAGGAATAGGAGGCAAGATATCAAGGTTGTCAAGGTAAAAAGCATATTCCATAGTGGAAACAAGTTGAGAAGGATCTAGAAGACACGAGAAGGCGACCCAACGAAGGGGGACCCACCTAGAAGCCACCTAGGTTGGCCGACCCCACCCTAGGTCGGCCGACCCAAGTGGGTCCCACCTGTTAGCCTCCTCCAACCACCTTAGGGTTTGCATCTTCACCGTTGATCAAGGTCGGTTTGATCTGAGGGCTCTGGTTTATCCCACCGGCCTATATAAGCCAGCCCCTACCCCCTGGGTTCAAAGCATTGAAGTCATTTGATCAAGTCATCAGAGCTAGAAACCATAGTTCCTTAGAGCCCACCATATTATAGAGCATAACTACATAGGTTAGAAGTAGAGGAAGGCAAGCTTCGCTTAGATTCTGGATCGTGTCAAGAGTGCGGCTTGGTAAAGTCTTCTGTAACCTCTCTTTTGTATCTTTCTGTATTTACTTGCTAGTTACAATATATATGACATTACTCTATATATTATCTATGTTCTCGGTTATATTGTTCATTGTGTACTTTGATTATATACTTAGTATAGTTAGAATATCTTTATATTCAAGCATAAGATCATATAGCGCTCACTCTTTGATATCATGGGTGAGTGGTTGACATTGTGTAAGCGTGGTGCTTATACATTGTTTACCTGCAAATGCACCCTATATTCTGGTCCATGTGTTAGATCACGAAAGTGACACTCCTGTTGAATCCTTTGTAGTCCACTTTTCGAATCTAGGATAAGTAGGACCCAGTTGCGAAGGAAGACTTGCTCTGTTCTTGATCTTCCTTAGTAATGTCCCTTGTGTGTAGGTATAAAGTATTCTTGCAATGATTGCTAAGTGTAATTGCACTAATCAAAGTATACTCTGACATGTGATTCAAAATGAGTTAGGAATATTCCTTTATTTCTACCTAAACCATGCTATTGCTATAGAAGGGAGTGCTCTGAGTAAATAACACTATTTATGACTTGACATTTATCATTTATTATCATTTATCTTATGACCTATCCCTATTATGAGTAGATGGATTAGACATGGTTAACTCTCCATTGCATGTACAAGTGATCATCATATTCCTATAGCCATCCCTTCCTAGTGGTAAGATATAAATAACGATCCTTAGAATACTCCTGGGTAAAATGCTACAATGGTATAATTATCTGTGCGCTTGCGGATACTTTCTATTCTTATCTTTATATTCTTTCTAGTCACATGAAATAATAAGATAACTACTTAGTAGTAATACTAGGTAGTGCCTATAGTCACTTTTAGCTCCATCATTGGGGATAACAACCTGGTACAATTATGCTAGAGGTGTAGGTAATTAAGAGGTGACTACTAGAACAAGTGTCAAGTTAATAAATACCAACAAGCATTTTTGGCGCCATTGCTGGGGATAGAATTCAAACTCTATTCTTGGTAGTGATGCTAGGAAATGTCAACAAACATTTTTGGCACCGTTGCCGGGGAAGGTTGAAAGGCTATCCAAAAGAAATATTGATATCACTTGTACCACGCTGATGTGATTGAGGAAACCATTTATCTCTACTCAAACAGGCTTACCCTTGGTTTGTCTACTTGTGTATCTTTTGTAGGGTGATGTATGACCAGTTTTGATCTTCAGACAAACTACTTAGACGATCCAGAAGTACTACTTAGGAAAGATAAAGCAAGTCTTAAGAAGGTTCTCACTGTAGAGTCAGAGGACAACCGAATAAGAAGTTTGACAGCAAAATCTGAAGCTATGGCTGACAAGACTCTCCACGAATTCTCTGATCTAACTACCACCAACATCCATACCAGACCGCATACCGATGTTGGAGAGAATGGATTTGAGCTCAAGCCAGCTCTTATCAACATGGTGAAAGCTAGTCAGTTTTGTGGAAAGGCACATGAAGATGCGAATGCAACTTCTTCTTACTCTGGTTACTTTCACTATTAAAGGAGTAACCAGAGATGCTATTCTGCTCTGCCTTTTTCCATTCTCACTATTGGGAAAGGCAAAAGTAGTGATTCTACGCTAATAAAGACAAGAACACTACATGGGATATCTGCTCCACTACCTTCCTAGCAAAGTTCTTCCCCATGGGCAAAACAAATGCTCTGCGTGGGAGAATCTCAAGTTTTCAATAACAACATGATGAATCAGTCCCTGAGGCCTAGGAACACTTTTAAGACTATATCTCAGTGTGTCCTCATCATGGAATGGAGAATTGGCTACTCATACAAACCTTCTACTAGGGGTTGACCACTAGCACCCGTGAGACAATGAATGCTGCTGTAGGAGGTGCTTTTCTATCACTTACTATTACAGATACAACATCTCTTGTGGAGAAGATGGCTTCCAACCAAGGTTGGAATGAAGAACAAACTCAGACCCACAAGAGAGATGGAATGCACCGGCTCAAGGAGGTAGACATGCTGTCTTCCATAATGGACCCGCTGATAAAGAGGCTCGATGACCGAGCCAGTAAGAAGAAAGAAGTCATGCACATTCATGATTCCCGCATGACATGTGAAGAGTGTGGAGGCACTGGGCACTCAGGCCATAATTGTCCAGAGATCCAATAGGATGTGAACTATATCAACAACAACACCAACTACCGTCCTTAGAATCAAGGTTGGAATCAGCAATAGAGGCCTAGCTACTCAGGTAATTACCAAGGTAATGATCAAGGTAATAATTTCAATAATTTCAATACACTTTTGAGAGATCTAGTTGCTGGTCAATCTAGATTATTAGATCAAGTGTCTAAGAAGATAGCTTCCAATGATAAATTGCTAGAAACTATCAATAATAGAATTGATAGTGTCGGTGTTCGAACTCGGGAGGGCCCTAAGCCGACGAGTGAATTTGTGCTGCATGCTCCCTAATCCGGATGGTGATGCAAAGAGAATACACGGGGGTTTATTCTGGTTCGGACAAAGAAGGACCTACGTCCAGCAGGGGGGAGAATATTGTATTTCCTTGCACCAAAGTGCTTGTGTAGGGGTTACAAGCTATGAGAGAGGGAGCCAGTCCCAAGTCTCAAGGAAATGAAGAAAAATGGAGTGTTGCTTGAGATGTTGATCTTTGAAGGAGAGAAATATGTCCCTTATTTTTCTCTTCCTCCTTGCTACTTAAGTCATCCTCCCTTTTATAGGTCCAAGTGGAGGCCTAGGTGTACCAAAAACCCCAGGGTGGTGCCTTGGAGGTGAAGGCACGGTGGGTGTTGTAGAGGTTGCTGTAGCGACATGTCGGCCATCCTTGGAGTGTCATGGTGATGTCGGTGACAGGACGGTGAAAGACCCTAGGTCCTATGGTGGACAGCGATCGCCTGTTGTCGTCGTGTGGGCGTTGTTCCTTTATTGACCGGCGGCGCTCGAGGCCCGGTCGGGACATAGCGGTGGGGATCGACGGGGAACGGATAATACTGAGCCCCAGAAAACCCGGTCGCGGTGGTTGTAGTCTTGTGCTTCGAGGGGGCATCGATGGTAGAATAGTGCTTGACGTGGTGTGAATAGTGGCAGCTTTTTTTACCGTCCATCCCGGGATGGGCAGTAAAAAGTAGGATTAGACACGGATACTGCTCCCACGCCGGTGGCGCTGTAGCCACGTAGGTGGAAGTGGTTGCATTGAATGCCTTGTTAGTAAGTAGGTGGATGAGAGAGGGGGGTCGACCGACCCGATCCCAAGTCGCACGAGTCAGAGATTTTCCGAGGTTGAGACCTCCCATCGAGTGAGCCTCGTGCAAATCAGAACGCAGTCGAGGGTGCCCGGTGTCATCATATGTATGCAGGCCGAGCTCGGTGTATTCGTATAGGTGGAGCCTTGATACAATTTTTAGGGGGTTTTAGGGCATGGATTCCTCGGAGGTTTGCTCTTTTTAATCGTTGGTCTTGGGTACCCCTAATCTAGGTACCCGACAGATAGCTTTGCTTCTTTCATTAAGAACTAGCATAGCTTTAATAAAATGATAGAATCTCAAATAGCTTAGCTGGCATCTTCTGTCCCTCCGGCCGATAAAGGTAAGATTCTAGGGCAACCGAAAGAATTAGAAATTGCAAATCTTATCGACATATTCAATGTAGGATGGTACTACAGAGATCGACCATCAGGAGGATGGAAAGATGACTCCATGCCAGAAAAGAAGGGTGACCTAGGATGACCTGTCATTCCAATAGCCATTGGGCCAAACACTTTTGAAGAAGCTGTCTATGACTTTGGTGCAAGCATTAACATAATGCCAAAGGTAATTTATGAGAAAAATCATAGAGATCAATTGTTGTACACAACTATGTGTTTATGTCACACCCGGTTTTAAGAAGAAAACTAGATATACACTATATGTGAAATAAAGGAGTCAAATCTCACATATAGCCGCAGATAAGTGTAATACCAAGAGACAAATGCTCAATAAATAACGTACTTAGTATATAAAGCATAACCTTAGAGTGCAAACAACGGAAAAACAACTCTGATCTTTGGGTGTAGACTTTACTCCGTAGGAACAAACTAACTGATTGATCACAAGTCTAATAACTCCAGAGACTATCCTGAGGTGTGGGAAATAGCAAGAGTGAGTCCATGTCAAACTCCGCAAGTATAGCGTCAAGGTAGTATAGATCCCATAAACTCATGATTAATGTAACATAAATAATGTAGAGCATAAAACGGTAAACAATGAGCATGTTAGCAATCAAAAGTCATCATCTTAAATGTAAAGATTCCAAGGCCGCTCGTGTCCTTGAGCAAGGCTAGTATACCAGTTTATTAAACTCTGCGCAGAGGTGTACACTTTCACTGTGAGTCATGATTTACCCTTTCGCCCAAGGTAGCTAATCTCTTGACCCACTTCCAAGGAAGGTCGATAGGGTTCACTATAAAGCCTTTCAAAGGTTTGTCTAACAAGTTAGGGCCGCTAGGTTTTAAAAGTCAGTCTGTGTGATACAACCAGTTCTTAGGATCCACAGTCTGCTTTTCCCCATTTGCGCCACAAGGGTAACCTCTAACAAGCTAGAAAAGATCCTCATACTGAGCTAAAGACAGAGTCATATAGCCCTCATAGTTGTACTGTCAATTCTGGAGATTCTCTTACAGATAAATCCTCAAGTTGCTAAAAAGTCATTTTTATCGTTTGTTGCTTAAACATTAATCAAGTCACAAGATCATGGTCACAAAAAAAAATCCAAGCTATACTTGCCTTAAATCAAGATCCTTTCTCTGATCCAAATCTTCGATTAATAGCTTCTTGAATCTCCACGTAAATCTCACCGACTGGACTTGATCAATAAATCACCACACACGCATCGAGCAATCATACACGAAGCAAACAATGAATAATAATTAGAACAGTACACCAACATCAAGAAAACATGTTTAAAAGTCTATAAAAATATTCTACGTCACTACAATCACACAAACGTGAATTTCACTGAAATCAGATTTAAAACACAAAAGTTATGAATTAAACCATATTTTCTTTAATAAAATAATAACTTAAATCTAACCACAAATTTTAAAAGTGATAAACAGGTATAACAGTAGGAAGAACATGTGATAAGCTAAATGTAAGCATTTACAATTCATGTTTAAACTAAGAAGTCATAATTGAAAAAGTTGTTTAAGTTGATATTGATCATATTAACATCTATTTATAGGATACCGGAGTTATAAACCTAAGTAGTTTTGAATAAATTAATAGTCATTAGATAAACATTAATCAACTTAATTATATGTTTCATATTTAACTAAAAAAATTATAATTAACAAAGAAATATTTAAGTTGTTATTTACCAAGTTATTAGTTTATTATTTATAAAAGACCGAAGATAAACCTAAATTAACTTTAATTCAAAAAGGCATTGAATACATATTAATAAAAGTGCATCTAAATTGAATTTATATGAATCATGTTTAACTATGCAACTTATAGTTAATAAATACATATTTAAGTTGAAAGATAATCATAAAAGATCGATATTGTCCTTTATTGCTTTTATTTAGAAACAAATTTGTGTAATCATTAATCGAATTAATAGGATTAATTTAATTAACAAGTGACATGGTAAATATTGCCGCTAGCATGTAGGTTACATCGACACGGTCGCGTCGCAACGATAACGAGATTATAACTCTATGTTGCTTTTAACAATAAAAATTATGTGCATATATTAATTAATTAAATATTCAACTATATATTCAAAAACATGTGACACAAAAAAAACAATGTTACTACTGTGTAGAGCACGTCAACACGAATCTAACACAACTTAAACCGAGCCAAATGGAATTATAACTAAGAAACTGTGGGGATTTATTGCTTAGGATAGGTGGTGTATTTCTATGGTATTTATGCATTTGTTTTTCTAAAAGAAATCGGCCATAAAGCATATGTGACATGGTGATGGCGTCATCAAGCTAGCCAAAACAAAACTGAGCACGCATGGCCTCCGCTCGTTCAGCAGACTTGGATCCGTGGTGGCACCATATTACTGGCGAACTAGAGCTCACTGTAGCTTTGCTAACTAGCGTTACAAGCCTCTGTTCACGATGAGAATAGCACGGTGAAAAAGAGGGCAAGATTGCGAACTCACCACGAAGGTTTTAGTGTGCGAAAAACAGACGGAGACGGAATGGAGCCCTCTGGGGCGGTCGGTGCCTCCTGCACTCTACATGGAACTCGGCAGGGTCATGATCGGCGGTGAAGTGGAGGACGGCATCAACAGCAGCAGCAGAGAACAAGCGCGACTGCGGCGGCGCTGCACTTCAAGCTCGGCAACGGTGTAGGGCTGTAGGCACGACGATGAAGCAGCAGATGGCGTCTGCAACGGCTTCGGCGCACAGGCTGAGCTCCTCGACGAGATCGGATCAGGGCTATACTCTGTGTGAGACGGCGGCGGCGCAGGGTCTCGATCTCTTTTGTAGGTTCACCCAGACGTGCATCTCAGGATTTCCTTTGGCCGGTGATTCGAGTCGGAGCAGAGTCCGGCCCCTAGACGATGCAAGGTACGTGACTACGGTGTCCAATGGGTCATGGTGTCAGCGATGCAAATTAAGAGAGGGAGGAAGTGCAACAGTTGCAGCTAGGCCACGGCATTGGGCCGGAGCGACCGTGCGTGGCTGGCAGCTAGTTGGAGTGGAAGAGCAGGCCAACTAAGGCCTTTCGGCCTGGAAAAACTGGAGGCAAAAATGATGTCTCTCTTTTTTTATTTATATTTTTTTTTTCTGAAACCAAAATCTTTTCAAAATCATTTTAAATATCAGTTTAGACAGACCAAAATTTCAGTAAACCACACAGAACCAAAAATACATATGCTCCAGCTTGAATGCAAAACATGTTTCTATCCCTATTATGAATTTTAATTTCATGAAAAATATTATTTTCCTATGTTTTCATGTACACCAAAATTAATCATTTTGGCTCTATTTCAAAAGGGCAAATTTTAGGGTGTTATAGTTTATAGCTTGCATATCAGTCACTCTGCTACCCAAAGGGCATCCTTGAAGACATCTGTGTGTGAGTTGGACACTCGTATGTACCTATGGACTTTGTGGTAGTAGAAACATGGGGTGATGAGAAGGCACCTATCATTTTGGGTCGACCATTCCTAAGGACCGCAAAAGCCATCATCTACACAGATGATGCTAAAATCTGTTTCACTATCAAGGGTAGAAAGTAGATATTCACTTTTAAGAACAAAACTCTGCAATCTCCTGCTCATCCACAAAAGGCGAACATATACGAGGATAAGACAACAGAAAAGAAGACAAATAGGAGGAGGAATAAGACTCAGCAATCACCTACAGAATCGGTGACGATAATCAACACAGTTCACACGAAGTATGATCACCTCCTTATATCCTTGTACCTCCTTAAGCAAGATGATCCAGGCGTACCAACAATCAAGTGCACGATCAATCAAAGAATCTTCCACAAGACCTTCTGTGACACTAGGTTGGGAGTCAACACAATGGCCAAGGTAACATATGAGTATTTATTCAGTAAAGAACGTTTGTACCTCACCTATGTGCAGCTGCAGATGGCAGATCAAACATTCCGATTCTCGGAGAGGATAGCAAAGGATGTCATGGTGCAAATTCATGATCACTATGTCCCCACTGACTTCATGGTCCTGGATATGGGAGAAGAAGAATATGATCCACTGATTGTACTTAGAAGACCGTTCCTCAACACAACTCAAGCAATCATCTACATGAGATCAGGAGAGGTCCACTTCTAGTTCCCTTCTAAGAAGGTACACTGTTATTTCAATAGTTATATAACTTATGGACATCCAAAGAAGAACAGATTAAGGAGGAGATGTCGTTCGGCCCAACACCGCAAGAATCAGCTTCTAAATGATGATGAAGAAGATCCTATGAAGGACAAGTCCCCAACATCAAAGTTAACTTCATCAACTAAACAAGTATGGAAGGAGAAGGGATCATCATCTAGTTCACCGTCACAAGAGGTGCAACCAGGGTCGCCTTTCCAGCCCAGTGATGCACCCTGGGAAGACTGAGCAAGACAAGAAGTCCTGTTCGGAGGACTTAAATCACCGAACTCTTGCCAGGAGGTAAACTTGGTAGTTATCCATATTTGCCTTTTTTAGCATTACATAATTTTCCTTTAGCATATTTATTCTTTTACATTAGCATAATTAATTTCTATTGCATATTTAATTCGCTACATCTGCATTAGAAAAAGAAAATAAATATTTTCTTACTGCATTGCATCAATAATCTTAAGCCCCATGTGAATAATTTTGTGGCATAAAACCTAAAGGAATATTCACCATGGTGGTATAAAAATAAAAATAAAAATAAATAATTATTCATCTTGTTACATTTTCTATTGCATCATAAAATCTAAAAATATTGAAAAAGAAATCTTGTTGCAATTATGCTTAAAAGAAACATTATATCAAATATGTAAGAGCTCTAGGCAACTGAAGTGTAACACCCTAAAATTTGCTTCTTTGGAAATAGAGCTAAAATGAGTTAATTTTAAATTTTTTTGCTCATGAAAATATAGGGAAATAATATTTTTCACTAAATTGAAATTTATCATAAGGTTTAGCAACTTGTTGATGCATTCATGCTGATGCATTTGTGTTTTTGTATTGCTTAGTTTTGACCAAAGATCAAAATGAATTCAAGTTGTTCTTTCAAAATGCGTTTAGGTCAATTTTCCTTTCCCGTTATACATATATCATTTTTCTACAATCAAATTTCTTTTTTCTCATCCGTCAATCAACCTCTACAAACTTCTCGAGAATTTTTCCGACTTTTTCTGTAGCCTGTTTCCACTTGTCTGTGAGCATAATCTAATTTTTAGATGCTCCAAATTATCTTGTCATGAGCTCCAAATACTTTATTTGGGTTCCTCATGTTCCATAATGTCTCTGGGAATTTTTCCCGAGTTTTCGGAGCTTTCAGAGTATTTTTCGTGGCTTAAATAATAATTCTGGACTTTTCTAGAATTATTTTATCTATGAAAATAATTAATTCCGAAAATAATAAATCTCTCATTTTCCCCAACGCTCAAAGTCCATGTGCAGTAATCTTAATAAATCTCAAAGGCATATACATTTATTTACTAATAGGCTTTAATAATTAATTAGGCCTATTAGTAAAGACGGAGGGTGCAACATCAATTAGTACCATATTGCTAGTTAATGTGAAGGCGAGGAGTTTTCTCCCAATAAGTATGGACCTATCCCTTAGGCAAAGCACACCAAAACTACCGTAAGAGGATCCCCTAGTTTGGGAAATCTCTCGTGTAGTAAATTATATTTTTCTCCTCTTTCTCTCGCCGTCGCCGTCGCCGCCGCGCTGCCTAGCCCGGCCATACTTTCCTCGGCAACAAGTAAGTCCGCCGTCGTCCCTGTATTCTTGGAAAATAAACCCGTAGTTTAAAACATGTTTACAGATTTTGTTTTCTTCATTTGAAAGCGTATTTTATTTCGGTTAAGAATAAATTACGTTTTCAGCTATTTACAGAATTGCCGCTGATTTTGTTTTAGCCATAACTTCTCCGTTTTAACTCCGATTTGATCCGTTTAACTTGCGTTAGGTTCGTAATTTCATAATCTACATGTTAATACTACTGTTAAGTAGTTTTCAACTTTTAAAATTCGTGATTAGATTTACTCTATTATTTTAATAGAGGAAATCTTGTTTATTTCATATCTTCTACGTTTCAACTCCGTTTTGAGCCATTCAAGTTGCATTAGATTTATAGCAACAAGATATACACATTTGTAACAGTGTTTATCATGTCACTAATATTGAAATTTCATGGTTTGAATCATATAACAATTATGCAACTGGGTTTTGTAAATAAAATATGATTTGTTTTACTTTATTTTTATAATTCGAATCTAAATTTAACTTAAATTATAATCTCTATAAAATATCTTATATATGTTTTTATACCATAAAGATACATGAAGCTAATAGTTTTATGGGTAAATCTATCGGTAGTTGTATCTTTTCAACCGTAGCTCCGATTAGCGTGTTTTTCGCGACTTTGTGTTCGTAGCGATACGTAGAATCATGTTTCAAACTCTTTTACTTATTTTTGTATGATTGGTGTACTATTCTAATATAGATCTATTATTTGCTTCGTGTGTGATTGTATGGATGCTTGTGTGGTGCTATATGGTTCAGTCAATCAGTGAGGTTTACGTGGTGATTAAGAAGCTATTCTCTGAAGACTAGAAGCTGAGAATTGGAAGCAGAAGATTGAAAGTTGAATACTAAAGGCTTTCGAGCGTATTGCTTGGGGGAAAAGCAAGTTAAGGCAAGTATAGCATGGGATTATCCTTGTTTCCTATTCACCTTTAATACACTTAATTCATGTGCATGTGTCTACCTTGTTACCACTAAGGATATCCTAGCTTTTGTATCTTGTACCTTGACACCTATGGGATTGATGCATTGGGTAGTGATGCTAGTGCTCTTTTTGAATAACCATGGTCTTGTAACCTGACTAATGGAATATGCAATAAACATTAAAAGATGACTTTTTAGTAATATACTTAAAGGGGGCTAGAGCATTGGGCTATCTTATGGTGCTCTAGTTTCTCTCCATAAGGACTCATCTGTAAGCAAACATCTGGGACTTATAGTACAACTGTGAGGGCTACATGACTCTGGCTTTAGTCATATAGAAGGACCTTTTCTAGCTTGTTAGAGGTTACCCTTATGGCGCAAATGGAGAAAAGCAGACTGTGGATCCCTGCGTGGTTGTATCACACAGACTGACTTCTGAAACCTAGCGGCCCTAACTTGTTAGACGAACCTTTGAAAGACTTCATAGTGAACCCTGCCGACCTTCCTTGGAAGTGGGTCAAGAGATTAGCTACCTCGGATGAAAGGGTAAATCACGACTCACAGTGAAAGTGTACAACCTCTGCAGAGTGTAAAACTGTTATAACAGTCGTGCTCACGGTCACGAGTGGCCTTGGACCCTTACAGAATAAATGTTGAACACTGATGATAATGATAATACCGATGATATTGATGCTCACTAACGATTATTGTTTCTTGCTATACATTATTCTCATTTACATGATCATGAGGTTATTTGGGCTTATGGTAACTTGTTGCTACTCAATTGCTAAAAGATGACTCAATAAAAGCTATCATAGTAAACCAGTGTCAACCTTTTGAGCCTCATGAACCCTATGATATATTTGCTGAGTTCGACATGGACTCACTCTTGCTATTTCCACACCCCAGGATAGTCTCTGGAGTTAATAGACTTGTGATCAACCAGTCAGTTTGTTCCTGGAGTGAAGTCTGCACCCGGTGTTTGGAGTTGCCTTTTCGCTGTGTTGCTCTATAAGGTTATATCTTATACTATTGCGTTATGTTTAATAAGCATTTGTCTTTTGATATTACACTTATCTGCAGCTATATGTGAGATTTGACCTCTTTGTTTTACATATAGTGTATATCTGGTTTTGTCCTTAAAACCGGGTGTGACATGAGGCTTAGGTGGTTCACCACTAACGCTTAATCTATTCCATAAGTTTTGTTGTCTATTTGAGTTTCACAGGATTTGAAGGATTAAGAAGAGCTGACAAGCGAGTGGATTTTCTATCCACTACTGGAGCACTGCTTCAATCATCAACAACATCAATCAATGCTCTAATAGAGGGAGTATATCTACGCTACCAGTTTGCTACACTGCAAGAATGAATGACTACATTATCATCCAGCTTAGGGGAAAAGCATCCTCCATGTATCTAGCTAAGTATTTCTTTCCTCCTTTTACTTTACTACTTTTAAGTGTGCTATTAAAAATCATAAAAAGATGCATAACCATAAAATAAAATAAAGAATTCCTTTTATGTTCTATGTCGATTGGTATGATCTTTAAGTTTGAAATAAAATAAAAAGAGAGTGTGTATAGAAGTTTGCTTTTCTGCTCAAATAAAATAGACTCTGAAGATAATCTCTTTATAGAAATGATGAATTGTTGCTCTGCCGTAATTCTTTTCAAGTACCTAGTTTTCAGCCTCAAATTCTCTTGAGTTTTAAATACAATTTTTTTGACCTGAAGATTTACTCTGAGTCTGAAACTTGTGGGTAGCGAATGTTTGATCTAAGTCTAGGCAATTGACGGATATGATATGAGAAGGTCTGAGCTAATGTTTATCTTGTTCCTAGTGACACTAAAGTTCTAAAGATTTATCTTTTGAAAACTCTTAAATGCTACATGATGAGTTCCTGTATGACAGAGCTTGAATTCCTACCACAGCCATACATAAATGCTAGACTAGGAAATCCACATATACATGCTATTTGCTTTGCATTGAGTGTTATCAAGATTTTTTAATACCTTAGAGACATGTCATGCTTTTAAAATCAAGATCATGCACACTTCACCCAAATATGCTGCTTCTACACTGGAAGTACGCAACAACATGTTTTCATTCATCCACCCAATCACCCCAATACCACCAAATAAATGCTTCAAGTTCTTGTTACTATCTCTCAAAAGTTTTGTTACAGAAAGAGGCTTATGGCTATGCAAAAGTTACTCTAAAAAAAGAGAAAGAGAGTTTTGAAAAAATGGACAAGTGTCCGAGATATTAAAACAATGGGTACTTCAATGCCTGCCTAAAAAAGAAGAGAGATGAATAAGATAGCCCATGTTCTCTAGCAAGTGTTTACAAGTTCCAAGAGAGAGATATGTTTCAAGGAGCAAAAGTAGAATTAGGTTTACACCATTGTCACCATTGATACCATTCATCCACCATATATCTACTCCACTCCTCATATCCACACACATGCACATCTTGATTTGATTATATGACTCATTTCTCTAGATCTATTGTTTGACTTTATAATATATGCTTTCAAGTATGTATGCGCTGTCTCCCTACCTATGAGCTCCACATAAACCTTAGTTATAGGATGAGAGAGAGAAGGCATAATATCACTATTGCCTTGGTAAGGATCCACAAAATACCATATATTGAGAGACTTGAGAGGGTCATATGAAGGAATCTTTGAGTTTTATTTTGAAAACTTGCAAAAACTCTGGAATAATGGTTGAACAAAGAGTTTGAGACATAGTGCTTGACTCGATCGTTCTTTCTTTCAATTGCTCAAGACCCAAGTAAAGGCTACAAGCTTCATAGTTGAAGGTAATATGGATAAGTTTGAAAGTCATAATAGATCTGAAGGAGAATTCTTGTTTGAATGCATGTGTACTTTTGAGCGTGAAAGCATTGCAGCAACTCCTGATCCATTATTGAGTTTAGCTTTACTAAGGGAATAACAAAGGTTAAGCTTGGAGGAGTTGTTTATGGTCACTAACTACTATTATAAACCATCAACGAAACATGAAAAAGGGCATATATCAACCTTCAAACATAGAATTAGGGTTTAAACTGACAGAACTCCATAGGTTTCGGTGAATCTATGTTTCTGCAAGGGTTTATCAGGAAAAGGAGGCAAGATATCAAGCACGTCAGGATAAAAAGCATATTCCACCGCGGAACCAAGTTGAGAAGGATCTAGAAGACATGAGAAGATGACCCACCCAAGTGGGTCCCACTTGTCAGCCTCCTCTGCAAGTTGGTTCTCTACCGCCTTAGGGTTTGCATCTTCGTCATTGATCAAGGTCAGTTTGATCTAAGGGCTCTGGTTCATCCCATTGGCCTATATAAGCCAGCCCCTACCCCCAAGGTTCAAAGCATTGAAGTCATTTGATCAAGTCATCAGGGCCAGGAACCCTAGTTTCCTTAGAGCTCCACCATATTCTAGAGCATAGCTACATAGGTTAGAAGTAGAGGAAGGCAAGCTTTGCTTGGATTTCGGATCGTGTCAAGAGCGCGGCTTGGTAAAGCCTTCTGTAACATCTCTTTTGTATCTTTCTGTATTTACTTGCTAGTTACAATAGATATGACATTACTCTATATATTATCTATGTTCTTGGTTATATTGTTCATTGTGTACTTTGATTATATACTTAGTATAGTTAGAAATCTTTATATTCAAGCATCAGATCATATAGCGCTCACTCTTTGATATCATGGTTGAGTGGTCGACATTATGTAATCGTGGTGCTTATACGTTATTTACCTACAAATGCACCCTATATTCTGGGCTATATGGTAGATCACGGAAGTGACACTCCCGTTGAGTCCTTTGTAGTCCACTCCCCGAAATATAGTACAAGTAGGACCTAGTTGCGAAGAAAGACTTGCTCTGTTCTTGATCTTCCTTAGTAATGTCCCTTGTGTGTAGATATAAAGTATTCTTGTCATAATTGCTAAGTGTAATTACACTAATCATAGTATACTCTGACATGTGATTAAGAATGAGTTAGGAATATTCCTTTATTTCTACCTAAACCATGCTATTGCTATAGAATGGAGTGCTCTGGGTAAATTACACTATTTATAACTTGACATTTATCATTTGTTATCATTTATCTTATGACTTATCACTGTTATGAGTAGATGGATTAGACATGGTTAACTCTCCATTGCATGTACAAGTGATCATCATATTCCTATAGCCATCCCTTCCTAGTGGTAAAATATAAATAACGATCCCTAAAATACTCCTGGGTAAAATGCTACAATGGTATAATTATCTGTGTGCTTGCAGATACTTTCTATTCTTATCTTTATATTTTTCCTTAACAATTTTAGATATTTATCCACAAGCGTACGGAGCTATCATTGTAGCATTTCACCCAGAATTACATCCCCTCTAGGTAATAGTGCTGAGGGTGTAGTTCAGGGTATCGTTCATTTATATTTTTCCAAAGGAAGGCATTGATTAAGAGTCTAGTACGGATATGAACTTGAATAATAATGCTTGCAAGTACACCAATTATTTATAACAGGGGTAAGAATGATATATTCAAGATAGTGGACACACACTTGTCATTCCTCAAGGATAAAATTGGAAAGAAAGAATAAATAACGGTCCTAAGTTGAGCAGGCATTGGTATAGTGTAGTCATACAAAGATAAGTTGATAATCATACAAATTATATAATTAGCATTAGAGCTAAGTGTGAAGCAGGTCGGGAGGCCACCGAGTACTGGTCTGCCTGTAACCTCATTTGACAATTTAGACTCCTACACCCCAGTCTAACGTGGGGGAGTACAAGGGACGGACAGGGTGTCACCACCTACCGCTTACCCCTCTACCATCTAAAGGGACTAAGTTTGCTAATTTCTCCCCTTTTTGTCACTTAATTAGCCATTGGATTTGATCCATAAAGACTGTCAATAAGCTCCCCCAAGCTTAACCTTTGCTCATCCCGAGCAAATAGCTAAATTATTGGTTGTTGATCAGTAGTTGCTACAGTGCCGAATATAATTCACAAGTGCCATGCCTATAACAAAGTATTCTTCCCCAGTTTAAATAAGTTGGCCTTCTATCCACCCTATTAACTTAATTCCTATGGGCCTTATTGCTTTTCCAAGTCTTAGGCGGTTGCAAGATAGAATGGTTTTAACAGAATTGCCAATCATTCATCCTTTGATCAACCTTCTATCCAGAGATTTTATGTGTTGCAAAATAAAATGTAAGTTCCTCAAATGATTCACTCAATCACTCAATGTGTATGTTCCTCACCAAGGCATTTGATTGTTTTGTCTTCTTTTCATCCTATCTCTAAAAGGCTTTGAGTGGAGTTTCAGGTAGGTATGAATGAATGGCATATTTGCACCACATATATTGTTAAGTCAAAAACCGGATCCGAAGAGATGAAAGTCATACACTTTGATCAATATGTGCAAATGTGTGGAATATTTTCTAATCCTAATAGTTTGGCACTCCATTGATCATGACTTTCTCTCTTTTGAATGTTGCCTTAGAAGTATGGGCTATCTCTCTTTTTTCAACACTTTTGGAACCTTCATGTGTTCCATTTTTTCTATTGTGAGAGCTTCATATGTCTCTCTTTTTTCTTCTCTCTTTTTTTTAGCATAGCCCCATACTTTTCCTTTTGGCATATGAAAACTTTTGAGAGAAAGACTCATGATAAACGGTTGGAGTATTTATTTTAGGTGGACGAAAACATGTTTTTGCGCAACTCTTAGTGTAAGAGTTAGCATTTTATTTATGGGTGTACGTGAATCTTGATCATGGCTGCATGACGAGAATCTCAACAAGGGTCACAACAATTTAACAAAACTCAATGTAAATTCAAGTAGCATATGACTAGGGTTTGCATTTGAATGTGTCATGTGGCCATGGTAGGAATTCATAATCATTGAGAAACCTTTGATTTTAGCATTTTCAAAAGAAAACTTCGGATGTCAAGTTTCTCTTAGAATAATGCCATGGCATATTCTATTTACTATATCATAAATTGCAACAACTTAGAAAAGGATCATGCTTATGCAACCCACAAGTTTCAGGATGAGACATTTTAGCCAAAAAACTTAAATCTTGGGGAATATTAAGTTATAGCCTAGGCCCAGATGAATTATAGAAAGAGCAACTATTCATCATTTCAACGAGAGATAAACTAGACATTCTTAAATCACATATGGGAGTGGAATAAGATATTTTTGTTGTTTTTGTCATATTTGATTTTTTTGAATGCGAATAAATGCAAAAATTAAATAATGCAAAGATTAAAATGCGGAAAATAAAAGATACTACTTACCTCTGCGAGGGTCCTCCCCCAATGTCACACCCAGTTTTAAGGACAAAACTAGACATACACTATATGTGAAATAAAGAAGTCAAATCTCACATATATCCGCAGATAAGTGTAATATCAAGAGACAAATGCTTAATAAACATAATGCAATAGTTTATGATATAACCTTAGAGAACAACACATCGGAAAGACAACTCCGAACACCAGGTGTAGATTTCACTCTAGGAACAAACTGACTGGTTGATCACAAGCCTAAAAATTCTAGAATCTAGCAGTCTGGTACCCTTTCTGATATGTGGGGGAAATAGCAAGAGTGAGTCCATGTCGAACTCAGCAAATATATCATGGGGTTCATGAGGCTCAAAAGTTGACACTGGTTTACTACGATTAGCTTTTATTGAGTCATCTTTTAGCAATTGAGTAGCAACAAGTTTACCATAAGCCAAATAACCTCATGATCATGTAAACGAGAATAATGTATAGCAAGAAACAATAATCATTAGTGAGCATCAATATCATCAGTATTATCATTATCATCAGTGTTCATCATTTATTCTGTAAGGGTCCAAGGCCACTCGTGACCGTGAGCACGACTGATATACCAGTTTGACACTCTGCAGAGGTTGTACACTTTCACTATGAGTCGTGATCTACCCTTTCACCTGAGGTAGCTAATCTCTTAACCCACTTCCAAGGAAGGTCGGCAGGGTTCACTATGAAGTCTTTCAAAGTTTCGTCTAATAAGTTAGGGCCATTAGATTCACTCGGCAAACAGAGGTAGAGCCCCCCTTCCAAATGGCACAATGACGCACAACCTATACACATAAGGACAAAGGCCGCCCTATACCCGATTCGTGAAGCTGTTCTTATGCCATAAAGGTTACCACTAACAAGCTAGAAAAGGTCCTCATACTTGACTAAAGCCAGAGCCATATAGCCCTCATAGTTGTACTGTAAGTCACGGATGTTCGCTTACAGATGAGTCCTTATGGAGAGTAACTAGAGCACCAAAAATAACCCCATGCTCTACTCCCCTTTAAACAGTAATAAAAAGTCATCTTTTAATGTTTATTGCATATTCCATTAGTCAAATTACATGATCATAGTCCATGTTAAGCACTAGCAATACTACTCCTTGCAATGTAATAGGTATCAAGGAATAAGATCAATAATAAGTCATCCTTAACAAGGGAATATATGCATAATGATATTATTTGCTTATTATGAATAGGACAACAAGGTTAATCCCATGCTATACTTGCCTTAAATCAAGATCCTTTCTCTGATCCAAATCTTCAAAGAACACTTCTTCTTGTTCACCACGTATAGCTCACCGACTAGACAAGATCATAAAGCACCACACAAGCGTCCATTCAATCATACACGAAGCAAACAATAGAAATAAATTAGAACATTACACCAACAGTAATAAAATAAGATAAAAAGTCTTTAAAATGAAACTACAACTCGCTAGGATCACACAGACGCAAAGATCACAAAAAACGGAGCTAAAACGATGAAGTTATGAATTTACGAAGATTTCCTATAGAAAAATAATTACTTTAATTCAAACTCGAAAATAAAATATTACAAACCTACTATACAGTAGTACTATCATGTAGAGCTCACAAATACGAACCTAACGCAATTTGAACAGGTCAAATCGGAGTTAAAACGGAGATTCTACGCATGAATTAACCTAATGGCAAAACTGTAAATAAGTGAAAACGTATTTCTAAAGTTACCGCGATCAAACTACGCTTTATGAAAAAGAAAACACAATTCGGTAATACGCCTTGGACTATGGTTTCTATACTTAAAATTCCCAGGGGCTCTTTAACAAAAACGTCAGCCGAACCGATATCTTCTAATCCGAGCCGTTAGATTTGATTTGGCCGCTCCAGATTGGATCAGAGAAAACGAGCGGCGGTGCTCCGGCCGGAACAGTGATGCGACGGCGTTCCGCGGTGGCGCCATGGCCGGAGATGGCTATCTCGCGCTACAGAGCATCATTCAACAAGGAGAAGGTACCGGGAGAAAGAGCGAAGCACGGCGATCTCACCTCACGCGAAAACGGAGCCAAAGAGGAACCAAGGGAGGCGTGCGGCTTGGAGAGGCGGCGGCTAGGGCTCCCGCTCGCGGTGACAGTTCTTCTAAGCGTCATAGCAGCTTCGAGAGGGCGGGATGGAGGCGGCGTGGTGCGGCACCCTTGCTTATATAGCCCGAAGGCACTCCGAGTAAGGAAAGGGGAAGATTGGGCGTGGGATTTGATTCAGCCGAACCCGGTGGAGGAAGGAAGGCGTCGACTTCTAATCTTGGAAAGCGCCGGAGGTAGAAGACGGAAGGGAAGAAGGGTCGCTAACCTGTGGGGTTGGGGTGTCAGGGAGACAGAGGGAGAGGGAATGCAGGCATGCGCGGTGTTGGCCCAGCGCCAAGCTCAGCCCAAGAGGGAGGGCGCGGGATGGAGACCAGGCACCAGTGCCGCTGGGCCACAGCGAGACGGGCCGCCCGCGCAGGGGAAAGGAGTTGAGCTAGGCCACAGAGGAGTAAGGCCGAATGAGGGAGAGGAAGGGAGTAGGCCGGGCCAGAGAACTAGGCCAAAACCTGAATAGAAGAAAATTTCCTTTTTTTTTTCCTTTTCCAATATTTCAAAGCATTTTCCAAATAGATTTTGAATTCCCTTTTGAATTTAATTCAAACCACTCAATACAAAATTTCAAATACAGCAGCATGAATGCACAAACATGTTCCTACCCTTATATTTGATTTTAAGTTAATAAAAATTATTACTTTTCTAAGTTTGTATGCTCACAAAAATACATAAAAATCATATTTACCTATTTTTAAATCTTTCCAAAATTTTAGGTTGTTACAATTCTACCCCCCTTAAGATGAATCTCGTCCTCGAGATTTGGGTGAAGTTGATCAAAGAGATATGAGAACTCAAACTATGGATCTCCTTCACTTGATCAAGCAACCTCATCATCTTAGTGCCACTCCATTGTTTCTGCATACCTTGATAATCTTACTCTGGTAACTGGCTCACTATTTCCAAGATTTTGATGGGTATTCCTCCTAGCGTAGAGGTAACTCTAAACCATTTCTCAGGTAACTTTCAACTATCAGGCCACTCCTTGTTTTCCTGGTTAGCAACATTAAATGAACCGTTGTGGTTTGGTGCTGGCTTGCTCTTCACATCAACACTCTTTACACTTCTCATAAAGACCACCTTGCTGTCACTTGTATGATAAACTCTTGTCCCCACTGATTCAAACTGCAATGCAATAACTCTCATCATGTTCGGCTATATTCTTTTCTAATCCATACCATCCAACCTCCTACTTCATACATTCACCTCCCAATGAAGCCTTCTTACTTTCTTTGTCTAAAGTAGGTTCTACCACCAACTTTGAAAGCATATGACTATTTATGCTTAGGTTAAGTTGTGCAACACTTAAAAATGATGCTTAGTCCATGGTGTTGTACGCATCTTCTTAGCAAAATTCTCCTTTGCTAAGGACATTGGTAACGACTCTTACTTTGCTTCTCCAAGTGATAGCACCTTCCATGTCATAATCAACTCAAATCCGATGATAATGTCACTAACTCAACCCCAACTTAGTAATGATGTCCTTTATATTCTTACAATCCATGTAGGTGTCACTCTTATAAACCGTGTAAATACCACACTTGTGTCCAGTAGGATAATATCTCCAAAACCTTCAGAGCATAAACTGATATCTCCACTTCCTTATGTTAGGTAGTTCAACTCATGTTTCCGATGCTTCCCTAATGCTCACATTTTCCTTCTTGCATAAGGACACATCCCTCACCTTGACATGGTGCATCACTATAGATGAGACACTCTTGTCTTGATCTGGCAGATCTAACTCATAAGTTTTACTTCTTCAATGCCTTTATAATTTTCCTAAGGTTTACAAGTCCAAAGATACTTAATATCTTCTCTAGTAGCAATATCTTGAGAGTATTGGATAAACCTTCCTTCAACTTCTAACTAAATGTCATCATTTTTAAAAGAAACTCTGAGTCACTCTTACATCCCTAGGTGAATTCCCCATCACCAACTTTCTTGAACTCTTCTTCACCACTAGAGATAACTATCCAAATAGAGGACTTCCTTCCCTCATAGCTCACTTGCTAAACTAGTCATAATGTCGACATCCTCTAAACCTTCGTGGAATCAATTGTAGATGTCCAATATCGATGCCAACTTATCTTGAGTAAGATTGGACTCCCAACTAATGATAGATCAGAGCGAAGACCAAGACCCGTCTTGACGATTACCCGAGCTCCTAGTAGATGTTCTAACAAGTCACCAATCCAAAGAAAATGATACCCACTCTTGATAGTGCCTTCTCAACCAGGGGGTTAACCGATACTTCCAAATAAAGAACTAGAACGTACAAAACCTTCTTTACTTTGGCTACCCCCCTTAAGAAGAAACTAGGGAACACAAAAGTAACTTGCATCTCCTTCTAGACAAGATAACTACCATAAAGTCCTTTTGATTTCCAAGAGAAACTCATGTGTGTAGGTATGGACAGGTAATCTGAAATTCCTCGCGGGATGAAAAACAGTAGTGCAATAAAACAACTGTAATTCTCATTCTGTTAATCCAATGAAGCTGTAGTTTACACCGATGGAAAGCTTACAAAATTATCTATAACTTTCTTATAAGACATACTTCCAGATTCTGTAGTGAACTTGGTCAAAAACAGTATATATCAGAAGCTGTTCCAGGTTTATGACAGCACAGATACATTGCCTTGTGATTTTTGTATCTCCCAAAACAAAACAGCTTTGAAGGTGGTTCTTCCATTTAGAGAAAGATATTGAAATCTACTCTTGTCCAGAATTTTCTCATGATTTTTGGTCTTTCAAGAATAGAGATATAAGTTGATAAAGACAGGCTGCTCCGAAAGACAAGATATAGAAAGCAGGAGATAACCAAAACCCATCTATTCATTTCATTAATCCTTATACCTTATACATATAAACTAAATGAAATCATGGACCAAACCCACAAGATCATTTCACTCATTACAAAATTCCAACTCAAATATAAACATAAGCACAAAGCAGCTAAACACTTAAAAGTTCATAAGCCACACATTAAGACGACTCAACTTGGCTACTAACGGTTTTATTACATGGGACATAACTCCTATTTCTTAAACATGGTGTGATTGCAGCATCATCTGGAGTAGATAGCATCTCTTACATTCCTTAGTCCTCTATATTGACATCAGAATCCCCGCATCCCTCTTTACCATTCTTATAATTCATACCTTAAGATGGGTCAACCTTGTATTCCTCAGGTGTAGGTTTAATACCCTCATACTCAATCCTTTCTCCTAAAAGTGTAGTTAGAAACACTAAACATTGGGCATACTCAATCACTCCTTTACAAGTAGATAACTAGTCCATTCCAAGGATAACATCAATGCCCATTAATTCCAAAACAATGAGGTTTGCCTTAAAATTTACCCCCTTTATGTCAAGACTAACTTTTGGGCATACGCGGTTCGCCTTTATTTCACCTCTTGGAGTTTTAACCATCACTGTTTTCCCCCTTGGAAGCGTAAATATGTTATGATCTTCTACATATTGTCTAGATATGAACGAATGTGAGGCACTGGGGTCAAACAAAACCTTGGTATTTCCTAAACTTACAGGAATTGATCCAAACATGACCTCCTTAGCTCTAGGAATGGTGGTAATATCCACATGTTTCAACCTTCCATGGATGTAATTTCTCTTTAATTTATTTCCTTGCACATGCTCTTTTTGGACATCCTGTCCTGGGTCTCGCTGTTGTTGATTCTTCTGCGAGCAAGATTTGACATAATGTCCTTCCTGCTGGCAATGATAACACTTTCTCTTAGCTGGATTTTTTGTGATGTCATACTACACGGAACTGTTACTTGGTATGTTGCTATCTTGCTGGCCATAAAAGTTCACTTTCGTCCCTTTGGCTTGTTTCTTAGCTCGTTTGGCCTTTCGGGGTTGATAC
Organism: Saccharum hybrid cultivar R570; assembly: GCA_038087645.1. Taxonomy (NCBI): domain Eukaryota; kingdom Viridiplantae; phylum Streptophyta; class Magnoliopsida; order Poales; family Poaceae; genus Saccharum; species Saccharum hybrid cultivar. The sequence continues at coordinate 938,263 of JAQSUU010000704.1, read as the reverse complement.
TCCTTATAGGTAATTGTCCACCCATCTATGACTACCTCATGGGGAGTAGTTTTAGCTTGAGAGGCTTCTAACTCTTCAAGGTTTGGATTTATTTGACAAGGGATCAGAGCTGCATGTGACAATGTAGTATAACTCGATTGCTGATGGATTTCCACAAGTGGTTCTAGTGAGATTGCCTTCCTCTTCTTGTCCATGTTGACCTCAAAATTTGGATCCACCTTGACTTTTCCCTTATTAGACTCATTTTGAAGACAGGGAAAACCATAATGCTTACAACAGTGACATTGTTCCTGCCTCCCAAGTGCCTTACTATCAACATCTTTATTGGATTTCATATTCTTCCAAGCTTCTGCTACTTGTATCTTCTCTAGCCCCTTGGATAGTTGGCATGACCTTGAGATGAGCATTGTTGAAAATTTCCATGTTGAGCCATTTCTTCTAGTAATTGGTTTTGCATTGCTAATGGCTTCTTGTCAAATGTGAGCAAGAGCGACACAATTCAGTCCTCTTAACCTCTGACGTCCACAGTCTTCTTGTCACGAGCCGTCTAATAGACAAGGAGAAAAGGTTCAAAATAGAGACAAGGTTTTTATAACAGAACGGGGATAGAATTAAGCATAACTTTGAGAAAATAACAAAGTTAAAGAGAAAGCAAGAAATAGGCAAAAATGAAAACATGCTAAATGTCCAGTTCTAACTAGGCTTGCATCCTACAGTCAGCATTGCTTTGATACCACTCTGTCACACCCAGTTTTAAGGACAAAACCAGACATACACTATATGTAAAATAAAGAAGTCAAATCTCACATATAGCCGCAGATAAGTGTAATATCAAGAGACAAATGCTTAATAAACATAATGCAATAGTTTAAGATATAACCTTAGAGAACAACACAGTGGAAAGACAACTCCAAACACTAGGTGTAGACTTCACTCCAGGAACAAACTTACTGGTTGATCACAAGCCTAAAAATTCCAGAATCTAGCAGTCTGGTACCCTTCCTGATATGTGGGGGAAATAGCAAGAGTGAGTCCATGTTGAACTCAGCAAATATATCATGGGGTTCATGAGGCTCAAAAGTTGACACTGGTTTACTGCGATTAGCTTTTATTGAGTCATCTTTTAGCAATTGAGTAGCAACAAGTTTACCATAAGCCAAATAACCTCATGATCATGTAAACGAGAAAAATATATAGCAAGAAACAATAATCATTAGTGAGCATCAATATCATCAGTATTATCATTATCATAAGTGTTCATCATTTATTCTATAAGGGTCCAAGGCCACTCGTGACCGTGAGCACGGCTGATATACCAGTTTTACACTCTGCAGAGGTTGTACACTTTCACTGTGAGTCATGATTTACCCTTTCGCCCGAGGTAGCTAATCTCTTGACCCACTTCCAAGGAAGGTCGGCAGGGTTTACTATAAAGTCTTTCAAAGGTTCGTCTAACAAGTTAGGGCCATTTGATTCACTTGTCAAATAGATGTAGAGCCCCCCTTCCAAATGGCACAATGACGCACAACCTATACACATAAGGACAGAGGCCGCACTATACCCGATTCATCAAGCCGTTCTTATGCCATAAAGGTTACCACTAATAAGCTAGAAAAGGTCCTCATACTTGACTAAAGCCAGAGCCATATAGTCCTCACAGTTGTACTATAAGTCCCGGATGTTCGCTTACAGATGAGTCCTTATGGAGAGTAACTAGAGCACCAAAAATAACCCCATGCTCTAGTCCCCTTTAAACAGTAATAAAAAGTCATCTTTTAATGTTTATTGCATATTCCATTAGTCAAATTACATGATCTTAGTCCATGTTAAGCACTAGCAATACTACTCCATGCAATGTAATAGGTATCAAGGAATAAGATCAACACTAAGTCATCCTTAACAAGGGAATATATGCATAATGATATTATTTCCTTATTGTGAATAGGACAACAAGGATAATCCCATGCTATACTTGCCTTAAATCAAGATCCTTTCTCTGATCCAAATCTTCAAAGAACACTGCTTCTTGTTCACCACGTATAGCTCACCGACTAGACAAGATCATAAAGCACCACACAAGCATCCATTCAATCATACACGAAGCAAACAATAGAAATAAATTAGAATAGTACACCAACAGTAATAAAATAAGATAAAAAGTCTTTAAAATGAAACTACAACTCGCTAGGATCACACAGATGCGAAGATCACGAAAAACAGAGCTAAAACGACTAAATTATGAATTTACGAAGATTTCCTATAGAAAAATAATTACTTTAATTCAAACTCGAAAATAAAATATTACAAACCTACTATACAGTAGTACTATCATGTAGAACCTAACACAATTTGAACGGGTCAAATCGGAGTTAAAACTGAGATTCTACGCATGAATTAACCTAATGGCAAAACTGTAAATAAGTGAAAACGTATTTCTAAAGTTACCGCGATCAAACTATGCTTTACGAAAAAGAAAATGCAATTCGGTAATATGCCTTGGACTGCGGTTTCTATACTTAAAATTCCCAGGGGCTCTTTAACAAAAACACCGACCAAACCTGTATCTTCTAATCCGAGCCGTTAGATTTGATTTGGACGCTCCAGATTGGATCGGAGAAAACGGGCTTCGGCGCTCCGACCGGAACAGTGATGCGACGGCGTTCCGCAGCGGCGCCATGGCCGGAGATGGCTATCTCGCGCTACAAAGCATCATTCAATAAGGAGAAGGTACCGGGAGAAAGAGCGAAGCACGGCGATCTCACCTCACGTGAAAACGGAGCCGAAGAGGAACCAAGGGAGGCGTGCGACTTGGAGAGGCAGCGGCTAGGGCTCCCGCTCGCGGTGACAGTGCTTCCAAGCATCACAGCAGCTTTGAGAGGCCAGGATGGAGGCAGTGGGGTGCGGCACCCTTGCTTATATAGCCCGAAGGCGCTCTGAGTATGGAAAGGGGAAGATTGGGCGCGAGATTTGATTCGGCCGAACCCGGTGGAGGATGGAAGGCGTCGACTTCTAATCTTGGAAAGCGCCAAAGGTAGAAGACGGAAGGGAAGAAGGGTCGCTGACCTGTGGGGTTAGGGTGTCAGGGAGACAGAGGGAGAGGGAATGCGGGCGCGCGCGGTGTTGGGCCAGCACCGAGCTCAGCCCAAGAGGGAGGGCGCGGGATGGAGACCGGGCACCAGTGCCGTTGGGCCGCAGCGAGACGGGCCGCCCGCATAGGGGAAAGGAGTAGAGCTGGGCCACAGAGGAGTAAGGCCGAATGAGGGAGAGGAAGGGAGCAGGCCGGGCCAGAGAACTAGGCCAAAACCCGAATAGAAGAAAATTTCCTTTTCTTTTTCCTTTTCCAATATTTCAAAGCATTTTCCAAATAGATTTTGAATTCCCTTTTGAATTTAATTCAAACCACTCAATACAAAATTTCAAGTGCAGCAGCATGAATGCACAAACATGTTCCTACCCTTATATTTGATTTTAAGTTAATAAAAATTATTACTTTTCTAAGTTTGTATGCTCACAAAAATACATAAAAATCATATTTACCTATTTTTAAATCTTTCCAAAATTTTAGGTTGTTACACCCAAGCTTACTCATCGCCCGGTGGTGACTCTGAGGTGATTTATTTTAGTTCATTGCATAAATATTTGTACTTTGTTTTACCCCGCCCATGTTTATACTCAGTAGGTTTGGTGTAGTGATCAAACTAGACATTATGTTTAATTTGGCCAAGGTAGACTCAATAATCTAAGCGCCATGCTTAAATTAGAAGGCCTATAAAAGTATGATCGCGCAAAAACCATACTTAAACCCAATCATACTTTTGCATAGGACATGGTGAGATAACAAAGATTCATTTGATGGGAACAAAGGTAAAGAGGTGAACTTTATTATTATATTTTCTTTATTAGTGCATAAACTAGGAATTCAAAGTTTTTTAGCATAATTATAAAGATAAATACCAATTTACCTTTGGCAAGGACTCACCTTTTAAGGTCCAATGAGTAGGACCCTTCTCGGTTCATTCCTTGCTCGATGAAGGTACACCCGTGCCTGGAGAAGTGGACATGGACGTCGATCCTTTTTACTTGCCACACTTGTTTGATCCCTTTACGTGGTTGTTTCTTGGGCTGGTTTTTAATATGTTTGTTCATGTTATACCCATTAAATGGGCATTTTATTGCTCGGCCTTGAATATGAAAGTTAACATGCCCCGATCCCACATGGATTTCTGCATTAGTTTGTTAAGAAATGGTCTCCCCAGGAGGAGAGGAACTTCCTCATTGTGGCCCATATCTAGAACAATGATGTCCATGGGGATGTAGCTGTTTTGAATTTTTACCAAGATGTCCTTGGCTAATCCCTCAGGATTTCGTGTTGATTTGTCTCCCATCTGCAATCGAAAACGTGTTGTGGCCAAAGGTCCACCTAGTATTTTATCATATATTACCTTGGACATGATGTTAATACTTGCTCCAAGGTCACAGAAAGCATTGTCAAAGACTTTTGGGCTGATCGAACATATGATTGTCGTGCGGCTAGGATCTTCTTTCTTAGCAATGAATGGCGGATCTAGGATATAATCATAGCTCACCCGACATAGAGGCTTATTGAACCTCATTGAGACCATTTTAACATATTCGATGGGTTGCCCCGAAATCTTTCCTGAATCAAAAACAGGTATAGCAGTAGCGATTTGAGCTAATTGGGGTTCTATTATTTTATTAAAGCTTAGTTGATTTTTAACAGCAGAAGTTAAACCTTCAATTTGAGAATTTATATTTTTGAGCATTTTATCATTTGACATTAATTTCTTTGTGATATTTTCATTAATTTTTACTTGGCCTAGAACCAATTCTTTAAAAGAAGGTTGATTCGAATTGTAATTAGAGTTGTAGTTTGAATTACCTTGCGGGTGGGATTGGTTATTCCACCCGTTGTTACCTGGTTGGCGAAACCCATTGTTGATAAAAGCAACTTCTTCTTGGGTTTCGGGGCAATCATTCCCCGAATGGCCAACATTCCCACAGACCTCACACATCATGTGTGAGTCCATGGCCTGAACAGTGCCCATCATGGCTTCCTTCTCTTGGGCCTGTTCTCCTAGTCTTTTCAGCAATAAATCTATTTTTGCGTAAGTATGTCTGCCTCCTTTATGGTACGCATACCTTTTTGTGTTTTTCTTTCCTCCCCCTAGCTTTGATTTTTCACCATTTTATTGATGAGCTCTATAGCTCCATCAATGGTGAGGGAAAGGAAGGCACCTCCAGCAGCAACGTCGATATGGACCCTAGACATAGGTATTAATCCATCATAGAAATTTTGGAGCACTAACCAATTTTCAATCCCGTGGTGTAGGCATGCTTGGATGTAGTCCTGTAGCCTCTCCCATGCCTCAGGAATGGTTTCCATGGAGCTTTGCTAGAAGTTCAAAATTCTTGCCCTTAGAGCATTAGTTTTGCTCATGGGAAAGAACTTGGCGAGGACGCCATGGAACATTTCTCCCACATCTTGATAGCTTCCTTCTCCTTGTAGAACCACTACTTCGCCTTTCTTGAAAGAGAAAAGGGAAACAAGTGGAACTTGATGCTCTCCGGTGTGACGTCTTTGATGACTATCGTGTTGCATAGTTCGAGGAAGCGTTGGAGATGCGCGTTTGCGTCCTCACTAGGCAAGCCATGAAATTGGCTCGCCTGCACCATTGTGATGAGGCTGGTGTGAAGCTCGAAGTTTCCATTCCTGGTGTTGACAACCGGCGCAACGGGCACGTTGGCAACAACAGGGTGGAATAGTTGCAGAGTGTCTTGACCATGCTTGGAGTAGCGGATGGTGCGGGTTCGTCTGGTTCGACTGTCGGAGGAGTGGCAGAAGAAGAAGTGGCACGAGACTGTTTCCTCCTTAGGAGTGCCTCCGGATTGTCAACATAGTTGTTCGGTAGGTCATAACCGGACATGCACTATCCCTATTTTCATCCATAATAGGAGAAAACAAGCAAAGTTGGCCTGCATAAACAATGGCTACCTTACATGCATATTATCATGAAGATGTCCTACTAGATTATTTAATCAAAATGCCTTCCCCGGCAGCGGCGCCAGAAATGTTTGCTGGCATTTCTTAGCACCTCTACTAAGTATGGGGTTTGAATCCATCCTTAGCAATGACACCAGAAATGATTGTTGGTAGTACTTAGCAACTTCACTATTAACTAGTGCTACTAAGTACATCCTTGATAGTTCCTTAACAATTTTAGATATTTATCCGCAACTGCACGGAGCTATCATTGTAGCATTTCACCTAGAATTACATCCTGTCTAGGTATTAGCGCTGAGGGTGTAGTTCAAGGTATCATTCATTTATATTTTCCCAAAGGAAGGCATTGATTAAGAGTCTAGTATGGATATGAACTTGAAAAATAATGCTTGCAAGTACACCAATTGTTTATAACTGGGGTAAGAATGATATATTTAAGAAAGAATAAATAATAGTCCTAAGTTGAGCAGGCATTGGTCTAGTGTAGTCATACAAAGATAAGTTGATAATCATACAAATTATATAAGTAGCATTAGAGCTAAGTGTGAAGCAGGTCAGGAGGCCACCGAGTACTGGTCTACCAGCAACCTCATGTCACACCCCAAAATTTCTGATTTTGGGTTGTGCATAGAAAACACTAACTAAAATAAATATTTTAATATTTGGATAGAACTTGTCAACATTAGTTTAGGTTTCCATATATTTTTATTAAAGAAAAATAGTGCTTTTCAATTATTTTGGAATTAACCTGACGGGCATTGTTCAATGTGATGTTTGCTCGTTAACTCTTGTGTGTTAAGAGCGAACAAAGTCTTTCAAAATGCGTTTAATGGATCGATCTTTCTTCTCCAACACGTCTTTATCTTTTTCTGCAATCAATATTTCTTGTTTCTCATCTTAAGTTCTCATTGGTAGTGTCACACCCGGTTTTCTAAAGAACAAAACCAGGCTAATCATATGTGTGCCCAGGAAGTCCACACATATGCCAGAATGAAAAAAATATCAGAAACAATGTTATTATATAACGTATACATAGCTATATTAACACTTACATCAGAGTATCGCGGAACGGTGACTAAACTTCGGGCTCCATTCTTCTCAGGGACGGCTGACTGGGGGTAACATATGCCTAGCACTTCTACTAGTCTTCTGAAAACTCCACTACACCTTTGTCCTTTTTCCGAGTAGCATCTTATTACACACTGGAGTGTTGGGGAAATAGCAAGAGTGAGTCCATGTCGAACTCAACAAGTATAACATAGGGTTAATGAGGCTCAAAAAGGCTAGACACTATTTGACTGCGTTTAGCTTTTAATCATCATATTATTAGCAATTGAGTAGCATCAAGGTAATCCAAATCCCATTAATGAATCAATGATCAATTGTAATAAGGATAATGAATAGCATTAATATGAGCATAATAATAATCAACAATAATTAAGCATGATATAACAATGGTGATCAACTATTCTGTAAGAATCTCCAAGGCCGCTCGTATCCGTGAGCACGGCTAGTATACCAGTTTTTAACTCTGGGCAGAGGTGTACACTTTCACTGTGAGTCATGATTTCCAAATGCATGGGTTTGCAAGGCCCAAAACATCAGAGACCATATAAAGCCATTCAAAAGTTTGTCTAACAAGTTAGGGCCATTAGATTCACTCGGCAGGCAGATGTAGAACCCCCCTTCCCTATGGCACAACAACCGCAGCCTATACACACTAGGCCAGGGGCTCGCACTACACCCAACGTGGCAAGCCATTCTTACGCCATTTAAGGTAACCTCTAACAAGCTAGAAAAGGTCTCTTGAACAACTAGAGCCAGAGCCATATAGCCCTCACAGCTGTACTGTATGTCCCGGTTATCACTTACAGGTAAGTCCTTATGGAGAGAAACCAGAGCAACAATATAACCCCTTGCTCTAGCCCCCTTTCATCAACAGTAATAAAATCATCTTAATTGGTTGATTGCATAATCCATTAGTCAAATTACAAGATCATTGTTCATAATTAAGCGCTAGCAGTAGCTACCCAAATGCATAACCCATAGGTGACAAGGAAACAAGATATCAATAACTAAGTTATAATCTCTATGGTTGTCAAGGAAGACACATGCATATGTATAATAATTTCAGTGAATAGGCAACAAGGATGATCCCATGTTATACTTGCCTTAATCAAAGCTTTCCTGATGATACTGCTGGTCTGGCTCAAAATAATACTCCTGATCGTCAAGAAATTGCTCACCGTCTATACTCGATCATCAATCAACAACACACATGCATCCAATCAAACATACACGAAGCAAACAAAGAGATATAATTAGAACAGTACACCAACAGTAACAAAACAGTAATAAAAGTTCATAAAACTCTTCTACACGTTTCTACGATCACACATACGCAAAGATCACCAAATTCGGAGTTAAAACGTGAAAATTATGAATTTTCTAAGATTTCCTATAGATAAATAAATACTCAATTATAAACTCGAAAAATAAATTATCAAAACCAACTGTACAACTACACTAACATGTAGAGCTCGCAAATACGAACCTAACGCAACTTGAACGGATCAAATCGGAGTTAAAACGAAGATTTTATGACCAAAACAATCCTAGTGGCAAAACTGTAAATACCTAAAAACATATTTTTGACTTAACCGGGAGAGAATACGCTTTCCAAACACGAAAACGTACTTCCAACTATACGCTATGGACGGCAGGTTCTATAACCCAAAAACCCAGGGACTCTTTAGAAAGATTACCCCGCGAAGGGGTATCTTCTAATCTTGGCCGTTGATCAGAGAACGAACGGCTACCGTTCAATCCAAAAGAGAGAGGGAGAGAGAACCGGCCATCTACATCAACTCCGGCCGGTGGCCGCCACGGCTGACGCCATGAGCTCGCCGGAGAGCTTCAGCCCCACCTTTTCCGACCACAACTCGCCCCGCCACCAACACAAATCGAAAGAGGAAGTAAACTCGAACTCATCTATGCGGTTTAGGAGCGCTACGACGACCCGATGAGAGAATGCGGCTCGGGGAGGATGGCGGCGCCATTGCCGGCCGCGGTGAGCTCCAATCCCGCGATACAAAGCACAAAAACTCAAAAGAAGAGCATTGGGAGGGAGAGGAGAAGATGACAAACTCACCCAAGCGAAGAAATTGACCTCCAATCCACCCGAAACTCCCCAACCGTTCAACCGCCGACCTTCAACAACCTCAAACCCTAGAACTCGATTTCACGTGGTGGAACTCGCGGTTTAGAGGAAAAACGGAAAGAGGAGGGTCACGGCTTCACTTTTATAGCTCCACCGCGTCGTGTTCGGTTAGGAGATCCCGGTTAATTTGGCAAGGATCGGTGGCGGCAAAGTCCGGCTCGGTCACGAACATGATGAAGAAGACGAGACCGACAAGTGGGGTCTAGTGGTCAGCGAAGCAAGGAGGGAGAGGGCGCGGCTGCCGCGGCTCTGGGCCGGCCCACGCGGTCGCGAGCGTGGAGAAGCAGGCTCGGACCGACGGCCTAAAGGAAGAGGGAGAGAAAGCAGGCCGGTTCGGTTGGGCTTCCAGGCCGCCAGGGAGAAGGTAAGTTGTTTTATATATTTTTTTCTTCTTTCTTTTCTTCATTTATTCACTTCTATATATATATTTTCCAAAACCGAATCAATTAAAATAAAACAAATATAACCACACCACAAAATAAAATAAATGCAACAGCATGAATGCAACACCAAATAATATTTTTTTTTAAAATTTTAATTCCCCATTAATCGCTATCTAAATTATTTGAAATTCCTTATTTCTAAAGTTTAGAATTTTTGGGTGTTACAAATTCTACCCCCCTTAAAAGAATCTCGTCCTCGAGATTGAACTGCTTACTCAAACAACTGCGGATATGATTTCCTCAATTCATCCTCTCTTTCCCAAGTTGCCTCTGCCTCTGAATATCGATTCCACTGCACCTTGCACATTTTAATAACCCGACTTCGAGTAACTCTCTCAGCAGTCTCTAAAATCTTAATCAGAAACTCTTTATATGTAAGATCCTCCTTAACAGTCAACTCTTCTAAAAGTATCTGCTCCTCGAGCATCCGCAAACACTTCTTAAGTTGTGAAACATGAAACACATCATGTACTCTAGATAAATTCTCAGGCAACTCTAATTGATAAGCAACTTCCCCACGTCTAGTAATAACTTTAAATGGTCCAACATACCTTGGTGCTAATTTGCCTTTCATGTTAAACCTCTTCACACTTTTCATAGGTGACACCTTCAAATAGACATAATCACCTACCTAAAAAAAACTAGATCTCTTCTCCTATTATCAGCATAACTCTTCTTGACGAGACTGCGCTACTCTCAAATTCTCACGAATCACTCGCACTTGATCTTCTGCGTTTCTAAGAACATCTGTACCAAACACCTGAGATTCACCTGTCTGATCCCAAAACAATGGAGTTCTACACTTACGTCCATACAAAGCTTCAAACAGTGCCATCTTAAGACTCTGTTGATAACTGTTATTGTAAGAAAATTCTGCATAAGGCAAACTCTTATCCCAACTAGTTCCATATTGCAATGCACAAGCTCTCAACATATCCTCTAATACCTGGTTGGTCCTTTCAGTCTGTCCATCTGTCTGTGGATGATATGCTGTACTAAAATTCAATTTTGTTCCCAATGATTCATGCACAGCTTTCCAAAAATGCGACGTAAACTGCGATCCTCGATCAGATACAATCTTCTTTGGAACTCCATGCAAACATACTATTCTTTCTATATACAAGGTAGCTAATTGTACTCCCGTGTAATTTAGTATTGACTGGTATAAAATGAGCAACTTTAGTCAATCTATCCACTATCACCCAAATAGAATCATAACCTCTCTGAGTACGCGGTAACCCTACTATAAAGTCCATACCAACTTCCTCCCACTTCCATTCAGGAATCTTCATTGGTTGCACAATCCAGCAGGTCTCTGATGCTCTGCTTTCACCCTCTGACAAGTGTCACATAATGCCACATACTCAACCACATCTCGCTTTAATCCAACCCACCAATATTTCTGTTTAAGATCCAAATACATCTTAGTACTATCAGGATGAATGGAATAAGCTGACTCATGAGCTTCGCTAAGAATTGCCTGTCGAACAGCTTGATCCTCAGATACACACAGCCTCTTTCCAAACCACAAAATCCCATTATCATCCATTCGAAAACCCTGGTGACTTACCAATCACTATATCTTCTGCTATCTTCTTCAGTTTCTCATCCTTCAACTGACCCTTGTAGATTTCTTGCTCTAAAGTAGGCTCTATCACTAATTCCATTGTATTAGTAACAATTCCCAAATTCAAATATTCAAATTCAGCACATAACTCCCTAGTCATAGACAACGTCCGTATCTCATTGGCATAACTTTTCCTACTAAGAGCATCAGCTACTTTATTAGCCTTACCAGGATGATAGTGTATCTCAATATCATAATCCTTAATCAACTCTAACCATCTGCGTTGCTTCAAATTCAGGTCTAACTGAGTGAAAATATACTTGAAACTCTTATGATCAGTGTATATATCACTCTTATGTCCAATCAAATAATGTCTCTAAATCTTTAAAGCATGAACTACAGCTGCTAACTCCAAATCATGTGTAGTATAATTCAACTCATACTTTATTTTGGTTCCTTATGTTCCATAATGTCTCTAAGAATTTTCTCCAAATTTTCGGAGCTTTCGGAGTATTTTTCGTAGCTTAAATAATAATTCTGGACTTTTCTAGAATTATTTTATCCATGAAATTAATTAATTCCGAAAATAATAAAATATCTTAGATTTCCTCATGCCCAAAGGCCCATGTCTTTATTTACTAATGGGCTTTAATAATTAATTAGGCCTATTAGTAAAGGTGGATGGTGCAACGTCAATTAGCACCATATCACTAGTTGATATGGAGGTGGAGAGTTTTCCTCCCTATATATACGTACCTATCCCTTGGGCTAAGCACACCGAAACTACCAAAAGGGGAGCCCCTAGATTGGGAATACCTAGGTAGTAAATTGAATTTTCCTCGCCGCTGCTGATCGCCACGTTCGCTATATCTGGAGCTTCGCGTCGCCGTCTAAAAACTATTGATGAGCTTCGCATCAAGGTAATCTCGTCGCCGCCTAGTCGAGATGTACGTCATCGATCTTGTACTTATCGCTAGAGCTCTTTGTCCGTGAAGACACGCTGACACCGTAAAGCATCGCCGAACTGCCTGAATTGTTCCTTGCCCTAGCTCCGTCCGGCTGCACGCCGCCGCCGTTTGCACGGAGTTAGTCATCGTCATCGGAGAATTGGTGAGCCTCTTGGTGTGATGTCTCTGCTATTCTTTTAATCTGCAACTATACTTGATCTGCTCTCGTTGCTTCAAGCTTATGATCTGCGGTTGCTAACTGCTGCAGCGCCGCTGTTCCCTTGCTATCCTAACCCATCAGCCGAGACACCTATTGCCGTACGGCGCGGTAACGTGGATACAAGCAACTGCAGCACGTCCTTCACTTTCAGCGGAATCCAAGTCACGTCTCCTATTCAACATGGAAGATTTCTGCAGCAAATTCACCTAGTGCATATGCATGCATCTGTAGGTATCTTCTGCCTCCCGTGCTTTTCAAGAGTACATTCATCAACTAGAGAACCCAGCTCGCCATGCAAGGCAACCAATCACAGGAGCACTTGTCCAATTCACATTTTATCTGTTTTAGTTCGCTTATATAGTTATCTTAATCAAACTAGTTTCATATTGTTGTAATCAACGGCCTAGCAGCGGTGCTTATCATGTCACGTGAATTTATATTGTGTAGTTAAATATTAATTTGATTAAATACGCATGCCACTGTTTTGTGTAAATTTAAAAGCAATCTAGGTTTTATATCTCGATGATTTATATATAAACGTTAATGTGATTAATTGGTAACCTTAATACGTTTTTATAAATTATAAGTTGCTTAGTTGAACACGCTCATATGTGATAAGTACGAATAGATGCCCTGACAAACTTATTTCTTTTGCAAAGTTAATGTTTAACTTGCTTATAATAAATTATGTGATAACATTTATATGTAAAATATGATTACCTTCAACTCGGTTTTTTTTTTTCAGTTTGTATGTGATTTGACTAATTTGAACTTTTCCATGAGCTTGTCAGCTAAAATAAATCAAGCTTGTAGTGGTTTCTTTTATAATATCAATATTTTGATAGTTGTTTCTTTTTAATGATAGTTCCGTTATCGGCGTCTCCTATGTTCTAGTGACCGTAGCAACTAGTTCTCCTTTAGTATGTTGGTTACTCTTGTATGGTGTATTGTTCTTAGTTGTTTTATTTTGTTGCTTGTATATTTGCCTACCTTTGGTGCTTGCTACGAGTAGAACAAGAACCGTTTATGAGCATTGGAGATCAGAAGCTACAGAATGGAAGATGAAGTTTGAGGATTCTCTGAGCAAGTTGCTTTGGGCATAAAGCAAGTTCTAAGGCAAGTATAGCATGGGATTATCCTTGTTGTCCTATTCACAATAAGCAAATAATATCATTATGCATATGTTTCCTTGTTAAGGATGACTTAGTGTTGATCTTATTCCTTGATACCTATTATACTGCATGGATTAGTATTGCTAGTGCTTAACATGAACTATGATCATGTAATTTGACTAATGGAATATGCAATAAACATTAAAAGATGATTTTATTACTGTTAAATGGTACTAGAGCATGGGGTTACTTTGGTGCTCCAGTTTCTCTCCATAAGGACTTATCTATAAGCGAAAATCCGGGACTTACAGTACAACTGTGAGGGCTATAATGGCTCTGGCTTTAGCTCAGTATGAGGATCTTTTCTAGCTTGTTAGAGGTTACCCTTGTGGCGCAAATGGGGTAGCGCAGACTGTGGATCCCTGCGTGGTGAATCACACAGACTGACTTTGGAAACCTAGCGGCCCTAACTTGTTAGACGAACCTTCAAAAGACTTCATAGTGAACCCTGCCGACCTTCCTTGGTAGTGGGTCAAGAGGCTGATCACCTCGGGCGAAAGGGTAAATCACGACTCACAGTGAAAGTGTACAACCTCTGCAGAGTGTAAAACTGTTATAACAGCCGTGCTCACGGTCACGAGTGGCCTTGGACCCTTATGGAATAGTGGATCATTAATAATGGATATGTTTTTGCTATTCGTTAATCATTTCACATGGATCATATGTTTATTGTTACATTGAGACACTTTGATATTATTGATATATTGAAATAATGCTAATTAAAAGCTACATGCTGATAAACCTATGTTATGCCTTTGAGCCTCATGAACCCCGTGTTATATTTGTTGAGTTCGACATGGACTCACTCTTGCTATTTCCTCACACTCCAGTGTGTAGTGAGGTGTTGCTTAGAAGAAGGATGAAAGTATAGTGGAATTTTCAGAAGTCTTTTCAGAAGTGCTTGGCATATGAAACCACCAGTCAGCCGTCCCTGTGATGTTGGAGCCTGAAGAAAAGATTAGTGACCGTTCCGCGATACTCTGATGTAAGTGTTAATATAGCTATGTATACGTTATATAATAACATTGTTTCTGATATTTTTTTCATTCTGACATATGTGTGGACTTCCTGGGCACACATATGATTAGCCTGGTTTTGTTCTTTGGAAAACCGGGTGTGACAGAGTGGTATCAGAGCGGTGCTGACTGTAGGACGTATGCCAACTAGCTCTGGACATATTCTAAAACTCATTTTACTATAAAACTATTTTGTCATCCCTTGACTCATTGATTTTGACTATTTTCTCTTCCTTGTCTTGTTGTATCCCTTCCTTGATAGCTTCCTTTGAGCTATTATTTCTTACTTCCTTGGATTTTGTTTTATATTGTTTTACTAAAAGTTTTCTGATCTTACCTTGTTCAAAAGTTCGATGGCCTTTCATCATCTCCAATGTGCCATTAGGATGACTACCATTATTGAAGAAGCACGTGTAGTATCGATGATGTGATGTGTGCTTGTTTTGCTTGATGTGTTGCTTGTGTGTTGTCTTTGTTCTCATGTTTTGAAAGGTGAATCGGAAGGTATAAGTCTTGAGGAGTAGCTCGATCCATGTTAAGTGGGGTAGTGTCATCTTCTATCCTACTTATCTTTCAATTGATCCTAATTCTTGCCATTTTTTTTCTTACACCATCTTTGTCTACCCTTGGTTGTCATGCTACCTTCTTTATCTCATCTTAATGGAGGATCAACACATGAAGGACTCATCAATAGCAGCAAACCTTAAAGAAAGTGTTGCCTTCAATGACATCGCCAGGTGGAACAAGATCTTTGTTAAGTGGGGTAGCGTCCGCCACCCTCATCAATCTCAAGTCACGAGACAAAAATACCCAAAGACCAATCGCTATCATAATATCATCTTTTACTACTCCTTGCCTCTTAACTAGTCTCACCTTCTTGCCATCAATCTTTACTTTTTCTTATCAACATTTGACAACTTTTGACCCTTGTCCTTACATCTTATAAATCCTAATTTAAGGACTTACAAAGACTTGAAGATCAATTTATCCTTCTCACTGGTCTCCCTGAATGGTAAAACGGAATGCTAGTCTTTACCTTTCTTCAACCAATGCTAGTCTGTTACTTTTTCATGATGTCTCATAAATTTTGAATCGAGGAGTTGTGAGTACCATAAAATCTATCTTTATCTTTTGCTAATCTCCATCCTTGTTTTTACACCTTATAAAGTGAAGACTCGGTGATCAACCTTGATCTATCTTTTCAACCTCCTTTGATCTTCCTTTTCACCTATGCTGACCTTCAATCCTTTGACCCTCAGTCATTAGCTCGAATCAATCTTAACGATCAATCCAATGTTCTCTTGTCAACCATTGATAATCCTTGACGCTTATATCAGAACTTGTTAAAAGTTTTAAAACAATCTTATTGGTCTGTTTTATCTTTCTCCCTAGTCTCTCCGAATCTCGGGACGAGATTCCTGTTAAGTGGGGTAGAATTGTCACACCCCAAAATTTCTGATTTTGGGTTGTGCATAGAAAACACTAACTAAAATAAATATTTTAATATTTGGATAGAACTTGTCAACATTAGTTTAGGTTTCCATATATTTTTATTAAAGAAAAATAGTGCTTTTCAATTATTTTGGAATTAACCTGACGGGCATTGTTCAATGTGATGTTTGCTCGTTAACTCTTGTGTGTTAAGAGCGAACAAAGTCTTTCAAAATGCGTTTAATGGATCGATCTTTCTTCTCCAACACGTCTTTATCTTTTTCTGCAATCAATATTTCTTGTTTCTCATCTTAAGTTCTCATTGGTAGTTTCCTAAAATCTTTTCTTTATAATATAAATTGTTCCTTTCAGTTCCTCACGTGTCAATCAATCTCAGTGAACTCTTCGGGAATTGTTCTGGCTTTTTCTAGAGCTAGTTCACTCTTTTCTACGAGGGTTATCTAATTTTTAGATGCTCCAAAATATCTTTTCATGAGGTCCAAATACTTTATTTTGGTTCCTTATGTTCCATAATGTCTCTGAGAATTTTCTCCAAATTTTCGGAGCTTTCGGAGTATTTTTCGTGGCTTAAATAATAATTCTAGACTTTTCTAGAATTATTTTATCCATGAAATTAATTAATTCTGAAAATAATAAAATATCTCAGATTTCCTCATGCCCAAAGGCCCATGTCTTTATTTACTAATGGGCTTTAATAATTAATTAGGCCTATTAGTAAAGGTGGATGGTGCAACGTCAATTAGCACCATATCGCTAGTTGATATGGAGGTGGAGAGTTTTCCTCCCTATATATACGTACCTATCCCTTGGGCTAAGCACACCGAAACTACCAAAAGGGGAGCCCCTAGATTGGGAATACCTAGGTAGTAAATTGAATTTTCCTCGCCGCTACTGATCGCCACGTTCGCTATATCTGGAGCTTCGCGTCGCCGTCTAAAAACTATTGATGAGCTTCGCATCAAGGTAATCTCGTCGCCGCCTAGTCGAGATGTACGTCATCGATCTTGTACTTATCGCTAGAGCTCTTTGTCCGTGAAGACACGCTGACACCGTAGAGCATCGCCGAACTGCCTGAATTGTTCCTTGCCCTAGCTCCGTCCGGCTGCACGCCGCCGCCGTTTGCACGGAGTTAGTCATCGTCATCGGAGAATTGGTGAGCCTCTTGGTGTGATGTCTCTGCTATTCTTTTAATCTGCAACTATACTTGATCTGCTCTCGTTGCTTCAAGCTTATGATCTGCGGTTGCTAACTGCTGCAGCGCCGCTGTTCCCTTGCTATCCTAACCCATCAGCCGAGACACCTATTGCCGTACGGCGCAGTAACGTGGATACAAGCAACTGCAGCACGTCCTTCACTTTCAGCGGAATCCAAGTCACGTCTCCTATTCAACATGGAAGATTTCTGCAGCAAATTCACCTAGTGCATATGCATGCATCTGTAGGTATCTTCTGCCTCCCGTGCTTTTCAAGAGTACATTCATCAACTAGAGAACCCAGCTCGCCATGCAAGGCAACCAATCACAGGAGCACTTGTCCAATTCACATTTTATCTGTTTTAGTTCGCTTATATAGTTATCTTAATCAAACTAGTTTCATATTGTTGTAATCAACGGCCTAGCAGCGGTGCTTATCATGTCACGTGAATTTATATTGTGTAGTTAAATATTAATTTGATTAAATACGCATGCCACTGTTTTGTGTAAATTTAAAAGCAATCTAGGTTTTATATCTCGATGATTTATATATAAACGTTAATGTGATTAATTGGTAACCTTAATACGTTTTTATAAATTATAAGTTGCTTAGTTGAACACGCTCATATGTGATAAGTACGAATAGATGCCCTGACAAACTTATTTCTTTTGCAAAGTTAATGTTTAACTTGCTTATAATAAATTATGTGATAACATTTATATGTAAAATATGATTACCTTCAACTCGGTTTTTTTTTCAGTTTGTATGTGATTTGACTAATTTGAACTTTTCCATGATCTTGTCAGCTAAAATAAATCAAGCTTGTAGTGGTTTCTTTTATAATATCAATATTTTGATAGTTGTTTCTTTTTAATGATAGTTCCGTTATCGGTGTCTCCTATGTTCTAGTGACCGTAGCAACTAGTTCTCCTTTAGTATGTTGGTTACTCTTGTATGGTGTATTGTTCTTAGTTGTTTTATTTTGTTGCTTGTATATTTGCCTACCTTTGGTGCTTGCTACGAGTAGAACAAGAACCGTTTATGAGCATTGGAGATCAGAAGCTACAGAATGGAAGATGAAGTTTGAGGATTCTCTGAGCAAGTTGCTTTGGGCATAAAGCAAGTTCTAAGGCAAGTATAGCATGGGATTATCCTTGTTGTCCTATTCACAATAAGCAAATAATATCATTATGCATATGTTTCCTTGTTAAGGATGACTTAGTGTTGATCTTATTCCTTGATACCTATTATACTGCATGGATTAGTATTGCTAGTGCTTAACATGAACTATGATCATGTAATTTGACTAATGGAATATGCAATAAACATTAAAAGATGATTTTATTACTGTTAAATGGTACTAGAGCATGGGGTTACTTTGGTGCTCTAGTTTCTCTCCATAAGGACTTATCTATAAGCGAAAATCCGGGACTTACAGTACAACTGTGAGGGCTATAATGGCTCTGGCTTTAGCTCAGTATGAGGACCTTTTCTAGCTTGTTAGAGGTTACCCTTGTGGCGCAAATGGGGTAGCGCAGACTGTGGATCCCTGCGTGGTGAATCACACAGACTGACTTTGGAAACCTAGCGGCCCTAACTTGTTAGACGAACCTTCGAAAGACTTCATAGTGAACCCTGCCGACCTTCCTTGGTAGTGGGTCAAGAGGCTGATCACCTCGGGCGAAAGGGTAAATCACGACTCACAGTGAAAGTGTACAACCTCTGCAGAGTGTAAAACTGTTATAACAGCCGTGCTCACGGTCACGAGTGGCCTTGGACCCTTATGGAATAGTGGATCATTAATAATGGATATGTTTTTGCTATTCGTTAATCATTTCACATGGATCATATGTTTATTGTTACATTGAGACACTTTGATATTATTGATATATTGAAATAATGCTAATTAAAAGCTACATGCTGATAAACCTATGTTATGCCTTTGAGCCTCATGAACCCCGTGTTATATTTGTTGAGTTCGACGTGGACTCACTCTTGCTATTTCCTCACACTCCAGTGTGTAGTGAGGTGTTGCTTAGAAGAAGGATGAAAGTATAGTGGAATTTTCAGAAGTCTTTTCAGAAGTGCTTGGCATATGAAACCCCCAGTCAGCCGTCCCTGTGATGTTGGAGCCTGAAGAAAAGATTAGTGACCGTTCCGCGATACTCTGATGTAAGTGTTAATATAGCTATGTATACGTTATATAATAACATTGTTTCTGATATTTTTTTCATTCTGACATATGTGTGGACTTCCTGGGCACACATATGATTAGCCTGGTTTTGTTCTTTGGAAAACCGGGTGTGACACCTCATTCGACAATTTAGACTCCTACACCCCAGTCGAACATGGGGGAGTACAAGGGACGGATATGGCTGTCACCACCTGCCGCCTACCCCCCTACCGTGGAAAGGGATAATGCAATCACCTATCTCTCCATACCCAAGCACTACGCTTGCGTATACAGAAACTACCCAAATTCCCCCCGACCCTCTGGATCAATAGGTAAAGAACTTGGGCACACCTGACGGCACGATGAACCACCACCTCAACTTTACTCTAATTCTAGTTATACAAGTTATATGATTGGTTAAGCATAAAGTTAAATGTGCTACTCTCATGACACATAAACTCTGCACTAGTTCATATATCATGATCATAACACAAAAACCATACTCTAGTTCATAAGTATGACTATAAATGTAATATGAGAGGATAGCTTTGGAAGAACTCATAATTCTATTCATACCCAAGAGTCACTTCTTCCAAGGAGCCAAGCTCTCCAAGGTAGCTTTGCCTTGCTCTAAACAACTAAGAAAGTAAAAGCTACAACTAAAGAGTGAGGTGTGTGAGGGAATGCTCAAGATGAGTGTGTGTTGAGAGAGGGGGTTGCCCCTCATTTTATACTAGAGCTAAGGAGGTGCTTCTATCTATCTTTAGCGCTGGGGCACGGGAGATACCGACTCAGCATGGAGCCATGCCACCGCTAGAGAAAGATGAGGCTGAGGCGCGCCAGGAAGGGGCCGACCACCCCCTAGGACCGGCCAATCCATGACCAGGCCATCTCGCCACCGCCTTTGCATGGTGGACTATGGGCTAGACATGGGTCAGTGCCTTGGGGTGCCTCGCCCAATTTGGCTTGATTTGGTGGACGTCTCCCTTGTCTCTTTTGAGCAAATTGGTGTTTGCAAAGTTCCTTTTGGTGAAACCTACAAGTATTTGTGTTTGTTACCTGCAAAAATAATAATCTTCAAATACATGTGGAACTTGGTAATAGTAAATGCATATGTGACTAAGTTTTCTAATTTCTCCCCTTTTTGTCACTCAATTGGTGGTTGGATTTGATCGATAAAGACCACCAACAATATCCTTAGAGCTCCTCTAGTTTCTAGGGCATAGCTAGTTAGGTAGGTCTAGAGGGAGGCAAGCAGACCTTTGCTTGGATTCCTGACATCATCTAGAGATTGGTTCGGTATAATTCTTGTACCCCTCTCCTGTTGTATCTCCATTATTTTTATATGCTTTGGTACAATTGTCAAGATAATATAGTATTCATCGTATTCATGTTCTTGGTTGCAATGTTTATTGTCTACTTTGATTATATACTTAGTATAGTTAGTTTATCATTGTGTTTATGCATAAGTTCATATAGCATTCACCCTAATAGGGTACCATGGGTGGGTGGTAGAGATCAAGTAAGCGTGGTGCTTATATGTTATTTACCTGTGAATACACTCTATATTCTGGGTCATGTGGAAGGTCGTGGATGTGACACTCCCGTTGAGTCCTTTATAGTCCACTCCCTGAGTATAGGTTGAGGAAGTAGGGCCCGGTTACAAAGGAAGGGAGAGGTTTTTGTACTCAAACTTCCCTAAGTAATGCCCCTTGTGTGTGGATATAATGATGATCTTAGCCATGATTACCAGGTGTAATTGCACTAATCAACATATGCCTTGACTTGTAGTTAAGGATGACTTAGGAATTATTCCTCAAATATTCTGACTTGACCAGCTATTGCCATAGGTAGAGTGCTTTGAGTGATTTACTTATTATAATGTTTGATCAATGCTTATCATATACATATTATCCAGTGACTTACCCCTGTTATGAGTAGAGTGATTAGCTATGGTTTATTTCTCTATCAATGTTATAAGTTATCAATACATGTCCAAAGCTACACCTTCCCTGTGGTAAAATATAAATACAATACCTGGTATACTCTTGGGTGA
The DNA here is from genome assembly GCA_038087645.1 of Saccharum hybrid cultivar R570. NCBI lineage: Eukaryota > Viridiplantae > Streptophyta > Magnoliopsida > Poales > Poaceae > Saccharum > Saccharum hybrid cultivar. Next base: position 916,782 of record JAQSUU010000704.1, on the reverse strand, counting down.
AGTGCTATAATGATATAATTATTTGTCTGCTTGCAGAATCCTTTTGATTCATATCTTTATATTCTTTCTAGTCACATAAAATGATGAACATATATTTAGTATTATTCTTGTAGTAATGCTAGTTAGTAGCAACAAATATTTCTAGCATCATCACTGGGGATGACAACCTAGTTTAGTAATGCTAGAGTAGGTAATTAAAAGGTGACTACTAAAACAAGTGAGGAGTTAATAAATACCAACAAGCATTTCTGGCGCCGTTACCGGGGAAGGTATCTAGCACAGGAAGTATTGATAAACTTATATTAATTGATGTGATTGAAATAACCATTGATCTCTACTCAAATAGGCTTACCCTTGTTTTGTCTCCTTGTGTATCGTATGTAGGGTAATGTATGATTGGTTTTAACCTACTAACAAACTTCATTGATGACCCAGAAGCGCTACTCAAGAGAACTAAGGCTAAACTTAAGAGAGTATATGCTTTAGAGTCGGAGGACAACCGTATAAGGCGAAACTTAACACCAGAATTTGAAGCCATGGCTAACAAGTGTCCTTGTGAACTCTTTGCTCCAACTACAGCCAACATCCATACTGGACCTGAGGTCAATGTTGGGGACAATAGATTCAAGCTTAAGCCTGCTCTCATCAACATGGTGCAAGCCAGCCAGTTTTGTGGAAAGGCACATGAAGATGCTAGTGCACATCTCCAACACTTTCTGGAGATATGTAGCACCTTCACTATCAAGGGAGTAACCAGGGATGCTATTCTACTCCGCATTTTCCCATTTTCACTCTTGGGGAAGGCAAAACAGTGGTTCTATGCCAACAAAGAAAGAAACACCACATGGGATAACTGATCCACTGCCTTCCAAACAAAGTTCTTTTTGCACAGGCAAGACCAATGCTCTACGTGGGAGAATCTCAAGTTTTCAGCAACATCATGATGAATCTATCCCTGAGGCATGGGAATGCTTTCAAGACTACATATCAGAATGCCCTCATCATGGGATGGAGAATTGGCTACTCATGCAGACCTTTTACCATAGGTTGACTACTAGTACCCGTGAGACAATGGATGCCACTGCTGGAGGTGCTTTTTCATCACTTAACCTCAGAGATGCAATAGCTCTTATTGAGAAGATGGCCCCCAATTAAAGCTGGAATGAAGAACATACTCAGCCTCGCAATAGAGGAGGAGGAATGCATCAACTCAAGGAGGTAGACATGCTATCTGCCAAGATGGACCTACTGATGAAGAAGCTTGAAGACTGAGTTAGTAAGAAGAAAGAAGTTATGCACATTCATGACTCTTGCATGACATGTGAAGTGTGTGGCGACACTGGCCATTCAGGGAATAATTGTCCTAAAACTCAAGAGGATGTGAACTACATCAGTAACAACAACTATCGTCATCAATAGAATCAAGGATGGAATCAGCAACAGAGGCCAAACTACTAAGGTAACTTTCAAGGTAACAATTATAATAATTTCAATCAACCACCTTTGAGAGAGTTAGTTGCTGGTCAATCTAGACTTATGGATCAGATGTCTAAGAAAATAGCTTCCAATGATAAAATCCTAGAGAACATAAGTACTAGAATGGATACCTTTACTTCTGCCATTAAGAATCAACATAGTTTTAATAAAATGATAGAATCAAAATAGCTCAGCTGGCAGCTGCTGTTTCTCCATCCAACAAAGGTAAGATTCTTGGGCAACCGAAAGATTTAGAAACTACAAATCTTATCGATATTCACAATGCAGCTTTCTACTACACTCAACTATCAGAGGGAAGGTGGATAGATTATTTACTCCCTGACAAGAAAGGTGATCCAAGGAGACCCATCATTCCTATCTGCATTGGACCTCACATCTTTCAAGAAGCTGTCTGTGACTTCAGAGCAAGTGTCAGCATCGTGCCTAAGGTAATCTATGATAAGATTCTAGGAGATCCTTTATTGTACACAAATATGCGTGTGCAGCTTGTAGATCAGTCACTCTGCTACCCCAAAGGAATTCTAGAAGATGCCATCGTTCAAGTGGGACAATCATATATTCCTATAGACTTTGTGGTTCTAGAAACAGGTGGAGATGAGAGGGCACCCATCATTTTGGGCGGACCCTTCCTGAGCACCGCAAAGGCCATCATCTACGCAGACATTGCCAAGATCTATTTCACCATCAAGGATAAGAAGGACAAGTTCTCGTTCAAGTACCATATACTATATTCTCCCGCTCATCCACAAAAGGCATACCTGCCTGAAGAGACAACAGCAATGACCAAGAAGAAGAACAGAAGGAGGAAGAACAAGATAGGCCAGTCACCTAAAAAGACAATCAACACTATTAATACCATCCGATCAGAGTACGACCACCTCCTCACTCCACCATTCCTTGCTAAGAAGGATGACCTGGTGTACCGACGATCGAGTGTACCATTGGTTAGAAGATCTTCCACAAGACTTTCTGCGACATTGGATTGGGTGTCAACATAATGTCAAAGGTAACATATGAACATTTATTTGGTAACAAACCTTTGTCCCATAGGGTATAGCAAAAGACATAATGATCAAGATACAAGATTACTATGCTCCCACCAACTTTATGGTCCTGGACATGGAGGAAGAAGATGATTCACCCATTATTCTAGGAAGATCATTCCTCAATACTACCAATGCAATCATCTACATTGGATCTGGACATCTCCACTTCCAGTTCCTAGGAGAAAAGGTACGCTGTTGTTTTAATAGTTACACTACTTTTGAGCAGCCGAAGAAGACCCACTCCTGGAGGAGACGTCGATCATCCCACTGACAAGAGGATCAACTCCCTAGGAATGGATGGGGGTTATGAAGGAGAAGTTGAGAAGGACCTGTGTCAACCCTGATTGAATGAATGGGACGATGAAGAGCCTGAAGAACCCACCAAAGAAGAAGCCACTCCGCCAACATCAAGCTCATAGACTAAACAGGTATGGAAAGAGAAGATAATATCATCATTATCACAAGAGGAGCAGTCATCTGAGTCTCCATCACTGAGACTAGATGATGCACCTAAAAAGTAAGTACTCTCTCCAACCTAGTCCTATCCAAAGGACTTTAAAAATCCGAACCCTTATCGTAAGGTAATATCGGTAGTTATCCATATTTACTTTCTAGCAGTGCATTAATTATTTTCCTTTTTAGCATATTTACTTTTTTGCATTTGCATTGCATTAGATAAAAGAGAAAAATAAAAAGATTACTTTATTGCATATCATTATTGTTGCATATTAGAAAAGAAGAGAGAGAGGAGAGTTCCTTTACTACATTCCATCATTGCATCATATAAAATCCTAAGCCCCATGTGAGTAGGTCTATGGTGTGTAAAAGCCCATGGGAATATTGACTGTGGTGGCATAAAAATAAAAATTATCATGCATACATATTTTCTTTCTACATTATAAAAATAGAAAATCCAAAAAGATGCTAAATAGACCTCCTGCTAAAATTCTGCCACTAGAAAATCTGTCTAAACTCATAAGGAGATCAAATTCTTGTATGACTGACCACTAACCCTTATTCCTAATCCAAGCCTCAAGTTTTTGGTGTTCTTGTTGGAGTATTTTGCAAGATGGTACGAATGATCAAGAGTTAAGTCACTCGGCTGTAGACATCTCATTCTACTCATAGGTGAAAAGGATATCCGCTAGCAACCATGCTCTAAGAAAGGATCATTCAACAACTGACCACGACAACATCTAGCTTGGGGAAGAAGCATCTTCCATGTATCTAGCTAAGTATTTCTTTCTTTTTAGTTTTATTTTTGAGTTTGCTATATGTTTGCTAAAGAAATAAAAAGATGCATAACAAACCAAAACAAAATAAAAATTTATCCTAGTATGTTATATCAATATAGTAAGGTGTGATTTTAAAAACTTTGAAAGCAAAATAAAAAGTGTGTTTAGTTTTCTATTCTTTAGAGCTAAATAAATAATGTGGTCTAGGTAAGCTCTTGCATTGGAAATGATGAATAGTTGTTCTATCATAATTCCTTTCAAGTGCCTAGTTTTCAGCCTTGAATTCTCCCGAGTTTTGGATATGAATGATTTGATATAAGAGTTTACGCTAAACTTGAAACTCATGGGTAACATATGCTTGATCTAAGTCTAGGTAATTGACAGATATGATATGAGAATGTCTGAGTTGTTGTTTATCTTGTTCCTAGCGATACTAGAGTTTTAGAGATTTATTTTTTGAAAACATAAAATCTTTCATGATGAGCCCCTGTATGACAAAGCTTGAATTCCTACTAGAGCCATATATGATGTTTAAACTAGGAAAACCTTTCACTCATCTATGCTGCTTGCATTGCATTGAGTTCAGTCAAGCTTTGTTGAAGCCTTATGAGAGGTTTGTTATGCTCTTAAAATCAAGATTACGTACACACCATCAAGATTATGTACACACCATCCACATATGCACTACTCCTACACTGGGGGTAGGCGCAAAACATGCCATTCCATCAAGATCCACTCAAAAAGTTTTACTCTTACACTAGAAATAAACACAAAAAATATACCCTATAGGATATACTCCAAATAAATGCTCTAATTTCTTATTGTTATCTCTCAAAAGTTTTGTTGCAGAAAAGAGGCATGTGGCTATGCAAAAGTTATTCATAAAAAGAAGAAGAAAGAAAAGAATTGAAAAAATGGATAAGTGTCCGAGATATCTAAAACAATGGGTACTTAGATGGCTACCTGCAAAAAAAGGAAAAGAGATGAATAAGATAGCCCATGTTTTCTTGCAAAGTTGTTTCCATGTTTTGAAAGAGGGATATGTTTCCAAGGTGTAAAATAGAATTAGGTTAGCCACCATAAATATCCCTCATACACTCATACACATGCACATCTTGATTTGATTGTATGACTTAACAATCTTTGGATCCATTGTTTGACTTTACAACATATGTATTGCAAGTATGCTCTTTAATGTTTTGTCCATTCCTATGAGGTCCACTATAAACCTTAGTTGTAGGAAGAGAAAGGTATAACATCACTATTGCCTTAGTGAGGATCCACAAATACCACATATATTAAGAGATCTGAGAGTGTCATACAATGAAAGCTCTAAGTTTTATTTTTAAAACTTACGAAAAAACTCCAGAATAATGGTTGAGCAAAGACTTGAGACATAGTGCTAGACTTAATTGTTCTATTTTTCAATTGCTCAAGACCCAAGTGAAGGCTAAGAAGTTCCATGGTTGAAGGTAATCTGGGTAAGTTTGAAAGTTAGATTAGTTTATTCTAATCTGGTTTGGTATAATTCTTGTACCCCTTTCGCCTTTGTTTCTCCGTTATTTTTATATGCTTTGGTTCAATTGTATGATATTCATATTCATCTTATTCATGTTCTTGGTTGCAATGTTCATAGCCTACTTTGGTTATACACTTAGTATAGTTGGGTTATCATCATATTTATGCTTAAGTTTGTATAGCATTCACCCCAATGTTTACAGGGTGGGTGGTAGAGACCATGTAAGCGTGGTGCTTATATGCTATTTACCTGTGAATACACTCTATATTTCGAGTCATGTGGTAGATCTTGGGTGTGACACTACCGTTGAGTCCTTTGTAGTCCACTCCCCGAGTATAGGTTGAGGAAGTAGGGCCCCTCATGTGTGGATATAATGATGATCTTAGCCATGATTACTAGGTGTAATTGCACTAATCAACACATGCTTTGACTTGTAATTAAGGATGACTTAGGAATTATTCCTCTAATATTCTAACTTGACCATACTAATGCCAGAGATTGGAGTGATCTCAGTGATTTATCATTGATCAATACTTATCATACACATATTTTATCATATAACTTATCCCTATTATGAGTAGGATTGTGGTTATGGTTTACTTTTCCATCAATAGTATAAGTAATCAATATATGTCCTTGCCAGACCTTCCTAGTGGTAAAATTATAAATTTGACACCCTGGAATACTCTTGGGTAAAATACTACAATGGTATAAATATCTGTGCGCTTGCGGGTACCTTTTCGTTCATATCTTTATATATTCTTCCTAGTCACATAAAATGATAAATATATATTTAGTATTATTCTTGTAGTAATGTTAGATAGTACCAACAAACATTTCTGGCACCACCATTGTCACACCCATTTATCGACCAAATGGAATGCATACACTTATGTGCGCCCAGAGATCAATCACACATAAGTTCACAAATTATAACAGAAGTATCATCACAAATGTTATTACATCACGATATTTAAACACATAGTCTTAACACAAACGTAGCGGAAGTATAAATAAAAATCTCTCGTGGTAGCTCCAGTCACAGGTACATTGACTGGTTGACAGCAAGACTAGTAATCTTCAGGGAAGTAGGCGTAGTAGTCACTATTACCTCCATCTGTTACCCATCCGGGATTTTTATCCAAGTAAAAGAAATAAACAAGCGTAAGTACATCTCGTACTCAACAAGTGTAACATGGGGTTCATGAGGCTCAAAAAGGCATATTCATTGGTTTATCAGCATGTAGCTTTTAGTTAGCATGATTTTAGCATAACAATAGCATCAAAATGTCTCAATATAAACATTAAACATATGATCCATGTGAAATGATTAATGAATAGCAAAAACATAATCATAAACAATTATTCAACTATTCCATAAGGGTCCAAGGCCACTCGTAACCGTGAGCACGGCTGTTATAACAGTTTTACACTCTGCAGAGGTTGTACACTTTCACTGTGAGTCGTGTTACCCAAATGCCCGGGTTAATTACTCCCAAAACACTACCAAGGTGAGCAGGCAGGGTAAACACTATGAAGTCTTTCGAAGGTTCGTCTAACAAGTTAGGGTCATTAGATTTCACTCGGCAAACAGATGTAGAGCCCCCCTTCCTGATGGCACAATAACACGCAGCCTATACACATGAGGACAGAGGCCGCACTATACCCGATTCGTCAAGCCATTCTTACGCCATAAAGGAATACCTCTAACAAGCTAGAAAAGGTCCTTCTATATGACTAAAGCCAGAGCCATATAGCCCCCACAGTTGTACTGTAAATCCCGGATTGTCGCTTATAGATGAGTCCTTATGGAGAGCAATTAGAGCATCAAAAGTAACCCCATGCTCTAGTACCCTTAAACAGTAATAAAATCATCTTTTAATGTTTATTGCATATTCCATTAGTCAAATTACATGATCATTGTCCAAGTTTAAGCACTAGCCAAACTACTCAATACAATTTAATAGGTACCAAGGTAAAGGATCAATCGCTAAGTCATCCTTAACAAGGAATAAATGCATAATGATATTAATTGCATATGGTGAATAGGACAACAAGGATAATCCCATGCTATACTTGCCTTGCTCAAACTGGTCCTGAAGATCTTGCTCGTAGTAAAGCTCTTGATCTCCAACGAATTTCTCACCGTCTATACTCGATCAACCATATCAACAACACACATCCAGAGGCAATCATGCATTAACAAACAAGACTTTAATTAGAACAATACACCAACAGTAAGAAAATAAAATAAAAAGTCTTTAAAATGAATCTACAACTTGCTAGGATCACACAGACGCGAAGATCACGAAAATCGGATCTAAAACGACAAAGTTATGAATTTCCAAAGATTTCCTATAGAAAAATAAATACTTTAATATAACTTGAAAATAAATTATCTCAAACCTACTGTACAGTTCTATCATCATGTAGAGCTCGCAAATATGAATCTAACGCAATTTGAATGGATCAAATCGGAGCTAAAACGAAAATTCTACAACTAAAACAATCTGAATGGCAAAACTGTAAATATCAGAAAACGTATTTTTCAATTACCGAGACGAAATACGTTTTCAACCGATCAAAGCGTACTCTGAGCTTTACATTTTAGGACTGCGGGTTCTATACTTAAAAATCACAGGGTTTCTTTTGCAAAATCACCAGCGAACCGGTATCTTCTAATTCTAGCCGTTGGATTTAGATCGGACGGTCCAGATCGGATCGAGGAGGTATCCGGCGGCGCTCCGGTCGGAAACAGTCGACGGCGAGCTTCCCGCGGCGGCGCCATGGCCGGGTGGAGCCTATCTCGCTCTGTGGTGCACGAAATCGCAAAACAAAAGCACCGGCAGGTAGATAACTTCAACGCGAACTCACCTAGGGCAAAATCGTGGCCGGGGACGAAGCAAGGAGCGCGTGCGGCTTTGAGGGGCGGACGGTGGATCTCGTGCTCGCGGTGACCTAGCTCCCAAGCACCAAATCGGCTGCCGAAGACACGGGATGAGGGAGGAATCACGCGGGGCTCCGTTTTTATAGTCCGGAGACGCGAGGAAACAAGGAAGGCGCGGAGATTGGCGGCGGCTTCGGATCGGTGAAGAGGGTAACGACGGCGTCCATTTTTGGAAAGCACCGGAGGAAGAAGAAGGAAAGTTTGAAAGTGTCAATGACAGGCGGGACCCACCAGTCAGCGACTCAGGCGGGTAGAACGCGGCCGACGCGAGCGCTCGCGCGGTGACGGGCCGTCGGCTGCGGCTTGGGCTCGGCCCAGGAGGAGAATGCGGGCGCGCGTGAAGAGATGGGCTGCCGGCTAAGCAGGCCGAGACGGCGGGCTGGACCAAAATCCGAATGAAAATGAATTTCCTTTCTTTTTCTTTTTCCAATTTTTTTCAAATTCCTTTTTCAAATGATTTTTAAATCAAATTTGAATTTGAATCAAACCACTCATCTCAAAAATTCAAATGCAACAGCATGAATGCACAAACATGTTTCTACCCTTATATTTAATTTTGAATTTATAAAAATTATTCTTATTCTAAATTTTGCATGCTTCACAAAAATAAATGTAAAAATCATATTTTTCCTATTTTTCTTCTTTTCAAATTTTTAGGGTGTTACAATTCTACCCCCCTTAAGATGAATCTCGTCCCGAGATTCGACCGATGCTTACTCAAATAGCTGCGGGTAGGTTTTTCTCAAATCCTCTTCTCGTTCCCAAGTAGCCTCTTCTGCTGTGTACCGATTCCATTGTACTTTACACATTTTGATTGTTCTACTTCTTGTGACTCTGTCCGCAGTCTCTAAAATTTTAACCGGAAACTCTTCATATGTAAGATCCTCCTTAACAGTAAGTTCCTCTAATGAAATCTGCTCCTCTGGTACTCGTAAACATTTCTTCAATTGAGACACATGGAACACATCATGTACACCTGCCAAACTTTCAGGTAATTCCAACTGATATGCCACTTCACCACGTCTCTCTATAATCTTGAAAGGTCCAATATATCTTGGTGCCAATTTACCTTTCATGTTGAACCTTCTCACACTCCTCATTGGCGATACTTTCAAATATACATAATCCCCTACCTCAAAAGTCAACTCCCTTCTGCGAGTATCAGCATAGCTTTTCTGTCTAGACTGTGCTATTTTTAAATTATCTCTAATCATTCTCACTTTCTTTTCAGCATCCTTTAATACATCAGGTCCATACACTTGACTCTCCCCTGTCTGATTCCAGAACAACGGGGTTCTACATTTTCGTCCATACAGAGCCTCAAACGGTGCCATTTGAAGACTCTTCTGATAACTATTGTTATAAGAGAACTCTGCATAAGGCAAACTCTTATCCCAACTAGTACCATATTGTAAAGCACAAGCTCTCAACATATCTTCCAATATCTGATTAATTCTCTCCGTTTGACCATCTGTCTGAGGATGATAAGCTGTACTAAAATTTAATTTGGTTCCCAATGATTCATGTATCTTTTGCCAATAATGAGATGTAAACTGAGTACCTCGATCAGACACAATCTTTTTAGGTACTCCATGTAGACTCACTATTCTTTCCATATACAACTCTGCCAACTTCGCACTGCTATATGTAGTCTTCACAGGCAGAAAATGAGCAACCTTAGTCAGACGATCCACTATCACCCAAATTGAATCATATCCTCTTTGAGTCCGTGGCAACCCAACTATAAAATCCATACCAACCTCTTCCCATTTCCACTCGGGTATCTGCATAGGCTGTAACAATCCTACAGGTCTCTGATGTTCCGCTTTCACTCTTTGACAAGTATCACACAAAGCAACATACTCGGCAACATCTCTTTTTAAACCATACCACCAATATTTCTCTCTCAGATCCAAATACATTTTAGTACTCCCCGGATGTATGGAATAAGCTGACTCATGAGCTTCACGCAGAATTACCATTCTGATATCCTTATCTTCAGGCACACACAGCCTTTTTCCAAACCATAACGTACCATTATCATCCTTACGGAACCCTGGAGATTTACCTTTCGCTATGTTTTCAGCTATCTCCCTCAACTTTTCATCCTTCTGCTGACCTTTACGGATTTCTTGCTCTAGAGTAGGCTCTAATACTAATTCCACTGCATTGGTAGTAAATCCTAAGTTCAAATACTTGCACTCGGCACATAATTCCTTTGGCATAGACATTACTTGTATTTCATTTGCATAACTTTTTCTACTAAGAGCATCAGCAACAACGTTGGCCTTTCCTGGATGATAATGCACCTCTAGATCATAGTCTTTTATCAACTCCAACCATCTACGCTGCCTCAAGTTCAGATCCGTTTGAGTAAAGATATACCTTAAACTCTTGTGATCAGTGTATATATCACTCTTGTGTCCAATCAAATAATGTCTCCATATCTTTAATGCATGAACTACTGCAGCTAATTCCAAATCATGAGTAGGGTAATTTAACTCATGCTTCCTCAACTGCCTTGATGCATATGCCACAACTCTACCTTCTTGCATCAGTACACATCCCAAACCCAATCGAGATGCATCACAATAGATAGAGAAAGGTTTACTCAGATCTGGCAAAACTAAGACGGGTGCAGTCGTCAATCTCTTCTTTAGCTCCTCAAAATTGGCCTGACACTTCTCGGACCACACAAACTTGGCATTCTTCTCCAATAATGCAGTCATTGGTTTTGCAAGCTTTGAAAATCCCTCTATAAATCTTCTATAATAACCAGCTAATCCCAAGAAGCTACGGATCTCACTCACATTGATGGGTGGTTTCCAATTCAATACATCTTTCACCTTGCCAGGATCTACTGATATTCCTCCATTAGAGACAATATGACCCAGAAAAGAAACTTCCTTCAACCAAAACTCACATTTACTCCTCTTTGCATATAGTTGGTGTTCTCTGAGCTTCTGCAAAACCAACCTCAGATGTTCCGCATGTTCTTCCTCAGTCTTGGAAAATACTAGAATATCATCGATAAATACCACTACAAACTTATCCAGATATTCCATGAATACCTTATTCATCAAATACATAAAGTATGCAGGAGCATTAGTCAGACCAAAAGACATCACTGTATACTCATACAACCCATACCGTGTGGTAAAAGCTGTCTTTGGTACATCACTAGCACGAATCTTCAACTGATGATATCCAGAACGAAGATCAATCTTGGAAAATACACAAGCTCCTCTCAACTGATCAAACAGGTCATCAATCCTAGGCAATGGGTACTTGTTCTTAATAGTAACCTCATTAAGAGACCGATAATCTACACACATCCTCTGAGTTCCATCTTTCTTATCCACAAAAATTACTGGTGCTCCCCAAGGTGAAGAACTAGGACGAATAAAACCCTTATCCTGCAACTCCTTAATTTGTTTCTTAAGTTCTTCTAATTCATTTACTCCCATTCTATATGGACGCTTAGCTATAGGTGCAGTTCCAGGTAATAATTCAATAATAAATTCAATGTCACGGTCTGGTGGCATACCTGGCAATTCCTCTGGAAACACATCTGGAAACTCCTCCACAACTGGATCTTCCTTGTTGGCACCATCATTGAGCTGGTTCACTGTAGCAGTCTCTTGTTTTTGCACTTTTACTTCAACCCTGATTCTATCACCCTTTGGTGTTGTCAGTACAACTGATTTATCCTTACACTGAATCTCTGCTTGTTGTTGCATCATCCAATCCATTCCCAATATAAGATCAATCCCAGCTGTTCTCAATACTATCGGGCTAACTGTAAACTCTACCCCCCTTAAGTTGAGACTAATCGGAAGACAGCGATAAGATGCTGGCATGCTTCCACCAGGTGAGTTTACTAAGATAGGGTTCTTCATGGCACATAAATGGATTCTATGTATTCTAACAAATGATTGCGATATGAAAGAATGTGATGCTCCAGAATCAAAAAGTACAGTGGCGGGAGTAGAGTGAACATCGAACGTACCAAGCATAACTTCTGGCTCCTCCACTGCAGTTTCCTGGGACAAGTGATTCACCCTTCCTGAGTTAGGTGCGGTCTTCTGGTGGCTGCTCTGTCTCTGGGGAGTCTGCTGGTTGAGCTTCTCCGGGCAATTGTAAGACAAGTGACCTTCTTTTCCACATCGGAAACACTTGTTGGGGGTATTGGGAACACTGGTCTTCATAGGAGTGTTATTGGAAGGACCCTGACGCTGTGCTTGATTCCCATTCTGCTGCGGTGGACGTTGGTTGCTATTCTGTGGCTGGAATGGGGGACGTTGCGGAAACTGTCCACGGAATGGGACCTGACCACGATTCCACTGTCCAGAGGGAGGCCTCTGCTGAGTATTCTGCTGAAAACCAGTACGCAGACGGGTGTTGCTATTAGAGGCTTGTCCCTGTAACCTCTTCCTCTTTGCATCCATTTCCTTGCGCTTGCTATCCACCACGATAGCGCGGTTTACAAGCGTCTGAAAATTAGGGTAGGTATTGGACATCAACTGCAACTGTAGTCCATCATTTAATCCCTTCAAGAAGCGGCGCTGTTTATCATTGTCATTGGCCACCTCATGTGGAGCATATCGTGACAATTGAGCAAACTTGTCACGGTACTCAGCTACAGTCATTGACCCTTGGGTCAGGTTCCTGAATTCCTCCGCCTTCAACTCTATCATTCCTTCAGGTATATGGTAAGCCTTGAAGTTCTCCCTAAACTCCTGCCAGGTGACTGCAGGAGCATTGGCAGGACGACCATACTCATATGACTCCCACCAATCCTGAGCTTCTCCTTGAAGTTGCCCAGAAGCAAACAACACCTTCTGTCGGTCATCACATTGGGCAATCGTGAGTTGTTTCTCCACAGCACGAAGCCAATCATCGGCCTCCAAAGGATCAGCAGCATGTGTGAACACTGGGGGATGACCCTTCAAAAACTCACCACGCTTATCACGTGGTTGAGTCCCAGCAACTGGCTGATTTTGCTGATTTTGCACTAGTTGCTGCATCAACTGCGTCTGTACCGCCAACAGTTGCTCGATAGTTGGTGGCGGTGGTGGTGGTGGATTTGGGGGAATGTTTCCACGACCTCTGCCTCTTCCTCTTCCGGCCATCTGCCATCCATAAACATGCAAACTTTAAGAATTCCATGATTTCAACCACTTATAAGATTAAGAAGGAGATCTGAAAATTTTCTGGACGAGTAGCATTGTTGACAGTTCAGTATTTCAATCATATCTCGAGTTACAGAAATCCAAAAGAGGCGTGCCTTATATGGTTGGAAAGCTTATAAAATTATCCACAATTTCTATTCAGACCTCAAGATCAAATTCTGTCGTTAAGTCTATGAAAAATAAGGCGTAACAGAAACTGTTCCAGATTCCAGTCTGTGCAGAAACTTTAACTTGTAAAAATTATATCTCTCGAATCAGATCAGATAAAAAGGTGATTCCAGTGGCATTTGAAAGATGCTTGAGTCTAGTTTCTCTCATAAAAATTTCATAAATGTTGCACGAACCGTTTTTAAACTATATCAGAAACATTGAAGACTGCTCCAGAAAACAGCAAGGACAGAAACGTGATAATATCAAACCCAACTATTATTCCTTGTCTATTAAACTTATTATTCTTAAGAATGGAACTTGTAGACATGCCTACAAGTCCCGACACTCAAACAAAGATCCAACTCACACATAAGCATAATAATAAAGCAACTAGCACACCAAGATTCAAACCACACGACAAACTCGACTGACTCGACTGACTCAACTGACGTTACTAAGAACGTTCTTATTACATAAAGGACTCCTACTTCCTAAGGAAGTGGCTCATGCTCTAATGTCTCATAAATCTTGGACATGCCTTGGTTTGCTCGGAGCTCATCAATGGTTGCTTGGCACCTCTTGATAGTCTTCCCTTGTGCCTTCACCATCTCTTCTAGCTGTAGCTTCCTATCCATCATATCATAGACAAAGTCCACCATTACCCGAGGTAGTGGCTCTAGCTGCACTGGATCTGTCATAGCCCATCCAAGCTCGGGGTGTGCACGAGGAAAGAAGCGATAAATGTCATGCTTCATAAGGTTAAAGCGAAGATAGCGGAGACCCATACATGCTTCAAAAGCAGCATCTTCAATGCTATCCTCTATAGTAGCTCGATGTCCCACGTGAGAGAACATCCTGTCCAACTGATATGCTCCCTTGTCTTCCTTATGGGCAAAGATGCTTGCCCTTGCCTTCCAGTACGTGTCCTCCAGTGGATGAGTGTACTCCCAGCAGACGTACTCCACAGCTGGATGCCAATCAGCGAAGTAATCAGTGAGCATCCCCACCAGGCGAAGATGAGAGACAGCATTCCCTCCATTCCTGTGGTAGATCCTCACAGTCCATCCCATTGGAGCAGGTGGCATATCTTCAGGAGCTTCATATGATGGAGGCGGGGGTTGTACTCCTCCATTAGCTTCCTCTTCATCATCTTCAATCTTGATGATTTCTGGATCTTCTTCGGGCTCAGGCTCTTCCTGAGGAGGTGCTGGTGCTTGGACTGGTGTCACAGGAGTCTGCTCCTGTTCCTGAGGTTCTAGCTCTTGTGGCTCTTCAGTTACATGCAGAGCACGAGGTGGGTAGTATCCTCCAGAGCTAATGCGGGCAGTCTTACGGTCACGGGCCATCTACAGAATTTTTAGATGAAGTTAGAATAGAGGCAAAATTTCGTAATAGAATGTGACATAAGAAGCATAAAAATTTATCAAATAACAAGAGCAAGATAGTGAGCATAAAAATAGAATAAAGATGATACTAAATCGACCATTCTTAGCTAGGCTTGCGTCCTACAGTCAACAAGAGCTCTGATACCAATTTGTCACACCCATTTATCGACCAAATGGAATGCATACACTTATGTGCGCCCAGAGATCAATCACACATAAGTTCACAAATTATAACAGAAGTATCATCACAAATGTTATTACATCACGATATTTAAACACATAGTCTTAACACAAACGTAGCGGAAGTATAAATAAAAATCTCTCGTGGTAGCTCCAGTCACAGGTACATTGACTGGTTGACAGCAAGACTAGTAATCTTCAGGGAAGTAGGCGTAGTAGTCACTATTACCTCCATCTGTTACCCATCCGGGATTTTTATCCAAGTAAAAGAAATAAACAAGCGTAAGTACATCTCGTACTCAACAAGTGTAACATGGGGTTCATGAGGCTCAAAAAGGCATATTCATTGGTTTATCAGCATGTAGCTTTTAGTTAGCATGATTTTAGCATAACAATAGCATCAAAATGTCTCAATATAAACATTAAACATATGATCCATGTGAAATGATTAATGAATAGAAAAAACATAATCATAAACAATTATTCAACTATTCCATAAGGGTCCAAGGCCACTCGTAACCGTGAGCACGGCTGTTATAACAGTTTTACACTCTGTAGAGGTTGTACACTTTCACTGTGAGTCGTGTTACCCAAATGCCCGGGTTAATTACTCCCAAAACACTACCAAGGTGAGCAGGCAGGGTAAACACTATGAAGTCTTTCGAAGGTTCGTCTAACAAGTTAGGGTCATTAGATTTCACTCGGCAAACAGATGTAGAGCCTCCCTTCATGATGGCACAATAACACGCAGCCTATACACATGAGGACAGAGGCCGCACTATACCCGATTCGTCAAGCCATTCTTACGCCATAAAGGAATACCTCTAACAAGCTAGAAAAGGTCCTTCTATATGACTAAAGCCAGAGCCATATAGCCCCCACAGTTGTACTGTAAATCCCGGATTGTCGCTTATAGATGAGTCCTTATGGAGAGCAATTAGAGCATCAAAAGTAACCCCATGCTCTAGTACCCTTAAACAGTAATAAAATCATCTTTTAATGTTTATTGCATATTCCATTAGTCAAATTACATGATCATTGTCCAAGTTTAAGCACTAGCCAAACTACTCAATACAATTTAATAGGTACCAAGGTAAAGGATCAATCGCTAAGTCATCCTTAACAAGGAATAAATGCATAATGATATTAATTGCATATGGTGAATAGGACAACAAGGATAATCCCATGCTATACTTGCCTTGCTCAAACTGGTCCTGAAGATCTTGCTCGTAGTAAAGCTCTTGATCTCCAACGAATTTCTCACCGTCTATACTCGATCAACCATATCAACAACACACATCCAGAGGCAATCATGCATTAACAAACAAGACTTTAATTAGAACAATACACCAACAGTAAGAAAATAAAATAAAAAGTCTTTAAAATGAATCTACAACTTGCTAGGATCACACAGACGCGAAGATCACGAAAATCGGATCTAAAACGACAAAGTTATGAATTTCCAAAGATTTCCTATAGAAAAATAAATACTTTAATATAACTTGAAAATAAATTATCTCAAACCTACTGTACAGTTCTATCATCATGTAGAGCTCGCAAATATGAATCTAACGCAATTTGAATGGATCAAATCGGAGCTAAAACGAAAATTCTACAACTAAAACAATCTGAATGGCAAAACTGTAAATATCAGAAAACGTATTTTTCAATTACCGAGACGAAATACGTTTTCAACCGATCAAAGCGTACTCTGAGCTTTACGTTTTAGGACTGCGGGTTCTATACTTAAAAATCACAGGGTTTCTTTTGCAAAATCACCAGCGAACCGGTATCTTCTAATTCTAGCCGTTGGATTTAGATCGGACGGTCCAGATCGGATCGAGGAGGTATCCGGCGGCGCTCCGGTCGGAAACAGTCGACGGCGAGCTTCCCGCGGCGGCGCCATGGCCGGGTGGAGCCTATCTCACTCTGTGGTGCACGAAATCGCAAAACAAAAGCACCGGCAGGTAGATAACTTCAACGCGAACTCACCTAGGGCAAAATCGTGGCCGGGGACGAAGCAAGGAGCGCGTGCGGCTTTGAGGGGCGGACGGTGGATCTCGTGCTCGCGGTGACCTAGCTCCCGAGCACCAAATCGGCTGCCGAAGACACGGGATGAGGGAGGAATCACGCGGGGCTCCGTTTTTATAGTCCGGAGACGCGAGGAAACAAGGAAGGCGCGGAGATTGGCGGCGGCTTCGGATCGGTGAAGAGGGTAACGACGGCGTCCATTTTTGGAAAGCACCGGAGGAAGAAGAAGGAAAGTTTGAAAGTGTCAATGACAGGCGGGACCCACCAGTCAGCGACTCAGGCGGGTAGAACGCGGCCGACGCGAGCGCTCGCGCGGTGACGGGCCGTCGGCTGCGGCTTGGGCTCGGCCCAGGAGGAGAATGCGGGCGCGCGTGAAGAGATGGGCTGCCGGCTAAGCAGGCCGAGACGGCGGGCTGGACCAAAATCCGAATGAAAATGAATTTCCTTTCTTTTTCTTTTTCCAATTTTTTTCAAATTCCTTTTTCAAATGATTTTTAAATCAAATTTGAATTTGAATCAAACCACTCATCTCAAAAATTCAAATGCAACAGCATGAATGCACAAACATGTTTCTACCCTTATATTTAATTTTGAATTTATAAAAATTATTCTTATTCTAAATTTTGCATGCTTCACAAAAATAAATGTAAAAATCATATTTTTCCTATTTTTCTTCTTTTCAAATTTTTAGGGTGTTACAACCATCACTGGGGATGGCAACCTAGTTTAGAAGTGCTAGAAGTGTAGGTAACTAATAGGTGACTACTAAAATAAGTGTCAAGTTAATAAATACCAACAAGCATTTTTGGTGCCGTTGCCGGGGAAGGTAGCTAGGCAATCAAAAGGAATATTGATAAACTTATACTTATTGATGTGATCGAGATAACCATTAACCCCTGCTCAAGTAGGATTGCCCTTGTTTGTTTACTTTTATATCTTATGCAGGGTAATGAATAACCGGTTTTTTGACCTTTCGGCAAGCTTCCACAAGAAAAGAAGAAACACATTGAAGAACCTAGGATTGGAGAAAGAGATCGACGTCACAAGAATTCAAATCACATCTCAAGTGACAAAGAACAATGCTGCATTACTCACAAATTCCATCATGTGAGTCATGGTAAGTATGATAAAAAAAAAGCTGAGATAGTCTTGCTCATGGACTTTAAAATTGATAGTAGTTATCTTTTTAATTCTTGCATTCCATTGCATGTTTACTTTGAATAATCCATGCATCTACTTTGTTTAGTTTATGTTCAAATCCATAACATGTTTAGTTTGGTTCATATATCCATCCCACTTGCATCCTTATTATTAAAAAACTCTCACCTTGATCATGCTCTTTCATCTCTATTTGAATAAATCTCTATAGTGCTTTCATGCTACCGTTCTCTACTCTAGTATACTTTGGTTTGGAAGTCTTGTATACCCACTTCCATAGGCTTTTAAATTAAGTATGGTGCTTAGGTTAAATAGCCTTACTTAATTCAATTAGACATGGAGTCTAATTTGGTTATTGAACTAAAAAAATTGCTAGTGTAGACACTGGTTATTTTGTTGGACTAACCCCTGTAGGAAATTTTTAAAATCAATCTGGGTAAGTCAAGAAATGAATTCACATCGGAGACAAATCAAGGCAAGTGATGAACTCCAACAACTTTACACAAAGAAGACCCGTCTCATTCTTCATGGAAGGAAGAACTATGAGTATCAAGGCTTATTCACTTATCTTTTGTTGCAAGTTATCTTTGCCTTGAACCATGCTAGAATGTAGCAAACACATAATTCATGATAGACAAAATCTATGCTAAACAATCCTAAAACCTTGCATCCTCCCATTAGCATAGAGGAAAATCACAAAAAGTATGGACAACAAAACCCGTGTTTCAAAATTGTTATATTCCCTCGGGTATGTGTCCATTAACATTTTGCAAGAAGAATAAATATAAGTTGTGCCTGTCCATGGTTTGGTATGAACCTATGAACAGCCGAACCACCACTTTAGCAATGAATGAAGAGGAAGTGAGACAAGTGCCATAAAAAGGATCTACAATAGAAGCACTCACTCACAAGAAGTGGACAGACGAATCAATTGGCCATGAGTAACGTCGAAGGCAACCTAGCATTGAACCTTTCTAGGACTCAAGCTAGGAGGCTGATGAGAAGTAGGGAGCAACTCACCTCATATCAGCCAATCAATGTCTATTTTCATCACCCTCGAGGTCTTGCATGTCGGCAACAAGGACCAAGACGACGGGATGCCAACACATCATGGCATACATCCTTGATCAATGGTCTGCCTATGGTGTCTCGTAAGGCCGTGAACGACCATGATCACACAAAAGATACCCCTACATCATTGGAGATGAAGCTTTGACCATCAAGACAGCTGGCGTATCGCTAACAAACAAAGAAGAACAAATCTCAGCCATGCTTCTAGAAGACAAAGACAATCAAGTTGAAAAACTTGAGTTTGCATCTCTAATGGACCCCAACCCATCAACCAAGAATCAGCAAAAATCAAGAAAGGTTGACGGTAAAAGAGTATGCAATTGTCCATATTTCCATCATATGATGAAAAGAGCTGTAACACCCCTGGTGTTATGCACCACTAAAACTTGGTCATGTCATCATCATGCATGTAAACATGTCACCTAGCTAACTATGCCTTGCATTAACTAAAAGTAATGTTATTTTGTTAGCCATGTAATGCATGTGCTTGGTGTTTGTGTTGAAACAAAAAAATCTTTTAAGGTACTTTGTGACCTTGTATTTTGGAAATTCACTTAAATACTTGAAATATGCCCTAATAAACTTTGAGGTGTGAAATATGTGTTTAACACTAGTGTCAAGTGTGGGGCATGGATTAAAGTTTTAAACACTTAAAATTGAACCCCAAAGTTGAAAACACCATGAAATACTAGCACTTAACTATTTTTAGCTAAGTGTTGGAATGAAATGATGGATTCACTTTTGGAGGAATTATTAAAATGATTTTCATAAATAAATATGCTCAAACAAAGGTATCATTTATTGGTATGAAGTTTGTACTAAGAAATGGAGCTCTTGGTTAGGAAGTTTGAGTAATAGTTAATCACCAATTAATTCATCAAGTTAGTTAAACAAAACAATTTTGAAACATACGACTAAAATAGGATGTTTCAGTGTACCTCCTTTCAAAGTACCCCTCTTTCCCTTCCTTGTTCTCTTAATCCTTTGGGTTTTTGAGTTAGGGTCTTTAATCAAAGTTGTAGATCTCATGTAGATAAGCAACTTTGGTTTTAGGTGTGGGTTGAGTTGCTTTGAAGTTTTTGGAGAAAAAGAGGGAAGAAGAAGTAGGTTCAGTCAGCTACCATGCCAGCATAGCAGTAGGCAGTTCATCTGCTTCACCGCCGCCCGCCACCGTGCTTGTGCCGCTTCTCGTGCGCTCGCCGTGCACCTGCTCGCGTGGCAGCCGCAAGCTGCTGCTGGCTTATCCAGAAGCACCATAAAGTCAGTTTTAGCTGAGCCAAGCCGTCGTCATCTTCCTTTCTGCTTCTCGCTCGCCGTCAGCAACATCGGCTCACCGTCGCAATTCACCGTCGTGCCTCCACCCCTAATCAATTCCCCACGCTCATGCCTCCGCCTCATCATGGCGCACCTCTCTGAACCTCTTTTAGCGTCTAGCGTGGCCTGAGTTGCCCGCACGTCAGAACTCCTTCATGGCAGGTCATCTATGCCGCCGTAGCCGCCCGCAACGATGACGATGCATCGTCACCATGAATCCGCCTCAATCGAGTGTCTTGCATTGCTCACGGTGAACTCCTGGCCGTGTTGGTCGCCCAAGTCTTACCTCTACCGCATCCTAGCCATAGGACCGCCATCGCACCGCCGTACAGACCACCGTCGGGCCGCCATGGCCACAACCATGCTCTATCTGTGCCCTAGTTCGCTCATCTAGTACCTTAGGTAGTGGCGCGGAGGGTTGGGAGTGTGTTGGTGATGGTCGTGACGTCTGCGTCCTTGCCGTCGGTGAGTCGTGCGCCATAACCATCACCGATGAGCGGTGGTGCCCGATGTGACCCTCTGCTTGGGCCGATTTTGGCCTTGGGCCTGTGTGCTACTCGCTTCCGCGAGTGGGCCGAGTGTGGGAAAAGGCCGGGCCTAAGAAAAGATTTTGTCTTCTCTTTTTTCTAAAAGAATGAAATCAGTACTATTCTTGTTTAATGGATATAAAATAATTTAAGTGTGATAAAATTCTGAAACTTTTTTTGTAGCTTATTCATGATATTGTTTACCTAGGAAAAATATAATATGAGCAGTTTTAGTAATTTTGCCATGATTTAAAATTACATCTTTTAATTAACAAATGCTACTTCCCTAAATTTTATAGGTTAAAATAAATATCCAAAAATTATGAAACTTTGTCAGTATGCTTTACATGCTTAGAATAGTCTTCACAAAAATTTTGGTACTATTTGGATGAATAAGAATTAGATACATAATTCCATGCTTAATAATTAATTAAATGCATGCTTAATTGATTAGGTTTAATCATTAATAAATTGAGTGTGATTTTAGGTTGATTGTAGACCTTGGGACACAAACACCCTTACTATCCCTTATCAATTTTACTTCTTGGTTTTCTTAATAATTAACTTGTTGTCATTAAATAAATAAACTTGCTTTGTGAATAATTAACCTACTTAATTAGTGAAGGAAAGTTGTACTCAAGTTAAAAAATTTTACTCAATCATCTTAATCCATGTTTAGTACCACATCATCCTAAAGCATGCATCCTTAATTTGTCTAGTGATTGAGAGTGGGACTCCATTGTTGAGTTAGTCCCGAAGTGGAATTCTAATCAATCGCTGTGGTTATCTAGTTGTGGTTTTCTAGAGTTTTTGACAACCTCGACACCGAAGGCAAGCCCCGAAGCATAACCCATTTCCTTGTATTTTATAAAAGCTATTCACATAAGTCTATGTTTGATGCATTAAGTAGTAGGAGTTGAGTGATATACCATTGTTGCATATCTTCCTTGACTACAAATTGCCTATCCCATGTTACACAACTTCATATGATATAGTATTAAATGCTTAGTCTTGATTAGATGATAATGCTGATAAAGTAAGTGATCATGATTTTTAATATGAGACTGGGCAGAATCTTGGCTTGCGTCATGGCTTGGGCCTGACGTAGTGACCCCGCCTATGTCGATTGAGGACCGTTCGTTGTAGGCTTGCTTGTGTTTGAGACTTTGTATTACTGGCCACATACTCCGATAAGCCTAATACATTGGCTATTCCATTTTGTGAAATGATAACCACGCACTAGGAGTGTGGAGATGGTGAGAGTAGCGTGTACCCATCCTGTGAATCCACTAGGAGTGGCGCAGGGAGGTGGTGTACTATGCTCTAGGGTAGCGCTAGACCGGTTCACATTTTGGAATATCCAAGTTAAGGTTGATATATGTAGGTTCAAGTTTGGATCCAGGTTCAGACCTAGACCTACATATGTCATGTGGTAAGGAAACCCTAGCTAGGCCTAATTGATTTGAATCACCGTTGCTTCTCGAAGAAGAAGACTCGATCCTCTGCCTTGCATCGTAGTTAATAACCGAAACTAGATACTTATGATCACATGATGAGATGGTTTAAGAAGTGTTTGGTTCAGATCAGGTGCTAATATGATACTTATGTTATAAAGCTTAAGCTATAACACTGCAAGTAAGGATCAACTATTAGTAAAGCTTTTCTGCAAAAGTTATCTTGATTCTTGCTACAGACTTACCTTGTTTTCCCTTAGCCTGCATATCCTTGGAGTCTTTCCTTTTTGTCGGTTAAGTCTTATTGAGTACCTTTGTACTCAGGGTTTGTTAAACCCTTGTTGTAGGTGAGAGCTAGCAGTAGAAGAGTTTGTTGTGAACCCATGGGCAGGGTGAATCTCTCTTGTGTGATACTAGTGGTACCTATCATGCTACCCTACTACCTTGTTGACTAAAGTTTAAATTTGTAACAGCTTAATGAATGAATTGTAAACTTATGGTTATAAGTCTTCCGCTGTTTACTCTGATGTAAGCTATGGTGTTTTGTACAACTGTTGTAATACTACAATATTTTTGTAATTGGATCCTACTCGAAAGAAAAACGTGGATGATTCGGGGTTCCTCGAGGACACCCGACAGACTACCGGAGTTATCTGACTTGCATGAGCTACTATCAGAAGTCTGGGAGATGATGATAGGCACATGTGGGCCATATGACTCAGGCGGTTCTGCCTCAGCTGGTATCAGAGCATGCTATTATAGAAGTGTTGTAGTACTATTTTACAAAACTTCAAAATAAACAATACAAATGAATTTCAACTCTAGTTTGAGTCAAAAGGTTTTTTTCTCACTTCCCTTCTATTGCAGAGAGATGCCGTCATACTTTAGGAGTCCAAAAGTGACGTATCAACTTCTTCACTGCACCAGGGATACATCATCAACTCCTATAGATCTTAATCTTGTAGAATCTTCTTGCTTTCCCCTTAGCCATTTTGCGGGTTTCCCATGTGATCAATAAAGGTGTTAGTTATACCTAAATGTTATGTAAAAGTGGGATAACATGTTTTATATTGCTCTATATTATAAAATTGAGTGTGTTGTCACTCACTATATTAAAGTAAAAGTTAAGTAAGTAGATAGGTAGGATAGTTGAGCGTTGGATCGTTCATGCATCATGTCATTAATTAAAATTTATGTTCTACTTTCCCCCTTGCTAGTAGTTGGGTTAAGTAAGTTGTCAGACCTATTCATGCTATCTTTCATCTTCCTCTGTACTATTCTACCCATCTCTAGGAATCTGGTTGTTGATGATCTTTCTTACCTTACAGTATGGGGACTCGCTCTGGAAAAAAAATCAACCGGGTACCTCATGTGGCCGTGGTCAGTCCAACACTTCTTGTCCACCATGAGAACCAACCATAAAGGAAACACTTGCTACTTTAGTGAGTGCCAGCACCGACAATGCGCGTATGCTCTAGACTTTGACACAAGATCATCTAGATCCCGAAGCAGACCACACTTACCATGACTTTCTAAAAGCTAATCCTCCCCTGTTTCATAAAGCTGAAGACCCTTTGGAGGCAGAAGATTGGATCCATGTTATGGACTTAAAGTTTAGTCTGATTCGCTACAGTGAGGTCCAGAAGACTCAGTTTGTCGTACAACAACTCCAAGGTCCTACTAGCACTTGGTGGGCAAGTTTCCTTGCAATGCAACCCGCGGGGTATCCGATTCCATGGGCTGACTTTTGCACTACTCTTCGAAGAGAGTATATTCCTAAGGGAGAAAGGCATGTGGGGAAGGAGTAGTTTGTCAAGTTACAGCAAGGAGATCAGAGTGTAAGGGAATACTAGAAACAATTTAGCTATTTATCACAGTTTGCTCCTAAATATGTTAGTACCGATGCGGATAAGAAATTTTAGTTTGTGCGTGCACTCGATATGGAACTTCAAAAGTTGTTAATCATCCGTCCTGATGCCAGTTATGATGAAAGTGTTAGCATTGCTATTAATGCGGGATATTATGTCAATATAGAAAAAGAGGCAAAGAAGAGGAAGTTAGAGGAATCCTCTAGTAGCAATATTCCATAACAGAGGATTGTGTTTAAACCTATCCATCATTCCCTCTATCTTCCACCTTAGCAACAAGCCCCGCAACAGGCAATTGTTTGACCTGCTGTAAATCTTACCTATCCTAAATAGCCAAATACTCTTAGTATTCGTCCCTATTGGTCACAGAGGCGTTAGGAGACTACTGCTAAGAATAGAGTTGTTACTAAGTTGGGCCATGTCCATTATACACAGTCCAAAGTAATTCCTGAAGGTGAACCTATGATGATGGGTCAATTCTCTATTGCTAAACAACCTACAGTTATACTATTTGATTTCGGTGCATCTCATACATTTATCAATAGAGCTTTTGTTATGAAGTATCAGTTGCCAATTGAGGCTATCTAGGGAAATTTCTGTATACAGTCTCTTGGAGGGCAGATGTATAACAAAGAGGTAGTGGCACGAGTTCCTATTGATCTTGTTGGGCAAATCTTTCTAATAGATCTACTTGTTCTTAAAAACCAGGACATAGATGTGATTCTTGGCATGAATTGGTTATGTCAGCGTGGAGCTGTTATTAATACGCTGAATTGAACCATATAGTTGAATTCTCCTAATAATAGTTCTAAGTTGCTCATCCGTCTACTTACTCCAAAGAGGGCAGTTGAAAGAGTTTATGGAGCCACTGTTAAGGATGTGAAAGATATACCAGTTGTCAGAGAGTTTCCTAATGTGTTTCCTGATGATTTGTCTAGTCTACCTCCAGATAGAGATGTAGAATTTGTGATTGAGTTGATGCCTGGCACTGCCCTAGTGTCTAGGAGAGCATACCAGATGCCTCTAAAAGAGTTAGCTGAGCTTAAGACACAATTGTAAGAATTGTTTGATAAAGGTTGTGAGACCTAGTTCATCACCATGGGGTTGCCTAGCTATCTTTGTTAAAAAGAAAGATCACTCTTTAAGGTTGTGTGTTGATTATCATCCATTAAATGAGGTGATAATTAAGAATAAGTATACTCTTCCTCGCATTGATCTACTTTTTGATCAACTTGCGGGAGCTAAAGTATTCTCTAAGATAGATCTCAGATCCAGCTATCATCAGATAAAGATCTATCCGAAAGATATTCCAAAGACTGCTTTTACTACCATATATGGTCTATATGAATACCCGATCATGTCTTTCGGTCTGACCAATGCCCCAGCTTACTTCATGTACTTGATGAATTTTGTTTTCATGCCGGAGCTTGACAAGTTTGTGGTAGTCTTCATTGATGATATTCTGATATATTCCAAAAACAAAGAGGAACATGTGAAACATTTACGCATAGTTCTAAGTTGTCTAAGAGAACACCAGTTATATGCAAAGTTTAGTAAGTGTGAATTCTGGCTTGATGAAGTGCCATTCCCTGGGCATGTCCTGTGATGTGAACTAGGGTTCCCGATCTTCCAAAAGGTTCTGATAACTCTCGATTTGGTGGAGTCACGATACAATTCGATCCGGCTTCCGAACAACTCGGCTCTGAACCCCACAATCGCAGCACCACGACCCCTCTAGTTATCGACCGGTGTTGCACGGTCGACCTCACCAAGAAGGCTAAGTCCTTGCCTGCGCA
The DNA here is from genome assembly GCA_038087645.1 of Saccharum hybrid cultivar R570. Lineage (NCBI taxonomy): Eukaryota > Viridiplantae > Streptophyta > Magnoliopsida > Poales > Poaceae > Saccharum > Saccharum hybrid cultivar. Next base: position 890,412 of record JAQSUU010000704.1, on the reverse strand, counting down.
ACAAAGAACACAAGCAAGAACAAGAAAGATCGCAACCAAATTGCAGATGTATGATTAATGTAAACAAGGCCTGATCTTCCGATAGGTATGATAGCGTCGATTGGTGGAGACTCGACGTTCACGATCTAGGCTTCGAACCAAGACTGATTCGGACTCCCGCAACCGTTACACCATAGCTCCGTTGGTTATCAACCATGTGAACGCGATTGACCTCGCCGAGAAGGCTTTCCTGCAAGCGAATAGAGAACACGAGCAAGAACAGGTAAAACGCAATCTGAAATTGCAAATAAATATGAGGCTCACGAAGTTGGGGTCTCACAAACCGACGACGGCGGCAAAACTATTGTCAACAGAATAATCTAAGCAAAACCCAACCCTAATGTAGGCGGCGACTACTGATTATATAGCCTAAGGGGCATCCAAGCACCCCTATTCGTGTCCCTAGGGAGCGCCGACACGTTACAAGGCCCAAGCAGCCCAAAAGACGGCGACACAGCGCCCTGACAGATTCTGGACGCTGACTTGTTTCGATGATTCCTGTTGATTCCGAAGAGCTTTTGATGTGAAACCACTTGGATTGGTTTCCTTATCAAATTATCTTTCCATCCATATGTGGATCATCGAAAACGGAGTTTGGATGGGCATCTGTTTTATTGCAGACTGGTCCTGATGGCCGAGGCAGACTCGAACTCGGATTGGACTGGGCCTCTGGCTTGGCTTGGATGTCCTTGCTGGCCTCCTAAGGTGGTGGCCAAGGAGGTGGACGTCCAAGGCCATCTCTTTGGTGTTCTCCATCTTCTTGGGGCATGCTCCAACTTGGGCCTGGGTCCCAAGGATGTCTAACAAGCCCATAACGATAGTGTAGCTCTTGCCAGAAATAGCGACAGAATATATTGGTGATTTGGAGGCCTTTCCTACATGATATTGAGATGGGACCAGATCTATTTGAAAGATTATCAAACAGGCTTTCCATCAAGTGCTCATTGACCTCGATCGCACTTCGGATGGATGAGTTATGGCCTTTCCAATGAGGCACTGTCGGGCTGCCGACGAACCAAAAGTTCAACTTTGATGAACTTCCGTTATGAAACACATTTGAACCTACAATCAAATAGTGACATGTACATGTGGAACCAAGTGAATTGTAACCAAAGCCACTATGCAAATGTAGGAACGAGTGCACCTTATAATCATTGTTCATATCCGAAGGTGCCATGTCCTCATCATCCTGTCTACCGAGGGTGTTGCTGTAGACCCTGGCAAAGTGAAAGATATCCTAGATTAGAAGCTACCTATCTATGTGCATCAATTTCATCAGTTTCTTGGGATGGCAGGATATTACCGTCGATTTATTCCTGACTTCTCCAAAGTATCTAAGCCTATCACTGAGTTGTTGAAGAATCAAACAAAGTTTGTCTGGTCGCCTAAATGCAATGAAGCCTTTGAAACATTAAAAAGGTAATTGATTACTGCTCCTGTTCTAGCTCAGCCAGACATAGAGAAGCCATTTGATGTATACTATGATGCTTCAGGCATTGGTATTGGGTGTGTACTGATGCAAGAAGGCTGGGTTATTGCATGTGCTTCCAGACAACTCAAGCGTCACGAAGAGCACTATCCTACTCATGACTCGGAATTAGCAGCTATAGTCCATGCAGTAAAAATATGGCATCATTATCTATTGGGTAGCAGTTGTAATATATATACTGATCATAAGATTTTGAAATATATTTTTACTTAGTCAGAGTTAAATATGCGTCAGAGAAGATGGCTAGAATTGATTAAAGATTATGATCTAGAAGTTCATTGTCATCCTGGTAATGCAAATGTTGTTGCAGATGCTCTCAGTCATAAATCTCATTGCAATTGTCTGACAGCAAGGCAGTTTGATAGTACTATATGTCAGGAGATGGAAAAGTTGAATATTGAGATTGTTGCACAAGGAACATTAGCCAATATCATAGTTGAATCCACTATTCAAAGTTAGATCATTACTGCTAAGAAATGAAATAAAGGAAAAGCTCACATCCGAGAAAAAGTTGTGACCGGAAAGGCCCCGTGTTTCTGGATTGATGATGGAGTTCTTTGGTTCAAAAATCATATGGTAGTGCCAAAGATCATGAGTAACGACAACAGATCCTTGATGAAGCACACTTGTCTAGATTCTCTATTCATCCAGGTAGTAATAAGATGTATCATGACCTAAAATAGAGATTCTGGTGGACCAAAATGAAAATAAAAATTGCTCAGTATGTTGCAAAGTGTGACACATGCTAGCGAGTGAAAGCTGTTCATTTGAAATCTACTGGACCACTGAACCCTTTGCTAGTTCCATCCTAGAAGTGGGATGATATCAGTATGGACTTTATTATGGGATTGCCCAAAACATCAAACGGGTTTGATTCCATTTGGGTCATTATTGATCTTCTCACCAAGATAGCTCACTTTCTACCCGTTAAAACAAGGGATCTAGTGATCATCTATGCTAAGCTGTATATTGCATGAATCCTAAGTCTCCATGGTGTACCAAAGACTATTGTTTCTGATAGGGGTACACAGTTTGTCTCCAAAATTCTGGAAGGAGTTGCATACAACAATGGGCACTAAGCTTATCCACAGTTCATCTTGCCATCCACAGACTAGAGGATAGATAGAAAGAGTTAACCAAATCCTAGAGGATATGTTGAGGTCATGTGTTCTCACTTATTCAGCTAAGTGGGATGAGTGTCTACCATTAACAGAATTCTCTTATAATAACAGTTATCAAGAAAGTATTAAGATGGCACCGTTCGAAGCTCTTTATGGTAGAAGGTGTAGAACTCCTTTAAATTGGTCTAAAACCGGAGAAAGATGGTTCTTTGGAGTAGACCTAGTAAAGGAAATTGAAGAAAAGGTTAAACTTATCCAAGCAAATATGAAAGCAGCGCAGTCTCGTCAGAAGAGTTATGCTGACAAAAGACGTCGACCTTTGGTATTCAAAGTAGGAGATCATGTATATCTGAAAGTGTCACCTATGAAAGGGGCGAATTGTTTTGGAGTTTGAGGAAAGTTGGCACCTCGTTACATTGGTCCCTTCCAAATTATAGAGCAGTGTGCACCAGTGGCTTATTGTCTAAAGTTACCTGAACAACTGTCAGCTGTACACAATGTGTTTCAGGTATCATAGTTGAAAAAGTGTCTGCGAGTGCCTGAACAGATCATTGAGATTGAAGGAGTGGAACTTGGACCATATCTGACTTATGTAGAATATCCGGTCCGAATTCTAGATCAGAAAGATCGTGTCACTTGGAATAGAACGATCAAATTCTATAAGGTTCAGTGGAACAAGCACTCAAAGGAGGAAGCTACCTAGGAATCAGAGGATTATCTGAGAGAGAACCATCTAGATTTCCTTGCATCAATTTGAGTTACCAACTTCTCTATAGTTGTAACTTTTCTTGTAGCAATGGATGTAATAGTGTAAACTTCCTTTTTGTTGTTTTTTGTAATCCTCGTTGTAATAAAGGCTTGACACATTTCCTTTTTCATTACTTAACTCAAGGTTTTAGGTGTTTCTAAATCTCAGGATGAGATTTTTGTAACGGGGGAAGATATGTAACACCCCTGGTTTTATGCACCACTAAAACTTGGTCATGTCATCATCATGCATGTAAACATGTCACCTAGCTAACTATGCCTTGCATTAACTAAAAGTAATGTTATTTTGTTAGCCATGTAATGCATGTGCTTGGTGTTTGTGTTGAAACCAAAAACTCTTTTAAGGTACTTTGTGACCTTGTATTTTGGAAATTCACTTTGAGGTGTGAAATATGTGTTTTACACTAGTGTCAAGTGTGGGGCATGGATTCAAATTTTAAACACTTAAAATTGAAACCCAAAGTTGAAAACACCATGAAATTCTAGCACTTAACTAGTTTTGGCTAAGTGTTGGAACAGAATGATGGATTCATTTTTGGAGGAATTATTAAAATGATTTTCATAAATAAATATGCTCAAACAATGGTATCATTTATTGGTATGAAGTTTGTACGCGCTCTTGGTTAGGAAGTTTGAGTAATAGTTAATCACCAATTAATTCAACAAGTTAGTTAAACAAAATAGTTTTGAAACATACGACTGAAACAGGATGTTTCAGTGTACCTCCTTTCAAAGTACCCCTCTTTCCCTTCCTTGTTCTCTTAATCCTTTGGGTTTTTGAGTTAGGGTCTTTAATCAAAGTTGTAGATCTCGTGTAGATAAGCAACTTTGGTTTTAGGTGTGGGTTGAGTTGCTTTGAAGTTTTTGGAGAAAAAGAGGGAAAAAGAGGTAGGTTCAGTCAACTACAGTGCCAGCATAGCAGTAGGCAGTTCATCTGCTTCACCGTCGCCCGCCCGACGCCCTTGTGCCGCTTCTCGTGCGCTCGCCGTGCACCTGCTCGCGTGGCAGTCGCAAGCTGCTGCTGGCTCGTCTAGAAGCACCATCAAGTCAGTTTAAGCTGAGCCAAGCCGTCATCATCTTCCTTCCCACTTCTCGCTCGCCGTAAGCAACACCGGCTCACCATCGCAATTCACCGCCGTGCCTCCACCCCTGCTCAATTCCCCACACTCATGCTTCTGCCTCATCATGGTGCACCTCCCTAAACCTCTTTCAGCGTCTAGCGTGGCCTAAGTCGCCCGCACGTTAGAACTCCATCGTGGCAGGTCGTCTGTGCCGCCGTAGACGCCCGCAACGATGACGATGCATCGTCACCGTGAATTTGCCTCAACCGAGTGTCTTGCGTTGCTCGCAGTGAGCTCCTGGTTGTGTTGGTCGCCCTAGTCTTACCTCTACCACATCCTAGCCATAGGACCATCGTCGCACCACTGCACAGACTGCTGCCGGGCCGCCTTGGCCACTGTCGTGCTCTATCCATGCCCTAGTTCGCTCATCTGGTACATTAGGTAATTGCCTATCCCATGTTACATAGCTTCATATGATATAGTATTAAATGCATAGTCTTGATTAGATGATAATGCTGATAAAGTAAGTTATGAGTTGAGTGATTGGTTATGTTTTATTTCTCTATGAATGTTATTAGTTGTCGGTGTTCGGACCCGAGGGGGTCCTAAACCAACGAATAAATGCTGTGTGTCTCTTTCCTGGATGGTGATGCAAGGAGAACACATGGGGGGTTATCCTGGTTCGGGCAAAAGAAGGCCCTACGTCCAGCGGGGGGGAAGAAGTTTGTATTTCCTTGCACCGAAGTGCTCGTGTAGGGGTTACAAGCATGCGAGAGAGGGCGTCGAGCCCAAGTCTCAAAGAGAGGAAAAAGAGGACCAGGGTGATTGCTTGAGATATCGATCTCTATCTTGCGTCTTGCTTGTTGTCTCTTGTTTTTCTTTGTTGTCCCCCCCCCGTTGTAGAACCCTGGCCTGCCCTTTTATAGGGCGAGAGGAGGCCAAGACGATGGGGAGCCTTGAGGTGATGTTTTGTCGATTCCTATTGAGCTGACCGTAGCGACGTGCTCTGGGAATGGCCGGCCATCCCTGGACACCATGGCGTCGTGGGAGACGAGACGGCGAAATGACCCGGAGCGCCGTGCCACACCATCCTTCCCTTGCCGTTGAACTGTGCCGAGCATCGAGGTTGGGTCGAGGCCGGGGTCGAGACCGGATGGATAAGGCCGAATCCCCAAGATTGCGGAGAACGGGCCTTGTCTTATCCACCCTCGAGGGTGATCGATGGTAAACATTGCGCGGTAAGGTGGGTATAGTGACGGTTTTCACCTCCCATCACGGGATGGGCGGTAAAACAGTGAGATCTGACACGGGCATTGTTCCTACGTCGATCCTAGTCGCAGCCATGCCGGTAGGTGGTAGTAGGTAACCGCATTAAATGCTATGGCTTTTGTCCTGGGGTAGGTAAAGAGAAGGAGTCGAGGTGCTCGACCCGGGCTCACGCGAGTTGGAGTTTTTCCTAGTGGGCGGACGAGCCTCGCGCGGGTCGGAGCGCCGTCGAGGTACCTTGTTGTACGGGATGGAGCGCGGTCGAGGCGCCCCATCGAGCGGGCCTCGTACGAGTCGGAGCCGGAGCGCGGTCGAGGCGCCCCGTAGAGCGGGCCTCGTACGAGGCGGACTGGATACGTGGTCGAGGCGGGCTGCCTTTTATTGCGGTTTCAGTCGTTTTAGTTTTTTTATTAGCGATGGATGTGGGTACCCCCGTACTGTTGTTACCGACAGTAGCCCCTGAGGCCTCGGTGGAGTGTTGAGACTCCTCCGAGGTCTTGTATTCGTTTTATTGGGGAATGATTCATTCCGGTCAAGCCCCCGAGCCTCGCGCGCACGAGGTCGATCAGAGTCTCGGTCGTCTTTTGCTGTGCGACCCTCACGCTCCTCCTTCAGGAAGGAGGAGGAGGGGTGGGGAACGCCGTACTACCCCTGTTTGGGCGAGTTCCGATGATCTCCGGTGAGCTGCTAGCGGGGGAATTCGAGTGAGAGCCCATGCCCTAGTCGTTAGGGGTCGGCTAGTGGCCCGGAGGCGCTCTCAAAGATGCCAAGAAGTGGTCGTGTGGATCTCGATTCCCTGCGACAGGATTCGAGGGCTCGATGCCTCCCCCGAGGGGATTCCTACGTTGACCTCCTCCTTTGGCCTTGAATACGTCCTGTGGTGCCTCGAGAGCGTGGCTCGAGCCCTGGCCATGTACGGGCGCACCCATGGTCGTCCCTAACTCTGTTACTCGAGGGCAGCTGTCGAACCCTGGTCGAGGGCCAACTTTCGATCCCTCAAGGTTTAGGTTTCTGCGGTCGAGCCGCCGAGCCTCGCGCGTGTGAGGTCGATCAGAGTCTGAACCGTCTTTTACTGTTCGTCCCTCACGCTCCTTTTCCAAAAAAAAAGGAGGAGGGGTGGAGAACGTCGTACTACCCTCGTTTGGGCGAGTTTCGACGGCCTCCGGTGAGCTGCTAACGGGGGAATTCGAGTGAGAGTCTGTGCCCCAGTTGTTAGGGGTCGGCTAGTGGCCCGGAGGCGCTCTCAAAGATGCCAAGAAGTGGTCGTATGGATCTCGATTCCCTGCGACAGGATTCGAGGGCTCGGTGCCTCCCCTAGGGGGATTCCTATGTCGACCTCCTCCTTTGGCCTCGAATACGTCCTGGGGTGCCTTGAGAGCATGGCTCGAGCCCTGGCCATGTATGGGCGCGCCCTTGGTCGTCCCTAACTCTGTTACTCGAGGGCAGCTGTCGAACCCTGGTCGAGGGCCAGCTTTTGATCCCTCAAGGTTTAGGTTTCTGCGGTCGAGCCCCCGAGCCTCACGCACGCGAGGTCGATCAGAGTCCGGACCGTCTTTTACTGTTCGTCCCTCATGGTCCTTTTCCGAAAAAAGGAGGAGGGGTGGAGAACGTCGTACTACTCTCGTTTGGGCGAGTTCCGATGGCCTCCGGTGAGCTGCTAACGGGGGAATTCGAGTGAGAGCCCGTGCCCTAGTCGTTAGGGGTCGGCTAGTGGCCCGGAGGTGCTCTCAAAGATGCCAAGAAGTGGTCGTGTGGATCTCGATTTCCTACGATAGGATTCGAGGGCTCGGTGCCTTCCCCGAGGGGATTCCTACGTCGACCTCCTCCTTTGGCCTCGAATATGTCCTGGGGTGCCTCGAGAGCGTGGCTCGAGCCCTGGCCATGTACGGGCGCACCCTTGGTCGTCCCTAACTCTGTTGCTCGAGGGCAGCTGTCGAACCCTGGTCGAGGGCCAGCTTCTGCTCCCTCAAGGCCCATACCGGGCTTGGGGCCCGTTTCCCAGGTATCTGGGAATATCCGTCCACAGATTCCTCCCTCGCCCGTTAGCCGGGCACGTCTTTTTAGGAGGGGAGGCAAGATCGGCGCGGTAGTGGGCGACGTGGCGTACGGTTACGAAGTGGGGGACGGCCACATGCTCAATTCCTGCGAGATGTAAGGAAACAGTTAGGTGGGCGCATTTAATGCGGGAAACTGTTCCTACCTTTTCGCGCGGCCGTTGGGCTTCCGCCTGGGCATATAAAATCAAGGCCTAGGGGTCTGCGTTCCCCACCGGTCCCTTGCGCTCCTGCAATCTTCTGCCTCAGACAACCCTTGCCTTATTGCGCTCTTCGCCCGCATTGCTGCCGCCACAGCATCCTCTCCGTCCACCCCCCTTCCGACAGCACCGATGGCAGGAAAGAGCCAGATCCTCCCCGCCGATGACTGGGCCACCTCCTCAGTGATGGAGAGGAGGTTGGAAGAGTTGGTCGAGGATGGGCTGCTGCGGGAAAGGACAAGCCGATCACAGCCGGAGTGGATCGCGCCGCCTCCTGCCCACCGGGAGCCGGCGCCCCCTGAAGGGTACGTGGTGAGCTTTGTCTGCTTCCACGAGCGGGGGTTTGGCGTGCCAGCGTCCGTCTTCATGCGCACGCTCCTCCACTACTACCAGGTGGAGCTTCACCACCTTGCCCCCAATGCTGTCGCGCAGGCCGCCATCTTCGCGGCGGTCTGCGAGGGCTACCTTGGGGTGGAGCCGCAGTGGAACCTATGGCTTCACCTTTTCAAGGCCGAGCTCTTCGCCAAGAAGGCAGGGGAGAAGGGCGTCCTGTGCACGGCTCGAGTAGGGAGCTGCGTCCTTCAGGTGAGGTCGAGCCGAGCGGATCTGTACATCCCGGCTCGCCTCATCTCTTCGAACAGCGGGTAGCATGAGGGTTGGTTCTACCTCCGCAACGATGAAAATCAGTTGCCGAGGTACACCGGCCGCGTGCTGATTGCTCGAGAGGATCGCTGGACATACGGAGTGCCGGAAGCCGAGAAGCCGCGCCTAGACCCGCTGCTGGCGGCGCTGCAGAAGCTTCGCCTTCGGGGCTTGACGGCTGCGGCGGTGGCCGCGGCCTTCCATCGCCGCAGAGTGATGCCGCTGTGCCGGCGTCGTCTCCGCCTCGACTAGATGACTCCGGAGGCATCTCTGGAGGGGACCCGAATGTCCCACAAATCCCTTGCCCTCGAGGAGGTCCTCCGGCGAGCGCGCCGGATGGTTGGGAACTTCAAGGTGGAGGAGGCCAACCGGGTCCCCATGAGACCTACCGAAGGGTTCGAGCCTGTGGTTCGTATCTTAGGGCTAGTATGTTTGCTAATTTCGTTTATTTTTGGATTTCGCTGATTTGGTTGAGTCCGACGTGTAGGATTTGTCGGCGCTGCGGGAAATACGTCCGCCAGTCCCAGAGGACCGGCCCGCCCGGGAGGCTCGACGCCAGCATGCCTCCAAGAAGAAGCAAACCAAGGAGACGGCCAAGAAGCGGGCAATCCGCAAGGCCAAAGAGGCGGAGGCGTTGAAGAAGCTCCGGCGCCAGTAGACCATCGACGGGGTCCCCCTAGCGCCGTCGCCTTCCGAGACGATCTCGGGAGAGGACGACGACAGCAGCAGCGAAGACAACGACGCCCTGTCACGGTATGAGACCGCGACCGGACTAGGGGACCTTCCTGACATTTGCCCCCTGCTGGAGCCCATCAGGGGGGTCCTCCTCGGTCATCGCGGTTGAGGAGTCCGAGGAGGAGGAGAAGACGGAGAAGGAGACGGGCCCCTCGACGGGAGGGGCCGCTTTACCTCGGACCCAGCAAGAGGGGTCAACGGGGGCACCCACACCAGCCCAGGCCTCGCAAGCTCAGGCAGGGGCTGGGACAGCGGTACCGGCGTCGTCATCGGCAGGCATGAGAACCCGAGGCCAGCTGGCCTCGGAGGCACAGAAGGCGCAGGGTGGTGCGTCGGTCAGGGCCCCAAGGAGTGCCCGGCCTGCTGGTGGGACCACTGCGAGGCCACAATCGGCCGCCTCGGGAGGCTCGGATCACACGGGGTCGAGGCCCTTGGTGCTGATTTCTGGGTAAGCGTTTCTGCTTGGTTGTTCTGCCTTTCTCGGGATCCGATGGCTGACATTTCTTCTCGCTTTGCAGGTTAAAGCGGAAGGCGGAGCCGATGGGGCCTACCCTCGTGAAGTCGCTGCGGGCCAGCGCCGTTGTCCTTAATCGGTCAATGGAGCAGGATGCGACCTGGGTCCAGCAGGTCGAGGCTACGAAGGGGCGCCTGCGACGACGACAGGGGGCAGCGGATGCCACGGTGGTTGCTGGCCCTGATCCTACCGTGGAGGGGTCCGAACCCGTGGAGATGGTGGCGCCCAGTGCGGTCGAGGCGGGGCCTAGGTCGTCGGCGATGGCCGAGGCTGCCGTCGAGGTCGTGACGGGCGAGGCACCCATCCGCGGCGTAGAGCGGGCGAGTGCTGACGTGACCATGGAGGAGGTCGCGTCGGCGTCGGGGCAGGAGGCGGCCCTGGCGAGGGGGTCACGGCCACAGCAAGACCCATCGGCGGAGCCAGCGGGTACGGTGGAGGGCGGGGCGGTCGAGCCCCTGACTGGAGCACCAGAAGAAGAAGCGCCGGCTCCGGGGGCGCCAACGGTCGAGGCACCGGTACCGGAGCCATCATCAGTCGAGGCGCTGGCTCCGGAGGCGCCGGCGGTTGAGGGGCCAGTTCCCTTAGAAGGGCGGGCACCCATGACCGTGGACCTTACCCTCAATGACACCCCCCTGGACAAAGGGAAACAAGTGATGGGGGTTGAGGGGGGCGAGGCCGTGGATCAGGCCGGTGCCTCGACGGCCGTTGGAGAGGTGGGAACTGCGAGCGAGGCCGGTCCTTCCGCGGGACCGGGAGACGCCCCGGCCGGGTCGTCATCGTCATGGCCCGACATCGCCGCGCTGGTGATAGCGCGGGCAGAGACGGAGATACCGAGGTGGGGGGCCATCCCTCCAGTTTAGGGACGCCACGAACCCCGACGCCGAGCCCATCTTCGTCCTGAACGACAAAGATGAAGTGCACCGATGGGAGTACCTCGAGGGCGTCCGCCGGCACCTTGATCGGTTGCTCCGAGTGGCGTCCGAGGCTGTGTCGCGGAGTATGCGGGATGCCACCGAGGTATGATCGACCCGTCGTCTTTCTCCGTGGTTTTCTTGGTGTCTTTTTCCCTTGGCTTTTTAACCTTTTTGGTTTTTCCGGATTGCGTTCAGGAGCTGAAGGAGTACTCCCGCCGCAAGTCACTCTTCATCCGGGATGAGAGTGGCGTGTGGGCCGCGCTGTCTCAGCAACGGGTCCTGGTCGAGGAGGCCTAGAAACGGCTTTCCGATCAGAATGCCGAAATGGCTGAGCTGCGCGTCGCGTACGCGGTGGTGAAGGAGGAGGCGATGCAGGCTTGGGCAGCCGAAGCCGTGATGCACACTGACATGGACAAGGCTCGGGAGGAGGCTACCCAGGCCCGTAGGGATCTCGAGCCCCTATCGGGATGGGTGAAGGAGCTCGAGGAGGATGTCTCCCGGGTTAGCCGTTAGCGCGACGCCCTCAACGTCGAGGTCGAGCAGGCCACCGCTCGTTCTGATGCTATGGAGGACAAGGTCACGACGCTGAAGGGAGCCGTCCAAGAGAAGGACGCAGCTCTCGATTCTGCTTGGCAAGAGATTGAGGCGCTAAAGGTGACCATCAGTGACAAGGACAGCGCCCTCCTATGGCTCGAGCGGACGTGCGGGGGGCTTCGCAATGAGGTCGTGGGCCTGCAGACCCATATCGATGGTAAGTGTGATCGTTACGGCCATGACGTTGAGGGCCTCATGTTGGGTGTTAATTTGTTTATCATGTTTCAGAGCTGGAGAGGGAGAATCGAGAGGCCCAATCTTCTGCCAACTCCCTCCAGAGCCTCCTCGAAGCCGAGATCTGGAGGACCCAGCTGCTCTAGGGCGTGATCACCACCGTGTGTGATGGCCTAGGGGTCGAGCCCAATGCCGACACCGGGGAAGATGTTCCGGGGAACTCCTTCGTCCGTCGGATGGTGGCGCTAGGCCGCCTTGCCCGGGAGAAGATACGGGACGGCCTCCATCACAGCGTAAAGAGGGCGCTGGCCGTTGTCCGTTCAGGGTTTGTGTTCGACATGAAGCTCATCGCTGAGGGCTTCATCACAGACCCGGATTGGACGGACGAGGAGAACGAGGATGCCTGCCTAGAGCTGATTGAAGTCGCGGAAGAGCCTGGAAGCCGTCTGGCCTCACTTTTTGAAGCCGAGGTGGTTCCGCCTGCTGACGACGAGGGCCTGTGAGCCAAATCTGGGCATGAAGGCCCATGTAATGAGTTAGTATTTTGAATTTTGGTCGTGGTGGCCTCGAAGGCCCTAAGAACTCGAAACATAAACCGGTTCGTGGTTAATTTAGTTTTATTCGAGCTTTTCTTCCCTTTATCGCTTGGATCGTGTTCTCACGTGATTTACTTAGCACGCAGTTGCATCCTTTGGCGTAAGGGAGCGAGTGGAGGTACCGTAGCCTTGGGGGCGTAAGTGATCTCACAGCTCAACTGCCCTCGAGCTTCAGGGTGATGTTGCAGCCTTGTAAATCATGTGAGAGCCTGATCTAAGCGACAGGGGGTATGTTCTTTTTCAAAGTTAGGAACCGTTATTTAGATCTCCCTAGCATGAAGTCGCACCTCTAAAAGGTGTGAGGGGTGAGTGGAGGTACCGTAGCCTCGGAGGCATAGGTGATACTCCTGACTCGAGAGCCCTTTCGAACCTTAGGGTGCTCTTGCAGCGAAGTCGGTCTAAGAAGCGGTTCTTAAATTTTTAAAAAAGAGCATAAGCTTTTTCGGGGACTGGGGGGTTCCCCCCTTGTAGCCCCTGAGGGAGGGTCAATTCTAGGAGTGCAGAGTCGATCCTTCCTCATTGTGAAACGAAAGTTCGAACATCGCTGTATTCTTTATTGACGAAAAAGAAACTATAGAGCCTCGAGGCTTTTTAAGGAAAGAAGCGACATAGCTGTTCAATGTTCTAGGCGTTGGTGAGGATTTCGCCCTTCTCATTGGATAGCTTGTAGGTGCCCGGCTTTAGTACTTCTACGATGATGTATGGCCCTTTCCATGGTGGCGTGAGCTTGTGCCGTCCCTTGGTGTTCTGGTTTCGCCGTAGCACCAAGTCGCCGACGTTGAGGTCACGCTTGCGGACGTGTCTATCGTGGTAGCGTCGGAGACCCTGCTGGTACCTGACAGAATGCAACAGAGCCACATCTCGGGCTTCCTCGAGCTGGTCAAGGGCGTCCTGTCTTGTGGCGTCGTTATTTCTTTCGTTGTAGGCCTTCAACCTTGGGGATCAGTATTCTATATCAGTTGGGAGCATAGCCTCAGACCCGTAGACTAAGAAGAACGAAGTGAACCCCGTGGCTCGACTCGGCATTGTTCTTAGGCTCCACAGGACCGAGGGTAGCTCGGTAGCCCCATCTTTTGCCATGTTTATTTAGTTTGTCAAAGATTCTAGGTTTCAGGCCTTGTAGGACCATGCCATTGGCACGTTCCACCTGACCGTTTGTTTTTGGATGGGCCACGGCTGACTAGAGCACTCGGATGTGGTGGCTATCATAGAAATCCAAAAACTTTTTACCAGTGAACTGGGTGCCATTGTCTGTGATGATACAGTTGGGGACCCCAAAGCGATGAATAATGTCGGTGAAGAAGAGCAAGCTTGCTCGGACCTGATGCTGATGATAGGGCGGGCCTCGATCCACTTGGAGAATTTGTCGATTGCGACGAGCAAGTGGGTGAAGCCGCTAGTTGTCCTTTTTAATGGTCCGACAAGGTCGAGCCCCCAAACAGCAAATGACCATGTGATGGGGATAGTTTGCAGGGCATGTGCTGGAAGATGGGTTCGTCTCGCATAGTACTGACAACCCTTGCAGGAGCGTACTTGCTTGACAGCGTCGGAGACCACGGTCGGCCAATAGAATCCTTGTCGAAAGGCGTTTCCGACGAGGGTTCGAGGTGCTGCGTGGTGACCACAAGCCCCCGAGTGGAGATCGCTGAGCAGGTTCCTGCCTTGCTCATTTGTGACACATCATTGGAGGATACCAGTAGGGCTACGGCGGTAGAGCTCTCTGCTGTCGCCCATGATTACAAAGGTTTTGGCCCGGCGTGCGATCCGTCGAGCCTCAGTCTTATCCGAGGGGAGGTCCCCTCGGCTGAGGTAGTCGAGGTACGGGATGCGCCAGTCAGGCTCGAGGTCAGACGGTGGGGTCAAGTCTTCCACCTGCATGGCTTCAGCCCCAGTCAAGGGGGCTTCTGCCTCAGGTGGAGGGTCGAGTGACGTCCCATCAACCCCTCCGTCTGGCCCGAGGACGACGGATGGCTGCTGAAGGTCTTTTGCGAAAACGTCCGGTGGAACCGTAGCTCGACTGGACGCGATTTTTGCCAGTTCATCGGCTGCCTCATTATACCTGCGTGCGATGTGGTTGAGCTCGAGGCCATGAAACTTGTCCTCGAGGCGCCATACTTGGCAGTAGGCTTCCATCTTGGGGTCACGGCAGCTCGAGTTCTTCATGACTTGATCGATCACGAGTTGGGAGTCGCCTCGAACGTCAAGGTGTCAGACCCCGAGCTCGACGGCGATTCTTAATCCCGTGACGAGCGTCTCGTATTCGGTGACGTTGTTAGACGCAGGAAAATGAAGCCGGATGACGTAGCGCATGTGAACCCCGAGGGGTGAGACGAAGAGCAAGCCCGTGCCTACTCCCATTTTCATCAATGACCCATTGAAGTACATGGTCCATAGCTCCGCCTAAAGCTGTGCAGGGGGGAGTTGGGTGTCGGTCCACTCAGCCAGGAAATCTGCTAACACCTGTGACTTGATAGCTTTTCGCGGTGCATAGGACAAGGTCTCGCCCATGAGTTCGACTGCCTATTTGGCAACCCTACCCGAGGCTTCCCGGTTCTGGGCTATCTCTCTCACGGGGAAAGAAGAAACCACAGTAATCGGGTGACCCTCGAAGTAGTGTCGGAGCTTGCGCCGTGTCAGGATGATGGCATATAGCAGTTTCTAGATCTGTGGGTATCGAATCTTGGTTTCTGAGAGCACCTCGCTAATGAAATAGACCGGCCTCTGGACGAGCAAGGTATGTGCCTCCTTGGCCCGTTCGACAACCAGGGCAGCACTAACTACTTGTGGTGTCGCGGCGACATAGAGTAGGAGTGGTTCCCCCAGGGTTGGAGGGACGAGGATTGGTGAGTTAGAGAGTGTGGCCTTGAGTTTTGTGAGAGCCTCCTCAGCCTCAAGGGTCTAGGAAAAATGCTCCGATTTCTTCAAGAGACAGTACAGAGGGAGTGCTTTTTCGCCGAGGCGCGAAATGAAACGGCTGAGTGACGCCAAGCAACCTGTGACCCTCTGTACGCCCTTTAGATCTCGGATGGGGCCCATCTTGGTTATTGCAGAGATTTTTTCAGGGTTGGCCTCGATGCCGCGTTTAGACACGATGAACCCTAAAAGCATACCTCGTGGGACGCCAAAGACGCATTTCTCTGGATTGAGTCTGATGTTTTTTGCCCAGAGGCATTTGAACGCAACGTCGAGGTCATTGACCAGATCGTCGGCTTGTTTGGTTTTGACAACGATGTCATTGACATAAGCCTCGATGGTCGACTCGATGTGCTTTCTGAAAACATGCTGCATGCATCGCTGGTACGTAGCCCCCGCGTTCCGGAGACCGAAGGGCATCGTAACGTAGCAATACATCCACGACTCCTTCATTTTGATTTGGTGGTAGCCGGAGTATGCATCTAAGAATGAGAGAGTTTCACATCCTGCGGTGGAATCAACGATTTGGTCAATGTGTGGTAAAGGAAAGGGAACCTTTGGACATGCTTTATTTAAACTGGTATAGTCTACACACATCCTCCATTTCCCACTCTTTTTCCTAACTAATACAGGATTAGCTAGCCACTCGGGATGATGAACCTCCTTGATGAATCCGGCCTCCAACAGCTTGTGTATCTCCTCGCCGATGACCCTGCGCTTCTCCTCATTGAAGTGACGCAGGCGTTGCTTCACCGGTTTGGATCCGGCCCAAATCTCCAAGGCGTGCTCGGTGACTTCCCTGGGTATGCCCGGCATATCCGAGGGACTCCACGCAAATATGTCGATGTTTGCACGGAGAAAGTCGACGAGCACTGCTTCCTATTTAGGATCGAGGGTGGCGCTGACGTTCAGCGCCTTTCCCTTGGGATCAGCGGGGTCGAGGGGTATGAGTTTGACATCTTCCACGGGCTCGAAGCTGCCGGCATGGCGTTTTGGGTCGGGAATCGCATTGGCGAGGCCGTCGAGGTCTGCAGCCAAGATCGCCGACTCCAAAATAGCCTCGCCGTGCTCGACGCACTTGACGTCGCACTCGTAGGCATGTTCATATGAGGGCCCTACAGTGATGACACCGTTCGGGCCTGGCATCTTGAGCTTGAGGTAGGTGTAGTTCGGGATTGCCATGAACCTGGCGTAGCATGGGCGCCCTAGGATAGCGTGGTACGTTCCACGGAATCCGACCACTTCGAAAGTGAGAGTCTCCTTTCCGAAGTTGGCCGGTGTGCCAAAACAAACAGGTAGATCGACCCGTTCGAGGGGTTCCGCCCGTTTCCCTGGCACGACTCCGTGGAAGCCCCCGACGCTAGGTTGAAGGCGCGCTCTCTCGACCCCCAAAAGGTCGAGGGTCTGGGAGTAGATGATGTTGAGGCTGCTTCCGCCGTCCATGAGCACCTTGGTGAGGCGTGTGTTGGCGATGACGGGGTCAACAACGAGCGGATAGACTCCTGGGTTGGGGACGTAGTCTGGGTGGTCATCACGGTTGAAAGTGATGGCCACCGCAGACTAATCAAGGAAGCGGGGGACTGCCGTTTGTACGGAGAAAACCTCACGCCGTTCTCGCTTGCGCTGGTGCGTCGAGAGGCGGGTCGAGGGCCCTCCGTAGATCATGAAGCAGTCGTGGATCTCGGGGAATCCCCCGTCCTTGTCGTCACTCTTAGGGTCCTCCTTCTTATCGTCCTTCTTGACGCCGGCACCCCCAAAGTACCTACGAAGCATATGACAGTCTTCGAGGTTATGGTTAGTGGGTCCCTTGTGGTAGGGACACGACTCTTTGAGCATTTTGTCAAGGATGCCCCCGCCGGGGGGGCCTCGAGGCTTCTTGTGCTCGGTAACAGTGACGAGCTCGTCGGCCGGGGCCTCGAGCTTGCCCTGCTGGCCTTTCTTCTTCTTGCGGTTGTTTCTCTTGGAGCCCTGGGTGGAGCTCGCGGGATCGTCGACCTTCTGCTTCCCCCTTTCCAGGTCGCCACCAAAGATTGCACCAACCGCCTCCTCGCCGGCGGCGAAGTTGGTGACAATGTCCATCAACCCGTTGGTAGTGAGTGGAGTGTTACGGCCCAATTCTCGGACCAACTCCTTACAGGTGGTGCCAGAGAGGAAGGCCATAATTACGTCGGAGTCGGTGATGTTGGGGAGCTCGGTACGCTGCCGGGAGAAGCGCCGGATGTAATCCCGGAGGGATTCAACTGGTTTCTACCTGCAGCTCTGGAGGTCCCATGAGTTGTCGGGGCGCATGTAGGTCCCCTTGAAATTTCCCTCAAACACCCTTACAAGATCGTCCCAGTCATGGATCTGTCGAGGTGGGAGATCCTCGAGCCAGGCTCGGGCGGTGTCGGAGAGGAACAGGGGGAGTTGTCGAATGATGACCCGGTCGTCGGTGGCCCCGCCCAGCTGACACGCCAAGCGGAAATCGGCGAGCCAAAGTTCGGGTTTGGTTTCGCCATTGTACTTGGTGAGAGTCGTGGGGGGGGGCGAAACCAAGCCGGGAGCACCGTCTCACGGATAGCCTTACTGAAGACCCGAGGACCCGGGGGCTCGGGTGAAGGGCTACGATCTTTCGAACTGTCGTAGCGTCCGCCCCTGTGGACGTGGTAGCCTCGAGGCACGCCGTCACTGTGCTTGCGCGTGCGGCGCTCGACGACGTTGCCATGGGTGTCTCGAGGCTCGTGGTCGTTGGTGGTAGGCTCAGGGGCCGGAGCTACCCGGTTTCGCCGGGCAGGCTCGGGGTGAACCGAGGCTTCTCTCTCCTGTCGGGAGGGCTCGACGATCCGCTCCGAGGCTGCCTCGCATCGCCTCGAGGCAGAGCTCTCGGCCTGCTGCATGGCGGCAGTCTCGAGGAGTTCTCGGATTTCATCTCGAGCTCGACGGGCGTCGGGGTTTGACGGTTCGGGCATGTTGTGGAGGAGCATGGCGGCGGC
This sequence comes from Saccharum hybrid cultivar R570, assembly GCA_038087645.1. Lineage (NCBI taxonomy): Eukaryota > Viridiplantae > Streptophyta > Magnoliopsida > Poales > Poaceae > Saccharum > Saccharum hybrid cultivar. Next base: position 872,360 of record JAQSUU010000704.1, on the reverse strand, counting down.
GACGACGTTCTGGCTGGCTCGAGCGAAAACCAGGGGGTCGACCACCTGGTCCTCGTTGATGTGACGGTTGACGTCGCGAGCTCTCTCGCGAGCTCTCCCGCCAAGTGCGCGTTCCGCACGCTCACGCTCGAGGGTTCGTTGGAGTAGATCCAGGTTTTCCCGTTCCTCGTCAAGCCTATCCTGCAACTCACGAATCTGCTCGAGCTGCGTCCCTTGATCTGCAAGGAACTGAGGGTCGTCTCGCTCAGCAAGAAGCTCGACATGAGGTGGCGTGTGCCTTCCTTCGACTGGCTCCTCATCCTCTGATTCCGAAGTGCTTTCAACATCGATGTTGAAGCATTCGCGGGTCGGATCATAGGTGTCGTCAGCTGAGTCGGAGTCAGGAGCGCCGAAGTAGTAGTATGACGGGGGAATGTGTGGCCATTGCAAATCATCACTGGGGTTGCGATGTTGAGAAGCAGTCACATGGGGCTCTGTTTCCGGTGTCTTTGTAGAGTCCCGATAATCAGAAGCCGGTGTGGATGCAACGGGGTCCAGAGTGGAGCGTAGATGGTGCCCGGGGAGTTCCTCATAAGCACTCATGCGAGTGCTCACGGAAGATGCGTATACCCGGGCAGCCGAGTCTAGCCCAAACGGGAATGGCGATGGAGATGTTGCTGCCCGTGCCGGAATAGATGCTCCGGACAGTGGTGTCTCACCGGACGGGGGAGCGGCGGGATTCTTCGTCGGCATGTTACCCTCAGTCAAGCTCGTCCTACCCAAACCTTCCACAAGGAGATCTGGGCCGGCGCCTGGCTGGGGGGTACCATCACCCTCCACGAGGTGAAGACGGTGGTTGTACCGGGCTCGTCGTCGTCGGGCGGCCCGTGCCCGCCTAGAGCAACGGTACCGGCGGATTGTAACCCCAGGCTGGGAGAGCTCATAGTCCTCGTCAGTTGGGTGCCTGGGTGGAAGTAGGACCATATCGTAGCCATAGCCAAGCGACATGAACTCCAAACTCTCGAACCAGATCACCATGGCCAACGGAATAGGGCGTTCGGGGTCAGCCATCCAGGAAAAAAGGCGAGAAAGCGACATTGGCACGCAGCGATCCCCTACCTGGCGCGCCAACTGTCGGTGTTCGGACCCAAGGGGGTCCTAAACCAATGAGTAAATGCTGCGTGTCTCTTTCCTGGATGGTGATGCAAGGAGAACACACGGGGTTTATCCTGGTTCGGGCAAAAGAAGGCCCTATGTCCAGCGGGGGGGGGGGGAGAAGTTTGTATTTCCTTGCACCGAAGTGCTCGTGTAGGGGTTACAAGCATGCGAGAGAGGGCGTCGAGCCCAAGTCTCAAAGAGAGGAAAAAGAGGACCAGGGTGATTGCTTGAGATATCGATCTCTATCTTGCGTCTTGCCTGTTGTCTCTTGTTTTTCTTCGTTGTCCCCCCTGTTGTAGAACCCTGGCCTGCCCTTTTATAGGGCGAGAGGAGGCCAAGATGATAGGGAGCCTTGAGGTGATGTTTTGTCGATTCCTGTTGAGCTGACTGTAGCGACGTGCTCTGGGAATGGCCGGCCATCCCTGGACACCATGGCGTCGTGGGAGACGAGACGGCGAAATGACCCGGAGCGCCGTGCCACACCATCCTTCCCTTGCCGTTGAACTGTACCGAGCGTCGAGGTTGGGTCGAGGCCGGGTCGAGACCGGATGGATAAGGCCGAATCCCTGAGATTGCGGAGAACGGGCCTTGTCTTATCCTCCCTCGAGGGTGATTGATGGTAAACAGTGCTTGGTAAGGTGGGTATAGTGACAATTTTCACCTCCCATCACGGGATGGGCGGTAAAACAGTGAGATCTAACACAGGCATTGTTCCTATGTAGAGCCTGGTCGAGCCATGCCGGTAGGTGGTAGTAGGTAACCGCATTAAATGTTATGGCTTTTGTCCTGGGGTAGGTAAAGAGAAGGAGTCGAGGCGCTCGACCCGGGCTCACGCGAGTCGGAGTTTTTCCCAGTGGGCGGACGAGCCTCGCGCGGGTCGGAGCGCCGTTGAGGTACCTTGTTGTACGGGATGGAGCGCGGTCGAGGCGCCCCGTCGAGCGGGCCTCGTACGAGTCAGAGCCGGAGCGCAGTCGAGGCGCCCCGTAGAGCGGGCCTCGTACGAGGCGGACTGGATACGCGGTCGAGGCAGGCTGCCTTTTATTGCGGTTTCAGTCGTTTTAGTTTTTTTTATTAGCGATGGATGTGGGTACCCCCGTACTATTGGCACCGACATTAGTTATCAATACATGTAGTTGTGCTTTCATATTTCCTTTCAAGTACCTATTTTTTAGCCTTGAATTCTCCTGAGTTTTGGATATGACTGTTTTGATATAAGGATTTACTTTGAACTTGAAACTCATGGGTAGCATATGCTTGATCTAAGTCTAGGTAATTGACGGATATGATATGAGATGGTCTGAGCTACTGTTTATCTTGTTCCTAGCGATACTAGAGTTCCAGAGATTTATCTTTTGAAAACAAAAAATCTTTTATGATGAGCTCCTGTATGACAAAGCTTGAATTCCTACTAGAGCCAATATGTGATGTTTAGATTAGGAAAACTTCCTCTCATACATGCTGCTTGCTTTTGCATTGAGTTCAGTCAAGCTTTGTTGATGCCATATGAGAGGTTTTTCATGCTCTTAAAATAAAGATCACATACACACCACCTACATATGCACTATTCCTACATTGGGGGTAGGCACAAAAACATAACATTCCATCTAGAGCCATCCAAAAATGTTTTACTCCTACACTAGAAGTGAATACCAAAATTATACTCTATAGGATATACCCCAAATAAATGCTCCAAGATCTTGTTGCTCTCTCTCAAAAGTTTTGTTGCAGAGAAGAGGCATGTGGCTATGCAAAAGTTATTCATGAAAAAAAAGAAGAAAGAAAGAGTATTGCAAAAAATGGACAAGTGTCTGAAATATCTAAAACAATGCGTACTCAGATGCCTGCCTGAAAAAAGAAGTGAAAAAGAGATGAATAAGATAGCCCATGTTTTCTTGCAAAGTTGTTTCTAAGTTTTGAAAGAGAGATGTTTTCAAGGAGTAAAGTAGAATTAGGTTAGCCACCATATATATCCCTCATACATCCATACACATGCATATCGTGATTTGATTGTATGACTTCACTCTATTTGAATCTGAGGTTTGACTTTACAACATATGTGTTGCAAGTATGCTCTTTCATGTTTTCTCTATTCCTATGAGCTCCATTATAAGCCTTAGTTGTAGGAAGAAAAAGGCATAACATCACTATTGTCGTAGAGAGGATCCACAAATACCACATATATTGAGAGATCTGAGAGTGTCATACAACGAAAGCTCTGAGTTTTATTTTGAAAACTTACAAAAAACTTCAGAATAATGGTTGAGTAAAGAGCTTGAGACATAGTGCTTGACTTGATTGTTCTATCTTTCAATTGCTCAAGACCCAAGTGAAGGCTAAGAAGCTCCATGGTTAAAGGTAATATGGGTAAATTTGAAAGTCAGATCAGTTTATTCTAATCCGAAGGAGAATTTTTATTTGAATGCATGTGTACTTTTGAGGCATGAAATCATTATAGCAACTCCTAATCCAAATTTACTAAGTCCAGCTTTGCTAAGGGACTAGCAAAGGTTAAGGTTGGAGGAGCTTGTTGACGGTAGTTATCTACCATATTAAACCGTCAACACAAGTTAAATAAATGCTTGAAATGGATCACCAATAGAAACTTAGGGGTTTAAACTAACAATTTCCACAAGTTTTGGTGAATCTATATTTTCTGCAGGGTATATTCAGAAAACCAAAAAGGGGGATCAAAACATAAAAAAGAACTTAACCATGATGAAAACTATTCTTGTAGACTCTAGAGGACTCCAAGAGGCAACCCCCCGAGGCAGAGCTCGCGAGGTCCCCAGGTAGGACTATCCAGCCCCACCCAGGTGCCGCCCAGTCCCTGGTGGTAGGCCCTGCCTGTCAGCTTCTAGAATGTTCCTCCACTACCTCCCTAGACTGCATCTATGTTGTTCTTTAAGTCAGTTTGATCCAAGGGCTCACGTTGGACCCTCTGGGCTATATAAGAGCTAGAAACCCTAATATCCTTAGAGCTCCTGTAGTTTCTAGGGCATTAGCTAGTTAGGCTAGGTCTAGAGGGAGGCAAGCAGATCTTCACTTGGATTCCCGATCGTGTCAAGAGCATGGTTCGGTATAATTCTTGTATCCCTCTCTAGTTGTATCTACATTATTTTTATATGCTTTTGTACAATTGTTATGACAATATAGTATTCATTTTATTCATATTCAAGATTGCAATGTTCATTGTCTACTTTGATTATATACTTAGTATAGTTAGTTTATCATGGTATTTATGCATGATTTCATATAGCATTCACCCCAATGTACACAGGGTGGTGGTAGAGACCATGTAAGCGTGGTGCTTGTATGCTATTTACCTGCGAATACACTATATTCTGGGTCATGTGGTAGATCGCAGATGTCATACTCCCGTTAAGTCCTTTGTAGTCCACTCCCCAAATATAGGTCATAGAAGTAGAGCCCGGTTATGAAGGAAAGGAGAGGTTTCTATACTCAAACTTCCCTAAGTAATGCCCCTTATGTATGGATATAATGATGATCTTAGCCGTGATTACTTGGTGTAATTGCACTAATCAACGTATGCGTTGACTTGTAGTTAAGGATAACTTAGGAATTATTCCTCTAATATTCTAACTTGACCATGCTATTGCCATAGATAGGAGTGCTCTGAGTGATTTATTTATTGTAATGCTTGATCAATGATTATCATATTCATTTTATCTAGTGACATACCCCTGTTATGAGTAGAGTGATTGGTTACGGTTTATTTCTCCATCAATGTTATAAGTTATCAATACGTGTCCGAAGCTACACCTTCCCTGTGGTAAAATATAAATTCGATACCTGGTATACTCTTGGGTGAAGTGCTACAATGGTATAATTATCTGTCCGCTTGCAGAATCCTTTTCATTCATATCTTTATATTCTTTCTAGTCACATAAAATGATAAACATCTACTTAGTATCATTCTTGTAGTAATGCTAGTTAGTACTAATAAACATTTCTGGCACCATGACTGGGGATGACAACCTAGTTTAGTAATGCTAGAGGTGTAGGTAATTAATAGGTGACTACTAAAACAAGTGAGGAGTTAATAAATACCAATAGTGGTCAAATGGGCAACCGAGTTCATGGGTTGCCACATCACGTACGTCCCAAGAACAGCGATCAAATCGCAAGTTCTCACAGACTTCATCGCCAAATGGACCGAAGTACATATGCCCCCACCTCTGACCTACTAGGAATACTAGAAGCTGTATTTCGACGGGCCGCTCATGGCTGTAGGAGAGCGCATGGAGTACGCCATTCGACTCCACTTTTGGGCCATCAACAACGTCACAAAATATGAAGCCCTCATCCATGGCCTTAGGATTGCCTCCAAGCTCGGTGCCCACCGCCTCTTCATTAGAGGAGACTCAGAGCTGGTCATCAGCCAGGTCATGAAAGCAGCATCATGTCACAATAGCAAGATGGCGGCTTACTATGACGAAGTCTGGAAGCTCAAAGAAAGATTTGATGGGCTGGAAATCCACCACATCCTCAGATGAGATAACCTAGCCGCTGACTCCCTAGCTAAGATTGCATCAAGTCGGGGACCTACCCCACCCAGAGTGTTCATCAATGACATGCACGAACCATCGGTGCGCGCTCTTCGGCTGCACGACCAAACGGCGGGCGTGGCCAGCAAGGCGGAGCCCATCCTACCGGTCGAACACCACCACAAACCAGAGACCTTAAGCCCTCATGGCCTGATGGCGATCAATCGAGTGGCGATGAACGCCAGGATGGATTGGACTACGCCCTTCATAGAATACTTAGCACAGGGGAATTTACCTAATGACCTAACAAAGGTGCGGCGCCTAGCAAGGCGCTGCAAATCTTACATGATCATAGGAAACATCCTTTACAAGCGCAGCACCTTAGGAATTATCTAGAGATGCATCTCACAAGAAGAAGGGGCAGTGACTCCTGTGGGAGGCCCACGTGGGAATCTGCGGACTTCACGCGGTGCCTAGAATGCTAGTAGGGAAGGTCTTTCGACAAGGCTTTTACTGGCTCACAGCGGTTGCGAACGCTCAACAAATCGTATGAAGCTATGAAGGATGTTAGTCCTACGCACGATAAACACACCTACCCACGCAAGAGCTGCAAACCATCCTGCTACATGGCCTTTCGAGACTTGGGGGCTCGACTTGCTCGGACCCTTCAAGAAAGCGCCCGGGGGCTACACCCACCTTCTGGTGACGATCGACAAATTCACCAAGTGGATCGAAGCTAAACCAATAACAAGAGTAAGATCTGAAGATGTGATGGAATTCTTCCTTGACATTGTATACAGATTTGGAGTCCTGAACTCCATAATCACCGACAATGGCACACTCTTCACCGGGAAGAAGTTCGTCTGATTCTGTGACAACTACGACATTCAAGTCGACTGGGCCTATGTCGCTCACCCACAAACCAATGGCCAAGTGGAGCACATGAACGCCATGATACTTTAGGCCCTCAGACCCTGCATCTTCAATAGGCTCGACAAGTTCGTGGGCTAATGGGTGGGGGAGGTACCGGTCATGCTCTAGGGCTTGAGAATGACTCCAAACCGGTCCACCAGTTTCACACTGTTCTTCATGGTGTACGACACTGAAGCTGTCCTACTGACCGACCTCGACTATGGAGCACCTCGAGTCCTGACATACGATGAAGCCAAAGCAGAGAAGGATCAGCAAGATGCACTTGACCAACTGGATGAGGCATGCGAGACAGCACTCCTCTGCTCCGTGAAGTACTAGCAAGCACTGTGGAAGTACCACAACAAGAACATCCGGGAGTGAGCATTCTAGGTTGGTGACCATGTCTTGCGATGGATCCAAACCACCAAGGATGTGCACAAGCTAACACTGTCCTAGGAAGGACCCTTCATCGTCACCGAGATCATCCACCCGGGATCCTATCGGCTCATGAACGATGCCAGCGAGATCTACACCAACTCCTAGAACATCAAACAACTATGTAGATTCTATCCCTAGCCGCTTCTTCCAAACATGTATTAACCCTCCTGTCATCGTGAATTCACAAACTCACCCTTTTGCAAAAAGGTTGTGGACAAGAATGGCCCTAGCAGATGAGATGAAGGACAAGGAGTGAAGAAGCAACAGGTAGAGAGCATGTAAGATCAGCACCCCCTCGTCCATCTCTTTAATTTCCCGTGCAACCTTTTCTTGCTTCATGTGAGAGTGATCACCATTAAGCCACACAGCAACCAGGGAGGCAACAATCCCTTGAGTCCACGCACAGAGCAACCCGTCACATCCATGACCCCACATCGTATCTAGGAACTCATCCTTTTAGCCGGTCCTTAGAAGAACTTGAGGCCACAAAGGGATAGGGGTAGGGAGGAGATGGGCCCTCGTGGCTCTAATTGGTGGTGCGGAGCCACACAACCATCTCTCCTTGTGTTCGAGTCGTCCACTTCGAAGTCTCCCAGGTTGACTCTTGGGAGAGGCATCTTGGCCTTTGGCCACTACGGAGGCGGTTGGGGACCGACGGGATGGACGGTCGACAATTTATGGGACGTCTCTCAATGAGGCACAACCAAACTCCATGTCGATTGGGGAGGATATCGGGTCCTGCTTAGATTACCCATTGACCCCGATGAGGCGCACCGCTATGACCGTGTGGTTACAGTGGAGATGCCTTTCCCCGTGTGGAGCAAAATCGAAATTGACCGAAAAATAGGCCACAATGACCCCCAAAGCTGCCAGGGATCCTAAAATAAGTAGGGCTAAATCCTCGTGACAAGCCCTTTCTGGGATCCCAGATCCATGAACTGAAACCGATAGACCTACATGGATCAGTGACCCCTCGTGAATGGTCACTCGGGTGCCTAAGGCACGCGACGATGCCCTCTTCACGAGGCAACACCAAACCTTGTAAAAACAACCAACCACAGTTTGAGCATGGATGATTTGGGCCCACTTAAGCCTGAGTGAGAACTTTTTGCTAGGGGATACACCCCATGTTCATGCAGTCATTCGAAAATAAGACTATAATCCATCGGTAGATGGGTAGCCTTTGGCCCAACTTAGTCAAAGCACACACGAGGTGAAGACTTCCGTGTTGAGGGTGGCCTCCCTGTTCCATAGGAATGGAGGTCAACAACATGCACGAAGGTATCAACTTTGGTAACAAAGCCCTATAACCTGACCTTGCAGCCTAGAGGCTCGACACGACCTCTAGGGAGGAATATAAAATTCAAATATTACATTCCGTGGGTATAGGCATTTCAAGCCCGGCTAAGCCGCGGAGGCAAGAAAGAGAAAAGCCCAACCCTGCCTTGAGGACGACACCACCAAGGGTACAAACTATGAGCATGGTCAGACAAGGTGGAAAAGAACATGTTTAAGGCTCCCTCACAACATCGCGATCTCTCGAAACTGAAGAACACAGGGAGGAGAGGAAGGTGAAACAGCCCTTGGCGCAGAACATCTCACCACATCATCACGATGCCACGACAAGGCATATTGATGAACAACGCCCTGGGTCCACCATTCTGATGTGAACTAGGGTTCCCGATCTTCCGAAAGGTTCTGATAACTCTCGATTTGGTGGAGTCACGACACAATTCGATCCGGCTTCCGAACAACTCGGCTCTGAACCCCGCAATTGCAGCACCACGACCCCTCTAGTTATCGACCGGTGTTGCACGGTCGACCTCACCAAGAAGGCTAAGTTCTTGCCTGCGAATCGAGAACACACACAAGAATACAAAGGAATGCAACCAAATTGCAGATGAATGATTAATCTCACAAAGTTGGGGTCTCACAAACCGACGGCGACGGCGAAACCGTTGTTAACAGAATAATCTAAGTAAAACCCAACCCTAATGTAGACGGTGACTACTGATTATATAGGCTAAGGAACGTCAAAGGACCCCTATTCGCGTCCCTGGGGAGCGCCGACACGTTACAAGGCCCAAACGGCCCAATAGACGGCGACATAGCACCCTGACAGATTCTGGATGGTGACTTGTTTCGACGATTCCCATTGATTCCGAATAGGTTTTGACATGGGACCACTTAGGTTGGTTTCCTTATCAAATAAGCTTTCCATCCATATATGGATCATCAAAAACGGAGTCCGTACGCGTCCTGGGTGACCAGTTCAAGGCAGACTAGTCCTGGATTCCGAGGTGGACTCAAACTTGATTTTAGGCCTCCACCTTGGTGACTCGAACCAGATAAGTTTTGGGCCTCCTTCTCGATTTGGATACCCTAGTTCACATCATTGATGGAGGTAGCTGCAATAACTTGCTGAGTACAGATTTGGTCAAGAAGCTTGGCTTCACCACACGCCCACACCCCCATCCGTACCATATTCAGTGGTTGAATGATTCAGGTAACGGTGAGGATACAACGCCCAAAGACTGGTCAGAGTGCATCAGCCAAGACCAACTACAATATGTTGTAGATAATGCTTAGAAGGAGATGACTGAAGCAATAGCCAAAGCTGTCACCGACGCGCTCATTGACCTCAAGCTCGGCAACACCCTTGAGAGATTGGACAAACGTTTGTCCGCACTAACCGACTGGGTAGCTGCCTTGGAAGTGCAGCCGCCACCCGACCAAGAAGTCCATGATGGCAGCAACACCAGAGGGGTCGTGGTGCTGCGATTGCGGGGTTCAGAGCCGAGTTGTTCGGAAGCCGGATCGAATTGTGTCGTGACTCCACCAAATCAAGAGTTATCAGAACCTTTCGGAAGATCAGGAACCCTAGTTCACATCAATTGGTATCAAAGCTTCAGGTATACCATTAGGTTCAATTTTACCCTAGTTTAGTTTGATTTCGCCTTCGTCCTAGAGTCCACAGAAAAGCCAAAAAAAATAGTGTCAGGTTTTTCCCTATCCCAGAAACCATGTTTAGCCTTTTGCATAATTCTTTTCAGATTCCATCGTGTTGAGTTTGTGTCCTGATCAAGGGCTTGTTGCTGGTTAGGTTGTGTTAGCGTCCAGTTTGTGTGTTTTCCCCATCGTTTCCATCAAACCCTAGCCACCGTGACCACTTTTGTGCGCATTGTTCCTGTTTTGTCCTCTAATTCGGAGTCTAAACTTGAAACTGGTCCAGTTTTCACGTATGAACTTGGATTTCGACGTTCCATATATCAAAATTGATCAGAAAAAAATTATTGATCCGTCCATCCCCCACTTCGTCGGGGTTCAAAAATTTTATTTTGGGCAAAAACTTGTCACAAGATCCTCTTTTCCTGGTCACAAGCTTTTCCTCAATTTTGGACCCATCTTCTGAAATTTCCATAGGCCACGCCTTTTACTGTTTTAAGCTCAATTTTTTTGTGGTTACTTCTTGTGTGCTCCTAAGTCAAGAAAAAATATCAAAAAAATTAAAAAAAAAGTCAAAAGTTCCCAAAAAAACAACGACACCCCAAAAAATAGAAAAATTGAGAGGGGCAAAAGAGGAACAATATTTAGAGGAGCACATAGAGGAGACAATTTGTTATAATTGTGGGCGTGTACTATCTTGTGTTTGTTTCCTATTACTCTTGCTATCCATCATACTTATTTCTCCATTTTGTTATCACATCTGGTACTTGGAACACGTTAGACCATCAATATTGATGTGAACTAGGGTTCCCAATCTTCCGAAAGGTTCTGATAACTCTTGATTTGGTGGAGTCATGACACAATTCGATCCGGCTTTCGAACAACTCGGCTCTGAACCCCGCAATCATAGCACCACGACCCCTCTGGTTATCGACCGGTGTTGCACGGTTGACCTCACCAAGAAGGCTAAGTCCTTGCCTACGAATCGAGAACACATGCAAGAACACAAAGGAATGCAACCAAATTGCAGATGAATGATTAATCTCACAAAGTTGGGGTCTCACAAACCGACGGCGGCGGCGAAACTATTGTCAACAGAATAATCTAAGTAAAACCCAACCCTAATGTACATGGTGACTACTGATTATATAGGCTAAGGAACGTCAAAGGGCCCCTATTCGCGTCCCTGGGGAGCGCCGACACGTTACAAGGCCCAAACGGCCCAATAGACAGCGACATAGCACCCTGACAGATTTTGGATGGTAACTTGTTTCGACAATTCCCGTTGATTCCAAATAGCTTTTGACATGGGACCACTAGGGTTGGTTTCCTTATCAAATAAGCTTTCCATCCATATATGGATCATCGAAAACAGAGTCCGTACACGTCCTAGGTGACCAGTTCAAGGCAGACTGGTCCTGAACTGCGAGGCAAACTCGAACTCAACTTGGTTTGATCCTCCATCTTTATCCGGGCGCCCTCGCTGGTCCTCCACACCTCCAAGCCCTCCTCCATGTGTCTCCTGGACCTCTCCTTCATTCCTAAGCACAATATAATCATTAGGTAGCAATCTATTCTCAAAATCATATAAGGAGTTACTTAGGAACGAGCTCACCTCTAAATTTAAATGACGCGCGCGAGCTCTAGTGATTGGACCTTGAATGTCCAGTAGTGGATCATTGTGTGTATGTGAAAGAGTGATGTCCTCATCATCCTCCCCCTCTTGAATTGGAGTCGTCCTCGACACCAACTCATCTTCGTCTCCCAAGTATGGCTTCAAATCTGAAATATTAAAGGTGGGACTAACCCCAAATTCGAGGGGTAACTCAAGCTTATATGCATTATCATTAATCTTCTCAACAATTTTAAATGGACCATCAGCTCTAGGCATCAACTTAGACTTTCTCAAATCTAGAAATCTATCCTTTCTCAAGTGCAACCAAACCAAATCACCCGGTTCAAGCTTAACTTCTTGTCCACCTTTACTACCAGCAATTCTATACTTTTCATTCATTTTTTCAATGTTGTGCTTAGTTGTTTTATGCATTTGCAAAATAAAATCAGCACGTTCCTTAGCATCAACATGAATTCTCTCACTAATAGGCAGAGGCAAAATATCAATTGGAGCATGGGGATTGAATCCATACACTACCTAAAAAGGACTTACGTTGGTGGTAGAATGTGTTGCCCGATTGTAAGCAAACTCCACATGAGGCAAACATTCTTCCCACATCTTCAAATTTTTCTTCAGAATAGCTCTCAACATGGCACCCAAAGTGCGGTTAACGACCTCTGTTTGCCCATCAGTTTATGGGTGACAAGTTGTAGAAAACAATAGTTTTGTACCCAACTTATTCCATAGAGTGCGCCAAAAGTGACTCAGAAATTTAGTGTCGTGATCTAAAACAATAGTAGAAGGCATACCATGCAAACGAACAATCTCTTTGAAAAAGAGGTCAGCAATATGAATAGCATCATCACTTTTATGACATGGTATAAAGTGTGTCATCTTAGAAAATTGATCCACCACAACAAAAATGCTATCCCTCCCCCTCTTAGTCTTAGGCAATCCCAAAACAAAGTCCATAGAAATATCTATCCAAGGAATAGAAGGAACAGGAAGAGGCATATACAAACCATGTGGATTCAAGCGAGACTTAGATTTTTGACATGTGGTACAGCGTGCCACGAATCGCTCAACATCTCTCTTCATCTTTGGCCAAAAGAAGTGTGTGGCCAAAACATCCTCCGTCTTCTTAGCACCAAAATGTCCCATCAACCCTCCTCCATTCACTTCCTGCGTCAACAAAAGACGAATGGATCCTACTAGAATGCATAGGCGGTTAGCTCTAAACACAAATCCATCATTGACTACAAACTTGTTCCATGAACGTCCCCCTTTGCAATTCAGCAACACATCTTTAAAATCAGGATCAAGCGCATATTGTTCTTTTATTGTTCCTTGGCCTCCATGTAATTCTCCAAGCATGGTCATGACCTCATCATAAGGGGTCAAGCGATGAAGCTCGAACAAGCCATGACTACAAACCTGCGTTCGAATGCATGTGCATCTCAGCGCTTTCATGATCACTTCGTGATCAAGAAAGTGCTCGGGGGCTACTATTGGGGTTATAACCTCGGGGTGTCTCACGGCATCGATTAGCTAGTGGGCCACGCAGCCCATAATATATCAGCTAGCGAAGGCCCGAATGATCGAGGCCTAGTTGATCCAAGAAAACTAGGCCTAGCGCTAAGGTGGGGGCTGGCCATGACCCCTTTAGTAGACTTAGCCGCATATCGCACGAGAGACGCATGACCTCTCCACAATACTGACCCCTAGGAGGAGCGGGGAGAGGTCAAGCACATCTAGGTATGCCCGTTCTGACAAGGTTAGGCATGCCACTCTGATCCTGCAAGGACCGAGGGGACAGCAATCACCTCGGTCCGGTCATACGCCATCCCTGTGCCACGCACCTCAGACAAGACAACTGTTGATGGTAGTTATCTACCATATTAAACTATCAAGATAACATGAAGAAATGCTTGAAACGGATCACCAATAGAAACTTAGGGTTTAAACTGACAATTTTCACAAGTTTTGGTGAATCTGTATTTTCTGCAGGTATATCCAAAAAACCAAACAGGGGGATCAAAACGTCAAAAGGAATTAAACTTAACCACGACGAAAACTATTCTAGAGGACTCCATAGGACTCTAGGAGGCAACCCCCCGAGGCAGAGCCCGAGAGGCCACCAGGTGGGACCGGCCAGCCCCACCCTGGTGCCACCTAGACCCTGGTGGTGGCCCCCACCTGTCAGCTTCTGGAATATTCCTCCACCGCCTCCCTAGACTGCATCTACATCGTCCTTCAAGTCGGTTTGATCCAAGGGCTCACGTTGGACCCTCTGGGCTATATAAGGAGACCCTAGCCACCCTGAGGCATCAAGTCATCCAGAGTCAGAAACCCTAATATCCTTAGAGTTCCTCTAGTTTCTAGGGTAGTAGATCATCGCTTGGATTCCTGACATCATCTAGAGCTTGGTTCGATATAATTCATGTACCCCTCTCTCGTTGTATCTCCATTATTTTATATGCTTTGGTACAATTGTTAAGACAATATAGTATTCATCTTATTCATGTTCTTGGTTGCAATGTTCATTGTCTACTTTGATTACATGCTTAGTATAGTAGTTTATCATTATTGAAAGGATCAAGATGCCCAAGAGGGGGGGTGAATTGGGCTTTTCTAAAAATTAATTGCAAGAATTAAATCCTACAAGCTAAAGTTCACCCCTAGTGCCTACTAGTGTTCCTTGTGATTCTACCGGTAAAAGTTTTGCACCCTAAGTTCTAATCCTAGTCTAGCATGGCAATTCTAGGAAAGTAAAATCAAGCAATGAAAGTAATACAAGAAAGTAAATGCTTGAAAGTAAGGGTTAGGAACACGGTGATTTTTTCCCGAGGTATCGGAGAGTCGCCACTCCCTACTAGTCCTTGTTGGACCACCCGCACAAGGGTGTAGCTCCCCCTTGATCTGCGCAAGGATCAAGTGCTCTCTACAGGTTGATTCTTTGACACTCCATCATGGTGAATCGCCCAAAACCGCTCACAAGATGAGTTGGGTCATCCACAAGCTCACCGGATGATCACCAAACTCCCAAACACCACCAAACCATCAAGGTGATGGCGATCACCAAGAGTAACAAGCTAGAACTCTCACTTGACCACAACAAGCCTAATGAGAAGATGGATGCACACTTGCTACTCCCTAGTCACTAATGAGGGATCTCAAACTTTGATTCTCAAATCACTACCCTCACTAGGGCTCTTGCACTCCCTTGCACTTGAAAGTTGTTTCTCAGCTGAACAAATGAGCAAGAGACCTGTAAAAGAGGTGGAGGGGATGTATTTATACACCCCATAGACAAAACCAACAGTTACCTACCAGCTCAGCAAAACACGCACTGACCGGACGCGCCGGTCGAGTGTAACGGTCGAAAAACTGAACGACAACGCTGAGTGACCGGACGCACCGATCAGGGGTGACTAGACGCATCTGATCATGCAAGAACCTTACTGTACTTTGACTTGACGCTCGATCGTGTCTGATTAGTGATGACCGGATGCGTCAGGTCAGCTAAGTACCTTACTGGAACATGACCGGACACGTTTGATCATTTTCTAGTCATGTCCAATTATACTTTTACCCTCTGAAACACGTGTCAGACTGATCAACGCATTCGGTCCTCGCAGGGATCGCGTCCGGTCAACCAGGTTGAAAACGCAGTGACTGTTAGTACTGACCGGACGCGTCCGGTCATGACAGAGATCGCGTCTAGTCAAGGATAAACGGCTCAAACGACTTCGAAACGCGACGCAACTTGAACAAGTTGCTTCCAACTGAACTTTGAGCTTTACCTGAGCTACCTAGTGCTAAGTTTGACAAGTGTGCACCACACCTAAACAAAAGACTCACCTAGGTCAAGCTACTCGCTCATGCCCCCCTTTATAGTACGGCTAAAGGAAAAAAGCAAAGATCCTAACTACTATCCATATGTAACTCAACACCTTGACATCCGAAACTAACCGTCCTTAATCTTGTCGTTGATCCTTTGAAAACTGAAACGATTTCCATCAAGGGGCATGAATACCATAGTGCCCAAAGCAGTTATCAACCCCATGACCCAACTTATCAAAGTTTCTGCAAAACACACGTTAGTCATGGTAATAATGTGTTGTCATCAATTGTCGAAACCAACTCCCGAGGCCTAGATGCTTTCAATCTCCCCCTTTTTGGTGATTGATGACAACACTTAGATTCAGAAGATTTAAGAGATGAGGTTTTCGAACATGCTTGGTTCACATAAGCAAAAAGCAATAAGCACAAGGGGTTTGGAAATGCTTATGTGTTCCAAGCCAACTGAGTGTACTCACAAGATAAAACATGAAGAGTTAGTACACATAAAACATAGCTCATATGAAATTGGAGTAAGGCACGGAAGCACAACCTTATGAACTAAAACCAAATAAGTGACATGATATATAATAAAGTCTCACAGTCACACAAGTCACAAAATGTAGGGTGAGAAATTAAACATGATGCATGAATGTAGCACACAAAGCAAACGAAACCCTCTATCAACACTTCCCCTGAATCTACTCTCTCTTCCCCTTTGGCATCAAATGCCAAAAAAACAAAGCTAAGGATCCGACGAGGGAACAGAAGCAGTCGTGTCGGGTGCCGAGGAGCGCGGAGTGATCGCAAACTGTGAAGTATCCTCCTCAGACTCTGAACTGTCAGGCTAACCCTCTGTAGATAGACTTGGCAGCGAAGCAATCTGGGTCTGTAGAGCAGGTGCAAGAACTAAAGATGTAGTAGCAACAATAGGAGCAGTCTTTGTCACCTGAGCCTGAAAAGTACCAATTGTGGGAGGATCTATTGAGGCAACTGACGATGACACTGTCTCTGTAGTTCTGGTCCCTGACACTGGAAGAGCCACAGTCTCGGAAGGTGACAACCCTGAAGAGGTCACAACAGTGGTGTGCGAGGGTGTCGGCTGACTAGTCAGCTCGCTGTAGGAGGCACTCAAGTCAGTGAAAGGAGTGCCCGAGAGAAGGTGAGGTCTAGGCTGAGCTGGTGGAGTGAACCCTATCTAAATAGGAGTGTAGCTCAGGGACTAAAAAGTTTAAGGAACCTGCTGCTAGGGAGAGGTAAACTGAAAGCTCGGCTGTCCCTGACTCTGAAGTCCACTGGACTGTAGTGCTAGAGTAAGGACAGACGGTGGTGGAGGTACCCCAACAATGATGAGGTGTCGCAGGAGCTCAAGATACTGCTGCTGGGTGGCTGCCTGCTGCCTCTGCATCTCAAACTGCTACCTCTGAAACTCCAGCTGCTGCCTCTGGAACTCGTCTTGACGAGCCTGAATTTGAGCAAATGCAGCTCCTGTGTCCTGAGCCTATCACTGCATCTGAACCTCATGTCTCTCCTGGGCCTGGGTCAGCCTCTCAAGTATAGCCACCATGGCTGGGTCTAAGCGGGAGGCTGATCATAAACCACCGGTCTCATGGTCGTGAGACCGAGGAGAGCGGTACCGGGGGATGGGCTGGTAGTCCTCGTCAGTGCTATCAGTGGCAATAGCCTCAACTTTATCAGCTGGCTGAGTATCAAGATCTGCAAGCTTGGCCTCAGCAAGACCATCAATGGTCTCATCCTGCTCAGCTACTGTCTCTGGAACCTCTGGCCTCTGACGCTGTCCTGGCCTAGGTGCCTGCTCTCTAGTCATTGAAGCCCACAACTGTCGAATATCATACTCTGGAAATGCAGTAGTGGTATCAGAGATCTCAGCTCTAATCTCTACAGGCAGGTCACACGCAAAACGAATAATGAAGCAAATCCAGTGTGCATAAGGTAACTGCCGGTGACCCTTGAAGCCCTCTGCCAAGGTGTCCTCCATCTCACATAGCATCAGATCCCAAATATCAAACGGTGTCTGTGAGATGAGGTGATGAACAACCCAGAGCTACATACGTGTCAGGCCCTCTCTGTATCCTAGCCTCGGAAGAAGAGTCCGCCTCACAATGGCATCTAGCACTCTGGCAAGGGGTGTCAAGCTGGCAGGTGTACGTCTGGACCCCTCACCAAACGGCTCACGGAAGCAAGGTCTGATCATATCCATGGGTGGTACTGTACCTCCGTGAGGACGTCTCGGTGGTGAAGTATGTCCAAAACATAGCTGGTGAATCTTCTTCTCTGAAGAAGGGAGTATGAGAATCTCCAGTACCTGGTGCTGTACAATATGTGGTCACGGCCTCAGAATGCAAAGTGTATGAACTCGTGAGCAGGGTCAATCCAAAGTGAGGAGTAGAACTCTCTGACCCAAGTCCCGCAGTAAGCTCCAGTCCGTCCTAGAAAGTCTGACAGACCAGGTAGAAAGGACAAGTGTAGATGGAGCTGCTCACCAACCACCTCAACTAAAGCCTCAAGTCGACAAACTCTCTGAGGTTTGAATGCAATCCCGCTGTCGACGTAGGCTCTATAGAAATCCTCATGTAGAGGTGTGTAGAAGCCCTTTGAAGTTCGGGGGTCCCGCTGAGGTGGGAACCACCGACTAACCTCAACAAACCTGAGAGCCTGTACCTAGCGTGCTGTAGGTCCCCTGAGGTCAAAGTGCTCGACTGGGGGTGACCTCGAGCCCTAGGAGGTGGACGACCTCCACGACGCTGGCCCTCTGGCCTAGGAGTCACCTGAGCACGCGTACGTCCTGAGCGATGACGTGGTGGAGTCTGAGCGGTCTGCTCCTCTATCTCCTCTGTGTCCTCTGTGGGCTGCTCTATAGGTGGGTCCTCTATCCCCTCTATGGCCTCAGTACCGAGCTGTCGACCTTCAAGATGAAAGCGACGCTCGCCAATGTGAATCCCACTGCCTCTACCACCCCTCTCTGCACGCTCTGCTGCATCAGCGACGACCTATGCTATCTCTGCCTCAGTGGGTGTCCTCTTTCTCTTCTTGATGGCTATCTTCTTGCGCTTGCCACGGGCTACCTCTGTCACCCTAGGAGGACTTTTGTCCCCGTCACTCGGTCCACCACCAGCATTCTTGCAGCGAATCATACTGACAAAACTCTATGACTGAGAAAACCCTGAAAGTGCAAGATGGTGTACTGACACTTGTGAGGCTTGGCCTCAATCCGTATCCGCAGACTTGGCCTCGGATTCAAAACAGATCACCTGACACACACAGAGCACCGACAAGACCCTCTGTAAAGATGGAATAGATAGAGCTACTATTAAGCATTATATTTTAACTACCAGACGAGCAAGGTCCTTATGAAAGCAAGCATACGAGATAAGAATAGAATAGATCGCGATAGCTACCTCAGATGAGCGAAACTCCGATGAAAACGGAAAGTGACCTTGACGTGCTAGGGTTCCCTAGAAACGACGAACAAGTGCAGGAGTGTCGATAAGATCAAAGGATGCATTAGAATTTCAACGGAACGACATCGGCAAACCCTAAAGAAAAGATCAAGGTAACGTGGAACAACCTTGCGAAGACGAAGTCGTGCGAAAGACCTTTCACGGAGAGATGTCGAAGCCGTCGCGATCGTTAGGGTTAAGTCATAGCCCTGGCAGTGGATGAGCAAAGCTAGCGCGGCTCGGCTCGGCTGCGGCGAGTAGCGAGCTAGGGCTAGGGTTCAGCGGTGCACACGGACGGTGGCGCGGCTGCGGCTGCCGGAGACGATGGACTCACACGGGGAGGAGAAGCGGCGCGCGCAGCTGAGGAGCGCAGGCGACTGTGGTGGCGCTGCTGCACGGGAGGAGGCGCGGCGGTGCTGGTGGAGGCGTGGCGGCGTGGGAGGAGGCACGGCTGCACGACTATGGTGCGGTTAGCGGCGGCGAGCGGCGCGGCGCAACTGAGCAGCGCAGGTGGCTATGGCGGCACGGGAGGAGGCACGAGATGGCGAGGAGGCAGCTAGGGTTTGGGGCACGGCGGTGATGGCAGATGAAAACGGAGACGGCCGAAAGTAGATCGGGAAGTACGGTTAAAAAGGCTTAGATCCGCTTTCCACGCGATGACCGGACGCGCTGGTCGACTGACCGGACGCGATGGAGCAGTGTCCGGTCAGTGTCCAGCAAGCTCCTGGTGTGACCGGACGCATCCAGTTAGGGATGATCGGACACTGACAGAGTCCGGTCAGAGTTTACCCAGGAACCCAACACGCATGACCGGACGCGGTGGTGGTCTCCGGGACCGGACGCGGTGGTCACAACGACGCGTCCGGTGCAGCGTCCGGTCACAGATCTTTGAGATGGTCTTTGGGATGATTGGACGCGCTGGTGGTCGCCGGGACCGAACGTAGTGATGAAGCAGCATCGCGTCCGGTCCAACGTCCGGTTCAGCGTCCGGTCGCTGTAAAGCACCTTTCTTCAATCCGATCTTCGACGCAACTTCTCCCAATCAAGTTCCAATTCAAAGAGACTCAAATAAACACCAATTGGAACCTTATATGAGGGACCTCTCTCAAACCCTCAAGATTTTCAAAATATTTTGCCTTAGGCTAGTATTATTTTTAAGAAAATATGCAATAAACACCCGAGGAGCAACGTATAGCCATGCAATAGAGTTTATGAACTCTTGGGAGCATCAAATGCTCTCTTTATTCATGGACGAACACAGAGGTTGCTCAAGGCAAAACCGAAAAGAAACGACAAAGCAACAACCATGCATATGCAATGCAAAGCGAGAAAGGAAGATTAGGTTGCTTGTCAAGTTTGATCCACGGTTAGGCTTCTTCACTCCTCCAAAGGAGGGTTATCGTAACCGTGTTAGACAAGTCCCAAATGCATTGCAGAAATTTAAATATGACATATGATACAATGCAATGCAAGGGACAACACAAGCTCATTTTTTAAAGTTACTAGAGTCAAGCACATTTAGTTCACTTCTCAACCTACAAAAGGTAGCCTCATCCAAAGGTTTAGTGAAGATATCCGCTAATTGATTTTCACTTCTTACACCTTCTAGTGATATATCATTTTTAGCAACATGATCTCTTAGAAAGTGGTGGCAGATATCAATGTGCTTGGTGCATGAGTGTTGTACCAGATTATTAGCAATTTTAACAGCACTTTCATTGTCACATAAAAGTGGCACCTTTTCAAGAACAACTCCATAGTCTAGGAGGGATTGTTTCATGTATAAGATTTATGCACAACAAGCCCCACGGCAATGTATTCCACCTCGGCGGTGGACAAAGCCAGACTATTTTGCTTTTTAGATGACCAAGATACTAAAGACCTCCCAAGCAAATGGCACCCTCCGGATGTGCTTTTTCTATCAATTTTGCAACCGGCGTAATCCGAATCGGAATAGCCAACTAGTTGGAATCTAGCTCCTTTGGGGTATCAAAGACCAATGCTTGGGGTGTGCTTAAGATATCTTAAGATTCTTTTTACGGCACTTAGGTGAGGTTCTTTAGGGCACGCTTGAAAGAGAGCACACATGCACACACTAAACATGATATCGGGCCTAGATGCGGTTAGGTACAACAAGCTACCAATCATAGAATGGTAGAGAGTTTGATCAATTGGTTTACCTCCCTCATCTAGGTCGAGATGTCCATTAGATGGCATTGGGGTCTTGATTGGCTTACACTCTTCCATCTTGAATCTCTTGAGAAGATCTTTGGTATACTTTTCTTGAGAGATGAAAATCCCTTCTCTCATTTGCTTGACTTGAAAATCAAGGAAGAATGTTAGCTCACCAATCATAGACATCTCAAACTCCTTCGACATCAATTCACCAAATTCCTTGCAATAATCTTCATTTGTTGATCCAAAGATGATATCATCAACATAGACTTGACAAATGAAGATCTCCCCATTAAGCTTCTTGGTGAATAGTGTGGTGTCGACCTTCCCAATAGTGAAGCCATTCTCAATGAGGAAGTCCTGGAGGCGCTCATACCATGCTCTAGGGGCTTGCTTGAGCCCATATAGCGCCTTGGAGAACCTATAAACATGATTAGGATATCTAGGGTCTTCAAACCCGGGAGGTTGTTCAACATAGACTAGTTCATTTATGAAGCCATTTAAAAATGCACTTTTCACATCCATTTGATATAGTTTCATTTCATGATGTGATGCATATGCAAAAAGGATATGAATGGCTTCAAGTCTTGCAACGGGTACAAAGGTCTCTCCAAAATCAAGACCTTCAACTTAAGAGAACCCCTTTGCAACTAGTCTTGCCTTGTTCCTCACTACTACGCCTTGGTCATCTTGCTTGTTGCGGAACACCCACTTGGTTCTAATGACTCTTGCACCTTTTGGATGCTCTTCAAGTGTCCAAACTTGATTGCGGGTGAAGTTGTTCAATTTTTCATGCATAGCATTCACCCAATCCGGATCTTGAAGAGCTTCTTCTACATTCTTAGGTTCAAGACAAGAGACAAAAGAGTGATGTTCAACAAATGAAGCAAGCTTTTGAGATCGAGTCATTACACCCTTTGTAGGACTTCCTATGATGAGATCTTGTGGATGTGCTTGAAGTAGAGGTGAGTTTCTTCTATTAACCACTTGAGGAGATGGTTGGGGAGCATCAACATCTTGAGCTTGTGCCTCGGCTTGTTCATGAGAGACATGAGTGTCTTCATTTTCAACTCTCTTATTCTTATCATCATCTTGAGGCACATGTGATGAAGATGGTGGATTGACAATTTGTACATCGTCTTCATCATCTTTAGGCTTGATGTCTCCCACCGGCATGTTCTTCATTGCCTCCCTCAATGGTTCATCACCTACATCATCACAATTCTCGATTGCTCCTTGGGAGCTGTTAGATTCATCAAATTCCACATCATATGTTTCTTCAACCAAACCGGTGGCATGGTTAAATACTCTATATGCTTTGGACTTTGATGAGTAACCAACAAGAAAGCCAATATCACAACGTCTTTGAAACTTCCCTAGGTGTTGATGCTTTTTGTAGATGTAGCATTTGCAACCAAACACCCGAAAGAATGAGACGTCTGGCTTCTTCCCATTTAGCAACTCATAGGGAGTCTTGCCAAGAAACTTTTGTAGGAAGAGGCGATTTGAAGCATAGCATGCGGTGTTGATTGCCTCGGCCCACAATTTTTTCAG
This sequence comes from Saccharum hybrid cultivar R570, assembly GCA_038087645.1. Taxonomy (NCBI): domain Eukaryota; kingdom Viridiplantae; phylum Streptophyta; class Magnoliopsida; order Poales; family Poaceae; genus Saccharum; species Saccharum hybrid cultivar. The sequence continues at coordinate 849,777 of JAQSUU010000704.1, read as the reverse complement.
TGTATTGTACTCATCTAGCATTGTTCTTGCAAGGGTGATCAAGGTCTGATTCTTTCTCTCAACTACACCATTTTGTTGAGGAGTGTAGGTTGATGAAACTTCATGCTTGACTCCAAGCTCATCACAATAAGCTTCAATGTGTGTGTTGTCAAACTCTTTGCCATTGTCACTTCTAATTTTCTTTATCTTGACTTCAAATTCATTTTGAGCTCTCTTTGCAAACTTCTTGAAGCAATTGGCCACTTTGGATTTGTCATGAAGAAAGAAGATCCAAGTGTATCTTGAGTAGTCATCCACAATCACAAGACAATAGAGATTTCCACCCAAGCTCTTGTAAGTTGTAGGACCAAACAAATCCATGTGAAGAAGTTTTAACACTCTTGATGTTGACGTGTAAGCTTTGGTTGGATGAGTTTTTGCATCTTGTTTGCCGGCTTGACATGCACTACAAGGTTTGTCCTTCTCAAACTTGACATCCTTCAAGCATCTTACTAGTTCTTTCTTCAATATCTTGTGGAGAGTGTTCATTCCAACATGAGCAAGCATCCTATGCCAAAGCCATCCAAGTGTAGTTTTGGTGAACAAACACGTCATCAAGTTTGCATCTTTGGAGGTGAAGTCAACAAGATAAAGATTGTTGTATCTAAAGCCTTTGAAAATTATTTGCTTGTCATCTATCTTTGTAACTACCACTTCATTAGGAGTGAAAAAGCATTGGTAGCCAAGGTCACAAAGTTGCCCAACGGATAGTAAGTTGAAACTCAATGAAGCAACATAGAGCACATTTGAAAGAGAGTGATCATTTGATATTGCAATCTTGCCTATACCCTTGACTTTGCTCTTTGAATTGTCCCCAAATGTGATCTTCTCTTGACATACCACATTCTCTTCAAGTGAGGTGAACATACAAGGGTCACCGGTCATATGTTGAGTGCAACCACTATCAATAACCCAATGAGATCTACCGGTCTGTAGTTCACCTACACACAAGAGATCAAGCTTTTTGTTTAGGGACCCAAACTTGAGAGGGACCCTTGACTTTCTCAACTAGTGACTTGGCAACCCATATTTTCTTAGGCCTATTCTTGTTAGGGGGACCCAAGAACATGACTTTCATCTTTCCACTTGAATCTTTTCTAAGCATGTAATGAGCATTGAAAGCAAAGGGTCTAGCATGCTTGGGCAAGGGTTGTGGTGGTGGAGTTTTGCACTCATGAGCAAAATGGCCCTCTTGTCCACACTCAACACATCTCTTTGGCGTGGGCTTTGACTTGCTTTGTTGTTGTTGAGCTTTAGCCTTCTTCTCTTGATTTGCCAAGTAACCAATGCCACCTCTATCCATCTTCATGACGGTGTTCATGAGTAGCTCACTTTACAAATGTTGGCCTCTTGTGAACTTGCTTAGGCCGGTCTTGAGATGCTCTTTTTCTTGCTTGAGCTTTTTGTTCTCTTCAATAAGTGACTCATTTGATGTTTGCTTTTCTAGAGCCATCAACTTCTTGTTCTCATTTCTAAGCATCTCATTTTCACTCTTGAGCTTGACATAATCATCATAGTTGTCGGACTCAACCACATTCTTGCCTTTGCCACTAGAGCCTTGCTCAATGCTCTCAATAATCAAGTCATCACATGATGTAGCTATATCAATCTTAACAACTTGGTTAGTAGCATCATGTGTCTCAAGAGAAAGTTCATTAGCAACAATAAGACTATCATAATTGATTTTCAATGTAGTATATTTGTCTTTTAGCAAGTTGTGCCTAGTGATGAGCTCATCATGCTTCTTCTCAAGTTTATCATGTTCATCTCTAAGCTCTTTGTTAGAAGTTTTGAGCTCCTTGAGAGTAGAAGACATAATTTCATTTTGATCTTTGAGCTCCTCAGTAGTCTTATGTGTATTCTCAAGCTTAGATGAGAGTGAGTCATTTTCATTTTGGAGCTCATCATTTTCATTTCTAGTTCTTCTTATGATTTTAGAGTATTTATTTAACAATTTTACAAGTTCATCATAAGAAGGTGCATCATATTCATCATCACTATCACTATCATCATCATCACTCTCATTGTTTTGTACCTTTCATTCACCCTTGGCCATAAGGCACAGGTGAGAAGTGGACGATGATGGTGAAGGTGGCGGTGAAGGTGGTGATGAAGATGTCGGTGAAGATGATGATGGCCCAATCACAAATGCGGCGACCTTCTCTTTCTCATTGTCGCTCTCATCGCCGGAGGACTCACATGATGACTCAATGTCGGTGAGCCAATCACCAACAATATAGGCTTTGCCTCCCTTCTTCTTGTAAAACTCTTTTCTCTTACCATCCTTCTTTTTGTATGGCTTGTTCTTCTTCTTCTCATCTTCTTCATCACTTGAATCATTTTTCTTGCCCTTGTTCTTGTTCTTGTACTTGTCTTTTGGAGGCTTAGAGCATTGATGAGCTAAGTGGCCAAGTTCACCACAATTGTAGCAATCCATCTCGGATATAGGCTTCCTTTTGCTACTTGTGAAGAACTTCTTCTTCTTACCATCGAACTTGATGCCACTCTTGTTGAGCTTCTTTAGCATCTTGGTGGTCTTTCTCACCATGAGTGCAAGTGATGCATCATCAATATCACTTTCACTTGAGCTTTCTTGCACCATCATGGCTTGGCCCTTCTTCTTTTTCTTGTCAAGGCTAGCTTTGAAGGCCAAGTCCTTCTTCTTGGAAGATGATGAGCCCTCTTCCAGAGTGATGTGCATGTACATCTCATGTGCATTGATCTTTCCCAATACTTGTGTCGGTGTTGCGGTGGAGAGATCACTTTGATGAAGCACGGTGACAATGTGACCATACTTCTCAACGGGAAGAATGCTCAAGATCCTCCTTGCAACATCTGATTGACTCATTTGAGTGAGTTCAAGAGCATTGAGATCCTCTACAAGAACATTCAATCAAGTGTACATTTCATTAGCACTTTCTTTGGGAAGCATCTCAAAAGAATTAATTTTCTTCAAAGCTATGCGATAGCGTTCCTCACACTCACTCTTAGTTCCCTCATGGAGAGCACAAAGGTTTTCCCACAATTCATTAGAGTTTTTGGCATTACGCACACGATTGAAGATATCCTTGTCTAGGCCCCGGTAGAGTATATTTTTTGCCTTTGCATTCCACCGGTTGTACTTCTCCTTGTCACCACTTGGGTTGGCGGGATCCTTGATAGCGGGAAGCCCTTCGGTTGTGGCTCTAAGGCACCCAACATCTATGGCTTCGAGGTACGCCTCCATACAAATTTTCAAATATGGAAAATCGTCTCCCTCAAAGGTGGGAGGTGGTCCTTCCCCATTAGACATCTTGCTCTAGGCGGTGAAGCCTAAATAAGGAGCAACTCGGCTCTGATACCAATTGAAAGGATCAAGATGCCCAAGAGGGGGGGTGAATTGGGCTTTTCTAAAAATTAATTACAAGAATTAAATCCTACAAGCCAAAGTTCATCCCTAGTGCCTACTAGTGTTCCTTGTGATTCTACTAGTAAAAGTTTTGCACCCTAAGTTCTAATCCTAGTCTAGAATGGCAATTCTAGAAAAGTAAAATCAAGCAATGAAAGTAATACAATAAAGTAAATGCTTGAAAGTAAGGGTTAGGAATATGGTGATGTTTTCCCGAGGTATCGGAGAGTCGCCACTCCCCACTAGTCCTCGTTGGAGCACCCGCACAAGGGTGTAGCTCCCCCTTGATCCGCGCAAGGATCAAGTGCTCTCTACAGGCTGATTCTTTGACACTCCATCGTGGTGAATCACCCAAAACCGCTCACAAGATGAGTTGGGTCATCCACAAGCTCGCCAGATGATCACCAAACTCCCAATCATCACCAAACCGTCTAGGTGATGGTGATCACCAAGAGTAACAAGCTAGAACTCTCACTTGACCACAACAAGCCTAATGAGAAGATGGATGCACACTTGCTACTCCCTAGTCACTAATGAGGGATCTCGAACTTTGATTCTCAAATCACTACCCTCACTAGGGCTCTTGCACTCCCTTACACTTGAAAGGTGTTTCTCAGCTGAACAAATGAGCAAGAGACCTCTAAAAGAGGTGGAGGGGATGTATTTATACACCCCACAGACAAAACCAACTGTTACCTGCCAGCTCAGCAAAACACGCACTGACCGGACACGCCGGTCGAGTGTAACGGTCGAAAAACTGAATGACAACGCTGAGTGACCGGACGCACCGATCAGGGGTGACCGAACATGTCCGATCATGCAAGAACCTTACTGTACTTTGACCTGACGCTCGATCGCGTCTGATTAGTGATGACCGGATGCGTCAGGTCAGCTAAGTACCTTACTGGAACGTGACCGGACGCGTCCGATCATTTTCTAGTCGCGTCCGATTATACTTTTACCCTCTGAAACACGTGTCAGACTGATCAATGCGTCTGGTCCTTGTAGGGACCGCGTCCAGTCAACCAGGTTGAAAACACAGTGACTGTTAGTACTGACTGGACGCGTCCGGTCGTGACAGAGACTGCGTCCGATCAAGGGTAAACGGCTCAAACGACTTCGAAACACGACGCAACTTGAACCAAGTTGCTTCCAACTGAACTTTGAGCTTTACCTGAGCTACCTAGTGCTAAGTTTGACAAGTGTGCACCACACCTAAACAAAAGACTCACCTAGGTTGAGCTACTCGCTCATGCCCCCCTTTATAGTACGGCCAAAGGAAAAAAGCGAAGATCCTAACGACTATTCTGGATGTAACTCAACACCTTGACATCCAAAACTAACCATCCTTAATCTTGTCATTGATCCTTTGAAAACTAAAATGATTTCCATCAAGGGGCATGAATACTATAGTGCCCAAAGCAGTTATCAACCCCATGACCTAACTTATCAAAGTTTCTGCAAAACACACGTTAGTCATGGTAATAATGCGTTGTCATCAATTGCCGAAACCAACTCCGGGGGCCTAGATGCTTTCAGCTATGTTTATGCATAAGTTCGTATAGCATTCACCCTAATAAGGTACCATGGGTGGGTGGTAGAGATCATGTAAGCGTGGTGCTTATATGTTATTTATCTATGAATACACTCTATATTCTGGGTCATGTGGTAGATAGCGGGTGTGACACTCCCGTTGAGTCCTTTGTAGTCCACTTCCCGAGTATGGGTTGAGGAAGTAGGGCCTGGTTACGAAGGAAGCGAGAGGTTTCTATACTCAAACTTCCCTAAGTAATGCCCCTTATGTGTGGATATAATGATAATCTTAGCCAGGATTACTTGGTGTAATTGCAGTAACCATCGTATGCTTTGACTTGTAGTTAAGGATGACCTAGGTATTATTCCTCTAATATTCTAACTTGACCATGCAATTACTATAGATAGGAGTGCTCTAAGTGATTTACTTATTATAATTCTTGATCAATGCTTATCATATACATCTTATCTTGTGACTTGCCCCTATTATGAGTAGAGTGATTGGTTATGGTTTATTTCTCCATCAATGTTATAAGTTATCAATACATGTCCAAAGCTATACCTTCCCAGTGGTAAAATATAAATACGATACCTGGTATACTCTCAGGTGAAGTGCTATAATGGTATAATTATCTGTCCGCTTGCAGAATCCTTTTTATTCATATGTTTATATTCTTTCTAGTCACATAAAATAATAAACATCTATTTAGTATTATTCTTACAATAATACTAGTTAGTACCAACAAACATTTCTGGCACCATCACTGGGGATAACAACCTAGTTTAGTAATGCTAGAGGTTTATGTAATTAATAGGTGACTACTAAAACAAGTGAGGAGTTAATAAATACCAACAAGCATTTCTGGCACCATTACTGGGGAAGGTAGCTAGCACAGGAAGTATTGACAAACTTATATTAATTGATGTGATTGAAATAACCATTGACCTCTGCTAAAACAAGCTTACCCTTGTTTTGTCTACTTGTATATCTTATTTAGGGTAATGTATGATTGGTTTCAACCTACCGAAAAACTTCATTGATGATCCAGAAGTGCTACTCAAGAGAACTTAAGAGAGTATTAGCTTTAGAGTCGGAGGACAACCATATAAGGTGAAGCTTAACACTAGAATTTGAAGCCATAGCTAATAAGAGTCTTCGTGAATTCTCTGCTCCAACTACAAGCAACATTCATACAAGACCTGAAGTCAATATTAGAGACAATGGATTCAAGCTCAAGCCTGCTCTTATCAACATGGTGGAAGCCAGCTAGTTTTGTGGAAAGGCACATGAAGATGCTAGTGCACATCTCCAGCACTTTCTGGAGATCTACAACACCTTCACTATCAAGGGAGTAACTAAGGATGCTATTCTACTTTGCCTTTTCCCATTTTCACTCTTAGGGAAGGCAAAAAAGTGGTTCTACACCAACAAAGAGAGAAACACCACATGGAATAACTACTCCACTGCCTTCCTAGCAAAGTTGTTTCCAAAAGGCAAGACTAATGCTCTGCGTGGGAGAATCTCATGTTTTTAGCAACATCATGATGAATCTGTCCCTAAGGCATGGGAACGCTTTCAAGACTATATAGCAGAATGTCCTCATCATGGGATGGAGAATAGGCTACTCATGCAGACCTTTTACCACGGGTTGACCACTAGTACCCATGAGACAATGGATGTTGCTGGTGGTGGTGCTTTTCTATCACTTAACTTCAGAGATGCAACAACTCTTGTTGAGAAGATGGCCTCCAATCAAAGCTAGAATGAAGAACGTACTTAGCCTCATAAGAGAGGAGAAGGAATGCATCAACTCAAGGAGGTAGACATGTTGTCTGCTAAGATGGACCTGCTGATAAAGAAACTTGAAGACCGAGTTAGTGAGAAGAAAGAAGTCATGCACATTCATGATTCTTGCATGACGTGTGAAGTGTGTGGCGACTCTGGGCATTTAGTGAACAACTGTCATGGAACTCAAGAGGATTTGAACTACATCAATAACAACAATTATCGTCCTCAACAGAATCAAGGATGGAATCAACAACAGGGGCAAAACTACCAAGGTAACTACCAAGGTAACTTTCAAGGTAACAATTATAATAATTTCAATCAACCAGCTTTGAGAGAGTTAGTTGCTGGTCAATCTAGACTTATGGATTAAATATCTAAGAAAATAGCTTCCAATGATAAAATCCTCGAGAACATAAGTACAAGAATGGATAATTTTGCTTCTACCATTAAGAAACAACACCATTTTAGTAAAATGATAGAATCACAAATAGCTCAGCAGGCAGGTGATGTTCCTCCATCCGACAAAGTAAGATTCCGGGGCAGCCAGAAGATTTAGAAACTGCAAATCTTGTCGATATTCACAATGCAGCTTTCTACTACAATCAACCGTCAAAAGGAAGGTGGATAGATTATTCACTCCCCGACAGAAAGGTGATCTAGAGAGACCTATCATTTCGATCTCTATTGGACCTCACATCTTTCAAGAAGCTATCTGTGGCTTCAGAGCAAGTGTCAACATCATGCCTAAGGTAATTTATGATAAGATTCTAGAAGATCCCTTGTTGTACACAAATATGTGTTTGCAGCTTGCAGATCAGTCACTCTGCTACCCCAAAGGAATTCTAGAAGATGCCATCATTCGAGTGGGACAATCATATGTTCCCATAGACTTTGTGGTTCTAGAAATAGGAGGAGATGAGAGGGCACCCATCATTTTGGGCTGACCTTTCCTGAGCACCACAAAGGCCATCATAACATGGACATCACCAAGATCTATTTCACTATGAAGGATAAGGAGAAGTTCTCGTTCAAGGACCGCATACTATATTCTCCCACTCATCCACAAAAGGCATACCTGCTTGAAGAGACAACAACAGTGACTAAGAAGAAGAAGAACAGAAGAAGGAGGAAGAACAAGACCAGCCAGTCACCTGAAGAGACAATCAACATAATCAACACCATTCGATTGAGTACGACCACCTCCTCACTCCACCATTTCTTGTTAAGAAGGATGACACCGGCATACCGACGATCGAGTGTACCATTGGTCAGAAGATTTTCCACAAGACTTTCTACGATGTTGGATCGGGTGTCAATATAATGTCAAAGGTAAGATGAATATTTATTTGGTAACGAACCTTTGTACCCTACATATATACAGTTACAGATGGCGGACCAATCAATCCGATTCCTGGAGGGCATAGCAAAGGACATAATGGTCAAGATACAAGATCACTATGCTCCCCATGACTTCATGGTCCTAGACATGGAGGAAGAAGATGATTCACCTATTATTCTGGGAAGACCATTCCTCAACACTACCAATGCAGTCATCTACGTTGGATCTGGACAAATCCACTTCCAGTTCCTAGGAGAAAAGGTACACTGTTGTTTTAATGGTTATACTACTTATGAGTAGCTGAAGAAGACCGCTCCCGGAGGAGATATCAATCATCCTACCATCAAGAGGATCAACTCCCTAGGAATGGATGGGGGATTATGAAGGAGAAGCTAAGAAGGACCTGTGTCAACCCCGATTGAACGAATGGGACGATGAAGAGCCTGAAGCACCCACCGAAGAAGAAGCCATTGCGCCAACATTAAGCTCACAAACTAAACAGGTATGGAAAGAGAAGATAACATCATCACCATCACAAGAGGAGCAGTCATTTGATTCTCCACCATTAAGACCAGATGATGCACTTGAAAAGTAAGTACTCTCTCCTTCATAGTCCTATCCGGAGAACATTAAAATCCAAACCCTTGCCATGAGGTAATATCAGTAGTTATCCATATTTATTTTCTAGCATTGCATTAATTATTTTCTTTTAGCATATTTACTTTCTGCATTTACATTGCATTAGAAAAAATATAAAAAGAATATTTTATTGCATATCATCATTATTGCATATTAGAATAGAAAATAAAAAGTTTTACTATATTCCATTATTGCATCATATAATCCTAAGCCCCATGTGAGTAGGTCTATGGTGTGTAAAAGCCCGTGGGAATATTCACTGTGGTGGCATAAAAATAAAAATTATCATGCATATATATTTTCCTTTCTACATTATAAAAATAGAAAATCCAAAAAGATACTAAATAGACCTCCTGCTAAAATTTTGCCACTAGAAAATCTGTCTAAATTCACAAGGAGAACAAATTCTTGTATGGCTGACTGCTAACCCTTATTCCTAATCCAAGCCTCGAGTTTTTGGTATTCTTGTTGGAATATTTTGCAGGATGATACAAATAATTAAGAGTAAGTTCATTCGGCTGTGGACATCTCATTCTACTCATAGGTGAGAAGGATATCTACCGACAAGCCATACTCTAAGAAAGGATCATTCAACAACTGACCACGACAACATCTAGCTTGGGGGAGGAGCATCTCCCATGTATCTAGCTAAGTATTTCTTCCTTTTTAATTTTTTGAGTTTGCTATATGTTTGCTAAAGAAATAAAAAGATGCATAACAAACCAAAACAAAATAAAAATTTATTCTAGTAAGTTATATCGACATAGTAAGGTGTGATTTAAAAACTTTGAAAGCAAAATAAAAAGTATGTTTAGTTTTCTATTCTTTAGAGCTAAATAAATAATGGAGTCTAGGTAAGCTCTTGCATTGGAAATGATGAATAGTTGATGTGTCATAATTCCTTTCAAGTACTTAGTTTTCAGCCTTGAATTCTCTCGAGTTTTGGATATGAATGATTTGATATAAGAATTTACTCTGAACTTGAAACTCGTGGGTAGCATATGCTTGATCTAAGTCTAGGCAATCCAAGGATATGATATGAGAAGATCTAAGCAGCTTTTTTTCTTGATCCTAGCGATACTAGAGTTCTGGAGATTTATCTTTTAAAAACATAAAATCTTTCATGATGAGCCCCTATATGACAAAGCTTGAATTCCTATCAGAGCCATATATGATGTTTAGACTAGGAAAACCTTTCACTCATCTATGCTGCTTGCATTGCATTGAGTTCAGTCAAGCTTTGTTGATGCCTTATGAGAGGTTTGTCATGCTCTTAAAATCAAGATCACGTACACACCATCCACATATACACTACTCCTACACTGGGGGTGTACGCAGAAACATGCCATTCCATTTAGATCCACTCAAAAATGTTTTACTCTTACAATAGGAGTAAACACCAAAAATATACCCTATAGGATATCCCCCAAATAAATGCTCTGAGATCTTGTTGCTATCTCTCAAAAGTTTTGTTGCAGAGAAGAGGCATGTGGCTATGCAAAAGTTATTCATGAAAAAAAAGAAAAAAGAAAGAGTATTGGAAAAAATGGATAAGTATCCAAAATATCTAAAATAATGGGTACTCAGATGCCCACTTGAAAAAAAAGAGAAGGAAAAAAGAGATGAATAAGATAGCCCATGTTTTCTTGCAAAGTTGTTTCCAAGTTTTAAAAGAGAGATATATTTTTAAGGAGTAAAGTAGAATTAGGTTATCCACCATAAATATCCCTCATACATACATACACATGCACATCTTGATTTGATTTTATGACTTAATTCTCTTTGGATCCATTGTTTGACTTTACAACTATGTGTTGTAAGTATGCTCTTTCATGTTTTCTCCATTCCTATGAGCTCCACTATAAGCCTTAGTTGTAGGAGGAGAAAGGAATAACACCATCATTGCCTTGGAGAGGATCCACAAATACAACATATATTGAGAGATTGGAGAGTGTCATACAATGAAAGCTCTGAGTTTTATTTTTGAGAACTTACAAAAACTCTAGAATAATGGTTGAGCAAAGACTTGAGACATTGTGCTTGACTTGATTGTTCTATCTTTGAATTGCTCAAGACCCAAGTAAGGCTAAGAAGCCCCATGATTGAAGGTAATATGGGTAAGTTTGAATATAGATCAATTTATTCTAATCTAGAGGAGAATTTTTGTTTGAACGCATGTGTACTTTAGAGGCGTGAAAGCATAGGAGCAACTCCTGATCTAATTATATTCTGAGTTTAGCATTGCTAAGGGACTAGCAAAGGTTAAGCTTGGGGGAGCTTGTTGACAGTAGTTATCTACCATATTAAACCATCAACATAACATGAAGAAATGCTTGAAACGGATCACCAATAGAAACTTAGGGGTTTAAACTAACAATTTCTACAAGTTTTGGTGAATCTGTATTTTCTGCAAGTATATCCAGAAAACCAAAAAGGGAGATCAAAACGTCAAAATGAATTAAACTTAACTACGACGAAAACTATTCTAGAAGACTCCAGAGGACCCCAGGAGGCAACCCCCCAAGGCAGAGCCCGAGAGGCCACCAGGTGGGACCGACCGGCTTCTGGAATGTTCCTCCACCGCCTCCCTAGACTGCATCTACGCCGTCCTTCAAGTCGGTTTGATCTAAGGGCTCACGTTGGACCCTCTGGGCTATATAAGGAGACCCTAGCCCCCCTGAGTCATCAAGTCATCCAGAGCCAGAAACCCTAATATCCTCAAAGTTCCTCTAGTTTCTAGGGTAGCAGATCATCGATTGGATTCCCGACATCGTCTAGAGCTTGGTTCGATATAATTCTTGTACCCCTCTCTCGTTGTATCCCCATTATTTTTATATGCTTTGGTACAATTGTCAAGACAATATAGTATTCATCTTCTTCATGTTCTTGGTTGCAATGTTCATTGTCTACTTTGATTATATGCTTAGTATAGTTAGTTTATCCTTATGTTTATGCATAAGTTCATATAGCATTCACCCTAATAAGGTACCATGGGTGGGTGTTTGAGATCAAGTAAGTGTGGTGCGTATATGTTATTTACCTGTGAATACACTCTATATTCTGGGTCGTGTGGTAGATCGCGGATGTGACAGTCCCATTGAGTCCTTTGTAGTTCACTCCCTGAGTATAGGTTGAGGAAGTAGGGCCTAGTTACGAAGGAAGAGAGAGGTTTCTATACTCAAACTTCCCTAAGTAATGCCCCTTATGTGTGGATATAATGATGATCTTAGCCAGGTATACTCAGTGTAATTGCACTAATCATCGTATGCTTTGACTTATAGTTAAGGATGACTTAGGAATTATTCCTCTAATATTCTAACTTGATCATGCTATTGCCATAGATAGGAGTGCTCTAAGTGATTTACTTATTATAATGCTTGATCAATGCTTATCATATACATCTTATCTTGTGACTTATCCCTGTTATGAGTAGAGTGATTGGTTATGGTTTATTTCTCCATCAATGTTATAAGTTATCAATACATGTCCAAAGCTACACCTTTTCTATGGTAAAATATAAATATGATACCTGGTATACTCTCGGGTGAAGTGCTACAATGGTATAATTATTTGTTCGCTTGCAGAATCCTTTTCATTCATATCTTTATATTGATTCTAGTCACATAAAATAATAAACATCTATTTAGTATTATTCTTATAGTAATACTAGTTAGTACCAAGAAACATTTCTAGCACCATCATTGGAGATGACAACCTAGTTTAGTAATGCTAGAGGCGTAGGTAATTAATAGGTGACTACTAAAACAAGTGAGGAGTTAATAAATACCAACAATAACACCGCCCAAGGCTTTGATGACCAGTACAATAACCACTGGCCAAATACGGCCCGACAAGACGCATGTATGATCCTACCCACTATGGGATGAGATCCACGATGAAGGCCTTGACTTAGAGGCCATCCAACCCGGCAGGAGCCACGACCCCAACGATCAGGATCGTGGCCCTCAACCCCCAAACTTACGAGGCGATCGATGCCCCGAGGGCAGCTACCAACTCCTGTATGACGCCCCCAAAAACTAGAAAGCGATGATGAAGAGCACAACAAGGACCACATCGCATATGATAGCTAGTGAACCACCACCGTGCTTACAATGCCACCACGGCCGGCACAGTAGCACCACATCACACCATGCCGCGACGTGGCCACCAGACCATGATGACAACCACGCCCAGATGTGCTCCACAAGATGGCGTAGCTTGCAAGCCAAGTTAGCTAGGACCTCCCTCAGGCTCATGACCCTTTGGTCAGGAGAACCTTTTTCTTTGTATATGCCCTGGCCTTGAACTCTATATAAGGGCAGCCAGGGCACCCGTCTTAGGGATCCTCTACCATTTTACTCATTCTCCATCACAGTAGGGCTCCTGGAGCTTCCCTTCAGGCAGTCCATTTCCTAGCTCTAGCTCTCCAACCTCTTCCACCATTCTTGCACCTCCCATTGTAAGAACTTCAGAGCATTCAAGTAAGGAACATGCACTTGATCATCTCTGAGACTAGACGTAGGGCTCTGGCCTGAACCACTATAAATTCTCGTGTCTTTTGGATGCTACCATCGTCTTTCTAGAGCAGCAAGACAATCATATAAGCTTACTAGTCTGGTTTACAAAACAACGACACTAGATTTAATCCTTTTAAATTTTTCATTCTAAGATGTTGCCTGATGGTTTTTATCTTGTATCTTTTTTTGCGAGCTATAGTTTTATAGGCAATTTTAGTTTAATTTTGGCATGTCATGTATACTGGAAGGTTGTGTATGTATCCACTATATTCAGATATCATTTTTGTCATTCAAGTAATATTTATTTGGTACATTAGGTAGTCATCAGAATCATGTTTTTTAATTCTAATATTATAATATATGATCATTGATTTTTCAAAATCACCATAGCACACCAGTTTGGTTGTTTAATTTGTGTTGTTCTAAATATTATCATAGAGTTAGCACGGGCAATATACTAGTTTACTCTAGTAATCCATAGAGGCGCATCATGATCACTTAGGGCAAGTGCATCATGAGCACTTAGGGAAAGAACAGTGTGATGTTTTGTACCGTCTGTATACGATGTATTTTGCATAAAAAGTCCCTCACAGGCGGAGAGCCGAGTAGGGTAGTTGTCTTGTCAGGCGACGAGTATGGCTCATGCTCCCAGGTGACAAGATGTGGACGAGGACACGCTGTAGTTTCCTCCAAATGATCGAGACACGGATCTGGCTGCGGTGAGTGGGGAGATCCAAGGTGTGTGCCAAAATCCATTTCCTCTTTTCTCCACCATCGTTCTTTCCCCCAAACACACAAGATGTTGAGGATGGCAGTGGGACTGGAGCCAACGGACGTGGTGACGGTGGGGCTATAGCCAATGGATGGGGCGGTGGCAAGGACGCCAAGGGTATGGCCACAGGCTCCTCTCCTCCATCAAAAATCTCATGGGTGTCCTCTGTCATCACCGACCACGATGGCAACATGCAGGTTGGCACTGCATCATAGAGGATTCTGTCCGCCTGCCAATCTAGGTCTGTCGACCTTGAGCTCCAACTCAAAGGTTCGCTTGTGTCCCCTTTCCTACTGGGATTCTAGCCAATTATTTTTTTAGAAAGGACGGCAAAAGCTTTGCCACGATTTCTATTAGACGAAGAAAGAAACAAGGCAAGTGCCAGCCCAGTTTTTTTAATGGTAACTAGGCCAGAAAAGCCATACAACCGAGGAGTGTGCCAAACTCATCTTGCATAACTTTTGAACAACTGTCACAACTCATGCCACCACTTGTAGCTTGGTCGAATCTACTCAACTAACAACATCTACCCAACTAACAATAACTTGGCTGAAGGAAAAAAACCCAACTAAGACACCTCAACTTGAGAAAGACAACTTGGATAACCATAGGGAGCACCGAGCACCATCACCGAGCACCGTCACCATAGGAGAAGCTCCATGAAAGACGACAAGAGGTCCACAACAGAATCTAGATCGCCTAGCAGAGCCTTCAAGAAGGAAATGATGCCAAGAGCATCGACAAGCTAGCCTGACAAGGGAAGATTTTCACCTACGAATTCCAACATGGTAGGAAGAGAGGTAGTAAAGGACGCCTCCAAGGAAGGCACGACATCTGCAAACGTCGTCGTCCAAGCTTTTGCCTGACCTCATGCTTCTTCCACATCTGTCACCATCGGAGTCCCACAGAGGTAGCCTGACTAGAGGAACCAGCCCGGGCAATGGAAAGGCTGATGGTGGGGAGAAGAGGGCCGGGATCAGAAGAAGCCCTAGTCGCCCATCCCACCACCGTCCCAACCCCTAGCAAGTAGTCCCAGCGTCAAAACCCGCCGCGCAAAGCCTCCAGCAGCCCTTGTTATGAACTTTTGCCATCAGCACGACAGATCTATCAGAGGAACGCCAGCCCTGACCAAGGAGGCCATGGCCGATGGTGACCACTACATCCGTTCCTAGCCCCACCGGACCAGAAGGGCACCGTGGACCATGCCACCACCTCCAATGCCAGTGAAGGCCGGAGAGCACCTCCTCCGTAGATCTAGGCGAAGGGTGCCGGCTCCGCCCGTCCCGGACCGGGTGTGCCGCCGGTCAAGTCCCCCTGAAAAGCACGCCAAGGAGCCCCCGAGAGAGACGAGATGGCAGATCCGGGCCAGGGAGAGCAGATCCAGGTGGAGGAGGGAGGCGTCCTCCCGCCCCGATGCCAGAGGTGCTGTCGGCCGAGGTTCCCCGTGAAGAATCGTGCAGGAACCCTATGGACCAGCCCGAAGCGCGCCTAAACCACCCCCACGCTGCCAGAGCCAGATCTAGCCGGCGGGGAACCAGATCCACCCACCGAGAGGCTGGATCCAGGCCGCCAGCCACCACCATGAGAAGCACGATGACGGCGCGGGTCTTCACTGGGAGAGGGAGAGGGAGAGGGAGAGGGAGAGGGAAAGGGAGGGAGACACCCGGCCACCGCCATCCTTGCCCTCCACCGGAGCTCCAGCGGCGGCCGAGAGGGGAAGGATGGAGGGAGGGACCTGAAGGTGGGGCAACGGCGCTGCCCGAGTTGCCTCAGAGAGTGACGCAGGGGCCAAAGGGTATTTATTTAGGTTAAATTAGTTGATTTGGAGCTTACAAGAAAAGGCATTAGCTCTATAAATGGAACAAGGACATTAGCTACTTCTCATTTGTGTTCATTCTTTTGACATACTGAGGTAATGATGCTGAACCAAGATTGGTTGTGAGAGCAGTACAAAGTTGTCAACTGTACTGACTCGAATTTTGCTTCTGTTTGTAGATTCTTTGCTTCTTTTTGTGGATTCTGGTCAATTGTTTGTTGTAAAACATATTGATATACTGATTTGAGGTCGATTTCTCTTGATAATCTTGACAGGCCTTGGCAGAGGCAGCTATGTGGCGAGCCTTGGCGGCCGCCATACCTAAAAAAAATAAAAAAAACTAAATATATATACTATATATCTGAAATACATACACATACGTACGTATATGCCTATATGGTCAAACATACACTATGGAGGGAAGCTAATAGGCTTGATGGGCTGAGGGCTCCACCTCCTCTCGATGAGTTGGGCTGCCAGCCTTGTGGCGTGATGGCATCGATTACCATACCAGAACTCCACAAGACACGGAGGGAAAGGGAATCGTCTACTCACGTCTCTTGCTCTTCGTATTCTGATCTCATCAATCGACCGCGGCGCGGTGGTTGCTCGACCGTGGATGGCGGACGGTGGCGCCGGTGAGAAGCCGAGAGGCGGGAACTCAACGCAGTGGCCGGCGGACGGCGGCGCGAGTTCAACGTGGCCACTCCGCCAGACTGCCACTCCTGCAAGTCTGCAACTACTGCAACGGTTCAACTGCACGATGGCACCAAAGAAGAGATATGTGATGAAAGGTATTTTTTAATTCAGAAACTAGAATTCTAAACACTCTATCTTTGAGTTGAGTACTATTTAATTTGATAATATTGTTTATCTTTTTTGTCTAATGACTTTTTATACAGATTTGAAGAGTATGTTTGCCAAAGCATGTATCACTAGCCGCTGCAATCCAGCTCCTGTAGATGGCGTTGATCTTGCTGAAATTGAGAAGAAATTTCAAAAGAAAAAAAAGAAGAATGCCATTGCCAAGGTCTGCTCCCAAATAAAGCTTCATTATGGGTATGTATTTGTTCGAATAACAAGATTTATTTAGTGAGGTATTTTATGTGACAATGCTTTACTTTTGGATTTTTGTTATATTTGTTGATCACATAGTAATATACATATTTATATAATGTTCTAGTGCGTCCTTTCATAATTGATAGTTATATTATATATGTTCGACCTTTATAAGTCCGCCACGCCTAGAAAATATTCCTGCCTCCGCCACTGGATGCAAAAGTGATCATACTCAAGAAGAAACGTAGAAAAAGTTACTGCCGAACAAACGACCATCATATTCTGTAAGCATTTGGGTGGTGTGGATCGGCTGTTTTAGTTTACAGTGACACTTATTTTTCAATTTTTGTTAGCTTTTTTGTGCACATCATTTATAAATGTGTTTCTAAACTTTTAACACATCCTTTATTGATGATTTTTGAAAATTATTGTAATTGTATTTACTTATTTAAACTTGATCAATTATCGATCAAATAGCAACACAATGGTATACAAAATGGTATTCATCATGGATCTTAGCCATATACAAAGCATTAAACAGTTTGCAGACGACTCCGTCTAGGGTTGTACGATCTGTTTTTTAGCTGTCAGTATGTTATACTCGAGACATTTATAGACAACCGCCTGTGGTTTGTACATGCCTTGACTAGCACACACATCCAAAGAACTAATAGTTGATGTTGAAAATTAATTATTTCAATGATCAATTAGGGAATATTCCCTTCATTAGTTATCACTAGTGAGGGTTCCTTTAGAGGCCAAAGCCTCCTTACGCTCCCTCTCTCTGACATGTAACATCCATTTTGATGGCATTCTATATATGTACATTCACTGTTCATCATTCGAATACAACCATCATTTATTCTCTCGCTTTCAGACACATTCTAACATGTTCTGACGCACGCACTCTCCATTGCAAGTTGAGAAGCCAGAAGAAGTTGCTGTTCGCCGAAGGGGTCGCCGGAGATCTGTTCGTCAGCGTTGTTGTTGTTCAAGGGAGGACGAAGGATTCAGCCTCCACGGCAAGATTTCTCTTGATGTCAATCAAACGAGAAAGAATTATGCCTTGTGAGATTAGTTGTACCACAAACTATATACTTAGAAAGTTGAAATATTTCAGAGAAGAAAATGTTATGACCATTGCTGGTCAGCATGCATTGATAGTTGATTCAGGTCAAGCCACTGTCATCACTCTCCCTATGGAGACATAACTTATGGTAAAAGATGCCTTTTGTATCCTGATTCGACCCATATGCTGTTAAGTTATAGAGACATATATAAGATTGGCTTTCATGTGGAAATACACGAGGATAATAAAAATTAATTTCTTCCCATTATTAAACTTTTTGGATATGCCAAGCAAATTTGTGAAAAGTTCCTCCACTCGGATTTGAATTGTACTATACATACACTAAGCATTCTCGATGTGCTGAATTCGCATCCCATGCTTTTAATGATTATTACATGACATTTGGAATTCAGGTTCAGCATTATGTTCATACGTTCATACTCAGAACGGTTTGGCTGAATAGTTGACTAAGAGAATCAATCCTATTGCAAGACCACTATTGATGAATTGCAAATTGCCTATATCGTGTTGGTGTCATGGAGTTCTTCATGTTGCTGATTTGATCCAACTATGACCAACTCATGATACCACTCCATTGTAGTTAGTACATGGAAATCCTCCAAGTATTTCCTATTTACATAAGTTTGGGTGCGTTGTGCACATACCTTAATGGATCTCAGTGGGCCCTCATAGAAAACTAGAGATCTATGTGGGATATTTATCTCCGTCGTCCATGCCCTCACACGAATGGGGTTTTACGGAGACCATGGATGGTCCGGTGGGCGGCTCTACAATCTATAGGCCATGGACAAGCCGTAGCTCGTCCTAGGAATGGCCAATAGCGGCTTGGCCGTGAGCGCTAGCAGCAGAGCGGACGTAGCGTGACCGCGGAATGCAGTGGCGATGTTGCGCAACTAGGACAGGCCACAGAGAAAGCCGCTGACGGTGGAGGTGTCGAGGTGGTAGCCGCGGTTGAGGAGGTCGAGTAGCAGGCTCCTCGATCACTGGTGGATTCATGAAGGGACGTGTGCGACGGAGAAGAAACACCTAGGAAACCTAGTGCAAGGAGGATTCGCGGTCGCGGAAGTGTGCGTATTTTTCCGCGCGGAGGGGGTCTAATTTCTCGAGTGCCAAAAGATTAGGAGTCGTGGTCAGGAGTGGTGAAGAATTGTCTTTTTCAATCTTACCAAACATTTTAGATTGAGAGTTTGTTTTGAGAACTCTTGAGATACTCTTATCACTGCTTTTTTAACTGGTTGAAGCATAGAAAATCATAACGCAAGGCGATCGATTTTGTTACCACAGCTTATTTTTTCCTTTTAGGGCTCGTTCTCGTTCGTTTATTATGGATTGGTTGCCCTCGAACTATTCCAACTAAAATGATAAACTTATTTGTATTAACATGTATCAGCTGGAATAGTTCCACCCTCAAAACCAGGCCAAACGAACAAGGAGGAATTTGCGGCCACAGCTCCAGCGATGCCACAGGTGCGACGTGGCGAACTACGACCGGAACCACACTCCGTGTTCTGCAACAAAAGAAAAAAGAAAGTCCTCGCGCCTGAACCAAGGAAACGGAATCTTGGATTTGCCTGCACCAAAGCAAGACGCACGTAGACCAAGTTTGCCCTGCTTCACCGCCGTGCGAGCCCCAACCACCCGACCCTCGTGGCAGATCGGAATGGTCCACAGAATAAGTTGAATCGTCGAAAAAGACAAGCACGCAACGGCTTCCGTCATCCGGACGTACGGAAGAGCCGAGCAGATTACCATAATACCATCCGATGCTGTGCTCCACTCTAGGAACCTTATTTTTTTTTTCCGAAGGGACCGCAAAAGCTTTGCCGCAATTTCTATTAGACGAAGAAAGAAAAAAGACAAGTGCCAGCCTATATTTTTTTATATGGAAACTGGGCCAGAAAAACTATACAACTAAGGGGAGTATCCTACTCAACCCAAACAACTATGGAGCAACTATCACAACTCACGCCACCACTTGTAGCTTGATCGACGTCTACTCAACTAGCAACTGGTAACCAACTCACCACTAACCACTTCACGCTACTCGACGCTCAGGTGAACCACACCGAGCCAACTTGCCACCACGCCACCACTTGCACCGACTTGGTCAAACCGACCCAACTAACAACTCAACTTGGTCCAAAACGACCCAAACAACTAAAACAGGCAAACGCCCCAAAGCACAGAAGCCGAGCACCACCAACGAAACCACCTACAGAACCATGGCCAGACAGCAGCGAAGCAGAGGAACGGAGCTGGAATGCTTCGCGACGCCTTCAAAAAGGACACGACGCCAATGGCGCCGACGTCGTAAACCCGTAAGGGAAGGTTTTCACCTGCAAACCAAAATGGGCAGGAGAAGAGGTACTAGAAGGACGCCTCCAAGGAGGAAGCGACGTCCACAGACGTCGCCGTCCAGGCTTTCGCCATGACCTCACACCCCCACCCACCATCGCCCGCCAATGGTCACCGCAAAGGAGGCAGTCATGAAGGAAGGCGCCAGTGACGAACGCGGGCGTCCCCGCCGACACCCAACGCCACTACGCGTACCGCGAGCGTCCTCGCAGCAAGCGTAGCCGCATGACGACGCCCCCGACCCATCTCAAAGACGGGACATGGAGAGCCAAGGGGACTGCCCGCCAGACCAAGCTGCCGCGGTGAACTGCACCGTCGCCCCGAGGAGAGGACGACAGGCAGCAACAGCCAAACCCGCCGAGAGGAGAGCCACACGAAGAGGATGCCCACCGCCAGGACCAACCGAAGCCGACCAGCAGCTGCAAGGGAGAAGGAAGCCGACGGGTAGGAGAAGGGAGGGCCAGGGAAGTGGAGGTAGAAGCCCCAGCCGCACCGCCTGCCAACATCCACCCCCTGCCGCATCCCGCCGTCCTCCATGTGGCCCCGGCTGCCGTACTCGCGGATTCGGCCGCCGGGCACACGGATCTAGCCACCAACAACCCGGGGAAGCCACCCCCGCACAGATCTGGCCGCCGCACAGCCCGCCCATCCCCCGCCTAGATCCGGCCGCCCAACAAGCTGAAGCAGTCGCCCCCTCCTCCCTTCGGCGGGATCTGGCCGAGAATGGCCAGCATCACGCGGCCCGCCCAAGGCCCGCCAGAGCAAAGGGAAAGGAGGGGGCTGGAGGAGAGGGCGCGAGCAGCCCTCCGCCACCAACCACGAGGCCACGAAGGCCAGGTCACCGAGGCCGCCCAGAGGGCACTGGATCCGGCCACCTAGGCGCCAGATCCGGACGCCGAGGCCCTGGAACGGACCAAGCAGGAGCTGCCACCGTCGTTAGGTCATGGAGAAGGGAGAGAAAACGGGGGAGAGGAAGGAGCGTCCACGCCACTCCATCGCCGCCACCACCACTAGGAGAATGCCTCGCCGCCACCATCCCGGCAGGTCGCACGGCCATGCCAGCGGCCCGCTCTGGCGGCGGCGCGGTGGGGGAGGGAGGAGGAAAGTGGGGGCGGCGCTAGGGTTCGGTTCCGCCCGAGTCGCCCATGTGGGGAGGGCGACGCGGGGTATCCCTTCCTCTGTTTTCTAGGAACCTTATCGCCATTGCCTTTTGTGTAGGTTCCCCATACTATCCTCCATAACATTTTTCATGTTGCAAAAAAACAAAGCGATCTATTAGTAGTACAGTACTGGACGATAACACATGGACGTACATGATCAGGATGGTAGTACATGTCAGACGTTACGTGCACGGTGCACACGCATGACCCAGGCGCACTGTATACTGTAGTACGCTCCGATCTGTTCTTCCCATGGTGGAGAGGAGCTGCTCATGTCACGTTATTATTGCCAGTGCCTGCCACTTTGGACAAGGTACCGGTGCGGGTGCGGCCGCTCCTCGCCATGGCCGTGCCGGTCGTAGTTCTGCGACTGGTGCGCTTGCGCCTGACGAGAGGCCTGGGGCGCTGCCCACAACCGCGGCGCGCACGTCAGCGAGACGCGGGCTGCGGCCGCCGGGAAAGTGTTTCGCCTGTGGAGGTGAGCACTCGGTGACGGTCTGGAATCCGACGGCGGGCTGCTACGCGGTATGGACGACGGAGGCGCCGGCGTCCCCGGGAACAGGAACGCCCGGATCTTGAGCGACGGGAAGCGGTCCTTGCTGGCCTCGTCGTACTCCTGGAGCAGATTGGCGAGGTCGTCGTCGCACGTCACGGAGATGAGCGCGTCCAGGTCCTCCGTCGGTAGCTGGCACCGCAGGTGCGCTTCCCAGCCGCACAATTCCCTCAGCTTCCGCTGCAACTCTGCCAACAGACACGACCACGTAACCCAGATAGTCAGAAATTAAAGGATTGTTCAGTGGATGGACTTGTGTAGATTGGCCGGCAGAAATATGCACCGTAAAACCGGAGGGGACGGTCGACGGAGAGGACTCGATTGTCGCCGCCGACGTAGCGCAGCGTGCCATCGGTGTGGCGGGGCAGGATCCTACCGCCGTAGCTGCACAGGAACTTGACGCTTCCCTCGGCGGCAGCTGTGGCACCCACAGAGTCCGTCTTGATGACGCAGACGACGTCGTCGTCGAGGGACCCGAACGACGATGTCCAGGATGAAGACGACGACCATGAACTTCCCACCATGCTCTAGTAGCAATCTTAGGAGCAGTGTATATGGAGTAAGCTAAACTCAGTGGCCCGCTGGCTAGCTGCTCAGGAGCTGCTCCTACCCGCGTCTGTGCAACCTACCCGCTTCCTTTATAGGTGCCTCTCAATGCTTCTCCACCGCAGCCGGGGCCCGACACCCAATCAGCGTCGCGAGCTAGATTCATCTTAGTGTGGGTCGTGTCGAGCAATGGGATGAGCACCACGTCGCCAATCATGGTGGTCCTCAAATATTCCGAGACTTATCCAGCCAGGCTGCATCCCTTGTGAAAATTCATTTGGATTTCTCAAGACGGAGCCGTGAAGGAAAGAAAATCGGGGATACGAGACAACACAGTGGCGGGACTGGCGGCTAGCAACGTGGCGTGGCCCATTGGGCGCCACGGCAGGCCGCTGGAGGGCACCTCTGACAGCAAAGGGATTCGTGTAGATAGACATGGGTTCGGCTGCTCCAACCGTGGACTTTAGCTTTATGCATTTTTTCTATATTTTAAAGAAAAAAGAGAAAAGTTAGCTCTTAATTAGCTCTTACATGTATTTTAAGATTACATAAGAGCGTCATGTAGGCCTATTCATGTTCAAAGTTATGTGCTAAAAGTTAGCAGGTAGAGCTAGTAACCTGCTTTAAGCCTCTAACCTTAACGTGCTGAGTTAGGGCTCCTTTGGATGGTGGGTCTCAAAAAACTATGTGAATTTAAGATAAAAAATGTCTCTATTAGTTTAAGGCCCTGTTTGGTTTGAGTATGTTAAAGTTTAACTCTCATTACATCAATGTTTCCTTAAATGCATGGAGTACTAAATGTAGACTAATTGTATGTATGTCGGCATAGATTAGGAGTAATTTACGAGACGAATCTATTAAGCCTAATTAGTCTAAGATTGAAAACTTTTTGTTAAATAAGACGAAAGTGCTACAATATTTGTTAAACTTTAACTCCTCAAACCAAACACCCCCTAAGTACGTAGGTGACCATTTAATAGTTTCATAAACTGATAATTATTACCCAACAAGGTCACAAAGGCTTATAGGGCAGATTGACCTAACCTTAAGGGCATGTTCGAAATGTAAAAATTTCATAGGAATTAGTTGAGAAAAATGCCGGACTAGAAAAAATTTTCCACGTTCCCAACAGGTCCTAACTGAGCCATGGTTAACTTTAGTATTCACATAAATAACAACACATTAAATAATTAATTAAACTCTAAGGTGTATATTTTTTAGACATGGAGCATTCAAGTGGAATTCACGTCAGCAAGTTTTGTTGAACCATCAATAGGGGAATTATGTACTAGTTAAGTATGTAACACCTTATAAGCATATGACTCATAATAGGGATAAACATTGTTGTGTAGCGGAACGACCATAGATTAGTTCGCAAGCGTATGGATACCGTTGTAGTTTTCACCTACGGGCATCCATGGTTTTATCGAAAATCCACACGAGACGTGAGTGTTTATTTAAGGTTCTAGTTTTGTCCAAGACAACAAGATCAACGATATGTGTGGGTAGAGAGGATGACTATGAGATAAGAAATGTCTTTGATAAGAACTCAGAGTTTACTTCGGGCATGGCTGTCATCACCTACCGTCTACCTCTGTTACCCATAGAGTGCAGCAAACAAGGGTAATCTATATTCTAGACACTGTAAAGAAAATGGACCCTATGGGCCATTAAGTGGCTTTTTTTTTACAAAGACTCATATATATTAATTAAGAGAAAGCAGCGATACAAGATCACTTGGTAAGGTGATTGAGAAACAAGAAGTCCTCCAAAAGCTCGACAACAATACTATCAAGGCCGGGATAGAGCTCACTTGGTGGGCCAGGTTGCTGGGAACCTACAAGACGCCAGGGCAGAAGGGCCTCACTACTGTGAGCTGAGGTATACATGGGCGTCCATTTCCTTCATAGAAGAACATCTCCACCAACCACAAAATATAGTAGATGCTTAATGTCGGAGCAGGAAATAGGTAGATGGAGACCCGAGGAAGGCGGACGAACTTTGACCAAAACAAAATCACCGACGAAGAAGGACCTACATTAGTTAAGTTTGACACACTATTGATGGTCGCAAACGTCAACTATAAACTATCATTTTAACCTGCATTTATACTTAAAATCAATCACCAACATAGGTTTAGAGGTTTAAAACTAACGAATTCCACAAGTCTTGGTGAATATTTGTATGCAGGCTGATTTATCCAGAAAATAGATCAAAAGGGCCACAAGGCAACACATTTATTTGACCGTTAAGCATGTACAATTGTGACCCTGGGGAGTAGATCCACTTGCGTGCAAAAGATGGGGCCGAACGGTGTAGGAAGTAGGTTGGCTGTCCCCCTTGCTAAGTCGACCGACCTTCCACGGAGGCCAAATCCCGTCAAGTTTGGCAAGTGATCTCCACCGCCTCCAAGGATCAATCTCCACCATGCTTCGAAGTCGGTTCATAACAGAGGGTTGGGATGGAGTCATGCCATGGATTCATGGGCCCGTAGGGTGCTAGGTGCCCCTATAAAAGGACCCTAGACCCCTCTAGAAAACCATCTCATTTAGATCAACAAACACTAGGAGGCATAGGTCTAGAACTCTCCAATGTAATAGATGAGTAGCTTGAGAGTTAGGGTCAATTTGGGCTCATGTCCAGGTTCCTGATCTAGTCTCAGAGGCTTGGTAAGCCATTGTTCTACACTTTCATATCTTATGAGACTTCAATATTTACATGTCACATTTTTATCTACATGGTTATGCTTACGTCGGTTATATGCTTTGAGTAGTCGAAGTTATCTTTATGTTTATGCATAGGATCACAGAGCGCTTAACCTAAAAGATTGATCGGGTTAAGTAGCAGACTTTGTGTAAGCGTGGTGCTTATACAATGTAGTGCATGCGGATGCACCCTATATTCCGAAACATGTGGTAGTTCGTGTGGGTGACAGCCATATTGATCCTTTGTAATCCATCTCCCGTCGATAGGATTAGTATGACCGTGTCATGATGGAGGAAGTATATTTTGCTATGCTCCTCCTTAGAGTGTCCCTTATGCATGAATATAGAGTTAATCTTTTGCTATAATAAGTTTATATGCCACTTTACTTTTATAACTCTGTAGTGGGAATATCATAGGAATATATCTCACCCGTTATACTCCCAAGTTATCAAGTCTATCTATTTTATCATGGATTTATCCCCTAAGTGTCATTATGTTTAATTCCTATCTTTACATTTACCCCTGCTCTAGGTATGCTGTTAGGTAAATTAGTAGATACTCCTTTGTTATTATTTAATAATCTTTAATCCATTGTGATGGTGCCATACTCCCAGGATTCCTGCCTACCGGATATGCTGGCTACCAAATCCGTACCGAAGAAGACCTGAAGGCTCATGAGTCACCCTTTCAGGGAAGGATATCTCAGGGTCACGCCAAGACTCTGACTAGGGCACGACTATGTAACTTGTATGGAAAGTAGGCCTCGATATAAATAGCTAGTGATCTGCCCTGTTGTGATCATCGAAACTCTCATAGGCATAGCCATCTTGTAATCGTCATCTCATTATTTGATGAGATCGTAATACAAACAAGTAGCAACTGGACGTAAGGCTTTTACTTGCTTCATGGGGGCCCGAACCAGTATAAATCTTATGTCCCAACTGTGGTTGTTCTTTGCACCAAGCGAATTCCTCCAAGAACAAAATATATCTACTGATAAAAAACACTGACTGAGACGCACCGGGTAGGGGGATTTCGCGCAAAGAGTGATCATGACAATTTTCAACAACGCTTGTGGCCAAGATGCGATTGCTTTCGACGCAACCATCTAGCCAAGCTCCATCAGATCCGAGACAATAGGAGAAGTCATCCTATTCCCCCAACCTAGGTCGACATCCAGCTACATGCCGTCAACTATCCGCTTCGGGAGACTAGTATTCGAGCACCAGGAAAATGTTGACCGATCATCCATCAAGTCACAAAGACCCGATCCAATCTATGTGAAAATTGTCCCAATCAACACATCCCCGAATCAAGTTTCTACTGATTAGGACGTCGAGACAGTTTCAACTTCAAAAGCTTGGAAGACGAGGTCCACCTTTTGCAAGATTGTTACATCTATGCAACATCTCCAGCATCAGAAGGTTATCCACGCCAAACAATCAGAGATCGACACAGATCTATGTTCTGATGAGAGATCGGAAACCATACACTTCGTCGAGATAGCTCAACCAGGACTCTACATGAAGCCATGTTCGGAGGGCTGGATAGACGATTCTATACCAATCAAGAAGGGAGATCCAGGCTGCCCCATCGTCTCTGTAGCCATTGGTCAGCATCAGTTCAACGAAGCAATTTGTGACATCGGCTCTAGCGTGAACATCATACCTAAGGTAATCTATGGTAACGTTCTACAATTTAGGCCCCTACTGCATACAAACATACGTCTAAGGTTTGCAGATTGGTTGACCCATCGGGTAAAAGGGATCGTAGATAATGTTTGTGTATGCATTGGACATTCATATGTGCCAGTAGATTTCCTAGTATTGGATACCAGTCGGAACCCTAACACCCTCATAATTTTGGGTCATCCTTTTCTGCATACTGCTAATGCCACCATCTACACTGGTATGGCTGAGGTTTGTTTTTACCTCAAAGAAAGAATAGAATAATTCCCCTTTTATCGTCCCGTCAACGCATCTATACAGTGAGTGCGAGCTAGAAGGAATAGGAGAAGGGCCCTGAGGTCTACTAGCCTCAACCATACAGAGTGTTACTAAGATAGCCCTAGTAGGGCTCTGTTGGCTCTATCAACACCTTTTCTGAAGGCAAGTTGAAAGCCCCATAGACTACTCCTCGCTCGAAGGAGATCTTCATTAATACAGATTGGATTTATCAGGCATTCAAATACCGCGACATATCTAATCGATCACACGACTCAACCTCCTTGGTAGGATTGATTGAGCGCCTATTCGGGCAAACTAAATTAGTTTTTCTACAGACTGCCGTTCTTGGGAATCATCAGCGTGGCAGAAGACCGAGCACTCATGCATGAAACAGTCAAGCAATTAAGACCGATCTCATACAAAGAAGTGCCTTCCTTGCTATAAAATGCTAATCCCAAAAGCAATTCTACGACCAGAAGACAGGTGACCCAGTTCAAAGGTAAGAGCAATGGTGTAGATTCAACCTCCAAGCTGCAAATCGCTACACGTCCAAGGTCTCCTTTTAGAAGATCCAAAAAGTAGCATATGCAACAACTACAAGGATTAGCCTATAGTTGTAATTTTCTTCGGTGTACACACTTGAATAATAAAATGTCTTCTGGCTCTATATTATTTCCTTGCGCACTATCAATTTCTGTTCAAAAGTGTGTTAGCAAAAAATTTGTTTTTGATGCACAATTATGATGTTGTCAAAAAAGTAAAGTTGAGATGTGTTCAACCGAAGTGTTGGACAAAAATCACGTAAACAACAAAAATTCCCAATTGACACGTTTCAACGTTCTATCTCGGTAATAAACTACTCAAAAATTATTAACAAGAGCAAGAGACACGAGATACACCAGGACCTAGAAGACAATACATGAAGGGCGCCATCATATTTGAAGGATACATCAATGTCGATGCGGGACCCACAGGGTTCTCCAGCGATATGACTATAAGTCGTGGGCCCTGGCCTGGCCTATGGACAAAAGCAAGAAGAGGTGCAGCGTCCACTACACCGAATCCGAGTAGAATAGGCCAGACTAGCCGGATTCTTATGGAAAGTAACTTCTGTATTTAGTTCTAGACACCTTCTTTGGATCCGGCTAGGATTGTAACCGCACTGTGGGGGTATAAACCCCCGGTACCATGATGGTACATGGGTCGCACCGTCTGAGGTGGCCCAGCCCATAAGATCAAGGCGTATATCATAAGATTACAGGATGTACTAGATATTGTAATAGTACCAAATAGGCTATTCTGCTTGTAACCCTCCTCCTCCAGAGTATATAAGGAGAGACAGGGGTCCTCTAGAGGATAGGTCATACACCACATAACTCAATACAAAATAACAGAGAACATGATGTAGGGTTTACGTCTTGCTGACGGCCTGAACCTGTATAAATCTTGTGTCTTGTTACCATCCGGTTCGTGTCTTGCGCACCTGTCTACCGATAAATCACCATCACAGGCATACCCCTCGATGGACTGCCGACCACATTTCGTCGACAGTGGCGCGCCAGGTAGGGGGTGTGCGTATAGACTCCCAGCCGAGCCAGATGGGAATTTTTTTCGTTAATTCTATACTAAAAACCGGGTGAGTCGTTCTATGTTGTTGATTGGATCAGTCTTTTCTTGAAATATCTAATACAGATTGATTTTTCTGCATGTAACGACATCTCCCTCGTTCGCAATCTACTTTGCTAACATCGTCCTGGAGCTCGCTTGGATTAATATCGAGAATTAACTCGACAACGACGGACTCGGAGGCTTCAGCGGCAGGAGAGTAGTACCAACATGCTCCGACTATGACCACAGCCTCTTGCCTCGACCACCTGCCACATCGCAATAATAATCGCCGCAAGCAAAGGCGCTACGACAACTGCGACGTCGTCGTCATGACGGATCGGAAAGCTCGAGGGCCAGATAATTTCATCACCACCGACCATACAATGTCTCGACTAAAGCTAAGTACACTTCCAATATTTATATTTAATACAATTTTTGCTACGACGTTTCTCCACAACGTCCTCGTCATGTTTTCGCTACGATGTTTCTCCACAACATCCTCGTCATGATTATTCTTCAAATAACGTTTGTCCATGTATACCAAGATGACATACATCTATGCTTAACGCAAATCCCTGACCAGTCACGTTGACGCTCGATGTCTCTAGAGACGGCCCTGTCTCCGACTTCTCCCCACACATGCACGAGTGTCTGCCCTCTGCGTTACGGGTGGTCGGCAGTGGCTCCTTAGCGACGCCATCCGCACACACACGGGCTCCGCGCTCAGCGTAACGCGGGCAAGCTAGGGCTAGAAACTCAGCTACATACTAACTGGTCGGGCGGTTTATGCTAAGTGTAAACACAAACCTCACATCAACACTGATGTTTACAAAGCACCGGTTGCTTTGTCACATCATGCACATTTGGAACTGACTGCTAAGCCTCATATACTATTTCATCATTACTGATTCTCTTTGGAGTTCATATATTCGTACATCACGTACTACTGCTCTACATATTTATATTGCAGGATCTTCGCCGAGCTTTCATCGCTCCTCATCAGGCTCGTCGCCGAGCTCTCGCTGCTCGACCACATCTCCGGCCACACTAGGGACTCCTCGCCGAGCTCTCGTCGCTCCTCGTCAGGCTCATCGCCGAGCTCTCGCTGCTCGACCACGTCTCCAGCCATGCTGGGGACTCCTCGCCGAGCTCTCGTCCCTCCTCGTCAGACTCGTCATCGAGCTCTCGTAGCTCGACCATGTCTTCGGCCACACCGGGGACTCATCACCGAGCTCTCGCCACTCATCGCTAAGCTCTCGCTGCTCGACCATGTCTCCGGCCACGTTGGGGACTCCTCACCGAGCTCTCGTCACTCCTCGTCAGGCTCGTCACAAAGCTCTTAGAGCTCGACCATGTCTCTCGCCACACCAGGGACTCATCACCGAGCTCTCGCCGCTCATCGCCGTGCTCTCGCCGCTCGTTGCCGAGCTCTCTCCGCTCCTCGCCGAGCTCTCGCCGCTTGTCGCCGAGCTCTCGCCGCTCGTCACCGAGCTCTCGCCGCTTGACCATGTCTCTGGCCACTCTAGGGACTCCTCGCCGAGCTCTCATCGCTCCTCGTCAGGCTCGTCACCGAGCTCTCGCTGCTCGACCACGTCTCCGACCACGCCGGGGACTTCTCGTCGAGCTCTCGCTGCTTGTCGCTGAGCTCTCGTCGAGCTCTCGCTGCTCGTCACCGAGCTCTCGCCACTCGTCGTCGAGCTCTCGCCGCTCGTCACCGAGCTCTCGCCGCTCCTCGCTGAGCTCTCGTTGCTCGTCGTCGAGCTCTCGCCACTCGTCGTCGAGCTCTCGCCGCTCGAACCGTGCCTCCAGCCGTGCTCAGGGACTGGTCTAGCAAACACATCTTCTCTCAGACCACCGAGCACATTATACTCCTCGACCACCCAACCAGTGCGCCTCCTCGACCACCCGACCAGCGCTTGGGGACTTCTTCCTTGACCACCCGACCAGCACTCGGGGACTTCTTCCTCGACCACCCGACCAGCGCTCGGGTACTATGCCTTCGACCACCAGACCAGTGCTTGGGGATTCGTTGACCACGCCTCACGATGTGCTCGGGGACTGCTTCGACCACTCTCCGACCATAGCTTGAGGCCCACAGCTCGAGGCCTGATTTCCTTGGCTACATGTGAAATTTGACTCACATATAGTTGAGAGGTCATTATTTTCTTAGACCTTGCTACAAGGATTATACTTCGCTTTCCAACAAGCTCGGGGACTACATTGGTACGATGCACCTGCCAATGCATCTTAGTATCGAGTTTTTAAAGACTTTGGGCTCTATTCTTTTAGACCCTGGCACCACGTTCCTACATCACTTACTACCAGGCTTGGGGACTAAATGGGCACACTTCACCTTGTGGTGAATGTGCTTGTTTTTTGACCCCTACACCTCTGATGATCAAAGACGCTACGCTTCAAGACTTACGTTTCTTCACAGAAATCCAAGTGGGCACACTTCCTAGGATGGAGAAATCTTTTTGTTTTCTCAAGAGCACCATACATTCTTTGGACAACCAACTTCTCTAGCAACAATGCTTGCAATAACTGCTCGGATGCCGCTTTGACTGGTCGAAGACGTCAAGAACTCAAGCCTCACTGTTCGGAGAAGGTCAAGATGGTGTTTGTTGCATCATAATATATGGTGCTCGGGGACTAGCTGTGGGGGTATAAACCCCCAGTACCACGATGGTACATGGGCCGCACCGTCTGAGGTGGCCCGGCCCGTAAGATCAAGGCGTATATCATAAGATTACAGGCTGTACTAGATATTATAATAGTACCAAATAGGCTATTCTGCTTGTAACCCTCCTCCTCCAGAGTATATAAGGAGAGGCAGGGGTCCCCTAGAGGACAGGTCATACACCACATAACTCAATACAAAATAACAGAGCACAGGATATAGGGTTTTACGTCATGCGGATGGCCTAAACCTGTATAAATCTTGTGTCTTATGTCCTATTACCATCCGATTCGTGTCTTGCACACCTGTCTACCGACAAATCACCATCACGGGCATATCCCTCAATAGACTGCCGACCACATTACATCCACATGCACCACAGCCTTCTCTATCGATATAAAGAGAGGTCGTGGGCACCCCTTAAAAAAACAACACAACATACCAATCAATCTAACACAAAGGCTAACGCCGATTGGACGTAAGGCTATTACTCGATTACGATCGAGGACCCGAACCAGTATAAATCGACTGTCTCTGCGTTCACCATCGAGTTCTAGCACACGTTGAAGCCCGAACAACTATTTCGGGTACCCCCATGGCAGGCTATCAGTGGTCGAACACTGATAGCTGGCGTGCCAGGTAGGGGGCTTCGACGCATTCATGACCCAGAGTTGTATGGATTTCGATGACATGATCTTCCCGCTAGGATCAGAATTCATCTTTGGGTTGTGGGCCTACAAGACAGACGATAAGGGAAACCTTCAAGGATGACTTATCGAGGCTCAAGAAGACCACAGAGAATTCATCCTTTCGATGGGGTTAGGAGTTCTCACCGAAAGGCTATCAAAGCTTACGATGTTCGAATTGACTCGGGCCCCGACATCAACCAGATTCGACTCCAACTCCGGGTTGGAATCCTCTTCGGAGACCAATCCAGGTTCTCTTCAAAACAGGCTGAGTTCTTTTTTATGGGACTTTGGAACACGATATCTATCATTCAAAGAATCAACACTGACTTGTTCCAAGGTTCTATCATGAAGCCAGGTCCTTTCCCAATGGGGCTCAACAACATGGCAGGATCTTATCAAGCTTTACTTCAAGAAGAAGTCAGACCAGTGCGAAGGCTACTACTTTTAGGGGCTCAAGAGGGCCTCGTCATGACTATAACCCCTAAAGATTGTCTCGTCCACTAGCCGAGTACTTTCACCTAGGGCGGCAATACTCGACTAGCTGATGAAGCTATCGCTCTACCTTACCAAGAAGGCAATGCGTTTTGCGATACCGACACTCTAACTGAAGTCATCAGCAACTCCAGCAAGGCAAGAATGGCATAGGCCCGAGAAGTCCTCATGATTCGACGGCCACCACCGATGCCACCAACTGCACCCGACGTCAGGTCTTCAGATGAATCAAAATCAAACATATCACCCAACACTCTTGAGTACGATGGCGAGTCTGAAGGCCAAAAACGAGCCAGAGAAAGAAGGAACAAATTGAAGGAAGGTCACAGATGCCGTGCCAGGCAACGAAAAGAAGCTTGGGTTAGATACGAACTGGTCGAGTACAATAAGAGGAAATTAGAGCTAGAAGCTGAAGAAAGACGCGTAGCAAATACTCCCTACAATAAGATCCAAGAAGCACTAGAAGAACTCAAAGCAATCTCACATCCCAATGAAGAACAAGTACAACTCTGAGAAGTTCTCTGGACAATGGCCCTGAAGGCACGTGACGGAAGAACTCGTTCCAAGCTTCCTGCTAGGACAGCGTCATAGGGACAAGAAGCACAAAGCCAAAGGAGGTCTTCCTTCGAAAGGCTAGGACCGAATGGGAGCTAGAATCGAGAGAAAAGAAGAGACCACGCCTAGAGTAATCAAGTTGAGCATCCGAGAGAAGAAAGGAGTGGGGCGTCTTACCACTCATCCCATGGCATTTTCCTAGGCTAAATAATAGCTGGCAAGGAGGGGCTACGTCAGAATATAGAGAAGCCAGACCACACGATAGATTCCCCTATTTTTCAAGCCGACTTGCTTCAGTACGACTGCCTCACGAGTTCAAGCCATCAAACCACTCTACTATCGATTCAACGGTAGGATCCACCCTGCTATCTTTTCTCGATTGTTATTCAGGGTATCATCAGATCGCATTAAAGAAAGAAGACCAGAGCAAGACATCTTTCATCACTCCATTCAGCACCTATTGTTATAAAACCACATCCTTTGGACTCAAGAACATCGGTGCCACCTATCAAAGAGCTATTCAAACATGCCTCGGTGAACAGATTGGTGAACACGCAGAAGCTGACGTCGATGACGTAGTAGTAAAGACAAAGAACCTAGACATGCTAATTGAAGACTTGAAGCAAACTTTTGAAAACCTAAATAAGTGAAAGTGAAAATTAAACCCAAACAAGTGTGTTTTCGGGGTACCATCAGGACAACTACTTGGATTCCTGGTCAGCAATCGAGGGATAGAAGCAAGTACTAAGCAGATTCGAGCTATAATAGATATGGGACCCCCACACTATGTAAAAGATGTGTAAAAATAACAAGAAGCATGGCAGCCCTCAATCGCTTCATCTCACAACTTGGTGAAAAGAGACTCTCTTTCTTCAAGCTATTAAAAAAGACAGGCAAGTTTGAGTGGACAGAGGAAGCCAAAGAGGCTTTTGAAATCCTTAAGGTGTACCTCACCTCATCACCTGTACTCACACCACCTAAGAAGCATGAAGACATGATGTTATACATAGCGGCAACAACTACGGTGGTCAATGCAACAATCATGGTAGAAAGAGAAGAATAAGGGCATGTATACAAAGTACAGCGACTGGTATACTACTTTGAAGGCTACAAGATTACCGTGATAATAGATTTCCCTCTTGGAGATATCCTATGCAATATAGATGCGACAGGACACATATTGAAGTGGGTAGTAGAACTCGAAGCTCTAAATATTGATTTCTCTCCGCGGAAAGCAATAAAATCACAAGCACTCGCAGACTTCGTGGCCAAATAGATAGAAATCCAACAACCCACGCCAGATGCCTTCCTTGACCATTGGAAGATGTACTTCGACAGATCACTCAAGTTAGGTGGGGCTGGCGCAAGTGTTCTTTTTCATATCCCTAGAAGGAAAACAACTTAAATATGTACTCCAAATACTGTGGCAAGCCACAAATAACGAAGCAGAGTATGAAGCACTCATCTATAGACTGCGGATTATGACTTCACTGGGAATCAAACGGGTACTTGTCTATGGAGATTCATCTGTGGTCATCAATCAAGTCAACAAAGATTGGGACTGTACCAAGGACAACATGGACGCCTACTGTGCTGAAGTATGAAAACTAGAGAAACATTTCCAAGGACTGGAAATCCTGCATGTTCTACGAGATTGAAATGTAGCAACAGATGTTCTTGCCATGATGGGATCAGATAGGGCAAAGGTCCCACCAGGTGTGTTTGTAGAAGAGTTGCCATCACCCTTCATAAAACAACACGATGAGATAACCTCTAAGCCACCAGCACCAACAACCCAAATCATGGTAGTCACCAGATCATGGACTCAAGATTTTATCGACTACATCAGAGAAAACAAGGTACTATCTAATAAGAAAGAAGCCATCAGGATAATCAGAAGAAGCAAGAACTACGTCCTTGTAGGCGACAGCTTATACAGAAGATCCATGTCATTAGGAATACTTATTAAATGTGTCTCAAGGGAAAAAGGAAAAGAAATTCTAGACGAAATCCACTCAGGTTGCTATGGCAACCATGCAGCCTCAAGGACACTGGTGGGCAAAACTTTCCATACCGGGTTCTATTGGCCAACAACCTTGAAAGATGCAAAAGAACTAGTCAGACAATGCAAAGGGTGCCAAATGTTCATAAGGCAAGCTCACGTACCAGCACACGACCTAATTTGCATCCCTCCTGCCTGGCTGTTCACATGCTAGGGGCTAGATCAAGTAGGACCACTCAAAAAGGCCAAAGGAGGATTTGAGTACATCTTCGTTGCAATCGACAAATTCACCAAGTGGATTGAATACAAGCTGCTCGTAAAGTATAGTACAACAAAAGCAGTCGAGTTCATCCAAGACATCATGCACCACTTTGGAATACCTAACCGTATCATCACATATTTGGGTTCCCCTTTTACAGCCATCAAGTTCAGAAAGTAGGTATATGACTGCGGCATCAGTATAGATTATGCATTAGTTGCACACCCTAAAGCCAACGGACAAGTGGAAAGAGCCAATAGACTCATACTAGCTGGGTTGAAACCAAGATTGTATGAAGAACTAAAAGATTATGGTTCCAAGTGGATTGAAGAATTACCCAAAGTAGTCTGGGGGCTACGCACTCAAGTAAGTAGAGCGACTGGATACTCACCTTTTTTCCTAGTATATGGATCAAAAGTCGTGCTACCAGGTGACTTGATATGGACATCCCCAAAAATCAAACAATATGAGTAGGGAGAAGCAAAACACACCTAAAGATTGGAACTCAACAGTACATAAGAAGTTAGACTAAACGCTACCCTTCAGTTAGCTCGATACCTCCAAGGTTTAAGGCACCACTACAACAAAAGTACTTAGCAACGCTGAGTTCAAGTCAGGGACCTAGTACTATGAAGAATACAAAAAACTGATGGACACCATAAACTACTTAGCCCATGGGAAGATTCTTTTATTGTCGCAAAAGTCACCGGACCAGGCACATACGAGTTGATGACTGAAGATGGAATACAAGTAAAGAATACATGGCATATCAGCCAGCTAAGAAGATTCTACGCTTGAAGAACTCAAGACAAAATTTATGTAGCAAGAAAGCAACATGTAATCAGGATTCACAATCAATAAAATAAAGATGATGTTCCTTGTCAATGTTTGTCTTATTATGACCTATCCTGAGTTGTTTCCACAACTAGATGAGAGCAAAAGAGCTAAAAAGATGCTTGAGCTCGCTATCCTAAGTATTTTTAGGCTTAGATGAGAGTAAGGCTAATTAGCTAACACTCAAACCTATCCTGGGTTGTTTTCACGGCTTGGATGAGAGCCATAGAGTGCTTGTCTTATCCTGAGTTGTTTTCACAACCAGATGAGAGCAAAAGAACTGAAAAGATGCTTGACCTCGCTATCCTAAGTCTTTTCAGGCTTAGATGAGAGTAAGGCTAATTAGCTGACACTCGAACATATCCTAGGTTGTTTTCATAGCCTGGATGAGAGCCAGAGGTAGCTTACCCTATCCCTAGTTGTTTTCACAACCAGATGAGAGCAAAAGAGCCAAAAAGATGGTTGAGCTCGCTATCCTAAGTCTTTTCAGGCTTAGATGAGAGTAAGGCTAATTAGCTAACACTTGAACCTATCCTGTGTTGTTTTCATGACCCAGATGAGATCCAGAGGGAGCTTGCCCTATCTTGAGTTGTTTTCACAACCAGATGAGAGCAAAAGAGCTGAATAGATACTTGAGCTCGCTATCATAAGTCTTTTTAGGCTTAGATGAGAGTAAGAAGCTGACAAGTTGACACTCAAACCTATCCTAAGTTGTTTTCATGGCTTGGATGAGAGCCAGAGAATGCTTGCCTTACCCCGAGTTGTTTTCACAACTAGATGAGAGCAAAAGAGCTAAAAAGACGTTTGAGCTCGCTATTCACAAATCAAGAGCAAAAGAGTTGAGAAGATACTTGAGCTCGTTACATCTAGAATTCTTGAAATTTGGATCGAGAATAAGCCTACTCTAGGCTGAGTAAAAGTCAGACTACGAAAGAAGCCTGAGCCCACCAAGAGAACTCCTAATACGAACAAAAGCGCCAATGCTCACCAAAGTTCAAGATCAATGAACAAGACAGAAAGAAGTCATGAAAAGGAAAATTTCTTACAAAACAACAAGGAAAAGGCCTAATTCTTAGATTCATCATTAGAAGAAGGAAAAGATACTTTGAGAGCAGAGGCAGTCCTTGATGATAGATCTTCAAAATCGGACTACACCACAAGAAATAACACGAATTGAAGGAAGAACAAAAGATTTACATATTGAGATGATTAAAGGAGTTTAGATGAGCAACACATATAGAACTATTGGATACATGACAACTTAACAAGATGAATCTATGATGGGATAGCCCACCCTTCGATCTCCTTTACGCCAACATCAAAGCGAGGGCTAACAGTAGCATATCCAAGCCACCATTAGATCCTTGACAGGGACCTGCTACTCATAGACTCGACGTCGTCGACATCTTCAGCGGCAAGAGCTTCCTAGCAACTTCATCCCCGGCGACAAGCACTTCCCAGTCAACTTCGTCCTCGCTATCGCTGCTAAGGACGATCAAATCCACCTCCACCGAGGCGGCATCAATAGGAGGGACGAAGACGAGATTGGCCGCAGGAGCAGCCGCTGGATCCTCCCCTTTCCACAAAAGATGGAACCGACATTGATGTCTCGGTAGGTGGAGCCTTCTCCACCGGCAAAGCCCCACAAACACCAAAAGGCAATGATGCCAGCAACGAAGATGATGACGGTGAAGACCCTCCACTTGACGGTGCCGCCATAACTGCTGGCCTTGAAGGGCGAGTGAGCGATGAACGCGGCAGCTTACGGACGTAGCGCCTTTGGATAAACTTCTTCTTCACCATTTTGGCTATGGCAAGGTAGAATGGCAAGATGAAAAATATGAAAGTGGCAAAATCATCGCAAAAGGGACAGTTAAATAGAACCTAGTCGCCTACCCGAGCAGTCCAACAGTCTCATCAAGATAAAGGCGGAGTTAAATTTTTCCCCTCAAATTAAAGACAAAGCTAATTCCTTCACCAAAACCAATATGGCGCTCCGGTTCCCGCCATTAATTGCGTAACACAACCAATGCAACAGTGACAACTTTTCACATGGAGCAACACAACAGACAGATTTCAGATTCCTCTATCCAATAAGAACACGCACAAGCAGATTAACACAAGGCCGAAACAACAAAAAGTACTCTCCAATTGATCAAACAGAGGGTTACAGAATACAGGGAATAACAGTACAAAACAAGACCCAACAGAGGCAACAAGAGCAACCATATGAATAGTAACAAGGAACCTAGTAGAATGCCAACCCTAAAGAGATTAATTGTCGATGAGTAGCTCAACTAAGTTCTTCTTGTTACTAGATGGAAGACAAAACACTTGGACAATTCCAGAGTTAATCAACCCAGATGAGAGCAAAAGAGCTAAAAAGATGCTTAAGCTCGCCCTATCCCAAGTCTTTTCAGGCTTGAATGAGAGTAAGAAGGCTGATAAGCCAACACTCGACCTATCCTGGGTTGTTTTCACAGCCTAGATAAGCGCCAGATAGCACTCGCCCTATCCCGGAGTTGTTCCACACCGGACGAAAGAACCCGACTGATCTAGCGCCGACGATCGATGAGACTCACAAAAAACAAGAGTACAACTAGTTGGAGGGACATAATCCGAAAGCACCTGGATATGCCTACAACGATTAAGACTTATATCTAGCACGTATCTAAAGAAAATTCCAAGATCTAGGAAAATAACTTGAACAGATTCACTCGAATAATTCAAGCAAAATAGTAAAAATGTACCCGAAGAGCTAGAATTTCTTTACAAGGCAGCATATAAAATATATCTTTACAAGAGGGAGGCGCATGGGCACTACAAAATCTAACTATTTAGCTTCATCATTAGAAGAAGGTAGCTGAATATCAAGCTTCTTAGTGATAAAGTTGGCCAAATCTTCAACCTTAGGCTCAGCCTTCTCGATGGACTCCAAATAATCGTCATCATCGGCTTTCTCCCTAAGTTTTTCTAGAGGGACCGACGGAGCAAGAACTTGGATATGAGCTAAAACATTCTTGACACATGTCTAGACCCCATTCTTGATAAAGCTCTAAAGGCGCACAGGAATCAGCGAGATGGAGTCATACCCAGGTCCTTCCATCATCTTTAGAAGTCCAAAGAAGCTTTGCAATGGTCTTGAAAGATTTCCACAAAGTGGCAAACTGTTGGTCAGATACCGCCAGCTTCTTGGACAAATCTTCAATGGTTTTCATTCCCTGCACAAGATCCCGATCAGCACCAAGTCTAATCAGCTAGACACGGGCAAGTTCTTTCTTAGCACGAGCTTTTACCTCTTCGGCCCTATTGTGATTGGAGCAAACTGTTATCTTCATCTCTTCAACATTTTCCAAGAGCTTTTGCTTATCTCTACGGAGGGCTGATCAAGACAATTAAAGAAAATCAGACAAACGAAGAATAGAGAAATAAGAGATAAAAGGAAACAAAGCATAAGAACTCAGGATACCTTCACACTCCTTCTTGAGACCTTCAGATTTCCTAGAGGACTCCTACAAGGCGGCCATTGCTTCATCCCTCCTCTGCTCCACCTCAATGACTTGCGCACAGAGAGCCCTCTCAGAGTTCTGATGCCCTTGGCGCTCCGAATCCAGCTCCACCTCGTTACTGGCCAACTGCACCTTTAGCTAGCTTAATTCAAAGGATAGCTTCTTCTCAGTCTCACCTGAGTTGAAAAAGCTAGAGTGATCCTGAGAGAAAGACTTCTCCCACAAAAAAAGGAAGGAAATGAGAAAAGATAGTAAAAGAAACCAAAATGCCAAAAACAAGAAAGAAGAAGACGCCTACCTAAAGCTGCTCTCCAAAAGAAGCCATTCTAGATGAGATGTTCTCCCAAGCTATGGTCAGCTTGGACAGACGATGAGTGGTGTCAAACTCCAACACCACATCATCTTCCAAGCGCCGGTTGCTTGATGCGTGGCCAATAGGAGAAGAAGTCGGCAGAGGTGTTGAAACCACGACCAGAGCCGTGTGTTGCGCGGTAGATGCCTCGGCCACCACTGAAGCAGATTTCTCCACCACGGTCATGGTCACCGCGAGATTGGGTGACTCAACAATGGCTTCATCAACCTGAGCCATCGCCTCCCCCACAGTCGCCTCGCTGACCGTACACTCCGAGTCTCAGAACTCAGTGCGCGGAGGAGCACCAGCGGACTAAGAAGAAGTCAGCTAGGGATTGGGGGAAGGCGATGATGATGGCCTAAAAGATGACAAAGAACTCTCCAATAAGGAAATATATAAGAAAAACAAAGACCAAGGACAGAACGAGCTAGCAAGAATTCACTCACCTAGCTGTCCTTCTTTTCAGGCTGATACCCTGAAGCCGAACAGGTGGCTTAGGCAGGGGCATAGCAGTAGAAAAAATATCATCACCGCCCTACTTCAAAGTTGGCAATATTAGCGCCTTAGCCCCCACGAAACTCAAGCTCGACCCCCATTTACTACAAGGAACAAAGGATGAGACAAAATCAGAAGAAGAACTCGGACCAATACAAGATAACATGAGGGGGACGTTATAACAACTCACCGATAGGTATCGAGGGCCACATCATCATCCTTGTCCTCATCGTCAAGAATCTCCACCGCACTGCCATCTGAAGAGAAAGGAGGACTCTAGTAAAGATATGAATAGAAAAATCAAAGAAAAATAAGGAACAGTAACACTCTCACCTAGGAGCATGATACCTATGACTTGAGTACCTAGACTAGTACTCAGAGGAGATGGCTTCTTGGTAGCAGACGCGCTAGTGGAAGCATCATCCACTCGCACCCTCTTGTTGGTGGAACGAGGAGCTCGAGGAACTGGGCATGGCACATATTCAACATATTGGATGATTTCATTACAGGAAGCACCAGGAAGAATTGTGACAACCGGAGACTTAATAAATGAAGACAAACTAGTAGGGTTCTCAACCACCCCTGCCCTAGCCGAGTTGCTCCCAAAAGGGATCGGGTCGATGAAATTCTGACCCAAGCCCTGCAAATAAACAACAACAAGAAGAAGAGAAGTAAGGGAAATGAAGACAGAAAGTACCAATAATGAAGGAAATATAAAGAAAAGTACTTGTATAAGAAAAACAACTTACAACAGGAGGCGGGTTGTCGGCACGGTACTCGAGGACCGTGTGTGGGATGATGCTCACTCCCTTTAAGATCTTCTGAAGGTGCTCGAGCACCTCCTCATCAGTCAACTCAAGGGCAAGGACCATACGAGAAGGGTCTTCCACCCTAGAGTACTTAAAGCTATAGTGCTCTCGCTCCTTTAGAGGTTGAACTCGGTGGTGCAGAAAGCTGGCGACGATCCCAAAGCCGGTCAAGCCTTGCTGCTTTAGAGTACGTATCCTCTCAAGAAATGGCTTGATCGCCTGGAGCTCGTCGCTCGTCAAGAGGTTCTTTTCCCAGTGGTCATTGACCATGGGACTAAAGCCAAAATGAATAGCAAGGGGAGGAATCATATTGGTGGTATAGAACCAGTCGGCACGCCAATCCCTCATAGAATCAACCAAGTCATAATCAAAGAATTGATTTTTATGACCTTGGCGAAACTGGATCCCGCAGCCACCAAGAACATGGGTGTCGTCACTGCGAGGTTGGGGTTTTAGATGGAAGAAGTAGCGAAAGAGAGAAAGGGAAGGAGGAATTCCAAGAAAAGTTTCGCAAAGATGAACAAAAACAGAGAGATGGAGAACAGCATTGGGAGCAAGATGGCTCAAGCTAATCTCAAAATAATTAAAAAAGCAGTGAAG
This sequence comes from Saccharum hybrid cultivar R570, assembly GCA_038087645.1. NCBI lineage: Eukaryota > Viridiplantae > Streptophyta > Magnoliopsida > Poales > Poaceae > Saccharum > Saccharum hybrid cultivar. The sequence continues at coordinate 807,646 of JAQSUU010000704.1, read as the reverse complement.
AAAAGCAGAGGTGGGAAGGCAAAGTCTGGTGTGAATAAAGGAGACAAAAAGAACAATGTCACCAGGACCTAAAGTTGGGACCTGATGCTACCTAGAGTTTTCCGATCAGCAAACCCTTTGTCCTAGATCAGGCCATCACTAACGAGCTCACGCAACTGGTCCTGTGTCGTGGTCGGAGCCGGCCAGATCTTCTACACAGTCCTCATGCCCATGAACTCTTGGTTCTCAATCACAGAAAGCGACTCCTCCTCGTCCACGAAGACCGCCTTGGACTTGCTTGACGACTTCTTCTTGCCCATGCACTCGCAAAGTACTAAGAACAAAAGGCGGTGGTGTCCAAGCGATGACAATGGCGGCGGTGGAGCTCTAGATGTTAGGGTTTTACAAAGGCTGAATGCTAGAAGGCAAAGGTAGGGTAAGAAAGCGGAAGAAGAAGAAAGACCCTCAAATAGATTTACAATGGTAAAAACGTGGCCCACTAGGACCGCTTAACATGGTATGGGAATGCAACAGTCCATTCCTTGCCATAACTGACACAGCCAAAGTAACGCAACTTTTCACAACGGCACAGTGCAACGCGCAGATTTTAGACTTATCCATTCACACTGCGCCATTACCGAATCGTCACAGCTCGCACAACTCAGAAAGAACTCGCCATTCGCAAGATACAAAAAGGACATTACATAACACTGCCAAAGAACCCAGATTTTTCAGAAACAACCTGGATGATACTCAAAAGCACTCAGATAACATAAAAAGAGACAACAACTAAGAAAGACAGATTTTTTATTACAAATATCTTCAAAGGACATAAGGTTATAGACCTTACAAGACCAACTAATACTCGGTACTACGACGAGCAAGGTAGCAGCAAGGCGCCCAGGAAGAACACGACTCTGGAAATGACTATGTGCTCCTAGTTACAACACGGCAGAAGACAATCAACTTGGATACACTGTTTTCTTCAAAGGAAGGACGCAGTGCATCCAAGACGGATATTAGCAGCACAGTGAGACAACACAAACCAGGTAAGGCTCGTATCCATCAGTGTACCCAAGTCTGATGTGATGCTAGATCAGGTACCAATCTGCACCAAACAGTCATGAGGCAGAGCGAAAGGATCAACCCCGAGCCGCTGTATGATGGAACACATCCCACATCACAAGACTTCTTCCACCTACCAGCACGTACTACCTAGTACAATGCCACTACGAGATTAATCTACCTCTAATCTCGATCACAAGACTTTTTCCATCTGCTACAAGATTTACAAGATTCACAACTCACGCCGGGGGGCTGCTCTACTTCACAAACTATCATATTCATGACTATGGGGACTTTAGACTATACAACAAGACACTTGATGAAGCAAAGCTGCACACCAGGAGGATATTTATAGGCCAAGGAGCGGTGGACATAGACTAGGAGCACCAATAGAACAAGCGTGACAAAGGACTTAGTGAAAAGACAAAAAGCAGTAAAGGAGGACACGCGCGTGAAGGAACAATACTCAAGGACAAGCATATTTAAAAGAATATATACACACTGTACACCTCATGACTATAGAGAATTCAATTCAACCACCAACCACCACCAACCTCTGACATAAAGCTTGCTACCTAAGAAGATGATAAAAGACCGTCTATCTGAGTTCTTGACGATAAAAAAGAACCCAGAAAGGTGCTTGGGGCTACAGGGTACATATCCTCATAAGATATTTTTAGTTTTTTTAAATTCAAGGCCCTCTAACTTTTTATTCCAAAATAGCAACATGCTAAGGGGCTACACTTAGTGAGTGCCCTTTTTCTTTGAAAAAGCGCATGTCACTCAAAAAACTTCTTCAAGATAGGACCACTTCAAGGCTTCACGTCGAAAGAACCCGGAATAAACTTGATTCGTCAAGCAAAGCCGGAAAAACAAGGAGGTCTTTGAGTTCAACCATGAAATGCTCATGGGATTGTTAATATGGGACCCATAGGGTTCCCTAGTGATATGACAACAAGTCATGAGCCTTAGCCTGGCCTACGGATAGAAGCAAGAAGAGGTGCAGCGTTCGCTACACCAAATCCGAGTAGAATAGGCCAGACTAGCCGGATTCCTATAGAAAGTAACTTCTGTATTTAGTTCAGGACACCTTCTTTGGATCGAACTAGGATTGTAACTGCATCACAACCTTCTCTATTGATATAAAGAGAGGCCTTGGGCACCCCTATAAAAAGACAACGCAACGTACCAATCAATCCAACACAAAGGCTAACGCCGACTGGACTTAAGGCTATTACTCGATCATGATCGAGAGCCCGAACTAGTATAAATTGACTGTCTCTGTATTCACCATCGAGTTCAAGCACACGCCAAAGCCCGAACAATGGTCCTGGGTACCCCCTGTGGCAGGCTATCAATGGTTGAACACCGACAGTCGATCAGGGCTAAACTAAACCGGGCCTTAAGGCGATTCAAATCGGCTCGATGGTCGACCGTGCTTAGGCCGCGGCTGCCATCTGGTGGCCATACGCTGGCGTTGGTCCCACGTGCTAGGCCGTCGTGGGGAGAAGAGGGAGAACGATGCGCTGCTACCTTCATTTGCCTCACTCCACTTCATCTTGCTCGCCCTCGTGCTTGCCAAGGTGACTGCATCACCATTGCCGTCACCGCCGTGCACTCGTCGACACCAAGCGCCGCCACCACAGCTCCTTTGGCCGATTCAGCTAGCTAGCAGCTTCGCATTGCTCTGCTTGACAACCGTGACCATTTGCAGAGCTAGCCAAGCCAAGGTGAGGGCCTATTGGCCGTTTCTGCCACTGTCGCCCTGACCGGAGCTCTACTAGATTCTGAGCTCGTCGTGTCCAGAGCAATCCATTGCCTTTCCACTCCTTCTCCCTATTGTCGCGTCTTCTTTGTGAACCTTAGGAGCTAGAGTGGCCACCATTTCTACCTCTACCATGCCACTAATGCTGGGACGCTACTGCGCACTACCACGCTCTCACTGCCGTCGAGCCGTGAACATGGCCGGAGCTCACCGCCGCCTCACCGGAACCCTAAGCTACCTTGTTAGCATTGCCTGGTCGTCGTGAAGCTGTAGCCGCCCTTGCCTGGCCTAGACGTGGCCAGAGATGACCGGTGCACCACCGAGCAGCATAGTTGTGCCGCCATCGTCACCGGTGAGCCGTCTTCGGTGAACCCTAGGTCCCTTTAGCTACACCACTCGACGTGAGGACCACAATGGTGCCACCCTCTTCGTCGGATTCCTCATCGATGATGAGAAATCGCCGGTCATCTTCCTCCCCTATCTCTGTTTGACTGACGGTGGGGTCAGCTAACCGCCGGGCCCCACACGTCAGCGGCTATAGCTTTAGGTTTCTTTTTATTCTTTTTCCATAAATTGATATTAATTTTGGAAAATCATATGAATTCATAGAAAAAAATACAAATGAGGATATTTTCGAATCCTTGTGAGAAGATCTACCTGATAGTTTGATAATATGATAGTGTCAAGTGGGAAGTTTTCACCGTTTTTATTTATCTCTTTTATTTAGGGTTTTTCAAAGGGAAATTCATAACCCTAGTTGTAGTGCTCCACTTGATGTGAAAATTTTATGGAGGGCTTGTCAGGATTTATGAGTGCTGCAGTAAAAATCTCATGATTTTTGGGTGCTTTATGTTTGAGTTATTAATTTCCTTTGAATAAATGTTCGTTTCTTGTGCTATTTTTCGTGGTGAAAATATATATCCAGTGACCATAAAATTAAGTGGACAATGTTCTTGTATCATGGTGAAGCTAAGAAAAATATGAAATCTATTCAGTGACACTTTTCACTATGATTTCCTATTTATGCTATTATGAGCTATGTTAGCTTGTCATTTTTGCATAGGATGTTCTACTTGTTCAAATACTATAAAATTTATACAGTAGCCTTTTGGAGACATGTATAAGCTACTGTAAAGTTTGTAGAATTTATTGTGCAATTTTGCTATATGTTTATTATTTCACCTAATTATCTAAATAAATTAATAAATGCATGAAAAAATTTATTTAGGGATGGCCACTATGTTTTCTTGTGTTAATTTGATGTATGCTAACTGTTGGTAACATTGGTAGTGCTTAAAGTGCCATTCTTATATGTAGTGAAATATTATTTTCTCTAATTTTCACTTATAGTGACTTTTCTGGACAGATTCTAGAATTAAGCAAATTACATGGTGAAGATGATGTTTGCTATGAATCTTGTCTATAACCAAGTTGTATGCAACTCACTTATCTAGCTTGTGTTAAATTTTCATGGCATTTGGCCAAATGGTTTGTGAGTTATGGCTGTTCAAAGTTGGTCTTCAGAACTAATTGTTCTCTGGAATTTCTGGACCAGATTTGATAAATGTGCCTGTTTGACCTTGTTCACTTGGGAATCGTGTTGAGATGATTAAAGATGATTTGTAGAAAATTGCATAAGATTTCCATAAAGTCTTGTTGCATGTTTGTTGGAATTGTATACCTCCAGTTATGACCAGAACATGTAGCTACTGTCTGCGGCCCAGAAATTGCTTAACTTGAGTGGATGACTGGTTTGCTTTGTATGAGCTTGATGTTGTTGTTTAGGTGCTTAGGCTAATTAAGATAAGTTGTTAGCTGTAGGTCCTAGGCCCCTTACTAAAGATGAATAGCTTTATCTTAGGTTGTTAGAGTTTGGTGAGTGTGTAGTTCTTATTTTTAAGAAGAGATGTGCACTTACTCAGTAAAATAAATGTTAATCTTGTATCATCATGTCATTCATGCGTTCATCTATACATGGCTATACATTTCATCATAACATTCCATATCTTATGCATTCATGACTCTCATGTTATGCACGTGTATTGCAATAAGTGTTCCTGAGGGCGTGACACTGTTGGAGTTTGAACAAGGACTTCTAGAGGAGCAGCGGCAAGTGCGTTCCTCTTGTTGGGGGCTTCCTCCATTTCATCATTATGCAGTAGGATGAGAGCTTTCTTAGTAATGAGATCACTAAAGAGGAAAATAATCCAACAAAGATCCATTAGTGAAGTCTACAACTCATACCAAAGTGCAACTTTAACAACCATTAACAATTTTTATGGCATGACCTCATCTAAATTTAGAGCAGCACCACATAGATATATATAACTCAAACTGGAGTAGCAGTAAATGGAGCTATAACTATTACAATTTCAGCAGTTAATGGAGCTTGCTCAGTTTTCACAAGTAGAAAGTCAGTGAACAAGTGGTAGTGATCATCATTGACATTAGTAGCAACATGTGCAGTTTAAACATTAGCGGCCTCAGTCATGTGAATGATGGATACAAAACATTGATTTGCTTTTGATGCCTTCCTCTTGTTTTTTTAGGGATGCCTTCCTCTTGTTTGGAACCAAATGGATAACTTGGTTGCCAACAAGGTGAAGACACAGAAAGCAAACATATGAGCTGCATCCTAATATATCTAACAACCATGTAGGCACCAATGGCACAGAAATGTGGCCTCAGATATGTTACAAGTTCAAAATACCATAAGGACTCACTGGTGGCACTGGAGCATATGGAATAGAAATGTAGTGTCAAGCAAGCACTTGACAAAAAACTAGTTTAAGGCAACAACAAAGGGCCTATTTGTTTGCCTAGATAGATAGGTATAATCAAGCAAGCACTTGACAATTAACAGGCCTAGTTGCACATAGGCATTTATAGTAAGAACACTGAACATATGCAGAAAACCAAGACATTAGCACCTCCTACTTGTTTTCATCATAATTGGCCTAACTAGATCTCCAATGTTAGAATGTTTTTTATATACCTCATGTTCAAGAAAGGACCAAAACAACGAAGCAAACAGGAAAAGGCCAGAAAGGAGACCTGTGGATCGGATCTATCGCCTCTGCCGTGGCACACAACCAACATGGACGCCAATGCCCTCGTGCTCCTCTAGGAAGCCCCACCGCCTAGCCTCCAAAAGGATGCCTGAGCCACCACAGCACACTAGGGATCCTCCGCCATCGCTACCGCTGCAAGTCCAACGGGCATAGATTTGTTTCCACTTGCAGGGGATATCCAAATATATAGGTCAACCTATAGGGCATCCACGGAGAATATATATACTACTATAAGGACTCCAAAGACATGTTAACACAATCAGGCGTCTAGCGCAATGGTGAAGACGGTCCATTCCTTGCTTTGAGTCCTAGGTTTGATTCCCAGGTCTCATGGTTTTTTGAATTTGGATTTATTTAACCCCGATGGTAGAGAAGGGTCGACAAGTGACACGCAAGTTGTTGGGTCCCACAGGTTGGATGGAGATGGAGAAAGGTCCCACTGGTACACGTGACACATAAGTCGTTGGGTCCCACAGGTCAAATGGAGAAGGGTCCACGAGTGACACGCAAGCCATCGGGTCCCACAGGTCGATGGAGATGGAGAAAGGTCCTATAGGTACACATGACATGCAAGCCGTCGGGTCCCATAGGTCAGATGGAGATGGAGAAAGGTGCCATCAGGTCCCACAGGTCAGATGGAGAAGGGTCCACAAGCACAAGTGTCATGCAAGCCGTCGGGTCCCACAGGTCAGATGGAGATGGAGGAAGGCCCCAAAAGTACACGTGACACATAAGTTGTCAGGTCCCACAGGTTGGATGAAGAAGGGTCCCATAGGAACACGTCGAATGGAGAAAGGATCAAGCAGAGACTTTTATGACGAATTGCAAGTGTCATGGATGAGTAACTACAGGTCCCATAGGTACACGTCGGATGGAGAAAGGACCGTGTGGAGACTTATGATGAAGCGTTGTTCATTACAGATCGAATATTGTTCATCATAGATGTGTAATTAGTTCAACGATGAAGCCCTGTTCCTTACAGTATTAAAGAAGATCGGCATAGATGAGTCACGCGAGTGATCTGTGACGAAACCATGTGCTCTTCTATGATGTTTTCTTGTGATGATATTTAATTTCATCATAGATAGGGAGGGTTTGATGATCGTCACCACTGATCTATGATGAAACAGAAATATTCATCATAAAAAGCAATCTTATATGACAGTTTTAGAATCATCATTAAGATTTTTGTCATAGAAGTGGATATTTCTAGTAGTGGGTCTTCCGGAACAAGCAAGATGAGAATGGCGTGGTGACAAGGAACAAGGCAAGATTGGTTGCTCAAGGCTTCACACAAGTACAGGGCTTGGACTTTGAGAAACATATGCACCAGTGGCCAGACTTAAAGCAATCAGGATGCTTCTAGCTTATGCCGCTCACCACAACTTCAAGCTATATCAAATAGACGTGAATAGTGCATTTCTTAATGGCCCTATACAAGAACTAGTCTATGCTGAGCAATCACCAGGCTTTGAAGATCCCAAGTTCCCCAACCATGTCTACAAACTCCAAAAAGTGCTCTATGGGCTTAAGCAAGCCCAAGAGCATGGTATGAATGCCTTAAGGAATTCTTCCTCAAACAAGGCTTTGAAATAGGCAAAGCTGATCCTACCCTTTTCACTCACAAAGTTGGTAAAGATATTTTTGTGTGCCAAATATATGTTGATTACATTATATTTGGTAGTACTAATCATTCTTTTTGTGATGAATTTAGTAGGATTATGACCAAGAGATTTGAAACATCTATGATGGGTGAATTGAAGTTCTTCCATGGATTTCAAATCAAGCAAGTGAAGGAAGAAACTTTTATTAGCCAAACGAAGTACACCCGTGATATGCTCAAGAAGTTTGACATGACGAATGCAAAGCCCATCAAAACTCCCATGCCAACCAATGGACATCTTGATCTCAATTAGGAAGGGAAAGCGGTTGACCAAAAGGTATATCACTCCATGATCGGCTCTCTACTTTATTTATGCACATTTGGCCCGATATTATGCTTAGTGTGTACATGTGTGCTAGATTTCAAGCTAACCCAAAAGAGTGCCATTTGATGGCCATTAAGAGAATCTTGAGATATTTAGTATACACTCCTAACCTTGGCTTGTGGTATCCTAAGGAATCTAAGTTCGATCTACTTGGGTATTCAGATTCCGATTACGCCGATTGCAAGGTAGATCAAAAAAGCACTTCGGGGACATGTCAATTCCTTAGACGGCCCCTAGTGTCTCGGAGTTCTAAGAAGCAAAATTATGTAGCCCTTTCTACCACCGAGGCTGAGTATGTTGCAGCTGGTGCATGTTGTGCTCAACTACTTTAGATGAGGCAAACCCTTCAAGATTTTAGATGTCACTTTACCAAAATCCCACTCTTGTGTGACAATGAAAGTGCCATAAAGCTTGCAAACAATCCCATAAGCCACTCAAGAACCAAACATATAGACATCCAACATCACTTCTCGAGAGACCACAAAACCAAAGGAGATATCAAAATTCGCCATGTGAGCAACGAAAAGCAACTAGACAATATCTTCACTAAGCCTCTCGATGAGTCAAGGTTTTGTGCTTTGCATACTAAACTAAATATATTTGACTCTCGTAACGTGGTTTGAAATGTTGCACATCTTTGATTAATCAACTACCATATAGGAAAAATGCTTAAATAAAAAATTCGTAATGTGCTTCAAAATTCTTTATCAAAAAAACTTGCATTTTATGGTCATTGCTTGTATTAGTTATCTGTTGCTGACCATAATATGTCCAGATTGTTGTATCCCACTTCCTTCTTTTCTCGCTTTTTGGTGCTTGTTGCCAAAGGGGGAGATGAGATGGGGGTACAAATTTAAATTTTTTCATCACCTTGGATGTTTGTGTGCATACTTGTCATATGCACCATGTATATTCTTGTGATACCATGTGCAGCACCCCATAGAAGCATGGATGTAGGAGGAGCCCCATCACTTAACTCTAAATGTGAATTTTGGCCTCTTACGCCAATTTGAGAATTCAATTCTCTATCCACATATTTAGGGGGTGTCTCTACACCCATGGCTCAAAAATCTTAGTTATATTTCAATATTTTTATAAGCTCTAATTGTGTTGTCATCAATCACCAAAAAGGGGGAGATTGTAAGTGCAATCAAGCCCTAATTGTGGGTTTTGGTGATAATGAGCACACGATTAGAGGGCTAATGAGATTTATCAAGATGACAAGCAAGTAAAATAAGAATGAGGATAATACATGAGATGGTAGAGCCCAAATTACAAATTGACGTGGTGATCGACTCAAAGGAATTTAAATTCATTAATATTTGATCTTGAGTTTAGGCTATGACGCACTATAAAGAGGGATGCAAATCTAGGTATTTGATCTTGAGTCTGAGGAAGATAGAGTGCTAAAGTATTTAACTAAAATAAATTGAGAGACACTCTAGCACTACACAAACACTTAGGACTAGTTTTCTAACTTTGACTATCTGAAGTTCCAACTGCTGTCGGAAGATCCAACTATTAGAACTTCCAAAAAGTGTTAGAACTTTTGAGTGTCAGAAGTTCCAACTACTGTCAAAAGTTCCGATTGTTGGAAGTTTTAACTACTATCGAAAGTTCTGACTGTCAAAAGTTCTGACAGGCATCAAAACTTCCAACACTTCCTGACCAACCCTCTAATCAACATTTCAAATAACTAGGTGTTGGAAGTTTCGGTGATCTGTGTCGGAAGTTCTGACGTAGATCAAAACGGTCATTTTTACCTTCGGGTATAAATACTACCCTCCTCATTTATAATCGTTGCCCACTCATTCCACTCAACCAAAACTTCAGCCAAAGTGCCTCCAAGCTCCCAAAGGCTCCCCTTCAAATCTTGCAAGAGATTGAGTTGAGAGAAGGGATTTGGTGAGAGAAACATTGATCAAAGCTTGAGCACTTGATTTCTTCGTCAAGCCGATTGGATTTGTGTTTGTTACTCTTGGGCCTGTGCCCCTAGCCAGCTAGGCGTCACCCAAGAGCTCCTGATCTATGGGAAAACCTTGGGAAGTTTGTATCACCCTCGATTTTCTAGTGAAGAACTCAAGTTTCCCTTTGTGGTTGCTTGAGAGAGGCAACGAGGTGAAAGAGACTCCAACCTTAGTGGTCACCTCAACAATGAGAACGTAGGTGAGCCTTAGTGGCGAGCTGAACCTCATGATAAATCCTTGTGTCCTGCATGCTTGTTGTTGCTGTGATTACTTGAGATTACTTGTTCTTCGTTGTCTCTCTTTCTTAGGTTATTTCTTAGGTTTTGGTCCTGATCTACAAATTGGTAGTGCTCCAAGGTCAAGGGAGTACTTGGACAACTTCATAGATCTAAATTTGAAGTAAATTTGACTCTGATTTTGTAGTTCTTCATAGGTGTCGGAAGTTCCAATAGTTTGCGTCGGAACATCCAACAACTATCAGATGTTCCAACTGCTGCTAGAAGTTCTGACTGCCAGAGGTCTGTCAGAAGTTCTGAGTGTCAGAAGTTCTGGCAAGTGCCAGAATTTCTGGTAGTGTATTAATCCGCTGTTTTAGTTCGTCTTAAGTTTTTAGATACGCCTATTCACCCCCCCTCTAGGCTTAGCAGGGATCCTTACACCACTACATAATCATAGAAGTCAACCTCAATACTGGTGAATCGCTCCTGCCAACAAAGAATGCAAAGAAATTCGTAAACCACGGTGGGTTTCTTGTTAGGGACAAGCTCTCGATCAGCACCCGTGAAAGGAAAATGAAGAAGGATGATTATTGATAGTAGTTAACAAACATTATAAATCATCAATATAACTTGTATAAGGACACAAATGTATTCACCAACAAAAGTCTAGGGGTTTAAACTAACAAATTTCATGAGTTTTGGTGAATCCAAATTTTCTACAGGGTCTATCTAGAAAACCGTCAAGGTGGATCTACATGTCAAGACACCAGAGGACACCACGCCAAGGCAGAGAGGAGGAGGCTACCAGGTGGGGTTGGCTAGCCCCACCTATAGGCCAGCCGGCCCTTGGGTCTACCACTCAGCCTCACGTTGTTACGTCAGTTCTCTACCACCTTAAGGATTGCATCTATGCCATTTATTCAAGTCAGTTTGATCCGAGGGCTTAGGATTAACGCTCCGGCCAATATATACCAGCCCCTGCCACCGCCTGAAAGCATTGAAGTCATTTAAGAAGACAGAAACCTGAATCATCCTCAAAGCTCAACCATATTCTAGGGCATAGCTAGTTAAGCTTGGTCTAGAGGGAGGCAAGCAAGCTTCGTTTGGATTCCTGATCGTGTCAAGAGCGTGGTTTGATATAATCTTTGTATCTCCTCTCTTTTGTTTCTCTCATTACTTTTATATGTTTGCTACAGTTGTTATGACATTATTAATCATATCATTCATGTTCTTAGTTATAATAATCATTGTTTACTTTGATTATATACTTAGTATAGCTAGATTATCCTTATATTTATGCATATGTTCTTATAGCGTTCACTCTAAGGTACCATGGGTGAGTTGTCGACATTGTGTAAGCATGGTGCTTATACGTTGTTTGCCTGCGGATACACTCTATATTTCAGGTCATGAGGTAGATCGCGGATGTGACACTCCTATTGAGTTCTTTGTAGTTCACTCCCCGAATATAGGTATACAAGTAGGATCTAGTTACGAAGGAAGATAAGCTCTATTATTAATATTCCTTATTAATATCCCTTATGTGTAGATATGAAGTTGATCTTAGCCATGATTACTAGGTGTAATTGCACTAATTAATGTATGCTTTGACTTGTAATTAAGAATGACTTAGGAGTTATTCCTCTATTATTCTACTTAACCATGCTAATGCCATAGATAGGAGTACTCTGAGTGATCAATGATTAGTTATTATTTATTATTCATATACATTTACCTCTTGACTTACCCATGTTATGAGTAGAATATTGGTTATGGTTTACTTCTCCATCAATTGCATAAGTTATCAATACATATCCTCACCTGACCTTCCCTGAGGTAAAAATATAAATAACATACCTAGAATACTCTCGAGTGAAGTGCTACAATAGTATATTATCTATGCGATTGTAGATGCTTTCCTTTCATATCTATATATTCTATCTAGTCATATGAAATAATAAAGAACTACTTAGTATCATTCTAGTAGTGATGCTAGGTAGTACTAACAACCGTCTCGGCCATCATCACTAGGGATGACAACCTAGTAAAGTAATGTTAAGAGATGTAGACATATAATAGGTGGCCACTTAATACAAGTGGCAAGTTAATAAATACCAACAAGCATTTTTGTCGTCGTTGCCGGGGAAGGTAGCTAGGCAAGAAGGAAGTATTGATAAACTTATACTTATTGATGTGATCAAGATAACCATTGACCTCTGCTCAAACAGGCTTACCCTTGTTTTGTGTACTTTTATATCTTATGCAGGGTAATGTATGACTAGTTTTGACCTTCCGTATTAGATCAGAGGATTCTAGCAGGAGGTAAGCGATTAGGGCCTCCGCCCGGTCACTACTCAGGGCGAAGGTATTGGCTATAGGAATAGAACTAAGAGCTAAATGGAGCTAGGGTTTCTTAAATGCATTCACCAACCATCCTCAGTTACATCTACACCTCCCTTTTATAGGGCACTATTCTCTATCTAGCCTTTTTTACAAAAATGCCCTGTGATGGCACTAGTACATTCTAGGAATATCCCTTCATTACGCAAGGGAGCCGGGGTAATCTTGGTGCCTACTCGTGCACCGCCTTCCCTTCTTGGGCCATCATCCATGATCTAGTAACAACCCATCACTTGCTGTAGGCTTGACCGCCAATGCCTTCGCCTCCCTTGACCTCATTTCCTAGACCGACACTTCCGCCTCCTGGATGGGGACCTTTGCTTGTGACTCTAGAACCTCCAGTGATGACTGAATCTTAGGGCCTTCGCTTGCCTAGCTAGAGCCTCCGCTATCTCCAAACCCCCGTCGTTGTTCTATTCTCATGCCTGGCCGAGACCTTCATCGCTATGCTCGGAGGCTCCGCTTCTTTTACCTATAGGACTTTTAGGAAAGTGTTAGAGTGTTTGTCTAGCCTGCTACTGCTCAGGCCTCCACTACCCAGGGCACTTTTGTCCCAACAAAAGCGTTAGAGTGTTTGTCTAGCCTGCTACTACTCAGGCCTCCGCTACCTAGGGCATTTTTGTCCTAATAGTTTTCCCCCTTTTGAGGCCATGGTTTGATGCCGCGGACCGTGATCTCAAATTTTTTTTTTGGTTTTCCTTGGTGGAGGCCTTTTTGGCCGTGGTGGAGGTGCTCTTTCCTATCTTCCCCCTGGGCCCACTAGATTTGACCGTTGGCCTAGAGTTGCGCTGTGTGCTTACCGATTGCATTGCTTGGACGCGCGCTGACACGACCGTTGGGTTTGGGGAAGTGGAACGATTGTTCTGGTGCTTGTGACCATTGGGCTCTGGAAGCCGAAGCATCTCCCCGTAGCCTATATAAGGGGACAAGGCATGGTGGACATCACCCCCCTTGCTTAGAGCGATTGCTTTCACGCTTTTCGCGTGCGCTTAGCCTTTCATGAGTTGCTTGCCTTCGCTTTCCTACGCTCTTTTGCTTTCACTGTTTTCAGCCTCCGCCTGTTGTTGTCTTGTTGACTTGACTTTAGCGGTGGCTTCTTCTTCTTCCCTCCTTCCCCACTAGGCTCCCTTTTTTGGTCCTTGATGGTATTTATTAATGCACACTAAGTTTATCCGCAAGCGCACAGATAAGATACCGATGTAGCACTTCATCGGGATGACCTAGTTTTTAATATCAAACCCAAAGGAATGGATGGACGGATCTTGATCTTGGCTTAATCCCTGAGCACAATCAAGGATGAGATACTTAGAAGGTTGAGGGAGAAAACTAGGGTTGTCTAGTTTTACTTTTAGGGAGTTATGAAATTATTGATCCTCTGGGGAATTACTATGGAAGACTGCAAACAGAGTACGAATATACCATGTAACAAAGGGTTCCTGCTCGGCCTATAGACGGGAGGTGGACTATAGAAGACTCAACAAGGTTGTCACCCTCACGATCTACCACCGATCCGGAATATAGGATGCATCTACGAGTAACCCGAGTCTAAGCACCATGCTTACACAACGAATTATACTCTAACCAAGTCAACTAGATTAAAGTGCTCAAAAGAGACTCATAAACCAGAAGAGCAATAAGAACAATAAAACTCACTAACTAATAGAAGTTGATGACCGAAGAAATCTCTGATCCAAGCTCCTGAAGAAGTCAAATCCACAGGTATAAGCCATAGAAGAAGCACCGAGAGGCCCAGGGCTTTCTCCAGATCTTCTACCTCTCTCTCTCTTCTAGTTCTAGTTCTAATACTAGATCTAAACCTAACTAGAGGTGTACTAGTCTTCTTAATTGCTAGGCTCTAGAGAGGTAGTCCATTCAAGGGACCCCTCTCCTGCTCCTGGCTGGAGATAATGAATTGAAGTATGAAGAGATATGCCTCAAGGGGGTTTGCCTCTGCTTATATAGCCTGGAGAGATGAATCACATCCCTTGGATCAAACTGACTTAAAACAATAGTCAAGATGCATCGTAGAGGTCGGTTGGAGACCGCTGTATGAAGGAGACTAGCAGGTGGGCCTCACTTGGGCTGGCCAGCCCCACATGGCAGGCTAGTCGGCCTGGCTCAGAGCCAGGTGGCCTTCTCCTTTGCTCTGATGTCCTCTGGTATCCTCTAGAACCTTCTCATTAATTTTCACAAAAATCCAACATGATTTGGTTTAGTTCCTTGATCCATACTTTTCCTCAGTTGTTTCTATTTTAATCCCTAGAAAATCACAGTTCACCAAAGCTATGGAATTAGTTAGATTAGTCCCTAAAAACTCTTGTTTGGTGATGGTTCCGGTGTCCTCTAGAGTGTTCCAAAGCGTATCCAAAGTGGACTCTCTCGTTGGGACTCCAATTATAGTAAATGATATATCTATTTCGATTGTCTCGACGAGCTCTACGCAATGGTGTGCTCTAATTCATCATTTGAGGTGCTTTTATGTGTAGAAATATCCAAATCTACAAAACAGGTGAGAACACCAAAACTTATGGAACTCGTTCGGTTTAAATCCAATCACAGGACATTATAGTTCATTTTAGTTGATTCTTAACATTAGTTAATGGTTCATAATAGGAGTTAATTACCGTCAACAAACTCCCCCATACTTAGGCTTTACTCGTCCTCAAGGAAAGGTTAGATTACTTTACATAACTATAAGACAAGACATCAGCACTGGACCTTCCTTAGTCATACCTGTACTGCAGGATTCAATGTGTCTACCATACAACTTTGGGTGGTTGAGGATGGAACAGCATGAAATAGAGCTCCTTTCATCCATCAATCCTATCACTTGGAGTTTTTATAGATATTTTTGAAAAGAAATACTAGTTTACCTTCTCCTTCTTGTGGTGCACTCAGATCACTCATATATGTAGTATTTGTGGATCTCGCTGAGGCATGAATGATTGATGCCTTGAAAACATCCTACCTCTAAAAAGGCTATATTTGGAGTTTCAGGTAATTCAAGGATGTAGCATACTTACCTTCCATATGTTGCCAAGTCAAAGCTGGGATCCTCGGAGGGGAGTGTCATACCCTTAGATCAAGATTATGCATGTGTGTGGAAATATTTGGTGGCTAACTTAATTGTACTTTGCTCCTTGAGAGGTCTTTCCGAAGAATTTACAATGAAGATCTTTATACTTTCTTGTGATGATGAACTTCTTTAGGCACAAAGATAGGAGCTATCATTGATGATGATTTTGCTTTTTTTTAATACTTTGTTTTGCATAGCTCCTTGTCTCTGTTCTAGAATACAATAAACTTGAAAAGTAATTAATCACAATCTTAGAGCATTTATTCTGAAACCTATAATCTTTTGGGATCTTCTCCTAGGGTAGAAGATAGATTTTTGGGGTGAAAAGGCATGTTTTTGTGTACTCCCAGGGTAGGAGTGGCGGATATATCTGGGTGTACGTGATCTTGATCTTGAGAGCATGGCCCACCTCTCGACAAGGGTCTTGCACGGTTTGACCCAACTCAACACAAAGCAAGTAGCTTATGAGCTAGTTTTATAAACATGTAAGGCTTTGGTAGGCATTATATCTTACCACAGAGGAGGGTTAGCTATCAGTTTTAAGGTTTTCGAAAAGAAATTCTCCAAATGACAAAACATCAAGAATCAGATTCTCATTATTCTTCTATCTCACATTCCACAAGGGCCTAAGTGTATGGGGTCCCTAATAAAAGTTCCCAACAATAACAATTACTTGCAAGAAAAGTATTGTGTGAATCTATCCTTAAGTCATAGCAAAGTAATCTTAACTTTAGTCTAGACAAGTATAGAGCTTGCTTTTTAATAGGTCATCAATTTTAATGCAGCACATAAGAAAATAGAGAGAGTATGAGGTACAAGACCGTGGTTGAACGATGACGGGGATGGAGAGGATGAAGGGCTAGTCGACCTGGCCCATGTAGCCAGTCCAAGCCCACTTCGTCGGGTGCAGTCTTGTCATCAAATACTTTTGTCCTCTCCTAAATTTGCAATCGACTTCTTATTTGTCAACAGGGTTCTCCCCCACACTTGTTTCCTATTATCTCTGAATAAAACATGTGGAGACAAAACACATATCCAAAATAATAGAGAGAGAATGAATGACTCTAAGACAACTTTATTGATATTATTTAAGGCACCTTTATTACACTTTCAAGCGATCAAGCGAACTAATTTAAACAAACTAATTTAAGGCTCTCAAACTAAACATAGACATAAGTGCCTTATCAATCGACTCTACTTTCTCTCTCTCACTTCTTCTCTTTCTTCTTCTCCTTCTCTTCCACCTCCTCAATGTGGTTGACTATGGTGCGGCATGTGATATGGTGCTTAGCTTTTAAGCATGAATACTTGACCTCTAGCATGTCCACATGTTTAGTCAACCTACCCATCATGGCAGCTTGGGCTGCCAAGATCTGCTTGTTCCTAACATCTGCCTGGGTGAGCATCTCATTAGACCTAAGGAGGGCCTCAATCTACTTCTCTAGATCTGCATTGGAGGTCCTCTTGCACTTTGATCCACTAGAGCTAGGTGAGGATGATAAAGATGGAGATCTAGTCCTAGGAGGCTTGACTTGAATCTACTCTGGCATGGCCTGAACTCCTTTAAAGGACATATGTGGTGTAGTAGATCTGTACTTCATGCAGGTGACATCTCCAAACTTGTTCATCTTCAACCCCATGAGCACTTCATTGGGCTTAGGAGGAAGAAGGTTGAGCTCCTTGGAGACATGGAACTTCGGTATCTCTTGTTGGTGGCATGGTCCTTCAATGGAGAGATGTGATGGCATCGGCGAGAGATGAAGCGTTGGCATGGTGTGGGCATAGTAGGATTGTTGATGATGAACTAGCATGACCTCCTTCGGTGGCACGATGGCGAGAGCCTTCGATGGAACAACAGCGAGCTCCTTCGACTGGGCAACGACAATGGCCATCGAATCGTTGGAAGGAAAAAGCTCGTCGGCGTCGATCTCGCTGTAACCGGCCATTGGAGCTTGGGCAAGGAGAGCTTTGGCTGCTGCTGGTGGTTTTAAATTGGAAGGTTGGTATGGCTCTAGGGCAGGCAGGGGGTCTAGTTTTATACCTTGGATCAACTTGCAGGAGGGGTCAGATCTAGGCTCTATGGGATCGTAACGGGAGCAAATTGATTTGCACAAAAAAGTACGGAATTAGAACTAGAATACTCTGGAAGGGGCGTGAGATGCGACGGAACATGGCCTGTCCTTCTAACAGGCCGGCCAGCCTGACATGTGGGGCCGATCAGCCCCACTTGTCTTCGATCCACAGTCAGTTTTTTCGTACCCCCTCAAACTCAATTCTAAACACAATTTTCCACCAGTTCGGATGTGAAACGATTCGGAGGCGCATGAGGATCAAATTAGTGGAAAAGAATAAACTAGACTACATCCAACTCAGCAGGATTTTTATCAGGTTCTAGAAAGATCTTAAGGCATTGTCCATTTACCTTGAATAACGTACCTTCATTGTTTTGAAGAGTTACCGCTCTGTGCGATGAAGAGCTAATCACCGTAAATGGTCCTTCCCACTTGCTCCGTAGCTTTCCATGTCCGAATAGCTTGACCCTAGAATTAAAAGGAAATACCTTATCTTTGGGAGTGAAGTTTTTCATCTTGATCCTCTTGTCATGCCATCTTTTGGTCCTCTCCTTGTACATCTTGGCGTTGTGATAAGCTTTTTCACGCCATTCGTCAAGTTATGAGAGTTGCATTTGTCGCTTGACTCCAGCTGCTTCTAGATCCATATTCCATCTCTTAATTGCCCAGTGTGCTTTGAATTCTAGCTTGACAGGCAAGTGACATGTCTTCCCATAGAGGAGTTGATATGGAGACATCCCTAATGGTGTTTTGTAAGCCATTCGATAGGCCCACAATGCATCGGGTAGCTTGTCTTTCCATTTGGTTCCCATCTCGTTGACTGTCTTTTGTAGAATATTCTTAATTTGCTTGTTTGATGTTTCTGCTTGGCCACTTGTCTAGGGTGATAAGGAGTAGCGACATTGTGACGGATCCCATGTTTCAACAAGTACTTGCGAAAGCTCCTGTCAATGAAGTGAGTGCCTCCATCACTAATCACCATCCTTGGAACTCCAAATCTTGAAAATATTATTTCTTCAAACATCTTCTTAGAGTTCTTTGAATCAGGGTTTCTTCATGGCATAGCTTCGACCCATTTGGAAATGTAGTCAACTGCTACTAGGATAAACTCATGATTCCTGGATTTTGGAAATGGTCCCATGCAATCAATTCCCCAACAGTCAAAGAGCTCAATCTAGAGATTGTTAGTCAGTGGCATGGCATCTCTTGAATTGATGTTCCCATGTTTCTGACATGATCTACATCTTCAGATGAATTCTTTTGCGTCTTCATACATGGTTGGCTAGAAAAATCCACTTTGCCAGATCTTTTAATGTGTACATAATGCTCCATAGTGTCCTCCATAGGGTCATGAATGACATCTTTCAATGATTTTGATTCCTTCTTTAGTTGGTACACATCTTCTGAGCAACCCGTCTGGACAGATTCTAAAGAGGTACGGATCATCCCATAGGTGAACACGACTCTCATAGATGAGCTTCCTTTTGTCTCCACCTGGTGGTACATACCCTGTAACCATAAAATTAACAATATCTGCATACCAGGGGTCAGACCTAGAGATTAGATGAAGCATATCATACCTGAGTGAATCATTGATGGGCAAATCCTATGAATTTTCAATCTGCATTCTTGACAAGTGATCAGCAACAGAATTTTCTACTCGCTTTTTACCTTTGATTTCTAAATTGAATTCTTGGAGTAATAAAATCCATCTTACCAAGTGAGGCTTAGCATCTTTCTTAGTGAGCACATATTTAAGAGCAACATGATCAGTGTAAACAATCATCTTATCTCCTACTAAGTAAGATCTGAATTTATCAATAGCGAAGACAACAGCCAGGAGCTCTTTTTCAGTTGTTGCATAATTAAGCTGTGGTCCTGTCAGAGTTTTGCTACCATAGGCAATTGCATGATATTTCTTATCCTTACATTGTCCTAGCACAACACCTACTGCATAATCACTTGCATCACACATGATCTCAAAAGGCAAAGACCAATCAGGGGGTTGAATGATTGGTGCAGAAGTGAGTGCTTTTTTCAAAGTTTCAAAAGCTTTAAGAAAAGCATCATCAAATTCAAAGGGAACATCCTTAGCCAACAGATTAGTAAGCGGTCTAGCAATATGTGAGAAATCTTTTGTAAACCGATGATAAAAACCAGCATGGCCAAGAAAACTTCATATCCCTTTTATGTTCACAAGTGGAGGTAGTTGTTCAATTACTTCAATTTTAGCTTTGTCTACCTAAATTCCACGCTCAGAAATTAAATACCCAAGCACTATGCCCTCTCTAACCATGAAATGCCATTTTTCCCAATTAAGGACTAAGTGCTTTTCTTCACATCTTTGCAAAACCTTGTCTAAATTTTCAAGACAATCATCAAAAGTTTTTCCATAGACAAAAAATCATCCATGAAAACTTCCATGATTTCCTCGATCATATCATACATCTTTGAAATGAAGCAGGGGCATTACATAATCCAAAAGACATTCTACGATAAGCATATGTTCCATATGGACATGTAAAAGTGGTTTTATTTTGATCATTCGGATGAATTAGAATCTGATGATATCCAGAATATCCATCAAGAAAACAAAAGGAGTGATTCGCCAGCCGCTCTAACATCTCATCAATGAAAGGCAGCGGGAAGTGATCTTTCTTTATTGCCTTGTTGAGTTTTTTGTAATAAATACACATTTGCCATCCAGTGACGGTTCTTTGTGGAATTAATTCATTCTTTTCATTCATAACAATGGTCATGCCTTCCTTCTTAGGCACAACTTGCACAAGGCTCACCCACTCACTGTGTGGCTAAAAGTCCTATGTTTGGTGTTGGTAATTAGTGACAATGCCTAAGTACTAATCCTATGCCTAAGTTGTATGTAGCATATGAGGATTAGTACATTCCAAGGTTGGTGGCAAGATGGACATGGTGATCATGATGGCCACACTTGGATTTGGACGCAACCCTACGTGATCAAGGCAAAGGTATATGCTTAAGGGTTGTGTTTTAGTAACCAAGACACCTAGTGGGTGTGGTTACATTATAGGATAGATAGCCGTACTATAAAGAGGGGAATGACGTGGCTATTGAACTCCTAAGTTCCTCTAGGTGTGCATTTCATAATCATACGCATTTGGATAGAACTAATAACGCCTTGATAAATGATTGTGAAAATGCTAACACACTAGCACATGACGTGATCACTTGGTGGTGTTAGCACATTTGCGATGGCGTTGGAGTTTGAAAATGCTAAAACACTCACATTTGCTAACACACTAGATTTAGGCGTTTTTGAGGAGTTGAAACGACTATTTTCCACTACGCCGGAAGTCGGAAAAGAAACAGAGGTGAACGGAGGTCACAGAGGTGACCGGACGCGGTCTCTGTTTGACCGGACGCGTCTGGTCTGTGTTCAGTGTCTGCGCGTGTCTCAGCTTTTTGATCGGACGCGGTGGCGCATCCGGTCACTGTCAACCGAATGCGTCCGGTCGTTGAGGGAGCTTACTAGACTCCAACCGGACGCTGGTACTGTGGCGTTCGGTCAGTTCTACAGCACGTCCAGTCGTTGTCTCGGTGGAGCATGGCTCAGGCTTGACTAGCGCGTCCGGTCCGTTACAGGACCAGCACGTCTGGTCGGGCTTTGCGCATCCGGTCGTTGCGTGGAGTGCATCCGGTCAGTGCTTCGCGACGTAGGCGCTGTGTGATCGGCGCGTCCGGTCAGTTTGACCAGCGTGTCCGGTCAGCGCGACTTCGGCTGTTTCAAGTGCCTAACGGCTATATTCGAAGGGGTACGTCTATAAATACTCGTTGGCCGGCTCAAAGCTCCATCTCTTGGACATTTGACATACTTGTGATCACTTTGAGCTAAGCAACTCCCCTCCCACTCATCTCTCTTGCTTCTTTGCATATTCGAAGTGAGATTGAGTGATCCAAGTGCATTTGCATTATGAGATTGCATCTAGTTGGCACTTGATGGTTGATTTGTTGTGGGATTCTTGTTTCTCTTGGTGGTTGCCTCCACCTAGATGGCTTGGAGCAGCTTGGAGGCGTTGGCAAGTGTTTGTGATTGTTCTTGGCCACCTCCGGTGATTGTGAGGGGTTTGTGCCTACCTTGGCGAAGCGCCAAAGGCAGCGTTAGTAAATTTCTCGTGTCATTGTAACCTTTTACCATTTGGTAGGTTCTTATGGCACCTTTTGAGAGGCTCGGTGTGAGACCGATTAGCCACCGAACCACGTGGTGAAGAGGGACACAACGGGGACTAGCATGCCAGCAAACACGTGAACCTCGGGATAATTCTTCGTGTCATCACTTTCATATTGTGATTGATCCCGGTGTTCGGTTGTCTTGGTATTCATTGTTGATCATATTGGTTGGCTCATTTCTTCACCCCTCGGTGAAACTCTCCTAACTCAACTCCGCATTACCTTCTTAGTTATCTTTGCTAGCTAGTTAGCTTTGCTAGAGTAGCTCCTTTGTGTAGCTTGCTAGTTGTAGTTGTAGTTACCTTCTCGGTTTGACTTGTGCGGTTGAGTGCAAATATACTAGAATTGTGAATTGGATAGGTGGCTTGCAAACACCCTGTAGGCTAAGCAAAACTCGCATCTCGCTATTTGTTATATTGATAAACTTGTTTATCTTGTCTTTGTAGAAATTTTTAAAAGGCTATTCACCCCCCTCTAGCCATCAAGACCTTTTAGTGGCACATGATAAATAATCCCGGCGTGCAATAGTTTAAAAACCTCTTTCTTAACCACTTCTCTCATCGCATTATTGAGCCTACGTTGGGGCTCTCTAGAGGGTAAAACATCGGGATCTGTAGGAATGCGATGAGTGCAAAGAGTAGGGTTAATTCCCTTGAGATATTGGAGTGAATAACCAAAAGCTGACCTGTGTTTCTCTAAGACAGTGATCAAGCAGAATGTTTCTTCTTGAGAAAGTTTATCACTTATGATCATGGGAGTATTTGGATCATCGTTAAGAAAAATATAATGAAAACTAGAAGGTAGAGGTTTCAACTCAATGGTAGGTTTATGAGGTTCTTCAAAAGGATCTAAAGGTTGTCAAGGTTGGTCATCCTCTTCCTCTATGAAAAATTGGGCATCATCTTCTAAGTTGGGTTCTATGAAAGATTCAAAAGATGCTGCCTTGACCTCATCCATTGGGTCTGGCTCTAGACAAGGTTCACTCTCAGTATTTAAATAATGGGAGATGGACATCGGGAGCGAAAGATTCTTCCCAAGACAAATGTTTAGTTTCCCTGTCTATCCTTCATGAATAAGCCTTTCAATTGGTTGGCCTATCAATAGGTCAAACTCAATGATGTCAAAGATAAAAACTCAAATTCACTAGAGTTTCATTTACTAGGATAGGTAGGACATATTAAATTCCTAGACTAGGAAGGATATGTCCTGAAGGGTTTTTTAGAAATTTTGTTGTTGGGGTTAATGGCATGTATTCTAATAAATCATGAGCAAAAGATGCAGACATGATATTAACACCCACAACTAGATTGTAAAGGGCATCGAAAGGGTCTTCATGAATTTGGCAACAAATGGAAGTAGAGGGTGAATCTAAATGAATCACATCAGTGGAGGACTCTAACTCTTCTAACCATTCGTGGCTTATCACTGAGACTAGCTCTTTCGTAGCCTGTTGTAAGAAAGCTTTATCAGTCATATCTAAGAGTTTTTCTAAAAGTTTTGGATTCTAAGGCTTTCTTACCATATGATATTTTGAGTTATCACCAAACTCAGTGAAATATACATCCTCGAAATTCAAGATCTCTAAAACTGGAGTTTCCTCCTCATCAAGATTTGA
This sequence comes from Saccharum hybrid cultivar R570, assembly GCA_038087645.1. Lineage (NCBI taxonomy): Eukaryota > Viridiplantae > Streptophyta > Magnoliopsida > Poales > Poaceae > Saccharum > Saccharum hybrid cultivar. The sequence goes on along the minus strand of JAQSUU010000704.1, from coordinate 784,224 downwards.
GATAGCTGAAGTTGATGGATTAGGAAGAATTCTGGTCCAACTATCTAGGATTCTTTCTCTTCTAAGAACTCTATGCGCTAGCTTCAGGTGTGGATTGAGCAATTTTGAGTAGCAGCTCTCTTGCCACGGGGGTAGATGTGTGCAGAAAAGATCCATTAGAGGCTGAGTTAAGAAAAGAAGAAGTTTTCCTATCTAGACCCATATAAAAATGTTGAAGAAGCACAGGGTCTGGGATGCTTAGGGATGGACCTGAACTGTAACACCCCAGGTGTTAGGCTTGCTTTTTAGACACTTGCATTGCATGAGCCTAAGTCTCATTTGTTCATATACGAGCATGGAACATATGAGACATGTGTATATGGAATGTGCTTGCAACACCTCTTTGAAACATATGCAACATACTTTTGTTAATTGTGTTTCAAGTGTGTATGCTAGGTGCTCATGCTTGGTAATGCAAGTGAGTGTTGATGTCACTTCTTTCATGTGTCTCACATCACTTTCTATCTATAGTGACTCCTGGAAAAGTTTCATGGAGTTTGGAATAAAAAAGTCACAAGAAATGATAAGTTATATGCTTGTTTGGATTATAACTGAAACCAGGAAACATGTTTTACATTCCATATGAACTAGTGTTTATGCAACATACAAATACAACATGTGCAACACATCTAAGACACATGTGGAACAACCTAGTGAAACATGTGTAGCATGTATCTTACAACAACACTATGAAACAAGTGCAACAAGCATTGTAATTATAGTGCTTTCTATGTTTCAGTGCATGTGAGGCCTACACTTTTGTGCAACCTATGCCTGGTGGGTATGTTTGGCCTCTGCAACACCTTAACTACACTTAGGACACTTAATGGAACAATGTTCATGTTGATCATTTTGCCTAAATGTGCTTTTGAGTGATGGTTGACCATGTATGGACCCTAGAACCCTTTTGTTTGACCAATTCAAAAGTGTGACCTAGAAGCTTTGTGTGACTGTGCACCCTTTAACAAAGTTGTAGAGAACTTTATAAGGAACAAACTTTGTTTAAGAGTCAAGTCATGAAAATGTGTGGAACATGCCTAAAAAGAGGCCAAAAGTCAGAATTTGGACTATTTCCAACACTTAGCAATTTTAAAACCCCGATTTCAGTGTCTTTGACATTGGCATCCCGCGTTCTCGAGTTTTTGCTAAGCAACTTAATTTGGTCCAAATACTAAAGTTAGAGCCTATATTATGGAGGAGAGCATGAAAGAAGGTGACACTTGTTTGACTCCATTTTGCACAACAATTTGGAATGTTTGTTAATGGTTGCCGACACATTGACAATGCTGTTTTGGTGCATCATTTATCTCCTAATCTGTGAGTCTTATGACCATAGTGCTTAAATGAAATTTGTAAAGCATACTAAGGTGGACAACTTTGACAATTGGCCCATGTCCAGATTCAGCCCAAAAATGGCCCAAAATTGGCTCCCACGTCGGACACTCGGTTGCCCACCACCTGCTCGAAAAATTGCCTCTGAGGGCGCCGCGTGTCCAGTGCATGTCCACCATGCGCGAGTGGGCATCCTCCATGGCCGACGCGTGCCCCTGCGTCTTGCTCGATGTGGGGAGCACCAAGGCACACGCCAAGCTCCATTCTGAGATTTCCACTCGCCCTCACCTGCCCTCCCTCTGCCTCTCTGTTCCTGCTCGCGCGCGCATGCCACCGTGGCCGTGGTCGCCATTGCCGGCCAAGGTGAGCTCCATGGCACCGGCATAGCAGGGTCGCACCCTACTCCTTTTTCCTCTCTCAACCACCAGCTGCACCACTGCCTTCTCCTCGGCCTCCCAATGATCGGCTCCGTGCTCGCTGCCGGCCACCGCCGCTGCCGCGTCCGCCGCCATTGCCGTCGGGATGTCAGTGCTCGTGGACTGTGCACCTTAGGCCACCGCTGGCCTGGCAGAAGCCTCCTGACGTAGCGCCCAGTAGCGGGCAAGCTGCGACGCCTCTCCCTTATTGCCGTCATCGCCAGAGCCGGCCTGTAGCCAAACGCCGCCGTCGCTGACCGCTGGTGCTCGTGGCCGGGCCACCACGGATTGCCACCAGCCGCACCAAGCCTCTCATCGGGTGCGCCAGAGTCAGGGCATGCTCCTCGGTAGCCACTCGCCGCTGGCGCCGCCCCTACCGGCCGGCCGAGCCGGTCGCCGCCTCCTCTGTTCGCCGGCATGATGAAGAAGATGACCGACGCCTCTCCTCTATCTGTCGCACGAGATTCCTTTTGGCCAAAGTTGTAAGACCCTTAACTAAATCCATGTTCGACCTATCGATTGCCTCTCCTACAGGCAATCTGGTGCAATGATAATCTTTCATCGTCTGATCTCTAAATCTATGCTTGCAAATTCGTGCATCTACCTTATCAACTCAATCTCCGACTACATATCGGTTTTTGTCCTTGAAGTTTGATTAATCCATCCCCAACCTTCCCAAGTCTCAGAATGTTTATCAGTCTTGATCTCATGTTATTGCTCAACATGATTGAATCTCCGTTAATTAAGTATCTGGTAGTTTCATTAGTCGACGCCAGGTGTGCGTGGAATTACACAAAAATCGCATGCTCAGTCACCTTCGGCAATGGAGCTATGTTCTCTTGTGAGGTGTTTCAATCTGCGAATAGCTTCCCTATTGATTCTAAACCTTGTGACTACCTTTGCTTGTTACCCCTCCTTGTATGGCACTTGTTCTTACAGCCCATTGGTGCCACTTGAAATTTCACTTTCGTTGTGTGTTTAGTAATGGTGTTATGAGTAGCCGCTGATGGTGCCACGATGAAACCAAGGGTCTCCTGTGGCTACAGACACATGGCTGGCTGCTTGGCGCACGCTGGTATCACGGTTTCTAGTCATGATCCATTATGAAACGACATTTGATGTGTTATTTTCTTGTGTTCCTTTTTCTTGGCTATCTCTCCATATCGTATCATAAGATCCATATCTTAGACCAAAAGTAGTGGAGCTTCCTTCTAAAGTTGCTAAGATGATAACCTTTGAGGAACAGGTCCCTGACATAAACATTAACAGACTGCAATAGGTGGTAGACAAGTAACTCTACTGAGTTATCCTAGTATTGACGACCATCATCTAAGGAGCAATGTAGCTCATCTCTGTTTGATAAAAAGGACACACAACACTTAATGTTGGACAAGTCATCCACTAGATAAGACTCGATCGTCACATTATGCAAGTCTTAACCTCTGAATGCATAATGACCATACTGTCAAAATCAACCATCTCTGTTGTGAATGCTTATCTGCTGACTTCGATGGCAACCATTTGTTCTGTATCAACCACAATTATAGTGGTCAAGCATGAAGATTTGGAACTTTTTAGTGTTGACAGACAACTGATTAGTTACCAATAGGAAGGTTAATCTCCAGCTAGGTAATGACTCTTTGGTATCTACGAAGGTTATGTCTTACAAAGCAACAACCAATAAGAAGTTAATCAACTAGCCAAACACTTGAGTGATACTCTATCTTCTAGAGCCATTGTGACCAAGTCAATTCCATCTTGGACAATCACACAGAGAGTGCAAGGTGTTCTATCAACTAAAGTGAAGGATTAGAGAAAGCATGCCCTAGTTTGAATTAGCATCCTTGTGCCCTTAGGTGCCACAAACCGTTTTGTTTAGAACTCTATTGGACAAAGTATTAAGGAATATTCAGAAACAGTTCCTTATTCTTGTAGGAATGTCCGCCAGGCGGAGTATGCATTTTGCCTTGCAAAAGTAACCGTAAGTTCAAAGCATGTGCATCGTTGGATTGATATGTAAATCAGTAGTTAGAGGACTTAGGGATTTATATGCCTACCAAAATTCATGTGAAAATAGAGCAGTAGTTTGTGAGATATGAGCAGAAAACCTAAGGCTACAAAATCTGCCATTTTCTGGTAACTATGCTCATTCCTCGTATAAGAAGATTACGATAGTGGTAGATGTCCCAGTGTGGAACAAGGTCGAAATCTGCCATTGGATGATCCCTAGTGGTCCCAAGGATACTATTGTACACCCTTTCGCTTTGCTTTTATTTTATCCCATCAACAATGTTGGAACAATCAAGGGTTCTACGAGTAAACTTGCAAATTAGAAGCAATTTGAAATGTGTCAAACAACATATTTCCCATTTTAGCGCTGCTATTTGATCCTAATGAGGAAGCCTCAAGGTGAAAAGTTAGCCTGACAAAGCTAGTTTTGCTACACTGCAAGTCAAACTCAACTTACTGTGCAATTGCATCATGAAAGAAATTGTACTCAACTTGCTCGGTAGTAAACTATTTTACCAAAGTTGGTAAATACTTGCAACTTGTGATGTCTGCCAGCACTCGCTATATCCTTCTTTAGCAATAGTTGCCAATACTTACTGATCTTTGGTACCTTAGAAGTGTTTTACCCAAGAGGTTGCATCTGATTCAACCCAAATAACTATTGTCTTTGGATAAAAGAATCTTCTTAGGTAGCTTTTGGCAGAAATATGGAGCCAACTGAGTCAATTATCATATTTACTAATCCCTCAATAGACTCAGATAATATAGTGTTGTCATCAGAGAAAGAGAACTGCACACATGGAATAGGAAGTAGCTTTCCATTAGTTGATATCTGAATATTGAAAATTTACGACCAACATAGACCCTGTCTATTGGTTAGTCAGTATCCTATAGCTTCAGAGGATGTTTGTCATCTATGGTCTCACCCTTTTGGAAGGTTGTGCTCAAGCCACTTTGGTAGAGGACTGCTTTTCAAATGGTGGGAACATAGAGTCATTTCGACGAGTATACTTCTGAATATTGCGGTCTAGTGTCAAGTTCATGTGGCCTATGTTGTGCCCATTAATGAATCAGATCCTTGTGAGGGGTTCGCTCATGGACCAAATGATCTCCGTACATTGAGAATGCAATACTGTGCTATCTTGGATTCCTCCCAAAGTAACAATGCTTCATGGAAGTCAATGAAGGAAATTCTTCAGACAAAGTTTACCATGAAGAGTAAGTATCATAAAGTGTCTTTGACCAAATTGTTCACCGATGTTGAAGCTTCGTAGCTGAATGCTATAGTGGATGTTGGAAACAAGATAACATGTCTCTCTTCCTTAAAGATCTTCTGTTTTGAATCTCGGGACGTGATTTCTTTAAGGGGGGAGGGTTGTAACACCCCATGTGTTAGGCTTGCTTTTTAGACACTTGCATTGCATGAGCCTAAGTCTCATTTGTTCATATACGAGCATGGAACATATGAGACATGTGTATAATGAATGTGCTTGCAACACCTCCTTGAAACATATGCAACATACTTTTGTTAATTGTGTTTCAAGTGTGTATGCTAGGTGCTCATGCTTGGTAATGCAAGTGAGTGTTGATGTCACTTCTTTCATGTGTCTCACATCTCTTTCTATCTATAGTGACCCCTGGAAAAGTTTCACGGAGTTTGGAATCAAAAAGTCACAAGAAATGATAAGTTATATGCTTGTTTGGATTATAATTGAAACCAAGAAACATGTTTTACATTCCATATGAACTAGTGTTTATGCAACATACAAATGCAACATGAATAACACATCTAGGACACATGTGGAACAACCTAGTGAAACATGTGTAGCATGTATCTTGCAACAACACTATGAAACAAGTGCAACAAGCATTGCAATTATAGTGCTTTCTATGTTTCAGTGCATGTGAGGCCTACACTTTTGTGCAACCTATGCCTGGTGGGTATGTTTGGCCTCTACAACACCTTAACTACACTTAGGACACTTAATGGAACAATGTTCATGTTGATCATTTTGCCTAAATATGCTTCTAAGTGATGGTTGACCATGTATGGACCCTAGAACCCTTTTGTTTGACCATTTCAAAAGTGTGACCTAGAAGCTTTGCGTGATTGTGCACCCTTCAACAAAGTTGTAGAGAACTTTATAAGGAACAAACTTTGTTTAAGAGTCAAGTCATGAAAATGTGTGGAACATGCCAAAAAAGGGTTCCAAAAGTCAGAATTTGGACTATTTCCAACACTTAGCAATTTTAAAACCCCGATTTCAGTGTCTTCGACATTGGCATCCCGCGTTCTCGAGTTTTTGCTAAGCAACTTAATTTGGTACAAATATGAAAGTCGGAGCCTATATTATGGAGGAGAGCATGAAAGAAGGTGACACTTGTTTGACTCCATTTTGCACAACAATTTGGAATGTTTGTTAATGGTTGCCGACACATTGACAATGCCATTTTGGCGCATCATTATCTCCTAATCTGTGAGTCTTAAGACCATAGTGCTTAAATGAAATATATAGAGCATACTAAGGTGGACAACTTTGACAATTGGCCCATGTCCAGATTCAGCCCAAAATGGCCAAAAATTGGCTCCCACGTCGGACACTCGGTTGCCCACCACCTGTTCGGAAAATTGCCTCTGAGGGCGCCGCGTGTCCAGTGTGTGTCCACCATGCGCGAGTGGGCGTCCGCCATGGCCGACGCGTGCCCCTGCGCCTCGCTCGATGTGGGGAGCACTAGGGCACACACCGAGCTCCATTCTGAGATTTCCACTCGCCCTCACCTGCCCTCCCTCTGCCTCTTCGTTCCTGCTCACGCGCGCACGCCACCGTGGCCGTGGTCGCCATTGCCGGCCAAGGAGAGCTCCATGGCACCGGCATAGCAGGGTCACACCCTACTCCTTTTTCCTCTCTCAATCGCCGACCGCACCACCGCCTTCTCCTCGGCCTCCCCATGCCCGGCTCTGCGCTCACTGCTGGCCACCCCCGCTGCCGCGTCCGCCGCCATTGCCGTCGGGATGTCGGTGCTCGTGGACTGGGCACCTCAGGCCACCGCTGGCCTGGCAGAAGCCTCCTGCGGTAGCGCCCAGCAGCGGGCAAGCCGCGATGCCTCTCCCTTGTTGCCGTCATCACTAGAGCCGGCCTGCAGCCGAACGCCGCCGTCGTCGACCGCTGGTGCTCGTGGCCGGGCCACCACGGATTGCCGCCAGCCGCACCAAGCCTCTCATCGGGTGCGCCAGAGTTAGGGCATGCTCCTCGGCAGCCACTCGCCACCGGCGCTGCCCCTGCTCTCTCTGTCTCTCTCTCTGTGTTCATGACAAGTGGGCCAATGGTACAGCAGGCCCTGCATGTCGGTTATATGGTGGCAAATCTGGGTGTGCGACCGGGTGGGTGTAGCAATTAAGTTAGGGTTGTTTTAATTCTGATTTTGAATTTCAGATTTTGTGTAAATCTTCTAAATTCCATATCTCATGATAGGAAACTCCAAAAATAGCAAATGTGGATTTTTTGGAAACCTTGAGAAAATCTCTATGCAGTAGAATCATAAAATGTTACTTGGTTGTAGAAAAATTATGGTGTTTGATTTAAGTTGGAAAAGAGCTCTAAAATGCCTTTAAACATGATCAGAGCAAGATCTGGAGTTTTAGATATCCAAAAATAGTGATTCTTATTCTGTTAATCTTGTGATAATATGTAATAACTAACAAAAATATTAAACCTAATAGTTGTTCATTGTTTTCTTAGGGTTGTGATTTACTCTTGCTAATTCAGCATTTCTTGCATATGTTGTTTGGGAAATTCATAATTGATGTTGTGATGCTCCAAATGATGTGAAATTTTTATGGTAGTCTTAATATGCTATGTATGTACTATTGTAAATTTCATGCTCATTGCTTACTGTATGATCAAGTTATTGATTTAACTTGTTTACGGCTTGATAAATATCTTATAAATAATATATAAATGATAAAATGGAAAATGTTGTTCCATTACCTTATTATGATGTTGCTCTATCATGTTGATTCATACTATGGCCATGTGTTCATAGAAAATATTGAGTTTTAGGTTTAACTTGCTCTCACATGATTTATTACAATAGCTATTTTTCCTTTTGATAGAGGTTGATATACTTATCCAAATGGCTTGAAAATTGGATAGTAGACTTGTGGGAGCATATGTAGGCCACTATAATTTTGGTATAATTTATTGTGCAATTTTGATAGGTGTTCATAATTCCACTTAATTATCTAAATAAATTAAGAAAATGAATTAAAAGAATTTATTTAGCAATGGACATTGTGTTTTCTGGTGTTCATTTTTCATATATGACATGTTGGTAAAGTTGGTTTTATTGAATTATATGTTTGCAACATATGTAATAATTATTTCTTGCAATTATTAGTTTCTGGACAGTTCTGGGGGCAATGTAAATTACCCCATGTTAATGATGTTTGCTGGGAAACTTGTTTATACAAAAGTTGTAGATAATTCATGTATCTAGCTTCTGTTAAAATTTGGTATTATTTGGCTAAGTAGTGTTTGAGTTATAGCTATTTAAACTCAGATCCTAGATTTGGTTGCTCTCTGTTTGGAGCAGACCAGATTCTATAGTTTTATCTTTTCGGCCTATTTAACTTGGAAATCAGGCTTATTTGATATTTAATGAATAGTATACAATTTCATAAGCTTTCCATATTATCCTCTTGCATATCATTTAGAATTGTGTAGCTCCTGGAATGATGTTATTTCTGGATTGTTCGTGTTGATTGCAAATCTAAACTTTTTTGTTAAGCATAGTTTGAGTTACATAAGTATGCTAGTGTGTGAAGTGACTCATATCTTTGATGATACTTGGGTGGTACCCTGTGATCTTATGAGACTTGTGTCTTGATTGATGTGCTTGCCCTCTTCTATGTTATGCCTTAGTGAGGATCAAGTTAATTAGCTCTAGGTGCTTATGAGAACTTTGGTATGCTTGCATGATTGCTTTATTTATTACACTTCTATGCATTCACACATATGCATTGTTGCACCTCATATAGGTACGCTAGCAGAAACATGTGAAGGATGTGCCATTGGAGCCAAACCCAAAGACGGTGTTTGGTGGATCCATCCCGAAGATAGAAGGATTGGACAAGTGCTATATTGGAGGATGCTCGCCACGCGGGTTTCATCTGACAAACTCTAACTTGAGTTGGATCCTAGGCAAGCCCCGGAGCATTATAAGCCTCCTACCTTCAAAGCAATTAATTCTATATATGTTATAAGTATTGTTGCATTAAGTGATAGGAGTTGGTTGGAAACCCTTGTTGCATTATATCATTCCTTGTCCAGATATATGAATCCTTGAATCCTACATAGACTAGGATCGAGTAGATGCTTAGCCCTGCTTTAAGCGGTAGAAGTTAGGTGATTTCCTGTCACCTGCGAGATGTAGGGATATTCATATATGGCATGGTTGGCTATATTTGCTATCGTGGAAAAGAACCATGTGTTAATAAAATGAAATGAGACCGGGCGGGATGACGATAGTGAAGCAACAAGGCATGGAGGTCTTGGGTGTGGATCTATCCCCGTATGAGTCGTTTAAGGACCGATTCGTTGTATGTCCTTGAGTCATGTTGAACGCAGTCTAACACTTAGATGGCCGGATAAGTCGTTCCGACCGCGAATCCGAGTAATACAGTTCATGCCAAGAATCGAAGGGTAGGTCGCATCTTGGAGGTAGTAAGGATGTGCTTGGGAACATTGACATAAGACCAAGGGGGGGTTAAAGTCCCTATCATCCTGGCAGAGTATTGCCCTTGGGGATGCGGCATCAGTCGAACCCGTGCTTTCTTGGATGGTACCAAAGGTGACCTGAGCAGCCCTCGCTAGGCGTGTTTCGGTGAGTGTTATAAATACCCCTCCAGCTGGATAGGAACTCGATTCGAATCGCCGTCGCTCCCGGTTAGTGAGCACTTGACTTGAGCAGCGGCAACGTAGATTCAATTAAATTGAACGGATGGTTAATTGGATGACGATGGAAAGGTTGCCTCAATTTATACCTGCTATGGTTAATATTGTTTGCTCCTAATCAAGTGAGTGCTCTAGTACAGGTGCTAATATAGATGACAGGTTAATGATAATTAACTTAATGCTTAAGCATTAATGATTACTTACCTATATTAAGCTTTTATGCAAAATGTTGTCAAGCTAGCCCACTTTACATCAGTCTTGCATGATCCTTGGTGTCACTTTATTTTTGGTTTTTGACGGGTAAGTCTAGCTGAGTACCTTCTCGTACTCAGGGTTTAATCCCACTTGTTGCAGGTTGTGATGTATCATGGCGACTGCAAGAGTTGGTTGGCTCCTGCCTTAGTGGTGGAGTGTGATCACGGGCATGATCCTTCTAAGTTATCTTCTCTCTAATGCTTTTGTTGGAAGTCGACCTTGGTACTGGCATGTATTTGAAATAAGGGTGTTGTTAGTTTCAAATTACTTTGCTTCCGCTACTTTTGAACTTAAGTTGTAATAACTATGTTGAACTCTGATGTATATTGAATTACTTGTGAAATGGATGTAACATGTGACTTGTTATGTTGAATCGCTATAATCTTGGCTTGTATGTTGGTTGGTTTGAAATCCCTTGTGATTTCATTGGACTACCGGAATTATATGGGCTCAAGTGCGAGAATTTGATCACTCGGTGATTGTTTTTGTACTTGTGCTCTTATAATTTGGACGGTTTCGTGACATGAACGAACAAGATTATCAAAACGTTCCTAGGCAGCAACTAGAGTTTCATTATCTTTTTAGGTAAAAGATAAGATCTCTAAGCATAGGCAGACAATTTTGGAAACAAGGAAGAAGTCTAGGCAAAAAACTAGAACAAAGGGCTTCCCAACTCCCTTTCTTACTCGGTGCAGTTCTACTATACTAGATCTTAGCTTTTCCTTCCAAGGAGAAAGGAAAAAGCTTCCATCTTAGGGTTTCGTCAGACATGCCTCTAATATGAAGGCATGCATAGGTCTATTCGAACTCGTTAAGGTAAGTATGAGGATTCTCATCTTCCTTGCCTGAAAAGGATTGGTTTTGAACCATCTCTATTAAGCATGGATGTAGCTCATAGCCATCAGAAAGGATAGGCTTAGCTGATTGTGGTGGCTCTAAGCCTACGATTTTAGGAAAATAGCAAAATTCAATGGGGGTGGAATCTTTTGAATCTCGGGGAGACTCTGAAAAATCCATGAGGTAATAAAAGGAAAATAAAAAGAAAGACAAAAGTATAATACAAGATTAAGCTAAACTCAAGATCAGCTAGCAATCCTTCACCGGCAATGGCACCAGAAATGTTTGTTAGTATTTATTAATGCACACTAAGTTTATCCGCAAGCGCACAGATAAGATACCGATGTAGCACTTCACTGGGATGACCTAGTTTTTAATATCAAACCCAAAGGAATGAATGGAGGGACCTTGATCTTGGCTTAATCCCTGAGCACAATCAAGGATGAGATACTTAGAAGGTTGAGGGAGAAAACTAGGGTTCTCTAGTTCTACTTTTAGGGAGTTATGCAATTATTGATCCTCTGGGGAATTACTATGGAAGACCACAAATAGAGTACGAATCTACCATGTAACAAAGGGCTCCTGCTCAGCCTATAGATGGGAGGTGGACTATAGAAGACTCAACAATGTTGTCACCCTCGCAATCTACCACCGATCCGGAATATAGGATGCATCTACGAGTAACCCAAGTCCAACCACCACGCTTACATAATAAATTATACTCTAACCTAGTCGACTTGATTAAAGCGCTCAAAAGAGACTCATAAACCAGAAGAGCAACAAGAACAATAAAACTCACTGACTAATAGAAGTTGATGACCGAAGAAATCTCTGATCCAAGCTCCTGAAGAACTTGAATTTATAGGTACAAGCCGTAGAAGAAGCACCGACAGGCCCATGGCTTTCTCTAGATCTTCTACCTCTCTCACTTCTAGTTCTAGTTCTAAGACTAGATCTAAACCTAACTAGAGGTGTACTAGTCTTCTTTTTGATTGCTAGGCTCTAGAGAGGTAGTCCATTGTTGATGGTCACTAACAATGAAATTCGATCGTCGATAAGCTCATAAAAAGGAGGAATTAGCAAACTTTGGTCACATATGCTTTTACTATTAATCGAGTTCCACATGTATTTGGAGTATATCACTTTGCAAGTCACAAACACAAATACATGGAATAAACCATCAAAAGGCGCTTTCCAACGTTGATTCACACAAAGAATGGAGAAGGCGCCAAACATCAAAACACCAACGGGGCAAAACACCACACAATAGTATTCCAAGCCCAACCAGAGTCCACCTCACAAAGGCGGTGGCCATTTGGGCCCCTTGGTAGGCCGACCGGCCCTGGGGGTGGTCGCCCCCTGGAACCGCCATCGCCCTCGGTCTTTCTCTGGCGATGGCATGGAAGCATGCAACATCGGTTCCTAGGGTGCCTCATGCCAAGAATAGGGAGGAGCACTGCTTTTCTCCATGCATAAATAGAGAGCCAAGCCCCTCAACTCAACACACACAACCACATCAAGCATTACCTCACTCTATATTTCCTAGTTGTAGCTTTACTTTATTTAGTTGTTTTAGATCAAGGCAAAGCTACCTTGGAGAGCTTGGCTCCTTGGAAGAAGACATTCTTGGGTATGAATAGAATTATGAGTTCTTCCAAAGTCTTGCTCTCATTATATATTTATAGTCATACTTATGAATTAGAGTATAGTTTTGATGTTATGATCTTGATATATGAACTAGTCTATAGTTTGTGTGTCATGGGAATAACATGCTTAACATTATGCTTAATAAATCATATAACATATGCAATTGGGATTAAAGCTAAGTTTAGGTGGCAGTTCATCGTGCCGCAAGGTGTGCCCATTTCCTTTGCCTGTCGATCCGTAGGGTCGGGGACCGTGGGGGATTTGGGTAGTTGCTATATACGCAAGCATTGTGCTTGGGTATGGAGGAACAGGTGATTGCATTGTCCCTTTCTGTGGAATGAGGGGTAGACGGCAGGTGGTGACAACCCTGTCCGTCCTTTGTATTCCCCCATGTTAGATTGGGGTGTGGGAGTCTAAATTGTCACTGAGGTTGCTGGCAGACCAGTACTCAAGTGGTCTCCTGACCTGCTTCATCCTTAGTCCTGATCCTAATTATGAAAAGTTGTATGATCATCAACTAGTCATGATGTGACTATACTAGACCAATGCCTGCTCGCTTTAGGAATCTTGTTTCTTTATTTCTTTTCTTATTTATCCTTTGAGGAATACCATGTGTGTGTCCACTATCTTGAATATCACCATTCTTACCCCTGTATTAAACATGGATAATCTTACATCGCATTATTACCCGAGTTCATATCCATACTAGGATCTTAATCAAATGCCTTCCCATGGGAAAAATATAAATGAACAGTACCCGAATACTCTCCAGGTGAAATGCTGCAATGATAGCTCCGTGCGCTTGCAGATTAATAATCTAAAATGGACAAGGAACTATCATGATCATGATTAGTAGAATCCAACTACTAATGACCGAGGCGTTCTTGGCATCGTTGCTAAGGATGGATTCAACCCCGTTCTTAATGACGGAGCTAAGAAATGCCAACAATCATTTCTGGCACCATTGCCAGGGAAGGCATAACTAATTAAAAAATCTAGTATGATATGTTCATGGTAATATGCATGTAAGGGTAGCCATTGTTTATGCAGGCTCAGCTTGCTTGTTTTCTCCTCTGTTGTGGATGAAAACAGGATAGTGTATGACCGGTTTCGACCTGCCGGAGAACTACCACTCAAATTCTGAAGCACTCCTAAGGAAGAAGAGGACCCTTGTCCCTCCTTCCCTTTCTGCTCCACCGATAGTCGAAACAATCACTCTCGCACCATCCACCGTTCCAATTATGGCCAAGACCCTCCGTGACTACTCCACTCCTACCGTTGCCAACGTGCCCGTTGGGACCGCTGTCAATGTTGGGAACAGAAACTTTGAACTACGTACTGGTCTCATCATGATGGTGCAGGCAAACCAATTCCATGGATTGCCTAGCGAGGACACGAACGCACATCTCTAACACTTCCTTGAACTATGCGACACAATCATCATCAAGGACGTCACATAGGAGAGTATCAAGCTCCGCTTGTTTCCTTTCTCCCTTTCAGGGAAGGCAAAACAATGGTTCTACAAAGAAAAGGAAGCTGTCAAATCATGGGACAAATGTTCCACGGTGTTCCTCGCTAAATTCTTCCCCATGGGAAAAACCAATGCCCTGAGGGGACGAATCTCCAACTTCCAGTAGAGTGCCACGGAGTCCATTCCCGAGGCATGGGAAAGGCTTCAAGACTACATTCAGGCCTGCCCACATCATGGCATCAAAAACTGGTTAGTGCTCCAAATTTTTATGATGGATTAACAATTATGTCAAAGGGCCACATCGACACCGCTGCTGGAGGAGCTTTTCTCTCCCTCACCATTGATGGAGCTACGGCTCTCATCAATAAAATGGTAACGAATCAAAGCTGGGGGGAGGAAAGAAGATCCAAAAAAGGTATGCATACTGTAAAAGAAGTAGATATGCTTTCCGCGAAAATGGATCTTTTGATGAAAAGGTTGGAAGAACGGGCCCAAGAAAAAGAAGCAATGAAGGGCACCGTCCAGGTCATGGACTCTCACATCACGTGTGAAGTATGTGGGAACATTGGCCATTCGGGGAATGATTGCCCCAAAACTCATGAAGAAGTCGCCTACATCAACAACGGGTTTCGCCAACCAGGTAATAATGGGTGGAACAACCAACCACAAGGTAATTTGAATTACAATTCCAATTACAATTCAAATTACAATTCAAACCAACCTTCGCTAAAAGAATTGGTGCTAGGCCAAGCCAAGATAAATGAAAACCTTACAAAGAAACTTGCCTATCATGATAAGAGCCTAGAAAATATTAATTCTAAATTAGAGAATTTAACCTTCTCTATTCAAAATCAATTAAGCTTCAACAAAATGATTGAAACACAATTAGCCCAAATTGCCGCTGTAATTCTTGTCAATGAGTCGAAGCAACCCAGCAAAAATGATGATGCAGCTATAGATCAATGAAGGAGGAGAGGTCTTACCCGATAGACCAAGGATAAAATGGTAAGTAATAAAATATATTTATAGTAGTTGCACATAACAATCATGAAAAAAATTCATTTCTGAGAAGACCGTTTGGCATTTGGACGAAACCACCATGGCTCCAATTTTGAAATAGCCGTTACCACCTCCCTGCAAAAAGGAGGCAATTCTGAGCAAAGGTGGGGCCGGCCGGCCCTAGGGGCGGCTGCCCCCCCTCAGGTGGCCGTTGGCCCTGAACTTTTTTTAGTAGCTGCCGACAGTTGCCTCTTGTCGGTTTCCAACGTGCCTCGCTCCTATAAATGCAGAGGGTAGTCGGGAGAGCTCTCCACCCCTCTCACACTCTCACATTATCACTCTCTAACTCACTCTCTTGCTTCCACAATCTCTCTTAAGCATTTCCAACAAGTTTTCTCTACACTAGCCCTACAGAAATCCCAAGCTCAAGCTAATTCGTGGGTCCATAAGTTTGTTTTTGTGCTAACCCATAACACGTGCTCCAGTTTTTGCTTGTGTTGCTTTGTTTTCTCACCATGGGTAGGTTTAGGAAGACCATCGCCGATGCGGCCAAAAAGATCACCGGATCAAGCTCCAAGCGCTCTCATGCAAGTTCAAGCTCACGCTACACCGAGCAAGAAGAGAGCCTGATGAATGAAGAAGTCAAGCACACGAAGGAGCAAGAGGAGGAGCACGTGCACCACGCTCGGGAAGTAGAGGAAGAAGATGAACCCCACCTCGACTTGGAGAGAGGCCGAGAAATGGAGGCATATCACCTCGTCAAAGACCACGAGTTCAACCATACGCCAATGTATGACGCAGACTTCCTCGAAACCATAGGTATGGATACCGAATTCATCTCCATCTAGAAAGCTGTTGGGTGGGAAAATATTGATCCTATAGATGAATTAGGTTCTCGTCTTCTCACCACCCAATTCATTTGCTCGCTAAGAAAACATGATGAGGGAATTTCTTTTTGCCTTTTTCAAAAACAATATTTTTGCACTTGGCGGGATCTTGCTACGCACATTGGTTTCAACACTAGATGCAGGCTTGATTTAGATCTGGCTGTCAAAGGGTTTGATCATCATAAATTTTTGTCTGAAATTTCGGGTCTAAATGTAATTGGAAAATTTTCACCCCTCAACATGAACATCCAACATTCCACTCTAAGATTTATGCATCGTTGGATTGCCATGACCTTGTTCCCTAGATTTGACACTCATAAGGTCCTCAGTGATGAGTTGAAAATAATGTATGCCATAATAAGAAAGACTAAAATTGCTCCTGTTAACGAAATTGTTGACCATAGGTTAAGAATGATAAAAGGTTTCTCCACTGCCATAACATGCACATCTCTTATTACTCGTATTGCCAATGGTGTAAATGCTTTGGAAAATCAGGATATAACTTATATTTCAACTCCACGCCTGCTCATCAATGAACATTACTTATTGCAAGGACATCACTTAAAACATAATACAGAAGGACAACTTGTATATTTCTTTCAGGGGTATGCAAATGAAATCCCGTTACCTAACCCATGCCTTCGTTTGTATACATCCCCTACATTGACCTTTGAGCTCATTCCGTAAGAGAAAGCTCATTTGAGTTCTTTACCTGGCAGGACAACAAGGAGTAGAGCAAGAAATGAGGGAAGCAGCTCACAAACTCTAGCACAACCTTCTTCCGCTGCACCACAAGCATTCCCTCCAAGGATGTTCCCTACAGGGGACATGCCTAGGTTTGTTCCCATGCACCACCCCAGATGGGTGTCTACCCATAAGTACACACGACTAGAGAATCCAACGGAGCCGGGGCATGGGCAACATAGTCGTCTGACTCCGATGATATGCCCCACCCGTACCACCACGACATTCAGTCTCAGGATGGGAGGATATGAACAGACGCCTCAGAAGACTAGAGATTTACAAAGGTAATATCCAAAACACCCTCAATACTCATGTGCAGAATATGACCCACTGGCACGAGGAGCAACAACAGGAGATGGCTCAAATAAATGCAAGACAACAGCAGCAGCACGAGCAGCAGAAGGCCTTCTGGCGTCACATGGGTTTTTACCCCGGAACTTGAGCAGCAAATAAGCTTGGGGGAGGACCCCCACAAAGGTAAGTTTTAAATTCCACACTTTAATTTCTATTTTAAATTTTCCACATTTTAATTTATGCAATTAAATTCCAAAAAAATTAATATGATAAAACAACAAAAATATTTTTTCCAATCTCATATGTGATTCAGGAATGCTTAAGTTCTCTTTTGTTGAAATGATGAATAGTTTCTCTGTCTATAATTCATCTGTGCCTAAGTTATAACTTAGTATTCCCCAAGATTTAAGTTTGTTGGCTAAAAATATCTCATCCTAAAAACTTAAAACTTGTGGGTTGCAAAAGCATGATCCTTTTCTAAGTTGTTGCAAGATATGATATGGTAAATAAGATATGGTATAATTTTGTTCTAAGAGAAACCTGACATCCGGAGTTTTCTTTTAAAAATGACAAAACCAAAAGTTCCTCAATGATTATGAATTCCTACCAGGCCATACGATAATATTCAAATACAAACCTCAATCATATGCTGCTTGTACTTACATTGAGTTTTGTCAAATTGATGTGACCCTTGTTGAGATACTAGTCATGCACCCATGATCAAGATTCACGTTGCACACCACAAATAAAATGCTAACACTCACACTGAGAGCTACGCAAAAACATGCCTTTTCCATCCACAATATATATATATATATATATATATATATATATATATATATATATATATATATATATATATATATATATATATATATATATATATATATATATATTCCATACATCAAACATGAGTTTTTCTCTCCAATATTTTCATTTGCCAAGAAAGAGTATGGGGCTACTCCAAAAAAGAGAGAGAAAAAAATAGAGAGACATATGAAGCTCTCAAAATAGCAAAAAAATGGAACACATGAAGGTTCCAAAGTATTGAAAAAAGAGAGAAAACAATGGGTACTTTGATGCCCGCCAGTGAGAATAAAGAATAGCCCCTACTCCCAAGGCAGTTTTCAAGGAGAGAACATTCATGACCACATTAGAGTACACACAACAAAATAGGATAGTAAAATTTCCCACACACTTGCACATCTTGATCAAAGTGTATGACTTGCATCTCCTTGGATCCGGTTTTTGACTTAGCAATATATGTGATACAAGTATGCCCGCTTCTCATACCTACCCAAAACTCCACTCAAAGCCTTAGAAGTAGGCTATGGAAAGTAAGGCAAAAATCTCAAAATACCTGGGTGAGGATCATACACATTGAGCGAATGAGTTGATCAATTGAGGAACTTACTTTCTTTTTGCAAACTCATAAAACCTTCGGATAGAAGGTTGACCAAAGAATGAATGATTAGTTATTACGTTATTCCGTTCTATCTTGCAACTGCCTAAGACTTGGAAAAGCAATAAGCCCCATAGGGATTAAGTTAAAAGGGTGGATAAAATGCCAACTTATTTGAATTGCGGAAGAATACTCTATTATGGGCATGGCACTTTTCGAATTGTATCGGCATAGTAGCAACTCCTGATCAACAACCAAAATACTTAGCTATTTGATCAGGATGAGCAAACGTTAAGCTTGGGGGAGTTGTTGACGGTCACTAACGATGAAATTCGACAGTCGATAAGCTCATAGAAAGGAGGAATTAGCAAACTTTGGTCACATATGCTTTTACTATTAACTAAGTTCCACAATTATTTGGAGTATATCACTTTGCAGGCCACAAACACAAATACATGGAATAAACCATCAAAAGGCACTTTCCAACGTTGATTCATGCAAAGAATGGAGAAGACGCCAAACATCGGAACACCAACAGGGCAAAACACCACACAGCAGTATTCCAAGCCCAACCAGAGTCCACCTCACAAAGGCGGTGGCCATTTCGGCCCCTTGGTGGGCCGGCCGGCCCTAGGGGTGGCTGCCCCCCTAGAACCGCCATCGCCCCCGGTCTTTCTCTGGCGGTGGCATGGAAGCATGCAACGTCAGTTCCCAGGGTGCCTCATGCCAAGAATAGGGAGGAGGACCCCCTTTCTCCATGCATAAATAGAGAGCCAAGCCCCTCAACTCAACACACACAACCACATCAAGCATTACCTCACTCTCTATTTCCTAGTTGTAGTTTTACTTTATTTAGTTGTTTTAGAGCAAGGCAAAGCTACCTTGGAGAGCTTGGCTCCTTGGAAGAAGACATTCTTGGGTATGAATAGAATTATGAGTTCTTCCAAAGTCTTGCTCTCATTATATATTTATAGTCATACTTATGAATTAGAGTATAGTTTTGCTGTTATGATCTTGATATATGAACTAGTCTATAGTTTGTGTGTCATGGGAATAACATGCTTAACTTTATGCTTGATAAATCATATAACATATGTAATCGGGATTAGAGCTAAGTTGAGGTGGTGGTTCATCGTGCCGCAAGGTGTGCCCATTTCCTTTACCTGTCGATCCATAGGGTCAGGGACCGCGGGGGATTTGGGTAGTTGCTGCATACACAAGCATGGTGCTTGGGTATGGAGGAACAGGTGATTGCATTGTCCCTTTCTACGGAATGAGGGGTAGGTGGCAGGTGGTGATAGCCCTGTCCTTCCTTTGTATTCTACCACGTTTGATTGGGGTGTAGGAGTCTAAATTGTCACTGAGGTTGCTGGCAGACCAGTACTCGAGTGGTCTCCTGACCTGCTTCATCCTTAGTCTTAATCCTAATTATGTAAAGTTGTATGATCATCAACTAGTCATGATGTGACTATACTAGACCAATGCTTGCTCGCTTTAGGAATCTTGTTTCTTTATTTCTTTTCTTATTTATCCTTTGAGGAATGCCATGTGTGTGTCCACTATCTTGAATATCACCATTCTTACCCCTGCATTAAACATGGATAATCTTAAATCACATTATTACCCAAGTTCATATCCATACTAGGATCTTAATCAAATGCCTTCCCTTGGGAAAATATAAATGAACAATACCCGAATACTCTCCGGGTGAAATGCTACAATGATAGCTCCGTGCGCTTGCGGATTAATAATCTAAAATGGACAAGGAACTATGGTGGTCATGATTAGTAGAATCCAACTACTAATGACCGAGGCATTCTTGGCGCTGTTGCTAAGGATGGATTCAACCCCGTTCTTAATGACGGAGCTAAGAAATGCCAACAAGCATTTCTGGCGCCGTTGCCAAGGATGAATTTTAATTCTATTCTTGGTAGTGACGCTAAGAAATGCCAACATCCATTCAAGGGACCCCTCTCCTGCTCTTGGCTGGAGATAATGAATTGAAGTATGAAGAGATATGCCTCAGGAGGAGGGCTCTGCCTCTGCTTATATAGCCCGAAGAGATGAACCGCGGCCCTTTGATCAAACTGACTTGAAACAATGGTCATGATGCGTTGTAGAGGTCGGTTGGAGACCGCTGTGTGAAGGAGACTAGTAGGTGGGCCCCACCTAGGCTGGCTAGCCCCACATGGCAGGCCAGTCAGCCTGGCTCAGAGCCAGGTGGCCTTCTCCTTTGCTCTGGTGTCCTCTGGTATCCTCTAGAACCTTCTCATCAATTTTCGCGGAAATCCAACGTGATTTGGTTCAGTTCCTTGATCCATACTTTTCCTTAGCTATTTCTATTTTAATCCCTGGAAAATCACAATTCACCAAAGCTGTGGAATTAGTTAGATTAGTCCCTAAAAACTATTGCTTGGTGATGGTTTCGGTGTCTTCTAGAGTGTTCCAAAGCGTATCCAAAGTGGACTCTCTCGTTGGGACTCCAATTATAGTAAATGATATATCCATTTTGATTTTCTCGATGAGCTCTTCACAATGGTGTGCTCTAATTCATCATTTGAGGTGCTTTTATGTGTAGAAATATCCAATATCTGCAAAACAAGTGAGAACACCAAAACTTGTGGAACTCGTTAGGTTTAAATCCAACCACAGGGCATTATAGTTCATTTTAGTTGATTCTTAGCATTAGTTGACGGTTCATAATAGGAGTTAATTATCATCAACAGTCCTTACCGGCACCTCCTTGGCGTTAGGGCAGGTGGGTTGTCTGCGTAGTTTGAAGAGTGCATGTTGGCAAGCATCGTAGCGCAAGAGCTAGAGAAAGATCTTGCGAGCGTTAACACTTCAGTTGTTGATTTGGTTGGAGCTAGTGAGGTGGAGGCGATGGCCAGGAAGACTTGGTATTTTGGCGAGTCGCTGATAATGGAGAGGATGATCAAGAAGATGGAAAAGGAAGGGTATTTTTCTATTGGCTAAGCCGAGCCTCTACTAGCAGGGGAGACGGAGCCTTCGCCTAGTGAGGGTTATGCGGTGGTGTTTAGGGAGTACTTCTCTTGCGGCCTTCGCTTGCCCTCCATTAAGTTTTTGCATGAGGTTCTTGAAGAATTTCAACTGTAGATCCACCACCTGACTCCCAACGGGTTCCTTACTTTGAGCAAGTTCTGCTAGGCTTGCGAGTCTTATGGTGCTGAGCCAAATCTGGACACATTCTACACGTTATATGAGTTGCAGTGGTAGCCAAAGAAGGTCAAGGTGGGTGGAGAAGAACTCGTCACCTAGTATGGTAGCTACGCTTTCATGGCCAAGAGGCAGCAAGAGGGCTCTCGCTTGGAGATCTCCTATTGTCAGAAGAATAAATGGGATAGGGATTGGATGAAATACTGGCTTTATATCCGGACATACAGTGTGACTTGTACACATGAAGATGGGATGAAGACCGTTCGTTATCCTCTGGTCTCCATCATGTCTGAGATGAAACCTTTGGTGAAGGTTACTCTGAGCGATGAGATGACTCCTAAAAGGGAGGCCTGTGATAAAGCATTTGCTTTGGCCTATCACTATTTTGGAGGTCGGGATCTGGTTGAGGAGATGGTGGCATCGAACTGCTGGCCACTCGATAAAGGTCGGCCTTCATTCACTATTGAGATGGTGAACGTCCCTATCTATGGCCTGGCTGAGAGGGTTCCCTTCTCGTGATTTGAAATCGAGTTGAGGGAAGGTGAGGATAAGAAGGCCTTCGCTGCGATGGTAGAGTAGGGCGCATGGGAGATTATCGGGGAGATCACTGACAAAGGGTTTCATGCTCGGAGGTCCACCGGAGGCACAATGTATAAAACCCCAAAATTTCTATTTTGGGTTGTTATTAGAAAACAGTAAATAAAATCAATGATTTCATGATTTGTATAAAATTTGCCAACATTAGTTTAAATTTCCATATATTTTTATTAAAGAAAATGTTGTTTTCCAAATATTTATAAATTAATTTGATGGAATTTTGTTGATGTGGTGCTTGTCTGATGCTTGTTTTTGGTGTTGTTGAGTGCAAGTGGTTTAAAAATATGATAGAGCGACGTTTTTTCTCTTCATGAACTTTTCCAACTTTTTCTGGAAATAAATTCCTTTTTCCTTGACCTTAATCTTTTTCCTTGATCATCTCAACCATATTTTCATGATCTCAAACTCCTTTATTTGACTTCTTCATCCTTCAATCTATCTTCAGGATTTTTCTAGAGATTTTTCTAAGCTCCAAGCTATTTTTCATGGCATAGAAAGTAATTCTAAATTTTCTAGAATTATTTTCATTCGTGAAATTTAATAAATCCCAAAATTAAGAAATTCTAAAAAGTTGCCAAACCCTAGATGTATATATATGCTGGCATAGCCCTTGTTGTGCTAGTTTTAGATGTACGACCGCTTTCGTGAGCCGCCACTCGTAGCCCGCAGATTAGACGCCGAAGTTTGGAAAAAGCTAGGTTTCTGGTGAACCTTCGGTGAGTGTTTCCGGCCATCTCTAGCGCCCCCTGTAGAAACCATTACCGCTACGAGGTTCGTCTCATCGTCCTCTACACTGGCACGCCTTTCTTTTTGCAAATCCATGTCCGATTGATGGTTTCCCTAACCTTTTTTTCCTCTTTTCCGGCGAGGTCATCCATGGACAGGTCATCTTCCTTCGTTTTCCGGCCAACTCAGGGCATGGCCATGCTCACCACCAGGCCACGCCCCTAGGCTAAGTGCCCTACATTGCCACCTCGGGCCCATAGCCCCTCACCTCACCGCCCCTCGCACGCGCTTGCCCGCGCGAGCAGGATGGCTATTGTCGCTGCCTGTGGCCGCCCGGCCACGAGGCGCGGCGTGTGGACCCTCCCCAGCCCGCGCCGTCCTGGCCTGGCGCCACCGCCACTGGCTGGCTGAGCCCAGTTGAGACCTGGCTGTTCCCCCTGCGCACGAGCAGCAGGTCCCCAACCATGGCTACGTACGTGAAGAAGATGACCAAAGGTAGAAGATGCAGTTATTTACAATTTTGCCATCAATCGTATTATCTCCGCTGTTTAATCATTTTAGCTCCATTTTAGTTCGTTCAAGTTGCGTTAGTTTCATATCATCATGCTCTACACAGTAGTGCTAATGTTTGTCATGTATCTCAATTGTGAATTTATTAATTTAAACACAATTTGATTAATATTTATTTAATAGCCTTCTTAATTAAAAGCAGCCTAGGGTTATGATTCCGTTCTTGTTGCTTTGCGACCGTGCCGACATAAGCGATGTGTTAGCCATGCTGTTTTCCCATGTCTCGTGTTTATGAATTTAATCATATTAATTTGATTAATGTTTATGGAATGTCTTTTTAACTAAAAGCAGCTTAGGTCCTAATCATTGCTCTTTCATAAATTAAATGTTAATAATACCAACCATAATGTGTTTTCGTTAGTTATAATTCATTTAGTTAAACATGAAATATATAGTT
Source organism: Saccharum hybrid cultivar R570 (assembly GCA_038087645.1). Classification (NCBI taxonomy): domain Eukaryota; kingdom Viridiplantae; phylum Streptophyta; class Magnoliopsida; order Poales; family Poaceae; genus Saccharum; species Saccharum hybrid cultivar. The sequence continues at coordinate 760,470 of JAQSUU010000704.1, read as the reverse complement.
GATTAGATTAATGCTTATTTAATGTCTTTTTGAATTAAAAGCAACTTAGGTTTATACATCGGCCTTTCTTAAATAAAAGTTAACGTGATTAATATCAATATTAATGTGTCTTTATTAATTATAATTTGCTTAGTCTAAACACGAAACATATGATGATTTGATTAGTTGCTCTCACATGTTTTATGCCTTATAATTTATAAATGATTAAATGAATTAATAAATAAAATATGACTAAGGTTTAACTCACGCTTTATTAATTTAATATAATTAAGATTAATTCCACTTTAGGATATTTCTCTATAACGTCCATCACTTTATTTCATTAACTAAAATACATCAAGTGTATAGTTTGTCTTCTCTATTATGTTGCAACCATCTCGTTAGTCGTGTCCTCTTTTACGGTAGCTCTGCTCTCTGTTGTTCTTGTGCTTTCATGACCCTAGCATCGTGCCGTTTAGTGCGCTCTCTTTTAAATCATCCTTTTCATTTGATGTATATCCTTAGTCGTGTATGTTGTTTGTCTATTTGTGTTGCTTGGTTGCTACGAGTAGAGGAAATGCTGTCCATAAGCGCTGAAGACTAGGAGCTGAGGACCGATAGATGAAGCAGAAGCTGGAGACCAGAAGATAGAAGCCGAAGACTTCTGAGCAGCTAGACTTTGGGAAAAAGGCAAGTGCAAGCACCATTTGATCACATTGCCCCTATTCATTAAATTCACTTTATTTTTGTTACATGTGTCTTAATATTGGAAACCCTAAGGACCTGACTAGCCCTTTACTATATTCCTTTTATTACTTGGGTTCTATATTTGGGTAGTGTAGCTATATGTAGTTATGCTTAGCTGCTCCACTCACCTTTTCACATGTTAATGAAAGTAATAATATTGCCTAACGAACTCTTCAATGATGATTAATAATTAATGGTGATTAATGGTCACTTCAGTGATGGAGGTGTTGTGATGCTTGTGAGCATCGTGGTTATGGTGGTGAAAGGGGGAACGGGTACTAGAGCTTGGCCTGGTTTTCCGGGGGTACCCGTGGCCGCCCTCTGTAAGGACTTAGTCATCGAGCGACCACCTAGGACATATAGTGCAGCTCCAAGCTATATGGCTTTGGTTGGATGTAGTATCAGGACCTCGACTAGTAGGGTGTGACTTTCCAGGTAGGCATAAGGAAGTAACTTGGGTAATGAATATTAAGTTGTCGGTCAGTCTGGAGCTCCATGGCTGTGGGCATGGCTGCCGAGCGCCCTAGCCAAAACTTACAAGGTGCATCCTATTAGCTAGAACCTGTGAAAAGTCTTGTAGTGAAACCCTGCCTGCTCACCTTGGTAGTGTTTTGGGGAGTCATGACCCTGTGCATATGGGAATCACAACTTGGAGGGAACATGCACACCTCTACAGAGTTAAAATTGATATACCAGCCATGCTCATGGACACGAGCGGCCCAGACTCTCACATGATGAGAAATTGGACTCACATGGATACTTGGAGATGGAAACCTGGCAAGGTTGCTACCTTGTGTTCTAGCGGGATGGCTATCCCATGTTCTTAGGGGTTGCTACCCCATGTCACTTTTGGAGGTTGCTACCTATGTACTAATAGTTGTAATGATGATGATTAATAATATTGTAATCCCTACTCCACATTAATTAAGGGTTGGGATATTCTACTCATCTTAGTAACAGGTTGTTTAATTAAAAGCCACCAACTAAAATTGCTTACTTGTAGTCAACCGTGTCAGCCTACCTTTTGTAAAAGCCTTGCATGTCATTACTTTTTGTCTGTACTTGTTGAGTTCGACAAGGACTCACCCTTGCTATTCCCCCACACCCCTAGTGTGTAGCAAATTGCTGCTCAGAAGGACAAAGATGTAGAGGAGTTTTCCAAGGTTTGTCAGAAGTGCTTGGCGTATGGAGCCCCGAGTTAGCCGTCCCTGAGAAGTATGGAGCCCGAGGAGAAGTTTAGCACCTATTCCGTGTAAGTCTGATAGTTGTAAGTACTAAATTTAAGTATGTTTTCCAGTATATAACATTGTTTCTAATATTTCTATTCTGTTGTTGTATGTGTGGACTTCCTGGACACACATATGACTAGTGCTTGGTCTTCTTTGCAAAACTAGGCATGGCACAATGCCCCAGCCGAACAAAGTTCTCAAGGAGCGCGGGATCCATCATGAGGAGCACAAGGTTCCTCTGAAGGTCCTTGCCTCTATTGAGGAGAAGAAGAGGAAAGTTGCCGCCAAGAATGTTACTGTGGTAGTGGAGTCAAAGAAATAGAAGGGAGCTAGGGCTTCCAAGGTTATTACAAAGAAACAGAAGGTCTCCATTGTTGCAGCTACTTCTGCTACCTCCTCCGTCTCTGGTTCCACCCGAGCCTCCGCTAATGCAGAAGAAGGTTCTGCTGAGAATAGTGGTGGAGGTCCGACATTTGCAGAGGCAAAGGCGGAGAAACTAGCGTGTCGAGGGACATTGGCAGTAACCGGGGGGCAAAGGGCATGGAACATCCGAAGCCCTCCGCCACTAATCCAATGCTGGGTGTGTTGGGTGGTGACTCATCTAGCTCTGATGGCGCGGGAGATGTGGGGCGTGGAGGTACCCCTCCGTCGAATGATGTGGAGGCGGGGGCGCATGCCGCCACTGCCCCGTGGACACTACAGTCCTAGAGGTGTCCAAGGATGAGGTAGACTCATAGCCTCCCATCATGTTCCACAACGCTGCTTTCCAACCGCAGGCACTGCGTCTAGCAGGTGCTATAGATATGGAGGCTGGCACGTATCGGCTTCACTTGAGTAAGCTACCTTCTTCTTTTGGTGGTTTGGCCCTTTTATTTGTGCGTGTATTTTGCTCTTACAAGTTTTTGCTTTTCAGAGGTGGTTACCGGTGCCCTTGGGAGCTGTGAGGAGCTTGCCAACATTAGCATTGGTCAAATCGGACTAGAGTTACCTCCGTGCTTTCCAATTGTTGGTGCTACTCCCCGACCAACTGCTCCTGGGCTAGAGCATGGCATGGGTTTGTGTCTTCACCTTTTGAGTCCTTTATATTTCCTTGTATTCGTGTGTGCTAACGCTTGGTTTTTTGGTTTCAGCGGCCTCTAATACTACCATAAGTGGGTGGGCTAATGCTAGTCATGTTGTTTATAATGACATTGGAGGTTATCTCCTTTCTCTTTTTCCTCATTTTCAATTGTTGTGCTCATTTTCCTTGCATTCTATTTTCTGTTAGATTGCCTTCGCCATAGCCTACGGGATATCGATTATTGGAAGCTTTTGCGTATAAACTTGGAGCATCAAAGCATTGTGAGTTTGGCTGCACTTTTGGTGATATCTCTTTCACTTTGTTTCTATTTGCTAACCTTCGCCTTCATAGGGCCATGTTGACGTTAATTAACTCCAATTTTCAACCGTCAACTACTTCAAGAAAAGGTCTGAAATAATGTGTGAAGTAAGGTTGTAGGGGTTTATTCTAATGAGTTCCATGAGTTGTGTTGTTCTTACTTGTTTTGTAGGATATTTGATATTTTGCCATATAAAAGTATCTCAAATGAAGAATCTAAGCACACCATTGCAGAGAGATTATCGAGATGATCGAGATGGACATATCATTTGCCATATTTGGAGCACCGGAGAAGAAGTCCTCGATGGATACGACTTGGAAGACTCTAGAAGACCCTACAACCATCATCATCACAAGATCGGGGACTAAACTAATAAGATTCTACAACTCTATGAAATAATCTTTTTTAGGGATTTATCTAGAAGCTAGGAACGAAGGAATCCACTCAAGACACGACTCATTACGCGAACGGATCGGAAAGTAGCACTAAAAGGATGTAGAAGACACCAGAAGGCACGGGAACGAAGCGGAGGATCGGCGGCTGCCAGGTGGGGCCGGCTAGCCCCACATGTCAGGCCGACCGGCCTGGCTCACCTACCAAGTGGGTCCCCCTTCGCGTGGTAGCCTCCAACAGACCTCTATGACGCATCTTGACCATTATTTCATGTTGGTTTGATCCGAGGGCTGTGGTTCATCCCACCAGGCTATATAAGCAGAGGCAGACCTCCCCCCTCTAAATAATCTCTTATAATCAATCTATCATCCATCATTGTTTAGTTTAGGGTAGTCCCTTGAAAGGATAACCTAGAGCTCCACCAGCTAGGGCATAGCTAGAAATTATAAGAATAGGAATTAGAGGAGGCAAGCAACGCTTTGATTCCGGATCTAGTCGCAAGGAGGCTAGGTATAACCGTGTACTTCTCTCTTGTATTCAACATTATTAATCTATTCGTGCTATTTGTCTTTTAGTTCATTGTGTTCATCTTATAGTTTATCTACTTGTTCTTCTAGTTCATCTTGTTCATCTTATAGTTCATCATATTCTTGTCTAGTTCATGGTCTAGTTCATCGTGTTCTTGTCTAGTTCGTGTTGATCCTCTAGTTCTTGTTCTAGTTTGTGTATGAGTCGAATACTTGATAGGACTTGGTATAACTCTAGATTCATAATTATAATGTTTATTGCCTATGTTGATTATATGTTTAGTATAGTTGGAGTAGTTTTGTGTTTATACTCTTGTTCGTATAGTGCTCATTCCGATGATCAAGGGGTGAGTGGTAGAAGTTGTGTAAGCATGGTGCTTAGACAATATCTATCTGTGAGTGCTCCCTATGTTTCGGGCCATGTGGTAGATCATGAAGGTGACTATTATAGCTTCGTTGAGTCGTCTATAGTCCACTCCCCGAATATAGCATTAGTAAGGCTGAGTTGCAGGGTGATGTCTTGCTATGTTCCTAATCCACCTTAGCAATGTCTCTTGAGTATGAATATGAGGTTACCTTGACCATGATTGCTAAATGTAATTGCACTAATTAATGTAGCTAAATGACCTATAGTTAGAATAACCCTAGGAGTTAGTCTCTATTTTCTAGTTCTTTCTAGAGTCATGCCCAAGTAGGAAAATGCTCGGTGGAACCCCTTTTAGGATTACTATGATCTGATATTAATTATATTTTATTGTGATATGATTGGTCCCTATTTTGAGATTGATCTAGTGGAACTCTTATCACAAGTGTAAGATATAGCTTTCATTCTTTATACCTCCAAGTGCCTTCCTAGTGGTAGAATTATAAATAACGATACCTGGAACTTTCCTGGGTGAAATGCTACAATGGGTGTATTTTCTTTGTGCACTTGCGGATAACCTTTATTCATATTTTATAAGTGCTATGATCATAAGTACAACCACATCTTTTGGTATTGTGTTGGGGATGACAACCTGCCTTAAGCAATGCTAAGAGATGTCCTGAACATTTCTAATGCCTTTGCTAAGGGTTTGACCTCCCTTATTTGTAATCGTGTTAGAGATTTCAACAAGCATTTATGGTGCCGCTGCCGGGGAAGGCAAAGGAGGTTTAGAATAATACATATTGAATATCTAGGAATAATCTTACACATGTGATAATTGAGACACACTATTGATCTTTCACCCAAACAGGCTTACCCTATCTTTTGTCTATTTGTGAATATCTTATTACAGGGTAATGTATGTCTGGATATCTTCGTCCGACAAACTACGTTGAGGATCCAGAAGAGATAATTAGAAAAGCCAGAGCCAAGCTTAGGAAAAAGAAATCCCCAACCACTTTGTTAGAAGAAGACTAGCCAAGAAGAAGTTTGACACCAGTGTTCGAAGCCATGTCTAACAAGACTCTCCATGAATTCTCTGCTCCAACCACTGCCAACATCAGGACTAAACCAGCAGTCAATGTGGGAGAAGAAGGATCTGAGCTCAAGCCAGCCTTGATCAACATGGTGCAAGTCAACCAATTTTGTGGGAAAGCACATGAAGATGCAAGTGCCCATCTCCAACACTTCCTGGAGATCTGCAGCACATTCACCATCAAAGGAGTTGAAAGAGATGCCATACTACTCTGCCTTTTCCCATTTTCACTCTTGGGAAGGGCAAAGCAATGGTTCTATGCCAGCAGAGAGAAAAACACTACATGGAATATCTGCTACACTGCTTTTCTAGCAAAGTTCTTTCCCATAGGCAAAACCAATGCCCTACGTGCAAAGATCTCAACTTTTTAGCAGCAGTACGATGAGTCTGTCGCTGAGGCATGGGAACACTTTCAAGATTACATATCATAATGCCCTCACCATAGGATGGAGGATTGGTTACTCATGCAGACATTTTATCATGGGCTCACCACAAGTGCCCGTGAGAATATTGATGCAGCTGCTGGAGGATCGTTCTTGTCACTCACTATTGATGCAGCTGCTGGAGAATATTGATGCATCAAGTCAAGGAGGTGGATATGCTGTCTGCCAAGATGGACCTGCTCATAAAGAAGCTTGACGAACGTGATCAACAAAAGAAGGAAGTCATACACATCCATGATTCTCGCATGACTTATGAAGAGTGTGGAGGCACTGGCCACACAAGAAGCAACTATCTTGAAGTCCAAGAGGATGTCAACTATATCAACAACAACACCAATTATCATCCTTAACAGAATCAAGGATGGAACCAACAGAATCAAGGGTGGAATTAGAAACAAAGACCTAACTACCCAAGTAACTACTCAAGTAACTACCAAGGTAACAATTTCAACCAACCATCTTTGAGAGAGATGATTGTTAATCAGAATAAAGTTATTGATAATATGTCTAGAAATTTAGCTTCCAATGATAAAGTGCTTGAAACTATAAACAATAGAATGGATAGCTTTACTTCTGCCATAAAGAATCAACTCAGCTTTAATAAGATGATAGAATCACAAATCTCTCAGCTAACTGCTTTAGTACCTGTGGCTAAAAAGGTAAGATTTCGGGGAATCCAGAAGAATTAGAAATTGTGAATCTTGTAGACATCTTCAATGCAGGAGAATACTTCGTCGCACCACCTAGACCACTGAGACCAGTATGGGGAGAAGAGGACATGCCAGAAAAAAAAAGGAGATCTAGGAAGACCCGTCATCCCCATCCGCATCGGAGCTCACACTTTCGACGAAGCCATCTGCGATTTGGGAGCAAGTGTCAACAATATGCCTAAGGTAATCTATGAGAAAATTCATGGTCAGCCTTTGTTGTACACAACCATGTGTTTGTAGCTTGCAGATCAGACATTGTGCTACCCTAAGGGAATCCTTGAAAATGTTCTTGTGGGAGTTGGACACTCAGCTCTATGAGTAGACTTCATGGTGATAGAAACAGGAGGAGATGATAGAGCACCCATCATTTTGGGACAACCATTCCTCAGCACAGCCAAAGCCATCATCACGCCGACACCGCCAAGATCTGTTTCACCATTGGAGACACCAAGGAGAGATTCAGCTTCAAGAATCATACACTCATAACATGAGTCCATCCTCAGCACCTATATGATTACTTGGATTTTGACAAGATCCTAGAAAAGAAGAACAAGATTCCAGAAAGGAAGGTTCTAGAAAAGAAGGTTTTAGTCAAGAAGAACGTCTACACTTATGAAGGCATCTTGCCTACTCCAAACAAGAACAACAACAAGAAGGGGAAGAGCAAAGCAAAGTAACCTGTTCAAGAACCAGTCTTGATGGTCAACACTATTGAACCACCTATTGACCCTGCTTTTCCTCCATCACACCTTGAAAAGAAGGAAGATCCTAGAGTACCTACCATCGATTGTATGATCGAAGGAAGTACCTTCTACAAGACGTTCTATGACATCGGCTCAAGCGTCAACATCATGTCTAAGGTAACATATAAACATTTATATTGTGATAGACCCTTGTGCCCAATATATTTGCAGCTATAGCTAGCGGACCAATCGTTCCAATTTCTAGAAGGAATAGCCAATTATGTAACAGTCAAGATCAGGGACCAAGAAGTTCCTGCCGACTTCATGGTTCTAGACATGGGTGAAGAAGATGACGTCCACCTTATCCTAGGGAGACCATTCCTTCATACCACTAGTGCAATCATCTACATGAAGCAAGAGGAGTTTCATTTCCACTTTTCTGGGGAGAAGGTACGTTGTTACTTTAATAGCTATACTACTTATGACAAGCCCAAGAAGAACAGGAATAGGAGACATCACTCTCAGCGTCTAAAACAACAAGCCATCAAGAAAGAAGGGGTTGATCAGAAAAAGGAAGCTGTTGAAGGAGAAGATGCCCTAGAGGCAAAAGAATCAGAGAAGCTTCTAGACAAGGAAGAGAAACCGAGGACCAAGAAAGTGTGGAGAAAGAAAGAGATAACACCATTAAGCACTCCCGCACAAGAAGAAGAATCACTATCTCCCAACTCACCAAATACTCTGGTACAAACAGAAGAGGAGAAATCAGGGGAGGACTCTGTCCCCTCAGACACCCCCTCAAGTGTGTGATCGAGCCAGAAGGTCTGGTTCGATGGACCTAAATCTCTGAACCTTCACCGAAAGGTTGCATCAGTAGTTATCCTTATATTTACCATCCTACATAGTTTTACTTTAGCATATTTATTTTTCTGTATCTAGTCAAAAGCATTTAGCATATTTATATTTCCTCCATTGCATTAAAAAGAAAAAAAATAATTTATTTTGCATCATATCATTGCATCTAAAAAAACTTAAGCCCCATGTGAATAAGTCTCAGCCGTTTACTGTGGAGGCATAAAAATAATTTTTGCATCTGCATGCAAAAACAAAAAATCCAAAAATATTGAGATCTTGTTGAAAATTGCTTAATTGGAAGTCCATAAGGTTCCAAAAATGGATAAAGCATAACTAGTTTTACCACTAACGCTTAATCTATTCCACAAGCTTTGTTGCCTATTTTGAGTTAAGCAGGATTCAATGAGAAGATTAGCCAGAAGTTTTCATCCACTCTCGAAGGACCTCTTCATCAACCATCCACTTTGGAGATCCAGAGGGACAAGGAACATCTACGCTGTCAAGATTCAAGATGAACAACTATGTCAACATCTAGTTTGGGGGAGGAGCATCCCCCATGTATCTAGCTAAGTATTTCTTTCCTTATGTGTGATTTATTTTAGAAAAGAAATAAAAAGATAAATAATTTAGAAAACAAAACAAAAAGAGTCTACTATCTATATTAGTTATTAAATGTTTAGGTAGTAAAGAGAGAGTGTACAAGTCTATTTTACCTGCCCTTAAAGGAATTAAGCTCTGGATAAACTGTTTGCATGGAAATGATGAATAGTTGCTCTATCGTAATCCCTTTCAAGTGCCTAGTGTTCAACCTTAAATTCTCTTGAGTTTTAGGATACGATTGTTTTGACATGAAGATTTGCCCTAAACCTAAAACTTGTGGGTTGCAATAGCTTGATCTAAGTCTAGGTGTTTGATGAGTATGATATGAGAAGGTTTTGAGCTACTATTTATCTTGTTCTTAGTGATACTAGAGTTCTGGAGATTTATCTTTTAAAAACTTAAAATTGCTACATGATGAGTTCCTATATGATGAGTGATTAAATTCCTACCATGGCTATATTTGCTAGACTAGGAAAACTAGCTCATAGGCTACTTGCTTTGTATTGAGTTTGATCAACCCGTGTAAGACCCTTGTCGAGAGGTTCATCATACTCCCAAGATCAAGATCACGTACACTCCACCTAATTATGCTACTTCTACCCTAGAAGTACACAACAACATGCTTTCCACTTAGATTCACCAAAAATGTTCTATTCCTACCCTAGGAATGAACAACAAAAAATATTCTCTTTGTCCCATTTCATCCATTAAATCTTGTCATTGTCATTTAGTAAATTGCTCCAACAGTCCTTGTTATTTATCTTGTAACACCCAAAAATCTTAAAAGTTTGAATTAGATGAAATTTGAAGTTAAAAGAGTTTTAGTTATGAGTTTAAATAATTTAGATGATATTTAATGGGGATTAAAATTTAAAATATTAGGTGAAATATTTGATGATGCATTCATGTTGTTGCATTTGCTTTATTGTGTGGTGTGGTTTTGGTATTTGTTTGATTTGGATTCAAAATCTATATTTATATGGCTTTTGAAACAAATTTAAATGAGAAAAGAAAAGAAAAAGGAAATGAGAAAAGTCTTACCTGTGTGGCCCGGTGGCCTAGAGGCCCACTTCGCGATGGCCTGCTCCCTCCTCTTCCTCTTCGCTTTGGGCCGAGCTGAACTGAGCCGTCGTTTCCTCTCCGCTCTATCTCGCGTCCGCGTGGGCCGGCCCAGAGAGTAGCAGTGGCCGCGCGTTCCTCTATCCAGTGTCGCTGACGAGTGGGACCCCGCTGTCAGCCGCGCCTTCTTCCTCATGCCATGGCCGAGCCGGAGACCGACGCTGCCTCCAACCGAATCAATCGGGAATCTCGGGACTTCCTAACCGAACATGACATACTAGGTCTATAAATGTGTAGCCGTGTGTCCCCACTCCACTTTTTCCATCTAAAATTCGAGTCAAATCGCTTGAAACCGAGCCTAGTCGGTTCGAAACCCTAAGGAGTAGCGGTTGTTCGTCATCAGGGCTTGCGGGTGGATTGGAGTCCTTCTTCTTCATTTTGGTGAGCTCGCCATCTTCTTCTCTTCCTCCCCATGCTTTTCTTTTGAGCTGTAGTGCTTTGAATCGTGAGTTTTCAAAGCTTTCGCGAGCCGACAATGGCACCACCGCCATCCCGAGCCGCATCCCGTCCTCGAACCGACGTAGCTTACCTAAACAGTGTAGATGAGTTCGCCTTGAGCTCTTGGTTCGAATGGTGCAGGTCGCGTGTATTTTGGTGGCCGGAATCACTTGATCTAGGATCGCCAGTGAGGTTTGTGGCTGTCGGCAATGGCCACCGCCGTGTTCTCCCTCTGCTCTGGCGTTTGTTTCTTCTCTCTCCCCTCCCTTGTCTAATCTGGAGCGTCCATCTTAGATCCAATGGCTGGTGTGGCTCCATACCCCTTCGCGGGGTGAAATTTCTAAAGAGACCCTGCGTTTTTCTTTATTAGAACCTGCAGTCCTTTGGCATAATTCTTGAAGTACGTTTCTCTATTTTGAAGACGTATTTCTTCTTTTTTTTGAAACTTGTATTTCTTCTTAGTAATTCAAAAATACGTTTTCTGGTATTTACAGTTTTGCCACTAAATTTGTTTTGATCATAAAATCTTCGTTTTTATTCCGATTTGACCCGTTCAAGTTGCATTAGGTTCGTATTTGCGAGCTCTATATGTTAGTATAGCTGCACAGTAGGTTTGAGAGATTTAATTTTCGAGTTTATATTAAAGTAATTATTTATATAAAGGAAATCTTAGGAAATTCATAACTTTCATGTTTTAAATCCGAATTTCGTGATCTTTATGTCTGTGTGATCGTAGAAACATGTAGAAGAGTTTTACAAACTTTTCATACTGTTTTGCTACTATTGGTGTACTATTCTAACTATGTTTCTTTGTTTGCTTCGTATATGATTGCTCGGATGATTGTGTGATGATGTTTGGTGATCGAGTATAGACAGTGAGAAGTTTCTTGACGGTCCAGAGTATTATTTTGAGCCAGATCAGCAGGCTCATCAGGAAAGCTTTGATCAAGGCAAGTATAATATGGGACCATCCTTGTTGTCCTATTCACTAAAATTATCATACATATGCATGTGTCTTCCTTGACAACCATAGAGATTATAACTTAGCTATTGATATCTTGTTTCCTTGTCACCTATGGGTTGTGCATTTGGATAGCTATTGCTAGTGCTTAATTATGAACAATGATCTTGTAATTTGATTAATAGATTAAGCAACCAACCATTAAGATGATTTTATTACTGTTAAAAAGGGGGCTAGAGCAAGGGGTTATAATGTTGCTCTGGTTTCTCTCCATAAGGACTTATCTGTACGTGATCATTCGAGACATACAGTACAACTGTGAGGGCTATATGGCTCTAGCTTTAGTTGTTTAAGAGACCTTTTCTAGCTTGTTAGTGGTTACCTTAATTGGCGTAAGAATAGCTTGACACGTTGGGTGTAGGACAACCTCTAGTCTATGAGTATAGCCGAGAAGGAATTGTGCCATTTGAGAAGGGGGGTTCCTACATCTGCTTGTCGAGTTAATCTAATGGCCCTAACTTGTTAGATGAACTTTTGAATGGCTTTATATGGTTTCCGATGTTTTGGGCCTTACAAACCCATGCATTTGGAAGACATGACTCACAGTGAAAGTGTACACCTCTGCACAGAGTTAAAAACTGGTATACTAGCCGTGCCCACGGATACAGGTGGCCTTGGAACATCTACGGATAGATGATCACCACTGTTATAACATGCTTAATTACTATTGATTATTATTATTATGTTAATGCTATTCATTATCCTTATTACAATTGATCATTGATTCATTAATGGGAAGTGGAATATCTTGATGCTTCTCAATTGCTAATTACATGATGAATAAAAGCTAAATGCAGTCAAACAGTGTCTAGACTTTTGTGCCTCATGAACCCTGTGTTATACTTGTTGAGTTCAACATGGACTCACTCTTGTTATTTCCACCATAACAGATGAAGAATATGATGATGATTATCAAAATGAGTACTAGTCTTGGTGTCAACCAGTCAACCGTGTCCCTGTGTTTGGAGTTTCCACTGGAGATCTATTACTAGTTGTTACAATTTATTGTATAAGACTATGTGTTAATATTTATTCGCTATGTAATAAGCACTGTGATGATACTATGTAATTTGTCTACTTATGTGTGCGACCATTTCCTGGGGCGCACATGAGTCTTTTATGCATCCTATTTTTGTCCTTAAAAATGGGTGTGACATATCTCTTGATATGTACTAGCAAAAGAAGCTTGGGTTCTAGTTAAAAAAAGAAGAGAAAAAAAGAAGAAAAGAAAAGAAAAAAAGAAAGAGAAGAAAAAGTATTGAACCCAAGTATTCTTCAAAGTCTTCAAAGTTCAAAGGAGAGAAGTATCCCCTCAAGGAGCAAAGTAAGATAAGGTTTCATGTTTTCACCCTCGCCATGTTACACCCCTTATCACCATTGTTCCACCATATATCCACCACCACATACATACCCATTCAACATATATAGGTCCACACACATGCACATCATGATCTAAGGGTATGATTTCCCCTCCAAGGATGTCGGTTTTGATTAGGCAATACATACTAGGTAAGTATGCTACATCCTTGAAATACCTTCAACTCCATATAAGCTTGATAGTTATAGGGAGAGAAGAGGGAAGGTATGATGCTACTCTGCCTTATGCCAAAAATACCATAAATCTTGAGAGGAGAGAAGGCAGAACACCATTGTTACCTTAGAGAGGAATCCATAAATACCACATATGAGAGACATGAAAGGATCATATGAAGGAATCTCTGAGTTTTATTTTGAAAACCTTGCAAAACTCCGAAATAAAGGTGATCGAAGAGCTTGAGACATAGTGCTTGACTTGATCATTCTGTTTTTCAACTACTCAAAACCCAAGTGAAGATTATAAGCCCCACGGCTAAAGGTAATATGGGTAAGTTGGAAGTTGAAATGGTTTATTTTAACTTGGATAAGAGTTTTTGTTTGAACATCTGCATACTTTTGAGGTGTGAAAGCATTGTAGCAACTCCTGATCCATCATATTAAATCAAACCACTGTTTGCTAAGGGATTAGCAAAGGGTAAGCTTGGGGGAGTTTGTTGACATTAATTAACTCCAATTTTTAACCGTCAACTACTTTAGGAAAAGGTCTAAAATAATATGTGAAGTAAGGTTATAGGGGTTTATTCTAATGAGTTTCACAGGTTGTGTTGCTCTCACTTGTTTTGCAGGATATTTGATATTTTGCCATATAAAAGTATCTCAAGTGAAGAATATGAGCACACCATTGTAGAGAGCTTGTCGAGACGAACATATCATTTGCCATATTTGGAGCACCAGAGAAGAAGTCCTCAATGGATACGACTTGGAAGACTCTAGAAGACCCTAGAACCATCATCATCACAAGACCAGGGACTAAACCGATAAGATTCCATAGCTTTGTGAAATAATCTTTTCCAGGGATTTATCTAGAAGCTGGGAAGGAAGGAATCCACTCAATACATGGCTCATTACGTGAATGGATCAGAAAGTGGCACTAGAAGGACGTAGAAGACACCAGAAGGCACGGGAGCAAAGCGGAGGCTCAGCGGCTGCCAGGTGGAGCTAGCTAGCCCCACATGTCAGGCCGGCCCGCTCGGCTCCCCTACCAAGTGGGTCCCCCTTCACGTGGCGGCCTCCAACCGACCTCTATGATGCATCTTGACAATTGTTTCATGTCGCTTTGATCCGAGGGCTACGGTTCATCCCACCGGGCTATATAAGCAGAGGCAGACCTCCTCCCTCTGACTAATCTCTCATAATCAATCTATCATCCATCATTGTTCAGTTCAGGGTAGTCCCTTAAAAGGATAACCTAGAGCTCCACCAGCTAGGGCATAGCTAGAATATAAGAATAGGAATTAGAGGAGGCAAGCAACGCTTGGATTTTGGATCCAGTCACGAGGAGGCTAGGTATAGCCTTGTACTTCTCTCTTGTATTCAACATTATTAATCTATTTGTGCTATTTGTTTTTTAGTTCATTGTTTTCATCTTCTAGTTTATCTACTTGTTCTTCTAGTTCATCTTGTTCATCTTATAGTTCATCATATTCTTGTCTAGTTCATCGTGTTCTTGTCTAGTTCATGTTGATCGTCTAATTCTTGTTCTAGTTTGTGTATGAGTCAAATACTTGATAGGACTTGGTATAATTCTAGATTCATAATTATAATGTCCATTGCCTATGTTGATTATATGTTTAGTATAGTTGGAGTAGTTTTGTGTTTATACTCATGTTCGTATAGCGCTCATTCCGATGATCAAGGGGTGGGTGGTAGAAGTTGTGTAAGCATGGTGCTTAGACAATATCTATATGCGAGTGCTCCCTATGTTCTGAGCCATGTGGTAGATCGTGAAGGTGACTATTATAGCTTCATTGAGTCCTCTATAGTCCACTCCCCGAATATAGGATTAGTAAGGCTGAGTTGCGAGGTGATATCTTGCTCTGTTCCTGATCCACCTTAGCAATGTCTCCTGAGTATGAATATGAGGTTACCTTGACCATGATTGCTAAATGTAATTACACTAATTGATGTAGCTTAATGACTTATAGTTAGAATAACCCTAGGAGTTAGTCTCTATTTTCTAGTTCTTTCTAGAGTCACGCCCAAGTAGAAAAATGCTCGGTGGAACCCCTTTTAGAATTACTATAATCTGTTATTAATTATCCTTTATTATGATATGATTGATCCCTATTTTGAGACTGATCTAGTGGAACTCTTATCACAAGTGTAAGATATAGCTTTCATTCTTTATACCTCCAAGTGCCTTCCCAGTGGTAGAATTATAAATAATGACACATGGAACTTTCTTGGGTGAAATGCTACAACGAGTATATTTTATCTATGCGCTTACAGATAACCTTCATTCATATTTTATAAGTGCTATGATTATAAGTACAACCACATCTTTTGGTATTGTGTTGGGGATGACAACCTGGCTTAAGCAATGCTAAGAGATGTCCCAAACATTTCTAATGCCTTTGCTAAGGAAGGGTTTGACCTATCTTATTTGTAATCGTGTTAGAGATGTCAACAGGCCACCATACGATGGCAGCTCTTGAGGAGAGCAGCACCCATGAGGTTCTGGACCAGAACGATCTATTGAAGCATTGAAGAAAGAAATTGAGGTGCTAGAAGCTAAGAAGTCTCGCCTTTTGGCGGAGGTTGGAGGCTTGTCTGCTACTCGTGCGAATGCAGAGAACCTTCACAAGGAGGTTGAGTCTTTAAGGAAGGAAGTGGAGGATGCTAGGGGCATGAAGGCTCTTGCCGCAGAGCGAGCGTCTAAGGCCGCTGGAACTGCAGAGAGCCTCCGCAAAGCGATTGATGCCGAGAAGGAGTCGGGCTTGATGCTGCAGCAGCAGGTTGGCCTGCTGACAAGGTGCCTGGAGGCTGCCAAGGAGCTAGGCCTAACTATGGTGAAGATGTATGTAGACACATTGGGGCAGTTTGGCAGTAGTACCTTTGACCTGCTAGAGGAACCTACTACCTTCAGTCTCTTCACTTGGCGGAAGGCGCATTTGGAGAAACTTCCTACGTTTATTGGGGGTGCTGCTGACTTTGGGGCTCTGGCAGGCACCACAAACTTTGCGAAGACGGTGCATCGAGGGGGTGTCCTCATATGGATAGTATTGAAGAGGAGAAACTTGAGGGGCCCTCCGATCTTGGGGTGACCTCGCACAGCTTGCGGAGGTCGGTTAGAAATTTTATGAAGTTGTTTTGGGTTAAGCTCGGCAGAGAGGCTGCCTAAACCATGGCGGAGGATCGCCGGGCTGAGGTTTGCACCTTTTCATGTGCTATCTATTTTTTTGGGTTTTTGGTTCTGCCTTTTATTGTTCTGTGGAATTCGTTCCTGCTAGCTGACTTTTGTTTGTGTTTTTGCAGGAATTACGGAGGAAGGAAGTTGTGGTTTGTGCTGCTATGGTGCGACCATCACAGCCTATTGTAGCGAAGACGCTGAAGGTTCCTACGCTCGTTGCATTAGAGGCTAGGAAGGATGAGTCTACGATCACCCCCACCACCAGTGGTGAGAAAAGAAAGGAGTCCATGGCTGACCCTATGGCTGGGGCAGCGAAGGACAAGGATTATGCCCCCACATCCACGGCCGATGCGGAAGGAAGCAAAGTGCCTTCGCCCAGCCATGCCAATCTGGAGGTGTAGCACCTAGGACTTAGTTTTTAGATTTAGATGAAGGCGCCACGCTATGAATGCCCGCCCTTTTGTGTATGTTTTTAGATCTAAAAAGGCTTTGTGAAACTTTACCCTACGCAGGTGTAACACCCTAGTGTTATGGTTGCACTAAAACACTTGCATCACATGAGCATGTGCATCATCATCTCATTCATAAGCATCATACTTGATGAGTGTTATCATTTCATGCTTGTTTCTATATGCTTTGCTTGGTTATATGCTTGTATGTGTGTATGTTCATGTGTGAACCATGCAAGTGAGTGTCAGTTGTCTTCTTAAACAACTTAACTACACTTAGAATGTCATTAGGAACAATGTTCTTAAAGGTCATTAGTCCTAACTAGGCTTCTAAGTACTAGTTTGACTTGTGTTGACCCTTAGAGTTCTTTTGTTTGACTGTTTAAAAAGTGCAGCTAGAAGTCAATGCATGTTTGTGTACCCATAAGCAAAGTTGTAGCAAACTTTCTGAGGAGCAAAAGTTGTTTAATGACCTTTTCATGAAAATGACTAGAACACCCTCAAATAGGGCCAACAAGGCAGAATTAGGGGCTGTTTGGGCACTTAGCCATTTTGGTTAAGTGTAAACTGTTTATAGTTTCAATGTACCTCACTTTGAGGCATTGTAACTTTCGAACTAGGCCAAACTAGCTCGAGCTCTAATTGACAAAATTGAAGTCCACATGTAGCTCTACAAGATTATCAATTACAACTTCTGCTAATTCTAGCTAGTTTAGGAGTTCTTGATCGATGAAAAGTCAAGTTTCAGTTAGGAATGGAGGATTGAATGGAGGGGGTTGCAACGTCGGTGACCAACTGCCATCAGGCGCCACGCGCCACTTGGCATCCGTACATCACTGGTCACCCCACACGTCAGCTCGGCTATGCTGCACGAGCACCACGACACCCCTAGCTTGCCCTCACCCATCCACTTCACCTCTCTATTCTGCCTCTCTCCCTCATTTCTCCTCGCGCACGCTCTGCTCTCTCTTCTCTGGCGACTAGCGACACCGCAAGCTCTGCCGCCTGTAGCGCCGCCATTGCTTGGCCATTTTTAAATCAACCGCCATCGCCTCGCCATGCTCCACTCCATCTTCTCCAATGCTTAGTTGAGTTGTTCACGCAGCAGGTAGGGCTGGCATTCGGTTTTCGTCCTGCCACCATGGCTAGAGCACTGCTGAGCTCTCTACTCGCTATGGCCAGCTCCCACCGGAGCTCCTCCGTCCATCTTCTCTTTTGTTCGAGCTTCCCACAAGCTATAGATGGTGTAACTCTAGACATTTTGGTCGCTACCGCCTTAGTCTTGTTGGAGAGTCGCTGTGAACTCACGATGATCTCACCGCCGTGACACCTCACTCGCAGTCGCGCATCACTGGAGGCCTTGCCAGAACCCTAGGTTACCCCAGGAGCTTCGTCTCACGTCGGTAGAGCTTTAGCATGCCTCACCGGGCCTCACTGTAGTCGAGATGGTTGGCATGCTGCCATGCAGTGCCACCGTGCTGCCATTGCTGCCGGTGAGCTCGCTCAAGTGACCCATACCCCAACCATCACCACCCTTCGATGTGGGTTGACGAGAGGAGGATGATGGTGCCCTTGGTTTCACCAGCCAGCTCACCGGCGGTGAGCTCTCGCCGTCAATTCTTCCTCCTCTGTTCTGTTTCTATGATAGGTGGGGTCACCTATCCAGCGGGACCCGCACGTCAGTGGCCTATTAGGGTTTAGGTTTTGTTTTTAAATCTAGCTTTTAGTGTTGTTTTGTAAAATTCATAACTTGAGTTTGGTAGATCCAAATTTAGTGGTTCCAATTTTGCTCTGCCCCATGTAGTGTACAGTTTTTATTAAAATTAGGAAACATGCTATGTTCTATTATAAAATAATTGGTTATTATTTATCTCTTTTATTCATGGATAAAAAGGGGAAAATCATATCTCCCATTCTATAGCTCCAAATGCTATGAAAAATTTATGAGATGCTACTCATGCTATGTATAGGCTGTAGTTTAAGTTTCATGATTTTTGGATACTGTATGATTTAGTTATGAATTTCACTTATTTAATTAGGTGATTCTTGTACTAATTTTCATAATTAATCTATAAATACAGTAAACATGAACCTTGGTGAAAAGTGTTCTTAGGTTAGTTTGAAGTTAGGAAAAATATAAAATCTGTTATTTGATACTTTTCAATATGATTTCTTATTTATGGTCAAATAAGCATGTTGTTTTGTTATTTTTAGTATAGGGTGATATGCATGTTTAAATGCCATGAAAATTTTATGGTAGCCTATTGGTAGTATATGCTAGCTTCTGTAATGTTTGTAGATCTTACTGTATACTTTTGATGTATGTTCATAATTACATCTTGTTATTCAAATAAATTAAGAAATGCATTAAATAAATTTATTTGGTGGTAGGAACTATATTTTTTGGTGTTCATGAGTCATGTGTGATATGTTCGTAAAGTTAGTTTGGTCCAGAAGTCAGTTTGCCACATTATTAAATAATTATTTCTTGAATCTGGCAATTCTAGACAGTTCTACGGACTTTGCAAAGTTCTTCATGATAAGGTGGTTTTTTGGAAAACTTGTGAATACAAAAGTTGTAGATAACTTATGTATCTAGTTTCTGTTAAAATTTGGTGGCATTTGGCAAAGTAGTTTAGGAGTTACAGCTGTTTAAAAGCAGGTCACAGTTTTCTTTGCTCTCTGTCTTGTTTAGACCAGTTTCTGTTAATGTATGTTTCTGACCTGCTAAACTTGAGAATCATGCTTTGATGTTTAAAGATGAAGTATAGATAATTTCATAAGCTTTCTAGATTGTCTTGTTGCAAGTCATTTGGATTTATAGATCTCTAGTTATGAGATATTTACTGCACTGTTGTTATAGACTTAAAACCTGAAGTTTGCTGAGTGTGCTTTGGCTCTACTTGAGCATGCTTATGGTGATGATAGGTGCTTCAATTAATTGGTATGAGTTTAGGTGCAGGTGTTAGGCCTCTAACTTAGGATAAGAAATTGTACCTTAGATTGTGCAAGTTGGGTAAGTGCGTTCTTGCTCTCTAGAGAGGAGATATGCACCTAGTCTTTAAAGTGATTTGAATAGAGCATTGTACCTACTCGGTCAACGAATGTCCAGTGATGCTTTGTTACTTATCATTCACCATTCATGAGCCTCATGTCATCCCTTATGCATCCATGATATTTATCTTGTGCATATGCATGCAATAGGTGTGCCCGAGAGAGTGACCCTACTGGAATTCGAGGGAACAGGTCAGCAGGATCAGTAGCCCCCGCCACAGGAGCCACAGGTGTAGGCATCAGGAGAAGTGCCAGAAGATGTCAAGGTTGATTGTTCGGATCACACGCCTTGCAACTTCATGAAAGGCAAGCCCCGGAGCATTATAAGCCTCCTAATTTCTGAAATACACTTGAGTTTATATGTTATATGTATTGATGCATTAAGTTTAGATGTTGATTGAAAACACTTGCTGCATATATATCATATCCTTGTCCAGAAAGTATACCTTAATCCTATATAGATCAGGGTTGGATAGATGCTTAGCCTTGCTTTAAACAATAGAAGTCAGGTGATTCCCTCTCACCCACGAGCTTTAGGGATATATCTAGCACGGTTGGCTATATTTGCTATCGTGGAAAAGAACTTGGTTTAAATTGAATGAAGACCGGGCAGAGGCTTGTAGGGCTGTTATGCTTATAGTGACTCCATCTGTGTTGATTAAGGACCGATGACTAGAGCCTTTCCTGTTCATGTTGAACGCATGCCTTTCACTTAGCTGGTTGGACCTGAGTGTTTGACCGCAAAGCCGAGTAGCTCAGCTCTGGTCAAAAACTGGTCTGTTTGAGTGCACTTCAGAGGGGAATCATTGCAAATTGATAGTGGCCAAGGGTAGGTACCTGGAGGTCCTGAATGTCATGGTGGCATGGTTTCCCTGAGAGTGCAGCGCTGATCGGGCCTATGATTTCTAAGTTGTACCAAAGGTGATCTACGACTGTCGTGGTACGGGTTTGTCAGGTGAGTGTTGGGAATATTTTCTCAGCTGAGTTGTAATTCGATTCGAGTCGGCGTCTCTCCCGGTTAGTGAGAACTTGATGGGATTATCTCCAGAGTAGATACACTAAATGATGGAAGGTTCAGGAATGATGAATATGATGATGGCCTTATTATACCTACTATGGTTAATATTGTTTGCTCCTAATCAAGTGAATACTTTAGTATAGGTGTTAATCTAGATGATAGGTTAATGATGATTAACTTGATGCTAAGCATTAAATAAGTACGTATGCTACTTCGGCTTTTATGCAAAATGTTGTCAAGCAAGCTCCACTTATATATCAACCTTGCATACTCCTTGGTGCCACTTTATTTCTGGTTTATGATGGATAAGTCTAGCTGAGTACATTCTCGTACTTAGGGTTTATTCCCACCTGTTGCAGATGACCTTTTCTATCACGGTGATAAAGATTAGACCGTTGGGCGCAGCCTCTGCTAGGGTTCTCATCTGATATGCTTTTGTGGGACATGACTATGAACTAGCAATGTATTTGAACTACTAAAGTTATGTTTTTAAACTGTGTTGCTTTCGCTACTCAAACTTGGGTTGTAATATTTTATATTGAACTCTAATGGATGTAAGTTGTAAGCTACGTGTGAACTACTGTAACAGATGGAATGTTGTGTTGAATCATGTACGATCTTGGCTTGTTGTAAGTTGTTTGAAATCATTCATGATTTCACGGACTACCAGGGTTATGGGAGCATAAGTATAGGGATTTGATCACTCCGATGATTGTTTTTGTACTTACGTTCTTATAATTTGGTCAGTTCTATCATAGCAGGTTTCTGCTCGAAGGCCTGCACAGGATGTGGCTCCCTTGACTCTTTATCAAGATGGAATTTATGTTAGTGGTGAACTTTGGGGATACTGGCGAGTGGCTTTCCCTTGTGGCTCAGCCGGTGATATGTTTGAGTGCGTAAAGTACAACATAGACGATGAACGTGCTGAATTCACTCACTTGTTAGCCTGGCGAGGGCCTTCGCCCCTAGCCTAGATATGTTTTGAATGCTAAGGCGTCTCTCCACCATTGTACCTTCATTTTTTGGAATGCGCTATCTGCCTTTGGGATCTAATTTTTGAGAAGTGTATGTTGTAATAGGCTCTATGCTTTTTTGGAATAAAGCTTAAGAAATTTGTTTTATTGAAGGTTTGAGTTACATTTGGTGTTTGTGCCAAAGGTTTTTATTCAAATAGCGCTTACATCTCTCGTCTAGTTACTAACTATTCCTTTCCTGGATGGTGTTGAATGCTAGTTTGTGCTTTGTCGTTGCATTGTTGAAGCATTGGTCTTTTCCGTTGCTCTTATTCTGAGAGTCTAACCTTCGCTTCTTTCTTCTCTGGCTCCCATTGGGGACGAGCTTGCGTGTCACGGTGGAGGTGATCAGGTTCTTTTGGGTGCTGTAGAAGACTACAGGTTGCCCTGGCCTCCGTATCTGTGTTTGCTTGGCGATGTTGGAGTCTATCTGGTGCGCCGAGTCGGAGGTTGAGCAGTGCTCATATTCAATCTTGCCGATGTTGTGAAGGCTCTGGTGCAATTTGAGCGGTCATTAGATGCTTCTCAAGAGGCCACTGCACAGCTTGTACAGGTGACAGTTCTTGAGGAAGCATTTCTTGCATGAATCCTTCACTTGACATTGGATCGGCCTCTTTTCTTCTATGGCAGTGGATGGGTAGGCGCACTTCCGTGGAACATGGGTGATGTCGGGCTACGCCCGCTTGTGTCCTTGGTTGTTGGGGGATCTTACGAGTCTTCGCACGTTCCCCCTGAGAGCCTTTAGCATTAGATTGCTGCTACCATCTTGAGGATGTACAACACTTTGTGGATGCTGTTCATCGCCATGCAGTGGATTTGTACTTCCTCTCCATAACCTCTGTTAGGCTGTGCTTGCTTCTTCAGTTACGAGTCTTCGCACCATTCCATCTATTATTTTGGTGGCTAAAGAGACTCCAGCTTCCATGGTTTTTACAGCTTACGTTGTAGTGTGGCTATTGGTGCTTTGCCCCTGGACCCCCCTAGCGGTTATGTGCTAACTGACGGTGGTAGTGGCTTGTGCTTTGGGTTTTATAGGCTTGGTGCTCTTATGTTATTAAATTTTGTTAGGTTTGTGGGTTTTAATGCCTGGATTCACTTTGATTTCTAGGTGATCTTGTGGTTGCAGCTATACTTGACGTATCTTACATCGTAAATGCTGATGTTACTATGATAGTTTAAGTACCATTATACCCAGTGCCTGATGTTAATAGGTCTTCGCCGGGTTTTTGGTTTTCGGATGCCTATATTGGAAGTAGGTCTTTTTCTGGTAGGTTGGCCTTTTGCCGTTTGTAAGCTTTCTTCTTGATGCCTGATACGGGACAGGTCTTTGTCATGAATTTTAGCCATCTTTGGCTATGGAGGTCGTCCCTTAGCATAGAGCCTTTGGCTTTAGTGGAGGGAGGTCCTCGATCTCTTATTATTTTTATCGAATATCGTGGCTCCGTTGCTAGCCACTTTTGATCTTTGCTTGGGACGCTTTCCTAGGGAAGTACCTCTTTATATTTTTAGAGGATTTTTTACATGGGTCCTACCTCATTAAAACCTCACCTCTGCTAGGAGTTTCCCCTATGAGGAAAAGAGTACAGGCCCTAGAAAGAACAAAATAAAGAGAAAGAGTGGGGCCTTCGCTTATATTTTTGCGGAGGCTGTCACTATAATTTAAATGTAGAATCTATGTAAATTATCAATATTCTAGGTGTGGACCGATCTCTTGCCTTCGCTATCGATCAGGTGAAAGGATCTTGGTCTTCCAGCTGTCTTCGCCCTCTACGGGCCTTCCCACTTTGGCTGGAGTTTTCCAGAGTTTGCTGCGTTTGCTTTTCTTCTGAGTACCAAGTCTTCATCTTGTATGTTTTTCCTCATAACTTGGTTGTCTCTCCATTTCTTAGTCTACTCCTAGTACTTGGTGATGTTTTTAACAGCCTCTAATCTAGTGCCTTCGATTGTTTCCTTTGAGTATTCTTCATCTTCTACTAGGGTTTGTCTTATGGCACAGAGACTTTGATGCTTGATTTCTTCCGGTAACATTGCTTCCTCGCCATACAGGAGCTTGAATGGGGTAAAGCCTATTGTCCTAGAAACTATTGTGTTGTGGGACCACAGAACCTTTGGGAGCTCATCTATCCATTTGCCTTTCTGAAGGTTGAATAATGTTTTGGAAATTGCTGAGAAGACTATTCCATTGGCTCTTTCCACAGCTCTGTTTGACTCAAGGTGGTATACTGACGCGAAGGCTACTTTTGTACCTATGTTTCTATAGAATTCTTTGAATTTGTCTGAGTCAAATTGTTTTTCATTGCCTACGATCAGTGCCCTTGGTACCCCAAATCTGCAAAAAAATGTTTTGCCAAAAGAACTTCTTCACTGTTTTTGATGTGATTGACGCTAGCGGTTTGGCTTCTATCCATCTGGTGAAATATTCTACTGCAACCATCGCAAACTTGTTTCCTCCTTGTGGAGGTGATAATGGACCTACCAAATCCATGCCCCATCTTTGCAATGGCCATGTTGTGGGATGAGCTATGACTCTGTCGAAGGTTTTGGTTATTGTGGTGCAAAGTTTTGGCATGCTTCATAGGTCTTGACTATTTGCTCTGCATCTTTGATATGTGTAGGCTAATAGAACCCCTGTCTGATGGCATTCACTAACAATGCTCTTGGGCCTATGTGCGAGCCACAAATTCCAGAGTGTATTTCTTGTAGGAACTCTTTGCCTTCGCTTTGTGATATGCATTTGAGCAGTGGTTGGACCCCCCTTTCTTGTAAAGTGTTCCTTCGATCAACGTGTAGCTTCTTGCTCTTGCTACCATTCTTGCAGCATTTGCTTCATCTTCTTTGTTGCACACATTGTTTAGAGTGTCTATTATTGTTTGTCTCCAGTCTTCACATTTGGTATGCAGGACCATTTGAAATGCTTTTGTTGCTATTTCTGTTGCTGGTGATCTTAAGACTTGGTAGAATGTTCCTTTTAGCATTGGTTGATTATTTGCTACGGCCTTCGCTAGCTCATCTGTCTCTATATTTTCTAAACTCAGAATGTGTTTCAGGGTGAACCCCTTGGAACCTTCGCTCCAAGGCCCTTACCATGGCTAAGTATTTGACTAGCTCTGGTTCTCGTGCCATATATTCTTTTTCAACTTGGCCAGCCACGACTTGGGAGTCTGTCTTGATCAGTAGCATTTTTGCTCCAAGTGCCTTTGCTTTGTTGAGCCCTAGTATGAGGCCTTCGTATTCTACTGTGTTGTTTGTTGCTCTAAATTCTAGTCTTGCTACGTACTTTGTCTGGAGGCCTGATGGTGCGACTAAAATGGCGGAGGCTCCGGTGCCTGAGTGACCCCATGCTCCATCTGTGAATATTGTCCATGCTTGAGTACTAGGTTGTGGGTTGCTCTGGGCCACAGGTGTCTAGTCTGCCATAAAATCTGCTAGCGCCTAGGATTTGATTGTTGTTCTTGGTATATATGTGATTTCGTATTGAGATAGATCTGTAGCCCATTTTCCTATTCTTCCGGAGGCTTCTTTGTTCCTTAGAATGTCTTCAAGTGGCTGTGATGTTTACACTATGATCTCATGTCCCTGAAAGTAGTGTTTGAGTTTCCTTGAGGAGGTGAGGACTGCATACGCAATCTTTTCAATCTCTGTGTGGTTCAGTTTTGCTCCTGATAGTGCTTCGGAGACGAAATAAACTGGTCTCTGGGTGGTCTTCGACCCCTCTTCTTTCTCATGAATGAGTACTTCGCTAACTGCGTGATCAGAGGTAGCTACATATAGTAGCAGCAGGGCCTCCGAATCTAGTACTATCACCAACTGTTTTGTTGCCATGTAGTTTTTTAGCTGCCTAAAGGCCTCTGACTGCTCTGGCCCCCATTCTATCTTGTCTCTACCCCTCAGGGCTTTAAAGAAAGGGAGGCTACATTCTGCTAATTTTGAAATGAACCTATTCAATGCTGCTATTCTATCCATAAGCTTTTGCACTTCTTTTTTGGTCGAAGGTTCCACCATTGAGATTATCGCTTTGGTTTTGTCAGGGTTTTTTCTTATTGCTTCGGCACTAATGATGTACCCAAGCATCTTCCCCTTGCTGACCCCAAAGATAGACTTTTCTGGATTGAGCTTGAGGCCTGCTTTTCTAAGATTAGCGAAGGTCTCTTAGAGGTCTGTTATGTGATCTTCATCGTTCCTGCTCATCACCATAATATCATCAACATATGCAATGATGCTTCTCTAGAGTTGAGGTCTTAAGATAGTTGTTGTCATCCTTGCGAAGGTTGCACCTGCATTCTTCAGCCCTTATGGCATTCTGGTATAACAGTAAGTTTCGAAGGGTGTGGTGAAATTTGTTTTCTCTTCATCTTCTTTTTTGAGCTAGATTTGATGATATCCTAAGAAACAATCCAGGAGTGAAAACCTTTCTTGCCATCTTGTCAACGGAGGCATCTATTCTTGGTAGCAGGAAAGGGTCTTTCTTGCAAGCTTTGTTTAGATCAGTGAAATCTATGCACATTCTCATTTTTGCCAATATTCTTCGGTACTAGTACTACATTTGCTAGCCATTCTAAGTACTTGACTTCTCTGATGACATTTGCGTCTAGGAGCATTTGCACTTCAGCCTTCGCTGCTAGGATTCTATCTTCTGACATTTTCCTTTATCGATGTTTTCTTGGTTTCATTTTTGGGTTGATGTCCAGTGCATGCTCTATTATGTCTCTGCTGACCCCTTTGAGGTCGGAGGCTAACCAGGCAAACATGTCTTTGTTCTTGGCCAGTGTTCTATGAGTTGTCTCTCTTCTTCTTTGTGCAGGTTGGCCACAATAATTACCCTTCTATCAGGAACTGCTTCTTCTAGGGGTATTGCCTTGGTTTCTTCTTGATCTGCGAGATCTATTTTGCCTTTTGGCATATCTAGAGGCTCTGTTGCTTTGTTCTTGGATGTTTCTACAGAATTGATATTTCTCTGTGACTTGTAGATTGCTTTTTCTATGTTTTTTGCTTCCTTCTAGCTACCGTGTATTGTGATGATGCCATAGAGGGCTGGTATTTTCATGCACAGATAACCCATGTGTATTGCTGCATTGAATTTGTTTGCAAAGCCTCTGTCGAAGATGGCGTTGTATGGGTAGTAGAGGTCTACCATGTCAAAGGTGATATACTCTATTCTTGCATTCTCCTAGTCTCCAAATGACACTAGTAGTGAAATTTTCCCTAGGGCATCAATTTGTTTGCCCCCGAACCCAATCAATGTGGTGCCCAAAGGTTGTAGCTAGTTTCTACTGAACTTCATCTCATCGAAGGCACTGGCAAAAATGATGTCTGTGGAGCTCCCTGATTCCACTAATACTCTGTTGATTCCCCAACCTGCTATGTTTGCTTTGATTACCATAGCATTTATGTGGGGTAGCTTTCAAGCTAGAGGTCTTGTTCTGAAAAAGTAATTGGTGTCTTCAACCAATCTGTGCATCGTACTGAACCTTAAACTGCTACGTTGTTGACTAATCTGAGGTGATCTTTCTTTTGCTTCTTTGTTTGGAACTCCATAGATGAACCTCCGGCTATTGGTAGTATCATGTCAATAGTTGGTAAGGGTGTATGGGGGTTGAGTTGGTTGTTTTGGTTTGGCTCAATTTTGGGGGCTAGGAGCTATGGTGTTTGAGGTGGTGGAGGCAATGCTTTGAGCTGCTTGTTGACCATTTGTTGTGGTTGGTTGGTCTCAATGTAGGTTATGTGCGGAGGCCTTTGGTTGATGTATGTGAGGTTTGCCTCCACAATTGTTTGCTTGGCCTTGTAGTTGGATGGTTGGTCGCCATGTGGGTAGGAAATTTGGATAGTAGATGAAGGCTAGTGTAGAAGGATGTATTTGAGTGGAGTTTAGGCCTAGGTAAATAGGGCAATACTGTTGTTGCTAAGGTAAGGCGAAGGTGTGGTTTACCTCTCTTTCTAGGTGTTGCGGCGGAGGCTGGGGGTTGGATCTGCTTTTGATCCTTTCCTGGGTTTCCTTGGCATCTAGGCAATCTCTAGTGACATGTCCCTTCTCTTCTCCATGGAAGAAGCAATATTGTTTCCGCTGTCTTTACCTTAGGTTTCTGTTCCAGTTTTTGCCTTGGCCACTTGCTTTCCCCAAATATTGCCTTTGAGCTGTGTTTTGTGTTTCTGCCTCCATCGCACGCTGCCCTTGTGGGTAGCTGCTTTGCTGCTTAATGTTGAAAACCTACTGGCTTTGGCCTTGCTGCTACTGCTGCTGCTGTCCTTGGCTTCTATTGTTTCTTTGAGCGTTCTTGCTGATCCCTTGCTGTTTGTTATGGTTTTGCTCTTCTAATCTTTTATGGAGGTCATTGTCTGATCTGCAGTATTTCTCAAACTCAGTGTACAGGTCTTGCATGGACGTTGGTTTCTCTCTGCCCAAGTGGGCTACAAAGGGTCCTATATGCGGAGGCCCTTGATTTCCGCTTCAATGGCTACTTCCTCCGGAATGTTGGGGGCCTTCGCTTTGACTTGAACAAATCTTTAGAAATAGTCCTTCAGTGCCTCTCCCTGGTTTTACTTGCATGGGAACAGATTTGTGGAGGTTAAGGATTCACTAGCGAAGCCCTTAAAGTTTGCCAAGATCTTGTCGCAGAGGTTTTCCCAAGAATACACTATGCTTGGCTTGAGCATGGAGTACCATGCCAGTGCATCACCTTCAGCTACAATGATCAAAGACTTGGCTAGGACTATTTCATTCCTGCCTGCAGAGGCTACTACTACTTCAAACCTCATGATGAATTGGTATGGGTCTCACTTTCTATTAAACTTGGAAAGTGTTATTGGCTTGTAGGATGTTGGCCATGGTGAGTTTTGAATGCCTTCGGATAATGGAGACTTGGAGTCTATGGTTCTGCGTGGTAATGGAGCCACGAAGGGTGAGCCTGAAGCTATTTGGGCTGCTATGACTGGTGAAGGATTGCGCTGGTTTTGACTTACTAATTGCACTTGGCGGGATGTGGTTGATTGCGGTTGCGAAGGCTGCATGCTTTGTATCTCTACTTGTAGGAGGGCTAGCTGCTGTCTGATCTCCACTGCCTGTGCTGATGTCTGAGCTGCTTGCTAGCTTATGGCGTATGCCGCAAGAACTTTGTCCCTTTCCTACTGCATGCTCTGCAACTGAGCTTGTAGCTGCTAGAGCTCTTGTTCTGGTGTGGGTTCTTGGGTCTCCGATGCTAGAGGTTGGTCTTCTACCACTGCCTCCTCTTTGACTTGATCCTCCGTAGCTGAGGCAAAAGTGCTACGGGTGTTGCATTTAGGCCTTCCTCTGGCAGACCTAGATGGTGCACTTACGGGGGCTGCTCTCTTCCTTATCATTGTGGGTTTTTGTTGGCCAACACACAGTGGGTGCCAATGTTGGATCAGAGGATTCTTACAGGGGGTAAGCAATTAGGGCCACCGTTTGGTCGCTGCTCATGGCAAAGGTATCGACTATAGGAATAGAACTGAGAACCAAATGGGGCTAGGGTTTCTTAAATGCATTCACCAACCTACCTTAGTTACATTTACACCTCCCTTTTATAGGGCACTGTTCTCTATCTAGCCTTTTTTTACAAAAATGCCCTATGATGGTGCTAGTACATTCTAGGAATATCCCTTCCTTACGCAACACAGCCAGGGGTAATCTTGGTGCCTACTCATGCACCGCCTTCCCTTCTTGGGCTATCATTCATGATCCAGTAATGGTCCATCGCTTGCCGTAGGCTTGACCGCCAACGCCTTTGCCTCCCTTGACCTCGTTTCCTAGACCAACACCTTCGCCTGTGACTCTGGAACCTCCGCCACCTCCGTCCTAGCCCCTGCCGTTGGTTGGTTCCCATGCCTGGCTGAGACCTTCATCGCTATGCTCGAAGGCTCCGCTTCTTTTCCCTACAGGACTTTTAGGAAAGCGTTAGAGTGTTTGTCTAGCCTATTACTGCTTAGGCCTCTACTACCCAGGGCACTTTTGTCCCAACAAAAGCGTTAGAGTGTTTGTTTAGCCTGCTACTACTCAGGCCTCCGCTACTCAGGGCACTTTTGTCCCAACATTCTGACAAACTACGTTGACAATCCAGAAGCATTACTTAAGAGAACTAAGGCTGAACTCAAGAAAGTTTTAGCTTTAGAGTTGAAAGACAACTAGATAAGGCAAAGCTTAACACCTGAATTTGAAGCTATGGCTGACAAGACTCTCCGTGAATTCTCTGCTCCAACTACATCCAATATCCGTACTAGACCAATAGTCAATGTTGGAGACAATGGATTCGAGCTCAAGCTAGCTCTCATCAACATGGTGCAAGCAAGCCAGTTTTGTGGGAAGGCACATGAAGATGCGAGTGCTCATCTTCAACATTTTTTGGAGATCTCCAGCACCTTCACCATCAAAGGAGTTACCAAAGATGTCATACTACTTAGCCTCTTTCCATTCTCGCTTTTTGGGAAGGCAAAGTAGTGGTTCTATGCCAACAAAGATAGAAATACTACATGGGATAACTGCTCCACCGCCTTCCTAGCCAAGTTCTTTCCCACAGGCAAGACCAATGCTTTGCGTGGGAGAATCTCAAGTTTTTAGCAACAACATGACGAATTTGTCTCTAAGGCATGGGAACACTTCCACGATTACATATCAGAATATCCTCATCATGGGATGGAGAACTGGCAACTCATGCAGACTTTCTACCATGGGTTGACCAACAGTACCTGTGAGACTATGGATGCTGCTACTAGAGGTGCTTTCCTGTCACTCACACTCCCAGCTGCAATAGCTCTCATGGAGAAGATGACCTCCAACCAAGGCTAGAATGAAAGAACAAGTTCAGACCCACAAGAGAACTAGAGGTATGCATCAACTCAAGGAAGTAGACATGTTGTCTGCCAAGATGGATCCGCTGATGAAGAAGCTTAAAGACCGAGCCAATGAGAAGCAAGAAGTTATGCACATTCATGATTCCCGCATGACATGTGAAGAGTATGGAAACACTGGCATTCGGGGAACAACTATCCTGAACCCCAAGAGGATGTGAACATTATCAACAACAACTACTTTCATCTTCAACAGAATCAAGGATGGAATCAGCAACAGAGGCAAAACTTTCAAGGTAATTACCAAGGTAATTCTCAAGGTAATAATTTCAATAATTTCAATCAAGCACCCTTGAGAGAATTAATTTCTGGCCAAGCAAAAATAATGGAGGGTTTATCTAGAAAACTAGCTTCCAATGATAGAGTATTAGAAAACATAAATAATAGAATGGATAACCTCTTCTCTGCCATTAAGAATCAACATAGCTTTAATAAAATGATAGAATCACAAATAGCTCAGCTGGCGGCCACTGTTCCTCTGATCGACAAAGGTAAGATTCTAGGACAACCAGAAGATCTAGAAAATGCAAATCTTATCAATATTCACAATGCAACATACTATTGTATACAACCATCGATGGGAAGGTTGATCTTGCCTGAAAAGAAGAGCGATCTAGAGAGACCTGTCATCCTGATCACTATTGGACCTCACATTTTCCAAGAAGCTATCTGTGACTTCAAAGCAAGTGGCAACATCATACCTAAGGTAATCTATGATAAAATTAATGGAGATACTTTATTGTATATAAATATGCATTTGCAACTTGCAGATCAGTCACTCTACTACCCCAAGGGAGTTCTTGAAGATGCCATTGTTCGAGTGAGACAATCATATGTTCCCGTAGACTTTGTGGTTTTGGAAACAGGTGGAGATGAAAAGGGCACACATCATCTTGGGCCGACATTTCCTGAGCACCACAAAAGCCATCATCTACGTGGATAGTGCTAAGATCTGCTTCACAATCAAGGATAGAAAGAGAAGTTTTCTTTCAAGAATCGTATCTTGCAATCTCCTAGACATCCACAAACGTCATATCTACCCGAAGAGACAACAGTGACCAAGAAGAAAAATAACTAGAGAAGAAGGAAGAACAAGGTCAGGCAACCACAAGAAGAATCAGTCAACATGATCAACACACTTCGATCAGAGTACGACCACCTCCTCGCTTCACCATACCTTACCAAGAAGGATGATCCTAGTGTACCCACGATCGAGTGTACCATTGAACAAAGAATCTTCCACAAGACCTTTTGTGACATTGGATCGGGTGTCAACATAATGTCCAAGGTAATGTATGAATACTTATTCAGTGACAAACCTTTTTTCCCTACATACATGCAACTGTAGATGGTGGATCAATCAATCTGATTTTCGGAGAGAATAGCTAAATGTGTCATAGTGAGGATACGTGATCAATATGCCCCTACCGACTTTATGGTTCTAGACATGGGAGAAAAAGACGATGGTACACCCATCATCCTTGAAAGGTCGTTCTTCAACACCATAAACGCGATCATCTATGTCAGATCTAGACAAGTTCACCTCCAATTCCCTAGAGAAAAGGTACGTTGCTATTTCAATAGTTATACCACTTATGAGCAGCCAAAGATGGCCCGCTCCAAGAGGAGATGCCGATTATCACAATGCCAGAAGATATAAACCCTAAAGAATGGATGGGAAGAATATGAAGAACCTGTGAAAGATGAACCTACTCCGCCAAAGTCAAGTCCACAGACCAAATAGGTATGGAAAGAAAAGGTGACACCAACAGAGTCACCATCACAAGAGGTGCAACCATCAAGAGTCTCCATCTCCGAGATTGACAGATGCACCCAAGGAATGAACAAGGCTCGAGATAGTCCTGTCTGGAGGACTTAAAAATCTGAACCCTCGCCATGATGTAACATCGGTAGTTATCCATATTTACTTTCTTGCATCGCATAAATTATTTTTCACTTTAGCATATTTACTTTTCTACATTAGCATTGCATTAATAAAAGAAAATAAAAAGTTTATTGTTACATCATAAAATCTGAAAGCCCCATGTGAGTAATTTTCTTGCAGTGTAAAAATCTATAAGAATATTCACCGTGGTGACATAAAAATAAATAAAAATATCATGCATACATCTAGTTATGTTGTATTTCATTTTGCATACAAAAAATAATAATAAGAAAATCCAAAAACAGAATCTCCTACAACTAAAAAGAATAAAAGATGGACACCTTTTTTTTTTTTTTTTTTTTTGTTGGTGTGACAAAATTTTTGTCCGTCTGCCTCCATTTTGTGCGAACTTCGTCCGTCTGCCGTCTCCTCCGACCTGCATGCCTCGCTCGAAAGATCGAAGCCGCGTCCACCGCATCCCGCGATCGCCTCGGTCTCCTCCCTGCTCCTCGCTACCCTTGCGATCCCCACAATCCCCTCGATCGCCTCGTGTTCCAGGCAGCGCCGACGCCCTTCGTCTACTTCGTGCACCCGGAGGCCGCGTGCCCAGAACAAGAGTAGCTGCAGCACCCTCCGCGGCTGCATGGCGCCGTCCCCTCTCCCTCCTTCCCTCCCGCCCGCACACCGGTGCTGAGATCAGCGTGCCGCGCTTCTCCCGATCCGTGCGCTACCCACATCCTGCCGCCGTCATCGTCTTCCGCGCCATCTTCAAGGACCCCTGGTGCCATCGCCTTTGAGCAGACCACTCGGATCCGGAGCGCCGTCACCGCCGCTGCCTCTCGCCAGATCGAGACGGCCGTCAGGGGCTGCCGCCCGGATCTGGAGCGCCATCAGGGGCTGCCTCTCGCCAGATCGAGACGGTCGTCGGGGGCTGCCGCCCACTGGATTGAGAACATCTCCTAAGGTGCGACTTCATTCACCGATTGGTAAGTGAATCAATCGTGCCCAATTTGTTGTTTCCCTTCAATTTGCTTGTTATTATCTATCCTTTCTTTGCACCAATTTGTTGTCCTCTATCGTCTCTTGCACACTGGGACACAAATTGAGGAATACTATCAGATCTGATTGCCGAATACTATCAGATCTGCATTATTGACTCACGTATGGAGTATGGTACATGAGTAGGAGTACTGATTACGTAGTTGCTTTGGCATTAATATATGAGCAATTAATGATGAATGAAGATTTTCCGCAAATAATAATTAACAAATATTTGTCCTATGGGAACTGGGAAATCATGTAACAATATGGTTTATATTTGTTATGGAATCCATGAATAAAAAATGTTTAAATAAATCACAGAAAAAAAGTATGGTCTTGATTTTGTACATGGCATGTATATCTGAAGATCTGATCGAAATCATTGAACCGCCTGGTCACAAATTACACCTTGAATTCTCACCTTTATACTGAGAATTATTGTCAATCTGCAATTTCAGGAGTCAGGACTATGTGACACAAGATGAAACCTTTTTTTTAAGACATCACCGGAGGGGTGAGAGCCCCACCTGAATAATTTTCCATTGATACCAGGCAAGCCGGAGGATGGAGGGTGCCAGGCACCTAATACATGAGCGACCCTTGAAGGTCATAGAAGTACAAGAGTGGGAGAGGAGAATTACAACACTTAGCACAACAAAGACGATGACGACGACAACACCACCACCAACAACACTACCAAAACAACACTTAAACAAACTAAGGATAAGCCTAGACCCTTGCCAAAAGACGCCAGCAGAACATTGATTTGCGCCTCCACCGAACAACATACTCGCCGTTTTCACCATAGCCATTGCGCCCTCCACCACTCCTCGTAGCTACGCCGATCCACTGCCGCCCTCCATCTGAGGACCACTCCATGCAGTAGGATGGGGGACTAAGAGTGGCGATGAACACGCAAGCCCCGGATCATCAGACACGACGACCTTCCATTGAACTGATGATGACATCCTCCAACACATCCGGGCCCATGTACCATCATCCAACGCCATCCACGGGGAGGAACCCTTGGAGGGGAATGACGGCAGCGGTGGAAACACCACCCGACATTTGATCTTCTAACACCACCAATGAGAGCGCCAACGGAGCAGAGGCACTAGAGAAGGACACTTGTTGAGCGTCAGCAACAACCAACAACTTGGGCCAAAACTCAACCAAGAGGGACCACAACAAGATGGGGGAGAGCAAACAGAGAGAGCATCAGGCCGCGGCGAGAACTGGTATCTATCCCTCTACAGTGGCGCCCTCAAGAGGGTCATGATGTCGTCGACGCCGCCGCCACCGACTCTAGAAGACTAGAGCTAGGTTTTCACCGGGAGGAGCAACAAACTACAATCACAGGGGGAGAGCCAGACATCGACGCCTCCAAGGAGGTAAACGGCGCCGTAGGGCGTCGTCGTCGATCGCATGGTCAGTAGTGCATGGCTTTCGCCAAGGCCCCCAAATCCTATGGATTATAGCCCGTTGACACAAAAACCAGAAATGCATTATTGTACCTGCAGGGACGTCGACCACAGTTAACTAGGGCAAAACCATACCTCGCTGGCACAACCCCATCGTCTGAGCTCTCGACAGCTCGCACAATGAAGTAGGGATGACTTGGTTGCCGGCACTGGCGTTTTCCCCTATCACAACGGTGTCCAGTAGTAGATGGAGCCGTCCACCGTGGGTCTGTCGGATCTGGCTAACGGAGCAGGAGCCAAGGGGCGCCCCTGGCGTTCGCCAGAAGGGGCCTGCCGCCGTCGCGCCCGGACCTTAGACCGCCGAAAGCACCTCCACGCAGCGGCACGATGAGCAGACGAGCAGGTCCCCTGTTGTGGCGTTGGCCATGCTCGTTGCCCCAGGAGCCCGCCAGCTCCAGCGCCGGCCCCAAGGCCACTGCATCTGCCTCCTCGGGGGGCGCCGTACGGCCACACCACTGCCGGCATCGCGCTCCTCGCCACCACCAGCAGAACCGAGTAGGAGGGGGAGCGGGTGCTCTGCCCGCCATGGCCTGGCGCGCCGCTGAGCCAGTCGCCCGCCGAGCCGGGGGCGCCGCGCTCTGGTCCTGGTGCGCCGTTGGGCTAGGCGCCGAGGCCGGCCAGATCCAACACAGGGGTCACCGGAAGCGGCCCTGACGAGCCACATGCGGCAGGTAGATGAGTCTCGAGGGCGGCGCCCCTGCCTATGTCGACGACACGCCGTCAGCCCCACCGGCGACGGATCCGAGCGGAGGGACGCTGGATCCAGCCCGGGGGAGCATGGATCCGGAGACCTTGCGCCGGGCACCGGCCACCTGATGCCGAAGAAGAAATGAGCTACAGTAACTATGGCAAGGGAGGAGAGGATGGAGAGAGGAGGAAGCAGCCGCGGGAAGCCTTTTTGGGTGCCGTGGCGGGCCGCCGCCACCGCTAGCCGGAGAGCGGCGGCGGCGGCCGGGTGGGGGTGGTGGGGCGGGGAATGCTGTGGTGGCGGCAGCAGGATCGCCCCCGAGTCGGCCAGTCGGGGACGACGTGGGGGGGGGGGGGGAGGGGCACAAGATGAAACCTGAATGACATAATGACAGTAAGCGAGATGATCTAATTAAAACAATGCACGCCTCCAGCTCCCCAA
The DNA here is from genome assembly GCA_038087645.1 of Saccharum hybrid cultivar R570. Taxonomy (NCBI): domain Eukaryota; kingdom Viridiplantae; phylum Streptophyta; class Magnoliopsida; order Poales; family Poaceae; genus Saccharum; species Saccharum hybrid cultivar. The sequence goes on along the minus strand of JAQSUU010000704.1, from coordinate 724,235 downwards.
TAAGATGCCAAGGGAGGAGAACCAGGCCCTGATCGAGGTCACCATTGTCAAGCTGGGGCTGCACGGCTGTGCCAACATAGTCATCTGTAACTGGTACCTGGCACCTGTGGGGAATCAGGTGGCACCGATAAGAGGAGGGTCAGTTAGCATGGCCATGGAGAAACCGATGAAGCCTAGGTTGCTCATCCTAGATGAGCCCACCATTGGTTTGATAGGTATGCACTTCTATTTCATCTCTTTTGGAAGCTATCGTTTGCTAGAGTGACTGATTTGCAACAAAAAATATTTATATGTGCAGTGCTTCTGCAGGGGTTGGTGAGGGATGACAGCCGAACAGTCATAGCATCAAGCCATCAGCAAGCTGTGAGCTTTTCATACTCTCTGTCTGTCATTATTTTCTATCATGGGGCAACTCTATCTACTTTGGAAAGTTCTTTGAGGCTTGTGATGTAACTATATGAGAGCAATTTTTATCTATGTTTTTGCTGCACCAATGGGACATCTGAAATGTCCACTCTATTGTCCATGAGAGCAAATTTTCACCCAAGCTGGTTTCCTCTGCCCACAGATGCTCGGTGAAAACTCATGTAATGTTAATAGTTAGCTACAAACGAAAGTTGTGAACATTAATACTAAGCATTATTTTTTGGGTAATAGTACACATGTTCTGACTCAAATAATTGTGACACTAATTTTTCCGTTACAACGCACGTGCATGAGGGTTAGTGTGTGCGACTGATTTCTGTTGCCAGTCTTATCCTATGCTTATCCTATGCAACTGTTGATGCGAGTTAGTGTGTTCTTTCTTTCAAGCCTTTGTTTGTACTATGCAAATGGATTGTTTAATGTATCATCTTGTGAGTACATTAGTTCTGATCCTCTTAGAACCTTTGTTTGTGCTCAGTCTCTAAGATTTCTATTTGCCATTGCTTTCAAATGCATTTCATTAACTGAAAAGGCTGCTTGTTAATTCAAGAGGGAGTCCCTCTACTAATTATTATACCTGAGCATGAAAAATTCAGAGAATTGCTTGACTGCTGAAAGCCTGAAACATACTAATCTGGACATATTGTAGGTTAAATCATCATATATCAACCCAATGAATTCGGTGTGAAATCAAATATACTTAAATTACTATCAACCCAATGAGGATTCCTTGCCAGTCTGCGTTGAAGCAACTGCAGGTGATATGATTGGGTTGGTGGTGCCTTTTCAACAAATGAAACTGAGATAAAGTATATGAGAGGAACAGAAACCCTTTGGTTGGAGGCCTCCTGCCTGCCTCGGCCATCACTGGATGTAGGCTGGTTCTTAATCAACCAGGTGCAAAGGCTCTCGTTGGCTCCCTATCCCAGATATATGTGCTTTATGCTATCATCCAACAGCTTAAAAGATGTCAAATCCTTTATTCTTTATTATTTTTAATTTATATGATCTTTAGGAGAGGTTGTAAAGATAAGTCATAAAGGTAGGTGACTAAAAACAGGAGGATTTTTTTTGACAGTAATGACATTCTTGCCTGATCAATTATATCTATGCTCGGTGATTAAAAATAATTGATTACTGATCTGCCATGTTGCAGCAATGAGCTGTGCTGAACTAAATTTTAGTCATTCCTTGTTGGAGGAGGTAATGTGATGCTATATATTCTTAACTAACAGTATAAGTTGTTTCTTCATAGGTTGATCAGTAGTTTCTCTCATGTGTTCTGCTATCCTCAGTGCCACAAACAGGAGGTAGGGTTTTCTATTGTTAATTACAGTGCCACATGGTATTCATAAATTTTATTATACCTATAGGGACAGTGGAACGCTAATATTAGGAATTGATTCTTATATATGTACATTAGTTGTCATTTGTGACTTCCATTTAAGCTGTTGGGTTCAAAGTCGACGTGATAGTATTGACGGACTTTATTTGCTCCCTATAATGATTTTTTAATATTTTTATTACCTTAGGGATAGCTTTTACACCCCATCCCTTTTTGTGCCTGAATAAAGAAAAGGCATTAATCATTTTTTCTTTGACTCATAGGTTGTCACTGGATGTGATTGAGTCTGATCCTGAATCTCTTCCCTCTCGGCATCCTTGTTTAGGAATAACGTGGCAAGGAATTCCAAAGGAAGTTATCCCCAGATTGGTTGAGGTACGTGAAGTCACTTTGTTCTTTTGCTTCTTTATTGCTTGTGGATTTGACCACAAGAAGCAGTCCTGGCACGGCCATGGTCGGCACGTACGCCCCCTGGCCCTCATTGCAACCTTTACTCCTCTAGAGAAAGGCAATTCCCAGCAGCTATCCTAATCTTGGCCCTCATTGCAACCTTTACTCTGGAGAATCATCGTCCTCTCCATCTTCCTATGAATCGGTATTAGGAGAATAATATTCCAATCTTGACCCTCATTGCAGCCTTTACTCCTCTAGAGAATCATCGTCCTCTCCATCATCTTGTGAATTGGTATCAAGAGAACAATATTCCTCCTGTGAATCGTCAGTGGCATCACAATAAAAGCCGTTCTGATCTCTGATAGCAAGAGTCAGATTCTTCACCCTGGCACATTTCAGACGCAGCTCCTTATCCATCTCACGCACTGGTCGAAATAGCAAGAGTAAGATTCTTCACCCTAGCACATTTCATACGCTGCTCCTTATCCATCTCATGTGCAGAGTTGTTTCCAGTACTAGACAACAGTCAAGGATGGCTTTCAGCCCCTTACCCGTGAGGACACAGTCATACAGTTCTAAGTTGTGAAACTTGGGCATCACTGGAATTTCTCCATCAATTGCCTCCTTGGAAACCAGAGTGGTCATCTCTGCTAATGGCTAAGTCTACCTGGCGGCCATGGGTGCAAGCCTCCCCGGATGTGAGTTTACAATTGATGAGATGTTCAAGTTTCCTGCAGCACCCCATTTTGCTTTCAGAAGGTCATAATTTGGTAATACCTGGCGAACGGATGTGATTTTACGGCCCATATGAATAGTAATAACAAACTGCCTATATCGAAACTATGCAATCTTAGGAAATAGGGCAAAAACATGTTGAGTCTGATATGAAATAAGTACTCTATTTCAAGTGTACCATGTACTAAATTGAGTCGTAACACATGAATGGATGCTAGAAATTCCAATAAATTCACCGCTACAGTTACCTATGTGATTTTTGTCTACGGTGATCATTGCTATTCTCATCATTGCATACAGTGTCCAATATAGCCAGAGTGTTTCGGTTTCACATCAAAATCTGAATTATACTCTAATTGTTCATCATTCGTGGAGAGTCATGTAATAGTGACGTTGCAAGTATCACGCTCTCGAAGCATCATTTTTTGGGAGTAGTATAACACTGTATGTACGTTATCATCACACCATTGTTTGTCTGTTGCAATGCACGGGTATTTACTGTAGCACTATTTTTTCACGTTGCAACGCATGAACTTTTATACAGTGAGTATAATATACTTTGTTTCAGTTTTTGTGAGAGATTTTTCAAGACACGCAGTATTACCCATGCATGTGACGGACACTAATATTTACATATCTATACTCGAACCTGTGTACAGGATGGTATAGAGATACGGCGAAACTTATTCGTGGATTTATTGGTGCACGAAGAAAATAGATACCAGAGGTTTATTCCTGCCGATATAAAACATTATCTTAGCCATATCACGGAAAAGTCTATACAACAATAGAGTTTGTGAGATATGACGCTGTGCTTTCCGTGATTGTGTTAATTTCATAAACTTTATTTTTTTGGATTAAATGTCATTTTAATGTTGGTATTTAATTTTTACAGTATTGTTATCTTATTGTACGATCCGTGTGTTTTTAGTATAAATTTTTAGCTATTCCGTAGCAACGCACGGGCACGCTACCTAGTGTAGTAGATAGACATCCTGCTAGAATTATGCCAATAAGGAAATATTTTGAAACCCACAAGAACGACTAATCTCTAGACGGTGGAATGCTTACCCCTTTTCCTAACCCGTTTCATGAGTTTTTGTGTTTTTGTTGGTATTTTGCAGGATGATATAAATAAATCAAGAGCAAGTTCACCCGATCGACTTCATCCCGCTCCATCCATGGACGGAGAGAATAACCGCCGACAAATCTGCTCTAAGAAGGATCACTCAACAGAAGACCACAACAACAACCAGCTTGGAAGAGGAACATCCCCATGTATCTAGATAAGTATTACTTTTCCTTTGGTTTACTATTAGTGAGTTTGCTATATGCTAGTTAAAAATGCATAATAAATTAAAACAAAAACAAAAATTTATCTTAGTTATATATATTAGTAAGGTGTGATCTTAAAACTTGAAAACAAAATAAAAGGTGTGTTTAAGTTTGATTTTTAAGAAAGGACTTTGAAGATAATCTCTTAAAATGGAAATGATGAATAGGTATTCTGTTGTAATTTTTTTGAAGTACCTAGTTTTTAGTCTTGAATTCTCTTGAGTTTTGGATAAGACTATTTTGATATAAGAATTTACTCTGAAATTGAAACTCGTGGGTAGCATATGTTTGATCTAAGTCTAGGTAAATTCTTATATCAAAATAGTCTTTATCAAAATGCCACTCCTATGAACAATCAAGTCAAGCACTATGTCTCAAGCTGTTTATTCAACTATTATTCTGGAGTTTTACAAGTTTTCAGAAATAAAACTTAGAGTTTTAATTGCATGACACTCTCAAATCTCTCAATATATGTGGTATTTGTGGATACTCACCAAAAAAATAGTAATGTTATGCCTTCTCTTCCTACAACTAAGGCTTATAGTGGAGCTCATAGGAGTGGCAATAACAAGGAAGAGCATACTTGCAGTTCGTATATTATAAAGTCAAACAATAGATCCAAAGAGAGGAAAGTCATACAATCAAATCAAGATGTGCATGTATATGGAATATGGTGGATAGGTGTTTACATGGTGGCTAATCCTAATTCTATTTTTGCTCCTTGAAGAATATATCTCTTTTGGAACTTAAGAACTTTGCAAGAAAACATGGGCTATCTTTATTATTTTTTCTTTCTTTTTTTCACTTGGACACTTGTCCATTTTTTCAATATGTTTTCTTTTGCATACATTAATCTTTTTGAATACAAAATATTGGAGAGAATAATAAGATCTTTGGAGCATTTATTTTGGGTTGTCCTATGGGTTTATTTTTGGGTGTTCTCTCCCGGTGTAGGAGAAAAACATTTAAGGTGGATCTAGGTGGAAAATGAAAAACAGTTGTGACCAGGAATAGTGCATATATGAAGGTGAAGTGTACGTGAACTTGATTTTAAAAGCATGACAAAACTCTCATATGGTATACAACAAAGCTTGACTAAACTCAATGCAAAACAAGTAGCATAAATGAGCAAAGGTTTTCCTAATCTAGATGTATCATATTTGGCTTTAATAGGAATTTAAGCTTTGTCATACAAGAGCTCATCATATAATATTTTAAGTTTTCAAAAGATAAATCTCCAGAACATAGTATCGCTAGGAACAAGATAAACAGTAGCTCAGACTTTCTCATATCATATTCCTCAATTATCTAGACTCAGCTTAAACATATGATACCCACAAGTTTCAGGTTCAGAGTGAATTCTTATATCAAAATAGTACTATCCAAAACTCGGGAGAATTTAAGGCTAAAAACTAAGTACTTGAAAGAAATTACGGCAGAGCAACTATTCATCATCTCCAATGCAAAATTTTACTATTCATCATTTTATTTGACTCCTAACAAACTAGATAGAATTATAACAAACTTTTATTTGGTTTTCCATGATCACACCTTAATATAATAACTAGGACAAAAATATTTATTTGGTTTAGTGTTTATGCATCTTTTTATTTCTTTTTCACTAATATACTAAAAAATAGTAAAGCTGTAAAAAGATAGGGATACTTAGCTAGATACATGGAGGACGCTGCTCCCCCAAGCTTGATGTTTACTGTGCTCAATTGTTGAGTGATCTTTAAAGTAAGCTTGTCAGCAGTAGTCTGGGATGGCACCGCTGAGCAGACTCACTTCTGGTCACAGTAATATCCTGCAAAATTTAAACTCCAACAAGAACACCAAAAACTCGAGGCTTGAATTTTGACAAGGGGGTTACCGGTCAGCCAAATGAGCAATTGATTATTCTTATGAGCTAATATAAATTTTCTATCAGGATGTCTCTTCAATTTCTTTTTTAAGATTTTTTCTGTTTTATAATGCAAGTAATTAAATACAAATGATATTTTATTTTTTATGCCACCAAAGTAAATATTCCTATAGAGTTACCATAAGTTTACTTACATGGGGCTTAGTAATTTTATGATGCACTAATAAAAGCAATAATCATTTTTATTTTCTTTTCACTATGTAATAATGGCAAACTATAAAGTATATTTTATTATTTTTTAATGCAGATATATGTAAGGAGGATAAATATACTAACATAATGCTGAAAAGTAAATTTAGATAACTATCATTATTATCTTGTGGCAAGGGTACGGAGTTTAAAGTCTTTCGGACAGGACTCGGTAGGAGTGAGTATTTACTTGCCAGGTGTATCATCTGATCCCACTAGCGGTTTAGATGTCTACTCCTTTTGTGTTGGCGATGTGGCCTTCTTCTCCTTCCATATCATCGTGATCTGAGTCTTCGACTTGAGTAGTTCAGCTTCTTTTGTAGGCAGTTCGATCTCATCGGCATCTTTGTCCCACTTGTTCCAGCGAGGTTCCTTGACTGTCTCTGCTTCATTCTTCTCAACTTTGTCATCTTGGTCACCGTAGCGATCCTCGTATCTTGACACTTCTCCTAGGTAGTCGGCCCATTCATCCTTCAAAGGCTGGTTTGCTTGACAGCGAGATAGATGTCTCCTTCTATTGTTGTGCGGCTTCTTAGGCTGTTTATGATTAGTATAACTATTAAAGTGATAACGTACCTTTTTGTCTGCGAATTGAAAGTGGATTTGTCTAGATCCGATATAGATGATAGCATCAGTGGTGTTGAGGAACGGTCTTCCTAGTATGATGGGTGTATCTTATTTCTTGTCTCCCATGTCGAGGACCATGATGTCGGCGGGGACGAAGTAATCTTGGATTTTCACCATAACGTCTCTTGCTATGCCCTCTGGGAATCGAATCGACTGGTCCACCATCTGCAGCTGCATGTAGGTCGGGTACAATGGTTCATTACCAAATAAATATACATATGTTACCTTTGATATTATGTTGACATCCGATCTCATGTCGCAGAAGGTCTTTTGGAAGATTTTCTGATTGATTGTGCATTCAATGGTAGGTACACCTGGATCATCCTTCTTCACTAGGAATGGTGGGGTGAGCAAGTGGTCGTATTTTTGTTCTGATGGTGTTGATCATCTTGATAGTCTCTTCTGGAATCCTGCTGAGCTTGGTCTTTCTCCAGTTTCTGAAATTCTTTTCTTAGGCACTGGTGCTGCTGGCTTAGGCATGAATGCTTTCTGTGGTAGAGCAGGAGAGTGCAGGATGCGTTCCTTGAATGAAAACTTCTCTTTCTTATCTTTAATGGAAAAGACAATCTTGTCATGCTCTACATAGATGATGGCTTTGGCTGTGCATAGGAATGGTCGTCCCAAAATAATTGGTGCTCTTTCATCTCCTCCTGTATCCATGACTATGAAATCAACTGGAACATATGATTGTCCCACTCGAATGATTGCTTCTTCTAGGACTCCCTCAGGGTAGCAGATGGACTGATCTGCAAGCTGCAAAAGTATATTTGTGTACAGCAAAGGATCTCCTAGAATCTTTTCATAAATTTCCTTAGGCATGATGTTGACACTTGTGCCAAAGTCACAGATAGCTTCGGGAAAGACATGGCATCCTATGGAGATAGGAATGACAGGTCTCCCTAGATCACCTTTCTTGTCGGAAAGTGAATAGTCAATCCACTTCACATCTATTGGCTGAGTGTAGTAGTTGGCTGCATTGTGAATATTGACAAGATTTGTAGTTTCTAAATCTTCTGGTTGGCCCAGAATCTTACCTTTCTCTAGTAGAGGAACAACAGCTGCCAGCTGAGCTAATTGTGATTCTAGCATTTTATTAAAGCTATGCTAGTTCTTAATAGCAGAAGCGAAGGTATCTATTCTAGCATTTATATTTTCTAGAGCTTTGTCATTAGAGGCTACCTTCTTACTCATTTGATCCAATAATCTAACTGACCAGCAACTAAATCTCTCAAGGGCGACTGATTATAATTACTAAAATTATTACCTTCAAAGTTCCTTGGAAGTTACCTTGGTAATTTGACCTTTGTTGTTGCTGATTCCATCCTTGATTCTGTTGATTCAATCCTTGATTTGGTTGAGGATGATAACTGTTGTTGTTGTTGATGTAGTTCACATCTTCTTGAAATATCGGACAGTTGTTTCCTGAATGCCCAACGTCTCCACATTCTTCACAAGTCATGCGAGATCATTGATGTGCATGACTTCCTTCTTCTTGAGCACCTCAAGCTTCTTTATTATTAGGTCTAACTTTACAGACATCATATCAGCTTCGTTGAATTGATGCATGCCTCCTCCTCTCTTGTGAGGTTGAACATGTTCTTCATTCTAGCTCTAGTTTGAGGCCATCTTCTCAATGAGTGTTGTAGCCTCGTCAAGTTTGAGTGACAGGAAAGCACCTCCAGCTATAGCATCTACTGACTCACGGATACTAGTGACTAGCTCATGATAGAAGGTCTGCAAAAGTAACCACTCTTCTATCCCATGATGAGGACACTCTGATATATAATCTTGAAAATGCTCCCATGCCTTGAGAATTGATTCATCATAGTGTTGCTGAAAGCTTGAAATCTTTCCACGTAGAGCATTGGTCTTACCTATAGGAAATAACTTATCTAGGAAAGCAGTTGAACATTTGTCCCATATAGTATTATTATCTTTGTTGGCATAGAACCACTATTTTGCTTTCTCCAATAGTGAAAATGGGAAAAGGTGGAGTAGAGTAACATCTCTGGATACTCCCTTGAGTGTGAAGGTGCTGCAGATCTCTAAAAAGTGTTGTAAGTGTGCACTTGCATCTTCATCAGCCTTTCCATAGAATTGGGTGGCTTGCACCATGGTAATGGGCACAGGCTTGAGCTCGAATCCATTCTCTCCAGCGATGACCGCTAGTCCCGTACGAATGTTGGCAGTTGTTGGGGCAGAGAATTCACAGAGAGTCTTGTCGGCCATAGCTTCAAATTCTGATGCTATGCTTCTCTTTGCTTGACTATCTCCCGAAGTTTCTACTACTGAAGTCTTCTTGAGTCTTGCTCTAGTCTTTCTTAGGATTGCCATAGGATTGCTCGTGTAGTCTTCCGAAAGGTCAAAGCCCATACATTACCCGGCATACGATACACAAGTAATTAAAACAAGGGTAAGCCTGTTTGAGTTAGAGGTCAATTGGCCAATCAATCTTATTCATTACATATATATAAGTTATCAATACTTCCTAAGTTTAAAAACCTTCCCCGGCAACGGCGCCAAAAATGCTTGTTGACATTTACTATTGCTATTACTAAACTAACAACACCAGTAAATGCATGGTAATGATTAATATGTCTTTAGCACACTAGTCACCTATCACATACCTATACTCCTAAGCTTACTAAGTTGTCATCCCTACTTATATAGCTAGAAATGTATATTGGTACTATATAAAGAAATCTATCATTTTATGTGACTAGGCAGAAATAATAAGAATGAATATATGAATAAAACTGGTTCTACAAGCGGACAAATAATTATACCATTGTAGCATTTTACATAGAGTATTACCAGGTTGTCGATTTATATTTATACCACTAGGAAGGTCTAGCTAAACAGGAAATCTATAGTATTGCCAACTTCCTATATATGATGAATGAGAGATAAAACCAATATCATACACTCTACTCATAACAGGGATAAGTCACATGATAAAGATATATATGATAAGTAATGATCAGTCATCATAATAATAAGATAATAGATTCACTCAGAGCGCTCTAGCTACTACAATAACGTCATAAGACCCGAATATTAGAGAGATAATTCCTAATGTAGTTCTTTAATCACAAGTCAATGAATACTCTAATTAGTGTAACTACATCTAACAATCATTGTTAACAATACTACTATGTCATTATCCACACATAAAGAGCATCAACTACAGAGGCTTTTAAGACGCAACCGTCACCTCTGACGCAACCGCGCTCTACATAACCTATGCGCAGGGGATGGACTATAGAGGACTCAACGAATCTATAATAGTCACCTTTGCGATCTACCACACGTCCCGGAACATCAGGGAGCACTCGCAGATATGCAATATATCTAAGCACCACGCCTACGTAATGCAAATCATCTACCCTAGGTACCTTAGGATAAATGCTATACGAGCATATGCATGAACTCAATAATAATAAAGTAACTATGCTGGACATATAATCAAAATAAACAATGAACATTGCAATCAAGATCATAAACAAGATGAAGATTAATGTCGCCATAACACTATAATAAACATACAATGATGAATAATACAATGAGTGAGGAGAGCACAAGAATAATACCAATCTCCACGCTCTTGACAATGTCAGGAATCCAGCTAGGTTGACCAACTTGACTCCCTCTAGATCTAGTCTAACTAGGCTATCACTATAAACTAGAAGAACTCTGAGGATCTAGGGTTTCTGGCTCTAGATGGCTTGATCTCAAATGACTTGATGGCTCCAGGGGGGTCAGGCTCCGTATATATAGTCTGGTGGGATGCACGTGAACCCTCGGATCAAACCGACTTGACGTAGGGCTAAGATTGATCCTCAAGGTCGGTGGAGGAGGCTCGCAGAAGATGACAGGTGGGGCCTACAGCCAGGGGTCGGTCGGCCTGGGGGCCTGGTGCCGCCCAGCATCCTCTAGAAGCTTCTAGAGTCCCGCTTTCGCCTACTACCTTCTCATGTCTTTTAGAGTCTTCTAGCATATCTTTCGTGGTGGAATTCCGATAATCCGTTTGATAATTAGATCCCTCTTGTCGGCTTTTCTGGAATAATCCCTAGAAAATAAGAATTCACCAAAACTCGTGGAATTTGTCATATAAAACCCTAGACTTCTCTATTTCCATGTTTATTGATCATTTCTCATGTTTATTGTGCTATAAAATGTTGACGCTATCCACCGTCAACACAGGTCAAATTCATAAAGGCAGGATAACCAAAGTCAATGGAGATCTACTTTCAACAGGCTAGGTCCAAATGGAAGCAGCAACAAAGGAAGCAGGGAAGACCTAAACCAAAATAATCGAGTTGAAAGAACAAGGGATAACATGAGCAGACCACCAATTCCTTTAGCTCCACAAAACTACTCGCACTGAATCAATAGCTGGCAAGAAGGTGGAGCTAAGTCTCAATACAGGGAAGCTAGAGTACCCGATAGATTCCCTTGCTTCGCAAATCGGCTTCTTTCAGTATGATTGCCTCATAAATTCAAGCCGTCTAACCACACCAAGTACGATGGCAAGACCAAACCTAACTAGTGGCTCAGGATATATTCTCAATCAATTGAGTTAGCTAGTGGTGATGATGACATTAAAGCACTCATCTTCCCTATGGCACTAGAGGCTATGCCGCTCCAATGGTTCGACAAGCTGAATCTAGGATCAATTAGGGGCTGGGAGGACTTGCAAAGAGCCTTTTGTGATAATTTCCCAGGCATCATCACACACCCTATCACTCATGTGGAACTGAAAGGACTCAAGTATAAAGGAGGCGAAAGTCTCAGGGACTATTACCAATAGTTCAGTGAGTTGCGTGCTCAAGTACATGACATCACTAAATAGGAGGTCATTGAAGCTTTCTCCTACATGATTCTAGCCAAGTGGCAATTTCAGGATTTCTACAAAGAGAACTCACAAAGCAATGAAGAATTCAAGCGCACAGTGGAAGGATGATCACTGTGGAGGAGAAGACCCGAGAAAGATTTCTAGATCAGAACAACCGGGACGACCCTAACACTCAAAATCATCGAAATAATGGGTATCAAGACAGGAAACACAGGCTTGACAACACTGTGGTGGTAGCAAACAAAGCAAAGAAGTTTTCCAAGCCTAGGAAATTTGACGACATTGAAAATATGCATTGCATATGGCACCTGAACAGAAATCACATGACTAGAGATTGTTGCATCTTTATTGATCGATACACAAGAAAGGGCAACAATAGAGAAAGAAAAGAAGATAACTAGAAGAAGGATGAAGATAATCAAGAAGATAAGGGATTTCAAAAATCCAAGGGAATAGTAGCAGTAATATTCACCAGAGTCCTAGGTTCTAGGAGCAAGCATCAAGACAAACTGGCTCTTTGAACCATCATGGCAGCAGAACCGGCTACTCCCATATACCTCAGTTGGTCGTAGTATCCAATCCAGTTCTCAAGAGAAGATCAATGGACTAGCGTAGAAAACGCTGGCCACTACCCACTAGTGTTGGATCCAACCATTGCTGGTATGACCGTCACGAAGGTCTTGATCGACGGAGGATCCGAACTCAACATCATTTAGAAACGCTAAGGAAGATGGGGCTAGAACTTGCTAGGATGATTACTCCAACAAGTGTTCCTTTCTATGGAAGCCGCTATACCACTCAGACAAATCACTTTACCGGTTACATTTGGAACGCCTATTAACTACCGCACCAAGTTCATCAAGTTCAAAGTAACAGACTTCGAGTCATCATATCATGCTATTCTTGGAAGACCGGCATTAGCCATGTTCATGGCTATACCGCACTACCTATACCTCTTGCTTAAGATGCTAGGACCCAACGGTGTTTTCTCTCTCTGAGGTGATCTGAAGCGTGCTTTTGACTGCGATGTTCAAGCAATGCAAATTGCGGCCAAGGCAAGAGCAGCTAGTGGAAGTGAAGAGATAGCCACTATTGCTGCTGAAATAAACCCGAAAGAGCTAGAGATCCTGGCTAAGAGGCCCAGTATCCTTGCACCACTGAAAGAAGCGGACGTCAAGCAAATTGACCTAGGTATCGGTGATCCCTCCAAGACGATAACCATCAGTGTCCACCTCTCTGCAAAATAGGAACTCGCACTCACCAACTTTCTTTGGGATAACAAAGATATCTTCGCTTGAAAGTCGACCGACATGCCAGGTGTCCTGAAAGAGTTGGCTGAGCACAGAATCGATGTTAATGAAGGATCCAAGCTTGTGAAGCAACGGTTACGATGTTTCACCCCCAACAAGAAAGCAGCAATTAAGAAAGAAATTGCAAAACTGATGGCAGCTGGGTTCATAAGGGAAATTCTCTGCCCCAACTGGTTGGCCAATCCAGTCCTAGTATAAAAGAAGAACATGGCGGAGTGGTGCATATGCATCGACTACATGGATCTCAATAGGCATTGCCTGAAGGACCCGTTTTGTAACAGAACTGTCTAAATTATAAGAGCACAAGTACAAAAACAAGCGCCGAAACGCTCAAATTTTTGAACATGAGCACATATAATCTCGGTAGTCAATCGAAATCACGAAGGATTTTAAACCAACCTGATTACAACCAAGATTGCATCATTCAACATAAACACATCACACGTTATATTTCACAAGTAATTAAAAGAGGCTTACAACACCACGGAGTTGCAAATTATTACAAACTAGGTTTAGAAGGTAGCGGAAGCATAATTTAAACACACACTTAGTTCAAGTACGATTGCTAGTCTTACAGATCATATTCCCACAAAAGCATTAAAGAAAGTAGACTAAAAGACGATCAAACCCAAGTGATCTAGTCCTCGTCACCTGCCGGGTGGAGGCAGCTCTTGTTGAAGCCCTGATAAAGCATGTCATCTGCAACAGGAGGGGATAAACCCTGAGTACAAGAATGTACTCAGCTAGACTTACCTGTTGAAACAAAAATAAAGGACACTAAGGATCATGCAAGGCTTTTCTCAAGTGGAGCTGGCTGACAATTCATTTGCGGAAATGCATAAGTAATAGTAGATTCTCGTAAACCCTAAACCCTGAGGGTTAAAAAGAGTTACTATTACTTATGCATTTCCGCAAATGAACTGTCAGCCAGCTCCACTTGAGAAAAGCCTTGCATGATCCTTAGTGTCCTTTATTTCTGTTTCAACAGGTAAGTCTAGCTGAGTACATTCTCGTACTCAGGGTTTATTTTCCTTATGAACCCAGCTGCCATCAGTTTTGCAATTTCTTTCTTAATTGCTGCTTTCTTGTTGGGGGTGAAACATCGTAACAGTTGCTTCACAAGCCAGAGCCATATAGCCCTCACAGTTGTACTGTAAATCTCGGATGTTCACTTATAGATAAGTCCTTAAGGAGAGAAACTAGAGCACCATAAAAACAACCCAATATGCTCTAGCCCTCTTGAGCCATGTTGCTTTAAAACATCTTTTAAATGTTTATTGCATATACCATTAGTCAAGTTATAGATCATGGTTATTTATCTTGAGCACTAGCATAAATACTACCCAATGCAATATCGCATGGATGTCAAGGTATAAGATACAAAAGCTAGGATATCCTTAGTGGTAACAAGGTAGACACATGCACATGAATTAAGTATATTAAAGGTGAATAGGAAACAAGGATGATCCCATGTTATACCTGCCTTAACTTGCTTTTCCCTCAAAGCAATACGCTCAAAAGCCTTTAGTATCCAACTTCTAATCCTCTGCTTCCCATTCTCAGTTTCTAGTCTTCAGAGAACAGCTTCTTAATCACGACATAAAACCTCACCGATTGACTGAATCATATATCACCACATATACATCCATACACAGCATACAAATAAGAATATAAGAGAACAGTACACCAACCAATAAACTAAGCAAAACGGCGTATCGCTACGGATACACAAACGCAAAAGACACGCTATACGCGATTCAACGAAAAAAACGACTAACGAAGCAACGGAAAATAAAACCTATCCATTTAACTTATTTTAACTGTAGAAACACATGTAAATATTCTCATTAATCAACTTGATTTATTGCTTAAGAAAGAGCGTAGTATAAAACCTATATTGACTTTATATTCCGAAAACGATGCAAGTGATAGTATTAATACAATTAACTTTTTAACTGTCAAAACACATTTGAGTAACATGAGAGCCACTAACACCACTACGTAGAACACGCCGAAACAAAGTAACACGACAAGAATGGCTCGATGCTACGGTTATGAGAACGCAAGAGACACTAAGAAAGGAGCTACGGTTAAAAGAAAACCACTATCAAAAGATTTATATTATATTATAAAAGAAACAACTACGAGCTTGTTTTAGATTAGCTAAGAAAAACTATATGAGCAATATTGATTTAGATTAATCACAACATATTTAGTTTTAAAAGTTGAGTTAAAGCTAATCATGTATTATTTATAAATATTATCACATAACAATTAAACTTTACCTTCGCAAAGGAATTAAGCATGTGACTGCATCTACTCGTACTTATCACATATATATCCTGTTCAGCTAATCAAATTATGTTCTAGAAACACTTTTAAGTTAACAATTAATCATATTAACTTTTAGGTATAAATTATCAAGGTTAAGCACCTATATTGCTTTAAATTCCAAACTAGTGTGCAAATATACTAATCAATTTAATATTTAGCTATATATGGAAAAACATATCACATGAAAAACATTGCCCATAACATATAGTTCACGTCAGCATGAACCAAACACAACTTAAATGGTGCAAAACAGAATTAGAACTTAAATTGCTTTTAATTAAAAGTTATTGAATAATCCTTAATCAAATTAATATTTAACTTATAAATTTCCAAGATATGAGACATGTTAAATATCATTGCTAACACGTAACACACACTGTGATGAAACTCGCGCAATCGAATCGAAATCAAAAACCTAAATCAACTTTAATTAATCAGCGATTAGTTAATTATAGGCACAATTAATATTTTAATAAAATAAATTCATAAATATGTGATATAAAAACTAATAACTCTACTACATAGATCTCAATAACATAAAACTAACGCAACTAGAACGAATTGAAATGAAATTAAAATGAATAAACTATGATTATTTAACGACCGGTGGCAAACTCGTAAATACCTTATCTTCAACCTTGGATCGTCATCACCAATAGAACGTACAGAACAGCGATAGCCATAGGAGGCTGCTGTTGCTCGCGGAGGGGGAAGTCGAGGACAGCCTTGGCCACGGGGCCTGCTGGCCAACCGACGGCGGCGCAACGCCGGGCTAGGCAGCGCGGCGGCGACGACGACGACGAGAGAAGGATGAGAAAAATCTAATTTACTACACGAGGGATTTCCCAAACTAGGGGCTCCCCATACGTTAGTTTTGGTGTGCTTTGCCAAAGGGATAGGTACGTATATATATGGAGGAAAACTCCCTACCCCACGTCAACTAGCGATACGGTACTAATTGAGGTTGCATCCTCCACCTCTACTAACAGGTCTAATTAATCATCAAAGCCCATTAGTAAGTAAATGTATGGGCATTTATGATTATTGCACATGGGCTTTGAGCGTTGGGAAAAATGAGATATTTATTTATTTTCGAAATTAATTAATTTCATGGATAAATTAATTCTAGAATAGTCTAGAATTATTATTTAAGCCGCGAAAAATACTCTGAGAGCTCTAAAAATTCGGAGAAATTTTTCAGAGATATTATAGAACATGAGGAACCCAAATAAAGTATTTAGAGCTCATGATAAGATATTTTGGAGCATCTAAAAATTAGATTATGCTCACAGACAAGTGGAAACAAGCTACAGAAAAAGTCAGAAAAATTCCCGAGAAATTTGTAGAGGTTGATTGACGGATGAGAAACAAGGAATTTGATTGAATAAAAATAATATATGTATATCGGAGAAGGAAAATCGACCTAAACACATTTTGAAAGAACAACTTGAATTCATTTTGATCTTTGGTCAAAACCAAGCAATACAAAAACACAAATGTATCAGCATGTATGCACAACAATGTTGCTACATCCTAAGATGAATTTTAATTCAATAGAAATTTTGCTTTACTATGTTTCATGAGCACCAAACATTCATAATTAAATCATTTTAGCTCTATTTTCAATAAAGCAACTTTTAGGGTGTAACATCGCACGCGCAGAGCACGGCCGCTCTGCCATGGCCGGTGGGCCAAGCTCGCTGCCGCCCGCATCCTCGCTGCCCCATGGCCGCCACCGTTCCACCTCCTTGTCGTGCCCCTCTCCGTCCCAACCAAGCATGGCATCACCATCTCCCGCTCACGCCACACCTCCTAGATTCCTTGGCCGGTTGCCTTCGTCACCGGAGCACCTCGCTGCCTATGCCACGTCCATCGCTGGCTCCTGTGCTCGTGGCCAAGAGGCCATGGCTCGTCTCCCGGCCATCCGCGACCATCAGCAGGTGCGCGCGAGACCCCTAGTGCTCCCTCTCCCCTCAGCCGCGACCGACAAGTCTCCTACGGCCGGCTTCCGCGAGCTCTGGCGCCTCTCCCTCTGTAAAATCACAACCAGGCACTTCATACAAGAATTTGACTAAAAGGGAGGGCCTATTTGCACACTGTAGACTCAGATGAATAGTGCCACGAGGACTGTTTTAGATGATTTTGCATGAATTTTGAAAATGCATAGAAAATTCATCAAATAACAAATGAGGACTTTTTGGAACCCTTGTAAAATTGTCTATGCAGTGGATCTATAGTATGTCATGTTTTAGTTTAATGTTTTTTCTGTAAAAATAGATTTTGCAGATTAGGTTTTTAATACTAGTGGTATTTGTCTTTTTCATAACTAGAGTTGTAGGACTCCAAATGAAGTGAAATTTTTGTGTCATGGTAACCATGTGATTTTTGATTTGTGGTAAAAATTTCATGAATTTTGGTGGTAGTATGAGTGAGTTATTGATTCATCTTGCTCTCACATGAATTCTTTGCAATAGTAATTTGTCTTTTTCATAGAGGTTGATATACATGTGCAAATGTCTTAAAATTTGTACAGTAGACTATTAGGAGCATATGTAGGCCACTATAATTTTGGTAGAATTTATTGTGCACCTTTGATATGTGTTCATATTCCCACCTAATTATCTATATAAATTAAGAAAATACATTAAAAGAATTTATTTAGGAATGGACACTATGTTTTCTGGTGTTCATCAGTCATGTGTGACATGTTGGTAAAGTTGGTTTTGTCCAATTATATGTTTGCAGCATAAGTTAGTATTTATTTTTTGCAAATTAGGTTTCTGGACAGATCTGAGAACTTAGCAAAGTTCTTCATGATAATGTGCTTTGTTGTAAAACTTGTTTATATAAAGGTTGTAGATAATTCGTGTATCTATCTGCTGTTAAAATTTGGTGTCATTTGGCATAGTAGTTTATGAGTTATGCATGTTTCAAGTTGGAGATCAGAGATGGCTGCTCTCTGTTTGTCAGGAACAGATTCTGGGACTTCGTAATTTCGACTTATTTAACTTATGAATCATGCTGTGATGATATTAGATGAAATGTAGATAATTTCATAATCTTTCCATTATGCCTTCTTGTAAGTCATTTGGATTTATAGATCTCTAGTTATGATTAAATTACTCAGCTGCTGTTCTGATGTCCAGAAGGTGGCAAAATTCTAGTTTTAGTGCTTTGATTCACTTTGCCATGCTTGTGTGTTGAAGTGTGACTCATATCTTTGATGTACTTGGGTTGGTAACCTGTGATCTTATGAAACTTGTGTCTTGATTGATGTGCTTGCCGTCTTCTATGTTATGCCTTAGTGAGGAGTAGGTTAATTAGCTCTAGGTGCTTATGTGAACTTGAATATGCTTGCATGATTTCTTTGTTTATTGCACTTCTATGCATTCATA
This sequence comes from Saccharum hybrid cultivar R570, assembly GCA_038087645.1. Taxonomy (NCBI): domain Eukaryota; kingdom Viridiplantae; phylum Streptophyta; class Magnoliopsida; order Poales; family Poaceae; genus Saccharum; species Saccharum hybrid cultivar. The sequence continues at coordinate 705,367 of JAQSUU010000704.1, read as the reverse complement.
CATATGCATTGTTGTACCTCATCTACATACGCTAGATGAACCACATGAAGGACGTGATGTGGAGTTGAACCCGAAGATGGTATTGGCGGATCCATCCCGAAGATAGAAGGACTGGACAAGTGCTAGGATGGGAGATACTCGACAAGCGAGTTTCATTTGACAAACAATGACTTGAGTTAGATTCTAGGTAAGCCCTTGAGCATTTTAGTCTCCTACCTTCAAAGCAATTAATTATATATATGTTATAAGTATTGTTGCATTAAGTGGTAGGAGTTGGTTGGAAACCCTTGCTGCATTATATCATTCCTTGTGCAGAGATATGAATCCTTGAATCCTACGTAGACTAGGATCGAATAGATGCTTAGCCCTACTTTAAGCGGTAGAAGTCAGGTAATTTCCTGTCACCTGCGAGAGGTAAGGATATTCATATGTGGCATGGTTGGCTATATTTTCTATCGTGGAAAAGAACCATGTGCTAATAATATGAAAGGAGACCGAGTGGGATGACGATAGTGAAGCAACAAGGCATGGAGGTCTTAGGTGTGGATCTATCTCCGTCTGAGTCATTTAAGGACCAATTCGCTGTACGTCCTTGGGTCATGTTGAATGCACTCTAACACTTAGTTAGCCGGATAAGTCGTTCCGACTGCGAAGCCGAGTAATACAGTTCAGGCCAGGAATCTGGGAGTCAAGTGCGCATTCTAGAGGAAGTAAGAATGTGCTTGGGGATACTGGCATACGACCAAGGAGGGTTAAAGTCCCTATCACCTGGCAGAGTGTTGCCCTTGGGGATGCAACATCAGTCGAACCAGCGCTTTCCTGAACTGTACCAAAGGTGACTTGTGCGACCCTAGCGTGGGGTCTGCGCGGTGAGAGTTAGAAATACCCCTCTAGCTGGATAGGAACTCGATTCAAATCACCGTCGCTCCCGGTTAGTGAGCACTTGACTCGAGCAGCGGCAACGTACATTCAATTAAATGGAACAGATGGTTAATTGGATGATGATTTAAATGTTGCCTCAATTTAAACCTGCTATGGTTAATACTGTTTGCTCCTAATCAAGTGAGTGCTCTAATACAGGTGCTAATATAGATGATAGGATAATTAACTTGATGTTTAAGCATTAATAATTACTTATCTATATTAAGCATTTATGCAAAATGTTGTCAAGCTAGCCCACTTTATATCAGCCTTGCATTATCCTTGGTGTCACTTTATTTCTGGTTTATGACGGGTAAGTTTAGCTAAGTTCCTTCTCATACTCAGGGTTTATTCCCACTTGTTGTAGGTTGTGATGTATCATGACCACTACAAGAATTGGTTGGCTCCTGCCGTAGAGGCGGAGTGTGATCATGGGCATGATCCTTCTGAGTTATCTTGTTCCTAATGCTTTTGTTGGAAGTTGACCTTGGTACTGACATGTATTTGAAATAAGAGTAATAATAGTTTCAAATTACTTTGCTTCTGCTACTTTTCAACTTAAGTTGTAACAACTATGTTGAACTCTAATGTATGTTAAACTACTTGTAAAATGGATGTAACATGTGACTTGTTATGTTGAATCACTACGATCTTGGCTTGTATGTTGGTTGGTTTGAAATCCCTCGTGATTTCATTGGACTATCGGAATTATATGGGCTCAAGTGTGAGAATTTGATCACTTCGGTGATTGTTTTTATACTTGTGCTCTTATAATTTGGATAGTTCCGTGACATGCCCTATCCCAAGCTATTCAACCCAGATGAGAGTAAAGATACACTCACCCTATCCCAGGTTATTCAACCTATATGAGAGTAAATACACACTCACCTTATCCTAGGTTATTCAACCTGGATGAGTGTAAAAGAACACTCGCCCTATCCTGAGTTATTCAACCCAGATCAGAGTAAAGATACACTTGCCCTATCCTAGGTTATTCAACCTATATGAGAGTAAATAAACACTCACCCTATCCCAGGATTATTCGACCTGGATGAGAGTACATATACACTCGCCCTATCCCAAGATGATCAACTGAGATGAAAGTAAGAAGGCTACTAAGCCTATGCTCGCCCTATCGGATTCAAAGCTCTCTAAGTCACGAATCCAATACGACACTACAATACATGCCAAGTCCAAGATTGACTACTCAGGTGATTTGTCTGAAGAATAAACAAGGCGAAGACATCCACATAGAAAATCAAAAGAAAGTTGCATTGAAAGATATAAAGTCCTCATGTGTACAAGACAACAAAAAATATTGTTTTTACAAGGAGCCCAAGTATAAAAGTTGATTACAAATCAAGCGTTATCATCTAGAGAGGGGATCTAAATGTTTAGATTCTCAGCAATCTTCCTAGCTAGTTCATCAACTTCAGGCTCTGCCTACTCGATAGCGTCCAAGTACTCTTGGCTCTTGGCATCCTCTACAAGCTTCGCTAGAGGAACAACCGGAGCAAGAACTTGGACCTAGGCCAGGACATTCCTGGTGTAAACTTGGGCACACTTCTTGATGAACTGCTGAAAGCGAGCAGGGATTAGTGGGGCAAACTGACCCCATGACTTCCCGTCATCCGCCAGAGTTCAGAGAAGATCGGCAACTAAGTGAAAGGATTGCCACAAAGCATTCTAGTTCTCGATGGCTATCGCCAGCTTGCCAATCAGATCTTCTATAGTCTTTTTAGCTTGCACAAGATCCCAGTCAGCTCCATGCCTAATCAACCTGGCAAGAGCAAGCTCTTCCTCAGCACGCTCAGTTACCTCTTTAGCCCGATTGTACTCGGACAGGACTATTGCCTTCATGGCCTCAAGATCGTCCGAGAGTTTCTTGTTGCTCTCCTCTGAAGAGCTAGCAATACCAAAAACAAAAATTAGAAAACTAAAAGACAAAGAAGAAAAAGAGCAGAAGTACTCAGATACCTTCACAATCTCTCTTGAAGCCATTAGACTTCTCGAACGCCTCCCTCAAAGCAGCCAGGGCATCGTCTTTCTGCTGCTCTGACTCAACAACTTGGGCGTAGAGGGCCTCTTTAGAAATTCGGCGTTCATGACACTCTCCTTCTAGCTCAACATGTTTACTAGCCAATTCGGCCTTCAGGTGATTCACCTCAAAGACCAGCTTCTTCTCGACCTCACCCAAGCCAAAGAAGCTGGACTGATCCCAAGAGAAGGCCTTACACAAAGAAGGAGAAAAATAAGGAAGAAAGAAACAAGAAACACTAAATTGAAAGGAGAGAAAAAAGAAAAAGCATCTACCTAAAGCAACTCTCCAAATGAAGCCGCTCCCATCGACAAGTTTGCCCAAGCAGAGGACAACTTGGACAGGCGATGGGTGGCATCAAACTCCTGCACCACCTCATCTGCTAGATGCCGGTCATTTGCAAATCAACCAGCAATGGAAGGAGATGGCGAAGAAGTCGACGCCGGGACCAAAGCCATATCCAGGGCAGCAGAAGCTCAAACCGCAGTCATAGCCAGGTACTCTGCCATGGTCATGCCCTCCTCAACCCAAACAGACTCAACTTGGTCAATAGAAGTCTACTCAGTCAAGGTCCTCGCCTCCTCCGCCGCTACCATATTGATGGTCTTTTCTGAATCTTGAGACCCAACGGGCAGAGTAGGGCTGACCGCGAGAGCAGACTCAACACGGCCAGAAGAGGAACCTAGCTGGGGGCTAGGGGAAGGCATCGATGATGACCTATAGAGTATAAAAGGAACTCCTCAAAAAGAAAACAGACCCAAAGTGGAAAAACAGGCGAACAAGTCAGAATAACTTACTTGGCAGTTTTCTTCTTTAAGCCAATACCCGCGAGCCAATCAGATGGCTTGGGTGGAGGCATGGCAGAAGACAAGATATCAACACCTGCCTGCACTAAGGCTAGCAGGACAGGCACTATGGCTCTACCAGAACCCTGGCCTAATCCCCGGCTTCCAACAAAAGAAGCATCAAAAGAAAAGAAGATGGATCATAAAAAAGAAGTCAAATCATTGCAAAACAACATGGATAGGAACTTCGACTACTCACCGATGGGTGACGAGGGACACACTGTCATCTTCCTCCTCACCTTCGAGAAGCTCCACCACATTGCCATCTGAACAAACAAGGAACTCAGATAAAGAAAGAAACTAGAGAGGAAAGGCAAAATAGAAGCAATGATTTGCTCACCTAAGAGCATGCTACCAGTAATATGAGTACTTGGCGGACAAGGCTTCTTTGAAGCCAATGTACTAATGGAAGAACCATCCACCTGTGCCCTCTTCCTAGCGGATTGGGTACCTCGGGCCACCGGACGAGGAACATAATACACAAACAGCAATCTGGGTTCACCGACAGAAACCCTCAGAAGATTGAAAGCTCAAGAGTACGATGGCAAGATTGAAAGCCAAAGACAAACTAGAGAAAGAAGGAACAAACTAAAGCAGGGACGAAGACGCTGGGCCCAGCAGCGCAAAGAAGCTTGGATCAGGTACGAATTGGATATGGCCGAGTACAATAGGAAGAAATCAGAACAAGAAGCTGAAGAAAGGCGTGCAACCAGGATGCATAATTCCTCATATGACAAAATCTAAGAAGTATTGGAAGAACTCAAAGCCGTCTCACATCCAAATGAAGAACAAGAACGACTCTGGGAGGTTCTCCGGGCGACAGCCTTAAGAGCACATGACGGAAGGACCCGCTCAAAACTACCCGCCAGATCAGCATCTCACAAACAAGAAAATCAAAGTCAAAGGAGGTCTGCTTTTGAAAGACTAGGGCCAAGTGGAAGCCATAACAGATAAAGTAGAAGGGACCATAGTCAAAGCAATTGGGTCGAGCAATCGAGGGAAAGCAGGAGCAGAGTACCCATCCAAACAGCCCCACGGAACTACTTGTAACTCCTCTAGTGTTTGGCTTGCAATTGTGCATATGCATAGCATGACATGAGCATATGCATCATCAAATCATGAGCACTTTGGTTGAAACATAGCTTTGAAACATATGAAACATGTCAGTTGAACTAATGCAACATTTCAATGTAACATGATGTTTCATAATCATGTCACTATGTTTCAATGTGTTGATTGTGTAACTTTTATTCATGAAGGGTGGTTATGTGTTTTTCAGACCTTGTAAACCCTTTAAACATGTTTAGATTCAATTTGATCTAGGGTTTATGTTCATGTTTTAGTCAAATTCAAATCCTACCATGTTTGACTAAGGTTTGACCCTAGAACCTCTTTTTTTGACTAGTTCAAAAGAGCCACTTAGAAGCTTTGCATAGGAATGTCGGCCTCGTTCGGTTGGCTGATGGTTGGTGGCTGGTGCTGATTTGTTGTGAGAGAAAAATACTACTGGGTGGCTGGGGGCTGGTCGTTGGTGCTGAAATGATGTGAGAGAAAAGCCAGCCAGCCAGCCGAACAAGGCCGTCATCTATATGAAAGTTGTGGCAAATTTTATCAGCTACAAACTTGGTTGTTTGGTCATCTTCTGAATCCTAGCCTAACCTGCTCGAATTTCATCATCTTCCCTGTTTTTCAAACCTGTTTTTCAGGTTTGCAACATCTCTATTTTAGCAATGTTGCAGCTCGACCTTTTCTGCTCTCAGCTTTGTATCTCCTCAACCAAGCTGATCTGGACTTTGTGCCTTGAAACAAAGTTGGAGAACTTTTGTTGAGCTACAATTTTGCTTCTTGGATCACCTTGTGATTCGAGCTAGTTTGTGAGTTCCAAGTCAATGATGATCAGTTTTGTTTCGGTTTGAAGGAATAGCAATGTTTCAAATGTTGCAATTCGAATTTTTGGAATCTGACTGGAGCGGATCGTGGCCGACACGAACTGTGGTCCAGCGTGGCATGGCTCTGTCGTGCATTCTCATCGTGCCACCTCGATCACACGCGTCGGCCTCAGGCAGAATTGAAACCGAGCGCCCTTCTCCCTCTTGTTCCCATTCTCTTCTCCGCTCTCGGCCCAGAAGCACGGGCGCGCACATGGCCATCGCGGGAAGCCACTGACCTGCATGCCCCACCACTGCCACATCACTGCTCGCCCGCTCTCGCGCACAGCAGTGACACCACCCACACTTCACTGTCCGCTGCTCGGTCTAGCCTCTAACGGCCCGTAGTCGCCGTATTTTGTGGATCCCCACCGTCGCCATTGGGAGGCGCCACGGGCTCCTACCACTCGTGGCACCATCGTTGCTCGGCCATTCCCCAATTGCTCGTGCTAGCTACTCCGCTAGCTCATGCTCTACCTCGTCATCGGCCTCTTCTGACCGATTGAGTCAGGTAGCGTGAGGAATCGTGCCTCCCGTCCTCGCCGCTGCAATGGAGACTCACCGGCTCACTTCGTCGTCATGGCTGGCATGGTTGGACTTCTCTCTCGCTCCCTTCTCCCCATCCTCATGCTCCTCATGGCCACGCCAAGCTTGTACCGAGCTCTGTTGGGAACGTAGCGCCGCGGTTTTGCCAGAGCGCCGCGGAACCATTATCGTTGTCTGCTGTGCTCACCGCCGGTGCGGTAGGGGCTGCGATCTAGCCATATTCTAGGCACCGCTCAGTGCGGGACCTCGGGAGGAGCACGTGGGTGCCATCCCCTTCGCTGGAGTGCTCATGATTGTAACACCCTGGGTGTCAGCTCACACAATTGCACTTGTTTTGCATAGCATGAGCATGTACATCTCTCATTCATGCATAATCATGAGTGTCATGCATGAAACATGTCAATGCAACATGTGAAACATCCAACTAAAACCCTTGAAACATTACCATGCAACATTATGTTTCAAACACTTGTTATTCTATGTTTCAGTACATGAGCATTTGGCTTGGGAGTTGGGATGATGCAAATATGTGCAAAATGTCATATTAACACCTTAATCATGTTTAGAATACCAATTGAAACCAAGTTTGTATTGGTAGTATGGTCAAATTCAAATTCAATCTCAAGTTGACCTTGTTGACCATCTAGAGTACCTAGGTTTGACCCAAATTGAATGTTGACTTAGAGACTTTGCATGCAAGTGGCACCTTAACAAAAGTTTTACAAGTAACAAAAGACATTTAGTGGCCTTGAGCTAGAAATGTGTTTATCATGATCAAAAATAGCCCACAAGTCAGAAGTAGGGTTGTTTTGACACTTAGCAATTTTGCTAAGTCCTAACATTTCAGTTTCAAGTAGCCATGTTTAGCAGCTCATAGCTCCTAATCTAGGCTGAACTAGATAATGTGCCTATGAACAAAATTGTAGCCTGGGTGTAGATCTCCAACTTTTATCACTGGAGTTTTTGCTAACGACGCATGGTTTAGGAGATATAGGAGCCTAAAGTCATGTTGTCAGGCTGCCTACTCGGCCTGATGGCTGGACTCGCCACGTTGATCATGGCCAACCGACTACAGATCGTGGACGCCGCATGGCCGCCATGCTCCAGCTCCGCCCCCACTCGCATGTGCACTGGCAAGCTCAAGCTGGTAGCAAGTTGTTGCTACCTCTCCACTCCCTCCATTTCTCGCTCTCGCGTCATTTCCGCTCGAGCAGCCGAGGCAGAGCTACGCCGCTCGCCATTGCCGCCGTGCTCTTCACAGTCGCGCAGCACAACCACCGTAGACCCCTTTGCCGAATCCACCGTGCCACTAGTCACACCTTGCCCCGCTCTACCACCTCCACCCACTAGAGACACCATCCAGACTCTGGTAAGGTGCAAAAGCGCATTGCCGCCACCATGCTACTCATCGGAGTGCCACCACACATAGGCTCGCCGTGGCTAGCCCTACTTGGACCTCCTCCTCCCTCTCTGTCTTGCGTGTCCGAGTCACCGTGTAGTGTAGATGCTCGTGCCACAACTAGTGTAGGCGCTACCGCAGCATGCTCACTGGAAAATGGCAGTGCACCGCCATGTCCACGCCGTCGAGCCACCGTGCTCATGGCCAAGCTCACCGGAGCCACCCCTTTTGCCCTAGAGAGCACCCTTAGATTCGCTATGAGGTCAGGAAGCTGTAGCTGCCCTTGCCTCACTGTGCCATGGCCAGAGATGGCCGGCGTACTACCGCACCCCTCTGCCATGCCGCCATTGCTAGCGACGAGCGTGCTCCAGAGTATCTCTTGCCTCACCACCACCACCAACCGATTCGGGTCGCTGAGGGGGACACGTTGGTGGCCACGCCATCATCGGTGCCCTCACCGGCGGCGAGCTAGGCGTCGGTCAACCCCCTCCTCTGCTTTTGGTGCTACTGATCGGTGGGCCCATTGACCACCTCGGCCCGCATGTCAGCATCTCTGAGTGTATTAACCCGGGTGTACTTAGCGTTTTGGAGTTTGAATTGTTTTCTTTTTCTTTTTCAAAGAGAAATACTTGTGAAGTTTGAAAAATCATAACTAATTGTAGAAAAATCCAAAAATAGTAAATAAGGACTTTTTGGAATCCTTGAAAAATAACCTATGCACAGGAGTAATAAAGTGGCAGTGGTTAGTAGATAGGTTTCACTGTTTTTGTTTATTCCTTTTAATTAGGGAGAAAATGCATATCTAGCTTGTTCTTTTTGTAGAGGTTGATGCACTTGTTCAAATGCTATGAAATTTTACAGTAGCCTAGTAGATGCATGTGTGTGCCACTGTAATTTTTCTAGATTTTGCTATGCACTTTTGCTATATGTTTATAAATTCCCTTAATTATCTAAAATAAATTAATAAAGGTAGTGAAATGAAAAGATTAAACTTGACCATCATGTTTTCTAGTGTTACTAAGAGATGCCTAAACTGTTGGTAACTTTGATGGTGCATAAAAGTCATTTCTAAGATGTAGTAAAATATTAATTCTTTATCAATTAATTTTTGGGACTGCTGGAGCAGTTTTTGGAAATGTGCAATTTGAGTAATGATAATGATATTTTCTGTGAGTCCTTATATTGACAAAGTTGTGGATAATTTGTTAAGCTTTGCAGGAAGTCCTAGCTCATGTGTGTTGGACTTATAGAACTCCAGTTATAGTTAATTTAAGTGGCTGCTGGCTAGCAGTCCAAAATGCTTGTTGTGTAGTGTGACTTGCTTGATGCATATACGGCTTGTTTGATTAGTTTAGGCTAATTAAAATAAATTGTTAGTTGCAAGTTTTAGGTCCCTCACCAGTGATGAACATTTATATCTTAGGTTGTCAAAACGGGGTAAGTGTGTGTCTACTTTTCTAGAGAAGAGATTTGCACGTACTCAGTAAATGAAATTGACTTGTTCTGTCTTAAAGAATGTATAGGTTACCATACCCAGCATAAGCATCTCCTCATGCCATCCTAATGTTTCATACAATAAGCATTCCCAGTATTCATTCATGTATGCATGCATACATGATCGTCAGAGGGGGTGACGTTAGTGGAATTCAAGCCTGTCGAAGGGGAGATTTCACTGAAAGTACAGCCACAGGAGGAGCCAGAAGAAGGAGGACAGGCGCCGGACCTTCCAGAGTGCTCTGACCACCAACCGTCCACCTTTCTAAAAGGCAAGCCCCAGAGCATTATAAGCCTCCCATGATTTATAAATATCAACCAGTGTCTTTTGATGTTTGATGCATTAAGTATAGGAACTGCTTAAAACCTGTTGATGCATATATACCTTCCTTGTCCACCTTTATTATACTGCGAATCCCATGTAGGTCTAGGATCAAATGTTGCTTAGCCATGCCTAGACCAGTAGAGGTGGGTGATTTCCTGTCACCTGTGAAATAGGTGGATAACTGGTCACAGTTGGCTATATTTGCTATCGTGGAGTATAACCAAGTGTTGAGCTATAATTGAAGACCAGACGGAATGTGTGAGCAGTAAAGCATAGAGGCCTTGGGTGTGGATAGTTTCCATCCGTGTCGATTAAGGACTGTATCGTTGTTGGGCCTCGGTCATTTTTGAACGCAGTCTCACATTTAGCTAGCCGGATAAGTCGTTCCGACCGTGAAGCCTAGTAGCTCTATTCGAGCTAGGAATCGGTACGCTTAGGCGCGCATACTGGAGGAAGAAAGTATGTGTAGGAGCACAGTTTGACCATGGCAGGCCGGGCCTAATCTTCCTAGGAATCGGTTGGCTCCTGAGTATTGTGGCCTCGGTCAAACCCGCGATAGATCTTGAATAGTACCAAAGGTGACCAATGGCTCCTCTTGCAAAGTATGCCTGGTTTGTGTGGACATTTTTCACCAGCTAGTTCGGAATCGATTTGAATCGCCGTCTCTCCTAGATAGTGAGAAACTATGACTGAGTTACTTCATTGTAGTAATGTGATTTTGGAAAATGATAATGGTTATGATGATAAAATACCAAACCTGATATGGTTACTATTGCTTGCTTAATGATATTTAAGTGTTTGCTCTAGTACAGGTGCCAACTTAGATTAGTTAGGTTCCTAAATATAACTTACTGCTAGTAGGATTAAAGATGTTAATAAATGTTCCCTTATGATATTTAGGCAAAGTGATGTCAAGCTAGCCACACCTAATAGAGCCTTGCATAATCCTTGAGAGTCACTTTATTTTTGGTTTATGACAGGTAAGTCTAGCTGAGTACATCCTCGTACACAAGGTTTATTTCCCACTTATTGCAGATGGCAACATGTTCTACGGCTACTGCAAGCACTGCTTCTACCTAGCCGTGGATGAGGAGTAGACCATGGGCATGTTCCTTTCTTATGTCTTCACTTGTGCTTTTGTTGGAAATGACTTGGTACTAGCACTGTGTTAAACTAAGTATGAGGGTGTGAGATGTTTCAAAACTATGTTCCTTCCGCTACTTTTATTTGGAACTTGGTATTGTAATAACCTTATGTTAAACTCCGGTGTATGTTGAAGTATGTGCGAACTTTATGTAATATGTGAATGAGTGAATGTTGAATCATGCGATCTTGGTTGTAACTTTGATTGCCGAGGTCATTCGTGACAATCGGCGGACTACCAGGTTTATATGGGTTCAAGTATGATAGTGTAACATGTAACGTCCCACCTCCTCAAGGTCGGGCCCGCTTATATTTGGCCGCTTTTCTAGGACATAGACTGCCCTCACAGACCAACACAAGTCTTTTTCTGCGCACTTTGTCCTAACTCGTGAGCACCCGGGAAGAACTTCCCGGTCGGTCACCCATCGCTCCAGGCCAAGCATGCTTAACTTTGCAGTTCTTTGGAGATGGGCTTTCGAAAAAGAAGTTGCAACTTGTTCGTATGAGTATCCTATTAATCCTGTCAAGCCCTGGGCCGGGGTGTTACATCACCGTTCCGGTGATGGCCGTTATACTTGAGCTCTTATAAATTGGACAGTTCTGTCATAGCCATCGTCGAGTTTGCACTGCCAGCCCGCCATCCCCTGCCTCTGTGCCTATGATGGCTAGGGCCGCATGTCAGCGCCCTCTCCTATGTTAGCACGGTTGGGCCACTAGTTGGGCCGGACCAGGCGCAGAGCGAAGGCCTAGTTGGGCTTGTGGCCTATTCAACGTTTTTGTTTCTATTTTCTTTTCCTGAAATGCTAATTAGTGCTGAACTTTGGAAAATCACAGTTTGAGATAGGAAGGTCTAAAGTGTATGGTTCCAATTTTGTTGAGTTCCATGATAAGTCTAGTTTTTATTAAAAATATTAAAATGGGTATGTTTTGTTATAGAAAATAGAGTTTTAGATTTATCTCTTTTGTGCTGGCTATAAATAGGTGGAATTATATCTTTTTTTGTAGAGCTCCAATTGGCATGAAAATTTATGTGGTGCTTCTGATGGTATGAGTAGGCTACAGTCAAATTTTCATGAATTTTGTGTACTGTATGAATTAGTTATGATTTTTCTATTGGTTGAATGATTGTATCTTGCATGAATTTTAATAATTAATTGGTACATGCATTTTCTCTGAAATTTTGTGAGTGCACTTATGTTGTGATGTTTGTGTCACCACTTGCACATTAGTAATATAATTCCTATGTAGGTCTTAACTTGCTAAGTGTGGCTAGATGTGTGGTTAAGTGTGTGAACCTGAGTTGATTACTTTGAAGTGATTTGAATAGAGCTGTGCACTTACTCGGTCAACGAAAGTTGACCATGTCATTCATCATGTCATCACTCTCATACATGTTCATCCATCTATCCTATCATCTCATTATTAGTGCATACATGAAGCTAATCCTATGCATATGCATGCAATAGGTGCACCAAGGAACGTGACGAAGGTGAAGTTACACAAGACGTACCCCATGATGTTGGAACCAGTTCGAGGGCAGGAGGCCTGATTCAACATAGCTGTAGGAGACGAGGGAACCATGCTTGAACGTCTGAGTCTCAAGCCATCGTCTTCGTGAAGGCAAGCCCCGGAGCATTATAAGCCTCCTACTTTCAAAGCAATTATCTATATATATATGTTATATATGTATTGTTGCATTACATCATAGGAGTTGGTTGGAAAACCTTGCTGCATTGATAACACTTCTTGTCTAGCAATACGAACCCTGAATCCTACGTAGACAGGATATATCTATGCTTAGCCATGCTTAATTAGATTGGTAGAAGTCAGGTGATTTCCTGTCACCTGCGAGATATAGGGCTTTACCTAGACAGGATATATCTTTGCTATCGTGGAAAAGAACCATGTGTTAATATGATTAATAGACTAGGCGGGGTCTTATGGTTGTAGTGATGTCACCTATGTCGATTAAGTACCAAGACCTGGAGCCTTCTATGTCATTTTAAATGCATGCCTGACAGTTAGCTGGTTGGCCTGAGGTTCCCGATCGCGAAGCCGAGTAGCTCAACTCAGGCTGCAAAGTCGAAAAGTGGAAGTCGCCTTGGAAGGGAGCTAGGGGGTCCAAGGGCATGTGAGTTAAAAGTCCTGAGCATCCTGGCCACTGGTATCCCCAAGAACATGGCGCTATTTGAGCCCACCTTGAGTTGTACCAAAGGTGACTGTTGACGACTCTTGCAAAGTATGCCCGGTTGGTGTCAGGAATACCCCCTTAGCTGAGTTGGAATCGATTTGAGTCGCCGTCTCTCCCGGATAGTGAGAAACTTGACTGGTTATCTCCAACATAGATACACTAATTATAATAATGGTTTAGAATTGATGATAATAATGATGATGGCCTTATTATATTTGCTATGGTTAATATTGTTTGCTCCTAATAAGTGAGTGCTCTAGTACAGGTGCTAATATAGTGGACAGGTTAATGATGATGAACTTGATGCTAAGTTTAATTGGTTACTTGCTCATAAGCTCTTTTATGCAAATGCGTCAAGCTAGACCACTTATATAAAGCCTTGGATACTCCTTGGTGTCACTTTATTTCTGGTTTTTGTCGGGTAAATCTAGCTGAGTACATTCTCATACTCAGGGTTTATTCCCACCTGTTGTAGGTAGCAGATTCTTATGTTGTTGCAAGTATTGTCTTGGCCATGTGGGCGTGAAGACTAGACCATATGGGCGTGGTCTCTGTAGCATCTCTTCTTTTATGCTTTTGCAGGATGTGACTATGTACTGGCCTTACTTAAACTTAAAATGGTTTCAATGTATGTTGCTTCTGCTAATTCCTACTTTGTTTTGTAATAACTTATTTGTACTCTGATGTATGAGAACTACTTGAACTGTTGTAACAAGTGTTGTGTTATGTTGAGTCACTATGATCTTGGTTGTTCTCGGTTTGGTTTGAAATCCCTTGTGATTTTATGGACTACCAGAGTTATATGGGCTCAAGTTTAAGAGTTTGATCGCCTCGGCGCTTGTTTTTGGACTTGTGCTCTTATAATTTGGATGGTTCCATGACACTACTCATGCTAGAACGATAGCTGGCAGGAAGGAGGGGCTGAATCCGAGTATAGAGAAGCTAGAGCACATGACAGGTTCCCTTGCTTTGCAAACCAACTTGCTTCGGTACGGCTACCTCACAAATTCATACCTTCAAACCACTCCAAGTACGATGGGAAAACCGAACCTAGGCAGTGGCTCAGGATCTACTCTTAGTCAATTGAACTAGCCGGTGGTGATGTTGACATCAAAGCACTCTTCTTTCCCATGGCGCTAGAAGCCGTCCCACTCCAATGGTTTGATAAGCTAGGCTTAGGATCCATTAGAGGATGGGAAGATTTACTAAGAGCCTTCTGTGAAAACTTTGCAGGCATCATCACATATGCAGAGCTAAAAGGCTTCAAGCAGAAAGGAGGCAAAAGCCTCACAGATTATTATCGTCGATTTGGTGAACTACGTGCTCAAGTACACGACATCACTGAACAAGAAGTAATCGAAGCCTTCTCCCATGAGATCATGACCAAGTGGCAATTTCAAGACTTCTACAAAAAGAACCTGAGAAACAATGAAGAATTTAGATGCATAGTAGAAAAAATGATCACTATAGAGAAGAAAACACGAGAAAGGTTCCTAGATAGAAACAATTGAGACAACCTGAATAGGCAAAATCATCAAAACAATGGGCACCAAGACAGAAAGTGCGGACCTAACAACACCGTAGATGTGGCTCATAAATCAAAGAAATTCTCAAAATTCAAGAAATTTGAAGACATTGAGAATATGCATTGTATATGGCACCTTCAAGGAAATCGCACAACTGGAGATTGCTACATCTTCCTCGATAGATATACAAGAAAGGGCAACAATGGAGACAAGAAAGAAGATAACCAGAAGAAAGATGAGGACAACCCAGGGGACAAGGGATTTCAGCAATCAAAGGGAATAGTAGCAGTCATCTTTGCTGAAATTCCGGGTTCTAGGAGCAAACACCAGGACAAGCTAGCTCTACGAACCATCATGGCGGCAGAACCAGCTACTCCTAGGTATCTCAATTGGTCACAGTATCCAATCCAGTTTTCAAGAGTGGATCAATGGATTAGCATGGGAAACACTAGCCACTACCCACTAGTTTTAGATCCAACAATCGCTAGTATGACTGTCACAAAGGTGCTAATCGATGGGGGGCTGGACTCAATATAATATTTTTAGAAACACTAAGGAAGATGGGTCTAGAATTGATCGGGATGATTACTCCAACAAGTGTTCCTTTCTATGAGATAGTACCCGGCAAAGTAGCCATGCCACTTAGACAGATAACTCTACCGGTTACTTTTAGGACTCCCTCAAACTACTGTATAGAATTCATCAAATTTGAGGTTGCAGACTTCGAATCTTCATATCACGCTATCCTTGGAAGACTAGCATTAGCCAAATTCATGGCGATACCACACTACCCATAACTCCTGCTCAAAATGCCAGGGCCAACGGGGTCCTCTCCCTTAGAGGTGACCTGAAGCGTGCCTTCGACTGTGACATACAAGCAGTCCAGATCGCAGCTAAGGCACAAGCAGCTAGCGAAAGAGAAGAGATAGCAACCATAGTAGCCAAAATCAACCCGGAAGAACTAGAGATCCCAGCCACGAAGCCTAGCATCCTCACTCCTTTGAAAGAAGCCAACGTAAAGCAAATCGACCTGGGTATTGGTGATCCCTCTAAAATGGCGACCATTAGTTCCCACCTCTCGGCAAAATAGTAACTCATGCTCACCAACTTTCCTTGGGACAACAAAGATATCTTAGCTTGGAAGCTGGCTGACATGCCAGGTGTCCCAAGAGAGTTGGCTGAGCACAGAATTGATGTTAATGAAGGCTCCAAGCCCGTGAAGCAACGACTATGATGATTCTCACCCGACAAAAAGGAGGCAATTAAAAAGGAGATTTCAAAGTTGATGATAGCAGGATTCATAAGAGAAATCCTTCATCCAGATTGACTGGCCAACCCAATACTAGTATAGAAAAACAACGTGGCCGAGTGGCGCATGTGCGTTGACTACATAGATCTCAACAAATATTGCCCGAAAGACTCATTTGGACTACCACACATTGATCAGATAGTTGATTCAATAGTGGGATCTACCCTATTGTCTTTTCTTAATTGCTATTCAGGATATCATCATATCGCATTAAATGAAGAAGATCAGAGCAAGACGTCTTTCATCACTCTGTTCGGCGCCTACTGCTACAAAACCATGTCGTTTGGACTCAAGAATGCTGGTGCGACTTACTAGAGAGCTATCTAGACATGACTTGGTGAGCAAATTGGTGAGAACGTGGAAGCATATGTGGATGACGTAGTAGTAAAGACAAAGAACCTAGACTCACTAATTCAAGACTTGAAACAAACTTTCAAGAATCTGAAGAAGTGAAAGTAGAAATTGAACCCATACAAGTGTGTATTTGGAGTGCCATTAGGACAACTACTCAGATTCTTGGTCAGTCATCATGGAATCGAGGCTAGCACCAAGCAAATTTGAGCTATAATAGAGATGGGCCCTCCTCGATGTGTCAAAGATGTGTAGAAACTAACAGGCTGCATGGCAGCCCTCAATCATTTCATATCATGGCTTAGTGAAAAAGGGCTACCTTTCTTCAAGTTACTAAAGAAGATGGGCAAGTTTGAGTGGACAAGGAAGCCAAGGGGGCTTTCAAAAGCCTTAAGGCATACCCCACCTCCTCACCCATTCTCACACCTCCAAAGAAGCACGAAGACATGATGCCATACATTGCGGCAACTTCTATAGTGGTTAGCACAACGATCATGGTGGAGAGAAAAGAAGAAGGACGCGTGCACAAAGTATAGTGGCTAGTTTACTACATCAGTGAGGTACTACCAGATTCTAAAATCTGATACCCACATGTGCAAAAACTACTCTACACCCTCCTAATCACCTCTCGCAAGCTTCGCCACTATTTCGAAAGCCACAAGACTACCATAGTAAAAGATTTTCCACTCGGAGACATCCTATATAATAGAGATGCAACAGGGCGCATATCTAAGTGGGCAGTTGAACTTGGTGTTCAACGTTGATTTCACCGCACGAAAAGCAATCAAGTCTCAAGGCCTTACTGATTTTGTTGCTGAATGGATAGAAATCCAACAACCTACGCCAGATGCCATCCTCGACAATTAGAAGATGTACTTTGATGGATCACACAAACTAGGTGGAGCTAGCGTAGGTGTTCTCTTCATCTCTCTAGACAGAAAGCAACTCAAATATGTCCTTCAGATATTATGGCAAGCCATGAACAATGAAGCAGAGTACAAAGCACTCATCCATGGGCTCCGAGTAGCTATCTCCCTCGAAATCAAGCGACTTCTAGTCTACGGTGATTCGGTAGTAGTTGTCAATCAAGTCAACAAGGATTGGGATTGCATCAAAGATAATATGGATGCTTACTGTGCCAAAGTACGCAAACTAGAGAAAAACTTTCAAGGATTGGAAGTTCTACATGAACTACGTGACTCAAATGTCACAACAGAAATTCTCGCAAAGCTAGGATCAGACATGGTGAAGGTCCCACCTGGTGTGTTCGTAGAGGAGTTGTTAGCACCCTCTATCAAATAACCCGATCAGATAACCCCTAAACTCCTAGCACCAACAACCTAGATTTTGGTAATCACAACATCATGGACATAGGATTTCATCGACTACATCAAAGAAAACAAGTTACTAGAAAATAAAGAAGAAGCTACTCGGATAATTCAAAGAAGCAAGAACTATGTCCTCATAGGAGACAACCTATACAGAAGAGCCGCATCATCAGGAGTACTCCTCAAATGTGTCTCATCAGAAAAAGGCAAAGAGATCTTAGACAAAATTCACTCAGGTTGCTGTGGAAATCATGTCACTACAAGAACATTAGTCGGTAAAGCATTCCACACCGAATTCTACTGGCCAACTACTTTGAAAGACGCAGAAGAACTCATCAAAAAATGTAAGGGTTGCCAAATGTTTGCAAGATAGGCCCATGTACCAGCATAAAATCTCATCTACAACCCACCCGCTTGGCCATTCTCCTGCTAGGGGCTAGATCAAATAGGACCTCTCAAGAAAGCCAAGGGCGGTTTTGAGTACATCTTTATGGCTATTGACAAGTTCACCAAGTGGATCGAATACAAACTACTCATGAAATATAGCACAACCAAAGCAGTCGAGTTCATCCAGGGCATCATGCACCGCTTTGACATGCCCAATCGAGTCATCACAGATTTGGGTTCTCCCTTCATGGCTATAGAATTCAAAAGTTAGGCACAGGATTGCGGCATCAGCATAGATTACGCATCATTCGCACACCCAGAGGCCAACAGACAAGTAGAGAGAGCTAACGGACTCATACAAGCCATATTAAAACCAAGGTTGTACGAAGAACTAGAGGACTATAGATCCAAGTGGATTGAAGAGTTGCCTAATGTAGTATGGGGGCTGCGAACACAAGTGAGCAGAGCTACTGGATACTCACCTTTTTTCCTAGTCTACAGATCAGAAGTTGTATTACCTGCCGACCTGATCTGGACATCACCAAGGATTGAGCAATATGATGAAGGAGAAGCTGAACATACCCGAAGATTAGAGCTAGATAGCATAGAAGAAGTCAGGGTCAACGCCACCTTACAATCAGCTCGTTACCTCCAAAGTTTAAGACACCACTACAACAAAGGTACCCAACCTCGTTCTGTCCAAGTTGGGGATCTAGTGCTTCGAAGGATACAAAAGGTAGATGGGCGTCACAAACTGCTCAGCCCATGGGAAGGCCCTTACATCATCTCCAAGGTAACTAGACTAGGAACATATGAGCTGACAACCAAAGATGTTATACAAGTCAGAAATTCATGGCACATTAGCCAACTACGAAGATTCTATGCCTAAAAAGCACATGACTAATTCTTCTACAGTAGGAAAATACTATGTAATCAAGATTCATGATCAAAGTAATAAAGATAATGTTCCTCACTAGCATTTGTCTTACTAAGATCTACAAAACCTACCCCGTAGTTATTCAGCCCGGATGAGAGCAAAAGAGATGAAAAGAAGCTTGAGCTCGCCCTATCCGAAGTCTTTTCAAGATTAGATGAGAGTAAGAAGGCTAACAAAGCCAACACTTGACCTATCCTAAGTTGTTTTCACAGCATGGATGAGAGCCAGATAGCGCTCACCCTATCTCAGAGTTATTCAGCTCGGATGAGAGCAAAAGAGCTAAAGAGAAGCTTGAGCTTGCCCTATCCCAAGCCTTTTCAGGCTTGGATGAGAGTAAGAAGGCTGACAAAGCCAACGCTCAACCTATCCTGAGTTGTTTTCATAGTGCAGATGAGAGCCAGATAGCGCTCGCCCTATCCTGGAGTTATTTAGCCCAGATAAGAGCAAAAGAGCTGAAAAAAGCTTGAGCTCGCCCTATCCCAAGCCTTTTTAGGCTTGGATGAGAGTAAGAAGGCTGACAAGCTAACACTCGACCTATCCCGAGTTATTTTCATAGTGCGGATGAGAGCCAGATAGTGCTCGCCCTATCACGGAGTTATTCCATATCGGATGGAAGAACCCGACTGACCTAGCGCCAATGCTCGATAAGACTCATGAAGACGTAAAAACAAGAGTATGGCCAGTTGGAGGGACATAACTCTGAAGCACCTAGATATGCCCATAACAATTAAGGCTTATATGTAGCACATAACTAAAGAAAATTCCAAGATCTAGGAAAATAACTCGAAAAGAGTCACAAAAGGATGACTACTCGGATAATTCAAGCAAAATAGTAAAGATGTATCCAAAGAGCCAGAGTTTCTTTACAAGACAACATATAAAGTATATCTTTACAAAGGAGGAAGGAGGTGCTTGGGCACTACAAGACCTAGCTGTCAGCTTCATCATCAGAAGAAGGGAATTGAATATCAAGCTTCTCAGCAATGAAGTTGTCCAAATCTTCAACTTCAAGCTCAGCCTTCTCGATGGACTCCAAGTAATTGTCATCATCAGCTTCCTCCCTAGGTTTTTCCAGAGGGACTATCAGAGCAAGAACCTGAACATGTGCCAAGACATTCTTGACGCATGTCTAGACCACATTCTTGACAAAACTCTAGAGGCTCATAGGGATCAGCGGGACGAAGTCGCCCTAGGTCCTTCCATCATCTTCAGGAGTCCAAAGAAGCTTGGCGACGGTCTTGAAAGATTTCCACAAGGTGGCAAACCATTGATTAGATACTACCAGCTTCTTGGATAAATCATAAATATTTTTTATTCCATGCACAAGATCCCGGTCAACACCAAGTCTAATTAGCTGGACGCGAGCGAGTTCTTCTTCAGCACGAGCTTTTACCTCCTCAGCCCTATTGTGATTAGAGCGAACCAATATCTTCATCTCATCAATATTTTCTGAGAGCTTCTGCTTATCTCTGCAGAGGGCTAATCAAGGTAATTAGAGAAAGTTAGACAAATGAAGAATAGAGAAATAAAAGATAAGAGGAAACAAATCATATAAGAACTCAGGATACCTTCACACTCCTTGAGACCGTCAGACTTCCTAGATGACTCTCGCAAGGCATCCATGGCATCATCCCTCCTCTACTCTGCCTCAATGACTTGCGCATAGAGAGCCCTCTCAGAAGTTTGGTGCCTTTAGCGCTCAGTATCTAGCTCCACCTCCTTACTAGCCAGCTCTGCCTTCAGCTGGCTCAATTCAAAGGACAACTTCTTATCAGTCTCACCCGAGCCAAAGAAGCTAGAGTGATCCCGAGAGAAAGACTTCTCCCACAAAAATGGAAGGAAATGAGAAAAAGAAGTAAAAGAAGCTGGAATGCCAAAAACAAGAAAGAAGATGCCTACCTGAAGCTACTCTCCAAAAGAAGCCGCTCTAGCTAAGAGGTTCTCCTAAGCCGTGGTCAACTTGGACAGATGATGAGTGGCATCAAACTCTAACACCACATCGTCTTCCAGACGCTGACTGCTTCAAGCATGGCCGACAGGAGAAGAAGTCGACAGAGGAGTTAGAACCACGACCAGAGCCATGTCTTGCGTGGTAGAGGCCCCAGCCGCCACCGAAGCTGGTTTCTCTACCACGGTCATGGTCACCATGGGATTGGGCGACTCCACAACGGCTTCATCAACCTGGGCCATCACCTCCCCCATAGTCACCTCGCTAACCGTTCGCTCTGAATCTTGGGACTTGGTGTGTGGAGGAGCACCAGCCGACTGAGATAGAGTCAGCTAGGGGTTGGGGGAAGGTGATGACAATGGCCTATAGGATGACAAAGAACTCTGCAATAAGGAAATATATAAGAAAAATGAGGGACAAGGATAGAACAAGCTAGTCAGAATTCACTCACCTGGCTATTCTTCTCTTCAGGTTGATACCCCCAAGCCAAACAGATGGCTTAGGCGGGGGCATGGCGGTAGAAAAAATATCATCGCCGCCCTACATCAAGGTTGGCGAGATTAGCGCCTGAGTCCCTGCAGAACTCAAGCTCGACACCCACTTACTGCAAAAAGACAAAGGCAAAATGAATCAGCAGAAGAACTCGAATCAACGCAAGACTAAACAAGAATGAACGCTCTAAATACTCATCGATGAGTAGCAAGGGCAAACCATCTTCTTCATCCTCACCCTCGAGGAGCTCGGCCACGCTGCCATCTAAAAAGGAAAAGAAGTACTCGGTTAAGGACACAAACAAACACCAAGAAAGGCGAAGAATATTGATACGCTCACCTAGGAGCATGCTACCTGTGACTTGAGTACCTGGATAAGTACTTGGATAACAGGGTTTCTTGATGGTGGAGCACTGGTGGAAGTATTGTCCGCCTGTGCCCTCTTGGAAGTGGTGCGAGGAGCTCAAGGAACTAGGCAAGGCACATATTCAACATAATGACCGAATTCCCCAAAAGACACACCAGAAAGTATAGTGACTGAGCGGGACTTACTAGTTATAGAGGCTCCTACCTAGTTCTCATCAACCCTTGCCCCAACAGGGTTGTTCTTAGAGGGGAGCAGGGGCAAATCATCAAAATTTTGCCCTAAGCCCTACAAGCAACCAAAAAACAAGGTAAGAAGAAGAAATAAAGATAGAAAGTACTCACGAAGAACAAACAACTTACAGAAGGGGGCGGGCGATCAACACAGTACTCTAGGACCATATGAGTGGCAATAGTCACCCCCTTCATGACCTTATTGAGGCACTCCAACACCTCTTCTTCTGTCAACTACAGAGCCAGAACCATCCGAGATGGGTCCTTAGCTCTAGAGTACTCAAAGCCATAGTTCTCCCTCGCCTTCAAAGGCTAAACCCAACCACATAGGAAGCTAGTGACTATCCCGAATCTAGTCAGGCCTTGCTGCTTTAGAGTCTGAATTTTCTCAAGCAATGGCTTGATCTTCTTGAGCTCCTCACTCGTTAGAGGGGCCTTCTCCCAATGGTCGTTAACCACAGGACCGAAGTTTGAATGGACAGCAAGAGGAGGGCTCATGTTCCTAGCGTAAAACCACTTAGAACGTCACTCCTTGATAGAATCAACCAAGTTGTAATCAAAGAATGAACCTTTTTTACCCTGGCGAAATTGAATTCCACAACCACCTAGAGAAGTACTGTCACTCCGGGGGTGTGGTTTCAGGCGAAAGAAATAGCGAAACAAGGAAATAGAAGAAAGATTCCAAGGAAAGTCTCACAAAGATGAACGAACACTAACAGATGGAGGATAGCGTTTAGGGTCAGGTGGTTTAAGGAAATACCAAAGTATTGAAGAAAACGATGAAAAAAAGGAGATGCTGGGAGGAAGAGACCAGCGCGGATGAAAGAGACGAATAGAACAATCTCACCAGGGCCAGGGGCAGGAATCCGTTGCTGGCCTAGAGTCTTCCAGTCAGCGAAGCCTTGCTCCTGGATCAAGCCATCATTAACCAACTCCCTCGGCTGGTTCTCTGTGGTAGTCGGGGAAGGCCAGATCTTCTTCGCAATCGTCATGGTGATGAACTCCTGGTTTTCAATCACCTTGAGCACCTCCTCCTCATCCACCAGGACATCCTTCAACTTACTGCTTAATGCCCTCTTCTTGCCCATACATTGATGGTGCTCTAGTCTCACGGAGAAGACGATGGCAATGCGTGGGCAGTGGCGGCGCTTGAGCGGCAGCGACGGCGACGGTGGAGCTTTGAAGGGAGGTTAGGGTTTTGCAAAGGTAGAATGCTAGAAGGCCAAGGCAAGTAAGAAAAAAGAATAAGAAGGGCCCCTTATATAGATTTACAATAGTAAAACGCGGTCCAAATGGCCTGTTAAGCCAATAGATCATTTCCAACTTTTACTCATTGAATGTAGGACGCAACTGAAGCGACAGATTGCACGCCTTTTCATAATGGAACAGTACAACGGGCATATTTTAGACTTATCCATTCACACTGTGTTGTTACCGAATTGTTATAGCTCATACAACTGTAACATCCTAGATGTTAAGAAATAGCTAAAACTTGATCATGAGCATCATCATGCATAAAACACCAAGCATTGTTGCATGAATGCATCATATGTCTCATATGTTGCTTAATAAGGTTTCATTAAAGCATTGTATGTTTCCTTAATAGAATGACCATGTTGCACATGCCATGTTT
This sequence comes from Saccharum hybrid cultivar R570, assembly GCA_038087645.1. Classification (NCBI taxonomy): domain Eukaryota; kingdom Viridiplantae; phylum Streptophyta; class Magnoliopsida; order Poales; family Poaceae; genus Saccharum; species Saccharum hybrid cultivar. The sequence continues at coordinate 682,030 of JAQSUU010000704.1, read as the reverse complement.
TATATGTTCTTTATAATGTTCCACATACTAAGTTAGGTCATGTTTCATGTGTTTCAATAGTAGTATGTCTATGTTTCAATAATAAAGCAATGTTGCATACCAGTGTTTCACATGTTTCATTGATAAGTTGCTTATGCCATGCTTTACATGATCTTTGAAATGATGTCTTTAATGTTGATTAGTGTGTTCACTAATTAATCTCCAACTAATTAGCAAAGGTAATTAAGCAATCTATTTCCAAAACCCTAGTTGCACCCATATGTTTCAAGTCATGAAACATGAGGTTTCATTCTTTAATCCTTTCTCTGTCTTCTTCTAGCTCCTAATCTATTTAGTTTCACTTTTTCTCTTCTCAAGCAAAGTTGGCGTGCAGGACACAAGGATCAACTTTTGTTCTTGGAGTTTCTAAAAACTCAGTTTTCAGCTTGAGCAAATGGAGGAAGAAAGGAACTATTTTCATTCTGCAACATATGCAACATGTCCCCATGTTGCATTGCCTAGCCCCCTGTCTCTCCCTATTCGCACTGCCACACAGCTCCTTGCCGCTCACTGCTTGGCCTCGCTTGGGCACGCACCTGCCTGTCTGGACACATGAGAAGCTGCTGCTGTCATCTGCTTGCACCTCGTCCTCACTGTTAAGTCACTGAGCACACGGTTGCCATCTCTTCCCGCTTAGCGCCGCCGCCATCCATCTTGGCTCACTGGTGAAATTCACCGTGGCTCCTCCACTGCCGTCCAATTCCTTTTACCTAGAGCACCACCTCATCCTTGCGTGCCTTCTGAACCCACCCGCGCCCTCCATCACTATCTGGGCTAGTCAGAGGCCACCATCTTCCTCACGACCGTTCGCCATCACCACCAGCACGCACTTCCTCTGCAACATCGCCTTGTCCTTGGAGTCAGTGGAGCTGCAGTGAGCATCCTTGTGCTCTAAAGGACCTTATCCAGGCCGGTTTTGCACCGGAGTCGCGCACCCATCGTCACGTCGCCATGTCTTGCATCACCGTGCCGCCTTGTCCGGCGGGAGGTTCACCGTGGTACCAAAGAGGTTCAACCTGTGCCTCTAATTGATGTATGGGAGGGAGGGGAGTGCAGCGGTGTGGGTTGTCTTGCTAGAGACCTCGCCGGCATTGCACTCTAGCTAGCTGGAGCCATCGCCACCGGGACGGCCTGAGCAGGGGAGGAGGAGGCCGGCCTGGGCCGCCTGTTGGCCTTGGGCCATGACCTAGAGCTGGGCCGGTTTGAGTTTGGTCAAGGGGATGGGGAGAGGGAGAAGGGAACAGGGCGACTGCGTGGTTGGGCTGGGCCAGGTTCGGCCCAAGCGGTCCTTTTCTTTTTTATGCGTTTTGTTAATTGTTGAAATGTGCTGATTCTTGTTATTTTCATAGGGATTTGTAGGAGCTTGCTAAATTCCTAAAAAATCTTGTGTAGCTTTGTCATATTGTGATCTATGTAATAAAAATATGAAACCATGATAATGAATAGTTTTTTATGTCTAAAAATTAGTGCTTTTAATTAATAAATGTTTGTGATGTAATTTTTGTAGGCTAAAATAAATATCCAATAATCATGAAACTTTTTGTGTGTGCTTAATGTGTTCTTATATGCCTTCCCAAAAAGTTTGAGATTAATTTGATAATGTTTAATAGTATCTCTAATTACATGCTTTATTTATTAGTTAATAATTACTAAAATGATTAGAGTAAATCATGATATGACTTGGTTGTATTTTGGAGTTGATTGTAGACCTTGGAACACATCTACTTTGTTGTTCCTTGGCACTTAATCATTTGTGTGTTATGTTCATGATCAATCTTTAGTTAATAATGCTAAATAACTTAATTAGATGTTTATTTAGCAAATGCATGTATGAAATCTTGATTGCCCTTTTCTATGCAGCCTCTTGGGTAAAAAGGGTTAAGCTATAGATATGCTTCCATGTCAATGTTTCATAAAGCCTTGTTATAACCTGTGTGTTAAGTGTGATATGCTTTACTCTTTGTTAGGCTCATAATTGACTTATTAAGAGAACAACTAAAAGTGCTTTATGATAATTCTCGCAACTGTATTGTGAAGGAAAGTTGTACTCAACTTCCTTAACTTGTTTATCTTTTGTTATGCACTAGTATGTCCCTCACCATACATCATGCATCATGGCATGCATTCCATCATGTTAAGCAGTGCATCATTTATTACGTATAGTGTATACGAGAGTGAGAAGGCTCATGTTGATCAAGTCTCGGAGTAGGTCCATCCACCAGAGGTGTTGGTGTCTATTGGAACTCTCTGAGGAAAACTAACTTCTCTACAATGAAGGCAAGCCCCGGACACACAACCACTTTTCTGTTTTATAAATGCTTTATTACATCTTAAGTCTAGTGTAATGTGCATTATGTTAGTAGGAGTTGGTTGATACCGTTGCTGTATAATTACCTTGATCTCCATTTATATCCAGATGATATCCTACTAGTATGTGTAGGTCGATCTCTTATGCTTAGTAATGCTTAGACTTCAGTAAAAGTCAAATCGTGATTTCATCGTTCGCGAGAAACAGGTTTACCTTTGCTTCTCCTGACCTAATGACAGGTCATGAGAGCATATGAATAAGAATATAGTAATATTAAGCAAAGACCGGGCAGGTGGCTTGCATCATGAAATGAGTCGATGTAATGCTTCACCTATGTTGGTTAAGGACCATTCGTTGTAGGATTGCTTGGTTGAGACTTTGCAACTAATCACATACTCGGTAAGCCTAAGACCCTGGCTATTCTATCATGTAAACAGCTGACCGTGCACTAGGAGTGGAGAGATGGTGAGAGTAGCATGTATCCTCGTGGCCAAGGGCTGGATTGGAGGTGTGCTATGCTCTCGGATGGCGTTGGACCCGGTCACGTTTTGGAGGATCCGAGTGAAGGTTGATATATGTAGGTTTGAGTCCTGCATATGTCGTGTGGTTAGGGATCCCTAGCTGGGTATAATCGGTTTAAATCATCGTTGCTCCTCGGTTATGGAGACTCAAATCAACTGCCCTGCATCATAGTAAATGGATGAAACTTTGGAAAGGAAATGAAAAGATGGAAATGAGATGTGATGTGTAATACAAGTGATTGAGATAGGACAGGTGCAAAATTGAACTATAATGAGTTTCACTAAAATTAAAGTTAAAGCTTGGACTAAAATATTGAAAGTAAGGATTCAATTATAGTAAAGTTTTTCTGCAAAACTTTCCTTTTCTAGCTCCACTACTTCCCTTAAAGCTAGGATATCCTTGGAGTCTTTTCTTTTCATTGGGTAAGTCTTATGGAGTATAATTGAGTACTTAGGGTTTGTTAACCACTATTGCAGGTATAGACTGGTGCTGCTAATCAGGTCATGTTTGTGGGCTCGACATGATCTGGTTCTCCTCTCCTGACTTAGATGTTGTACCTAAGTTGTCTTCTGTAGTTCTACTCGACTTCCGCAATTAAAGTTAAGTTACAAAAGTAACTTATGTTTATATGTAAAATACTATTTTAAATTCTTTCGCACTCTGATGTAAAATTTTGTTGCACATGTTGTAATGTTGTAGTTACTCCTTTGTTGATCCTGTGTGAGTTGTAAATTGTGGATGATTCGGGTTTCCCGAGGACACCCAACAGACTTCTTATGTTATCTGTTTTTCGTGCACAGCAGTCAGAGGTTGTTGAGACAATGATAGGTGCATGTGTGCCACATAATTTAGGAGGTTCTGCCATAACAACTTAGAAAGAACTCACCATTCGCAAGATACACAGAAGAGATTACATAATGCTGCCAAAGAACTCAGATTTCCTATAAACAACCCGGATGATACTCAAAAGAACTCAGACAAGAAAAAAAAGGAGACAATAACTCAGAAAACAAGATTTTTTCTATTACAAATATCTTCAAGAGATGTAAGATTACAGATCTCACAAGACCCAACAAACTTAGTACTACGACGAACAAGGTAGCAACAAGGAGCACAGAAAGAGCACATCTCTGGAAATGACTATGTGCCCCTAGCTGCTACTCGGCAGAACACACTCTACTCGGCTACACTGTTTTCTTCAAAGGAGGAGCGCAGTGCATCCAAGATTGGTGTCAGCGGCACAGCGTGACAACATGGACTAGGTGAGGCTCACAAGCATCTGTCTACCCAAGCCCGATGTGATCCTAGATCAGATGCTGATCTATACTAGATTGTTGCAAGGTAGAGTGGGAGGATCAACCTAGAACTACTAGATGAGGGAACGCATCCCACATCACAAGGCTTCTTCCACATACCAGGATGGACTGCCCGACACAATGCCACCGCGAGATTAGTCTACCTCTAATCTCTATCACAAGACTTCTTCCATCCACTACAAATACAAGACTTCCGACTCACGCCCGAGGGCTGCTCAACCTCACAAACTATCATATTCACGGCTGCAAGACTGCAAGTTCTAGAAGTTCTACACCAAGACTTTGCCGATTTACAGCAGCTCGCTAGCGGGGTATTTATAGGCCAAGGAGCGGTGTACATGGAACAAGTGCACCAACGACAAAAGACTCAAAGAAGTGGCAGAAAGCAGCAAAGGAAAAGCAACCGCACATGAAGACACGGTACTTGAGGATAGTATATCTAAAAGAATATGCCAACACTGTGCAACCCGTGACTGCGTAGCATTCAACCAACTCAACTACCACCTACCTCTGACAGAAAGCAGGCTACCTGAGAATGTGACAAGAGACCCTCTATCTGAGTTCTTCTTGAACAAAATAACTGGATATATGCTCGGGGGCTACAGGTACATATCCTTAGAAGAGATTTTTTGTTTTTTCCAACGATAAAAATCCAAGACCCTCCAACTTTTTGTTCCAAATAGCAAGAGGCTCGGGGGCTACACTCAGTGAGTGCCCGTTTTCTTCAAGAAAGCACACATCACTCAGGAGACTTCTTCAAGAAAAGACCACTTCAAGGCTTCTCTTCGAAAGAACCCAGACCAAGCTCATTTCACCAAGTGAGGCTAGAGAAACGAGGCTTTTGAGTTCAACCCTGAAATGTTCGGTGGCTTGTCGATGGGGGACCCATAGGGTTCCCTAGCGATATGACTTCAAGATGTGGGCTCTGGTCTGGCTGCGGACCAAAGCATGAAGAGGTGCAGCAACTACTATGCCGATTCCAAATAGAATAGGCTAGACTAGCCGGACTCCTATAGGAAAATACCTTCTATATTTAGACCAGGACACATTCTTTAGATCCGACTAAGATTGTAACCGCAGCATAGTCTTCTCTATTGATATAAAGAGAGACTATGGGCACCCCTGTAAGATACAACACAACATACCAATCAATCCAATGCAAAAGGCTAATGCCGACTAGACATAAGGCTATTACTCGATCACGGTCGTGGGCCTGAACTAGTATAAATCGACTGTCTCTTTTGTTCACTGTTGAGTTCTGCACCAGCCGAAGCCCGAACAACTGTCCCGGATACCCCCGTGACAAGCTATCGGTGGTAAAACATTGACACAGTCAACATCAGAGCATGGAGTCAACAATAGCCCCCCGTCAGCTAAGAAGCAGCTGCACTTCCACTAAGCTCCCAAATCAAGATGATGCATTGCAACACTTCTCTGTGGATGACATCACTCAGAAGATGACGCAATGTGAGCTGCTCATTCCCATGGGGAATAGCACAGTCATGGTGGCGCATAGTATTGTTTCTCCTATGGATCCTAACAAGACACCAAGAAGCCATGGGGATCCAATTTCACCTGGCTATTATAGCGTCTCAGTGGATAGAGTTGTCAAAGACTATAGGGAAGTGGCTCTTGACTATCCTAGAGGTGATGATGAGAAGACTCTAGGACAAGCAGAACATTCATTCATTATATGGCACAAGCGCTACATCATTATTCCTGAGGCATCGGCTAGGGTATCGTCGCCTCCTCCTCAACTACCTCATCATAGGTGTGGATAAAAGTGAACGAAAGAGTTTTTCAATAATCATTCTCAATTATTGGCTTCTTGCGTAAATAACCATTTACTCTCAATCTTTTTTGTACTCATAGGCCTCCCAACCTAAGTCCAGTTCTTCCATCCCCTGATCATCAGAGTGCTCTGGACGATGATTATGCGATCCATGGCACGGCTACATCTCCATCTCTATCTCCTCCAAGGCGGTCTCCCCCTCCTCCGCCTCCTATGCCACAGAGGCATAAGTGGAGGTCCCTGCCCCCAGTGAAGTCCTTGGTGAAGAAGAAAGGCAGATGTTAAACAAAGCCCCCTCCGAAAGAAGCTGCCTTACGAGAAGTCGAAAGAGGAATCAATGGCAACGGCAAAAAAGATTTGGATGCTTTCTAGAATGATATCAAAGAGACGTGTGAACAAAGGAAAAACCCACCAAAGCTGCAGTTCGCCTTACCTCGACAAGAACTAAGGAGAAAAATCAATGAACGTGTGAAAATGTTGCGTGAGAGATGTAAGCCCTTGCCATTATCGGACTATGAATGGTCTCTCGACAAGTCATATAAGGCATCACAGAAAGCGAAGAGAGCAGGGAAAGATGTTGCATAGCTCGGGCAACAATCTTTGCTATATGTTGACCCGCTAGTTGTTGAGGATGATTGTACAAATGCACAAGGCGGTCTAATCGATTTGGAGTAACTCAATAGCTTCATGAACATAACAGGTCTCACACCGGAACAACTCATGGATGAGGAAGCATCGATACTAACAACCAAGTGCATTGATATATTATGTACCTATAAGTATGGCAGGAGTCTTGTCAACCCTAAGTCCTGGTCATCACTGGTACACAAATGTACTTGCTAAACAAGTGGTTCTTGGATGCATGTAAGAAGCACTAGCAATGGCTTCTTACTAGAGTTAGACTAGAGCATTTCTTCAATGGCTATGACCTTATACATATTGAGTTCAATGAATTACACCAACTATTACACCAAGACGCTCTCCACAAATCTCTCCTTAGCTGCTGGTGTCTGTAAGTGATTCTTTCTACAATTGAAGTAACTTGCATGTTAGTTCGTTGTTTATATATAGTTATCCTCACACTATATATATTATTTTGTACTATATATGCAGATATGAGAGGCTAAAACTAAAACAAAAAGGGATGACTGATGTTTGTTTCATGGATCCGTATTGCACATTCAAGGACCCGATTACTCCATATGATAAATGGCAACCTCAAGTGGAGAAGAATCTATTGAGGTTCTTAGATAACCACCATGACAAGACAATTATACTCTTCCCTTACAACTTGAAGTGAGTATTAATGTCTTGTGCACATTTTATTTTGGTTACTCTATGTTGATTTTAGTTAATGAGTTATGCTTGCATATAAACATACAACTTTCACTGGATACTGCTGGTCATCGATATGCCCAGTAGTCGTGTAAAAATCTTTGACTCAATGAGTAAACCTCGAGAAGATTACCAAGATATGATAGATATTCTCCAGTGATAATTTCGGTCTCGCACACTATATAACCCTCTTATGTCATTTCATTGATATAACTCCATTTATTTATTTTCTTGGGTAGTGCTTGGGCTATGTTCGCTAAGAAACACCATAATGGTAATTGGATCATGCCTCTAGATATAGTTCAATACCCAATAAGCGCTAGCTAGGTCACCACATCTTTATTTAGTTCAATTCATTATTACCGTGCTTCATTGGTTGATGATGAATCTTTTTCTCATAAAGTGGTGTCTAAGGCAGGAATCGGGAAACAAGTTATGTGGATACTACGTTTACGAGTTCCACAAGTGAAGAGGTCCTCAAAGTACGTAAAAAATATATACAATTTATTTATTACCATTGTGTTGATATATATATATATATATTCATACTTTTCCTTTCATTCGAATTAAAGGTTGAATGTATGAAGCAAAAAGTCCTGCAAACTGACCAGATCAAAGCAATTCAAGAGGGATTGTCAGGATATTTTATAAATCAGGTCATAGATCTCAATGGCAAGTACTACTATGAAAAAAAAGAAATATTACCTAGTAGTCATACGACTAAAGATTTGGGTTGAATGATATCCCAAGGACATGAGTATAAGCTTTTTGTTACTTTATTACATATTCCATGCATGTATAACCTCTTGCAGTATTTGTATATATATAGATTCATATATTTTAGTGTGTTATTTATGAATAATGCTCGAACGAAACCTTATACATATATATGGATGTATATTAGTAGTGTAGAATTTGTATATGAAAAGCTAATTGAAATAAAAAAGAATTGAATTGAAAAGAAACTATAAAAGGAAAAGAAAAGAAATGGAAAAAAAAGAAAACGTGAGGACCGGTTGGAAACACCAACCAGGACTAAACGTGTCAGCCCCGGAGCAAAGATCTAGAGACACATTTAGTCCCGGTTGGTAATAATAACTGGGACTAAAGGTTCACTTTCAGTCTCGATTCATAGAACCAGGACTAAGGGGGCCTTTAATCCCGGATTGACAATCCTGGTTGGAAAACTAGGACTAAAGGGAGTTTTTGAACCGGGACTAATGATCAGTTCTACACTAGTGAGTGACAGTCTCTTCTGAACCATGCCAGGCACTGCAACCGTAGTAGATCTTGGACAGTAGGCTCATTCAGCGAGGAGCTCACACAGTTAAGCAAGTGGTAGTTCAGTGGACTGCCTAGGCTGTCACGATGGCGACGTAGGAAGAAAATGCGGACATCCATATAAGGCGTGTAGGCAGGGAGGAGAGACATGCATTATGTAGCTGATACTTTGAGAGTTCGAACATGTTAAGCTAAGTACCAATCACTATACCAGGCATATTTTTTAGTGGCGGCCGGTGACCCTTTGTAGAGGTAGTTTTGCCAGCCGCCCCTACAAAGGGGTTGCTATAAATGCCTGATTTGTAGGGGTGGTGGGCCAGCCACCCCTACTAATTAGATTTGTAGAAGCTTGTAGGGGTGACTCACTATTTATAAGGACAGCTGGATATTGAGCCGCCCTTATAAATCCATTTAGAAAAATTCACAAATTCGGACAAAAAAACATAGAAAAAAAATTAATTTATGAAATTATAAGAGAGATATTTAAATTTTGTGAACAATGTTACTATTAATTTGTCGGATGAAGAAATGACCAAAATAAAAGTACAAATCTTAATAAGCTCTACAACTTTTATGTTCATAACTTTTTCCGCTAAAATCATTTAATGTTTTAAAATGATGTTTGAAGTTGACTTTTTTAGAAATTCAAAATTTAAATAAATAAAACACCAGTCACATGGAAAAGTGGACAAAATAATAGTAGTACGAACACAATAAATTGATAAAGCATGATTTTAGTATATTTTAGAAAAGAATCATCAAATTTGAAGTTAGTACGAGAGAGAAACACTAGTTATAAGTTTTAGCCACGGATTAAAAAGAGAAATCAGAGTTATTCAACAATTTCAAAATTAAATTTAATTCAATATTTTGAAGTAGTAAACGATTTCAAATGAAAAAGATGTAAACAGGTAAGTTTTATAACTTTTCGAGATCTACAACTTTTATTTTGATCATTTCTCCATCTGAGGTTGTTTGAAAAAATTCAAATTTTGGTGCTTAATTTTTACTATTCGGTGTCTGTTTATAGGGGAGCCGCCCCTACAAATCCGATTTATAGGTGCGGCTGGATATAGAGCCACCTATAGGGGCGGCTAGATATAGAGTAACTCGTACAAATCGGGCCATTTGTATGGACGACTGATAACATCAGCAGCCCCTGCAAAAAGATTTTTAGGAGTGGCTCGTTTGAGCACCATTTGTAGAGACGGCTCAATATAGAGCTACATCTAAAAAAAAGGCGTTACTACATATCATTTTTATAGCAGTGGATGGATATAGGAATATAGGTTTATACACACATCGATATATTGATTCTCGTCACCCACCTGACTAATTAATCTAAGCAATATCTGACGTCCGAGATCCCAACGAAAAGGAGCCTGCATATACTTTCCAGCAAATTGGTGTCAGGTAGGCCGAGGTTGATGAGTCATCGTGAAGTGGATTCTTAACAATTAAGAACAAATGAAAGCAAAACGGCCAGCAAAACACTCCAAACTCCCACTCAACATACCCATGTGACGCTGCAACCATGCATCTCTCTCTCTCGGTGCAATGGATGTCACCTTTTCCGAAATATATCATCTCGACCTTTTCGCTCTCTTAGCTAAAATTTAATTATTCCGTAGAAGTTGTCCTAATTATTTAGGAATTTAAAAGAGAAATAAAGAAGGTATCTCGCGTGCCGGCAATGAGAAAGTAACGTCGTTGGTCAGAAAAAAAGTAGCATCGGTGTCCACTTTACATATATATACATATATTAGGCATTCACTTCATGCTGAAGTATCTCACTCTCACGACATTTACTGGGTTTGCTGCATTACAATCCGATCATTTTACAGGTGTACTTTCTAGAAGTTATCTTGGACCGTTGGGCGACTACTAATCCTTTAAAAAATGGAGAAAAGGAACCATTTCCATCGAGCTTTTTCAGGCGCAATCCCTAATTGGTAATTCAGCAATTCTATAGGTCAGCAGTTTCAATATGACTGAAATTTGCTCCTAAAAGCGAGATAATTTGTCGAATAAGCATGCACAGACTCGTGGCACTGCCTTGCCATACGGCTTCTAGTTACGTTCTCTGGTTGACAGGTCATAATCTGAGAGATCTTCAGTTTGACAGCTATGTTCTAGAACAATGAACCATGCTAATTAATTCTGGTGCTATAAAAAGAGAGAAACAGTAGAGGTTGTTGTCCTAATCGTAAGCTTAGTTTGCTTGGATCTATACAAATACAGTACTCTTTTGCAAAGGTATTCACTCAGTGGGTGGTTCAATCAGGTCATCAGGCTGCATGCGTGAATGCATGTGCTTGGCAATCAGCGAGACTCTATTTTATTAAGAGCACACTGATTGCTGCAGCCTAGGCAGGATCGTCTAAGCTATCTATATATTTGTCTCCACCGTTTGTGAGTCCTAGTAGAAGAGAGGAGCAGCTCCTGTCCACTGCTCACATACCCTCCTGATTGAGGGCAAGGCATTTTCGTGCTCGATCGATCTCATGGCACTTGATTGGACAAATTATTAGCTACTCATTATCTCCCTCCTGCGCCTTCGTGATACCTACCGTGCACAATTGTTCAGCTTGATCACCATGGAAGAGGAAGTTAAGAAGGTAAATGTTGCTAATACTATGGCCTAATTAATTTGAAATTATTCGTTAAGTGAGCTTGGCTGATTGTTAGATCGATCTGTCAAACTTATAAGTCTGCAGCCAATGGATCCCTTCATCGCATAAATTTTGGATGTGCAGGTGGAAGAGGTGAAGGTGAACGAGACGAAGGAAGAAGCACCAGCAGCCGCACTGGAAGCAAAGAAGAAGGAAGCGGCAGCTGCACCAGGTGGTGAGGAGAACAAGGAGGAGGCTCCCAGTAACGAGCCCCTGCCGCCGCCACCCCCTGTCATCCTCGGCATCGACCTTCATTGCACCGGTTGCTCCAACAAGATCACGAGATGCATCCTCAGATGCAAAGGTAACTAACAATCTAACATGCATTTTCGTTTTCCTACTCATCACTTCTCGCTTTCCATTTTGCACTTCAAAATAGATCGCAATCACTATTAAAGAAACAATTTTTATAGGCAATCACTATTATAGAAACAAGTTTTTATAGGTGACCCTCCTTTTTAGATACAGAATAACTTAAACACAGTCGCCTGCTATCTTGCTATACCGTCAGTCGACAGCGGCCACGCGCCCGAACGCACCCACGAGCCCTTGGGATTGCAACTGCTCCTGCACCTGCGCGCATTCCCTCGGGGCTGCACCTGGAGGGACTGCGTCTGCACCTGCGCGCATTCCTTATTTTTTTCCTGAGCACTGATGCAACAGAGTCAAGGGCTCAAGGCAAGTACGTCTGCTACTCTGCTCGATCGGTCATGTGGCGATCACGTGCACGGATCATGCTTCAGCTGCGTTTTCAGGTCACGGAAAGGCCACTGCTTGCAAGCAAGGCAAGCGTATTATTGTCGTTGCTTCCGCAGCTGACACATGGAATTGGGAGCCGTAATAAGATTGGGACGGTGACTGATGGTTAAGCAAACCATCAGTCACCTGAAACGGAGACATACCCAGATACAGCTATTAAAATCAATCTTCAAAAGTATAGATGGACTTTCCAACGTTCAGAGATGGTTGAGACCACCAATCGCCTATATACGAATACAATTTACATAGGCAGTAGAGCTTCCAACCTCTTCTACAAATCATATGCACAATGGCACGACACTTCAAAATTTTAGGTCACGAGCCACCACAGTCAGAGCTTATCCTTCCACTCGCTGCGCACGGCTCCCCCTCTAGCCTTTTCCCCCTGCACTCATTTTCTCTCCCCCTCTCCCTCTTTCTCTCAATATTATTTGCACCTACCATCCTCTCATCCTTATCTCCACATGTAGACAAAAAAAAAAAGGTAAAGTCGGCCACACCTCTGCCACCACCGCGAACTGGTCTAGCGGGCACCATGTGTGGACTAGAACAGAGGCACTACGTCCCTGCCCTCAACGCACGTACGCTGGCCCTGGCGGGCATAGACGCTAGTCTTTGGTCCTTACAACGCAACCCTAGTAGCATATGTGCAGGCACAGAGTCCCGTCCCTAGTGGCGTAGACGTGGCTGCCCTGCCGTGTGTCTACTTGTGGGCAACAAGAGTGGCGGCGTAGGGAATTGTTGGCAATAAGGGTGCGTGGCGAGTTGGGTCAGCACGGGGCACGACGGGCGCAATTTCTTTAGAAAAACTTAATTAATTTCCAAAGGCGGTCTAGTTTATAACTGTCCCTGCAAATCAAATTTCTAGCGGCGGTTGGCTGGCTGTCATTGTAAATCCTTTATTTTTAGAAACAGTGGCGGTTCTAACGCTTGTTTGTACAAATCACTTTTTATCGTTACTGAAGACGGATTGTTACTGTATTATTTAATCTATCTATTACTTTATCTATACCTAATATTAAAGAGGCAAAATTTCAAGCTCTTTTTTTCGTCCATCCATTTTTTTTAGTTTGTCTTCCTCTAACTACTGACAATGGAGAGCTTCTTCTGTCCGCACTTATATATATACATCCGTGCCCATATGAGTTAGAGCTCTTGACTAGCACGATACGGAGTCTGGTTCCAAAACGTATTGAGTTGTGTATGGTCTATATTTAACCAAAAAGTCCATACTCCTACGAAAAAAAAATTCATACCCAATACGATTACTATCTATACCTTATCTATAACCTCATATAATAATAAAGAGGCAAAATTTCTCACCCCTGATTTTGTTTTCTCTCCCTCTGATTTTGGTCCACACGTCAACTCGGATTGAGGGCTTTTAGGCCATGCGACCCCAACATACGTACGCACGCACGCGGCCTCGATTTCGATCAACCAGCCCACGGAGTTAGAGAAAGGGGTGTGGCCTTGTTTTTCTTTGCGTTGTCCCATATTGGAAAGTTAGAGAAACATGGGCCGATTTAAAGGCTAATCAAGCCATTCTATTGACGTCCGGTGACATGGGTGTGGCAAGCACACCTTGGCATCACATTAACGCGCAAGTTATATGGTTCACCGGACCTTGTCCTGGGAAAGAAGTCTAAAGTGGTTAGAAAAAATTACAGAAATACGACGTAGGTGGTGGCGAGGACCAGCGGGGGACTGGGCAGGACAGACGGCGCCGCGCCGATGCCGAGCATGACGTGCTAGCTGAGGTGGAGCGGCAGGCTGGCAAAGGCATTACACCAAAACTGGAAGTCGGTCAAGGACTGCTCCATGAACTACTCAGGTCGATGCTCTGACGACGAGATCCAACTGATTTACTCCCTCCATCAGAAATAAGGCACAGGTGGTGGCGAGGACCAGCGGGGGGGACTTAGGCAGGACGGACGGCGCCGTGCCGTACCGAGCATGACACGACAACTGAGGTGGAGCGGTAGGCGGGGGCAAAGGCATAGACCAAAAATAGCCCCGAGAGGCTTGTAGGCATACTGTAAGGCGGGGGCAAAGGCATAGACCAAAAATAGCCCCGCGAGGCTTGTAGGCATACTATGTACGTGTGCATCAAGCATACAAAACCTCATGCAAGAAGCATGCCGACAACCTGGAAGTCGGTCAAGGAGGACTGGTCCATGAGTACAAAACCCATGCAAGATGAAGACTGCCGACAACCTGGAAGTCGGTTAAGGAGGACTGGTCCATGAGTACAAAACCCATGCAAGATGAAGACAAAATCTTCATCATGCAAGAAGCACGCCGAAGTCGGTCAAGGACTGGTCCATGAGTACAAAACCAAGCAAGATGAAGACAAAATCTTCATCATGCAAGAAGCACGCCGACAACCTAGAAGTCAGTCAAGGACTGGTCCATGAACTAATCAAGTCAATGCTCTAACGACGAGGTCCAACTGATTTACTCTCTCAATCCCAAAATAACTGTCGTTTTCAGTTTTCGTGCCGCAAGTTTGTATCTACAAATAAATTTGTTAAAAAAAACTTGCATCCCAAAAAGCTAGAAAATATGCGTGTACTACACGCCGTCCACAAAAACAACAAAGATCGAGTTAAACACATGCCATACGGAGCTCCAAATAACATACAATGCTATAGTAATCATGAAATAAAATATTTTTTAAAATTTTATAAAAAATGATAAAACATAATTAACAAATATATAACATTTATATTATTGTTTGCCACATATTTAGTAGTTTTTTTTTCTCCCGTTGCAATGCACGGGCATATTTACTAGTATTTATTAATAAAGAGGTAAAATTTCCTCCGTTTTTTTGGTCTGTACGTTTTTTGTCTGGCCTATTTATTGGTTTAACTGCCCACACAAGGCGTCACGACGAGCTGGAGACCGACACAGATTTTCCTAATCGTGGTCAGAGTTGGTGACCGACACGGATCTAATCCAAATCTAAACCCAAACCATAACTATAGAAAGAGAACAGTTTATTATAAAATCAAAACAAAAAGCGTTGACAACGTCGACGTCGTGTTCGTTCACGGGAGCACGCAACGGGTCCCGTCGAGCACGTCGGGCTCGCGAGAGGAATCGCGTGTGTTCCCAGCTGCCAACGCAGCGACGACTGAGCGGCGGCGCACCACGGTGGATAGAAATGAGGGGACATCAGATGCGATCGAGCCTCGCGCCGTTGCCGAGATGTCCTCCAGAGCACATGCCACCGTGGTGAAGGTCACAGACGAAGGACGCCATCGCCGACGTGTGGATTTGGCTCCCGCCACCGGCTTCACATGGATCCGGACACCGCTGTCGCAGCAACCGTTGCGTGGATCCGGGCACCACTGCCGCAGCTGCCGTCTTGCGAGATGGCCGCGGCGGCACTGAAGCCACCACTGTTGTGGAATACCATTACTTGCCCGCGCATGTCATCTTCAGGTTGCCGGTGAGGAGCCGCTTGACGGCGCTACGTGTTGCCTCGGCCACGTGCACTCCGGCAAGTGGGCCCATGCCAGGCCACTTCTCCTCCCGGCCGTGCAACGGCCAGAGCACCACCCTCAGCTCTCGCGAGAAAAGCAGAGGGAAGGGAGAGAATGAGCTAGGGTTAAGGTTAGGCCGGCTGCCGCGGTTTTGTTCTAGTCACGATGAATCTCAAATGTCCACTATGATCAAACAGACGTGGGCAGTCGCGAAGTAAGATGGGCCTACGGGATAAAGAGACCCATGCGAAATCAAGGCCTAAGCCCACATTGTCTCGTCCTCAGCAGCTTAGCATATACGAGCAGCAGCTCGCCTCTCTCGTGGTCCTGTCATTGGACTTGTGGGGACCGCCCGCCTGCTCGAGACGATAGGGGAACACGTGGGCATGGCTTGGGGCTCGAGGCAGCGGCGTGACGGACCGTGCGACCATGGTCGGCCAGGCGTCTCACGCCACGGCGCTGCTAAGCTTCTCGGCCGTGGCCTACCTAGACCGCTGCTTCCTCGCCAATGGCACAGGCTCCGCTCCGGCTCGGCAATCGGTCCTAGATGGCGTGTCTCGTCTTGCTCGCTGCCAAGGTCGAGGAGGTGCAGTTGTGGTGTAGTCACACTCAAAGTCAACAATGAACATGAGGAACGACGTCACAGTGACTGGCCTAACAGGCACAACGATGGATGTGTGCTCACTGCTCATCGTGTCCGCCTGCTGACGCAGCATGCAGGCGATGTACACCAGGCGCTCGTGCTCATCGCGTTCACCCGTTGGACCCGTGCGCTCGCGCCACACGCCGTCCCAGACCATAAACCATTAGCTTCCCTGCCGGCAGCGCATGCATATGCTCGCGCTGCACGCTGCCTCTATCCGCTGTCCATGCATGCAGGCACCATATGTGGCAGTAACCTTTTATGGTTCTACATTGGTGGCAAGCCACAGCAGCAGTGCCCTCTCCCTGCTTGCTGTCAGCAATCACAGCGCTCACAAATCACCTTACACTGAGAAAGACGCCCTTCCGAACTCTTCGGCCTAGCAAGTGCCACAGCTTTCGTGGAAAGCAATGCTCCTTCGTCGTTGTGCGCCTGGGCGTGTGCAGGCACTCATGGAGGTGGCCTGGCCGTGGCTAGCCGGCGAGCAACGGCATACCGGCGTGCACCCATCCAGCCACAGGCTGCTTTTAATCGTGGCATACGGTAGTCACGTCGCAGTAGCGGGGCTCCACGCACGCAGAGACGCAGGCACCAGGCTCCATGCTCCAGGCCCTGTTCTGTTTGCATTGCCCGCTCTGCATGCCATTGTGCCCTCGGAAGACGGGGAGTAAGCGTGTGAAAAAAATAAATATAGGGAGATTTATACAAAATACAAACAAAAACGTGTATGAACCTCTTGTAAATTACTTAAAAAGTTTAGGGACAAAAATGTAGTTTAAGTTCCATAAAAATTTGATTGTTTTTCCCGTTGCATCGCACGAGCATGTTTTGCTAGTTAAAATTAAGTAAAGAATCTTTGAAAGTTCTGATCTAACTAAATGGTAGAAAGCTGATTTTTTACTGGCTGGCATGTAGGAGTGGAAGGCGTGGAGGTGGACATGGCGAAGAACATGGTGACAGTGAAGGGGATTGTAAATCCATATGACATCTGTGATCGCCTCCGCAAGAGGACCATGCGGAATGCCATAGTCATATCCCCACCACCGCCTCCTCCTCCTACGGAGGCAGATGTAGCTGCTTCCCCCAAGGAGGAGCCAGTCATCGTCCATTCACAAGTGAATGAGGTGACGACAGTGGAGCTCCTCATCAACATGCATTGCGAAGCATGCGCACAACAACTGCATAAGAAGATACTCAAGATGAGAGGTGTCCAGAGCGCTGAAGCTAACCATGACACCGGCAAGCTCAACGTTACCGGAACCATGTCCACTGATAGTCTCATTCAGTACATACATCGCCGCACTGGCAAACTCGCCACTGTCGTACCCCTGCCCCTACCTTTGGAGCCCACAAAGGAGGAAGAGTTAAAGGAGGATGGCATCAAGAAGCCAATGGAATCACAAGAGATTGAGGAGAAACCACCCATAGAAGACTCTAAAGATAGAAAAGACACCGACGGAGGGAATAAGGAAGAGGAGACTGCAAAGTCAGAGATAAGTGTTGGTAGAGACGACAAGAAGGCGAAGACAGAGGTGGTTGCCATGGATGGATTTGCGGACGAAGAAATGATAAAGCGGATGATGTACTGGCCTAACCCGTACAAACACTACTACAACCTACAGGCGGATGGAGAGGCGGTAATGCCCAGGATGATGCCCATAGTTCACCCATATCCCAAGCCCATGATGCCGTGGATGACTCAGCTTCCACCTCCCGCACCATCGCCCATGCCATTAGCACCTCCCATGTATCACTACTACAATTACGACATGGTGGAGCGACAACTACTGACGCCACAGTACTTCAGTGATGAGAACCCCAATGCATGTGTCATCTCATAGCTGCGCTAATGGTCATATGGATGCATGAGAACGACCAAGGATGGATGGCATCTTGCATTTATTCTATTATTGACTATACTAGCTTCAACAAAGGTCAACCCCTCCTTTCCAAAATTGCAATATTGCCATGACTTATATTTATTATATACACTAGCAAATATACCCGTGCATTGCAAAGGGAGAAAAAAACCTATTAAACAATAATAGGAAAATGTTACATTTATTTTTTATTTGTTATGTAAAAATTAGAAACTATATTTATTTATCCGTAATATAAGTTAATGGCAATAATATAGCCATGGGCTATTAAGTTTGTATCAAATTAAAATATAATCTTAATAGACTTTTTGTTCCATTGTAAGGCACTAGAATATTTATTTGTAAATATATCGTAACTTTAGTTTCTATACTATCTATGTTGGTAGAGTTAGATATATCATGAGCCAAGTTGTCGTTCACTATGTTGTCCCTGACGAGCAACTTCTCCTCCCTGAAGAGGTAGGTGACGATGGGGAGCAGTTTGGTTGGATAAGCCCCCTCGTCCCAGCCGACACATGTGCTTCGAGAAGTCCTCCCGTCCAATATTGTTTATCTTCTTGATCCACTTCACCACCGGGGATGGCCTATCCGACAGGGTCCCCTTGTAGATGCGCCAAAGTTTTGCTGCCCAGCACCACGATAGGAGCTTGAACAGCGCCTGCCCCTCTTGGACGAACACCAACTCCCCAAGGTCATCGTGCCGCCCGCCATGCTTCTCGATTGCGTCACACGCCGCCTCGCCTGCATGCCACCTGGCACACGCATCGCCTCACTCGTCGCCTCGCCCATGCACTGCTGCCACGTACCCGCCCCTAGGCGCCGGACCCGCCACAAGCCTGACTCAGGTTCTGAATCTCTGATGTGGGTGGGGTGAGGGGGAAAGAGATAAGAATAATGGGCAACTTCATTTTTTCCCCTGCTTTTCATTCCACCCTTAACTAACGAACATCCAAACCAGAGGCAAGCGGACGTGTCATTCAAAATTGTAAGGGCAAATTCACAAAATTGAAAAAGGAGTAAAATCATAATTAGATTGCTAGACAGGTGCAAGAACCTAATGTAAGTTTTATTCATAGCGAAAATTACATCAACAATTTAGTAGTGAAAATATTTATTTATTAGAGAAGGATCAATAGTTTAAAAAACCATAATATTTTATTTATTATATTTGATTTATATGTTTACAACAAAAATAGAAGATATTCTATTTATATAAAAGAAGTCACAGGAGGAGTAGCACATGGAAGTCTGACGAAACAAAAAGGACGCATGCAAAAAAGAGAGAAAAAAATTGATGCTTTTATGTTCACAAGAAAAAATGGAAGATAAAGAAAAAGAAAAAATCACGGAAGGGGAGGCTCACATGAAAGTCCGACGGAAAAAAACGGAAGCACGCAAAAGAAAGAAAACCAACGCAGACGGATTCCGAAACCGACGGAGAAACATAAAAGAGCTCGGCAAAGCTGCTGTCCAAGCATGACTTGGTAACTGGGGTTGGACGAAAATTCTATGTCTAGAAATTTTGCCTCTTTATTAATAACTAGCAAATATGCCCGTGTGTTGCATCAGAAAAAAAATCCAACAAATGTCCATATAAACAAAATGACGAAAAATCTTTCTATAAAGTTTTAAAGCTTAATTTATTTGTTAATTACCATTACATCCATAATTTAAGTAATGTTTGCATTAATATGACAGTGTCCTATTACAACTGTATCAAATTAAAACACAATTGTGATAGATTACTTTTCTCACCTTGCAAAGTACAGTAATATTTACTCGTAAATATATTATTAATAATATTAATTTTCATACTATCACGTGTTTTATTATGCGGAATCCTGTGGCAGTGGCGGTTGTTTTCTGGGTGAGATCGTATGATACGGGTGTGCTGCACAGAGTCTTGTATAGGTCATGCATGTGGCCGATTAATTGCCATACACGATTGGCTGTATGCATGTGCATGGCTGAAATATTGGTTTTATATGGTACACTGCATGTGAATTTGTGTCTCACCATAACAAAAGAAAAGGAAACCAGAAACACACGAACTTAGTCTCTTGTAATGGTGGAATGATCTTGATTGCCAAACAGCGTACGACAGCATTGAATTAGAGACCGAGGGTGGATGGATGTACACGACGCCTTTGTCATGCCTGCCTAGATGCGTGTATGTAGATAGAAACCGGCTGGTGGACGACTATGCGCAAGCGTGAACACATAAGGTTCGACCGTCTCGGCCGGATAGATAGAAAGTCATAGGGATTTACTCTTCTTTGTTGAACCCACACATGCTCATGCTTGCTTGCATGTAACATGTATGCACGTAGCACGTATGTGCATGCGCACACGTCAGGCCTGTTCCTAGCCGGGCGATTTTAGCAACGCCAAGGTGGTGATTGCTCCAGATCTTATCCATCTATTTGCATGTGTGTACGATGAAGAGGCAAACACCAAACAAATCAGAAGCCCACCATGCGCGGCCAGGCTTGCATGTTGCCTTGCTTTTCGCCGCCGATGGATGTGATCCTAGTGGACGCCTAACTCCAATAGCATGTGTGTGTATGGAGAGATCGAGAATTCCAGATCAATCTAGATGGCACAACAGGCGTTGACGCCAATACGGGAGCATGCCCGGCTGTCCTCCGCATCGGCTCTTCCGTGCGTTCCTTCTAGTGGCCACTCGCGGTGCGGTATTGATGTGACGCTCAACCTAGAAGAGGCCAGGTAAGGCACCTCCTAGCCTGTGTACGTGTATGTGTATATATATATATGTGTAAACGTAAATAGTAGATAGAAGTTTTTTTCTATTTGGATTAGGACTCCTATTCACGTTAGTTAGAACGGGAGAAATTATATTAGGATTCTTGGTTATCTAAGTTATCTCAAAACGACCTACATATGCTATATATAAAACAGAGTTGTAGAGAGACAAACAAATATATAGTTTCTATATTCACAGAGTTAGTTAGGGTAGACGGATCAAAAAATGGATGGACGAAAAAAATAACCTGAAATTGATTAGGACTCCTATTCACGTTATTTAGGATGGGAGGAATTATATTAGGATTCCTAGTTATCTAAGTTATCTCAAAACGACCTACATATGCTATATATAAAACAGAGTTGGAGAGAGACAAACAAAGATATAGTTTCCATATTCACAGAGTTAGTGAGAGAAAAACGGAAAAAAATGAATAGACGAAAAATAGCCTAAAATTTTGTCTTTTTATTATTAGGTATAGATAAAAATAGATAGGTTGGACGAAAATTTTATGTCTAGAAATTTTGACTCTTTATTAATAAGACTAGCATACATGCACGTGCGTTGCAACGGGATCCAATACATAGTGCCTTGTAGCATATGTAAAAATTGAATTAACTTAGTGGTAAAAATCTTTATTTCTTAAGGATTTAAAGATTAAAATGGATGTGATCTCTTATTTATTATTTGTTTTTACTCTTATTATATTTATTAGAACAAGAAAAGACCATGTGGAGAAAACAATGGAAACAAAATCAGAAAAGTACTATCGGAGCAAGTTAAAACGGACAAATCAGAAAAAAAAGTGAAAAAAGAATAGAAAAGAAACTAAACAAAGAAATTCTACCCTTCTTCCCTCTACTCGAACTTTGTATAGACATAGGACACTTTGATATTTATCCAATAATAATAGGTCTGCTTAAACTCTCAACCTATTGGTAGTTCTCTACTTCACCTCATCGCCTATAAAACCATGTATTCTACATCCTTAAACTATTGAAAGCAGTCTAAATAACCCACTAAGACGGTTTGAAATTGGTTTTGCTAATGTGGCATATTAAAAGTCGTAGTCCCCTAACATATCAACGGTTGGCCCGTTGACTATAACCCCTTTATCTATAAAACTTGACAATGTAACCCTTAAAACATTTAATGATATTCAAAATGATCCCCAGATAAGCATGACATCACCATTGTATTATTTGAACCATTAACTAATACTAATATAGCAAGGCGCACGGCTGACCTTTTTGTTAATCTCCAACGCATTTGCGAATTGCTACAGATATCAATATCATGACGAGGAAAAACGTTGGCTTTTCTTGAAGATCTTCACGTAATGACGTATACGAGCACAGGATTAAGAGAAGCAAGCGCTGGCCCTGGCTTCTACCAGGTGCGATTAACCGGGACAGGGACGAGGGCGTGGACGACGCAAACAGAGGTGGCGACGGCTTCATCTAAAGAGGTAGTAACAGTAGTTGCAATACCTGAGGACTGAAATGTGCCGCGTGCGAGGATCACTGTGAAACAATATTAGACGCTTCAATGCTTCCTCAAAAAACAGAGCAATCAAAAACTGGTTAAATGAAAAAGATTGGCCGTAACAAACAACATCACACAAATACATCACATTGTTTTTCAATTAATTGAAAAGATGTTGACGTCTTTGTTGATCACCTGATGTTCATCTCCATGCCCAGGCATAACCTTTTCCTAGCGGCCAGCGCAGAAAGCCACGAATCAAAACAGGCTGCCCGGCTGGAACGCCTCATTGGCGGCGTCGCGGTGCTAGCATGTACTCCCACGAGCCCACGCGTTGTTTTACCCTGGTGTTTTGCATGCAGTTAATCTCCGATCTCGCATGCAGCTTGTGTAGATTGAACCCCGCTACAAGAAATATGTCGGTTTATGACAAACGTGCGTCATAAACCATGCACCTTAATCCATGGTTTGTGACATTTATATGTTCATATAAACGTCACAATCCATTCTATGACATTTTATGAATATATGTCACAAACCATGAATTAAGGCGCACGGTTTATGACGCACGTTTTGTCATAAACCGACACATTTCTTGTAGTGCCCATGACATTATGGTGGTCATCCTAATGTCTGCGCGCACACACCACAATGATCTTTGCCACATGGGCGGATCCAGGGGTATTCCTGGGAATACCCAACATTTTTGGGACATCTACATGTATATATGTGCATATACTTATGCATATATATGTAAAATATAATTTTCTGTCCAGTTTTATCTCATTGCAGCCCAAATCACTGAGAAAAACGGTCTTTTAGCTTTCTCTCCGAATTTTCATCTTCCCAGGTCGGTCCACAAGGCCCATTGAGACACTCCACGTCTTCACCCCTTCCTGGCCTGCCTTATCCCATCGGTCTCTGGCCTCTGCTCGTGACGGACACACGCAACGGCGCGACAGACACGCAGGGAAGCGAGCTGTGGCTAACCCTCCAGCCTCTGCTCATGACGGATTTTTTTCGACATGAAAATAGGAATACCCAACTTTAAAATCGTGGCTCCACCACTGCTTTGCCGCCAGGGGCGACGGCCGTAGGGCAAGTGGGCAATGCGCCGGCCACCGAGCGCTATGCACAGTTTCCGATACTTGCGGACACATGCGGGTCGTGACTCTGGTGATCGCCAATTAAGATCCAAAGCTACCAACTAGATAAAAAGACGCACGCGCGGCCGCGGAGGGTATGCCAGCGCCTGGATCTGTCCCTGCTTGCATCGTGCGTATGTCCAATCAGATCAGAGCAGTGTGGTTGGAATTAGAGATACGTGTATAGGAAACCAACTCGCAACTCGGGTCAACTCAGGTCATTGTCGATGTCCAACTCGAACTCAAAAGTCAAAACTACAATGATGATGAACTAAAACAGGACTATAGAGTCCAGACATAGGGGAAAAACAAACATACCAAAACTGGACTTAAAAGGAACGAGCAGGAAATTAAAAAGAATACAAATCGAAACCGGACATTCACTGTGTTAGTTATGGGAGGGCCGTACCAAAAAAATGGAGGTGAGAAATTTTGTCTTTTTATTATTAGGTATAGATAGATATATATAGATATGGGACAACACTATTTGATATAATTAGTTATTACTGAGTCCATAACACATGCCAGGTGCCAAGTTCCGCGGCTGCGCTGTACTTGTCTCATTTTTTCCCACATTGGCGACTCTATGAGGCGTGTGGCCGTTATGTTTTTATTTTCTTGGCAGTTGGCAGAGAGAGAGGTGAGCCTGTTACGTGGTTTGTCTGCATTCTAATCTGTTTCAAGTATCAAAATATAGGAGACGATGGTTGGGATTTTTTTTCAGGGTTAATCTGTAGATCCAACACATGAAGCACTATTTCTGGTCCTAATAATTAAATTTTATGGTCGCAAGTATAATTGTTCACATTGATTGTGTTTGGAGAACAATTACTTTGCTCAAAATGAAAAATAATCATGCTTTAAAAATAATTTTGTTATTGAGATAGAAATTGGTTGAGCATTACATGATGACACACAAAAAACATAGTTGTGGTCAAGATTTTTATGCTAAAGGATTTATTTTTTCCATAGTTATTTCATAGCTGATCAGAATGAATCATATTTGTGCTCAAAATAATGAAAATTTAAGGTTACAAATCCAATATAAAATTTTATAGTTCATGCTATACAAACTTAAAAGGTTTCAACAACAAGAATTTGAGGATTCAATAAAATGTACTTTCCTTATCACAAATAATTAATGGCATCCATATATAATTGTATGAAGTTCTCTTTAATTCGAATCACTACTACAGATCCTATTTTCATAGGCGGCCGGAGATCTCCACAAGTCGAACTTACCGGTTACACATAACTTGAGGTAACCGGTAAGTTCGATTTGTGGAGATCTCGACGTTGGCGATCCGGCTTCAAATCAGACACGATTCGAACCCTGCAACCGTTACACCACTGCTCCATTGGTTATCAACCAAGCACAACTTGATTGACCTCGCCAAGAAGGCTTTTCCTGCAAGCGAATCGAAGAACACAAGCAAGAAGGTAAAACACGCAATCTGAAATTGCAAATATGAATGATGCGAATTTCAATAGAGGGTTCAAGAACTCGGTTCCAAAGGACTAATCGACACAGTGGAGGAGATCAAGAACGTGGGCCCTGGATCACTGTAAAAGGATTTGTCACCACAGTTACAATGAACGATTCAGTTTCTCGATGGAAAAATAAACTCTAAACAAAACCTAATTGTCTAATAGCGGCGGCGGCTATATTTATAGTCTAAGACTCGACCTAGGGTTGGAATGGCCAGGGGTTGGGCGCCCACAACTTGGGCTTAAGGCCCGACACGATACATGGCCAAGTTGGCCCAAATAGGTGACGCAGCACCTTGACGTGGTCACTCAGAATGATCCACGAACCTTCTGGAGCTAGGACCAGATGCAAAACGACGGCGTCGTCTTCCCCTTTCCAACGCATCCAAGAACGCCCCGTTTTGATGTCGTATGAGAGAGTTATGACCAAAACAGTGACGACGTGTCTGCTGAATCCGAGGGTGACGT
Source organism: Saccharum hybrid cultivar R570 (assembly GCA_038087645.1). Lineage (NCBI taxonomy): Eukaryota > Viridiplantae > Streptophyta > Magnoliopsida > Poales > Poaceae > Saccharum > Saccharum hybrid cultivar. The sequence goes on along the minus strand of JAQSUU010000704.1, from coordinate 656,642 downwards.
GGCAGCTGAGTTGGGGACGAATTGCAACTTGGGGAAGACCATAACCTCGGTGTGTCCAGCGTGGCGATGTCCTCATTAGCCGCCTCTGCTCTTCCATCTCTACAAATCAGGTGGCTGCCCAGCAGCTTCTAAAATTCTGATTTGTAGAGGCGGTTGGAAATAGGAGCTGCCTCTAGAAATTTATTTATAGAGGTACAAATCATTGCCTAGAAATCATAATTCGAGACCGAAATAGTAGCATCCGCCTCTAAAAATCAGATTCGTAGAAGTGGATAGGAACAGGAGATAGTTATTTCATAGCTGATCAGAATGAATCATATTTATGCTCAAAATAATGAAAATTGACGGTTACAAATCCAATATAAATTTTTATAGTTCATGCTATACAAAGTTAAAAGGTTTCAACGACAAGAATTTGAGGATTCAATAGAATGTATTTTCCTTATCACAAATAATTAATGGCATCCATATATAATTGTATAAAGTTCTCTTTAATTCAAATCACTACTATGGATCCTATTTTCATAGGCGGCCGAAGAGCCTCTACAGCTGCCTCTGCTCTTCCATCTCTACAAATTAGGCGGCTGCCCCGCAGCCTCTAAAATTCGGATTTGTAGAGGTGGTTGGGAACAGGAGCCGCCTCTAGAAATTTATTTTTAGAGGTACAAATCGTTGCCTAATTCTGGACCAAAATAGTAGCATCCGCCTCTAAAATTCAGATTTATAGAAGTGGATGGGAACAAGAGCTGCCTCTAGAAATCGATTTTTAGAGGTACAAATTGTTGTCCATAAATCATAAATCCGGACTAAAATAATAGCAAAAAAAATTTAAACCCGCAGAGACCCCCACCGGAGAAGCCCTACCACATGAGCAGCTACGACCACCAGTTGCACCATTTTGCACGCTGAAAACACGAAATTCACAACCGTGAGGCCTCAAACCCGCGGCATCAGCCCTCGCGCATTCCTCTCATAACCACTCCTCTCCTCCTTGAAGAACATGTGTCCATCTCATTTTATCTTCATCTGGTTTTGAAATGACTATTTGAGAGCCTAAACGAATTCAAATGAAAAAGTTATCAACTACATAGTTTTAAAACTTCTTTTGACCGAATTGAGATCTATAACTTTGATATTAGTCGTTTCTCTATCCGAGATCATTTGAAAAATTTAAATTTTAAATTTAAGAAATTGAAACATAATTTTCCATGCATAGATGAATTTGAATAAAAAAGTTGTCAACTACAAAGTTGCATTATGTTTTGCGATCTACAACTTTTGTTTTGGTGGTTTCTCTATCCGAGGTTATTTAAAAAATTCGAATTCCAAATGTTAGAAATTCAAATGTAACTTGCCATGCATATATGATTTCAAATGAAAATATTGTCAACTACAAAGTTGCATAACTTTTTGAGATCTATAACTTTTGTTTTGGTGGTTTCTCCGCCCGTGGTCATTTGAAAAAATCAAATTTCAAATGTTAGAAATTCAAAAATAATATTCAATGCATATATGATTTCAAATGAAAAAATTGTCAACTACAAAGTTGCATAATTTTTGACATCTGTAACTTGTATTCTAGTCATTTTTCTCCATCTAAGGGCATTTTGAAAATTCAAATTTTACAATGCATCTCCTATTTTAGAGGCTGCTGAAATCGATTTCTAGAGACGGCTGGAAATAGAGCCATCTTTAGAAATCAATTTTTAGAGACAGCTAGAAATAGAGCTACCTCTAAAAATAGGGGCATTCTACAAATACATTTCTAGAGCTGGCTCAGTTTGGAAGCCACTGTAGAGGCGACCGCAAATTGAGCCGCCTCTGCACAAAAAGCCTCCCATAAAAATGCCTTTTGTAGTAGTGAATAAGGATTTTAGTACTTGAAAATAATGATGTACGTGATATATAGGGAATATTATTGAACCTTATAGTATAAAAAATTGTTTATTAACTTGAATGGTGCTATTGTTAAATTAGTTGAAGGGTTGCGCAATACTGTGCTTTCAAAACAACATTGTATTCTCTTTTGAGTGGTACTATTGACTCTAATATTACATGGCCACATGCCGGTCACTTTTAAAGTCAACCTTAGCAGTTTATGTATCCAAAAAATAAATAAGATTGAGCCCAATTAATACCCTGTGCATGCACAAAAACCTAAATGATATCTAATCCAACGTGATTTTTGTCTCAAACAATGGCAGCAAAAAACCTCTCTTCAAACTATCGAGCATCTAAGAGCAACTTTAACGTATGTTTTCTTAGCTTGTTTTAACACTGTGCACATCAGAAGGTGCTAGCTTGGTGCAAAACGGTCCAACGTTTAGTTTCCTTAAGAATCCTACAGCTGGCCCCACAAAACATAAACTACTATTCCTTTAACCTTGTCTCATGGCATACAAATACAAGGTTATACACTGAGTAGTAGTCCTTTGCAGAGACAAAATAATATATAATTCTTTGCACCGGGTGCTCTATTTTGCACCGAGGTCTAGCTAGGGATGAAAACGGATCGGATATGGACGGATATCACTGATATTGTTTTTGTTTTCGTATTTATGTCTGGATTCGTATTCGAATACGGATAGTATAAAAAATGACGGATAGAATATGATTGGATATCGACATCATAAATATATGATTTAAATATTCGGATACAAATACGGTATCGGATGTTAAATATCCGGACTCAGATACAGACGGATTAAAACCCCTCTAAACGGATTCGGACTCGAATACGGTCAGAAAATATCCGTACCGTTTTCATTTAGGGGTCTAGCCAAGCACCCGATAGAAGATTCGCTCCAATGTATTGCACCGATCAAACATTTCTCTGTTGAAATAATTAGACAATTTTCAGATTAAAACCGGAATATAAATCATGACAAACTTAAAAACAAGATTAAGCATAGCTTGTATACTAGCATGATCCAAGAACATAAACAGAAGAACTAGTGTAAACCTAGCTCGTACACTAGCCATCATATCAAATAGCATGAACGAAGACATTGGATCACGAGGTGTATACCTTTCGATTGCAGAAGATGGTGACGTTATAGGTGATGGTGGTGTGATGTTGTCGATGAGTGGCAGATGAAGAGCTCGGAGCAGTTGACGACGAATATGTTGGGACGTAGCACCGCCTGACTTGGATAGAAGGCGACCCGTTGTGAAGGTTGGGAGCAGTCACGCGAAGAGCGCTTCCCAAAAACCTTATTTGTCCTCTTCCGGTGCAGGATTGGAAGGACGAGGGTTCTGGAGACTTGCTCTCCCGAATGTCGGTGCACGCAGATGGTCGGGATGAAGAGACTATGGCGGCAGCATAGTAATGAGAAGAGAAAAACACTAACTGACTACCTGAGGATTTTATAACTAAAACTCCCAGTAGTAGTTTTCAGTGTGTCTTTTCTCAAAAAGATTGGTGTATATATATATATATATATATATATGTATATATATATATATATATATGTATATATATATATATATATATATATATATATAGGGAGGAGAACCCCTACCTCTACATCAACTAGCAATATGGTACTAATTGATATTGCACCTTCCACCTCTACTCATGGGCTTAAACATTAAAACCCATTAGGGAACACAGGTACTGGGCCTTTGAGATTTATTTGAATTTCTTCACATGTATTTAGGAAAACTATCCATATAAATTCTTACAATTCCCCAGCAGATCTCAACTGCCTAGTATAGTTATTTTCCTTCTCTCACTACAGTTTATATACTAGTGTTTCAGCAAAGACTGTTAAGTTAAACATCCGCCTAAAACTTTAAGTTACACCCATTCACAACTTGAACAACGGACTACGGTCAGCGAGGCGGTGGCAGGAGAGGCGGTGACCCAGGTTGAGCAACCTACTATGGAGTTTCTTTGGGTTGAGGAGGTCGTGTCCATGGTAGAGTACCCCGCTGTGACTGCAGCTGGGGCTTCTACTGCCATGGATACGGCCTTGATTTTGGCATCGACTTCTTCGCCATCTCCTTCCCTCGCTTGTTGATTTGCAGATGACCAGCATCTAGCGAATGAGGTGGTGCACGAGTTTGATGCTACCCAACGCTTGTCCAAGTTGTCCGCTGCTTGGGCAAACTTGTTAGCGGGAGCGGTTTCATTTGGGGAGTTGCTTTATGTAGATGCTTTCCTCTCTTTCTTCTTGATTTTGAGCTTGCTTCTTTTCTTTTGTATTCCTTATCCTTATTTTTTATTTGTCCAAGGCCTTCACTTGGGACCAGTCTAGCTTTTTTGGCTCCGGTGAAGTTGAGAAGAAACTGGTCTTTAAGGTGAATCGCCTGAAGGCAGAATTGGCCATCAAACAAGTTGATCTTGAAGCCAAGCACCAGGGACGTCAGAATTCAGAGGAAGTCCTCCGCGCTCAAGTTGCTGAGTCAAAGAAGCGGAAAGAGGACGCCATAGCTACTTTAAAGGAAGCGTCCGAGAAGTCCGATGGCTTCAAAAGGGATTTTGAAGGTATCCAAGTTCTTATGTACTTTCTTTCTTTCTTTGTCTGTTGGTTTTCTGACTTGCGTTTTTTGCGAGAATCGCTCTTCAAAAGAACAACAAGAAGCTCTCAGACGATCTCGAGGCTATGAAGGCAACACTCCAGTCCAAGTTCAACCAGGCTGAAGAGGTAACTGAACGTGCTAAGAAAGAGCTTGCTCTTGCCAGGTTGATTAGGTGCAGAACTGACCGGGATCTTGGCAGGCTAAGAGGACCATAGAAGACCTAACTAGCAAGCTGGCGGTGGCTACGAGGAATTGGAATGCCTTGTGGCAATCTTTTCACTCGATTACTGACCTTCTTCGAACCCCGGCGGATGATGGGCAGTCATGGGGTCAGTTTGTGTCACTGATCCCTTCTCGCCTTCGAGAGTTTGTTAAGAAGTGCGCCCAAGTCTGTGTAAAAAATTCCTTGGCCCAGGTCCGGGTTATTGCCCTAGAAGTCTCTTTGGCGAAGCTTGTAGAAGAAGCCGAAAACCAAGAGTACTTGGACGCTATTGAACAAGCAGATCCTGGAGTTGATGAGCTGGTCAGGAAGATTGTTGAAAATTTTAATATCAATATTTCTTATCCTAATGACAGCGCCTGACCTCGTTGTAAACAAACTTTGTGTTCGAGCTCCTTGCTTGTAGATTACATCTTTTGGTGCTTGTAAATATGAAACTTTATGTATTTTAATGCAACTTTATTTTCCTTGTTTATTCTTTAGACGAGTCATCTGAGTAGTCAATCTTGGACTTGGGACGTATTGTAGAGCCATATTAGATTCGTGACTTAGAGCGCTTTGAATCTGATAGGGCGAGTGTAGGCTTAGTAGCCTTTTTTACTTTCATCTGAGTTGATCGTCTCGGGATAGGGTGAGTGTATATGTACTGTCAAGGAACCATCCAAATTATAAGAGCACAAGTCCGAAAACAATCGCCAAAGCGATCAAATTCTCAAACTTGAGCCCATATAACTCTGGTAGTCCACGAAATCATGAGGGATTTCAAACCAAACCATAACGAGCCAAGATCATAGTGATTCAACATAACACACCACTTGTTACAACAGTTTATAAGTAATCTCATACATCAGAGTATGAATAACTTATTACAAAACCAAAGTAAGGATTAGCAGAAGCAACATAATTTCTAAAAACATTTGAAGTCAAATACTACCAGTACCGAGTCACATCCTATAAAAGCATACCAGAAGATATACTACAGAGACCATGCCCATATGGTCTAGTCTTCACACCCACATGGCAAAGACAATACTTGCGGCAACAAGTACGAATCTGCTACTTGCAACAGGTGGGAATAAACCCTGAGCACGAGAAGGTACTCAGCTAGACTTACCCGTCAAAAACCAGAAATAAAAGTGACACCAAGGAGTATGCAAGGCTTTATAAAGTGGGCTAGCTAGACTCATTTGTAGAAAAGCTTAATACAGATAAGTAACCATTAATTGCTTAAGTATCAAGTTAATCAACATTAACCTGTTAACTAGATTAGCACCTGTACTATAGCAATCACTTGATTAAGCTAAGCAAACAATAATACCATATACAGCTTAATCATGGCTGTCATCATCATCCTTATCATCAATTCTGAACCATCAATATAATTAGTGTATCTACGCTGGAGATAACCAGTCAAGTTTCTCACTATCCAGGAGAGACGGTGACTCGAATCGATTCCAACTCAGCTGAGGGGGGTATTCCTGACACTCACCCGGCAAACCCCGCTAAAGGCAGCCGTTGATAACCTTTGGTACAACTCAGGGTGGGCTCGAACAGCGCCGCGTTCTCGGGGATACCAGTGGCCAGGATGCTTAGGACTTTTAACTCACCTGCCCTTGGACCCTCTGGCTCCCTTCTGAGGCGACTTCCACTTTTCGACTTCGTAGCCTGAGTTGAGCTACTAGGCTTCGTAGTCGGCAACCTCAGGCCGACCAGCTAAATGTTAGTCATGCATTCAAAATGACATAGAAGGCTCTAGGTCTCGGTCCTTAATCGACACAGGCGGCATCACTACAACCATAAGACCCCGCCCGGTCTTTTATTCATATTAACACATGGTTCTTTTCTACGATAGCAAATATAACCAACTGTGACCAGGTAAAGCCCTATATCTCGCAGGTGATAGGAAATCACCCGACATCTATCGGTCTAATTAAGCAGGGCTAAGCATAGATACAATCCTGTCTACATAGGATTCAAGGTTCAAGTTGCTGGACAAGGAGTGTTATCAATGCAGCAAGGGTTTCCAACCAACTCCTACAACGTAATGCAATAATACATAGACAACATATATATAGAGATAATTGCTTTGAAAGTAGGAGGCTTATAATGCTCTAGGGCTATCCTTAACCGAAAGAAGATAGATCTAGGTTCGGCTTCAAGAATGGTTCCCACGTCTTCTCCGGCTTCGTCGGACTGCACCTCCGGCTCCCGAACGGATTCCAATTTCGGGGTTCATGCCTTGCAGAGCTTTAAGGTCGTCACAATTCTCGGCACACCTATTGCATGTATATACATCCCATAAATTTCTTGTATGCACCAAGGATGACATGATGATTTGTGAAAATGTATGAATGATGTGAAGATGAATGTAATGATATTGCAACAGCATGAGCACAAAACCAAGTCATGTGGTTCCCTATTCAAATCATTTCAAGCTTAGGTGCAAAACTCCTCTATGGTATTAACATGTTTAAACACCCCTAAGAAACCACTAAGTGCCACAAAGTTAAGACTAAACACACACATAACAAGATTCCAGAAATTTAATATTTCCAACATGTTAACAGCAGCAGCTAAGAAACTTTATAGCTGGAGTTCTACATATCCAATTGACTTGCAAGAGGACATTCTGGAAAGCTTATGAAATTGTCTATATTTCATTTATAAACATCTAAGCATGATTTCATCAGTTACCAGGTCGAAATAGCACATGTACAGAATCTGTTCTAGAAGACAGAGAGCACTTCCAAAACTGAACCCAGCTTGGAACAGCTACCATTTCAAACTATAAGTCCAAATGCTACCAACATTTGCCAGCAACTAGATCATGAAGTCCTCAACAACTTTGCTATATATCACCAAGCATGAAAACATCATTAACATAGCCTAATTTGCTTAACCACCAAATCTGTCCAGAAAAGATAGATTTGTACAATTAAATATTAAGTGATGTTGAGAACATCACAAATGATCTATCCAACTTCACTAACAGTTAGATCATGTTTAAGTAACACCAAATCAAGTCATGGTACTAGCATAAGCATTTATCTAATCATCCTTTTCTATTTACTTTGAGTGCATAAGCATAAATGGCATCACATAAAAATTTACTCAAAAAATTCTAATAAAATTATAGAGGCAAAAAAATGCTACCAAGAGGTTACCATAAAAATTTCACCTCATTTTGATAAGCAGATATGGATATATCAAAACAACAAAAAGATAAGTGCTAATAAAGCTTATAACAAAGGAATTTCATAATTGGAGCAAATGACATCCAACAAGGCTGAAAATTTAACTAGAGCATATCCATACCATACTTAGCATCTCACAAAAATTTTATGATAATTGGATTAATACACAGGGAGATACAAAATTACCAAAATCACATAGTTAAATAAAGTGCGTCACAAGATTAATTACAAACCTCAGAAATTATTAACCAACATACCACATATTATATTTTCTAAATAAACTAGACCTCACATAGAGCACAACACAACTTGAACCAATTTATTTGGATCTCTAAAACCGGATATATGAATTTTCAAAGTTTGAATACAAACCATTTAAATTGAATAAAAGAAAACAAAACTTCTACACCCTACTAGGCCGGCCCGGCTTAACCGCTTGGTCCCGCACGTGGCTCAGCCCAGCACACGGCTTGGCCTAGAGCATGGCATGGCCCAGTTCGCTGGCTCTCGCCTGATGGTGCTGACGCCCAGGTCCCACCTGTCGGGGAGAGCAAAGATAGGGGAGCGGCCTTGGTCGGTGCTTGCTCGCCGACGGCGGTAGCTCCAACAGTGCTAAGGGCATCGTCGTGCTCGCCATGATGAGACACACCCATGGATGCCTCAGGTTGGGCTTCTACCAGTGTCTACCTACGGTAGTGATGTGCACAATGGATGGCGGCGAGGTCGCAGCAAAAATCCGGCAACGGCGAGCTCACACTGTCCCCACCCATGCTCGGTACGAGCTTTATGGTGTCAAGGTGGAGCCAATTGTGAAGAAAACAGAGGAAAAGGGAGCCTCAAAATACTCTGGCCATAGTGAGCTTGATCTCCGGCGAGGTCGAGTCATGGCGGCGGCTGCGGATTATGCAATGTGCCCTCACCTTCGGCCGAACGACTCAACGAAAGGGTGAACGGGGTAGAGGTGATGATGGCGAAGCTGTGGCCACAGTTAGGCAGGCAAGGGATGCGGTGAGGGGTGCACACTTCGGTGACAGAGCTGGCGGTGCTCGATCCTCCGCTTCAGCGCGCACCGAGGGAGGGGGAAGGAGAGAATGGAGAGGGAGAGACCAGCTAAGAGCGTCGTGGTCGTCTTGAGGGGTGTCGTGGCCTAACCGGTGGACCCCAAGCTGGTGTACGACTGCCATGACCCACCCACGTGGCATCGATGGCCTAAGGCCGGTCAGCCATGACCGAGTTCAGTTACTGAACTAAAGACGCCGATACAATCAAGAAGCCGACTGAGAGACGAACTTCACTGCCCTAGAGCTCCCAATCTAAGCCGATTTGATGAGGACCGTAATTAGCAAACTTGTAGATCTATGTGAGGGCTTCAACTTTTTAAATATGGACCTGAGCTAGTTCAGCTTGGATTTGGAACTACCGAGCCCAAAAGTGAGGTAACTTAAAACTGTAAGTCAGTGCATGACTTAAAAAATTTTCTATGTGTTGAAACAGCATGGAAACCTAATTTGTGGGCCCGGTTTGAGCATGTTCTAGCCATTTTCATGAGATGTCATATTGAGACTTTTGTTCCTTGATAAATTGGCTACAACTTTGTAAAGGGTTCACATCCATGCAAGGTATCTAGGTTGGACTTTCTAATCAGTCAAACAGAGTCACTCTATAGGTCACCCCAAGTCAAACCTCCCCTTAGAGGGCAAATTAGTCATTTCGGTCAACATGAATAGTACTCCATTAGGTGTCCTAAGCATAGTTAAGCTACTAGAGATCATGTTAGAGCATCACATGTGTCATCTACACAAAAACCCTAGCAACACATAAAGGAAACACATAGAAAGCACAAATGTTGCAATTGTTTCAAAACCATGTTTCACCTGTTTCACAACCTTGTTACAAGACTTAAGCTTGTCATGTTACACTAACAATATTGACATGTTGCAAGGTATGGAAAACCCATGTTGCACTAACCATTTTTCATAAACACAAATTATGAAACAAGCATAATTGAGTATGTTGCATACTTATGTTTTAATGTTTCAAATGAATGTTTCAACACTATGTTTCACTAGTTGCATGACACTGTTTCATTAGTTTCAAGCACCACTAAGATATTTACAAACACACATGACAAGTACTTGCATTGGTGACACATGATCCCAGCATGCAATACATGGAAACACAAGGTGCAAGCTATGTTTCTTTAGTGACAGAGACGGTGCATTAGTTCAAATTAAATATTTCATCAATTTTAACTTAACGAACATGATGTAATGCTCATGATATGAGTTGATGATGCTATGCTCATGCAATGCTAGTGCAAAATGAGGCAAGATAACGCCTAGGGTGTTACAGCCCTCCCCTTATAAAAATCTCGTCCCGAGATTTGAATGTCATACCATTTCTCAAAGAAAGCAAAATAGTTGTCCTTTAAATAATCCTCTGTTTCCCAAGTTGCATCACGTTCACCGTGGTTACTCTAGACCACCTTGTATAATTTGACTACTCAACTTTGAGTCACCCTTTCTAGAGTATCTAGAACATATACCGGTTTCTCCTCATAAGAAAGATCGGATTTCAATTTGATGTGTCCCACTTCTACTCTTTCCTCAGGAAGATGAAGACATTTCTTCAATGGAGAAACATGGAAGACTAGAAAGATAGCTCCCAACTCACAAGGTAGACTAAGCTTATAAGCTACTCTTCCACTTTTCTCGATGATCTGATAGGGTCCAACGTATCGAGGCTCAAGCTTCCTTTTGATCCCAAAACGTTTCACTCCTCTCATAAGGGACACCTTTAGATAGACATGGTCACCTACTTTGAACTCAATAGGTTTTCTTCTCTTACCTGCATAGCTCTTTTGTCTATCTTGAGTAGCTGCCATATTTTTCTGTATAGCATGGACTTCCTCCTCAGCTTCTTTTATAAAGTCAATACCATAGAATCTTCTTTCTCCTGGTTCCACCCAGTTCAAAGGAGTTCTACACGTGCGACCATATAAAGCTTCAAAAGGAGCCATCTTGATGCTCTCTTGATAACTGCTGTTGTAAGAGAATTCAGTGAGAGGCAACCATTTCTCCTAGGAGCCATTACAGATAATGCAAGCTCTAAGCATGTCTTCAAGAATCTAATTCACACGCTCAGTCTGCCCCGACGTTTGTGGATGATAAGCAGAACTACGGATCAAATTAGTTCCAAGATTCTGATGTAGGCACCCTAGAAACGAGCAGTAAACTGTGGTCCTCTGTCTGAGACAATAGACTTAGGCACTCCATGAAGACGTACAACTTCTTGGAAGTAAATATTAGCATATTAGTGTGGGTGATAGTTACTCTTCGTAGGGATAAAGTGAGCAGACTTTGTCAAACGATCAACTATAACCCAAATAGAATCAAAACCTCTTTGTGTGGTTGGTAATCTGACTATAAAGTCTATAACAATGTCGTCCCACTTCCAACCTGGAATAGATAAAGGCTAAAGTAAACCAGGCTTCATGTGAATGACCTTAACTCTACAACAATTATCACACCTAGCGACATAGGCTGCAATTTCCTTCTTCATCTTGGTCCACCAATAATACAGCTTGAGGTCCTGATACATCTTACTGCTACCAAGATGGATCAATAATTTAGAAGAATGGGCTTCAACCATGATTTGGGTTCTAAGCTCCTTGTCCTTGGGCACAAGTCTATCATTGAACCAGAGAATTCCTTTGTCATCCACTCGAAAGTGCTTGGTTTCTTGCTCCTTCATTTTTCTCTTGATGTGAAATATACCAGTATCAGTCTTTTGTAGCTCAATGATTCAACTTCTTAAAGAACAATCAACGGTGATATGATGGAGTATGACAAGATGTAAGAGATGAGAAAAATGAAAATCTTCTTCTATCAGAGAGTTGCAATGAGATTTTCTACTCAAGGCATCAGCAACCACATCTGCTTTACCAAGATGATAGTGCACCTGAAGGTTATAATCCTTGATCAACTCTAACCATCTTCTCTAGCACATATTTAACTCAGGTTGAGTAAATATGTACTTAAGACTCTTATGATCTGTATATATATTCCATACACTTCCAAGCAAATAGTGTCTCTAGATTTTTAGAGCATGCACTACAACAACTAACTCTAGATCATGAGTCGGAAAGTTGACTTCATGTTTTCTTAACTGACGTGAAGCATATGCAATAACTCGGCTTTCTTACATAAGTACACCACCTAAACCAGTACTCGATGCATCACAATACACATCAAACGGTTTCTCAATGTCCGGTTGTGCCAACACCGGAGCTGATGTCAATAAAGTCCGTAGAGTGTGGAAAGCTTGCTCACACTCTGGAGTCCAATCAAATTTCCTATCCTTCTCAAGTAGTCGAGTCATAGGCTTAGCTATCTTAGAGAAATCCGGAATAAAACAACGATAGTAGCCAGCCAATCCAAGAAAACTCCAAATTTCATGAACTGTCGTCGATGTTTTCCAATCCAAAACTTCTTGTACTTTAGTCGGGTCTACTGAAATCCCCTTACCAGACAATACATGACCGAGAAAAGGTACCTTCTTTAACCAGAATTCACATTTGCTGAACTTGGCGTATAGCTTATTGTTGACGGTAGATAAGTATCATTTTTAACCGTCAACATAGCATGAGAAAGGACCTAAACATAAATACTATCTAGATATAGGGGTTACACTGATAGAATTCCATGAGTTTTGGTGAATATCTATTTGTACAGGGAGTTATCAGGAAAGAACCAAAGGAGGTCTACATATCAGATTTACATAGAGAGAAACCAACCATACTATGAAAAAGTATACTCTAGAAGACTCGAGAAGGCACCCCCTCAAAGGGAGGGCCATTTGGGCTAATAGGTGGGGCACCCGCCCCCACCTCATGGGCGGTAGCCCAGGCCATAGATCCAATTAGGCTTCGTCTCGCGGATCCTGCTTCCATAGCCTTTGAGGATCAATAAAAAGTCATTGATGAAGGTCGGTTTGATCCAAGGGCTGTGGTGTTTCCTAGAGGGTTATATAAGCAAGGCCCCTGGCCCCAAGAGAAACCCTGGATTTTCATTTGATTCATCAAGAAAGAAGCCTCTGAACAAGTCCTAGAGCCACCATCTCAATTAGATCTCTAGTTTAGCATAGCTACATAGGATTAGAACTAGAAGGAGCCAAGCATTGCTTGATTTCCGGATCTGTCAAGAGAGTTCTTGGTAATTCTCTCCTACTTTTGTATTTGTTCTTATATTATTAATCTAGTTCATCATTTGTATGAATATGACTTTAGTCTATTCTATCATATTGGATATGACTTTGATCTATTTGATTATGCTCTCAATTATATTATTCTTAGTCTACTTTGATTATATGTTTGGCATAGTTTGATCAGAATTATATTTAAGTATAGGATCGTATAGTGCTTGCTCATTTATATCATGGGTGAGTGGTAAACATTGTGTAGGCGTGGTGCCTATACCGTATTTACCTGCGATTGCACCCTATATTTCGAACCGTGTGGTAGATTGTGGGAGTGACAGTCCTATTAAGTCCTTTGTAGTCCATCTCCCGAGTATAGGGCAGGCAGAGCACAACTATTATGGGGAAGTGACGGCTATGTTCTATATCTTCCTTAGTAATATCACTATGCATAGATATAACCTTTTCTTGCCATGATTGCCAGGCGTAATTGCACTAATCATCATATGCTTTGACTGTATAGTTAGAATCACTTAGGATTTATCCTGATAGTTCGTCCTAATCCATGCTAGTGCTATATGCTTAGAGTAATCTATTGAGATGTTTATCATTATATGTGGTTATGTGCTTATCAGTTATCTCTTATTATTCTTTATTCATATATATATTATCTTGTGACACTTACCCTGTATGAGAAGATTGATAAATACATGGTTATGCTCTCCATTATCACATGCAGTGATGCTCAATGCTCAATGTCCTTAGCATCCCTTCCCAGTGGTAAAAATATAAATAACGATACCTGGATTACTCCCGGTTAAAATGCTACATCGATATTATCTGTGTGCTTGCGGATTTCATATTTATTTTAGAGGGGCATTTGCATATTTTATTACCATCACCTTTAGTATCATGCTGGGGATGACAACCTAGCTTAGGTGGCATTAGAGGTGTCAACAAGCATTTTTGGCGCCGTTGTCGGGAAAGGTTGAATTGCTATTCAAAGGATAATGAGCCATCACTTGCATCCACTAATGTGATCGAGAAACCATCATCCTTCTCTACTCATACAACCTTACCCTTGTCTATTGTATATTTATATATCATATACAAGGTAATGTATGTGCAGGTTTGGCCGTCCAGATAATTTTATCAAAAATCTAGAATTATTGTTCACAAGAGCAAGAGCCAAGCTAAAGAGAGTTCAAGCAGACACATCATCATCTCATCTTGAAGCTCCACTCTCTGATTTGGAAGGCCAACCAAGCATAGTTCGAAACTTAACACCAGAGTTCGATGCCATGGCAAACAAGTCACTCCGCGAGTTCTCAGCTCTAACTACAGCTAACATCCGGACTAGACCTGTGACAGAGATCGAGCAAAACTTTAAGCTAAAGCTGGCGTTGATCAACATGGTGCAAGCCAGTCAATTTTGTGAGAAGACACATGAAAATGCTAGTGCTCATCTCCAACAATTCTTGGAGATTTGCAGCACTTTCACCATCAAGGATGTCCCCAGAGATGCCATACTACTTCACCTCTTTCCATTCTCACTCTTGGGGAGAGCGAAGAAGTGGTTCTATGCGAATATGGAGAAGAATACTACTTGGACACTCTGTTCCACCAATTTCCTGGTGAAGTTCTTTCCCATGGGCAAGACAAATGCACTTCGTGGGAAGATATCAAGTTTTTAGCAGCAACATGATGAGTCAGTCCTAGAAGCATGGGAGCGCTTTCAAGACTATATTCTAGAATGTCCTCATCATAGAATGGAGAATTGGCTACTTATACAGACCTTCTATCACGGGCTCACTAATAGTACCCGTGAGACTATGGATGTTGTCGCTAGAGGAGCATTCTTATCACTTACAATCAATAAAGCCACAGCTCTTGTGGAGAAAATGGTGTCCAACCAAGGTTGGAATGAAGAAAGAACTCAAACCCGCAAGAGAAGTGGAGGTATGCACCAGCTAAAGGAGGTAGACATGCTGTCTGCCAAGATGGACCTACTTATCAAGAGGCTCGATGAGAGAGCTAGTGAGAAGAAGGAAGTCATGCACATCCATGATTCCTGCAAGACTTGTGAAGAGTGTGGAGACACTGGGCATTCAGGAAGCAATTACCCAGAACTACAAGAGGATGTGAACTA
Organism: Saccharum hybrid cultivar R570; assembly: GCA_038087645.1. Taxonomy (NCBI): domain Eukaryota; kingdom Viridiplantae; phylum Streptophyta; class Magnoliopsida; order Poales; family Poaceae; genus Saccharum; species Saccharum hybrid cultivar. The sequence continues at coordinate 641,359 of JAQSUU010000704.1, read as the reverse complement.
CCTCGACAATAATAACAACCACTACTACCATCCTCAACAAAATCAAGGCTGGAATCAACAGCAAAGGCCTAACTATTCAGGTAACAACTTAGGTAATTATCAAGGTAATAATTCTTTTAATCAACCACCTCTGAGAGAGTTAGTGCTTAATCAAGGAAAGTTAATGGATAGCATGTCTAAGAAATTAGCATCCAATGATAAAACATTAGAAACAATTAATAACAGAATGTATAGCTTTTCTACTGCTATTAAGAATCAACTCAGCTTTAATAAGATGCTAGAGTCACAATTGTAACAGCTTGCCAACATTGTTCCTGCTAACCAAGGTAAAATTTAGGGACAACCGAAAGATCTAGAAACTGTAAAATCTTGTAGACATATTTAATGCAGGAAGTTATTGGAGTGACCCTATCTCCAAAGGATGGAACGACAAAACTCTGCCAATTAAGAAAGGTGATCTTGGAAGACCTGTCACCCCGATTTCCATTGGAAGCATGAACTTCAACGAAGCTATCTGTGACTTCGGTGCAAGCGTCAACATCATGTCTTAAGTATCAAGTTAATCGGCATTAACATGTTAACTAGATTAGCACCTATACTATAGCAATCACTTGATTAAGCTAAGCAAGCAATAATACCATATCCAGTTTAATCATGGTTGTCATCATCATCCTTATCATCAATTCTGAACCATCAATATAATTAGTGTATCTACGCTAGAGATAACCAGTCAAGTTTCTCACTATCCGGGAGAGACGGTGACTCAAATCGATTCCAACTCAGTTGAGGGGGGTATTCCTGACACTCACCCGGCAAACCCCACTAAAGGCAGCCGTAGATAACCTTTGGTACAACTTAGGGTGGGCCCAAACAACACCGCGTTCTCGAGGATATCAGTGGCTAGGATGCTCAGGACTTTTAACTCACCTGCCCTTGGACCCTCTGGCTCCCTTCTGAGGCGACTTCCACTTTTTGACTTCGCAGCCTAAGTTGAGCTACTAGGCTTCATGGTTGGCAACCTCAGGCCGGCCAGCTAAATGTCAGGCATGTGTTCAAAATGACATAGAAGGCTCTAGGTCTCGGTCCTTAATCGACACAGGCGGCATCACTACAACCGTAAGACCCCGCCTGGTCTTTTATTCATATTAACACATGGTTCTTTTCCACGATAGCAAATATAGCCAACTGTGACCAGGTAAAGCCCTATATCTCGCAGGTGATAGGAAATCACCCGACTTCTACCGGTCTAATTAAGCAGGGCTAAGCATAGATACAATCCTATCTACATAGGATTCAAGGTTCAAATTGCTAGACAAGGAGTGTTATCAATGCAACAAGGGTTTTCAACCAACTCCTACAACGTAATGCAACAATATATATACAACATATATATAGAAATAGTTGCTTTGAAAGTAGGAGGCTTATAATGCTCTGGGGCTTGCCTTAACCAAAAGAAGATAGATCCAGGTTCGGCTTCAAGAATGGTTCCCATGTCTTCTCCGGCTTCATCGGACTGGACCTCCAGCTCCCGAACGGATTCCAATTTCGGGGTTCACGCCTTGTGGAGCTTTAAGGTCGTCACGATTCTCGGCACACCTATTGCATGTATATGCATCCCATGAATTTTGTGTATGCACCAAGGATGACATGATGATTTGTGAACAAGTATGAATGATGTGAAGATGAATGTAATGATATTGCAACAGCATGAGCACAAAACCAAGTCATGTGGTGCCCTATTCAAATCACTTCAAGCTTAGGTGCAAAACTCCTCTCTGATATTAACCTGTTTAAACACCCCTAAGAAACCACTAAGTGCCACAAAGTTAAGACTAAACACACACATAACAAGATTTCAGGAATTTAGTATTTCCAACATGTTAACAACAGCAGCTAAGAAACTTCATAGCTAGAGTTCTACACATCCAATTGACTTGCAAGAGGACATTTTGGAAAGCCTATGAAATTGTCTATATTTCATTGATAGACATATAAGCATGATTTCATCAGTTACTAGGTATAAATAGCATATGTACATAATCTGTTCTAGAAGACAGAGAGCACTTCCAAAACTGAACCCAGCTTAGAACAGATACCATTTCTAAACTATAAGTCAAAATGCTACCAAAATTTACCAGAAACTATTTCATGAAGTACTCAACAACTTTGGTATAGATCACCAAGCATGAAAACATCATTAACATAGCCTAATTTGCTTAACCACCAAATCTGTCCAGAAAAGATAGATTTGTACAATTACAAATGACCTATCTAACTTCACTAACAGTTGGATCATGTTTAAGTAACACCAAATCAAGTCATGGCACTAGCATAAACATTTATCTAATCACCCTTTTCTATTTACTTTAAGTGCATAAGCATAAATGGCATCACATAAAAACTATAATCAGAAAATTCTAATAAAATTACAGAGGCAAATACATGCTAGCAAGAGGCTACCATAAAAATTTCACCTCATTTTGACAAGCAGATATGAAGATATAAAAACAATAAAAGATAAGTGCTAATAAAGCCTATAAAAAAGGAATTTCATAATTGGAGCAAATGACCTCCAACAAGGCTAAAAATTTAACTAGAGCATATCCATACCATACTTAGCATCTCACAAAAATTTCATGGCAATTGGATTACTACATAGGGAGATACAAAATTACCAAAATCACATAGTTAAATAAAGTGCATCACAAGATTAATTACAAACATCAGAAATTATTAACCAACATACCACATATTATATTTTCTAAATAAACTAGACCTCACATAGAGCACAACACAACTTGAACCAATTTATTTGGATCTCTAAAACAGGATATATGAATTTTCAAATTTTGAATACAAATCATTTAAATTGAATAAAAGAAAACAAAACTCCTACACCCTACTAGGCCAACCCGGCTTAACCGCTCGGTCCCGCATGTGGCTCAGCCCAGCACACGGCTTGTCCCACTGCACGGCTCAGCCTAGCTCGCTGGCTCCCACCTGATGGCACTGACGCCCTGGTCCCACCTGTCGGGGAGAGCAGAGATAGGGGAGCGGCCTTGGCTGATGGCACTTGCTCGCCGACATCGGTAGCTCCGACGGTGCTAAGGGCATCATCGTGCTCGCCATGATGAGACACACCCATGGATGCCTTGGGTTTGGCTTCTACCAGCGTCTACCTACATTAGTGACGTGCACAGCGGATGGCGGTGAGGTCGCGGTGAAAATCTGGCAATGGCGAGCTCGCACTGTCGAACAACTCAACGAGAGGGTGAACGGGATAGAGGGGATGATGGTGAAGCTGTGGCCGTATTAGTTAGGCAAGGGATGAGGTGGAGGGTGCGCACGTTAGCGATAGAGCTGGCGGTGCTCAGTCCTCCGCTTCAGTGTGCACAGAGGGAGGGGAAAGGAGAGAGTGGAGAGGGAGAGACCAGCTGAGGGCGTCGTGGCCGTCTTGAGGTGTGTCGTGGCCTGACCGGTGGACCCTAAGCCGGCATACGGCTGCCACAACCCGCCCACATCGCATCGATGACCTAAGGCTAGTTGGCCATGACCTAGTTCAGTTACTGAACTGAAGACGCCAATACAGTCAAGAAGCCGACTGACAGACGAACTTCACTGCCCTAGAGCTCCCAATCTAAGCCGATTTAATCAGGACCACAATTAGCAAACTTGTAGATCTATGTGAGGGCTTCAACTTTGTCAATATGGACTTGAGCTAGTTTGGCCTGGATTTGGAACTATAGAGCCCTAAAGTGAGGTACCTTGAAACTATAAGTCAGTGCATGACTTAGAAAAATTTCTAAGTGTTGAAACATCATGGAAACCTGACTTGTGGGCCTGGTTTGAGCATGTTCTAGCCATTTTCATGATATGATCATATTGAGACTTTTGTTTCTTGATAAATTGGATACAACTTTGGTAATGGGTGCACATCCACGCAAGGTCTCTAGGTTGGACTTTCTAATCAGTCAAATAGAGTCACTCTATAGGTCACCCCAAGTCAAACCTCCCCTTAGAGAGCAAATTAGTCATTTTGGTCAACATGAACAGTACTCCATTAGGTGTCCTAAGCATAGTTAAGCTACTAGAGATCATGTTAGAGCATCACATGTGTCATCTACACAAAAACCCTAGCAACACATAAAGGAAACACATAGAAACCACAAATGTTGCAATTGTTTCAAAACCATGTTTCACCTGTTTCACGACCTTGTTACAAGACTTAAGCTTGTCATGTTACACTAACAATATTGACATGTTGCAAGGTATGGAAAACACATGTTGCACTAACCATTTTTCATAAACACAAATTATGAAACAAGCATAATTGAGTATGTTGCATACTTATGTTTCAATGTTTCAAATGAATATTTCAACACTATGTTTCACTAGTTGCATGGCACTGTTTCATTAGTTTCAAGCACCACTAAGATATTCACAAACACACATGACAAGTACTTGCATTGGTGACACATGATCCTAGCATCTAATACCTGGAAACACAAGGTCCAAGCTATGTTTCATTAGTGACACAGAGATGGTGCATTAGTTCAAATTAAATGTTTCATCAATTTTAACTTAACAAACAAGATGTAATGCTCATGATATTAGTTGATGATGCTATGCTCATGCAATGCTAGTGCAAAATGAGGCAAGATAACACCTGGGGTGTTACATATACTCTCATCTAGGTCGAATAATCCTGGGATAGGGCAAGTGTTGGCTTAGTAGCCTTCTTACTCTCATCTAGGTTGAATGACCTGGGATAGGGCGAGTGTTGGCTTAGTAGCCTTTTTACTCTTATCCAGGTTGAATAACCTAGGATAGGTCGAGTGTTCTTTCTCTCTCATCCATATTGAATAACCTGGGATAGGGCGAGTGTTCTTTTACTCTCATCTAGGTTGAATAACCTGGGATAGGGCGAGTGTTCTTTACTCTCATCCGGGTTGAATAACTCAGGATAGGGTGAGTTTTTATTTACTCTCATCTAGGTTGAATAACTTGGGATAGGTCGAGTGTTGGCTTAGTAGCCTTCTTACTCTCATCCAAGTTAAATAACTTGGGATAGGTCGAGTGTATATGTACTCTCATCTAGGTTGAATAACCTAGGATAGGGCGAGCATAGGCCTTGTAGCCTGTTTGCTCTCATCCGTGTTGTGAAAACAACTTGGGATAATTAGGTTCTGTGAGACAAGTATTGGTGATGAAAATCATCTTTATTATATTGATCGTGAACCTTGATTACATAATATATTGGAGAAAAAATCTATCTCGTGTCTTTAGGCGTAGAATCTTTGCAACTGGCTGATGTGCCATGAGTTTCTAACTGGTATGCCATCTTCATTCATCAACTCGTATGATCCTAGCCCAGTAACTTTGGCAATGATAAAAGGACCTTCCCATGGGCTGAGTAGTTTGTGTCATCCATTTGTTTTCTGAATGCGGTGAAGTACCAAATCTCTGACTTGAAGGGTATGAGGTTGGGTGTTTTTGTCATAGTGACACCTCAAGCCTTGGAGATAGCTAGCGGATTGTAGAGTAGCATTGACTCTTACCTCTTATGTGCTTTCTAGCTCTAGCCTTCGGATGTGTTTAGCTTCTCCTTCATCAAACTACTCTATCTTTGGTGAGGTCTAGATCAAGTCCGCTGGCAGTACCGCTTCTGATCTGTATACTAGGAAGAAAGGTGAGTACCCGGTAGCTTTGCTTACTTGAGTCCGTAGCCCCCACACTACTTTGGGCAATTCTTTAATCCACTTGGAGCCATAGTCTTCTAGTTCTTCATAAAATCTGGGCTTCAATCCTGCTAATATGAGATCATTAGCTCTTTCTACCTGTCCGTTAGCTTTAGGGTGGGCGACTGATGCGTAATCGATGCTGATACTGCAGTCTTGTGCCCGACTTATGAACTCAATAGCTATGAAAGGAGAGCCTAAATCTATAATGACTCGGTTGGGCATGCTAAAGCGATGCATGATGTCTTGGATAAACTCGACTGCTTTACTTGCGCTGCATTTGATGAGTGGTTTTTATTCGATCTATTTGGTGAACTTGTCAATAGCCACAAAAATGTACTCAAAACCACTATTGGCTTTCTTGAGAAGTCCTACCTAATCTAGCCCCTAGCAGGAGAATGGCCAAGCGGGCGAGATGCAAATAAGATTGTGCACTGGGATGTGAGCCTATCTTGCAGACATTTGGCAGCCTTTGCACTTTCTTATGAGTTCTTCTGCATCCTTTAAAGCAGTCGGCCAGTAGAATCTAGAACAAAAAGCTTTGCCAACTAGCATTCTGGACGCAACATGATTACCACAACTTTCTGAGTGGATTTCTTCTAGAATTTCTTTGCCTTTTTCTGGCGAGATGCATTTGAGTAGTACTCCTGATGATGTGGCCCGTCTGTATAGTTTATCTCCTACCAGAACATAGTTCTTGCTTCTTCAAACTATTCGGGTAGCTTCATCTTTGTTTGGTGGTAGTTTATTTTCTTTGATGTAATTGATGAAAGTTTGAGTCCATGACGGAGTGATTACCAAGATTTTGGTGTTGTGAGCTAGGAGTTTAGGGGTTATCTCATTGGGTTGTTTAATAGAGGGAGCTGACAACTTCTCTATGAACATGCCAGGTGGGACCTTCGCCATGTCTGATCCAAGCTTAGCGAGGACGTCTACTGCAATATTTGATCACGCAAGACATGTAGAATTTTGAGCCCTTGAAAATGTTTCTCAACTTTGCGTACTTTAGCACAGTAGGTGTTGACAGTAGATAACTCTTATTTTTAACCATCAACGAAACATGAAAAAGAGACTAAACATAATTACCACTTAGATATAGGGGGTTTACTGATAGAGTTCCATGAGTTTTGGTGAATGTCTGTTTCTGCAGGGTGTCGGCTGAAAAGAACCAAGGAAGTCCCACATGTTAGGTTTACATAGAGACAAAAGGGGTACGAACAACTTTTCTGGAATCTAGAAGGTATGAGAAGACTCTAGAAACAAACCAGAGGCAAAACGGGCCCAGAAGCCGAGTGGCCGCCCAAGGGGTAGGGGCGGGCGCCTGGGCTGCAGAGCTAATCAGGAGCGATCTTGTGGATCCTGCCTCCACCGCCTTTGAGGATTAATAAAAAGTCATTGATTAAGGTCAGTTTGATCTGATGGTTGTGGTGCTTCCTAGAGGGCTATATAAGTAAGGCTCCCCCTAGGGTTTGGTACCATATCTCTTCTACAGATCAAAAGCTAGGGTTTCAACTCTCCATCCAAGTAGAAGAGGGTACCTCTAGTTCATCTAGTTCTACTTCTAGTTCATCTAGATCTAGTTCTAGTTCATCTAGTTGTATCTAGAAAATAGGGACAGAGGAGGAGAGAGCTGAGGAGGAGCCGGATCTGTCAGATCTTTCTCAACATTGTACTTTTGCAGCATCTGGTTCGTCATTTAGCAATCACTAGGTTCTTCAATTATTATTTCTAAGTTCTAAGTTCTTATTTAATTCTTACTTTATTCTATTTACTTGAACTCCGCTTGTATTTGAGTGCTCTAGTTATAATATTTGGCTAGAGTAGTAAACCCTAGTGTAGACGTGGTGTCTAGGCTATAGTTTACCTGAGTTTACGCTCAATCTCACGGTTAGTTATGGTAGCCCTCAGAGGTGACAGGTTTATCCGGCCATTGCAATCCACCCCGTTTGGGTTGGTGTTTCGTAGAGCCTTTGGCAGCCTTCCCCGACTACTTTCTTCTCAGTCTCTTTCGAAAGTTAGAAAGGTACTGTTGCTCTATTGTAAGTAAAGTATATCTTGATCATCCAATCAACTTAGAAAACCCTAGAAAGTTCCTCTCTTCCCGCCATATATATATATATATATCTTTCTTCTCTTATCTTTATCCTTGGATGGCCTTGATTCTCTAGTACACTTCACGTTCCCCGTGGAAATCGATACTCTGGAATACTCCCGGGTGAAAGCTACATCGGTATCTGTGCGCTTACGGATTTCTCTATGTGCATTAAAAATACCCAACAAACTTTCAGGCGCTGTTGCCGGGGAACAGTAGCTATGCTAGTTTAGAACCAAGTTTGTCCGTGTAGCCTTTTCCTTTTGCCACCTTTTTACCACAACCACCTTACCATATGGATTCCACTCCTATTCATAAATTCTCTGCACCAAAGGGTGAGTTCTTAGAGCCACCACAATCATCAAAGCCAATTACAACATCTAGCTATGAACTCAAACCTGGCTTTATAGCCATGGTGCAGGCGCAATCCTTCTCTCGGTTAAAAGATGAAAATCCTTATACCCACCTTTGGGAATTTGAGCACTTGTGTTCTTGCCTCGTTATCGCTGGCATCACACAAGAGACCCTTAAATGGAAATTGTTTCTGTTCTCCCTTTTAGGAATAGCAAAGCAATGGTATGCTCATACTGTACGAGGAGTAAATGGAAACTAGGAAGAACTTCGAGTCAAATTTGGTCTCGCTTTCTTCCCTGTTTCTAAAGTTAATGCCCTTCGAATAGAAATTCTTAAATTTGAACAGAAGAAGGAGACTCTAGGAGCAGCCTGGGCTAGGTTCACAAGCCTTAAAAACATTGGCCTAGACCTGTCTTTGCCTGACCACGTCCTTCTAAATCACTTCTACCATGGTCTTAGCAAAGAAGCTACTCTGCACCTTGACATATCTTCTGGAGGCTCATTCACACACATGTCCTTTAGTGAGGGGGAGGCTATCCTTGAGAAAATACTTGAAAACACTCCCTACACTAGCATATTTTATGAGTTTCCTAAAGAAGAAAAAAAGTCAAGCCAAGCCCTGACCAACAAGAGGAGATACATGCAACCGAATATGAAATTCCTTTAGATTCTTCTAATGATTTGGTTGTCAAAGAATCTCCTACTACGAAAACACAAAATATGTTGGAAGACGATGAGCCCCATCCTTCCACATTCCTCTCTGAAATTGAGGATGGTCTTTTTGAAGATTTAGGGAATGCCTCAAACTTTCCAGTTCAAGTAAAGCCTCTAGAACACTCTACACCATTTAAGGACGATGATATTCCATGCAATGATCCCTTCTTAATGGAACACATCAAGGGACTCTCCACCATCATGAGCCATGAGTGGTTCGTAGAAATAGAGTTATCCAGTGAGGTAGCCCAAATCATTGCCCCCTCTGATGTTCTAACTTGCATCCTAAAGAAGACAACCATAGAGGCTTATTATAATCCAACAAGTCCTTGATCCCATCTCATAAGCTTTTAAGAACTCCTTTTAGAGTTACTCTAGAAAGTTATGGGGTCATGAGGTCTATTCCCTTGCGCATAAGAGGCTTTGAGTATCGTCTAGACTTTCACATCTATGACATCTTGGACAGGTCCATTTTGATTGGTGTACCTTTGGGGACACTCTTTCTAGAGCGACCGAAATAAAGTCTCTTGAATTTAAAGTTGGGAAACTCTATGAAATGATCTTGATTTTCCTCAAAGGGAAAATCCACAGATACGATTTATAATGTAGTAGATCACAAGAGCAATCCTTCACATTATCAATTATCAGCTGATATCATAGTCATGCATCGAAGAATTACAAGTTACAAGACTTTACAACACTGGTTAACACATCTAATACATTGTATTCTAGCAGAAACACACACGTCTTCATCAGAGTAGTTGTAGCGCATCAGCAAGTGAAGGCTCCTCCTTCACGGGCAATCATCAGAGTTGGCATAGAATGTCAGCGGCGTGGACTCCATCTTCCAAACCACACTCGAGCGTAGGAACGAGACCATCTACTCCTAATCCAAGTCCTCGTGGTCGTCGTAGATTTCATCCAAACCTGTCCAAAATCTATCAGTATAATTTGTACTGGCCACTCTCTCCCACCCTATGCTTTTTGCGTATGCTTTGTGGTAAGTGGAATGCAATGGTAGATCAAAAGGCCTATATATGGCTATAGGTTTCCTATGCAAGTTCATTAGTATTTTATAATAATAGTTCATCAAGTTTTAATCCATCTCAAACACACGTTCTCCTATCCCAAACACACATCTGACCACACTCTCACACTCTCTAGGCGGCAAGGTCGACTCCCGTTCGTACCTTGCCTCAACGGCCAAAGCCGGATCCAACACCAAAACCCAGGGGGAAGGTAGAAAGGACTCCTCTCACTAATCAAGTGAAGCGTAGGTCATAGGAATGTCCATATCCACGGACACGGCTATACGTATAGATCAATCAACTCTGCAGAGCGTGTACACCTGGAAATCCACAAGATCACCATCATCGGCGATGCCCCGCCTAGGCTGATGTCGACTGCCTCCCAACCGGTACGTACCACCCTACCACTTAGCCCTGGGCCACCTCGGCATCCACCGAAACGCTGAGACTGTGAGACGTAGTATCGGGCCTCCAAGGTCACTACGCTGTCTTAGGAGGGTGTGGGCCCCCATGCCCGTACCTCCCTACACTATCACCTTTCAACCTAGTAGTAGTGGCACCGCCCTAGTCAGTCGGGTAATCGTCTCCCGCCCATCGGGAGCGAGTGGTGTGCACGAAGGGTCCTATGATTCCGGTTCTCAAGACATACCAGTCCTTGAGGGGACTGGACATGATATCTTCTCAAGGGGATAACCAACACCCCGTGCCTCGACAGCACCTCCACCGGGGATAACCAACACCCCGTCTGCTCTCACTTGCACCCGCCATAGGTACCTCTCTTGAGGGATGCCCAGGTCGCACCCCTTCGGCATGACTTGCCCCAAAGACTCATCGTAGGATCCTGTCCGATCGACTCAACCCTCACCACACACCCAAAACGCACGTCAAGCTCTCCCCAAGTTCATTATCCAGTTTTACCAAGTTATCGGCACCATGTTCCTTATCCACTCACGTTATTCCTTCACCAAGCATCACATCACAGGTATAATGCGTAGTGAAAGTAAAACAGTAAGTAGAATGCGAGCGTCTAGCTTAACAGTTGGTGTGCAGGGAATAGGTTGCGACAAGGTAATGGCTTACAAACAATCTACCATGCAACCTATCACAGTTCAATTGCATAAAAGTAAATCACTAGCATCTACATGTAGCATGTCTAATAGGTTCTACGAGGTTGGGTGAGACGTGGAACACCTGTAAAATGTCGTATCTGAGATCCTCGGTGCAATTGTAGTCGTACTCCTCCATGGTCCTTCCTCCATCCGCATGTCCTTTCTCCAACGGGTTCTGATCCATTCAACGCTAACCTCGACGCAACTACCTCGATACAGCGACAAGCAAAAGAGCAGTCAGACCACTAAACCTAGTAAGACTGCGGAAAGAGAGGCAACAAGGCCCAAAAAGAACAACTACACTGGAAGAGCACAACAAGAGAACAACTTAGCCCTCTCGGTGGATGTCTGATCCCTGGGCCAAAAGAGAACACAAGTGGTGGTTCGCTAAGCACAAACTTAGGTCTTAGCCTAGCCAGTACTTCCTGGGTCGATCGTGTTGACCTGTACGGCTTAAATAGAAATGGCATAGGCCTTAGCTCATCCTAAGCAAACACCACGGCTCGTGACTTCTGATCCGAGCGTCATGGAGGCTGACGAGAACCAAAAGGCTACAAGCAAGAGAAGTCTCGTTCTCTCTTAATTCAAACGCCATTATAACTTGATGAGAACCAAGAGAGGATGGAACAGGGAGAAGAGAAGAGAGCAGAGAAGCGGTCTACTCCTCCCAATACACACATCATGGCAAAAGACGAGACATTGGAAAGAAGAGACACGCAAAAGAACATGAGTGCCCAAAAGACTTGTAGGGTACCACGACCTAGGTGCACTAAATGCACTAGGACATCCCTAAAGTTCTCAGCGATGCGGTTGTCACCGCAAGAACCAAAGAGACGCTACGGTCTACAAGGTTCAAGCATACAAGGAATTAGGCACGACAAAACCAAAAGACGGGAAGAGACACAGAATTCACCTTCCTTTGATCCACTTGCCATAGCAACGACGGGAATCAAAGAATGGAATCAAGAAAGCGACAAACGCCGAACAAGCGAAGAGCTCAACCCACATTTCACTGGATCGATGGGGTTGAGAAAAAGAGGAGGGAAGAAACAATGGAATTTGCACCCTTTCATCCAACTCGTCATGGGACGGGTGAAGGTTGGAAAAAGCGAGGCACGATTCCCCAATCCAAACCCACTAGTAGGGCACCATGACCGTGCAACTAAACGGCACAAGGCTATTCTTATGGCTCATAGCAATGCGGTTGTCATCACTAGATCCAAGAAACGCCATGGTCAAAGTGGTACGAGCATACGAGTTGGTTAGGATAAAACAAGCGAACAAAAGAGGTAGAGCCCGGTAGCCATGGCGAGGCGACTCACGGCCATGGGCTCAACCTACACCAGTTGGCATCCGTCGACATACAAAGGTTGTCCACTAATTCCTATCCCAATAGAGTTGGTCACGGAGGGCTCGAAACATGCGGGTAAGAACCGCGTCGATATTGGCATCGAGTCCACGGTGACCGCATCCTAGGGACGTAGATAGGAGCTCAAGTTTGTAATCCGACAAAGACAACTAAAGCAAGAGAGAAGGGACGTGCTTGGCATTACGGCCATGGCGAGGCGAACTCGCGATCGCAACGAACAAGCACATCACTTCCCAACCGGATCGAAGGCACGGTCCACAAAAGGGGCAACACAAACGCACAAGAATAAACGGAGCAGCACATGTCCGTAGCGACACAAAAGAGACAGATGGGCAAGTAGACCGGCGCGAGGGCACGACACAGGCATATATAGTGATAAGTGATCAAGTAACAAGATAGATCAGTTAGGTGATCATGAATAAATGTAGATGATTGATAATGGTGATCATGTATCAACAGGTATGAAAAGAACAAGAGAAAGATAGGCAAAAGGTGTCACCGACGTCGCGTACGGCGTCAACTAGGTGCAAGGGGCCGATCTTGATGAAAGCGGGGAGGGCGATTCCGCTGCGAAGCTCGGCGAGATGGTTGGCATGATGATCAGGCACTGCAGCTCCACGACCTTCCTGCGAGGGTGGAAATCATTGGCATGAAGATCGAGCTCAGGCGAGAACGTGATGTGAAAGTGGGAAAGGAGTGGCTTGGGTTGTTGGTTGCTTACCAACGGCGCTAGAGAATCTCCGGCGGGGCGCTGCTGCTACTGGACGCGGATGGGCAGCAGGTCTTGGATTGGTGAGGCTCTACTTGGGTGGCTGCTCGACGTCGGGGACGAACAGGTCCAGGTAGTGCGGTGGTGCTGCTGCTGTCGTCGGCGCCCGAAAGACGACGCGGCGACCCCGCAGGAGGCCGAAGCTGCGGTGACGTGGGTGCCGGCGTGGTGGAGTCAGGGCGGCCTTGCTCCATGGCGCAGGTGAGGCGTGGACGATGGCTCCGGGGTTTTCTACGGCCAGCAGGGCCTGGCCGAGGCCAGCGCGGGGCATAGAAGAGAACGGCGAGGCCGAGGTCGACATGGCCGGCTGCGGCGCTCTGTAGGGTCGAGATGGCGGACTAGAGGGGGGGTGAATAGTCCTTTCTAAAACTTAAACACGTTGGCTAACCGAAACAAATGCGGAATTAAACTTAACGGTCTAGCCAAGACTACACCCCTCTATCTAAGTTCTCTAGCACCTTGCAAAGATCCTAATTAAGCAACTAAGGTGCTAAGCTTACCAAGAGCTCACCTAATCAATTCTAGAGCAAGGTCACACAAACCTATGCACTAGTACTTTGCAAGCAAGAGGGAGCTCCTACACAATTCTAGTAAGCAAAGCGCACAAAGCCTAAGCTCACTAGCAATGCTCAATAACAAGGCTACACAAGCCAAATTAGAGAGCGCAAACTACTTAGCTACACAAACTAAGCAATGTGACTAACAAGGTTACACAAACCAAATTAGTCACGCAAAGGGAAGCTTCTAGCTACACAAGCAAGAAGACAACTAGCAAGCTACACAAGCAAACTAGTTAAGAGAGCAACTACACAAGCACAAGTATATATATGAAAGTAAATACAAGCTTGTGTTGCACGAAGGCAAACCACCGAGAAGAGTAGACAATGTTGACACGGTGATTTTCTCCCGAGGTTCACTTGGTCGCCACCAAGCTACGTCCCCGTTGTGTCGACCAACACTTCGTGGTTCGGCGGCTAATCGGTCACACACCGAGCCTCTCAAAAGGCACCGCAAGAACCCACCATAAAGTGTGGTAGCTCAATGACACGCTCAACTAGAGTTGCTCTTCGCGATCCCCGCGGGGTGAGCACAATCCCCCTCACAAAGCTTCTCCGGAGCCTCGCACAATCTTCTTGCGAGCTTCGACGGAGCCACAAGCCACCAAGCCGTCTAGGAGGTGGCAACCTCCAAGAGTAACAAGCACCACCGGCTTGCAACACGATCACCTAGTGCCACACGATGCAATCTCTCAAAGCAACGCACTAGAATCGCTCTCTCACTCGATCCGATGAACACTATCAAGCATGAGTGAGTTAGAGGGCTCCCGAGCACTACCACATAAGCCACCAAGGCCAAAGTGTGCTCAGCTACCGGCCAAGGCCGGCCACAAGGTCTATTTATAACCCCACGGTCAAATAGAGCCGTTACCCCACTTGTCCGTATTTCCGCGGGAGCACCGGACGCGCCGGTCGTAACAGACCGGACGCGCTCAACCGCGTCCGGTGCCCCAGCGATTTCAAATTCGTCCGTTAGAACCTCCAACGGTCACTGCGCGCCAACGGTCAAACGACACACCGGACGCGCTGTTGCGAACCACCGGACGCACCGGTGCGCACAGTTCCCGCGCGCGCGAAGACATCACCGGACGCGCTCCTCGCAACCACCGGACGCCACAGTACCCGCGTCCGGTGCGAGTCCAGTAAGCGCCCGAGACCACCGGACGCGTCCGATGGTGTGTCACCGGACGCGCACCGCGTCCGATGACTTCGTGACCCGCTGTTCGCCAGACCGGACGCGCCGGTCCCGTGGGTCACCGGACGCGCCGGTGTCAAACCCTAGCCCGCACGCCTGACGCCCGCGCTGTACTGACCGGACGCGCTGGTCCACAGTGACCGCGTCCGGTGCAGCGTCCGGTGCGGCGTCCGGTGCAGCGTCCTGTCACTTCCGTGACCGCGTTCGCCTCCGTTTCTTTTCTGACTTCCGGCGTAGTAGAAAATAGGCGTTTCACTTCTCCAAAAAGCGCCGAGTCCCGCCTCGCAAGCTCGGCGGGAGGGAGAGAGGAACCCAAACCCTCTCTACCGCTCAAACTCCACCGCCTTCGCAAATGTGCCAACACCAACAAGTGATCACCACCTTGTGCACGTGTGTTAGCATTTTCACAAACATTTTCTTCGAAGGAATTAGGCACTCAACTTGCCTCGCCACTCGATCCTAACACGTATGCAAAGTTAGATCGCTCAAGTGGCACTAGATGACCGATATGCAAACAAGTTTGCCCCTCTTAATAGTACGGCCATCTATCCTAAACCCGGTCATCAGCTTCTCTACACACCTATGACCGGTGAAATGGAAATGCCCTAGGTTATACCTTTGCCTTGCGCATTCCACTCCATCTCCTCCGTCATTGATGCAACACATGCACCAACCATATCACAAATGATATGATCCACTTCATATCATCATGTGACCTTGGTCCATCGATCTTGACCTCACTTGCTCTTCACCGTTGCGTCGGTCCATCGGCGCCAAGTCTTGCTCAAGCTTCACCGCCTCACAGTCCATCGCTCCAAAGCCTCCGACTTGCCCTTCACACTTGCAACCGGTCCGTCGAGCCAAGCCTCATCTTGATCTTTGCCACCTTGGTCACATGACTCCATGTCATGTCTCATATGTAATGAGCTCCTTCATGACACCATCACATGTGGACTAATCTCCTGTGTATCTCACATAACCACATATTAGTCCACCTAAGTTGTCACTCAATTACCAAAACCAAACAAGGACCTTTCAATCTCCCCCTTTTTGGTAATTGATGACAACTCTACAAAGATATGGAAATTAAGCTTTTTCAAGCTAGCACTTCACATAAGTGTAAATTGCTAACTTGTTTTGGATTTAATGTTACTTATCCAACTTTTAAGCTCTATGTTAAGATTTGGATAAGCACCATAAAATCCGACTTGGTAGTGATAACTCCCCCTACATATGTGCTCAAATGGTTTGGTTTCAAGCTTGCACATATGCATAAATATGAAATTTGTGGGAGGGTTAGCACTACTAAGTGATGCTAAGGTGTATAGAATAAACCTTTGTAGCTCGCTACCAATTAGTAGCTTGATACCATTTGAAAATCACAAGTTTGCCATCATCCTTAGCATTATGAGTAGCTAGACATCAAAAACACTAGAAACCCCGTGAGATCAACATTATAAGCAAGGTTCTAGTTTTTGCATGATAATCACAAGTCTAGCTAACATCCTATGCATGCTAGTTATCAAATCATCATTCAAGTTCTATAACTAGCATACACCACACAAGCATGCATATTGAATTTAAGAACTTATGCAATGCAAGCAAGCACATGAATTATGCACATATCAAATGTAATCAATCAAAATTCATGAGCTTGCTCCCCCTACTTGTGTGCTTTCTTTGTCCAAGAATGTTTGATCCCCTTACATTCTTCAATGTTACTCCCTCTTTGTCCATGTTCATGTCCAATCTTTCCAATCTCTCCCCAAAGCTCAAAAAGCTTTCATATCTTTGTCCAACTTCTCCCCCTTTGTCATCAATTTCCATAAAAGGTGTTCTTCTTAATTGATACAAAGGCTTGTATTGGGGTAGATGGTTGAGACTTGAATATTGCATTTTTGATGGACATTACCACATAAGTTGGAATGACATTACTTGTATGTTGCTCTTGAGATACCACTTAGGATCTTTGACCTTGATACCATTGGTGGGGCTCCTCCCCTATGTCATAGCATGTGTCATTCACTTGATAATCTTGAGCTCTTGTGTGTGAGGGAACTTTCTTCATTTGATGATCACTGAAAGTTGAGGATCTCTTATGGAACCACCGTCTTGTATAAATGATATCATGTGTAGGAATACCACGAATAAGGGTGTGATACCAATTTGAAGAATCCTCTATCATGGAACCACTTTGAAGGATTTGACAATAATATTCACTTCTTGAACATTTGCTATCTTCATGAGTACCACATGTAGGATATCACTTGTAGATTATGATCTAGACACCACTTGTAAATACCAATTGAAGAAATACTTTGAGTCTAGATACCTTTTGAAACACCCTAGATATCCATTTTTATTGTTGCCTTGTGCTTGTACCCATATCATTGTCATGAGCTTCTAGTATGACTTGAACTATGTTGATTTGCCTAAGACTCCAAGTCCGGTTTGATCCAATGACAAGCTTCTTCACACCTCATGCTAAGGGTTATCTTGCCAATGTTGTACTTGTCACTTGTTAGCAATCCAAACTAGATCAAGTACTTGGGTTTACTAGCTCATGAACAAATTCATACACATACCACTAGATCATTTAAACAATTCAAGCAATAGTGGTAGACTATGAACTTAAACATTTCATTTGTTATGCATGATCCTAGTAAGCATGTACTATATGCACGAATCGCATACTAGTAAGGGATGAAATGATCATGCACATTACAATGATACCTTTGCTATTTTGGAGTAGAGGATAGACACATAGATTCCAATTCATTACTCCAATAGCAATGTGAAGTCCAATTTATAAGCTTGGTGAAGACCAATCATCGTAAATAAATCCATTCTTCACCCATATGAAATGAAAACCACTTATGATCAAGTGCACTATCTCTTGAGTTGTGGTTGGCTTGCTCCATCTTTTTGATCAATGCTTGCATGAGAGAAGTACTTATGATACTAATTTTATAATTATGACTAGCTCTCTTTTGGGTGTTGCTTACTTTTCTTGATCAACCCTTTTGATTGCTTCAACTAAGCATCACAAGTTCCTCGGATCACCACTTCCATGTTAGCCTTCCAAGTTCCAAACTTGGTTTCACCTACACACGGCGGCGAGCCCCTCACTAGGGAGAAGTGACCTTTCTCCAAAGAACCACTCTTGATACTCACTTGAAATGATATAGTTTGATTGATTTAGATGATGAACTTAATTCTGATGAATAATCCTTGAATCTACATTTGAGTCCAACTCTTTCTTCTTGTTTAAGTTCTTTTCTTTCTACCAAATGATCTCTAATCATCACTAGAACTTAAACTTTATCTTCATCTTAAGTTTGATCTTGATCTTCAAATTGAGTACCAAATAAGTACACCAAGTACATTTCATAATACAAAAGTCTTGTACTCATTGCTTGTCATGCTTCTAGATCAATCCAAAACCAAACTTAGGTACCTCAACCACTTGTAAACATGTTTCCAACTTGAGGACCTTTCAATTAAAGTGACTCTAGATTAATTCAATGATTGTCACTTTTCTGGCAGATTTTGTACCCTTCAAAGAATAATTCATATATCCCATTATACAGATCCAACTGCCATAAAATTTGGTGGAGATGTGATTCACTAAGTCATCTAGCAGCTGTAAAAATTTGAGACTCATTTGACATCTAGATTGCTACCAGATTTCAAATTTTCCACCACTGCTACATGCTGAAAACTGCTGCACTATAGCTGACAAGATGCACTCTAAAACCGAAGCATCTCTTATCCAATTCTCATGAAATTTGTACAGCATCTTATAACATAAGTCTAGAGCATGTATACCAAAATTCATGCCATTCCAAGTAGATTTGATCATCCAAACTCAGACTTGATCACTGCTAGCTCAGATTTTCAACTTTGGACAGATTTCAATACATTGAGCAATACTTCATCAAATATGAATCAAACTTGAAACTAATTTGTTTGAATACTTTCACAAGACATATATCCATTCAATCCACTTACTAAATATCATCTCATGAATTTATTCAACCCAAATCAATCCAAACTTGATTGCTAAGCATTTAATCCATTCAATCATCTCATAGCAAGTAACATTGCGCATTTATCCAATTCAATCAACTCATATGCACCCAAATAAAATGATCAACAAGAGATATACCTTGGTTAGCTCATGATCATCCAATAGCAAGCTTTTACTCAAATAAATTGCAAGCCATCAAATATATCCAATAAATCACCACAATCTTGAATGTTGCACTTGTATGTTGTAGCATTTGGACTCCACTTATTTTGACTTGGCATTGGGATAGAATATGCACTAAGCTTTAAAACTTGATTCAACATATGATAACCAATATGAATCCAAATGAATCAAGCCTCCAATGCCGATGGTACCTACAAACAATCATCCACTTTTTGATGGTACCCAAACAAGTTTGGGTCCTCTCAAGTTAGGAGCAACATACTTAGGCAAAGCCTTAGTATGGTTAGCGGGATGTTTTGCAATTCCAACCAATGAGGTACCATTGCCATCCTTTCTAAGCATATTAGTATCATCAATTGAACTAGGCTTAGAATTCTTACCTAGGGGACATGAATGTGCCATGTGTCCCCTTTTCCGGCATGAGTAGCAACTTCTCTTAGATTGAGCCTTTTCTTCTTTGCTCATATGTTGCTTCTCATTGCCTTGCCTCTCACGAGTTGCTTGAGCCTTCTTCTCAAGCTTGGTAGGACACCCCGAGGCGAAATGTCCCTTATCTCCACATTTGAAGCACTTGATGTGAGCATGTATTTTCTTCTCATCTTGATTCTTGCTCATCATCTTGACATCTTGAATTTGCATTGGATGTCTTGCTCTTCCACCCCTTCTTGTTTTCTTCTTCTTTATCATCAAGTCACTAACATCTTCGTGATTGATTTTGACTTGATCTTGGGGCTTTGCTTTTGGCTCAACTTGAGACTTGTTGGTAGGGCAACACTTGTCAATATGTCCCACTTCATGGCATTGGTAGCACATGAGTTGGGATAGCTTCTTTGCATCTTGCTTCTTCTTAATCTTGCCCTTGCTCTTGTTGTAGCCAATACCACTCTTATCACCATATTTTCTTTGATTGGTCATGATATGCTCAATGGCGATTTTAGAGTTGTAGCACCTCTCCAACTTGTTGCTCAAATTCTTCACTTCACTTTTGAGCTCACTGTTCTCCTTCAAAAGGTTAGTCTCACAAGACATAGAAGTAGAACAAGCATCTAATTGTGAAGAACATGGCATATCTAATAAATCATCACAAGAGGTGGATACATGCTTCTTGCCTACATCACAAGGGTTAGTAATATGTGATTGATCATTTGACCCAAATGATGAGCTCTCACTAGATTTGGTTTCTTCATTAGAAAGCTTCTTAGTGAGTAAAGCATGTTCTTGTACCAAGTTATCATGAGCAACACTAAGTTCCTCATGAGCCAATTTTAGCTCCTCATGTGAACAAGTAGTAACATAAAGTAGATGCTTTTGTTGTTCACATGTGGTCTTTAGAAAAGAGTTTTCATTTTCAAATTTACTTACTCTTTTCATTTCCCTTTTCAAGGCTCTTGAGAGTTTATATAAAAGCTCTAAATTTGGATCATCACAATCCACAACAAAACCACCAACATGTATCTTAGTGTTACCATGTGATGATGTTGAAGAGCTTGTTGAAGCATCACTCTCATAGCCATCATCTTCACCATCAAGTGTGCATGAAGTAGAATCATTACTTGCATCACTTGTGGAATGATCATCATTCTTCTTATCAAGTGATCTTGTGGTATGATCATCATCATCATCACTTGACATTGAGGTGGAGCAATCCTCCACAACCATCTTATTGTGGTCATGCTCAACATCCTCATGTACCTCCATCACTATGTGATCATCCTTCTTGAATTTTCCATCATCCCAAATTGAGGAGCCACAATAGTGATGCTTGAGCGTCGTCCACATGCTATGTGCACTTGAGAGACCCCTTACCTTGTCAAAAATCTCATCATTTAAAGCTTTGATTAGATAAAACTTAGCTTGTGCATCAAGTGTTCGGCAATCCTTTTGAGCTTGGGTACGGTTACCACACCCATCTAAGTCATGAGAAAAGCCAACAACTATGATCCACCAAAACTTAGGGCCAAGAGCACGAAAATGATCAAGCATGTGATTTTTCCACCGTGCATAGTGAGTGCCATCAAAAATGTGTTCCACACAATCATCTAGCCCATAAGTCGCCATCCTCTCGGGTCGGTGAAGACCGCAAATGAGAGACCCGGCTCTGATACCACTTGTAGGGTCGAGATGGCGGACTAGAGGGGGGGTGAATAGTCCTTTCTAAAACTTAAACACGTTGGCTAACCGAAACAAATGCGGAATTAAACTTAACGGTCTAGCCAAGACTACACCCCTCTATCTAAGTTCTCTAGCACCTTGCAAAGATCCTAATTAAGCAACTAAGGTGCTAAGCTTACCAAGAGCTCACCTAATCAATTCTAGAGCAAGGTCACACAAACCTATGCACTAGTACTTTGCAAGCAAGAGGGAGCTCCTACACAATTCTAGTAAGCAAAGCGCACAAAGCCTAAGCTCACTAGCAATGCTCAATAACAAGGCTACACAAGCCAAATTAGAGAGCGCAAACTACTTAGCTACACAAACTAAGCAATGTGACTAACAAGGTTACACAAACCAAATTAGTCACGCAAAGGGAAGCTTCTAGCTACACAAGCAAGAAGACAACTAGCAAGCTACACAAGCAAACTAGTTAAGAGAGCAACTACACAAGCACAAGTATATATATGAAAGTAAATACAAGCTTGTGTTGCACGAAGGCAAACCACCGAGAAGAGTAGACAATGTTGACACGGTGATTTTCTCCCGAGGTTCACTTGGTCGCCACCAAGCTACGTCCCCGTTGTGTCGACCAACACTTCGTGGTTCGGCGGCTAATCGGTCACACACCGAGCCTCTCAAAAGGCACCGCAAGAACCCACCATAAAGTGTGGTAGCTCAATGACACGCTCAACTAGAGTTGCTCTTCGCGATCCCCGCGGGGTGAGCACAATCCCCCTCACAAAGCTTCTCCGGAGCCTCGCACAATCTTCTTGCGAGCTTCGACGGAGCCACAAGCCACCAAGCCGTCTAGGAGGTGGCAACCTCCAAGAGTAACAAGCACCACCGGCTTGCAACACGATCACCTAGTGCCACACGATGCAATCTCTCAAAGCAACGCACTAGAATCGCTCTCTCACTCGATCCGATGAACACTATCAAGCATGAGTGAGTTAGAGGGCTCCCGAGCACTACCACATAAGCCACCAAGGCCAAAGTGTGCTCAGCTACCGGCCAAGGCCGGCCACAAGGTCTATTTATAACCCCACGGTCAAATAGAGCCGTTACCCCACTTGTCCGTATTTCCGCGGGAGCACCGGACGCGCCGGTCGTAACAGACCGGACGCGCTCAACCGCGTCCGGTGCCCTAGCGATTTCAAATTCGTCCGTTAGAACCTCCAACGGTCACTGCGCGCCAACGGTCAAACGACACACCGGACGCGCTGTTGCGAACCACCGGACGCACCGGTGCGCACAGTTCCCGCGCGCGCGAAGACATCACCGGACGCGCTCCTCGCAACCACCGGACGCCACAGTACCCGCGTCCGGTGCGAGTCCAGTAAGCGCCCGAGACCACCGGACGCGTCCGATGGTGTGTCACCGGACGCGCACCGCGTCCGATGACTTCGTGACCCGCTGTTCGCCAGACCGGACGCGCCGGTCCCGTGGGTCACCGGACGCGCCGGTGTCAAACCCTAGCCCGCGCGCCTGACGCCCGCGCTGTACTGACCGGACGCGCTGGTCCACAGTGACCGCGTCCGGTGCAGCGTCCGGTGCGGCGTCCGGTGCAGCGTCCTGTCACTTCCGTGACCGCGTTCGCCTCCGTTTCTTTTCCGACTTCCGGCGTAGTAGAAAATAGGCGTTTCACTTCTCCAAAAAGCGCCGAGTCCCGCCTCGCAAGCTCGGCGGGAGGGAGAGAGGAACCCAAACCCTCTCTACCGCTCAAACTCCACCGCCTTCGCAAATGTGCCAACACCAACAAGTGATCACCACCTTGTGCACGTGTGTTAGCATTTTCACAAACATTTTCTTCGAAGGAATTAGGCACTCAACTTGCCTCGCCACTCGATCCTAACACGTATGCAAAGTTAGATCGCTCAAGTGGCACTAGATGACCGATATGCAAACAAGTTTGCCCCTCTTAATAGTACGGCCATCTATCCTAAACCCGGTCATCAGCTTCTCTACACACCTATGACCGGTGAAATGGAAATGCCCTAGGTTATACCTTTGCCTTGCGCATTCCACTCCATCTCCTCCGTCATTGATGCAACACATGCACCAACCATATCACAAATGATATGATCCACTTCATATCATCATGTGACCTTGGTCCATCGATCTTGACCTCACTTGCTCTTCACCGTTGCGTCGGTCCATCGGCGCCAAGTCTTGCTCAAGCTTCACCGCCTCACAGTCCATCGCTCCAAAGCCTCCGACTTGCCCTTCACACTTGCAACCGGTCCGTCGAGCCAAGCCTCATCTTGATCTTTGCCACCTTGGTCACATGACTCCATGTCATGTCTCATATGTAATGAGCTCCTTCATGACACCATCACATGTGGACTAATCTCCTGTGTATCTCACATAACCACATATTAGTCCACCTAAGTTGTCACTCAATTACCAAAACCAAACAAGGACCTTTCACGCTCCCGGCGTGGACGTGCAGAGGCAGAGGGAGGTTGGCGTGCAGAGGGGGCTTGGTGAAGCAGAGGTCAGGTTTGATGCTATCATGGATGGAGCCGGGTCGTGACGAGGAGGCAGCAGGTCCGTGTCGTCGTGGGGGTTCACTGCGAGCCGCAGGGTGGTGACCGCGGCTAATGATGGCGAGGCCGCAGCGAGCTGCGAGGTGGGTGGCACGGTGACCGGCTTGGTTGCCGTCAGCAGTGGCTGATGCCGTCGGCATCAAGGGCAGAGAGCAGGGAGGAGAGGGAGGAAGGGTGCAGTGGCGCCTGCGAAATGAGCAGGGGCGGAGGCGGCGGCTGTGGTTTTTATAGAAGCGCGTGCGGCTAGGGTTGGAGGGGGGCTGTGCACTGTTGACGGTGATCCTTGGCTTCCGTGTCACGGAGGGGCACGCGGCAGGCATCCGAAGGCGGAGGAGCTGGAGCGCGGGTGGCTGCTCGGCATCCTAGGGGCGCACGGCGTTCGAGCCGCTTGATGGTATGGTCTGTGCGACGTGATGGTCATCTAGAGGCGCAGGCAGGGGAGCGACCTGGGAAGCTTCGAGAAGGGAGCGTCGGGGGCTGTTGCGGTCACGGTCTCGTGCGCGTCCGCCAATTGCGGCGTGGAGCGCGGCTTCAGGCGGGCCTAGGCAGCGTGCAGTAGCATCCGATGTCGAGCGCTGTTGCTTCCGAGTTCCAACGGAAAGCAGGCTATCAGCGACGGAAAACGGAGCCGCGTCGTGTACGGAAAAAAAGAGACGAGGCATTGATGGAGGGCGACGGGAAGGAAACGGAAGGATCGGCTCCCAGCCCCTGCTGTGGCTGACGAGTGGGCCAGGCTGGCTGTTGTCCTCCCACGCGCGTGTTGCGGACGCGAGCAGCATCCAAGGGAAACGACGGCGGCGGTTCTCTATGCGGCTCACGTGGGAAGTAATGGAGCTGGGCCACGCTGGTGCTGGCCCGAAAGAGATTCAGCAGGCGAGTGCCATCCTGTTGCTTCGATTTGGGCCTGGCCAGCAAGGCAGTGAGTGCTATTGTGTTCAGGCTTCTGCTTCAGAGAACTTCAGAACGCAGTGGCTCACGTAATTAAATATCGTAGACAAGCACTGCAGCATGCGTGATCATGATACGTGTCGCTGCATGGTCAACCTTCACGTAATCAAGGAATAGGCACAGGAGCATGCATGAATCTACTATGTGCTTCACGTCATCAGATATTTGGGCACAAGTGCTAAGCTAGCTCATGTAGCCTGCTGGCTGGCCGAGAGATAAGGAGAGGTTAAAGGTTTTTCCTATTTAAACTCATGAATTTTGGAAAGAGTTCAAAAGGAGTTGTGATGATTTCAAAAGGAATTCAAGGGGGATTTTAAAGGGAAAAGAGGGGGGAGTTGTTACGGACATGGAATAGATTTAAATGAGGGAATCAAAAAGGAAATTGCTATGGATTTGTGCTCTCCAAGCACGAAACAAGACTCGAACACAAAACAACTCGAGAGCTCAAGCACACTCCTATGATCAATTCTATGTGAGTGCAACAATTTATTTATAAATTGTCCTTAGTTGGACCTATGTTTGACCTAGCTTCTATATGCTTCACACATTGTACAAAATTTTTAAAAAGTTCATATTTTTGGTTGGTCCAAAAACCCAGAATGTTACACCATCATATTTGGAGTGGTTGGAAGGCTTGAATTTGTAAGGTAGCCCTATTGAAAGAAGTCAATTTGCAAAACAAGGGAACTTGTCGGGTACTCTAGCTTCTCTATATTCAGATTTAGCTCCACCTTCTTGCCAGTTGTTGATTCAGTGTGAGTAGTTTCGAGGAGCTGAAGGAATAGGAGGTTTGGTTCTATTTTCCCTTGTTCGTTCAACTCGAATGCTTTGATTTTGGTCTCCCCTGCTTCCCTTATTTCTACTCCCATTTGGACCTAGCCTATCAAAGCTGATCTCAATTGACTTAGGTTATCCTGCCTTGGCAAAACTGACCTGGCGGTTTGTTTTGAATTGGTCCTTGCACCCCGTATCCATAGAGCTATTGATCGGAGAATTTCTCTAAGGCATTCTTGCTCCTCGTTGGGATGAGAGATAGCATTGAGTTCTTCAGCCAATTCTTGAATTTTGGTGTATGGAGAGTTGTGTGTTCTCCTAGTCACACACCTTTCTTTCGCTTCTTGCTCTAATTTTCTTCTATTGTACTCGGCTAGATCAGATTCATATCTGGCCCAGGCTTCCTTGCGCTACCAGGCATGGCGTCGTCGTCCCTGCTTTGTCTTGTTCCTCCTCTCTCTAGCTTGTTTATAGCTTTTAGTTTCACTATCATGCCCCTAGGAAAAGGGTGATATATTGGATTCAGATTCATCTGATGACCTAATGTTGGGTGCGTCTGGAGGGACCAATGGTGATCGGGGACGACGAACCATGAATACTTGTTGAGTATGAAGTGTTCTGTTGTTGATGCTAGTTTCCATACTATTAGAGTTATTGAAAGCTTCAGTAGAGGCTTCAGCATTGTAGATTGAATCTCCTTATTGGTAGGGTAGAACCGTTGTCGTGCTAACTAGTCGGGTACTGTCATCCTCAGGAATAGAACCTGGCCTGTGGATGATGTAGTCTTGAGACATTATAGTCAGTACAAGGCCTTCTTGAGCTCCTATCAGTGGCACCCTTTGCACCAAATTGGTTGATCCTTGGAGTAGTGCTTCATAAGATGTTGCCATGTTATGGAGTTCAAATAGGAAAGGACCCGACTTCTTGAAGGAATTCTAAAAATGTCCTGAGTTGAATTCTTGATGGACTGAGGCCATGTTGTGGAGTCCTAGCAGGAAAGAACTTAGTCCATCATAGAAAGAACCCGGATAAGTCTCCATCTCAGATGCAGAGCCTGAGTTTGAGTCAAAATCGGTTGGCCATAAAATCTGAGTCGGATCAGACATCGCGAGCCACGTGAATCTTCCGGCGAGTTGATCTGTCATAGTCATCAAAATAGAGAGGTCTTCATGGTTAGCTGAATCTTTGAGCAGATGGCCTTGGAGCTTGCCGTCGTTGTCTGCCTCGCAGATCCATTGTAATAGAACCGACCAAATTATAAGAGCACAAGTACAAAAACAAGCACCGAGGCGCTCAAATTTTCGAACTTGAGCCCATATAATCCCGGTAGTCAATCGAAACCACGAAGGATTTCAAACCAACTTGCTTATAACCAGGATCACATCATTCAACATACAACATCATACGTTACATTTCACAAGTAGTTCTGAAATAAGTTTACACAAACGGAGTCGCAATTATTACAAACCAAGTTTATAAAAGTAGCGGAAGCAAACACACGCCAGTTGTTTAACTACTGCCAGTCTGGTTGATCAACATCCCACAAAAGCATCAGGAAAGTACATAAAAGATGATCACGCCCAAGTGATCTAGTCTTCTTCACCCGCAGGGTGGAGACAAGTTTTGTAGAAGCCTTGATAGAGCATATCATCTGCAACAGGAGGGAATAAACCCTGAGTACTGGAATGTACTCAGCTAGACTTACCCGTCGAAAACCAGAAATAAGATGACACCAAGGATTATGCAAGGCTTTCACAAGAGGCTAGCTGACATCACATTTTTGCATAAAGGCATAAGTAATTGAGACTCTTATAACCTGTACTAGCAGTTATTTTTAGCATTTACCTGTCATCTATCTTAGCACCTGTACTAAACATGCACTTGATTATAATCAAACAACATGATTATTATATCCATAGCAGGTATATCATTATGGCAACATTGTATCATTCCCTTAACCATGAGTTCATTTAATGAGGTCTACGTTGCCGCTGCTCAAGTCAAGTGCTCACTAACCGGGAGTGACGGCGATTCGAATCGAATTCCTATCCAGCTGGAGGGGTATTTCTAACACTCACCGCGCAGGCCCCTGCCAGGGTCGCACAAGCCACCTTTTCATATGATTCAGGAATCGCGGGTCCGAATGATGTCGCGACCCCAAGGGCGACACTCTGCCAGGTGATAGGGACTCTAACCCCCCTTGGTCTCACGCCAATGTCCCCAAGCACATCCTTTCTCTCCTCCAAGAAGCAACCTACCATTCGATTCCCGGCCTGAACCACATTACTCGGCTTCGCGATCGGAACGACTTATCCGGCCAACTAAGTGTTAGACTGCGTTCAACATGACTCAAGGACGTACAGCGAATCGGTCCTTAAACGACTCAGACGGGCATAGCTCCACACCCAAGACGTGAAGTGTCTTGCGGCTGTACTATCGAACTCCCGCCCGGTCTCAATTTCATTTTTAAGCATGGTTCCATCCACGATAGCCATACAGCCACTCGTGACTCCTTCCTACATCTCGCGGATGACCGGAAATCACCCGACTTCTACCGTACTAAGCAGGGCTAAGCATTGACACGTGCCTAAACCTAAAATAGGATTAAGTACGATATCTGGACAAGGACAGGTATAATGCAACAAGTGTTTTCATATAACTCCTACAACTTAATGCATTAAACAATTAAAAGTACTCAAGATTAATTTATAAAATAGTAGGTTTAGCATGCACCGGGGCTTGCCTTTCAGAAAGGTCGAGGGCCGGTGGTCTGGGCACTCAGGAAGGTCGTCTGCGGGCACTCCTTCGCCTGCTGGATCCTCGGGCTCCTGCTGCTCCTGGTTCTCCTCCGGAATTACAGGCTCGAATTCGAGGAGAGTTACCCCCTCCGGTACACCTATTGCATGAATGCACAATAAATACCATGGATGCATAAATGGGTGCAACATGCTCGGAATGAAATGCATTTTAGAAATAAAATACTCTATTCAAGTTATTTTATTAGTACGTGCAAATCTCTTCTCCGGTGGAGAAGTACTTACCTAAGCTACTCAACCTAAGATACAGTTGTTCTTCTTGGGTTAAGGTCCTAACACCTAATAAACACAAGAGTAACATTATTTAGGTTACCACAATAAGTTATTCTGGACAGCAGCTCAAAGATCCTGACATAACTGGAGAATCCCAACTCCAAAAGATATGATCTAAGACAATCTGGAAAGCTTAAGAAATGCACTACAATTCATTTTCAGACCTCAACTCCAAACTCCTAAGTTTTCCATGTCAAACTTCACAAGTTCCCGAATCTGTCCTCTCAAAACAGAGAGTAGCAGATTTTGAACTGCCACTTTAAACAACAGTAACTCTCAAACTACTAAGCCAAATGCTTCCAAATTTTGACACAAGCTAGTTCATCAAGTTTATTCCGACTTTGGTATTTACAAGTTTTCCAGCAACCAATTTAATCAAAGCCAAATTTAGAATTACTACTAGCTGTCCAGAAAACCTAAAATTACAAAGGTTAAACATTTATTGATGTGGCCAAAGACCCTTAAAACCAAACTAAGATTTCCAAAAGTTCACATGGGGTATAACAACACCAGAAAGTAGGGTGTGACTACTTAGAACATTTATTTATACTCATTTCTTATTTTACTTAATTAATTAGGTGGAATTTTAAACATATATGTAAACTGCTCCTAAAATTCTACAAAAATTACAGGGGACTCTCTGACCCACAAAGAGACTACTGTAAAATTTTGAACTCAATTTATTCACAGGAACTTCCTACACAAAATTCCCAAGCCAAAAAGGATGATTTTTGTATAAATAACAAAGCATAGTCAAAAGTGTCAAACAACAGATTTCTCAATTTTCTTGGACACTCTAGGGTACCAAGACATTCTCCAAAAATTTATAAGAACATTGCACATGTAGAAAAATTACAAAAATTCATTTAAATATTTCCTAGAATAAAATGATAGCCTTATAACTTGGAAATTACTTAAGCACTGATGCCCAAATTTTTACCAGAGCTAGGGCTAGCATAGAGTAACCTACCCACCAAATTTCATGATTTATGGAACACCACAGCTCAAGTTATAAATTTAACAAATTTGCATACATTCCAAAACACATTTAAAGGATCTATTAATTTCTTACAGAATTTAAACATCTCATGCCAGATCCATATTTTTCTAAAATACTACACATCATGTAGACCCTAACAAAACTTATCTCATGATTTTTGGATCATTAAAACCCTAGATCTATATTTTTCCAACTTGTACAAAAATCAGTGACAAAATAATAAAAATGAATTTCATTTCGGATGAACTGGGCCGGCCCGGAAAACTCGGCCCACACACTCGCGCGCGCGCGGCCCGCTCAGCGCCCCGCCCACGCGCGACACTGACGGGCGGGCCCCCGTGGTCAGTGACCGGAGGTAGGGGAGGCGGAGACCCGCGAGCTCCGACGAGCTCGAGCTCGCCGGAGAAGAGCTCGCTCGGCCAATTGAACACCGCCTCGTGTTCTCCGTCACCCGGTGCGTCGATTGGTGCTCGTGGAATGGATGGGGATGGGGTGGAAGGGGCTTGTCACCGCGAGCGGCGGCCGGTGATGTCCGGTGGCGGCGCACCGTCGCCGGTGAGGATGTACGGTGCGGTCTAGGCTCGGTACGAGCTTCACCGAAGCTAGGCGGATCCATTTTGATAGGAAGGGAGGATGGATAGAGACCCGAAGCACCCCGACCACGGTGAGGTCCCATGGCGGGCTCCGGCGACCTCTCGGAGACGGGGAAGAAAGCAATGCGGCTCACCTTGAGTCAAATCGCGGGCTTCGGTGGGTCAAGGGGATGGAGGGTGGTGAGGCGGAGGGAGTGGCGAGGTCTGGCGGCCGGTGATGCGGTGTAGCTCGCGCTTGAGCTCGCCGGAGAAGAACGGCAATGGCGGCTCGGTTTCGGTGTTTTTGCAACTGGAAGAGAGGGGGCGGAGGAATGGAGGCCGGCTCGCGCGTCGTGGCGTCTTGAAGGCGTCGCGGCCTGACTGGTGGGGCCAGGGCCGGCGTACGGGCGCCACCGCGCCTCCACGCGTCGGCGAGACCCTGTGGCCAGTCGGCCACTCCCCCGCTGATGAAACTGAATCGCGGTGAATGGTGACATCGACGACCGACTGACAGAGCGACTTCCACGATGATTAACTCCCAAACCAGTGAGAACCAGACGTGGGTGATGTTGGCAAAGTTGTAGAGCTACATGAGGACTACAAGTTTGTCAATTGGAGTTTGGGCTGGTTCGGCCTAGATTTAAAACTACAAGGCTCCAAAGTGGTGCCCCTTGAAACTGAAACCGGGGTTCAGTTAACGATGCCGACTGACAGCCTAAGTTCATGACACGATATCTCTTGAACCATTGAGAACCAGGCTTGGGTGATGTTGACAAAGTTGTAGGGTTACACGTGATCTACAAGTTTGTCAATATGAGTGAAAGCTGGTTTGGCCTGGTTTGCAAACTAAAAGCTCCTAAAGTAGGCATCAGTAAAACTGTAGGGTCAGATTCCAGACTTAGAAAAATTCTAAGTCTTGGAGCTACCTCTCTAACTGACTTGTGGGCCACTTTTGAGCATGTTAGGGTCAATTTCATGAGATGGTCATATTGAGACTTTTGTTCCCCATGAATTTCTTTACAACTTTGCTTAAGGGTGCTCTTCCATGCAAGGTCTCTAAATTAGACTTTTTAATTGGTCAAACTAGAGCCTTCTAGGGTCAAATGGTGGTCAAACTTCTCTTGGAGGGCAAATTTGTAATTTTGGTCAACATGAACCTTGTTCCAAATGTTACCCTAAGTATAACTAAGGTGTTGTAGGTCATGATTGGCTACCTTACCTTTTTGTTACACCAACTATCAAATACTTCATGAAATAAATCAAACAAACCCTAGAACAATCACATGTGTTGCATCACCTAAAATAACAAACATGAATGATGCATGCTTATGCTTATGCAAATGCAAATGCAATGCAATTAAGGACTAAACACTTGAAGTGTTACAGCCCTCCCCCCTTATAAAAATCTTGTCCCGAGATTTGGAAAGCGTACCATTTTTCATAGAATTCTTTATAACCATCCCGCAAATAATCCTCCCGTTCCCACGTAGCATCACTCTCACTTCCCTGATTACTCCACATCACTTTGTACCACTTAACCACTTTACTTCTAGTTACTCGTTCCTGAGTATCGATCACTCGGACTGGCTTTTCTTCATAGGTTAGGTCGGAGTCCAGCCTGATATCACCTAAAGGAACTTGTTCCTCAGGAACTCGAAGACACTTTTTAAGCTGAGATACATGGAAAACGTTGAATATGGCTCTCATCTCAGGAGGCAACTAGATTTTGTACGCAACAGCTCCACTCTTGCCTATGATCTGGAAAGGACCCACGTATCTTGGTGCAAGTTTCCGCTTAACACCAAAACGTTGGACACTCTTCATTGGAGAAACTTTCAAATAAACGAAGTCTCCAACTTCAAATTCGAGTGGTTTTCTACGACGATCCGCATAGCTTTTCTGTCTCGCTTGTGCTGCAGCCATATGTTTTTGGATGGTACGGACTTGTTCCTCAGCTTCATAAACAAAATCAATACCATAATACCTCCTTTCACCAGCTTCTACCCAGTTTAGTGGGGTTCTACACTTACGACCGTACAAAGCTTCGAATGGGGCCATCTTAATACTCTCTTGATAACTGTTATTGTACGAGAATTCGGCTAAAGGTAACCATTTTTCCCAAGAACCCTTGGATGAAATGACGCATGCTCGCAACAGATCTTCCAAGATTTGGTTAACTCGTTCTGTCTGACCCGATGTCTGGGGGTGATAAGCAGAGCTTCTCACTAACTTGGTTCCCAGAAGGTGATGCAAATGCTCCCAAAAGCGAGCAGTGAACTGGTGACCACGGTCAGAAACGATAGTACGAGGTATCCCATGAAGCCGGACTATCTGATTGAAGTACAATTCAGCATAGTCAGTGGGACGATAGTCCACTCTCACTGGGATGAAGTGAGCTGATTTGGTCAAACGATCAACAATTACCCAAATAGAGTTATGATTTTTGACAGTAGGAGGAAGACCGACAATGAAATCCATACTTATCTCTTCCCATTTCCAACCTGGGATAGAAAGTGGTTGAAGCAACCCAGCTTTCATATGCACAACTTTAACTCTACAGCAGGTGTCACACCTAGCCACATATGCAGCTATTTCTTTCCGCATCTTGGTCCACCAATAGTATGGCTTCAAATCATAATACATCTTATTGCTGCCAGGATGGATGGACAACTTAGAGGAGTGTGCTTCAGACATAATATCATTTCGAAGCTCCCGGTCCTTAGGCACAACTAACCTATCCTTGAACCATAGTACACCCTCTTCATCTACCCTGAACTGTGTAGTTTCTTGCTCTTTCATCTTACGCTTGATGTGGAATATACCAGTGTCAGTCTTTTGGAGCTCAATAATTCTGCTTTTGAGAGTACAACTGACAGTGATGTTGTACAAGACTGCTGGATGTAGAAGGCGAGATCGATGAAAATCAGTTTCAACTAAGGAATGGCAATGAGACTTACGGCTTAAAGCATCCGCAACCACATTTGCCTTGCCAGGATGATAGTGCACTTGAAGGTTATAATCCTTAATCAACTCGAGCCATCTTCTTTGACGCATATTTAACTCGGGTTGGGTGAAGATGTATTTGAGGCTTTTGTGGTCTGTGTAGATATTGCAAACATTGCCCAACAGGTTGTGCCGCCAGGCTTTTAAAGCATGAACAACTGCGGCGAGTTCTAAGTCATGCGTTGGATAATTCGCCTCATGCTTCCGAAGTTGTCGAGAGGTATATGCAATCACTCGGCCTTCCTGCATCAGAACACCTCCCAAACCTATGCCTGAGGCATCACAATAAACATCAAATGGTTTCTCGATATCCGGTTGTGCCAAGACCGGAGCTGAGGTTAGGAGAGTTCGCAGTTTGTGAAAAGCCGCATCACACTCAGGAGTCCAGACAAACCTGGTGTCTTTCTGCAGCAACCGAGTCATTGGCTTGGCTATTTTGGAGAAATCCGGGATGAAGCGACGATAATAGCCAGCCAAACTAAGAAAACTTCGGACCTCGTGAACCGAGATAGGAGCCTTCCAGTTCAGTACTTCCTGTACCTTGGCGGGGTCCACCATAATTCCTCCATCGGACAACACATGCCCAAGGAAAGGTACTTCACGAAGCCAGAATTCGCACTTACTGAACTTTGCATAAAGTTGATGTTCACGCAGTCTTGTGAGGACTATACGCAGATGTTCAGCGTGATCCTCCTCATTCACAGAATATACCAGGATGTCATCAATAAATACCACCACAAACTTGTCCAATTCAGGCATAAACACCGAATTCATCAAGTACATGAAGTGTGCGGGGGCATTTGTCAAGCCGAAAGACATAACAAGATACTCATAAAGACCGTATCTGGTAGAAAAGGCTGTCTTTGGAACATCTTCCGGGCGGATTTTAATTTGATGGTAGCCAGATCTTAGATCGATCTTGGAGAAAACTTTAGCTTTAGACAACTGATCGAACAAGATGTCGATACGTGGTAGAGGGTACTTATTTTTGACAGTGACTGCATTGAGAGGTCTATAATCTACGCACATCCGCAACGACTGATCCTTCTTCTTTACAAAGATAGCAGGACATCCCCACAGAGACGAACTAGGACGAATCAACCCCTTCTTCAAAAGTTCATTCAATTGCACCTTAAGTTCAGCGAGTTCATTTGGAGGCATCCTATAGGGTCTCCTAGAGATGGGAGCCGTGCCAGGCAACAACTCAATTTTAAACTCCACATCCCGATCCGGAGGGAGCCCCGGCAAATCATCGGGAAAAACGTCCGGAAACTCATTTACTATGGGAATTTCAGCCAACGCCTGGGCTTGGACAGCATGTACTTCCCCAGACAAATCAACTTTTCTGGGAAGTTGTACCAGAAAACCCTTTTTATCTATAGGATCTCTGAGCATAACTACCCGAGTGGATGTATCAATGAGTACCCCATTCTGACTCATCCAATTCATGCCCAAGATAACATCTATGCCTAAGCCCGGCAAAACCCTTTTTCATAATCAAATATTTTTGTTTTTAAATACTCGTATGATGTGTTTAATGTTGAATTATGCTCCGGTACCAGCTGTAACAGAACCGACCAAATTATAAGAGCACAAGTACAAAAACAAGCACCGAAGCGCTCAAATTTTCGAACTTGAGCCCATATAATCCCGGTAGTCAATCGAAACCACAAAGGATTTCAAACCAACTTGCTTATAACCAGGATCGCATCATTCAACATACAACATCATACGTTACATTTCACAAGTAGTTCTGAAATAAGTTTACACAAACGGAGTCGCAATTATTACAAACCAAGTTTATAAAAGTAGCGGAAGCAAACACACGCCAGTTGTTTAACTACTGCCAGTCTGGTTGATCAACATCCCACAAAAAGCATCAGGAAAGTACATAAAAGATGATCACGCCCAAGTGATCTAGTCTTCTTCACCCGCAGGGTGGAGACAAGTTTTGCAGAAGCCTTGATAGAGCATATCATCTGCAACAGGAGGGAATAAACCCTGAGTACTAGAATGTACTCAGCTAGACTTACCCGTCGAAAACCAGAAATAAGATGACACCAAGGATTATGCAAGGCTTTCACAAGAGGCTAGCTGACATCACATTTTTGCATAAAGGCATAAGTAATTGAGACTCTTATAACCTGTACTAGCAGTTATTTTTAGCATTTTCCTGTCATCTATCTTAGCACCTGTACTAAACATGCACTTGATTATAATCAAACAACATGATTATTATATCCATAGTAGGTATATCATTATGGCAACATTGTATCATTCCCTTAACCACGAGTTCATTTAATGAGGTCTACGTTGCCGCTGCTCAAGTCAAGTGCTCACTAACCGGGAGCGACGGCGATTCGAATCGAATTCCTATCCAGCTAGAGGGGTATTTCTAACACTCACCGCGCAGGCCCCTGCCAGGGTCGCACAAGCCACCTTTTCATATGATTCAGGAATCGCGGGTCTGAATGATGTCGCGACCCCAAGGGCGACACTCTGCCAGGTGATAGGGACTCTAACCCCCCTTGGTCTCACGCCAATGTCCCCAAGCACATCCTTTCTCTCCTCCAAGAAGCAACCTACCATTCGATTCCCGGCCTGAACCACATTACTCGGCTTCGTGGTTGGAACGACTTATCCGGCCAACTAAGTGTTAGACTGCGTTCAACATGACTCAAGGACGTACAGCGAATCGGTCCTTAAACGACTCAGACGGGCATAGCTCCACACCCAAGACGTGAAGTGTCTTGCGGCTGTACTATCGAACTCCCGCCCGGTCTCAATTTCATTTTTAAGCATGGTTCCATCCACGATAGCCATACAGCCACTCGTGACTCCTTCCTACATCTCGCGGATGACCGGAAATCACCCGACTTCTACCGTACTAAGCAGGGCTAAGCATTGACACGTGCCTAAACCTAAAATAGGATTAAGTACGATATCTGGACAAGGACAGGTATAATGCAACAAGTGTTTTCATATAACTCCTACAACTTAATGCATTAAACAATTAAAAGTACTCAAGATTAATTTATAAAACAGTAGGTTCAGCATGCACCGGGGCTTGCCTTTCAGAAAGGTCGAGGGCCGGTGGTCTGGGCACTCAGGAAGGTCGTCTGCGGGCACTCCTTCGCCTGCTGGATCCTCGGGCTCCTGCTGCTCCTGGTTCTCCTCCGGAATTACAGGCTCGAATTCGAGGAGAGTTACCCCCTCCGGTACACCTATTGCATGAATGCACAATAAATACCATGGATGCATAAATGGGTGCAACATGCTCGGAATGAAATGCATTTTAGAAATAAAATACTCTATTCAAGTTATTTTATTAGTACGTGCAAATCTCTTCTCCGGTGGAGAAGTACTTACCTAAGCTACTCAACCTAAGATACAGTTGTTCTTCTTGGGTTAAGGTCCTAACACCTAATAAACACAAGAGTAACATTATTTAGGTTACCACAATAAGTTATTCTGGACAGCAGCTCAAAGATCCTGACATAACTGGAGAATCCCAACTCCAAAAGATATGATCTAAGACAATCTGGAAAGCTTAAGAAATGCACTACAATTCATTTTCAGACCTCAACTCCAAACTCCTAAGTTTTCCATGTCAAACTTCACAAGTTCCCGAATCTGTCCTCTCAAAACAGAGAGTAGCAGATTTTGAACTGCCACTTTAAACAACAGTAACTCTCAAACTACTAAGCCAAATGCTTCCAAATTTTGACACAAGCTAGTTCATCAAGTTTATTCCAACTTTGGTATTTACAAGTTTTCCAGCAACCAATTTTATCAAAGCCAAATTTAGAATTACTACTAGCTGTCCAGAAAACCTAAAATTACAAAGGTTAAACATTTATTGATGTGGCCAAAGACCCTTAAAACCAAACTAAGATTTCCAAAAGTTCACATGGGGTATAACAACACCAGAAAGTAGGGTGTGACTACTTAGAACATTTATTTATACTCATTTCTTATTTTACTTAATTAATTAGGTGGAATTTTAAACATATATGTAAACTGCTCCTAAAATTCTACAAAAATTACAGGGGACTCTCTGACCCACAAAGAGACTACTGTAAAATTTTGAACTCAATTTATTCACAGGAACTTCCTACACAAAATTCCCAAGCCAAAAAGGCTGATTTTTGTATAAATAACAAAGCATAGTCAAAAGTGTCAAACAACAGATTTCTTAATTTTGTTGGACACTCTAGGGTACCAAGACATTCTCCAAAAATTTATAAGAACATTTCACATGTAGAAAAATTACAAAAATTCATTTAAGTATTTCCTAGAATAAAATGATAGCCTTATAACTTGGAAATTACTTAAGCACTGATGCCCAAATTTTTACCAGAGCTAGGGCTAGCATAGAGTAACCTACCCACCAAATTTCATGATTTATGGAACACCACAGCTCAAGTTATAAATTTAACAAATTTGCATATATTCCAAAACACATTTAAAGGATCTATTAATTTCTTACAGAATTTAAACATCTCATGCCAGATCCATATTTTTCTAAAATACTACACATCATGTAGACCCTAACAAAATTTATCTCATGATTTTTGGACCATTAAAACCCTAGATCTATATTTTTCCAACTTGTACAAAAATCAGTGACAAAATAATAAAAATGAATTTCATTTCGGATGAACTGGGCCGGCCCGGAAAACTCGGCCCACACACTCGCGCGCGCGCGGCCCGCTCAGCGCCCCGCCCGCGCGCGACACTGACGGGCGGGCCCCCGTGGTCAGTGACCGGAGGTAGGGGAGGCGGAGACCCGCGAGCTCCGACGAGCTCGAGCTCGCCGGAGAAGAGCTCGCTCGGCCAATTGAACACCGCCTCGTGTTCTCCGTCATCTGGTGCGTCGATTGGTGCTCGTGGAATGGATGGGGATGGGGTGGAAGGGGCTTGTCACCGCGAGCGGCGGCCGGTGATGTCCGGTGGCGGCGCACCGTCGCCGGTGAGGATGTACGGTGCGGTCTAGGCTCGGTACGAGCTTCACCGAAGCTAGGCGGATCCATTTTGATAGGAAGGGAGGATGGATAGAGACCCGAAGCACCCCGACCACGGTGAGGTCCCATGGCGGGCTCCGGCGACCTCTCGGAGACGGGGAAGAAAGCAATGCGGCTCACCTTGAGTCAAATCGCGGGCTTCGGTGGGTCAAGGGGATGGAGGGTGGTGAGGCGGAGGGAGTGGCGAGGTCTGGCGGCCGGTGATGCGGTGTAGCTCGCGCTTGAGCTCGCCGGAGAAGAACGACAATGGCGGCTCGGTTTCGGTGTTTTTGCAACTGGAAGAGAGGGGGCGGAGGAATGGAGGCCGGCTCGCGCGTCGTGGCGTCTTGAAGGCGTCGCGGCCTGACTGGTGGGGCCAGGGCCGGCGTACGGGCGCCACCGCGCCTCCACGCGTCGGCGAGACCCTGTGGCCAGTCGGCCACTCCCCCGCTGATGAAACTGAATCGCGGTGAATGGTGACATCGACGACCGACTGACAGAGCGACTTCCACGATGATTAACTCCCAAACCAGTGAGAACCAGACGTGGGTGATGTTGGCAAAGTTGTAGAGCTACATGAGGACTACAAGTTTGTCAATTGGAGTTTGGGCTGGTTCGGCCTAGATTTGAAACTACAAGGCTCCAAAGTGGTGCCCCTTGAAACTGAAACCGGGGTTCAGTTAACGATGCCGACTGACAGCCTAAGTTCATGACACGATATCTCTTGAACCATTGAGAACCAGGCTTGGGTGATGTTGACAAAGTTGTAGGGTTACACGTGATCTACAAGTTTGTCAATATGAGTGAAAGCTGGTTTGGCCTGGTTTGCAAACTAAAAGCTCCTAAAGTAGGCATCAGTAAAACTGTAGGGTCAGATTCCAGACTTAGAAAAATTCTAAGTCTTGGAGCTACCTCTCTAACTGACTTGTGGGCCACTTTTGAGCATGTTAGGGTCAATTTCATGAGATGGTCATATTGAGACTTTTGTTCCCCATGAATTTCTTTACAACTTTGCTTAAGGGTGCTCTTCCATGCAAGGTCTCTAAATTAGACTTTTTAATTGGTCAAACTAGAGCCTTCTAGGGTCAAATGGTGGTCAAACTTCTCTTGGAGGGCAAATTTGTAATTTTGGTCAACATGAACCTTGTTCCAAATGTTACCCTAAGTATAACTAAGGTGTTGTAGGTCATGATTGGCTACCTTACCTTTTTGTTACACCAACTATCAAATACTTCATGAAATAAATCAAACAAACCCTAGAACAATCACATGTGTTGCATCACCTAAAATAACAAACATGAATGATGCATGCTTATGCTTATGCAAATGCAAATGCAATGCAATTAAGGACTAAACACTTGAAGTGTTACATCCATGATCCAAAGGTGAAGGTTGATCCCGTCGAGAAGATCATGTTATCGAGGTCCGTCGATCTTTTGGATGCAAATCCACCAAAAGACCCTACCTGGTGCGCCAGCTGTTGATGTTTTACCACCAATAGCCTGCCACGGGGGTACCCAGGATAGTTGTTTGGGCTTCTACGTATGCTGAACTCAACGGTTAATGCAAGAGACAGTCAATTTATACTGGTTCGGGTCCTCGTAATCAAGTAATAGCCTTTACGTCCAATCAGCGTTAGCCTTTGCGTTGGATTGATTGTTATGATCGTATTTTCTGGTCTCTTACAAGGATGCCCATAGCCTCTCTTTATATAGGGAGAGATGGATATAGTGTGATTATAGTCCTAGTCGAATTCCAAAGAAGGTGTCCTGATCTAATTACAAAAGGTACTTTCTATTAGGAAACCGGCTAATTCAGCCTATTCTACTCAGAATCGATGTCACTTGTCACTTCACCTCTTCTGTTAGGCATGTGGGCTAGGCTAGGGCCCACTGCTAGTACTTGTACCAATGAGGAACCCTGTGGATCCTGCATCGACAATGCTACAACTATTACTCTAGAGTTTCTCAATTTCCTAATAGTCTTCAAACATCTTTTAACGTGTCTTATTGACTTTGCATTATCCTTAGCACTGTTCACCTTAGTAACCACCGTTTGATTATCACAGTTCATAAGGATAGCCGGTATTAGTTTTTCAACCACCGGTAAGTCCAATAAGAGCTCACGCAGCCATTCTGCCTCTATAGAAGCTATCTCTAAAGCAGTCTGTTTGTAAGACCTCCATGACACTGCTTCCATTATTTATTTTTTTTAAATAGTCTGTTTGTAAGACCTCCATGACACTGCACCACCTCCAAGAGTAAACACATACCCACTTGTGCCGTAGATTTTATCAATGTTAGAAATCCAGTTCAAATCACTATATCCCTCAAGCACAGCTGGGTGCCCAGAATAGTGAATCCCAAGGTACCTTTAATATAATGCAAGACCCTTTCAAGTGCATGCAATGATCATCACTTGGGTTGGACATGTACCTACTCTCAACTTGCTCATAGCAAAAGAGATATTTGGTCTTGTTGTGCTAGCTAAATACATGAGCGAACCAATGATCTAAGAGTACCTCAATTGGTCTCTAGCAATCTTCTTGTTCTTTCTCAATGTCACACTAAGATCATAAGGTGTTGGAGAAGGCTTGTTGTCCATAAAGCCAAACTGGCTCAAGGCCTTCTCAACATTGTCAGATTGCAACAAAGTTATCCCACTCTCATTGTTAATCAGCTTAATGTTTAGAATCACATTAGTTTCTCCTAGATCTTTCATGTCAAAACTCTTTGACAAAAAAAACTTGACCTCATTAATTGCATCAATATTTATTCCAAAGATTAGAATATCATCAACATATAAACATAATATAACAAATTTGCCCCTGTTGGAATTTCTTAACATCTATAGAAGTTAAGCCGCAAGTGTACGTAATTAACATTGTAGCTTTTAAGTAGAAGTATTCTGGGTATCGTATTTCCACATGGAATGGAGGTATTTCTTCTAGCTAATTCATCCAAGGACAATACAAAGATATCTAATAAGGGTAGAGAAGAATTCCTACGGCTTAGCATCTAAGGATAGATAAACTCTACTATTACCTGCTTGCTTCGGGCACCAGCTCATACCTGGTCTGCTAGGCACCTCTGGCCTATAGCTCTATGCCATACTCAGACATGGGGGATTACAAACGCAACCAGATAAATCTGTAAGCGTATGGATACCACTGTAGCTTTCACCCCGGAGATTTCCAAGGTATTGTATTTATCCATAGGGAAACAATGGTTAAAGAAGTTGATAATTCACCATCATGTATCTACTAGCTAGTATACTGACTAAACTAAAGTGGGGGTAAGTGTTGATAATCATAAGAGTTATGAATAATAACACACACATAGGAGAATTACAAAATAAATGAGCAGTCTAGCTAAGTTGAGAGGTCAACGGGTGAGTTCAAGGTTCCTAAATACTTCTCTATGACTTTGGTTCTATAGGGTATAACTAATTCATGGGTAGATATAGCGATCACACAAAATAACACTTTGGAGCAACAATACCTTTCCAACTCTCGAGGGGGATGAGAAAGCGTAGCTGGGGGAAGGCTGCCTAAAGCTCTATGAACACTAATCCGAACGCAGTGGATTACAACAGCCTGACAGAGCTATCACCTCTGGGGCTACCATAACTAACCATAGGATTGAGTGCAATCTCAGGTAACCTATAGTCTAGATACCATGTCTATACTATAGATTACTACTCTAGTCACATATGATAACTAAAGCACTTGATGCGAGCGGAGATCCCATGCTAAGGTATGATAACTATACTAACTATACACATGAAAGGTGTAAAAGTAGATAGAGAAGCTAATTATATTAAAGCATAAGTCTTGCAAAGGTGAGATACAAAGATATACCCGAACTCCGAAGATTTCTCCAAAAATCTGAGCATGGCTCAAATCTCCCTAACTCTCAACTAAAGCTATTCTACTTCTCCATCTTGAGAGCTTTGTGGGGATTTCTCTCTTGTGGTGTATCTTGATCTGAATGAAAGATGGCCTCCTAGAAAGGGTAGGGGCGCCTTATATAGGGGAGATGTAGTAGGGGCAAGGCATTGCCATGTCATCGATCCGCATCAACTCCTTCGGTCACCGTTGGATGAACTGACTTAAAACCACCATAAAATTAACAGTGTATATCTTGGAAATGCATATGAGGTAGGAGAGAGTCGTGGGCTCTAGAGTGGGTCAGGCAGCCTCTAACTGGGTCAACCAGCCCACTACTTTGGCAAGTGGGCCTCCCCTTCATGTGGTGGTTCCTAGACTCTGTCTTGAATTGCCTTTTGCAGTTTTCGCTAGTTCAATCACCTGTTGTCGTTGGTTGGTTTGTTTGGAGTGTATGACAATGGTCCTAGGGCTATTTTCTGGATAAATTCTCCTGCATACAAATATTCACCAAAGCTTATGGAATCTATTAGTTTAAACCCCTAGACCTATGTTTGTTGATGGAATTAAGCATACATGTAGGATATGTTGATGATTGACATTAACAACCGTCAACAAGTTCCCCCAAGCTTACTCTTTGCCAGTCCTTGAGCAAAGTTAAACTTGAACAATGGATTAGGAGTTACTACAATTCTTTCATGACTCAAAAGTACACATGCTTTTAATAAAAAATTCTCCTCTGGATTTAAATAAATTGACTTAACTTTCAAACTTACCCATATTACCTTCAACCATGGGGCTTCTTAGCCTTCACTTTGGTCTTGAGCAATTGAAAGACAGAATGATCCAATCAAGCACTATGTCTCATAGTCTTTGTTCCACCATTGTTCTGGAGTTTTTTTTAAAAGTTTTCAAAATAAAACTCAGAAATTCCATCGTATGACACTCTTAGATCCCTCTATATGTGGTATTTTTGGATCCTCACTCTCTAAACTCTCTTTTACATGTGGTATTATGTATCCTCTCCAAGGCATATCTTATTATTGCCTTTTCTTCCTAAAGCCTTTGTGGAGTTCATAGGTAGGGATAAAACTAGAGAGCATACTTGCACTACATATATTGTAAGGTGAAACGATGGATCTGTTGCCAACCAAAATTGTCTATTTTTTGAAGTTATCAAAATATGGAATGAACTTTACCATTGCATTCATCTTGTCGAGATGGTAAAAAACATACATGGAACACCTAATTTGGAGTTTGAATAAAGGAGTTATGTCCCCGCAAAGATGCTCCATTGTTCGGAGTTCCGACCCAAGTCGGGACTTCCGACTGTTGGAAGTTCCGACGGGTGTCAGGACTTCTAAGAAGCCTGAAGAAACTTGCTTGGGTATCTAGGGTTATCTCCACGTTAGGAGTTCTGACAAAGGTCAAAAGTTCTGACTGTCGAGAGTTCTGACCCAAGTCGAAACTTCTGACAAACCTAACAAAAAATCCTGTTCGGATCTAGCCTTTTGGATTCTGATCTGAACTGTTCCAAACTCGTGAAAAACTTGGAAAATAAGGTTTTGAAAGGTTTCCTACTAGTATAAGATCACCCCCACTATATATGAGAGGATCATGGCCGATTGAGTTTTCATCTATCCAATCGTCAAACAAATCAATCTACTACCTCTACTCCAACCCTTTTACCCTCTTCTCCAACCCTCATGCTATTTATCCCTTGATTTGATGACCAAGGATAGTGCCCTAGGCTTGCTGGTGGACCTAGGGCAACCCAGAGACATACTTGCCCTGATGGGGTCCCTCCCGGGTGAGAGCTTCGACGGTTTCTTGCTAGAATGCCTGAAAACTAGCTGGTTCTTCGTCACGCAAGCACATTGGTTATCCATTGGTGGTTTGCTTATAAACCTCTCTGTTCTTCACCACAAAAAAGTGACATCCTTGCTACGTTCTTCACTTCTGATGTCAACACACTTTTTGGTGATTCTGCTGGGGAAGAATTTGCTTTGGCTCTACTTTATATAGCTGAATCTTCTTGCCCTAGCCTTACTCCTCACTAATCTATCTTCTTGTGCTCGTCATTACTGTTGCATCTAGCCCAAAAGGCCGATCACATCTGGTCTTGACCCCTTGTGATCTCGTTAGCGATTTTGCAACAAGTTACGCTGCTTATTGGAAAATTTAGCAAGGTGGTCAAGTTATAAACCATGGAGTACCAAGGTATTGCATCACAAAGCTACTACAATCACCCTGAGGTATAGCTTGCTAATGCATCTTATGATTCCAATAATTATTTTACAAGTTCTATGAATTCTCATGTTTTATGAATT
Source organism: Saccharum hybrid cultivar R570 (assembly GCA_038087645.1). NCBI lineage: Eukaryota > Viridiplantae > Streptophyta > Magnoliopsida > Poales > Poaceae > Saccharum > Saccharum hybrid cultivar. The sequence goes on along the minus strand of JAQSUU010000704.1, from coordinate 596,916 downwards.
CTCATGTTGGTGTTGCTAGTCATAATGATACTAGATATGTTCCATCGACTGATATTTTGGTTAGTGCTCTTCATCATACACATAATAATTATGGATATTATGGTCAAGAGCCGATGTCAATTGTAAATTCTTTGAGTTTTGATGCTACTAGCAACATACATCATGTAAATCTTTATCCATCGGCTATAAGTTCACAATATATGGTTCCACCACAAGACATGCCGATGAGTGAGAGAATTGGCTATGACAATGCTAATTATTTAGCCTATTGCTCTCAAAATTTAGCACCATATGCAAATGTTTATATTCATAATTCAGCTTCATATGTTAATCCCAACTCGAGCCGAATCAATGAAAATTCAGCAAAGTGCAAGAGAGCTATTGCTTGTGATTCGGCTTCATATGCTACTCCTAGCTCTAGCTGAATTGATGAAGATTTAGCCCACGCTAGAAATCCATATGGCTCCTCTAAATGGAAGGTGCCCGCTTATCATAGACCTTACCCATTATGCTATGATTACTTGAAAACTCCTGATGGTTGGTGGGTACCTGATTTTTATGAATCTAGTGATGAAGATGATAAGACTACTGTGAAACACATTAGTATATATCTTTCACAGGTGGGTTTTGCCGGTAAAGAAGATTATATGAGAATACAAAATTTTCCTTTTTCCCTTATCGGTATTGCCTTTGCATGGTTTACATCTTTGCCCCGATGCACTATTGATTCATGGTCTAGATTAGAGGAGCAATTCTATGAATACTTTGGAAAGACCAATGAGAAAAGGCCGATTAGAATTGGGTCATTCGCTAAAAGAGTATTGCTAGTGGGCATGAAAGAAAGAGTTGATTCGGATGTAAGGAAAGGTTCAGCTTCAAAAGCTGAACAACACAATATCTTTTTTGAATCAATCACATCTCAAAAGACAAGTCTTGCTATAGAAAAGCATGAGAAGCGCAAGAAAATAGCTAGACTTGATTTTTCAAGAGCTAAAGGGGTTGTACATTTCGCTAGTGATTACTACATCATTGATGGAGATCAAACCCCTATAAGCAAGAAAGGAGGGTTGCCTGCCTGCTCAGAATTGGCTGAGCCAACTTCAAAGCCGGCTAAGCCAATTAGTCCCTGCCCTGAGTCAGCTAGGCTGACTGGTTCTGCCGCTGGCCCTGAGTCAGCTAGGCTGACTTCTCAGTTGGTCGGGCCAACTGCCCCTGTCAGCCTAGTTGACTTTCTTGGTTTCTGCAGCCACCGATGCATTTTCGGATAATTCAGCACCTATTGTTGATCGTTCTCTGGAGATGAAGAGCAACATCATTCAAATCAAGGACGTGCACTTCTCGAACATGATCAACTAGGGAGAAAACACAAATATTTTGCTCAAATTCCAATCTGGTCATACTATATCAATTTCTACATTTATTAGAGATATCCTTGCTAGTAGTTGTAAAAGACCAATTGAGAATGGCATTTTATTTGTTGATGATAAAACAAATTTAGATTCTATCGGCCAACAATTTATGCCATATTGCGAGGCCGATAGTGCTAGTTTGTCAAAGCAAAAGCTTCCCAAAAGTAGCTGCAAAGGTGTGGCCGAATGGATTGATGTTAAATCTGATCCATTCATTTGCCTAGCTTTAAAGTCGACTCCACAAAAGAATCAGCTAAAGAAATCAAAGTACACCTTTGGCTTTACTTTTTGTGATCATATCTTTGATATCTTGCTCAAGTATAATTTTATTAGAATCATTGATCATAATGCTTTGCCATCTATTCAAAATTTAGAAGAGCTTACATATTACAAATGACACAATTCTTTTAATCATAATACCTCTAGTTGTAATTTGTTTCATCGAGTTATCCAATTGGCCATTAATAAAGGACGATTGAGATTTTGTGAAGCTCAACAAATGGACCACTTGGATTCTATTGGTTTTGATGGCAAACAGGTTTTGAATCAGCTTGCATTAGCTGATTCACTCAAAGATCAAGGCTTAAATGCCTAAGAGAGAGATGTGGAGCCCTCAAGTGAAGACAAGGTTGTTGTCCATGAATTGCAAATAAAAGACATTCCAAAGGACATTGAAGTTAACACAATTCTAGAAGGCACTAGGGGCAGGTGAAATCTCTCCAACTGAAGTAGAGGTCGATCGATCCCATTGAGCAATGGGAATCAACCAAGGATCCGCCTTTGAAGCATGCCTTTCAAGATGGAAAGAAGGAGGATGTGGCAGAACCGCCTGAAATAACTCACTCTCAGAGGCACTTGTCTTCCACTAGACACTAAGTACCTCAAAAGTGAGCTAAATCGAACAATTCCGTCAAGCACACCCTAAGGGCGAACTCAAAATAATCCATATTTTACATCTAGAATCCAATAATGAGTATGAGCTTACAATACTTAGTCCATTTCATACAACATAGAGTCTTAGGAATTATTTATTACAATACCAGAGTTCAAGGTGCAATAATTAAATAGTGGAATAAAAATAAACATCTAGCAGAACCAATACAAGGATCTGTCTGTACCCACTAGAAGAATCCTCCACACAAGAGCTACTGCTCAAGCTGCACCTGCAACAGGGTAAAATAAACCCTGAGTACACAATATGCCAACAAGACTTACCTGACTACTGGGAATAATTTCCTGACTCTCAAGCAGGGGCAAAGCTATGTTCATCTTAGGGGGTGCAAATGCACCCCAAAACATTTAAAAATAGTAGGTTTGATTAAAAATTCACCATATATGCACCCCCTACAACACATGTATATGCACCCATAAGGCAAGTGCACCCCCTTAGATATGCTCTAGCTTCACCACTGCTCTCAAGGGATATGATAGGCAATATGGCTTGTGGTGTTTCTTTTGTTTGCAGAAACCATTACTAGTAGTTTGTTCATAAAGTTAAGTTTTATTAGCAGTCATGATTACTTCATTAGCTATCTATTCTAAGTAAGCACATGTTCTACTTTCAAGCAAGGGTTGAGTAATTAGAATCTTTTTACCATCTTCCATATTCCAGCTCTTACAACGATGCTAGACCATAGTCAAGTCATACCGTCTCATGGAAACAGTGATTCACGAACCAATGTATCATAGCTGGGTACCCCGAAACACATGCCTCGCTTGTACCCTAGGCACAAACGAGTCCAACCCATTCCACTCCGATCGAGGGGTCTAGGTCCCTATCCAAACTTGGACTCCAAGCCCCCACATGTGAGACCCGGTCTCAGTGTAGTGCTTAGACCTCTAGCTTTCCCTGCATCCAATTAGTTGGTCCGGAAAGAGCCGAAACCCACAAGAAGAGAGCAACGAGCCTTCCTGCTCCCATAAGCAAGTATGCATTCAAGATAATAAGTCTGCGACCTGACTACAATCCACAGCAACGAACGGTCCTTAATCAACATGGACAGGGATAACAGTGCAACCGAGCTAAGCCCTGTGGCCACGAGACACAACTTATTACACCCACAAGTACCCAAACCATATCCCTGCCTAGTCACCATTTTCTTTCCATCATTTTATCATGAGAGTAATAATCATCACCTATTGTGAGTAACGACAGGTTACTCATGCTACCGATAACCTAAGCACATCAACTACTCGAACCTACACTAGTAAGACTCTTAGGATAGATATATATATATATATACATGTGGTTTCAATAAAATTTCTACAATGTAAATGCACAACAGATATATATATATATATATATATATATATATATATATATATATATATATATATATATATATATAGGTGATTATAAAAAATAAGGGTTATGCACCGGGACTTGCCTTAGGCAGGCGCGGTGTTAGCTAAGTCAGTCAATGGCGGCCCCAAGACCTCCTCCTGCACGAGAATCTCCTCCTCGTACTCCTTGACGATCTCCTCGAACTTGTGATCGCTAGTGGTCACGATCTCCACCGACTCGTTCTTTATATGCATGCGATGATGATGATGCAATGATTATTATTTAAGCAACAGCAACTCTTAAAATAAGAATACATATACCAAGCTAACAAGGTAGCTCCAATGACTAACATACTAGTTAAGTATCATCTTCATTAAACAAGGCATCATTTTCATCAGCAAATAATAGTTTTACAAACTAAGTTTCTCTTTCTTTTATTAATGATTTAATATACTCTAAACTAGGACACATTAACTACCTTAGCAAACTAATTATTCTGAGGCTACAAAAATTATAAAGAGCACATAATAATACAATGAATCTTCTGTAAAATTTTTAGGTCTAGCACTATTACCAATTCATCACCAAAATTCCTTCTCTAACTAACTTTAATAATATAAAGCATTCTAAAATAAATAAAGCAACCCTAAGGACATTATAGAACTATATGGACAAAATACACCAACAAATAGATCATGATTTTAGGAACCTAACAAAATTAGTTTCATAATTTTTGGACTTCTACACATTTCTATTTTTAAATAATGAAATCAGCTCAGAATCTAAATTAGAAAATGCTAGCTAATTCACTTGAAAAAGAAGAACAGGGCAACAGCCCATCGCGGCCCAGCGCGGGTGTGACCCACGCACGGAGGCGGGCCAACCGGCCCATGGTGGGGGGAGGGGGGAAGGACCGCCCGGGCTGGCGCTTTTGCAGAAACAACCTCGAGTTTCAAACAAAATAACCCGTAGTCCTTTCTACTATTTCACTCTCTCTGACGCTCTCACTTACCCCCTGGTTTTCTTCTAATTTCCATTGTGAGGTCCTTGGTGATGATGCGCGTGATGGCGCGACAACCGCCAGCACTCAGTGGCCATGGCGATCGACTGAGACCCGCGTTGGCAACTCTAAGGGACCGACTGCCATCTTTGGCATGAAAGGCGACTCTGAGTGGCAGTGGGGAGCTAGAGGTGTACTAGCGTGAGCAGCAGCGACGAGTGGCGGTCCACGGCGGTGGCACGATTATTCTAGTGGGCTAGAGTGGCTAAATAGTTAATGAGCGGGCATTTGAGCATCAGGAGCTTACAACTAGCTTGGCTGAGGTGGTGGTTAGGTCAAGGATGGCCCGAGTAGAGCTGGCCACATGCGACCGAGCAGTGCAGCAATGCTCTGTGGTGAACACGGCTGTGGCAGCAACCCAAGGACGGCGGTAACGGTCTGACAGAAAGGTGTAGGGTGTAGAGGGAACCAAGGCAAAGCTAAGGCGCTATTAGATTAGGCTCTATGGCTTTGCAGAGGTGGTGCCTTTGGCTAAAGCGGTTTTGGCCCTAAGATGACCGACGGCGTGGAAAACTCCAATGGGGAGCTCGGTAGGGCTCGGCTAAGGCCGTACATGGGCTTGACTCATAGCTGGGTTCCCAAACTAGCCTTTGGTGTAAGTAATTGCTTTGAAACCGACCGATAGCTATGAATTTGGTTTTGGCATGGCTCGATCTTGCCTGTTCGTCGTTTTCAACGATGATGACGACACGTTTTCGTCGGTAGCGCTTCAATGGAAGAGAAAAGAGAGACGAGGGGCGTGCGATTGATCATGCGGTGCAGGGTGAGGATAGTAGCAGTTTGGCATGGCATGCATCGCGTGGGAGCTCTGCGTTGCCTTAGTGGGATGTGGCTAGCCGCTAGCGGGTCAGGCGCACGTGTGGGTGTCATGGCAAGCACTACAGGACAGATAGCTCTAAGGAACGTGTGTGTGTCTGTGACCTCAGCCATGGCCATGTGCCAGCACAATGCCAACATATAGGATGGCGGTGCCAGAGAAGCAGGGTAGCCAGGTGCGGTGGCAATGTGCGCGCAGCAGCGCAGCGCAAGCGACGTATGAGGTGTGGCAAGGCGTAGTAGCGTAGCAGTGCACGGCACAACAGCGGTAGTGCAGCGCGTTGGCAGGGTGATCAGGGTGGCCCATGACGCCCTAAGTGTGCGGTGACCCCACGCACCAGGTCAAAAGGCCGAAATCGTGCGTTGCACGAATTTTAAAGTGTTCCCCAATAACAACTCAGCTCGGCTAGGGCTAAACCATCATGACTATGTCAAAGAGGATATATTAGATTACTAAAAGGGGCAACCAACTTGGGCAGAGGTGAACTAGAGAGAGATATAGAGGCATGCCAACACGGGTCTACCAACTGACACCCACAGACAAGAACCAAGTGACCCAAACCATTTCTAGCTATTTAACGACATTTAGCTAGTGATCCAAACAAGCACTAACCAAGCTAACTCCTATACCATCACAAAGCACCCACTAAGATGCAAACCACTGAGCAAAAACATGCCGCTAGTATTTAATTAGATTTTTTAGAATTTAATTGCGAAAATGACATTGACGCCTTCTTTCCGGACTTAGGAAATTCTAGGGAAGGCTGATTTGAATTTCAAGTTCAATTTTTTAGCTTCCAAAAATACTAGTTAACAACATTTGTTCTCCAAGACCCAAGTTGCATTTTCATCTACATAAATTATACTTCATGTTTTACTTAGGTGCCACCGATATGTTTTATATTATTTTTCTTCTATAACAATTGCTTTTCAAGCCTAATCAACACTTACACAAACTAGAGAACCATTATTGAAACATTCTTATTAAGTATTTTTGGTGCAACAAAATTTAATTTCTCCTTTTGCCACATGCAATAACACATAAACATGATGCTCATGACACGGTTTAGCAATTTGTTTAAGGCATAACACCGAGGGTGTTATAGCTCCTCCCCCTTAAAGAAAATCTAGTCCTGAGATTTCCTGTGTGTGCCTAGTGTGGGAAAGGATAATAAATAAATTTCAATCTAAACAATTACCTCAATGCATTAGGAAGGAGATGATTATAATGTTCCAAAATATAATTCTCCTATTCCCAAGTTGCTTTGTCCTTCGAATGATTTTGCCATTGGACTTTATAAAATTTCACCACTTTGTTTCTAGTGACTCTCTTTTTCATCCAAGATTTTGATGGGATGCTCAATATAAGAAAGATCAGGTTGAAGAGGAAGTCCTTCAATTTCCACCACTTCATTGGGAACTCGCAAACACTTTTTCAACTGAGAAACATGGAAAACATTATGGACTGCTAACAAGATGTCCGGGAGCTAGATACGGTAGGCAACGAAACCACGCCGTTCCAAAACTTTGTAAGGTCCAACATAACGAGGAGCTAATTTCCCACGTACTCCAAACTAATGCACACCTCTGATCGGAGATACTTTGAGATACACATGGTCACCAACTTCAAATTACAAAGGCCTTCTCCACTTGTTCGCATACATTTTTTTATGGTTCTAAGCTACTTTCAAATGACCCTGAATAATGCTGACTTGTTCTCTTGCTTCTTTGATAAAATCAGGCCTAAAATAACCACGGTCTCCCACTTCAACCTAGTTAAGTGGTGTTCTACATTTCTTGCCATATAAGGCCTCGAAAGGTGCCATTTGAATGCTTTGAAAAGAAATGACATAAGCTCTCAACATATCCTCAAGTACTTCGTTGACTCTTTCTGTATGACTATTAGTTTGCAGATAATAAGCTATACTTCTAAGAAGACAAGTACCAAGACACTTCTAGAGTTGCTCCTTGAAGCAAGAGACAAAAATTGACCCTCGATCAGAAACAATGGTAAGAGGAACTCCATTTAGAGATACAATCCGATCAAAGTATAGCTTAGCATATTTCTTAGCGGAATACCTTGTATCCACCGAAAGAAAATGAGTAGACTTGGTGAGACGATCCACAATGACCCGAATAGAATCATACCCCTTTGCTGTGTGGGGCAAACCCACAACAAAATCCATGGAAATATCCTCCCATTTCCAAATAGGGATAGGCAAGGCTATAGAAAACCAGGTGTATGCAGATGGTCTGCCTTAACCCTTCCACAAATGTCACACTCTGCTATGTATTTAGCAATGTCCTACTTCATATTTGGCCACCAATACAAGTGATGCAAATCATGATACATCTTGTTGCTTCTAGGATGAAAGACAGCTTGGAGTTGTGAGCTTCACCCAAAATCTTTCTTCTAAGCTCATCACTGGAGGGAACCACCAACCGATTCTTGAACTTTACCACACCTTGATCATCAATGCTGAAATGAGGACCATGCCCTTCGGCGATTAACTTATTGATATGGGAAATTTTTGAAACATCTTGCCTTTGCTCCAAAATAATTTGCTCCAGTAAATCTAAGACTAGAGCAATATGTGCTAAAACTTTGGAATGGGTAAGAGGCAAGGGCTCTTCATCCACCTGATGTGACTTCTAACTCAAAGCATCCGCTACCACATTAGCTTTTCCAGGATAATAATGAACTTCCAAATTATAATCCTTGATTAACTCGAGCCATCTCTGTAACACCCTAGGTGTTAAGCTTGCACTTTACACTTGCATTTGAATGAGCATAAGCATCATTTATTCATATATGAGCATGAGCATGTGTCATTGCATTCCTTGTTCTATGTTGTTATCACATGTGATGTTTCATATATTGTATTGGTGATGTTTCACATGTGGCATAAATAATGCTTCATATGTTACATGGGAATGTTTCATGTGTTACATATGTAATGTTTCATGTATTGCACCAGTGATGTTGCATAGGTTACAGGAGCAATGTTTTACTCATGCAACCTATGTTTCATTAGTAATGTTGCCTATGTTTCATATGTTATTATTACATGTATATGCTTGTGATCATGTGTGGCCGATGCAAGTGGATGATGTTTGGTCACTAAAACACCCGAGACACTTAGGATGAAAAATGGAACAATGCTAATGTTCATTGTAATATCCCAGATGTTAAACAAGTAGTTAAAACCTGATCATGAGCATCATCGAGCATAAGCATCAAGTGTTATTCCATAAATGCATTCTTGTTGCAATAATAGATATCAAATGTTGCATATGTTTCAAGTATTGCATTGTATGTTTCATAGGTTGCATGTGTAGTGTCTCACATGTTTCATATATAATGTTTCATATGTTTCATTAGTTACATGAAATGATATTTTTTTCATCAATTATATTTCCTTGTGATTTTATATATAGAGTTTGGCTTAAACAAATAAAAATTTGTTACAATAAACTTTGTAGTACAAGATGTGTGTTTTCATATGGAATCAAAGTTTCATGATATTTATAAGTCAAATATGTTTAAAGTGAAGCTCAACGATTGGATCCTATAGATAATTCCTATACTTGGGTCTTTTTGCCTAAGTGTTGTGATTAGCTATAAGATTCAAATTTTGAGATTTTATTAAATGAATTTTCATATATAAAATATGGCGAAACTTTTGTTTTATATTGTTTGGTCCCATACCTAAGCTATGTTAATGTGCAAATTAGATGTAATATTTGGTTAATGGTTACTTCCTAATTAATTGCTAAAGTTAGCTAATCATGCAGTTTGTAACTTTGTTATCTGAATGTTTAGTTATAGTTTCAAAGTAACCATCTCCTCAATTCAAAATCTCAAAATTGCTTTACCTTTTGATGTCGATCCTTGTATAGAAGTTGTAGAGCTCTTGTAGATCAACAACTTTTATTAAGGGTGATCATCAAGTCACTTCAAAAAATCAAGAGAAAAGGGGACGAATAGAATAGTGTTTTAGTTGTGAACAGTCATCACCATCAGCTGTCTGCTCAGCTGCTCACCGGAGTCGGTGGCCGCCCGTCGCCTTCATGATGTTTCCCAGCACGGCCACACACCTGCTTCGCTGTGGCTCGTCAAGCTGCTGCTGTCGCCTGCTCCTTCATCACCCTTGCCTTCTTAGTGCCACGCAATCGGCCACCTTCCTTCTCCTTCCTCAGCTCCGCCGCCGCCTAGCATAGCTCTGCTCCCCAGCGCAATTCCTCACCACTGTGCCACTATCATCAAATTGCTCGCGGGCGTAGCTTCACCCCATCCTCGCGCTTGTTCCCAACCCACTCGCTCCGCCTCTGGTCGTCGGAGTCAGTCTCGTGCTATCATTCTTCCCCGCCATGATCTAGGGCACCGCCATGGACTCCTTGCCATGGCCAGGCCATTCTAGTGCTCCTCTCGCCTCATCGTTTGTTGCGTTAGCTCCGTCTTGGTCCCCATATGCTGATCGGCTCGCTCGTTCTACCTGTAGACCTCTAGACGCACTGTGACACCATCATGATGCCATTTTGCATCGCCACATGCACCGTCACCTTCGGTCACCTCTTGTCAACACGCCACCGTTGCAACCACCTAGCAACTGTGCTCGCAGTGAGCTCCGGTCATGTCTGCCTCCTCCGTTTTGAGTCTAACATACCATAGCCACCGGAACGCCGCCGCTCTGGCGAGCTCGGCCTGTCGTCCTCCATGGCTATGGCTATGCATGCCCCAATCCTTTTTTTCATCGTGTTGTTTTGTTTGGTTAGGTGCAGGGCTTGGTGGAGACCTCACTGGTGCTGTCCTCATCGTCGGAAGGCTCACCGGCGGCGAGCTCCGCCATTGACCCGCCGAGGGGGTCATGGCCGGTTGGGCCAGGGGGACCCTGGTTCCTTTGTGGCTACGTCTTGGGCCAGTGTGGGCCCGGTGAGAGTGGGTGTTGGGCTGAGAAGAAAAACATTTTTCCTTTTTCCAAAAATAAGATTAGTGCAGTTTCTTCTTTATTGCATAGAAAAATATCTAGAGCTGATAAATTCATGAAACTTTTTGTATAGCCTTCTCATGATGTGTTTTCAATAACAAAAATATGAATTGGTCACTTTCAGTACTTTTGACATGATATAAAAATAGCTCTTTTAATTAATAAATACATGATCTATGATTTTTTTAGGCAAAAATATAAATCCTTTAATCATGAAAATTTATGGGCATGAGTAATCTACTATTATGAACCCACACAAAATTTTTGGTATTGTTTGGAGATAAAATACTTTGATCACTTAATTAGCATTGCTTTTATGCATTAATAAAAATATAAAAATGCTTTCTATGAAACCCTAAACAATGTGAAATGTGATTTTGGATTGCTTGAAGACCTTGGAGCACACCACTCTTGCTGTTCCATGGCAATTGCTTACATTAATTAACTTGTTAATTTATAAATAAATAGTTTATGTGAAAACTTGAATGGTTGACGCAAATGGAAAGATCAGGTCAAGATCTTTATTTGCTCTCATTAATAGTCAGGTTATAAGATTATCTGTATACCTTGCCTTGTTTAAGTAGTATAGCATGATAAGTGTTGCCCTCATGTTAATGACTAATTAACTTGTTAGTAACAAATAAAATGCATGTGATAAACCTGATTGTTTTATTAGATGCAATCTCTTGAGTAAACAAATAAAAGTTATACTTTTTCCTGTATGTTGCTTGTACATGTCTTTTCTCGGTAAAGCTTTAGTTGGTAAGCAAAATTAGTAAGTGAACCTTTGACTTGTTAGAAGAACGACTAAGAATGTTTTATGATAACTACTTGTAACTATATCATGAAGGAAAGTTGTATTAAAGTTAATTAATCTTGCTATGTTATCTTTAAGGCATTTATATATCTCTTATTGTGCTTCATGGCATGCATTCCTTCATGTTAAAGCAAAGCATCATTTATTACGTGTAGTATGTACGGGAGCGAGAAGACTCGTGTTGATCAAATCTCGGAGGAGGTCCATCCACCAGAGGTGTCGGTGTCTATTGGAACTATCTCTAGGAACTAACCTTCTCTGCAACGAAGGCAAGCTCCGAAGCATAACCCCTTCCTTGTGTTTTATAACATGTTTATCACATAAGTCTTATGAATGCTGCATTTAAGTATTAGGAGTTGAATGATAAACCCTTTTGATGCATGGCTACCTTGTTATCGTTTCACCCATGGTAATTATGGTTTAAAGTATTATTTAAAAATGCTTAGCCCTAATTAGATGGAAACATGATGTTAAGTATGTTTTCTAAAGCTATAAATGTGAACCTGTAGTATGAGGATGATCATGTTTTATAAATCTAGACCGGGCGGAATCTTGGCTTGCGTTATGGTTGGAGGCCTGATGTAGTGACCCCGCCTGTGTCGATTAAGGACCGTTCATTGTATGTCCTGCTTGTGATCATGATTTGTAGTACTGGCCACATACTTTGGTAAGCCCTTTACTTAGGCTATACCTTGATGGGGAACGACAACCGCACAATGGGAGTGGAGAGATGGCGAGAGAATCATGTACACACTCATGTGAATCTGTCAGGTACGAACGACACAGAGAGGTGGGGTACTGGCTCTCGGGTAGCGCTGGACTTATTCCCAGATAGGAGGATCCAAGTGAGGGTTGATGTATGCAAGAAAGGGTCTAGGGCCTAATCCTGTGTATGTCGTGTGGTAAGGAAATCCCAGCTAGGCCAAACCAATTCGAATCGTCGTAGCTTCTCGGTGAAGAAGACTTGATCTACCGTACTGCATCATAGTTAATCAACTAGAACTTTAGCTATGAGATCATTTTGTGATGAGGTTAATGAAATGCTTGGAATTAGAATAGGTGCTAAAGAGAGATTCTTTAATATTAAATTAAAGCATAAAACTTTGAAAGTAAGGATTAACATTAGTGCAGCTTTTTAGCAAAAATATTCTTGTTTTTGCTACAGACTCACCTTGATTCCCCATACCCTGTATATCCTTGGAGTCTTTTCTTTAGTCGAGTAAGACTTGTTGAGTACCCTCAAGTACTCAGGGTTTATTCACCCCTGTTGCAGGATCTGACTTAAGCAGCTTAGTGAGGTCATGTCAGTGAGCTCAACATGGTCTGACTACCTCTTTTACTTTAAATGTTTCTTCTCGGATGCTTCCGCAGTCTACTCAACTTTTGGAGCTTAGATTAAATTTTAACTTCTACATGTTTTGTAAACTAATGTTATATTTATTCCGCACTCTGATGTAAGATATTTTATATCAAATGTTGTAATGTTGTAACAACTACTTTGTTGATCCTATATGAGTTGTAAAACGTGGATGATTCGGGTTTTTCGGGGACACCCGATAAACTCTCAAGTTGTAGGGCACTCATGTGCTGCTATCAGAAGTCAGTGAGACAATGGTAGGCACATGTGAGCCATATGACTTAGGAGGTTCTGCCACAGCTAGTATCATAGCTCATACATTGGATTTGCTATAACATTACATGTGAAAACTTCAAAATGATTTTATAAGTTAAAAGTTTTCAAAGGTAACAAATTAAAAATGTTCCATAATCTCCCTTATGCTTGCTATCCAAGTTCTGTGAAGATTTTCTAGTAACTTGAATAGAAGATGACAAAAAGTTTTCAACCCTTCTTCAACAAGTCAAAGTGGAGAGGCAAACCTCTTCGACAAGTCAGATGAAGAGTCTAAACTCCTCCGACAATGTTCTACGGAGTGTCTTTTCAACATTCCATCTACTATAGTGAAGATAGTGTATAAAGTATTGCCCTATATAAGATATATACTAACTAACATTGTAAAGATGTATAGGACGAGCATGCATCATATCATTCTACATGATATCAAAAATAAAATAATGATATTATGATTTCCTCCTTCCATTACAGGGACAACTATTCTCCATTATAGTTGTTTCATTTTTATCTCATCTTATACCAGGTTTCTACCCATAAACTTTCCTTTAATTATCTTCGCTACATAGGTTCCTAATCCTTGAGGAACTTCTAGAAGCAATTACTTATTATGCCAACACAATACAAAAATTGGGAAAGATTCTTGACTTCTCTACCTGTGCAAATGTCATCTTTTGGCTTTCTCGGTCCTGACGCATGCCACTCCTTGAATTTGATGGCCAACATATGTGGTTGCAAGTTACTATAACTGTACTATATGGTGGTACTAGTACAAAATCAAAACTTGGCAATCTTTTCATTTCTTTTGATGTTCATAGTTCACATGATGATTAAATATTAAAATGATTTGCTTAAGTTGTTAGATGTAGGTATATGAATCTTGTAGTTATTGTTTGAGTACCATCATCGGATATGGTTGCTTAGGTATGCTAATGCTAGTTTACACCTTTAAGATAACATGTTTTACTAGTCCTTCTACATATATTTAAGACATGGTTATTACTTGGTCAGCTTTGTTTAGTAAAGGTGAGTCATTTAAACACCCATAGATAATCTCCATACTTAAAGTATGCTTAATATGATTCATGTTATCTTTAACTTTTGATGCTTAGTATGTAATAGTGGTTTATGGTCTATGTAATTACTCTCTCATGTATAATCTTGATAGTGGTTTAAGTAATAAGCTAGGTTACACTTACTTATTGAAATGGCTTTGATGCTTCTATCCTGGATATGTATGTAACTAATGATGGTTTAAATTAGTCTTTACTTATGAAATGATAGTATGGTGTTGACGGTTGATAAGTGTCAATTTTAACCGTCAACAAAGCATGGAAAAGGACCTAAAATATAATTACCACATAGATATAGGGGTCTACTAACATAATTCCATGAGTTTTAGCGAATGTCTATTTCTATAGGGTGTCAGCTGAAAAGAACCAAGAAAGGCCCACACGTCATATTTGCATAGAGAGAAAAGACCCACACACGTGAAGAAAGACTCTAGAAGACATGAGAAGGCACCGGAACGAACGGGAGGCTGATCTGCCATGGTGGCAGGGTGCCCGCCCAACCTTCTTGGGCGCCCGCCCACCTACGTGGACCAATCAGGTCTAGTCTCGCGGATCATGTCTCCACTGCCTTTGAGGATCAATAATCACCATTGATTAAAGTCGGTTTGATCCAAGGACCGTGGTGCATTTGAGGAGGCTATATAAGCAGGGCCCCTGGCCCCTAGAGGAGGCATCCCTTAAACCCTAATTCATTATTTCCCAGCCAGGATTAGGTGAGAGGTGTCTCATGAAAGGATGACCACTCTAGGGCATTAGGTCTAGCTTCTCTATCACACCCCAAAATTTCTAATTTTGGGTTGTGCATAGGAAACACTAAATAAAATAAATATTTTAATATTTAGATAAAATTTCCTAAGTTTAGTTTATGATAGCATCAATTAGTTATAAAAAAATGAAAAAATAATAAGAATCTTTAAACTTTTCTAAACTAATTTGATGGGCTATTGTTTGATGTGATGTTTGCTCGTTAACTCTTGTGTGTTAAGAGCGAACAAAGTCTTTCAAAGTACGTTTAGTGGATCGATCTTTCTTCTCCCGCACGTCTTTATCTTTTTCCGCAATCAATATTCCTTGTTTCTCATCTTAAGTTCTCGTTGGGAGTTTCCTAAAATCTTTTCTTTATAACGTAAATTATTTCTTTCAGTTCCTCATGTGTCAATCAATCTTAGTGAACTCTTCGGGAATTGTTCTGGCTTTTTCTAGAGCTAGTTCACACTTTTCTGCGAGCGTTATCTAATTCTTAGATGCTCTAAAATATCTTTTCATGAGCTCCAAATACTTTATTTTGGTTCCTTATGTTCTATAATGTCCCTGAGAATTTTTCCTAAATTTTTAGAGCTTTCGGAGTATTTTTCATGACTTAAATAATAATTTTGACTTTTCTGAAATTATTTTATCCATGAAATTAATTAATTCCAAAAATAAATAAATATCGCATTTTTTTCAATGCTCAAAGCCTATGTGCAATACTTATAAAGGCCTATGTCTTTATTTACTAATGGGCCTTAATGTTTATTTAGGCCTGTTAGTGAAGGTGGATGGTGCAACATCAATTAGTACCATATTGCTTGTTGATGTGAAGGTGGAGAGTTTTCCTCCCTATAAGTATGTACCTACCCTATGGGCAAAGTACACCAAAACTACCATGGAGGAGCCCCTAGTTTGAGAAATCTCTCGTGTAGTAAATTAGATATTTTTTCTCCTTCTTGTGTCGCCCCCAGGCCGAGGCCCTTCACATGGATGGAGGTAGAAGATGAAGTATTTACGGTTCTACCACTGGTTCGTAATATCTTTGTCGTTTCTTCATTTTAATTTTGTTTTGCTCCGTTTCAGTTGCGTTAGTTTCGTATAGTTGCGCTCTACGTAGTAGTGCTGACGTATATCGTATCACCTAATTATGAATTTATTGATTTACATGCAATATTTATTTAATGTATTTTTAATTAAAAACAACCTAGTGTAGTAACTCGTTCTTGTGATTTTGCGATCATGCCAATCAAAGCTACATGCTATGGGCGTAGACGTGTTACATGCTAGTCATATATAAGTTAAATATTAATTTGATTGACATGCAATTAGTTCTATGATTAAAAATAATCTAGGTTTGTAAATCCGTTCTTGTTGCGATAGTTTCGTAGCATCGTGCTCTATACAGTAGCGATAGTTTTTGTGATGTCACTGAAGTATGAATTTATATATTTAAATGCAACTTGATTAATATTTATTTAATAGCTTTCTAACTAAAAGCAACATAGGGGTATAATTTCGTTCTTGTTGCTTCGTGACTATGCTGGCGTAAGAGACGCATTAGCAACGTTGTTTACCATGTCACGTTATGTGTTTACAAATTAAATTATGTTTATTTGATTAATGTTTATGTCATGCTCTTTTATATTAGAAGCGACTTAGGTTCATACATAGAACATTTTTAAACAAATGTTAACTGGATTAATATTAACTTAAATGTTTCTTAATCATAATTAGTTTAGTTAAACATGAAGTATGTAGTTAATTTAACTAATATTTAGCTATTGTCGTTTAAATTAAAAGTAACTTTGGTTTATAATTTGTCTTTTATAAATAATCAAATGCTATCATCATTAATAAGAACTTAAGTGCTTCTTAAATAGAACTTGTTTAGTTTATGTAAGAAACATATAATGAATCAAATGTTATCATCTTCTTTATGCTTTCTAATTTATAAATGTTTAAATGACTTAAACACTAAATAAATATTTATAAATAAAATATGAATAAGGTTAACTTCATCTTTTTTAATTCAATGTAAATTGGTTAATTCAACTTTAGGATAATTATTTAGAAGTCTATCACCTTAATTCATTAACTAAAATAAATCAAATGTATAGTTTATCTTCTCTAATTTGTTGCAACTCCTCGATAGTCACGTGTCCTCTTTGATGGTAGCTCTGTTATCCGTCGGTCTTACGTTTTCGCGATCATGTCGTATAGTCTAGTGTGCCCTTTTAAAGTGTCTCTTTTGTTGGGTGTGTTGTTCTTAGCTGTGTTTATTATCTGTTTGTTCTACTTGATTGCTGTGAGTAGAAGAAGTATGGTTAATTAGCACTGAAGACGAGGAGCTGAGGACCGATAGTTGAAGCAAAAGGACTTGAGACCAGAAGATAGGAACTGAAGATTCTAAGTAGCTAACTTTGGGAAAAGACAAGTATAACATGGGATTTCATTATTGTCTTATTCACTTTAATCACAAAAAATCATATTGCATGTGTCTGTATTGAATTGCCATTAAGGATTTTCTTAGTTTTTGATCTATACCTTGTCACCAATAGGATTTTGCATTGGGTAGCTTTTGCTAGCGCTGAACATGAACTATGATCTTGTAATATGATTAATGGAATACGCAACAACACTAAAAGATGACATTTTGATTACTGTTTAAAGAGGGCTAGAGCATGATGCTATTTTTCTTGGTGCTCTAGTTTCTCTCCATAAGGACTCATCTGTAAGCGAACATCCGGGACTTACAGTACAACTGTGAGGGCTATATGGCTCTGGCTTTAGTCAAGTATAAGGAGCTTTTCTAGCTTGTTAGTGGTAACCTTCATGGCGTAAGAATGGCTTGACGAATCGGGTATAGTGCGGCCTCTGTCCTTATGTGTATAGGTTGCGCGTCGTTGTGCCATTTGGAAGGGGGCTCTACATCTGTTTGCCGAGTGAATCTAGTGGCCCTAACTTGTTAGATGAACCTTTGAAAGACTTCATAGTGAACCCTGTCGACCTTCCTTGGTAGTGGGTCAAGAGGCTAATCACCTTGGGCGAAAGGGTAAATCATGACTCACAGTGAAAGTGTACAACCTCTGCAGAGTGTAAAACTGGTATATCAGCCGTGCTCACGGTCACGAGTGGCCTTGGACCCTTACGGAATAGATGATCACTAATGACTATAAATGTGTTTTTGCTATTTATTATTCATCTTTACATTGATCATATGTTTATTGTGGGATTAATGCAAACCTGATGCTACTCATATGATAAAACTGTGATAATTAAAAGCTAAATGCAGTAAACCAGTGCCTATCCTTTTATGCCTCATGAACCTTGTGTTATACTTGTTGAGTTCGACATGGACTCACTCTGGCTATTTCCACCACACTCCAGTGTGTAGTAAGGTGCTACTTAGAAGAAGGATGAAGGTGTAGTGGAGTTTTCAGAAGTCTTTTAGAAGTGCTTGGCATACGGAGCCACCAGTCAGCCGTCCTTGAGAAGAATAGAGCCTGAAGTTTAGTCACCGTTCCGCGATACTCTGATGTAAGTGTTAATATAGCTATGTATACGTTATATAATAACATTGTTTCTGATACTTTTTCATTCTGACATATGTGTGGACTTCCTGGGCATACATATGATTAGCCTGGTTTTGTTCTTTAGAAAACCGGGTGTGACATTCTCTAATGTAGTAGATTAGTATCTTGGGAGAGAGGGTCGAGTTAGGATCTTGCTCAAGGTTCCAGATCTAGTCATGGAGGCTTGGTAAGGCCTGGTATCTTCACTTCAACATTCTATAAGACTTATGCTTATTCTCTTATTTACATGCATATGCTTACTTTGAATATATCTTTCTAGTTGACTTTGTCATTGCTTTTGTGTGCTAGTTCATAGAGCGCTTAGTCTAGTCTTTACCGGTTGGGCTAAGTAGCCGAGCCTCATGTAAGCGTGGTGTTTACACGATGCTCTGCCTATGATTACACCCTGTTCCCTGGTTGTATGGTAGTTACGGGAGGTGACAGCCCTATCCATATCGAATCGAGCAGGTTCTTAAATTGTAGGACCGTAGTCATGTCAGTAGTGGTATCCTTTGTGGTACTTTCTCCTGTCTAGTGGCGTCCCGAAGTGCACAAGAGTATGGTAAGTTTTAGCATAGTTGGGTATACCTTTACCATGTGATAAGATTATCATAGGAATCTACCTCACCCGTTGACCTCCCAAGTTAACTAGTTGTGTATCTTTAGTGACCTATCCCATGTGTGTCATATTGCATAAATCCTATCATTCATGTATCATTTACCCCTGCTATAGTATAGTTGGTTTACTAAGTTAGTAGATACATGATGGTAAATTATCAGATTCTTTAACCCTTGCTTCCTTGTGGTAAAATATAAATAACGATACCTGGAATACTCCCGATAAAATCCTACAATGGTATATTCTATGTGCTTGCAGAATCCTTCATATTTTAGCTGCACTTAATGTCATAGAACCGTCCAAATTATAAGAGCACAAGTACAAAAACAGTCACTGAAGTGATCAAATTCTCGCACTTGAGCCCATATAACTTCGGTAGTCCAACGAAATCATGAGGAATTTTAAACCAACCAACATATAAGCCAAGATCATAGTGATTCAACATAACAAGTCACATGTTACATCCATTTCACAAGTAGTTCAACATACATCGGAGTTCAACATAGTTATTACAACTTAAGTTGAAAAGTAGCGAAAGCAAAGTAATTTTAAACTAACATTACTCTTATGTTAATACATGCCAGTACCAAGATCAACTTCCAACAAAAGCAGTAGAGACAAGATATCTCAGAAAGATCATGCCCATGATCACACTCCACCTTTACGATAGGAGCCAACCAATTCTTGCAGTAGCCATGATACATCACAACCTACAACAAGTGAGAATAAACTCTGAGTACGAGAAGGTACTCAGCTAGACTTATCTTTCAAAAACTAGAAATAAAGTGACACCAAGGATCATGCAAGGCTGATATAAGTGGGGCTAGCTTGACAATATTTTGCATAAAAGTTTAGTACAGATAAGTAATCATTAATGCTTAAGCATCAAGTTAATAATTATTAACCCATTACCTATATTAGCACCTGTACTAGAGCAATCACTTTATTAGGAGCAAACAATATTAACCATAGTAGGTATAAATAGACTATCATTATGATCATCATCATTCCTGAACTAACAAGTTGTTTAGTGAGATCTACTTTGGAGATATCCCGTCAAGTTCCCACTAACTGGTGAGAGACGGTGACTCGAATCGAATTACAACTCAGCTGAGGGGGTATTCCTAACTCTCACCCATGACTTCCTCCATCAAGGAGCATTAGGTCACCCTTTGGTACAACTCAGGAACCAACTTCGCGGGTTCGGTCAGCGCCAGCACTCTCAGGGATTACCCTTCTGCCAGGATGATCAGGACTTTTAAATCACCTACCCTTGGACTCACGCCTACGGCTCCCTTCCGAGGTGCACTTTATACTTGCTAACTCCCGGCCTGAGTTGAGCTACTCGGATTCACGGTCAAGCACTCGGGCCTGACCAGCTAAGAGAGAGGCATTCATTCAACATGAACAGGAAAGGCTCCAAGAATCGGTCCTTAATCGACACACACAGGGATAGATCCACACCCAAGACCTCCATGCCTTGTTGCTTCACTATCGTCATCCCGCCTGGTCTCATTTCATTTCATTAACACATGGTTCTTTTTCACGATAGTAAATATAGCCAACTGTGTCATTTATATCCCTAAAGCTCGTAGGTGACAGGGGATCACCTGACTTCTACCGGTTAAAGCAGGGCTAAGTAATTACTAGAACCTAAACCTAAATAGGATTCAAGGTATACTTTCTGGACAAGTACAGGGTATATATGTAGCAAGTGTTTTCATTCAACACCTATCACTTAATGCAACAATACATATAACATATATACTTGATTGCATTTTTAGAAATTAGGAGGCTTATAATACTCCGGGGCTTGCCTAGGATCCGACACAAGTCAGTAGTTGTCAGATTACACTCGCTTGGTGAGCACCTCCCATTCTAGCACTTGTCCAGTCCTTCCGTCTTCGAGATAGGTCCACCAAACACCATCTTCGGGTTAGGCTCCACATCTCATCCTTCACGTGGTGCATCTAGCATACCTAGATGAGATGCAAGATGAAAGTGTATGAATATGAAGAATGGTAACACAAGATGCATCACATATGAGTATTTAGGACAAGCACAAGATTAAGCAAGACATAGGCATTCATAGTCACTCAACTAAATAGCACATCACCCATTAAAGAGATATATCATGCATATCAAGTAAATACACAAGCTTCACAAAGTCTTAGGTGTATTAACTTAGCATTATCAAAAGCATGAGCCACACTTACCAACACATGAAGTAAACACATAAAACTATTATCTGTCACATTAATGACTGCAAACACTAGCTACAAGATTTAGCTATAACTAGAGTTACACAAATCCAAATGATGTGCAAGAAGACATTCTGGAAATCATATGAAATTCTCTACATTTCATTTATAATCATCACAGCATGATCCTAAAGTTTAACATGTCGAATTTACACAAATACAGAAACTGGTCTAACAAGACAGAGAGCAAGCAATTCTGTAACCCAACATTAAACAGCGATAACTCCTAAACCACAAGGCCAAATGCCACCAAATTTTAACACCAGCTAGATACATAACTTATCTACAACTTTTGTATAAACAAGTTTTACAAAAAAGCACATTATCATAAAGAACTTTGCTAAGTTCCCAGATCTATCCAGAAACCTCATTTGCAAGAAATAATTATTAACTTATGTTGCAAACATATAATTGGACAAAAACAACTTTAACAACATATCACACATGACTAATGAACACCAGAAAACATAGTGTCCATTCCTAAATAAATTCTTTTAATGCATTTTCCTAATTTATTTAAATAATTAGGTGGAATTATGAACACATATGAAAATGCACAATAAATTCTACCAAAATTACAATGTCCTAAATATGCTCTGAATAGTCTACTATCCAAATTTCAAGCCATTTGGACATGTATATCAATCTTTATGAAAAAGAAAAATAGCTATTGCAATAAATCATGGAAGAGCAAGATACACTAATAACTCACTCATACAGTAACCAAAATTCATGAAATTATTACCACACATCAAACCTCACATGAGTAGCTTGCCACAAAAATTTCACTTCATTTGGAGCCCTACAACTGCAGTTATGAAAAAGATAAATGCAACTAGCATTCAAAACCTAGTTGTATAAATCTATTTTTACAGCTAAAATCTTAAACTAAAATATGACATATTATAGATCCACTGCATAGATAATTTTACAAGGATTCCAAAAAGTTCTCATTTGCTATTTTTTTGATTTTTCTACCATTTACTGTGTATTTTTGAAGTTTAGCCATTTAATTGCAATACTAATTCTGAAAAAAAAGAAAAGAGAAAACATTATGCAGAGTGAACACAAAACTTCTCTAAAATTAACCAAGCCCACATTTGTAAATCTATGTGTCTAGCACTTTTGCAAAGTAAACACAAAAAAGAGTTTCTATTTACTAGAGGGTCCTTCTTCTTCAAACTCTTGACACAGGACGGAAGGAATCAGCCAGGGGTTCTTGGTTCCGGCCAAGGTGCGGTCGCCGGTGACAAGTGGTGGCGCTGGGGGTCGGCTGTGGCCAGCGGTGGCCCTGGCTCGGCAACAGCCCTGCCTTGATCTGGCCAGCTGCACCCAGCAGTGGCATGACCACAGCGAGACTAGCGGCCCCGACGACGAGGTTCCGAGCGGCGGAGAAGGATGGAGGAAGAGGCGCGGTGGAGCGGCGCGTGGTGGGGAGCAGGGTTGTGCGGCTGGTCTTGGAAGGGGACGACTAGGGAGTCACGGCACAGGGAGAGCAGGACCGACGAGCTCTCGCTCGGCCGTAGCGCCCTCGTCGAGACCGAGAAAACAACGAGAGAATGGGAGAGAGTGAGGGCTGAAGGCGAGCTCTCGGCCTCCCCACCACGACACATGGGTGCGAGGTGTTGAGCGACGGGCATCGTCGAGGGCCACGCAGCGTCAGGCCTCTGCCCCCGGTCAGCCACAACATCACCTAGCTCGGTCCAAAACGATTGAGGAATTGCCCAAATACTACTGCAGAAATAAAACTGAAACAGCGATATTCTCCCCTCTACAATTCTCCAACCGTTTGATAATTTGTTTTACCGATTACACGTTTGTGTAGAGCTACATGTATACTACAACTTTTCTTAAGGGACCTCGGATTGATTCGGCTTGGTTTGAGAGATAAAAGGCTGCAAAGTAGGCTAACTGAAACTGAATCCCGAGTTTCAGTTTCAAGTCGACTAAAACTCTCATCTTTCCCCTTCCCTATCTTCTTATCCAAGCAGCTAAAAACTAAGCCAATTGATCAGTGTTGTAGAGCTACCAAAGTACTACAACATTGCTCAAAGGTTAAGGGTCTAACTCGGCTTGGTTCTGGAGATAAAAAGCTCCAAAAGAGGGCTCACGAAACTGAGTGAAGAATTCAATTTAAGCAGCGACATTCAGAGGATTTTTGCTGTTTTTGAAATCATTTTTGAATGTCCAAATGATCTCCAAATTTGCTGAGACTTAATTCATTGTTTCTGGCACAAAAGTTACTGCAACTCATATTAAGGGACTCAATTGAGCTTCCATATGAATTTGGAAGATAAAATGCCGCAATTATAGCATCACGCTGCTGCTGATCGAGGACTTACAAAATTTGGAGACCTGGGAGAGCTGAGAAAACAGCATCAGTTTCAAACTTTAATCCACTGTTTAAGCTACTTGGAAGCTGATTTGGCTCTTGTTCCAAAAACAAAGTTTGTAGCACTCAACTTAAACTACAACTTTAATTTAAGGTCAAACTCCAAAACATGCATAGATCCTATAGTTCTACTTTGATCAAAGTAGGATCACGATAAAGCTTAAATTATCATTTTTGATCCATTGGAGCATTTTCTTGGCATTTGCTCAACATGAACCTTTCATGACTTTTGTTGTATAGTTCATCTAGAGTCATTTGAGCAAGGTTACAAGATTTGGTTGATGATCTATAATTCCATTCACTTAATGATGCAATTCCAATAGGAATAGAACTTATCATTTCATATGACTTTTTGATTTCAAATTTCATGAAACTTTTCCAGTGACCAATATAGATAGGTATTAAGGTGAGACACATGAAGATATTGCAATAACACCACCCAAACATATATCTTGAAAATGGCCTATATGCAAAGCAAGGGTGCAACATCCAAGTTTAGATTAGGCTCATTTCCACAGGTTGACCTTGACATCGTCATCTCCACTTAATCTATCATGTTTGAGCTCAAACCCACTGCTTAATGAGTGACAAATACATGGGGTGTTATAGCCAGAGCCAGCAAGCCCACAGCCATGGGCCGCCATTGCCGATGCCACCCTTCCTAGCCACCGCAATAGCCTCAATTAGTTGCACCCCTAGATGCACACAGTCGTGGTGAACATGCTGGTACCCTTAGCCTCGCTGCAGTCACCATCGGCGGCGAACTCCCGCCGTCACCCCTCCTCCTCTGTTCCCCCTCTCGCTGCCGCGTGGGCCCCCACGGTCAGTCACGTGTGCAGGCGGGAGAGGCCAGCGGGCCGCGCCGGTCGTCTGGGCCACGCATGCTGGTGCGGGTTGCGCGTGTTAGCGGGCCGCGCCGGGTTAGCAGGCCGGCCCAGTAGTTGGATGAGTGTTTAGGGTTCCAAATTCGTTTTGTTTTTATTCTTTTTCCAGATTTTGAGTGCGACTTTGAAAATGTGTAACTTGAGTTTGGTAGATTCAAATGGCGTGGTTCCAATTTTGTGGTGTTTCTAGTGAAGTCTAGTTTATATTAAAAATATAATATGTGCCATGTTATGTTATGAAAAATAGAGTTACTAATTATCTCTTTTAATCATGTGGGAAATAGGGGTAATTATATCTTTTTTCTATGTAGCTCCAAATGGCATGAAATGTTTATTGTGTACTGTTCATATCATGAATAGATTGTAGTTAAATTTTCATACATGGATGGATCTTGTGTGAATTTTTGTAATTTTTCTATAGATCCAGTAAAGGTAAACTTTGGTGAGTGTTGTTATTATGCTAGAAGGATGCAAGAAAAAATATGAAATCTATTGTTCGATACTGTGCAATAGAGTTTCCTATTTATGCTAGAAATAGACATGCCATCTGTTATTTTTGATATATCAAGTTCTTCTTATCCAATTGCTTTGAAATTTTTATGGTAGTCTATGTGAAGCATGAGATAGCTACTGTAATTGTGGTAGATTTTTTTGTACAGTTTTACTATATGTTGCTTTAATCACCTAATTAAATAAATAAATTAGAAAAGGATATTAAATTATTTATTTAGAAGTTGGCACTATACTTTCTGATGTTCCTTTGATATGCACAACAAGTTGGTAAATTTGGTTTGGTCCAATTATGCTTTTGCATCACCACTAAATATTTAATTTAGTGAATATGCCATTTCTGGATAGATTCTGAGAGACTGTTAATTACCCTATGAAAATGATGATTTCATGTCTTGGGGTTTATAACAATGTTGTTTTGAATTTCATGATCTAGCTACTGTTAAATTTTGGTATCATTTGGCCATGTAGTTTAGAAACAACAGCTGTTCTAAGTTGGGTTCAGAGTTGAATTGCTCTCTGTCTACACAGGACAGATTCTGTGTTTCCTTGAATTCGACTTGGTTAACATAAGAATCATGCTTTGATGTTTATAAATGATTTGTAGAGAACTTCATAAGCTTTCCATAATGTCCTCTTTCAAGTCATTTGAATTTGTAGAACTCCTGCTATGAGTGATTTCATGAACTATTCTATGCATGTGAAACTTGCAACTTTCTGTGATGAATGTCATTACTATTATAAGCATGTTGTGATGCAAATAAACACTTAAGTTGATTAAGATAAGTTTAGGTGCAGGTGTTGGGCCCTTAACTGAAGATGAACATCTTTATCTTAGGTTATGCAAGTTAGGTAAATTAATCTTGTGCTTCCAAGTCAAGATGGATACATGTTTAAAGTGATTTGAATAGAGCTATTAGTACTCAGTAAACGAGCGTCCAGTGATGTTTTGGCTAAATACTTACTTACTGTTATCCATTCATCATGAGCATCATGTCATTCCTTGTGCATCCATGATATTTATCTTGTGCATATGCATGCAATAGGTGTACCGAAAGGAGTGACACTGCTGGAATTCGAGGAACTGAGCGAGGAGCAACAGCCAAACACCGAAGATTCAGGAGGTGCAGCCTTCAGGAGAAGTGCCAGACGAGGTCGTCGTTGAGTGCCTGGACCATCGTCCGTGCAACTTTGTGAAAGGCAAGCCCCGGAGCATTATAAGCCTCCTAATTTTTGAAATGCAATTAAAGTATTAATGTTATATATTGTTGCATTAAGTTTAGGTGTTGGATGAAAACACTTGCTGTATTGGTTATCCAATCCTTGTCCAAGATATTACTACCCTAAATCCTAAGTAGCTCAGGCTCGTGTAGTTGCTTAGCCCTGCTTTAATGCGCTAGAAGTCAGGTGATTTCCTGTCACCTGCGAGTTATAGGAATATACATGTGGCACGGTTGGCTATATTTGCTATCGTGGAAAGAACCTATCTTAATTTGAATTAAAGACCGGGTGGAGGCTTGCCGGTTTGCAGTGCCTCCGTCTGTGTCGATTAAGTACCGATTCTTGGAGCCTTTCCTGTTCATGTTGAACGCATGCCTCTCACTTAGTTGGCCAGGTCTGAAGACTAACCACGAAGCCGAGTAGCTCAACTCAAGCCAGGAGTCAGCAAGTATAAAGTGTGCCTCGGAAGGGAGCCATAGGTGTGAGTCTAAGGGCAGGTGATTTAAAAGTCCTGATCGTCCTGGTAGAAGGGTAATCCCTGAGAGTGCTGGCACTGACCGAACCCACGAAGTTGGTTCCTGATTTGTACCAAAGGTGACCCACGACTACCCTTGCAAAGTATGCCAGGGTGAGAGTTAAGAATACCCCCTCAGCTGAGTTGTAATTCGATTCGAGTCACCGTCTCTCACCGGTTAGTGAGAACTTGACAGGCTTATCTCTAAAGTACATACACTAAATAACATGATGGTTCAGGAATGACGATATGATATTGATGGCCTTATTATACCTGCTATGGTTAATATTGTTTGCTCCTAATAAGTGAGTGCTCTAGTACAGGTGCTAATATAGTTGACAGGTTAATGGTGATGAACTTGATGATAAGTTTAATTGGTTGCTTATGCTCATAAGCTTTTTTATGCAATTGTGTCAAGCTAGTCCACCTTATAAGCCTTGCATGATCCTTGGTGTCCTTTATTTCTGGTTTTTTACGAGTAAGTCTAGCTGAGGCCTTGTTTAGATGGCCAAAAAGTGCCAAATTTTTTTGCATAGTAACTATCACATCGAATCTTTGGACGCATGCATGGATCATTAAATGTAGGTAAAAAAATAACTAATTGCACAGTTTGTCTATAAATGTCGAGACGAATCTTTTGAGCCTAGTTAATCCATGGTTAGACAATTTTTATCAAATAACAACGAAAAGTGCTACATGAATTTTTCCCCAAAAATTTTCACAACTAAATGGGGCCTGAGTACCTTCTCGTACTCAGGGTTTATTTCCCACCTGTTGCAGATGACCAGTTCTACTTTGGCTCCTGTGGGAGATAAGGACTAGATCGTTGGGCGCGATCTCTGCTAGTTATCTTACCTGAGATGCTTTCGGTTGGACATGACTATGACTTGACAATGTATTGAAACTATAAAGTTATGTACTAAACTATGTTGCTTCCGCGAAACAAACCTGGTTTGTAATATTTTGTTTGGACTTCGATGGATGTAATCTGTATGCCACTTGTGAAATGTTGTAACGAATGATGTGTTGTGTCGAATCACTATGATCTTGGTTTGTATGTCAAAAGTTGTTTGAAATCCTTTGAGATTTTCAGACTATCGGGATTATGGGAGCTTAAGTACAGGAATTCGATCACTTCGGTGATTGTTTTTGTACTTACGTTCTTATTTTGGTCGGTTCTATTACATCCCTAGCCTATTTATATAGCCCTAGCAAATTAACCTTGGTTGTAGGATCAAACTGACTTAAACCAACGAAGAAGATTGATCCTCAAAGGCGGTTTAGCACCGACGTAGGAGGGGAGGCTGACAGGAGGTCCCATCAGGGTGGGCACCCTAGCCTCTAGGGCGGCTGCCCTAGCCTACTGCTAGGTGGGCCCCACCTTCAGGGGTTCGCCTTCTTTTGTCTTCTAGATTGTTCTTTAATTGTCGTAGCCCGCAAATCTTCAATGTATACTGACATGTGGCCCATCCATTGGTCTTTTTCTGATTAATCCCTATAAAAATAGACATTCACCAAAACTTGTGGAAATTGTCAGTTAAAACCCCTAAGTCTATGATGGTGATTGTTTTATGCCCTTTTTAAACTCTTGTTGACAATTAAAAATGATGGTTATCTACTGTCAACAGGCCCAAACCTGGATAAATCCTTTGTTCATCTTGCGTCACCATCTAGTTCGCTGTCTTGCGCACTTCCACTGATAATCTACTAGCATGGGCATACCCCTCGGTAGACTGCCGACCACATCTCATTGACAGTGGCGCGCCAGGTAGGGGGTGTGCATGTAGACTCAATAGCGAGCCAGATGGTCAATTCCCTGCTTCCATGGCCCTTCTGGTGGGCTTAACGTTCACGATCAGGACGTTCACCTGGACCACCGGTGCTGACGGCCTCACTGAAGTCATGGAGGTGGTGCAGGCTCCTCCTGTGCCAATGGAATCTACATCAACAATAGCGGATCTGATCTCGGGACCAATCTTGGGGTCATCATCTTCAACCACCTGCTGTCTGCTTCCTGACTATCAAGGGAGGCACTGTCACACCCCAAAAATTTTAGTTTTGGGATGTGACTAGAAAACACTAAAAACATAACACAAGATTTTTACTATTTTCTAAAATATCCAACTTTACTTAAGTTGTCCACAATTTAGATGTTGGAAAATGTGAGTTTCTAATTTTTTTGGAATTTAAATAAATGGTTTGTTGCATTTCATGTCTTTGCATAGTGTCTTTGTATGAAAAAAGAGTTTAAATGTTTTTAAACACGCTTAGGGTTTGATTCAAATCAAATCTCTCAAGATCTTGGATCAAGTTTCCATAACCTCAGAACCATGATCAAATCCTTAGAAACCATTCATCTTGATCCTTGTTCCAAAAACCTTGGCGGGTCTTCAAGTTTCATCTTGTCAAAACCCTAACTAGCCCGGTCTCTCTTTCTCTCTTTTCTCCTCATTTTAGAGCTTCTAATTATTTACGACCAAGTTTTCTCCAAAGCACTAAATCTATGCTTGATGGCTAATCATTGTATGTCATCACTCTCACGCAATTCTACCATCATGTTCAAGTAAAATCACTCAGATGTCACATACCCAAGTTAA
Source organism: Saccharum hybrid cultivar R570 (assembly GCA_038087645.1). NCBI lineage: Eukaryota > Viridiplantae > Streptophyta > Magnoliopsida > Poales > Poaceae > Saccharum > Saccharum hybrid cultivar. Next base: position 567,519 of record JAQSUU010000704.1, on the reverse strand, counting down.
TCTCATTTCTTCCTCTTATCAACCCAATGGCAGCCCTAACGTTGTTCTCTCTTTCTAATGGGCTTATTCTTTTCTCTCCTTTCCTCACCTTGGGCAACATAATGATGGACCCTTTTCTCTCTACCTTTTCTCCTCTTGATCAAATCCCACAATCCAAGAAAGACCACAAGCAACCAGCCATGTATTACTATCATCACTTCGGGCCAAACCCGGTCCAAACCTTGCATTATCTCTCGCCATGGGTCAAAGCCCAACCATCCTCCTCTCCTTTGTGATCCAAAATCAAGTCCAACCAGACCTCTAACTCTTCCTCTCCCCTCTTCCACGCCATTCCTTGGAAGCTCCTCCATCATGCACAAAAATTATCAACCAAGGCAAAGAATATCAAGCCATGACCCTTTGCCTTTCTACCCCTTCACCTCCCATCACTTCCCCTTCATATATACCTCCCCCATCTCCCCCTCACGCCTCCCCCTTCATTTCCCACGTGAAGAACAGAGGAGGGATGCCCCTACAGCTCCTCCTCCTTTCCCATGGCTGCCCCGATCAACCACAATGCGAGACGGATGCCCTGATCTAGTATATCGTCGTCATCGGCCGTCGTCGATGCATCTCCTCACTCCACCACACCCTTCCCCTTGGTGAGAACACTCCATCATCTCTCCCATCATGTTTTCATTTTCACCTCTGGATATCAAATACCTTAGATGATGTATGGTTGAACCCCGGCGAAGTTTACCCGATGTATGTGTTGCTGTCCTCACGGCCAGTTTTGCTGCTGCTGACGGAATCGGCGTTCCTCGCTGTTTCGTGACTCCAATCAACAAACCCTTTGGTCAAATTGTAGCTAACATCCTTGAACATGCTCTGTAAGATGGTTTTACCATAGGAGTTCAGGAACTAGAGATTTCGTCATCACCACACCCGTTGTTCCTGCTGTTTGGTCAGATTGCAGCTCTGAGTGATTTTGGCGTTCCCCGCTAATCCAATGTCCAAATCATCAATCCCTTGAACCTACATGTTCATGACATCCCTGCACATGATCCCACAAGTTGGTTCGGCTATGCAATCCCCGATGGCCGAGATATGGAGATCGAAGTGCCTACTACGCCTGCTGTCCAAATAGCAGTCACCCTGTGTTTGGCAATGACGTTCCCGTTGATCCAGTGAACCCTAGGATGCATTCTTTGGCTATACCATCATCTATATAGTTGCACATGCCTCTGCAAAGTTTCATGTCGATATGACCAAAGATGAAAGATATATGTTCCTATCTTGTGCTCGCTGTCCCTGCTGCCCCGCAGCCGTTCTGATGCCGGTTGGCATGCGTGTTCCCGATGTTTCACTGCTCCAGTGGTCAAGCCCTTCGACCACAATGTGCATCATATACTTGCACACATCTCCATAAATTTTCTTGGTCATATGAACCACAAAACTAAGGATATAAGCATCACCATGTCGCTGCTCCTGCCATGTCAACAGCCACGTAGTGCCACCTTGCAATCTTGTTCCCCGCCTAACCGACGGTCAAAACATCATGTCATTTTGTCACAATATGTTCCATGCAGTGCCTTGCAACCCCATCCAACGAATCACCATTTGTATTTTTATAACCATGCAATTAGTCATCATAACCACCGCTGTCCGCCGACGTGTATGTTTTGGATAGCTCGGCAATTCGCCACATTCCCCGCTAAACCACTACATGATTTGCTAAGCCCTCTACCATGACCGTGTGTTTCCTAGTTGCACATGATCCTACCAAGTTCTATGCCAATAAGTTCGATGTGTCTCTACCTTCTCATGGCCACAGCCGCTGCTACCCGCTGCTATCTGCCACCGGGTACGCTCAACCGATGCACAAATCGCCATAATCATGTTTCCCTTTGATCTATCATCCACCTTAGTGCACTACTTTATCATGATATGTTCCCAAGTAACCTATACACATGTCCAACCCTTTTTTGTTCCGAATATGTACCTTCAAGTCCAAACTCCACCTTCTCATATGAATTCAATCCTTCCCATCTATACCATTCAACTATCATAACTTTTAATCGTGGCTCCTGTTTTGGTTAGTTTTTGCACTCTCACGGTCTTAGAACAAGCCCTACTTGTTTAATAAACTTTATATCTTGTTTTATATATAATGATTGATGTAATGCTTCTAGGTTTGTCTATGATGCTTGTGATGGTTGTAGCTATCGTTAGATGAAGCTATACAAGGATGATCCAGAAGGAGAGTTGGACAAGTTTGAGCACTATTTGAGGCAAGTGTAACATGAGTTCCCTTGTCACCTAATAACCTTATAATCACTTTTCATATGCATGTGTCTAATATGATGCTAAGGATCTTACCTAGTACTTTTGATACCCTGTACTCCTTGTTTACCCTGGATTCATGCATGTGGGTAGCTTTGCTTAGCTTGCAATTACCAAATATTGTAATGCTAATATTGGTTAATGACATATGGAATCATCGGTTAAATGGTGCTTTTCGGCAACATGGATATAAAGGGAGTTAGAGCATTAGGACTTGTTGGGTGCTCTAGTCTGCCCTTCGTAAGGACTGGATCTTAAAGCGGCAACCTAGGACTTCCGTACAACCTTGAGAATCAAAATGGGCACGATCTTAGTTGTATAGCTAGTTTTCTCTAGCTTGCTAGTAGTTACCGAAAATTTTTGGCGCAAGAGGGGGGACCAGGTTGCAGAATGGCTTCTTGCCTGTCAAGGTGAGTACTAGGCTGCGGTCATGGTGTGCCACTCTTGAAGGGGGGCTCCATTCGCCTAGATGCTGAAACCTCGTGGCTACTAACTTGTTAGGGTAATTAGTGAAAGGCTTTGTAGTGAACCCTGCCAACTTACCTTGGAAGTGAGTCAAGAGGTTGGCCACCTCAGGCACAGGGGTATTCATGACTCAAGGTGAAAGTGTACACACTCTACAGAGTTTGATCAAACTGATATATCAGCCGTGCTCACGGTCACCAGCGGCCTAGATCCTTTTCGAGATAGATGGTTCTATGGATGGTTTGGATTATGATTAATGTTGATGGTGATAACTAATTATATTCACATGGGAGTCATAAGCATAACTTAGAAACATAGGCATAATAAATAAAATATGACCAACTAAAAATGTTTACCGCAGTACAACCGAGTCAAGCCTTCTTGAGCCTTGCATAACCTCATGGTATACTTGCTAAGCATGGTGAGCTGACGCTTGTCGTTGTCACCAATAAAAATCCCAGATGGGTACCAGATGATGAATCAAGTGAAGAGTTTCTTGTGGAGTCCATGTGTACTAGGCCAGTGCTTCTCCCAGTCAACCGTCCCTGTGGAGTATGAAGCCCCGAAGAGAAGATCAAGAATAGTTTCTACTATACTTTTATAATAGTTGTAAGTCCTGTTGTAACTATGGTCGATATATAATAAAGCATTGCTCTTGATATTCTCCATATTTGTCACTATATGTGTTGTGTGGACATCCTGGGCACACATGTAGTTAGCGCTTGGTATTCTTCAGAAAACCAGGTGTGACAAAGTGGTATCAGAGCGGTGTTGACTGTAGGACGCTTTGCCTAGTTAGAAATGGTCATTTTTGTAAACTTATTTTGGTATAAACTAATCATAACTTCCTCCCCCATGATGCTTTGCGAAATATAAAAATGTTGTTTACCGAAAGCCTCTCGTTTGACCAAGATTTATGAAGATGTACATGGAGTTGAAGATTCTACATCAATGAGAAGAATCATCACACCAAAGAAGAATGAAGATTTCAAGATTGTTTTGTTCTATGCCTTATAGAAGTAGGTTCTTACCTGAGCGCTTTTACGTTAGCAACGATGGTGTTCCCGATTAAGGACAACATCATGTTAGTGTGTTCCTGCACGGTTGATGTCACACCCATTTTTAAGGACAAAAATAGGATGCATAAAAGACTCATGTGCGCCCCAGGAAACAGTCGCACACATAAGTTGACAAATTACAAAGTATCATCACAGTGCTTATTACATAACGAATAAGTATTTAAGACATAGTCTTGAACGATAGGTAATAATAACTAATAGTAATTCTTCAGCGGAAACTCCACACAGGGACACGGTTGACTGGTTGACACCTAGACTAGTACTCATTCCGATAATCTTCCTCTATATCTTCATCTGTTATGGTGGAAATAGCAAGAGTGAGTCCATGTCGAACTCAACAAATATAACACAGGGTTCATGAGGCTCAAAAAGGCTAGACATTGTTTAACTGCATTTAGCTTTTAATCATATATTAGCAATTGAGTAACATCAAGATAAACCACTTCCCATTAAAGAACCAATGATCAATTGTAATAAGGATAATGAATAGCATTAACATGAGCAAATAATAATCAATAATAATTAAGCATGATATAACAGTTATGATCAACTATTCCATAAGAATCCCCAAGGCCGCTCGTATCCGTGAGCACGGCTAGTATACCAGTTTTTAATTCTGCGCAGAGGTGTACACTTTCACTGTGAGTCATGATTTCCAAATGAGTGGGGAGATCAAGCCCAAACACCCGAGAACCATATAAAGCCACTCAAAAGTTCGTCTAACAAGTTAGGGCCATTAGATTCACTCGGCAGGCAGATGTAGAACCCCCCTTCCCTGTGGCACAACAACCGCAGCCTATACACACTAGGCCAGGGGCTCGCACTACACCCAACGTGGCAAGCCATTCTTACGCCATTTAAGGTAACCTCTAACAAGCTAGAAAAGGTCTCTTGAACAACTAAAGCCAGAGCCATATAGCCCTCACAGCTGTACTGTATATCCCGGTTATCACTTACAGATAAGTCCTTATGGAGAGAAACCATAGCATCAAGATAATACACATGCTCTAGCCCCCTTTTAACAGTAATAAAATCATCTTAATAGTTGATTGCTTAATCCATTAATCAAATTACAAGATCATTGTTCTTAGTTTAAGCACTAGCAGTAGCTACCCATATGCATTCCCAAGGTTGACAAGGAATCAAGATAACAATCACTAAGTTATAATCTCTAAGGTTGTCAAGGTAAGCACATGCATATGTATAACAATTCAATGTATAGGTAACAAGGATAGTCCTGTGTTATACTTGCCTTGATCAAAGCTATCCAAGTGATACTGCTGACTTGGCTCAAAGTAATACTCCTGATCGTCCAGATACTGCTCACCTTCTATAATCGATCATCAATCAACAACACACATGCATCCAATCAAACAAACACGAAGCAAACAAAGAGATACAATTAGAACAGTACACCAACAGTAGCAAAACAGTAATAAAAGTTTATAAAACTCTTCCACATGTTTCTACAATCACACAGACGCAAAGATCACCAAATTCGGAGTTAAAACGTGAAGGTTATGAATTTTCTAAGATTTCCTATAGATAAATAAATACTTAATTATAAACTCGAAAATTAAATTATCTCAACTGACTGTACAACTATACTAACATGTAGGGCTCGCAAATACAAACCTAACGCAACTTGAACGGATCAAATCGGAGTTAAAACGAAGATTTTATGACCAAAACAATCCTAGTGGCAAAACTGTAAATATCTAAAAACGTATTTTTGATTTACCGCGAGAGATTACGCTTTCAAAACTCAGAAACATAGTTTGGGAATTACGCTTAGGACAGCGGGTTTTAATCTGAAAAAGTCCAGGGGCTCTTTAGAAAAACTATCCGTGAAGGGGTAAGTTCTAATCTTGGCCGTTGATCCAAGATCGGACGGCTACCGTTCAATCCAGGAGAGAGAGAAGATGAAGCCGGCCATCAACACCAACTCCGGTCGGTGGTCGCCATGGCCGACGTCATGAGCTTGCCGGAGAGCTTCGGCTCCACCTTTTTCGACCACAACTCGCCCCGCCACCAACACCAATCGAAAGAGGAAGTAAACCCGAACTCTTCTAGGCGGTTTAGGAGCGCTATGACGAACCGAGGAGAGAGCACGGCTCGGGGGAAAACGGCGGCGCCATTGCCGGCCGCGGTGAGCTCCAAACCCGCGATTCAAAGCACAAAAACTCAAAAGAAGAGCATTGGGAGGGAGAGGAGAAGGTGACAAACTCACCCAAGTGAAGAAATTGACCTCCAATCCACCCGAAGACTCCCTAACCGATCTACCGCCGGCCTTCAACAACCTCAAGCCCTAGAACTCGATTTCACGTGGTGGAACTCGCGGTTTAGATGAAAAACGGAAAGAGGAGGGCCACGGCTTCTTATTTATAGCTCCACAGCAACGTATTCGAGTAGAAAATCCCGAGTAAATCGGCAAGAATCGGTGGCGGCAACACTTGAGTCCGGCTCGGTCACGGCAAGGGGAAGAAGACGAGACCGACAGGTGGCCCCCACCCGTCAGCAAAAGGAACGAGGCGCGCGGCTGCTGCACTGCTGGGCTGATGCGGCGCTAGCTCGGGCTAGCTCGGCTGCTGGGCCGACCCACGCGGTCGCAGGCGCCAGCGCGGGGAAGGAAAGCAGGCCGTTCGACGGGCCTTCGGGCCGCCAGGTGAGAAGGTAAGTCATTTCTCTTTTTTTTTTCTTTTGTTTCTTTTCTTTTCTAATTTTCCAAACACATTTTCAAATCAAATTTTCCTAAACCAAATCAAATAAAACAAATATATCCACACCATAAAATAAAATAAATGCAACAGCATGAATGCATCACCAAATAGTTTTAAAATTTTAATTCCCTTTCTCTAAATTATTTAAAATTTATTACTCCTAAAATTTGGGTGTTATAAATTCTACCCCCTTAAAAGAATCTCGTCCTCGAGATTGAACTGCTTACTCAAACAACTGCGGATATGATTTCCTCAATTCATCCTGTCTTTCCCAAGTTGCCTCTGCCTCTGAATATCGATTCCACTGCACCTTGCACATTTTAATAACCCGACTTCGAGTAACTCTCTCAGCAGTCTCTAAAATCTTAATCGGAAACTCTTCATATGTAAGATCCTCCTTAACAGTCAACTCTTCTAAAGGTATCTGCTCCTCAGGCACCCGTAAACACTTCTTAAGTTGTGAAACATGAAACACATCATGCACTCCAGATAAATTTTCAGGCAACTCTAATTGATAAGCAACTTCCCCACATCTAGTAATAACTTTAAATGGTCCAACATACCTTGGTGGTAGTTTACCTTTCATGTTAAACCTCCTCACACTCTTCATAGGTGACACCTTCAAATAGACATAATCACCTACCTCAAAAACTAAATCTCTTCTTCTATTGTCAGCATAACTCTTCTGACGAGACTGTGCTACTCTCAAATTCTCACGAATCACTCGCACTTGATCTTCTGCGTTTCTAAGAACATCTGTACCAAACACTTGAGATTCACCTGTCTGATCCTAAAACAATGGAGTTCTACACTTACGTCCATACAAAGCTTCAAACGGTGCCATCTTAAGACTCTGTTGATAACTGTTATTGTAAGAAAATTCTGCGTAAGGCAAACTCTTATCCCAACTAGTTCCATATTGCAATGCACAAGCTCTCAACATATCCTCTAATACTTGGTTGGTCCTTTCAGTCTGTCCATCTGTCTGTGGATGATATGCTGTACTAAAATTCAATTTTGTTCCCAATGATTCATGCACAGCTTTCCAAAAATGCGACGTAAACTGCGATCCTCGATCAGATACAATCTTCTTTGGTACTCCATGCAAACAAACTATTCTCTCCATATACAACTCTACCAATTTTGGTCCATGGTAAGTAGTCTTAACTGGTATAAAATGAGCAACTTTAGTTAACCGATCTACTATCACCCAAATAGAGTCATAACCTTTCTGAGTACGAGGTAACCCCACTATAAAGTCCATACCAACTTCCTCCCACTTCCATTCAGGAATCTTCATTGGTTGCAACAATCCAGCAGGTCTCTGATGCTCTGCTTTCACCCTCTGACAAGTGTCACACAATGCCACATACTCAGCCACATCTCGCTTTAATCCAACCCACCAATATTTCTGTTTCAGATCCAAATACATCTTAGTACTACCAGGATGAATAGAATAAGCTGACTCATGAGCTTCGCGAAGAATTGCTTGTCTAACAGTTTGATCCTCAGGTACACACAGCCTCTTTCCAAACCACAAAATTCCATTATATTAGTAACAATGCCCAAATTCAAATATTCAAATTCAGCACATAACTCACTAGTCATAGACAACATCTGTATCTCATTGGCATAACTTTTCCTACTAAGAGCATCAGCTACTACATTAGCCTTACCAGGATGATAGTGTATCTCAATATCATAATCCTTAATCAACTCTAACCATCTGCGTTGCCTCAAATTCAGATCTGACTGAGTGAAAATATACTTCAAACTCTTATGATTAGTGTATATATCACTCTTATGTCCAATCAAATAATGTCTCCAAATTTTTAAAGCATGAACTACAGCTGCTAACTCCAAATCATGTGTAGGATAATTCAACTCATGCTTTCTCAACTGCCTAGATGCATAAGCCACAACTCTGCCTTCTTGCATAAGAACACATCCCAAACCTTGACGAGAAGCATCACAATAAATAGAAAACTTCTTACTCAAATCTAGCAAAACCAAAACAGGCGCTGTAGTCAACCTCTTCTTCAATTCCTCAAAACTAGCTTGACATTTATCTGACCACACAAACTGGGCATTCTTCTCTAACAGAGATGTCATAGGTTTAGCAAGTTTAGAAAACCCTTCAATGAACCGTCTGTAATATCCAGCTAATCCCAAGAAACTACGAATCTCGCCAACATCAATAGGTGGTTTCCAATCTAATACATCCTTTACTTTACCTGGATCCACTGATATCCCTCCATTAGAAACAATATGACCAAGGAAAGAAACTTCCTTCAACCAAAACTCACATTTACTTCGCTTCGCATACAGTTTATGCTCTCTAAGTTTCTGCAATACCAACCTCAAATGTTCAGCATGCTCTTCCTCCGTCTTGGAAAATACCAGTATATCATCAATAAATACCACCACAAACCTATCCAAATATTCCATAAACACCTTATTCATCATGTACATAAAGTATGCAGGTGCATTGGTCAATCCAAATGACATAACAGTATACTCATACAATCCATACCTTGTAGTAAAAGCTGTCTTTGGAATATCAGAAACACGAATCTTCAACTGATGATAACCAGAACGTAAATCAATCTTAGAGAACACACAAGCACCTCTCAACTGATCAAACAAGTCATCAATCCTGGGCAAAGGGTACTTATTCTTGATAGTTACCTCATTTAGTGACCGATAATCAACACACATCCTCTGACCGCCATCTTTCTTATCAACAAAAATAACTGGTGCTCCCCATGGTGATGAACTAGGTCTAATAAAACCTTTATCTTGTAATTCTTTAATTTGTTTCTTAAGTTCTTCTAATTCATCTACTCCCATCCTATATGGTCGTTTGGCTATAGGTGCAGTTCCAGGAAGTAATTCAATAAGAAATTCAATGTCTCTGTCAGGTGGCATACCTGGCAATTCATCAGGGAAGACATCCGGAAATTCCTCAATTACTGAATTCTCCTTAATAGTATCTTCAAGCTGATTCACCACAGCGGTTGGTTGCTTCTGCACTGCTACATCCACATTGATTTTATCTCCATTAGGTGCAGTCACAATTACCACTTTCTGCTGACACTGAATCTCTGCCTGATTTTGCTTCATCCAGTCCATACCCAATATCACATCAATACCAGATGTCCTCAACACTATAGGAGTTATCTTAAACTCTACCCCCCTTAATACCATACTAATTGGAAGACAACGATTACTGGTTTGCATGGTACCTCCAGGTGAATTTACTAAGAGAGGTTCTTTCATAGCTAGCATGGGTATACTATGCATTTTAACAAAAATGTTGGATATGAATGTATGAGAGGCTCCAGAGTCAAAAAGAACAGTTGCGGGAGTGGAATGTACATTGAACGTACCAATCATAACTTCTGGTGCATCATGAGCTGTATCAGAAGACACGTGATTCACCCTTCCAGTACCAGATTGCCTCTGGTTGCTCTTCTGGCTCTGAGGAGTCTGCTGGTTCTGCTTCTCAGGACAATGGTAAGACATATGCCCCTCTTTACCACAGACAAAGCATCTAGTAGGCGTGCTGGGAGCACTATTCTTCATGGGGGTAACATTGGAATTTCTAGTGCGAGGAGTCTGTTGCCCAGTCTGCTGATACTGTTGACGCTGTGGATATGATGAACGCTGTTGTGACTGATTACTTTGCCAATTCTGGGACCACCTCTGATTCGGATTGCGATTCCATTGACTAACCGGTCCCTGAAACTTCTGATGAAAACCATGCTGAGAATTCGTGCGTTGATGATTGTTGCTTCCTGAGCTTTGTACCTTCATCTTCCTCTTCCTGTCCATCTCTCTGCGCTCATTATCAAGCACAATAGCTTTATTTACCAGCTCTTGAAAACTAGCATAGTTGTTCCCCTTCAACTGCAAGCGAAGATCATAATAAATTCCCTTCAAGAAAAGACGCTACCTGTCTGCATCTTCCCTCACTTCATTAGGAACATAGCGAGCCAACTGGGTGAACCTGTCATGATATTCACTAACGCTCATCTGTCCCATCCTAAGGTTTCTGAATTCTTCCTGCTTCAGCTCAATTATACCTTCAGGAATATGACAAGCTCGAAAATCTCTAACAAACTCATTCCAAGTGATAGGAGGAGCATTGTCAGGGCGTGCAACTTGATACAACTCCCACCAAGTCTGAGCTGTCCCCTGTAACTGACCAGATGCATATAACACCTTCTCCATATCATTGCATTGGGCTATATTCAGCTGTTTCTCCACTGCCCTCACCCAATCATCTGCCTCTAAAGGATCAGCAGCATGAGAAAACACTGGAGGGCGTCCCTTCAAAAATTCCCCACGCTTATCCCTCACTTGCACAGGCGGTGGTCCTCCTGCAGGGGGATTGTTCTGCATGTGCTGCATAAACATCTGCATCATCTGGTTCTGAGTTTGCATGAGTTCCTCCATAGTAATGGGTAGGTTAACACCTCCACGACCTCTGCCATGACCTCTGCCTGACATCTGTTTCCAAAAACACAGAAATTGAAATTCAGTACGATCCGAGATGATGTATTCAATAGATAAGCAAAATCTGATTTTTCTGGGCGAACTCTAATTTCAGCAACTCAGTAAAACTGTCATATCTCGAGCTACAGACGTCCAATTCAGATGATCTTTACATGGTTGGAAAGCTTACAAAATTATCTACAACTTTTATTCACAACACTTTTTCTGATTCTGTCAATAAATTGGCCAAAAACTGAACTTAACCCAAACTGTTTTAGTATTCCAGACTGTGCAGTAACTCCAACTTGGAACAGGTATATCTCTTAGCTCATAATAGATATTAAAGTGATTCTTCTGGGGTTGGAAAGATATAGAAGTCTAATTATTACCAGTAAAATTTCTTAAATTTCTCATGAACGGATTTTAAGTTATTCCTAAAACATCCCAGACTGATCCAAAAATCAGCAAAGGACAGAACTAAGTTAACCTCATATTCAACTAATATATTTTGATCAAACTTAATATTCTTAACCATGGAACTTGTAGGCATGTCTACAAAACTCCAGCACACATTACAAAGATCCAAATCACACATTATCATAATAACAATCCATCAATCACACAATTGTTCACACCACAAACTGACTCTTAAAACAAACCAAACTTAAAATTAACTCGCAACTACTATCGTTCCTATTACATAGGGATTTTTCCTATTTTCTAATTAAGCTTCTCATAAATCTTGGGATGACCTAACTCCGCCCTTAATTGGTCAATCTCCTTATAAGCTTGCTCCTTAAGTTCTTTTTCCTTCAGCAACTCATCCTTCAAATCCACCTCATGGAGAGCCAATTCACGAGCTAATCCCACCGTAGCTTGTAAAGTCAAGGAGGAATCATCTGCAAGCGGCACGGTCCAAATACCCTTGTCATGTAAGAAACAAGGAAAATGCCGGAGTGCACCCTTTAACGTCTTGTCCGAGCGTAGACCATGGTAGTAAACAAAGGCATTGAAAGCGACATCCTCCATGCTTATCTCCACAGTTGCCCGGCTCACTCTGGTAATGAACTTTGACTCCACCTTAGACTCCTTAGTGGTAGGATCCCTTTTCTTAACCCATAACTCCGTTTCCCAATAGGAATCCATCCATGGATGACTATACTCTGCACTACGATACTCCAACGTAGCTTCCCAGTCGTAGTAGTAGTTGTCCAAGGTTCTTGTCAACATGTCATGGAAGAAAGCATCAGCTTTAGGAACCATGATATGAAGCTTCGTAGTCCACCCCATAACTACGTTCTCCATTGGTGTATCACCAACTCTTGATTCAGCATCAGATAGCTCTTGATCACCATCTTCATACGGCTCCTGAGGTTTAAAACGGGCAACGTACTGTGCAGCTGACAGATGGGGATAAGGAGACATCTACAAGATTTAGACATAGATTAGATAGAATCAATGTATTTTCGTAATAGAATATAGTAGAGGAAGCATAAAACTTTAGTAATTAACAAGGTGAAAAGAGGAAGCATGAATTAAGTGAAGTATGGATGCTATTAACGACCATTCTAGCTAGGCTCGCGTCCTACAGTCAACACGGCTCTGATACCAATCTGTCACACCCATTTTTAAGGACAAAAATAGAATGCATAAAAGACTCATGTGCGCCCCAGGAAACAGTCGCACACATAAGTTGACAAATTACAAAGTATCATTACAGTGCTTATTACATAACGAATAAGTATTTAAGACATAGTCTTGAACGATAGGTAATAATAACTAATAGTAATTCTTCAGCGGAAACTCCACACAGGGACACGGTTGACTGGTTGACACCTAGACTAGTACTCATTCCGATAATCTTCCTCTATATCTTCATCTGTTATGGTGGAAATAGCAAGAGTGAGTCCATGTCGAACTCAACAAATATAACACAGGGTTCATGAGGCTCAAAAAGGCTAGACATTGTTTAACTGCATTTATCTTTTAATCATATATTAGCAATTGAGTAGCATCAAGATAAACCACTTCCCATTAAAGAACCAATGATCAATTGTAATAAGGATAATGAATAGCATTAACATGAGCAAATAATAATCAACAATAATTAAGCATGATATAACAGTTATGATCAACTATTCCATAAGAATCCCCAAGGCCGCTCGTATCCGTGAGCACGGCTAGTATACCATGTTTTAACTCTGCGCAGAGGTGTACACTTTCACTGTGAGTCATGATTTCCAAATGAGTGGGGAGATCAAGCCCAAACACCCGAGAACCATATAAAGCCACTCAAAAGTTCGTCTAACAAGTTAGGGCCATTAGATTCACTCGGCAGGTAGATGTAGAACCCCCCTTCCCTGTGGCATAACAACCGCAGCCTATACACACTAGGCCAGGGGCTCGCACTACATCCAACGTGGCAAGCCATTCTTACGCCATTTAAGGTAACCTCTAACAAGCTAGAAAAGGTCTCTTGAACAACTAAAGCTAGAGCCATATAGCCCTCACAGCTGTACTGTATATCCCGGTTATCACTTACAGATAAGTCCTTATGGAGAGAAACCAGAGCATCAAGATAATACACATGCTCTAGCCCCCTTTTAACAGTAATAAAATCATCTTAATAGTTGATTGCTTAATCCATTAATCAAATTACAAGATCATTGTTCTTAGTTTAAGCACTAGCAGTAGCTACCCATATGCATTCCCAAGGTTGACAAGGAATCAAGATAACAATCACTAAGTTATAATCTCTAAGGTTGTCAAGGTAAGCACATGCATATGTATAACAATTCAATGTATAGGTAACAAGGATAGTCCTGTGTTATACTTGCCTTGATCAAAGCTTTCCAAGTGATACTGCTGACTTGGCTCAAAGTAATACTCCTGATCGTCCAGATACTGCTCACCTTCTATAATCGATCATCAATCAACAACACACATGCATCCAATCAAACAAACACGAAGCAAACAAAGAGATACAATTAGAACAGTACACGAACAGTAGCAAAACAGTAATAAAAGTTTATAAAACTCTTCTACACATTTCTACAATCACACAGACGCAAAGATCACCAAATTCGGAGTTAAAACGTGAAGGTTATGAATTTTCTAAGATTTCCTATAGATAAATAAATACTTAATTATAAACTCGAAAATTAAATTATCTCAACTGACTGTACAACTATACTAACATGTAGAGCTCGCAAATACGAACCTAACGCAACTTGAACGGATCAAATCGGAGTTAAAACGAAGATTTTATGACCAAAACAATCCTAGTGGCAAAACTGTAAATATCTGAAAACGTATTTTTGATTTACCGCGAGAGATTACGCTTTCAAAACTCAGAAACGTAGTTCGGGAATTACGCTTAGGACAGCGGGTTTTAATCTGAAAAAGTCCAGGGGCTCTTTAGAAAAACTATCCGTGAAGGGGTAAGTTCTAATCTTGGCCGTTGATCCAAGATCGGACGGCTACCGTTCAATCCAGGAGAGAGAGAAGATGAAGCCGGCCATCAACACCAACTCCGGGCGGTGGTCGCCATGGCCGACGTCATGAGCTTGCCGGAGAGCTTCGGCTCCACCTTTTCCGACCACAACTCGCCCCGCCACCAACACCAATCGAAAGAGGAAGTAAACCCGAACTCTTCTAGGCGGTTTAGGAGCGCTATGACGAACCGAGGAGAGAGCACGGCTCGGGGGAAAACGGCGGCGCCATTGCTGGCCGCGGTGAGCTCCAAACCCGCGATTCAAAGCACAAAAACTCAAAAGAAGAGCATTGGGAGGGAGAGGAGAAGGTGACAAACTCACCCAAGTGAAGAAATTGACCTCCAATCCACCCGAAGACTCCCTAACCGATCTACCGCCGGCCTTCAACAACCTCAAGCCCTAGAACTCGATTTCACGTGGTGGAACTCGCGGTTTAGATGAAAAACGGAAAGAGGAGGGTCACGGCTTCTTATTTATAGCTCCACAGCAACGTATTCGAGTAGAAAATCCCGAGTAAATCGGCAAGAATCGGTGGCGGCAACACTTGAGTCCGGCTCGGTCACGGCAAGGGGAAGAAGACGAGACCGACAGTGGCCCCCACCCGTCAGCGAAAGGAACGAGGCACGCGGCTGCTGCACTGCTGGGTTGATGCGGTGCTAGCTCGGGCTGGCTCGGCTGCTGGGCCGACCCACGCGGTCGCAGGCGCCAGCGCGGGGAAGGAAAGCAGGCCGTCCGACGGGCCTTCGGGCCGCCAGGTGAGAAGGTAAGTCATTTCTCTTTTTTTTTCTTTTGTTTCTTTTCTTTTCTAATTTTCCAAACACATTTTCAAATCAAATTTTCCTAAACCAAATCAAATAAAACAAATATATCCACACCACAAAATAAAATAAATGCAACAGCATGAATGCATCACCAAATAGTTTTAAAATTTTAATTCCCTTTCTCTAAATTATTTAAAATTTATTACTCCTAAAATTTGGGTGTTACAGTTGATTGTTTTGTTTGTTGTCCATGAGTGATTTGGATCTTTGTAATGAGTGCCTCTTTAGTGAATCTCAGGACGAGATTCCTTTAAGGGGGATAGTTTGTCACACCCCAAAAATTTCAGTTTTGGGATGTGACTAGAAAACACTAAAAACATAACACAAGATTTTTACTATTTTCTAAAATATCCAACTTTACTTAAGTTGTCCACAATTTAGATGTTGGAAAATGTGAGTTTCTACTTTTTTTTTGGAATTTAAATAAATGGTTTGTTCCATTTCATGTCTTTGCATAGTGTCTTTGTATGAAAAATGAGTTTAAATGTTTTTAAACGTGCTTAGGGTTTGATTCAAATCAAATCTCTCAAGATCTTTGATCAAGTTTCCATAACCTCAGAACCATGATCAAATCCTTAGAAACCGTTCATCTTGATCCTTGTTCCAAAAACCTTGGCGGGTCTTCAAGTTTCACATTGTTAAAACCCTAACTAGCCCGGTCTCTCTTTCTCTCTTTTCTCCTCATTTTAGAGCTTCTAATTATTTGCGACCAAGTTTTCTCCAAAGCACTAAATCTATGCTTGATGGCTAATCATTGTATGTCATCACTCTCATGCAATTCTACCATCATGTTCAAGTAAAATCACTCAGATGTCACATACCCAAGTTAATCTCATTTCTTCCTCTTATCAACCCAATGGTAGCCCTAACGTTGTTCTCTCTTTCTAACGGGCTTATTCTTTTCTCTCCTTTCCTCACCTTGGGCAACATCATCATGGACTCTTTTCTCTCTACCTTTTCTCCTCTTGATCAAAGCCCACAATCCAAGAAAGACCACAAGTAACCAGCCCTGTATTACTATCATCACTTCAGGCCAAACCCGGTCCAAACCTTGCATTAACTCTCGCCATGGGTCAAAGCCCAACCATCCTCCTCTCCTTTGTGATCCAAAATCAAGTCCAACCAGCCCTCTAACTCTTCCTCTCCCCTCTCCCACGCCATTCCTTGGAAGCTCCTCCATCATGCACAAAAAATATCAATCAAGGCAAAGAATATCAAGCCATGACCCTTTGCCTTTCTACCCCTTCACGTCTCATCACTTCCCCTTCATATATACCTCCCCCATCTCCCCCTCACGCCTCCCCCTTCATTTCCCACGTGAAGAACAGAGGAGGGACGCCCCTACAGCTCCTCCTCCTTCCCCATGGCTGCCCCGATCAACCGCAACGCGAGAAGGATGCCCTGTTCTACTATATCGTCGTCATCAGCCGTCGTCGATGCATCTCCTCACTCCACCACACCCTTTCCCTTGGTGAGAACACTCCATCATCTCTCCCATCATGTTTTCATGTTCACCTCTGGATATCAAATACCTTAGATGATGTATGGTTGATCCCCGGCGAAGTTTACCCGATGTATGTGTTGCTGTCCTCGCGGCCAGTTTTGCTGCTGCTGACGGAATTGGCGTTCCTCGCTGTTTCATGACTCCAATCATCAAACCCTTTGGTCAAATTGTAGCTAACATCCTTGAACATGCCTCTGTAAGATGGTTTCACCATAGGAGTTTAGGAACTAGAGATATCGTCATCACCGCACCCACTGTTCCTGCTGTTTGGTCAGATTGCAGCTATGAGTGGTTTTGGCGTTCCCCGCTAATCCAATGTCCAAATCATCAATCCCTTGAATCTACATGTTCATGACATCCCTGCACATGATCCCACAAGTTGGTTTGGCTATGCAATCCCCGATGGCCGAGATATGGAGATCGAAGTGCCTACTACGCCTGCTGTCCAAACAGCTGTCACCCTGTGTTTGGCAACGACGTTCCCGTTGATCCAGTGAACCCCAGGATGCATTGTTTGGCTATACC
The DNA here is from genome assembly GCA_038087645.1 of Saccharum hybrid cultivar R570. Lineage (NCBI taxonomy): Eukaryota > Viridiplantae > Streptophyta > Magnoliopsida > Poales > Poaceae > Saccharum > Saccharum hybrid cultivar. The sequence continues at coordinate 550,092 of JAQSUU010000704.1, read as the reverse complement.
ATCATCTATATAGTTGCACATGCCTCTGCAAAGTTTCATGGCGATATGACCAAAGATGAAAGATATATGTTCCTATCTTGTGCTCGCTGTCCCTGCTGCCCTGCAGCCGTGCTGATGCCGGTTGGCATGCGTGTTCCCGATGTTTCGCCGCTCCGGTGGTCAAGCCCTTCAACCACAATATGCATCATATACTTGCACACATCTCCATAAGTTTTCTTGGTCATATGATCCACAACACTAAGGATATAACCATCACCATGTCGCTGCTCCTGCCATGTCAACAGCCACGTAGTGCCACCTTGCAATCTTGTTCCCCGCCTAACCGACGGTCAAAACATCATGTCCTTTTGTCACAATATGTGTCCATGCAGTGCCTTGCAACCCCATCCAACGAATCACCATTTATCTTTGTTATAACCATGCAATTAGTCATCACAACCACCGCTGTCCGCCGACATGTATGTTTTGGATAGCTCGGCAATTCGCCACGTTCCCCGCTAAACCACTACATGATTCGCTGAGCCCTCTACCATGACTGTGTGTTTCCTAGTTGCACATGATCCTACCAAGTACTATGCCAATAAGTTTGATGCGTCTCTACCTTCTCATGGGCACAGCCGCTGCTACCCGCCGCTATCCGCCACCGAGTACGCTCAACCGATGCACAAATCGCCATAATCGTGTTTCCCTTTGATCTATCATCCACCTTAGTGCACTACTTTATCATGATATGTTCCCAAGTAACCTATACACATGTCCAACCCTTTTTGTTCTGAATATGTATCTTCAAGTCCAAACTCCACCTTCTCATATGAATTCAATCCTTCCCATCTATACCTTTCAACTATCATATCTTTTAATCGTGGCTCCTGTTTTGGTTAGTTTTTGCACTCTCGCGGTCTTAGAACAAGCCCTACTTGTTTAATAAACTTTATATCTTGTTTTATATATAATAATTGATGTGATGCTTCTAGGTTTGTCTATGATGCTTGTGATGGTTGTAGCTATCGTTAGATGAAGCTATACAAGGATGATCCAGAAGGAGAGTTGGACAAGTTTGAGCACTATTTGAGGCAAGTGTAACATGAGTTCCGTTGTCACCTAATAACCATATAATCACTTTCATATGCATGTGTCTAATATGATGCTAAGGATCTTACCTAGTACTTTTGATACCCTGTACTCCTTGTTTACCCTGGATTCATGCATGTGAGTAGCTTTGCTTAGCTTGCAATTACCAAATATTGTAATGTTAATATTGGTTAATGACATATGGAATCATCGGTTAAATGGTGCTTTTTGGCAACATGGACATAAAGGGAGTTAGAGCATTGGGCCTTGTTGGGTGCTCTAGTCTGCCCTCTATAAGGACTTAATCTTAAAGCGGCAACCTAGGACTTCCGTACAGCCTTGAGAATCAAAATGGGCATGATCTTAGTTGTATAGCTAGTTTTCTTTAACTTGTTAGTAGTTACCAAAAGTTTTCGGCACAAGAGGGGGACTAGGTTGCAGAATGGCTTCTTGCCTGTCAAGGTGAGTATTGGGCGATGATCATGGTGTGCCACTCTTGAAGGGGGGCTCCATTCGCCTAGACGCTGAAACCTCACGGCTACTAACTTGTTAGGGTAATTAGTGAAAGGCTTTGTAGTGAACCCTGCCGACTTACCTTGGAAGTGAGTCAAGAGGTTGGGCCACCTCGGGCACAGGGGTATTCATGACTCAAGGTGAAAGTGTACACACTCTGCAGAGTTTGATCAAACTGATATATCAGTCGTGCTCACGGTCACAAGCGGCCTGGATCCTTTTCGAGATAGATGGTTCTATGGATGGTTTGGATTATGATTAATGTTGATGGTGATAACTAATTATATTCACATGGGAGCAATAAGCATAACTTAGAAACATAGGCATAATAAATAAAATATGACCAACTAAAAATGCTTACCGCAGTACAACCGAGTCAAGCCTTCTTGAGCCTTGCATAACCTCATGGTATACTTGTTGACCATGGTGAGCTGACGCTTGTCGTTGTCACCAATAAAAATCCCGGATGGGTACCATATGATGAATCAAGTGAAGAGTTTCTTGCGGAGTACTGGGCAAGTGCTTCCCCCAGTCAACTATCCCTGTGGAGTATGAAGCCCTGAAGAGAAGATCAAGAATAGTTTCTACTATGCTTTTATAATAGTTGTAAGTCCTGTTGTAACTATGGTCGATATATAATAAAGCATTGCTCTTGATATTCTCCATATTTGTCACTATATGTGTTGTGTGGACATCCTGGGCACACATGTAGTTAGCGCTTGGTATTCTTCGGAAAACCAGGTGCGATAGGAACCTCAACAACACCGATCTAGTCGAGTCTATTGATCAGGTCACCACGGGCCTGGCTGAAACTCTAACTTTAGTAGATTTGATCAGAGATCAATCTGCTGAGAATAGCTATGGACCCATCTGCTATTCTCGACCTGCTCAGGCTGGCCGCTAGAGGCATCTTGACTCCGATCTCATGATCACTGTTACTCTAGAGGGGCAGATGGTTCATTACTAGCCAGGACCCGCAACCGGCCTGAGGTCGGGGGATTACGATGGCCTAATGAAGCACTTATCCAACACCTACCCATACGGGCTGGTGAACGTGGCATCTGAGTACACCGCCCGCATACCACATTTGTTCATGGATCCCGCTGAGTGCGACCACATTTTAAATCTCTGTCTGATAGACCTGCCTTAACCAAACCACCCTGCGCCTACTATTAATGTGGTGGAGATCAAGTAGATCAGAGAGGGCTCACTCTCTACAATCCTAGAATAAAGTACTAGATCTACCAGATCTCATAGTACTAATTATACCCACACCCTCATTGATCCATATGGATAGGAGTTCCTGGCTTTTCCACCTAGTTTCGGAGGCGTTGTCTTCGTCGTTAGCAACGATGAGCCCCCTCGCGATGGGGAGACCAATCAAGAGAGGGTTGCTCAGGAGGAAAGAAACACCAACTGTAGGGCTCGAAGAGACAACCTAGAGAATGCTGAAGAGGATGCAGCTGACACAGGCATGGGTGGCCAGCGTGATATCCGCCATGATCTAGCTGACACATTCGACATGTGCGACAACTAGCAAGTTTTAAAGATGCCAGCACCAACATTGCGGTCGCTATGAATGAACTAAATAAGTTCCCCAAGTCCCTGACACTTAATGTTGTCAAGGCCTATCTGAAGGCTGCCACGATCCAGGTCAACGAGAGGCGTACACCTGCTCCATCGGCATCCACCACCTGAAGTCATCGCCAACGAGGTTCCTGGCAACAGGGAGGTCCTGTCTTTACTTGGGCCATGATGTGAACTATGAGGCGCACCATCCCTAAGATCAATGCGGAAGACGTGACGCCAACTAGCGAGGCGAACATAATGCTAACCAAGGGGGTGGACGCAACCAACAAGGCAGGTGTGGTGCATGTCATGGAGGCGAGCGTGCTACAAACCGTGACGGTGGTCGTGGTAGACAATGAGGTGCCGACCAGGAAGTGGAGCAGCCTGGAGGCGACCTCCGTGACCACTCAGCACCACTTGAATTTGAGGGATCGCATCGAGAACAACCGGGAGGAGCGACATTTCCCATTGTAGGTGTCCATATCGTGGAGCTTGAAATTTCTTGGCAAAACAACGGCACGGAGCCGATCGGTGAATGGCCAAAGGCCGAGGATATAGTCGGCATGCAGTGCATGGCCATGGCTAGGTACACCATGTGCTTCATCATATTCCCGCCTGTGCTGCATCTCAGATGCATGTCGCTCCTCCCAGTTGTTCTTGATGCGATCCCTCAAATTCTAGTTGGCGCTGAGGTGGTCACAGAGGTCGCCTCTAGGCTACTCCACTTCCTGGTCGGCACCACGTTGTCTACCACGACCACCACCAATGTTTGCAGCACGCTCGCCTCCATGACGTGCACCACGCCCGCCTTGTTGGTTGCGTCCACCCCCTTGGTCAGCATCATGTTCGCCCCACTGGTCGGCATCGCGTCTTCCGCCTTGATCTCGGGGACAGTGCGCATCATAGTTCACATCATGGCCCTAGTAAAGATAAGGACCTCCCTATTGCTAGGAACCTCGTTGGCGATGACTTCGGGTGGTGGATGCCGATGGAGCGGGTGTACGCCTCTGGTTGACCTAGACCATGGTAGCCTTTAGATAGGCCTTGACATCATTGAGTGCCAGGGACTCAGGGAACTTATTTAGTTTGTTCATAGTGACTGCAATGTTGGCGCTTGATGTCTTGAAAACTTGCTGGTTGTTGCACATGTCAAATGCGTTGGCCAGATCGCGGCATATATCACGCTGGCCACCCATGCCTGCGTCAGCCACATCCTCTTCGGCATTCTCTAGGTCAACTCTTTGAGCCCTATGGTTGGTGTTTCTTTCCTCCCGAGCGACCCTCTCTTGATCGGTCTCCCCATCATGAGGGGGCTCATTGTTGCTAACGGTGAAGACAGTGATTCTGAAATTGGGTGGAAAAGCTAGGAACTCCTACCCATATGGATCAATGAGGGTGCGGGTATGTTAGTCCTATGAGATCCGATAGATCTAGTACTTTTCTTCCAAGATTGTAGAGAGTGAGCCCTCTCTGATCTGCCTGATCTCCACCACATTAACAGTAGGCGTAGGGTGGTTTGGTTAAGGCAGGTCTATCAAATAGAGATCTGAAACGTGGTCACGCTCAGCACGATCCACGAACAAATGTGGTATGCGGGCGGTGTACTCAGATGCCATGTTCACCAACCTGTATAGGTAGGTGTTGGATAAGAGCTCCATTAGGGCTTCATAATCCCCTGACCTTAGGCCAGTTATGGGTTCTGGCTGGTAATGAACCGTCCGCCCCTCTGGAGTCACCGTGGTGATCATGAGATCGGAGTCAAGATGCCTCTGGCAGCCAGCCCGAGCAGGTCGAGAACAGCAGATGGGTCCATAGCCATCCTCAGTAGATCGATCTCTGATTAAATCTACTAAGGTTAGGGTTTTAGCCAGGCCTGTGGTGACCCAATCAATAGACTCGATCAAATCAGTGTTGTTGAGGCGCCTCCCTTGATAGCGGGGAAGCGGATAGCGGGTGGTCAAAGAAGATGACCCTAAGACTGGTCCCGAGATTAGATCTATTGTTGTTGATGTAGATTCAGTTAGCGTAGGAGGAGCCTGCACCGCCTCCATGACTTTAGTGGGGTCGTCAGCACCGGTGGTCCAGGTGAACGTCCCGATCGTGAGCGTTAAGCCCGCTAGAAGGGCCATGGAAGTAGTGAAGTTGACCATCTGGCTCACTATGGAGTCTGCACGCACACCCCCTACCTAGCGCACCACTATCGATGAGATGTGGTCAGCAGTCTACCAAGGGGGTATGCCCATGGTAGTAGATTATCAGTGGAGGTGCGCAAGATAGTGAACTAGATGGTGACGCAAGACAAACAAAGGGTTTATCCAGGTTTGGGCCTGTTGATGGTAGATAACTATCATTTTTAATTTCAACAATAGTTTAAAAAGGGCATAAAACAATCACATCATAGACTTAGGGGTTTTAACTGACAATTTCCATGAGTTTTGGTGAATGTCTATTTTTACAGGGATTAATCAGAAAAGACCAAAGGATGGGCCACATGTCAGTATACATTGAAGATTTGTGGGCTATGGCAATTAGAGAGCAATCTAGAAGACACGAGAAGGCGAACCCCTAAAGGTGGGGCCCACCTGGCAGCAAGCCATGGCGGCCGCCGTAGAGGCTAGGGTGCCCACCCTGGTGGGACCTCCTGTCAGCCTCCCCTTCTACATCGGTGCTAAACTACCTTTGAGGATCAATCTTCTTCGTTGGTTTAAGTCAGTTTGATCCTACAGGTAAGGTTAATTTGCTAGGGCTATATAAATAGGCTAGGACCCCCAGGGTTTAGAGCAATTCATTGATTAGAGGAAGCCATCAATAGAAGTAGAGATCATCTCTCCACCAGAGAATTAGAACAACTACTCCAATTCTTCAATTTCTACATAGGTTTAGACTAGCTAGGTTTAAGAAGAGTTGAGCAATTGTGCTCAGGATTTTCAATCATCGTCATCAAGTTTGGTATTATCTTGTATCCCTCTCTATGACTTTATTTTAAATATTATTATGTTTCTATTTATTATGTTCCTAGTTTGCTCTAGTAGTATATTTGATATAGTTATGATTGATAATGAGTTTATGTATATGTTTGCAAAGCGCTTAGCTCTTTACTTGAGGGGGCTAAGTGGTAGATTACATGTAAGCATGGTGCTTAGATGCTGTTTACCTGCAAATGCACCCTATTGGCTGGGTCATGTGGTTGTTCGTGGATGTGACAATCTCGTTGAGTCTTATATAGTCCACTCGCCATTGATAAGACAAGTAGAACGGTATTACATGGAAAGTCTTGCTATGTTCCTAATTTTCCTGAGTAATGTTCCTTATACATAGATAAGGAGTCATTGTGCTATAAATGAGTGTGTATGTGCTAGAGTAGATGAAAGAATTAGTAGACTAGAACCTACCTAGGAATTCAATCTATTGACAAATCTCCTTTCAACCTACCTTTATGATGAGTAGTCTATCTCTAATCTCTGAGTGTGTTATCCTTTGAGCTTATAATTCATTATTTATTTATTGTGGCTTACCCTCTGCCAAAGTAAGTGACTGTATGATTGATTTCTTATAAGTAGTCATATTTTGCAAGTTCATCTCTAGTTTAAGTCCTGAGCTCTTCCCTAAGCTAAAATATAAATAACGATACCTGGAATATTTCCCGGTGAAATGCTATAATGGTATTTAATCTATGCGCTTGTGGATTCCCTATATAATTCAATATATTTTATTTCAAGAGTTCAGTTTAATACCTACCTACACACTCTTGGCATTGCTGCTAGGGATGACAACCTAGTAACTAAGGTGATGCTAAGGAGTGTTAACAAGCATTTCTGGCGCCATTGCCAGGGAAGGAATAGGCTATAGGAGAAAAATTGCATAAATAGATACTTTAAAAATGAGAAATCATAACAAGGAACCTCTGCTTTGGCAGGTTCACCCCTGTTGTTTTTCTATGTTTCTATTTTATACAGGGTATTGCAGGATTGATTCTAATGCACTCAACTCTTCATCATCAGAATCAGATCAACCAAAGAAGGAGTTTGTCACTAATTCCTGAAGGTATGGCTAAAAAGACCCTGCTTGAATTCTCTGCTCCAAGAGTTGAGAATATTCACATAGGTCCAACACTACAACTTGAGAATCTTGAGTTTGAGCTCAAGCCAAGCCTCATCAATATGGTGCAAGCTACCCAATTCAGTGAAAAGGTACACGAAGATGCAAGTGCACATCTATAGGATTTCCTAGAGATTTGTAGCACTATTGTCATCAAGGACATTACTCAAGATATAATACTACTTAGCCTCTTTCCATTCTCACTTGTGGGAAGAGCGAAGTAGTGGTTTTATGCTAATAAACAAGACATCAATATATGGGCAAAGTGTTCAAAGGCCTTTCTAGCAAAATTCTTCCCTGTAGGCAAGACCAATGCCTTAAGAGGAAAGATTACCAACTTTTAACAGCATAAGACAGAAACCTACCTACACACTCTTAGCATTGCTACTGGGGATGACAACCTAGTAACTAAGGTGATGCTAAGGAGTGTCAACAGGGCCACGAACTGCGTAATACCTATGTAGAAATTATGGATTGTATTAATGTGTGATTATCTATTTTGAGGGGGGTCCTTGCTTGTCTTATATAGCACGAGGGCAAGGTTACAGATCTAAGGAATCTGGTTCCAATTGGTTACAACTGTTGTATCCACGGAGGATATGATATCTATCCTAACCGACTAGGTTTTCATGATCATCAAGTAGTCTCTGCTTGCTCTGCATGGTTCACCGAGCAGTTCGGAGATCCGTGCGACCCTTTCTAGCGAGTTAGGCCACCTTGTCTAGCATGGCCATGTAGAGCCATGAGGGTATATGGGTCTATACCCTCAAAGAGTCTCTGCAACTGCACCGGAGTGTTCTTCGAATTATAAATCAGAGATAGAGGAGTTCTAGAGAACCCAGTCCTTAGCTATTGGTACAGTGGAGCGCCCGTCGATATTTTAGAGTGTCTGCGAATTATAAAGCCTGAACTCGAGAGTACCTAGTCTACACCAGATGATCCGCCACAGACACGGAGTATCCGATAGGGCCTGAGCACTTAGCAGCCAGCAGAACCCTACAAACCTAATTTGACGGATGGTCCATCACTAGGACAGAATGATCCGTTGAATTATAACCGAACACAGAGAGATTCCTGAGAGCACTGACCCAACACTAGAGTGTTCGATCCTACATCAGAGAATCCAATGATCCTAGAATGCCATTTTCCCACTAAATCCCAAAACCATCAGAGCGTCCGACATCCACGTCAGACTATCCGATAGTCACTAGTCAGTAGACCTTTAGTGTATACCTGCACACTCACTCATGTAATACAAAACCTTAACCAACTAAATATCATTGCATGAACTCTCATAGCATGAGCATTTTACTTTGTGCAATTCACTCATCAAGCATCATGCATGTATAGGTGATGCGATTCCCGAAGATCCCGTGCTTAAGGAGGATCCTTAGGAGGAAGAAGCCATCAAGCCTAGCAATGACGTCAAAGGCAAGCCCCTATTCATCCCTATGCTTTTTAAATGCATAATGTACTATGGTTATTTATTGCATCGCTATGTTACTATATGACTAGTGAACCAGGAGGGATTCACCTATCCAAGCCACATCCTCATATCACCACACCAATCACCCACGTGTCCTTATTAATCACCCTGCTTAGTATGCTTAGATCATAGAGTCAAGCTAATGATGGGTTTCTCATTACTCGCACAATGATAGGTTGTTCATCCACCAAGCAATACCTTTGGGAAGGGGTCAACACTTGTTCCACATGGGAATAGGAAGGATAATGGTCGACAAGGGGTATGGTGTTGGTATTTCTTAACACATACAGAAATAATCCACAAGCGCATGGAATTACCATTGTAGCATTTCAACGGAAGTATTTAGGGTATCGTATTTTCTATTAGGAACGGAGGTACACTTCTAGCTAGTTCATCCAAGGACAACACAAGGGTAGAGTTGGTAGAGGTTGAGATGGATTCCTAAGGTTTTACAATTGTTGACACCTGTGGAGGCACATAGAGACAAAATTCGCAAGCACACGGGTATCGAAGTAGTTTTCATCTAGAATATTATCAAGTATCATATCCACAGGGAAACATGTGTACGTCGTCTAACAACTAGTTTGTCTAGGGATAGCAATCAAGGATTAAGGTATGAGTAGAGAGGATTCCTATGGTTATGATCCTATGCAAGCAAGGCTTATGATTCTAATGTTCACTTTGAGATGCCACAGAGACAGTAAAGCACCACTAAAAGAGATAACTCTACCGACGTGACTAAGGTCCTGCTAATTTAAGAACCTGCTTAATTCGGTGTGGACTACAAAGGACAGATGGGGCTGTCACCTCCCGCTACTACCACATAACCAGAAAAGCATGGAGCAAACACAGGTAGCCAATAGCCTAAGCACCACGCTTATGCTATGATTACTACTCTAATCCAGAGGCCTAACAAGGACTAGAGCACTCAAAAGAACTGTGAACCCATGAACAAAAGAGCACAAAACTTACTTTAAACAGAAATCAATTACCATAGGTATCTCAGATGTAGACTTTGAGAAGCCTAGATCCACCAAAGTACAAGCCCTAGAGGTAGCACCGATAGGTCGGCACTTTCTCCAAACTCTTCCCTCACTCTCTAACTCAATATTTTTATTTACAAGACTAGATCCTATAAAGGACTAATCTTCTCTTGATGCCCTGATCCTAGGATGAGGATATGAATTAGGGTTTTAGGATGGCCTGAGGGAGGGGGGTATAGTGCTGTATATATAGGCTAGAGCTTGAAACGTGAGCTCTTGGATCAAACCGACTTAAGGAACGGCGGAGATGCAACTTTGGAGGTGGTGGGAAACCGACATAGCAATGAGAGGCTAATGGGGGTACCCCATAGGATGACTGGCCCCACATGGAAGCCCCTCAGGGTGTGCTTTAGTGGAGAGCCTCCTGGAGTCTTCTAGAATCTTCCCACATAGTTCCCGCTGTGGAATTCTGTGATTTCCTTTGACATGTAGGTCCCCTTGATGGTTTTCTGAATAAATCCTCCTGCAAACATAGATTCACCAAAACTTATGGAATTTATAAGTTTAAACCCCTAGACCTATGTTTGGTGATGGAATTAAGTATATATACAGGTTATATTGATGGTTTATGATTGATGTTAATGACCGTTAACAAGCTCCCCCACACTTAACCTTTGCTAGTCCCTGAGCAAAGCTAAACTTAGTAATGGATCAGGAGTTGCTACAATGTTTTCACGCCTCAAAAGTACACATGCGTTCAATCAAGAATTCTCCTCTGGATTAGAATAAACCGATCTGACTTTCAAATTTACCCATATTACCTTCAACCATGGGGCTTCTTCACCTTCACTTGGGTCTTGAGCAATCGAAAGACAGAATGATCAACTCAAGCACTATGTCTCAAGTACTTTGTTCCACCATTTTTCTAGAGTTTTTATAAGTTTTCAAAATAAACTCAGAGCTTCCATTGTATGACACTCTTAAGTCTCTGAATATATGTGATATTTGTGGATCCTCACTAGGGCAATAAAAATGTTATGCCTTTTTCTCTTCCTTCCACTAAGGCTTATTGGAGTTCATAGGTAGGGAGAAAGCTAGGGCATACTTGCAGTGCATATATTGTAAAGGCAAACAATGGATCTAAAGATAGTTGAGTCATAGAATCAAATCAAGATGTGCATGTATGTGGATGTATGGTGGATATATTTGGTAGCTAACCTAATTCTACTTTGCTCCTTGAAAATATATCTCTCTCTTGAAACTTGGAAATATTTGCTAGAGAATAGGGGCTATCTTATTCATCTTTTTTTTAGGCGGGCATCTAAGTACCCATTGTTTTAGATATCCTAGACACTTGTCCATTTTTTCTCAACTTTTTTTTCTCTTTTTTTATGAATAACTTTTGCATAGCCCCATGCCCCTTTTCTGCAACAAAACTTTAGAGAGATAGTAAACTTGGAGCATTTATTTGGTGGATAACCTATCAAACATGTTTTTGGTGTTCACTCCCAATGTAGAAGTAGAACATTTTTATGTGGATCTAGATGGAAGGCATGTTTTTGCGCCTACCCCTACTGTAGGAGTAGTGCATATGTGGGTGGTGTGTACATGATCTTGATTTTAAGAGCATGACAAACCTCTCATAAGGGTCAACAAAGCTTGACAAAACTCAATGCAAAAGCATGCAACATATATGAGAAAGTTTTCCTAGCCCAAATAACATGTATGGCTCTAGTGGGAATTCAAGCTTTGTCATACAGGAACTCATCATGTAACATTTTTGTGTTTCTCAAAAGATAAATCTCTAGAACTTTAGTGTCACTTGGAACAAGATAAACATCAGCTCAGACCTTCTCATATCATATCCATCAATTACCTAGACTTAGATCAAGCATATGCTACCCACGAGTTTTAAGTTCAGAGTAAATTCTTATATCAAAACAATCTTATCCAAAACTCAGGAGAATTCAAGGCTGAAAACTAAGTACTTGAAAGGAATTACAATAGAGTAACTATTCATCAATTCCATTTACGAGATTGTCCTTAGAGTCTTTATTATTTATCTAGCTCTTAAAATAATTAAAGTAAACTAGACACACTCTACACATTATTAATATAAATAACTATAAATATTTATTTTATTTTTAGTTTTTTTATAAAGTGAACCAAATATAATAAAACAAAGGAAGAGAAATACTTAGCTGGATACATAGGGGTGCCTCTCCCCCAAGTTGGTTGTTGTTGTGGTTCCTTCATCATTTGTTGATGCTGGGCTCTAGAGGTTTGTCTCCCCCACACTTGAATTTTGTTACCTTGCATAAACAACATGTGGAGACAAACACCAACAAAAGACTGGGAAGATCCTCGCAATACTTAAGCAGGTAAACTTGGTTTTTAAGGGTTTTTCACAGAGTAGAGAAGAAGAGCTGAATTGAAAATGTTATTTAAATTCTATGAAGTTAATTATATCCAATTCTTCTTCTAGCAATTGTGTGTCAAGGAAAACTTTTAAACGCTGACCATTTACCTTAAAAAGCGTACCTTTGTCATTTTGAAGAGTGACTGCTCCATGAGACGACGTGCTAATTACCTTGTAAGGTCCTTCCCATTTCCTTTGTAGTTTCCTGTAACACCCCAGGTGTTTGGCTTCCTTAATTGCATTGCATTTCATGAGCATTAACATTAATCATCTCATTCATGAGTGGGAGCATCATTCATTTCATGCATGAGCTTATAATATGTGAAACATGCTTTGGAAACATTGCCACATATGTTTATATTTCATGTGAAGTAAGAAGTGAGTAGTGTGCAACACACAAGTACCTTATGTGCAATTTCCTTTTGAGACATGTCAACAACTTTAGTGTAACATAATTAGCAAGTGTTATGCAACACACTCATGCAACATGTGCAACATGAGCTTGCAACATTTGGGTGAAAGTATTGAATTACTTGTTCCAAAGTATGTGACACTAGGAATTTTGTGCAACCAATGTGTAGAGTGGCTAATTAGGTCTTATAACACCTTAATTACATTTAGGGTAAGTAGTGGAGCAATGTTCATGTTGACCAAAATTACCAAATTGCCCTTCCAAATGTTGTTGACTAAGTTTGGACCCCTAGAGTGATCTGGTTTGACCAATTAAAAAGTCCAGCTTAGAAATCTTGCATGGAGGAGCAACCTTAAGCAAAGTTGTATAGAATTTCATAGGGAACAAAAGTTCTAATATGGCCATCTCATGAAAATGACCAGAACATACTCAAAAAAGGTCCACAAGTCAGTTTTAGAGGCTGTTTTAGGACTTAGCAATTTTTTGGCTAAGTGTGAAGCTGTAAACCGTTTCACTGTACCTCACTTTGACAACTTGTAACTCACAAACCAGGCCGAACCAGTCCTTGAGCCAATGGACAAAATTGTAGCCCTCATGTAGCTCTACCATTTTGGTATTATCATCTTCTGCTAACTCGAGCCAGATTTGGAGATTTGCTCGGTTGAAATCATGCTGTCAGTCGACGCCTTTGGGCTCTGAAACGCCAAGTTCAGACATCGGCAGTGAGCCGTGTGGCCGACCGCGCGCAGGGCTAGGGCGCCGCGTGGCCGCCATGCTCCAGCTCCATCCCCACTCATGAGCGCGCTGGTGGGCTTAAGCTGCCAGCATGCTGCTGCTGCCCTCCACTCCCTCCATTCCCTCGCCCTTCTTCTACAACTCGCCGGTAAGGCGTCCGCACTGCCATCGCCACCGCAGCCATCTCCGCCGAGCTCGCGCGTGTTTTCCACCGCATCACCGCGCCTCAAGTCCGGCCAACAGCTACACCTTGAGCCCCTCTACCCACTCGTCCCGTCCCTGCCCTCAGACGTACCTCAGTAAGGACGAATCGCCAGTTCCGCCACCGCCAGACCTCGTCGGCGTTCTTCCACGTGGCGGCTCACCGTGGCTGGAGTCTTCGGTGCTTCCACGGCGAGCGCTAGTAGGTGCATTAGGACCAGGGTAGTGTGGGAATGCTCACCGTGGGTCTAGAAAAGGGTCCCGAGGTCATCGCCGGCGAGGAGCACCACCACCGCTCCGTCGGTCCGCCATGCCCGCCACCATCCCCCATAGCCACAGCAATTGCTCCAATTAGTAGCACCCCTAGGTTTGCAAGGAAGAGGCGAACGTGCCTGTGCCCTTGGTCTCGCCGGAGCTGCCGCCGGCGGCGAGTTCGCCGTCGACCGTTTTCCTCCCCCGCCTTCGTCTCGCTGACCAGTGGGACCCGCTCATCAGAGCGCGCGCGGGCAGGAGGCCGAGCGCAGGCCGCGCCGCTCGAGTTGGGCCGCGCTGGTGGGTCGGCCGGCCCAGTGGTTCCTTTTTGTTTTGTTTGAAATTTCAGTTTCTTTATTATTTTACAAATTTGAATAATGTTTGTGATTTTCATATCTAGGGTTTGGTAGATCCAAAAATGGTGATCCAAATTTTGTTGGGCTCCAAATAAAGAGTAGCTTCTAGGAAAAATATCAAATGCTTATGTGATGTTTATTTTCTGGAAGAATTAATTAGGGTTTTGAGATGTGTTTTAAATTACATGCAAACTTGTTTAAATCATATCTTGAGTTTTAGTGTTCCAAAAATTATGAAATTTGGTGAGTATGTGATTTCATATATATACTAGCTCTAGTAAAACTTTGGATCCTGAGTAGTTTTCAAGTTATGATGTTATCATTTTATATTAAGAGATACTTGAATGAATTTTCATAATTTTTCTATAGTTCTAGTAAAGGTAAAATTTTGGGAGTGTTGTTCTTAGGGTAGAATGATACTAGAAAAAATATGAAATCTATTGTTTGACACTTTTCATTAGGGTTTTCTATTTATGCAAAAAATCAGCCTTTTTGGCTTGCGAATTTTGTGTAAGTAGTTTCTATGAATAACTTTGGTTCAAATTTTTATAGTAGCCTCCTAGTGGGCCAGGGAGCCTCCTGTAATTTTTATAGAATTTTCTAAGCAGTTTGTATATAAGTTTAATTTCCCACTTAATTAATTAAGTAAATTAAGAAAAGGATGAAAATAAAGGTTCTAGGTTGACATACTTTACTTTTTGGTGTTTTTATGACACGAGGGAACTAGTAGCATCATTGGTTTAGTCATAGAGGAAGTTTGACACATAAATAAATATTTAATCTTCTTATTTCTAGATTTTCTGGACAGCTAGTAGCCTTTTTGGGTTTGACCCACAATAAAAGTGTTTGCTGGAAAATTTGTGAATACCAAAGTTGTAGTAAACTTGATAAACTAGCTTGTGTCAAAATTGGGAGGCATTTGGCCTAGTAGTCTAGGAGTTATAGCTGTTTAAAGTGGCTATCCAGAAATGGCTGCTCTCTGTTTGAAGAGGACAGATTTCTGGAACTCTAGAAATTTGACTAGGAAAACTTAGGAATTAAGTGTTGAAGTCTGAAAAGGAATTGTAGAGCATTTTATAAGCTTTCCAGACTATCTTGGATTATGTCTTTTGGAGTTAGAAATCTCCAGTTACGTTAGAAACATTAAGCTGCTGTCCAGAATGTCTTGCTATGATATTTTGTGCTTGGATTTGGTAACTTAAGTAAAATTGTTCTTGTGATTGTTAGGTGTTAGGACCTTAACAGAGGAGGAACAACTATACCTTAGGTTGTATAGATTAGGTAAGTACTTCTCTACCGGAGAAGAGATTTGCACGTAAGATTGAAGTAATTTGAATATAATAATTAACTTGCTGCAATGCATTCCATTCCGAGCATATTGCATTCATTATGCATCCATGAGATTTATTGTGCATTCATGCAATAGGTGTACCAGAGGGGGTGACACTCCTCGAGTTCGAGGGAGTAGTTCCGGAGGAGGACCAGGAGCAGCTGGGAGAACCCGACGAGGCAGCCATCGAAGGACACGCCGTTGACGAGCTACCTGAGTGCCCAGATCACCGCCCGTCTTCTTTTCTGAAAGGCAAGCCCCGGTGCATGCTGACCCAATCATTTGAAATATAATTCTTGAGTACTTTTACTTGTTTACTGCATTAAGTTGTAGGAGTTGTATGAAAACACTTGTTGCATTACACCTGTCCTTGTCCAGATATCATACTTAAACCCTAAATTAGTTTTAGGCACGTGTTAATGCTTAGCCCTGCTTAGTCTGGTAGAAGTCGGGTGATTTCCGGTCATCCACGAGATATAGGAATGGGTCATGAGTGGCTTTATTGGCTATCATGGACGGAACCATGCCTAAAAATGAATTTGAGACCGGGCGGGAGTTTGATAGTGCAGCCACAAGACACTTCACGTCTTGGGTGCGGAGCTATGCCCGTCTGAGTTGTTTAAGGACCGATTCACTGTATGTCCTTGAGTCATGTTGAACGCAGTCTAACACTTAGTTGGCCAGATAAGTCGTTCCGACCGTGAATCCGAGTAATATAGTTCAGGCCGGGAATCGACTGGTAGGTCGCATCTTGGAGGAGAGAAACGTTGTGCTTGGGGACATTGGCGTGAGTCCAAGGCGGGGGTTAGAGTCCCTAGCACCTGGCAGAGTGTCGCCCTTGGGGATGCGACATCAGTCAGACCCACGGCTCCTGAACTGTACCAAAGGTGACCTGAGTAGCCCTCGCCAGGCGTGACTCGGTGAGTGTTAGAAATACCCCTCCAGCTGGATAGGAATTCGATTCGAATCACCGTCGCTCCCGGTTAGTGAGCACTTGACTTGAGCAGCGGCAACGTAGATCTCATTAAATTGAATAGATGGTTAAGTGAATGATATAATGTTGCCACAATTTATACCTTCTATGGATATAATAATATTATTGTTTGATTATTACTCAAGTGAATGTTTAGTACAGGTGCTAAGATAGATGACAGATTAATGCTAAAAATAAATGCTAGTACAGGTTGAAAGAGTTTAAATTACTTATGCTTTTTCGCAAAAGGTAATGTCAGCCAACTCCACTTATGAAAGCCTTGCATGATCCTTGGTGTCTCTTATTTTCCGTTTCGACGGGTAAGTCTAGCTGAGTACATTCCTGTACTCAGGGTTTATTCCCTCCTGTTGCAGATGACATGCTTTATCAGGGCTTCTGTAAGACCTCCTCCACCCCGCGGGTGACGAGGACTAGATCACTTAGGCGTGATCATCTGTTAGTTTCTTTCCTTAATACTTTTGTGGGATGGTGATCTGTAATACTGGCAGTAGTATGTGAACTAATGCGTGTGTTATGCTTCCGCTACTTTATGAACTTGGTTTGTAATAATTTGTGACTCCGTGTGTTGTAAAAGAACCTCTGCTCTATTTTATGAAATGTAACGTGTGATGTGTATGTTGAATGATGTGATCTTGGTTGTAAAGGAGTTGGTTTGAAATCCTTCGTGGTTTCGATTGACTACCGAGATTATATGGGCTCAAGTTCAAAAATTTGAGTGTTTCGGTGCTTGTTTTTGTACTTGTGCTCTTATAATTTGGTCGGTTCTGTTACATTTCCCATGTTCAAACAACTTCACTCTGGAGTTGAAAAGACATTGTCACCTGGTTTGAATTCCTTCTTTTTCAATATTTTGTCGTGCCACCTTTTTGTTCTCTCTTTATAGAGTTTTGCATTATGGTATGCCTTTTCTCGCCATTCCTCTAGCTCAGAGAGTTGCATCTTTATTTTCTTTCTAGCTGCTTCAAAGTCCATGTTCCATCTTTTATGGCCTAATGAGCTTTGAATTCCAACTCAACAGGTAGGTGACATGTCTTCCTGTAGACAAGTTGGCATGGTGACATTCCAAGAGGTGTTTTGTAAACTGTTCTGTAAACCCATAGTGCTCCATGTAACTTATCTTTCCATGTTGTCCCCATCTCATTAATGGTCTTCTGCAGATTGTTCTTGATTTGCTTGTTTGATGTTTCTGCTTGTCCACTAGTTTGAGGATGATATGGCGTCGCGATGTTATGATGGACCCCATGATCGAATAAGAAGCATTAGAACTTCCTATCAATGAAGTGAGGACCTCTATCACTAATTACCATGTGTGGAACTCCAAAGTGTGGAAAGATGGTCCTAGAAAACATCCTCTTGGCGTTATTGGAATGTGCAGCTCCACATGTTAAAGCTTCAACCCACTTTGAAACATAGTCGACTGCCACCAAAATGTACTCACATTGCCAGGATTTTGGAAATGGTCCCATGTAGTTGATTCCCCAAACATCAAAGAGTTCTAACTGGAGGCTGGTGGTGAGTGGCATGGCATCTCTTGCATTGATACTCTCATGTTTCTGACACGGGATGCACCTCCATATGAATTCTTTGGTGTCATCATACATGGTTGGCTAGAAGAATCCACTTTGCTAAATCTTATTATTAGTGCGGAATGCCCCATAATGTCCTCCACACGGTGTCATCATACATGGTTGCTTCCTCAGCCAGAACACACCTCCTCAGTAGTCCATCAGAGCAGACTCGGTAGAGGTATGGATCATCCCATAGATGGAGGTGACTTTCATAGATGAGCTTTCGCCTGTTCTCCCCTGGTGGTACATAACCTACAACCATAAAATTAACAATATTTGCATACCAAGGATCGGATCCTGTGACCTTTAGGAGCATGTCATCCCACAGAAAATCATTGATGGGTAACTCTTATGGATTCTCGAACTGCATTCTTGACAAGTGATCGACTACAGAATTTTCTATTCCTTTCTTATCTTTAATTTCTAAATCAAATTCTTGAAGCAAAAGGATCCATCTTATAAGCCGAGGCTTAGCATCTTTCTTAGTAAGTAGATACGTAAGAGCAGCATGATCAGTGTAAACAATAACCTTTGCTCCTACTAAGTAAGATCTAAACTTATCAATAGCAAAAACAATAGCTAGGAGCTCTTTTCAGTTATTGCATACTTAAGTTAAGATCCTGACAGAGTTTTACTAGCATAAGAAATTGCATGATGCTTTCTATCTTTAGTTTGACCCAATACTACCCCACAACATAATCACTAGCGTCACACATGATTTCAAAAGGCAGCAACCAATCAGAGGGTTGAATAATTGGTGCAGAGATGAGTGCTTTCTTAAGGATTTGAAAAGCATTTAAACACTCATCATCAAACTCAAAGACAGCATCCTTGGCTAGTAAACTAGTAAGGGGTCTAGCAATATGAGAAAAATCTTTTATAAAACAGCGATAGAACCCCGCATGACCAAGGAAACTTCGTACCCCTTTGACATTTGTAGGTGGAGGTAGCTATTCTATTACTTCTATCTTAGCTCGGTCTACCTCAATCCCATGTTCAGACACCAAGTGTCCAAGCACTATGCCTTCTCTAACCATGAAATGACATTTTCCCAATTAAGGACTAAGTGCTTTTCCTCACATCTTTGCAAAACTTTGTCTAAATTTTCTAAGCAATCATCGAAAGTTTTTTCATAAACAGAAAAATCATCCATAAATACTTTCATGATTTCTTCTATCATATCAGAAAATATAGACATCATGCACCTTTAGAACGAAGCTGGAGCGATGCACAATCCAAAAGACATCCTCCGATAAGCATAAGTTCCATAGAGACAAGTAAAAGTAGTTTTGATTTGGTCATCAGGATGGATTAGGATTTGATGATAGCCAGAATACACATCAAGGAAACAAAAGAAAGAATGCTTTGCAAACCATTCCAACATCTCATCGATGAAGGGTAATGGGAAGTGATCTTTCTTTGTTGCCTTGTTATGTTTTCGGTAATCAATGCACAAACTCCATCCTGTGACTGTTCATTGTAGAATTAATTCATCTTTTTCATTTTTTACCACAGTCATGCCCCCTTTCTTTGGTACAACTTGTACTGGGCTTACCCACTCACTATATAGAACGGGATAGATTATACCTGCATGTAAAAGTTTCAAAACCTCTTTTTTAACAACTTCTCTCATCGCATTATGAAGCCTACGTTAGGGCTCCCTAGAAGGTGGATATGCTGGATCTATGGGAATGT
This sequence comes from Saccharum hybrid cultivar R570, assembly GCA_038087645.1. NCBI lineage: Eukaryota > Viridiplantae > Streptophyta > Magnoliopsida > Poales > Poaceae > Saccharum > Saccharum hybrid cultivar. Next base: position 530,410 of record JAQSUU010000704.1, on the reverse strand, counting down.
GATGGGTGCAAAGGGCAGGACTAATCCCCTTGCGGTCTTCGAGCGAGTAACCAAAAGCAGAGCGATGCTTTTCTAAAATGGTAAGGAGCCGAAGGGTCTCATCCTCAGAGAGTTTTTCACTAATAATCATAGGAGACTCCCTATCGTAATTTATAAAAGTGTATTTCAAACCTAAAGGAAGGGGTTTAAGCACAATGGAGGGTTTTGGCGGCTCTCGAGTTTCATCTAAAGGGAAAGGATCTCGTGGTTCATCTTCTTCTTGGATGAAATCCTAGGCATCTTCTTTGAGATGTTTGTTGGAAGCTTCCAGTAGAGAAACTACCATAATCTCCTCCATTGGATCTTGCTTGGGGCTCAACTTTGTCTTAGCATGTAATGAACGAGTGATGGGAATAGAAAGGTTTATGCTTTTCATGAGACTTACTATTATACTCCCCTTTCTTCCTTCATGGAGGGTCTCTCTATTGGATGCTCTATCAAAAGATCAAACTCCTAGATATCGAAAACATAGAAACTAAGATATACCATGGTTTCGTCTACTTTAATAGGGATGAGGTGAAAAATTCCTTCACTAGGAAGGATTTGCCCTAAGAGACTCTTTAAGAGTTTGGTTGTTGGAGTTAATTGAAAATTTTTAGGAAGGGTATGTGCAAAAGATTTAGACATAAGATTTAATCCTACAAATAGATTATAAAAGGCATCGAAAGAGGTTTTACGAATCTGACAACAAACGGAGGTAGAGGGAGAATCTAAATGAATAACTTTAGGAGAAAGCTTGGATTCTCTCAACCACTCATTGCTTACAATCATTGTCAACTCCTTCATAGTATTTTAAGGAACTTCTCTTTAGTTGGGTTAGAAAGATGCTAGTTAGGTGCTGATGGTGCCAAAGATTTCCTTATTGCATAATAATTCGAGGTGTTTCCAAAATCGGAGAAGAGCTCATCCTCGAATTCAGTCATATTTTCCAAAGGCGGAATTTCTTCCTCCTTTGGTGGTTCAAGAACTTGGAGGACAGTTGAGGCTTCAAGTGGAGTGGCTAAAGGTTTTGGCTTAACTATCAAAGGTTCTTCCTCAGGAGTTTTCTCGATTACGTCTTCTAGGCCATCATCACGAATGCTGGTGTAGGGGGTGTTTTCTAGGATTTTTCTAAGGATATTTCTCCCTTTACTAGCAGAACAATGTAAGAAGGCACCTTCAGAAGATGTATCAAGAAGTTGTGCGGTCACCTGACTAAGACCCATGTAAAAGTGTTGTAAAAGCATATGGTCTTAAATGGTGAGGTCTGGGCTAGAATTGACTAGGTCATTAAAGCACGCCCATGCCATACCAAGAGATTCTTTTTCTTTTTGTTTGAAAGATAGAACCGCTATTCAAAGGCTAACCACTCCAGAGATGGGAAACAAAGATAAGCAAAAGCTAGAGCATAAGGCTTCCCAATCTCCTTGTACACTCCCTACAATTCGGGTATACCAGTGTCTAGCTCTTCCCATCAAAGAAAACGGAAATAGCTTCCACTATAAGGTTTCATGTGACATGCCCGCGATATGCAAGCATGCACAAGTTTGCTCAAACTCTCATAGGTGAGTATATGGGTCTTCATCACCTTCCGATAAGAATGATTGTTCTTGGACCATACTTATTAAACTCAGATGCAACTCGTAGCCAGGTGGTTTCGATGATTTTGGTGGCTCTAGTGCACCCGAGGGAGCAGCGAATTGATTGATAGGCGTGACACAAGGACAAACCCATTTTGATGAATCACGACAACTGTTTCCCTAGTAACGGTGCTAGAAAACTTGTTGACACCTATGAAGGCACAAAGAGACAAAATCTGCAAGCGCATGGGTATCGAAGTAGTTTTCACTCGGAATATTATCGGGTATCGTATCCACAGGGAAACATCTGTATGTCATCTAACAGCTAGTTTGTCCAAGGATAGCAACCAAGGTTTAAGATATGAGTAGAGAGGATTCCTATGGTTATGACCCTATGTAAGCAAGGCTTATGATTCTAATGTTCACTTTGGGATGCCAATTAGACAGTAAAGCACCGCTAAAAGAGATAACTCTACCGACATGACTATGGTCCTGCTAATTTAAGAATCTGCTCAATTCGGCGTGGACTACAAAGGTAGATGGGGCTGTCGCCTCCCGCTGCTACCACACAACTAGAAATTAGGGAGCAAACACAGGTAGCTAATAGCCTAAGCACCACGCTTATGCTACGATTACTACTCTAATCCAGAGGCCTAATAAGGACCAGAGCACACAAAAGAACTGTGAACCCATGAGCAAAAGAGCACAAAACTTACTTTAAACAGAAATCTATTACCAGAGGTATCTTAGATGTAGACTTGGAGAAGCCTAGATCTACCAAAGTACAAGTCGTAGAGGTAGCACCGAAAGGCCAGCACTTCCTCCAAACTCTTCCCTCACTCTCTAACTCAATATTTTATTTACAAGACTAGATCCTATAAAGGACTAATCTTCTCTTAATGCCCTGATCCTAGGATGAGGATTTGAATTAGGGTTTCAAGTTGGCCTAAGGGAGGGGGGTACAGGGCAATATATATGGGCCGGAGCTTGCAATGTGAGCCCTTAGATCAAACCGACTTAAGGAACGACGGAGATGCAACCAAGGAGGTGGTGGGAAACTGACGTAGCAACGAGTGGCTGACGGCAGGACCCATAGGCCGGCAGGCCCCACATGGAAGCCCTTGGGGTGTGCTTTAGTGGAGAGCTCCTGGAGTCTTTTAGAGTCTTCCCATGTTGTTCCCACGGTGGAATTCCATGATTTCCTTTGACATGTAGGTTCCCCTTGATGGTTTTCTGAATAAATCCTCCTGCAAACATAGATTCACCAAAACTTATGGAATTTATTAGTTTAAACTCCTAGACCTATGTTTGGTGATGGAATTAAGTATATATGTAGGTTATATTGATGTTAACGACCATCAACAACGGTCTAAGGATAGATAAACCCTACTGTTACTTGCTTAATTCGGACACCGGATCACACCTGGTCTACTAAGTGATGCCAGTCGATAGCTCTATGCCGTACCCAAATGTGGGGATTACAAGAGACAGACAAGGTTGTCACTACCTACCACCTACCCCTCAACCATGGAGTACAAGGCAAACGAAGGTAGCCTCTAGTCTAGACACCACGTCTATGCTATTGACTACTACTCTAGTGTCGTACAGGGTGATCCATCTTTATCGGGAGTCCTCTACTAGAGTATCCATCATGGGGATGAACAACGAACCCACAAACAAGTAAGAGTAAAGCTTGACTAAACAAAGACATTATTCCATAACAACCATGAACACTTACTTAGCGAATGTATCTGTTGAGGTACAAAAGTAGGTGTTCATCGAGGTACAAGCTCGGGGAGTCACCGACAAGTCCATCACTTCCCCGATCTTCGCCTCCCATCTCTCCAACTACGCAACTCTAGATAGCTAGCTAGGGCCTAAGCCCATTGGAGTGATGTTCTACTTATTCTCAAAGGTGTAGTTCTTCTCTTCCATGTGTGTTGTTCTTTAAATGAGGGGGAGGTAGCCTCCTTTTATAGGTGGAGAGGAGGGGGGTCTTTCCAAAAGGCTTCATCCCCACATGGCAAGCACCAAACCGACCTCAAGGTACGTTGAACCTGGGTGTCACCTAGTGAACCATATTTGGGATGTCGGTTTGAACTGACCTGGCAAGGTTGGGCCTGAGGCAAGCCACCATGGGTGCGCCCGCACCATGGGTGTGGCTGCAACCTAGTTGGCCCACCTTGAGTCTAGTTTTGTCATGAGAGCTCCTTTGATTTCCTGGACTTGGGCCATGGTGGTGATGCGCAAAGTTGAGTTGGTTTGGATGGGTTTGGGGCTTGTTCTCCACTTCTTTTGGACCCTGATTTGCTTGGTTGTGGGGCCACCTTCCCCTTTGGCTCATGTGGGTGTGGGGGTATAGACCCGTATACCCTCATGGCTGCTCATGGGCTACGCCAAAGGAGGTGGCCCAGCTCCCTATAACAGGTCACGTGTGTAACACCTCAGGTGTTTAACTCCATAATTGCATTGCATTGCATGAGCATAAGCATGCATCATTTCATGTTAATTCATGTGGTTGCAACAAATGTGATTTGTTTTGAAGTTTTGTTTGACTCACATCATGTGACACTAGGGAGTTGGTGTAACTAAAGGGTAGAGTAGCCAATTATATCCCACAACACCTTAGTTATACTTAGGGTCACTAATGGAGCAAGGTTCATGTTGACCAAAATCACCAAAATGCCCTCCAAGGTGTAGTTGACCACCATTTAGCCCTAGGATGCTATAGTTTGACCAATTAAAAAGTCTAGCTTAGAGACCTTGCATGGAGGAGCACCCTTAACCAAAGTTGTAGGGAATTTTATGGGGAACAAAAGTCTCAATATGACCATTTCATGAAACTGGCCAGAACATACTCAAAAATGGCCCACAAGTCAGCTAGAGGGGCTGCCTCAACACTTAGAATTTTTCTAAGTCTTCAATTGACCCTCCAGTTTTACTGAGGCCTACTTTAGAAGCTTGTAGTTTACAAACCAGGCCAAACCAGTTTCCACTCATATTGACAAACTTGTAGTCCTCATGTAGCTCTACAACATTGTCAACATCACCCAAGCCTGGTTCCCAATGGTTTATGAGTTAGAGTGCTTCAAAAATCGGGTTTCAGTCGGGGGAAATAACTGAAAGTCGGTTCAGCTTTCATGTGCCTCACTTTGGGGCGTTATATCTCACCAACTAAACCGAACCAGCTCATGATGCCTTTTACAAACTTGTAGTGCATTTCTTAAGCTTTCCAGATTGTCTTAGATCATATCTTTTGGAGTTAGGAATCTTCAGTTATGTCAGAATCTTTGAGCTGTTGTCCAGAATAACTTACTGTGGTAACCTAAGTAATATTACTCTTGTGTTGTTAGGTGTTAGGGCCTTAACCGAAGAGGAACAGCTGTATCTTAGGTTGAGTAGCTTAGGTAAGTACTTCTCCACCGGAGAAGAGATTTGCACGTACTGATAAAGTGACTGGAGTAGAGTACTTTTATTGCTGAAATGCATTTCATTCCGAGCATGTTGCACCATTATGCACCCATGATATTTATTGTGCACTCATGCAATAGGTGTTCCGGAGGGGATAACACTCCTCGAGTTTGAGCCAGTGATTCCGGAGGAAGTCCAGGACCAGCCAGAGGAGCCAGCGGAACCAGTCGGCGGAGGAGACGCCACTGAAGATTTGCCTGAGTGTCCTGACCACCGACCTTCAACCTTTCTGAAAGGCAAGCCCCGGTGCATGCTGAACCTACTGATTTATAAATTAATCTTGAGTACTTTTAATTGTTTACTGCATTAAGTTGTAGGAGTTATATGAAAACACTTGTTGCATTATACCTGTCCTTGTCCAGATATCGTACTTACTCCTATATTAGGTTTAGGCACGTGTCAATGCTTAGCCCTGCTTAGTACGGTAGAAGTCGGGTGATTTCCGGTCATCCACGAGATGTAGGAAGGAGTCACGAGTGGCTTTATGGCTATCGTGGATGGAACCATGCTTAAAAATGAAATTGAGACCGGGCGGGAGTTCGATAGTATAGCCGCAAGACACTACACGTCTTGGGTGTGGAGCTATGCCCGTCTGAGTCGTTTAAGGACCGATTTGTTGTACGTCCTTGAGTCATGTTGAACGCAGTCTAACACTTAGTTGGCCGGATAAGCCGTTCCGACCGCGAAGTCGAGTAGTATGGTTTAGGCCGGGAATCGAATGCTAGGTTGCATCTTGGAGGAGAGAAAGGATGTGCTTGGGGACATTGGCATGAGACCAAGGGGGGGTTAGAGTCCCTAGCACCTAGCAGAGTGTCACCCTTGGGGATGCGACATTATTCGGGCCCGCGATTCCTGAACTGTACAAAAGATGACCTGAGCAGCCCTCGCTAGGCGTGACTCGGTGAGTGTTAGAAATACCCCTCCAGCTGGATAGGAATTCGATTCGAATTGCCGTCGCTCCCGGTTAGTGAGCACTTGACTTGAGCAGCGGCAACGTAGATCTCATTAAATGAACCGGTGGTTAAGGGAATGTACAATGTTGCTACAATTCATACCTGCTCTGGATATAATAATGATAATTGTTTGATTATAATCAAGTGCATGCTTAGTACAGGTGCTAAGATAGATGACAGGTAAATGATAAAAATAACTGCTAGTACAGGTTATAAGAGTCTCAATTACTTATGCCTTTATGCAAAAATGTGATGTCAGCTAGCCTCTTGTGTAAGCCTTGCATAATCCTTGATGTCATCTTATTTCTGGTTTTCGACGGGTAAGTCTAGCTGAGTACATTCCAGTACTCAGGGTTTATTCCCTCCTGTTGCAGATGATATGCTCTATCAAGGCTTCTGCAAAACTTGTCTCCACCCTGCGGGTGACGAAGACTAGATCACTAGGGCGTGATCATCCTTTATGTACTTTCCTGATGCTTTTGCGGGTTGTTGATCAACAAGACTGGCAGTAGTTAAACAACTGGTGTGTGTTTGCTTCCGCTACTTTATAAACTTGGTTTGTAATATTTGCGACTCCGTGTGTGTAAACTTATTTCAGAACTACTTGTGAAATGTAACGTATGATGTTGTATGTTGAATGATGCGATCCTAGTTGTAAGCAAGTTGGTTTGAAATCCTTCATGGTTTCGATTGACTACCGGGATTATATGGGCTCAAGTTCAAAAATTTGAGCACTTCGGTGCTTGTTTTTGTACTTGTGCTCTTATAATTTGGTCGGTTCTGTTACAGCTGGTACCGGAGCATAATTCAACATTAAACACATCGTACGAGTATTTAAAAACAAAAGTATTTGATTATGAAAAGGGTAAAATTTCTAAAAATTATTTTCATAGGTATGCCAGTGATCACATCCCTTAGCCCAAATAAGGACTCTTAGGTGGCTTATTATAAAGACTAACTTGGGGGCCTTGTTTGTTTTTGTTTTGTCGTCCATACGGCGTGATATTGTATGGATGCCATCCACTTGGGTGGTAATGTATGGATCAATTGCCTCGACGCTCTGGTAAGTGTGAGTTGTGAGAGCATGATTGTCCAACCGGCGATCTAGGGGAGAGTAGTTTTGGTGACTTGCATACTTACATGTTTAAACCATGTAATTACGTAAGCACTTAATTGTGGGAATATATTTATATCGGGTAGCTTTGATACTGAAGTATATACATCAGGGGATGTGTATATGGAAAGTATTTAAATTACTGCTTTCTTGTGTGCATGTATTGGGAAACTGTTGGGCTGAAATGAGATTTTCTGCAGGTACACTAACAGCGTAACGAGTAGACCGATAGTTTCGCTTATATGAGAGAACGTATGTATGCCACCGCCTAGCGTTAGAACTTTAGGTTTCTACTAAGGTGAGAGGGCGTACGGAACGTGCATGCATCATGTTTAATTATATCATACATATCATTTACTCCCTCCTTAAAAATTTCAGTACTCCCGACTAAAGTAAAATTCGTATCCCCTAAATGATCCTCACTTTAAGTCGTATCTGGTTGCTACAGATGGCATGTACCAAGAGGACCGCTCGCAAGTCCACTGGGGGCAGGGCACCTCGTCACCAGCTCGCTCCACGTGAGCCCCGCCCTGAGCCTACTGAGGTGGAAAGGCTGAGGGCAGAATTGGCTGAAGTGACTGCTACCAGGAATGCAGCGTGTCAGCAACTGGAGCAAGTGATCCGTGACCGTGATCAGGAAACACTTGCAGTCCAGAGATTGACAGTAGCACATCGCAACTGTCAACGCATGCTGGTCCATGTCATGAACCAGAGGGATGAAGCCTGGCACGAGGAGAACGTTCTGAGAGCTCGTCAGTTTGAGCTCAAGCAACAGTTGGAGAATGCTGAAGAATACAATGACAATCTTCATGAAGAAGTGCACCGCTTGAACAACCAGCTAAATCCTCTGCTGCCTCGAAATATCAACGCAGATGAGGACATGGGTTCGGGAATCTTCATGGCTGAAAATGATGATGAAGTGGAGGTCAATGGGCCCCAAGATGCCGCACCAGAAGAAGCACTAGAAGAAGAGCCAGAAGAAGAAGAAGAAGATGAGGAGTTAGAGCCTGTTAGTGATGAGGACGACGGGGAGATCCTTGACACCGACTCTAAGGACGATGCTTAGAGTAGTTATCACGTAGCTATAATGTTAGGGTTGTCTTTTGTGCCCTCCCTGTGTTAGAGTGAGGCTTTGTAATAACTTGACTTTTGGGATATAAGGTCGAACCCTATGTTTCCTGGATGTTTAGTTGGAACCTGTTAATTTCGATCGCAATTGGATGTCTTATTATGTTGCGTTCGATGATGGTGTCACGATTAGCACCCTTCGGTGCCGCGACGAAACCGAGGGCCTCCTATGGCGCGCGACATAAGGCTGTGCTGCTTGGCACGCGCTGGTATCGAGGTGGCTAGTCATGATCCACCATGGAACTCCACCGTTGAGAAGTCTCCTTGTGGTCAGTTTGAAGTAGCTTTCTCAGTCAACTAAAAACTTTGAAATCGAATCCAAGTACCGGGCGAAAGATCAAAAATCACGTAGATTTTGGTGTGAACGGTTCAGTAACTGCTGTGCTCCTTGTGTGTGAGCCTTTATCAAAGTACATCTTGTTGGATTCTCTCGCATGATTGCGCCAAATTGATCCGCTTGAATGGATTGTGCGGTTGTGATGAATTATTGTGCCATGATTATTTTGAGAAGTCAATTTCATGAAGTTAGTTTGACATATTTACAATAATTCATCTACAAACTTCCCACATCGTCAGTGCTCATTGGCTATGCATTTTGCAGATGTCGTACAATCTCCGTCGGGGTCGTGGCAATGAGGATGAGGAACAGCCACCCCCTCCGCCACCACCTACCCCGGCTGATCTGATGCAGACCGTGGTCGAAGGGCAGCGCATGCTGGCAGATGCTATGCGCCAGCTTGCCAACCGGGAGGCTCGTCATGGCCGCCAGGGCCTAGAACCCAATCAGTACAGTGATTTCAAGGACTTTCTTGATACTAAGCCCCCGCTCTTTAAGGAGGCGGAGGAACCACTGCAAGCTGATGAGTGGTTGAACACTATTGAACAAAAGTTTCATCTACTTTGCTTGACTGATGAGCTAAAGACTGAATATGCTTCTCACCAACTACATGGTCCAGCGGGTATTTGGTGGAGCCACTATCGTTCCACACTGCCTGCAAATGTCCCGATTGCTTGGGACCAGTTCAAGGCCGCATTCCGTGGGAATTATATTCCTCCAGGTCTTATGGCTATTAAGCACACAGAATTTATGAGGCTGTCGCAGGGCAATAAAAGCTTGACTGAATACCTGCAATCTTTCAACAACCTGGCAAGGTATGCCATAGAGTTTGTGGATACCGATTCCAAGAAAATTGCTAGCTTTAAAAGAGGCCTCGGCCCAAAGCTGATGAAGACTATGGGCACTAGCAAGTGCACTACCTTCAATGAATTTATCAGTGATGCTCTGACTCAAGAGAACAATAACTCTATCTATGCTGCTTCTAAGAGCCGCAAGAGGGCACTTGAGGCAGGTGCTTCACAGTCTCGAGCTCCAGCTGCCCCGAGGGCTCCTCCTCGCCCTCCTGCCACAAGTGCTAAGTTCCGTCCTTCGCAAAAGAAGGCGACAGTGAAGACTGGGTTTCGCAAGGCATATACAGTGGCTCTGCCAAAGAGTAATTCGGGCCAAGGCAGCTCCAGTGTCCCTCCTAGCAACATGCCTTGCTGGAACTGCAACAAGCCAGGCCATTGGTCCAGAAATTGTCCTTACCCTAAGAAGAATGTTAATCAAGGTGGCCGTCAAGGGCATGCTCATTATAACAGTATTGAGGAAATCCCATCTGGTGAGGTTGTCACTGCTGGTAAGTTCCTAGTTGGCCAACACCCTGCAGTGGTACTTTTTGATTCGGGTGCTTCGCATTCCTTTATCAGTCCTAAGTTTGCATCAGAGTTTGCACACAAATTGCATACTGTTGAAGGTGGGGGTTATTGTATTAGCGCAGCAAGTGGGAATATTTCCACAAATAAAGTAGTGGGGAATCTTGAGCTTGAGATAGAAGGGCGAAAGTACTCGCTTGCCTTAGTGGTTTTGCCGGGCTTAGGCATAGATGTTATTTTGGGCATGAATTGGATGCGTCAGAATGGGGTACTCATTGATTCATCCACTCGGGTAGTTATGATCAGAGATCCTACAGATCAAAAGGGTTTTCTGGTACAACTTCCCATAAAAGTTGATTTGTCTAGGGAAGTTCATGCTGTGCAAGCAAAGGCATTGGCCGAAATTTTAGTAGTAAATGAGTTTCCGGACGTTTTTCCCGATGATTTGCCGGGACTCCCTCCAGATCGGGATGTGGAATTTAAAATTGAGTTGTTGCCTGGCACGGCGCCCATATCTAGGAGACCCTATAGGATGCCTCCAAATGAACTCGCTGAACTTAAAGTGCAATTGAATGAACTTTTGAAGAAGGGGTTGATTCGTCCTAGTTCATCGCCGTGGGGATGTCCTGCTATCTTTGTAAAGAAGAAGGATCAGTCGTTGCGGATGTGTGTAGATTATAGACCTCTCAATGCAGTCACTGTAAAAAATAAGTACCCTCTACCACGTATCGACATCTTGTTCGATCAGTTGTCTAAAGCTAAAGTTTTCTCCAAGATCGATCTAAGATCTGGCTACCATCAAATTAAAATCCGCCCGGAAGATGTTCCAAAGACAGCCTTTTCTACCAGATATGGTCTTTATGAGTATCTTGTTATGTCTTTCGGCTTGACCAACGCCCCCGCACACTTCATGTACTTGATGAATTCGGTATTTATGCCCGAATTGGACAAGTTTGTGGTGGTATTCATTGATGACATCCTGATATATTCTGTAAATGAGGAAGATCACGCTGAACATCTACGTATAGTCCTCACCAGACTGCGCGAACATCAATTATATGCAAAGTTCAGTAAGTGTGAATTCTGGCTTCGTGAGGTACCTTTCCTTGGTCATGTGTTGTCCGATGGAGGAATTATGGTGGATCCCACCAAGGTACAGGAAGTATTGAATTGGAAGGCTCCTACTTCGGTTCATGAGGTACGGAGTTTCCTTGGTTTGGCTGGCTATTATCGTCGCTTCATCCCGGATTTCTCCAAAATAGCCAAGCCAATGACTCGATTGTTACAAAAAGACACCAGGTTTGTCTGGACTCCTGAGTGTGATGCGGCTTTTCACCAACTGCGAACCCTCCTAACCTCAGCTCCGGTTTTGGCACAATCGGATATCGAGAAACCATTTGATGTTTATTGTGATGCCTTAGGCATAGGTGTGGGAGGTGTGTTGATGCAGGAAGGCCAAGTGATTGCATATACCTCTCGACAACTTTGGAAACATGAGGTGAATTATCCAACGCATGACTTAGAACTCGCCGCAGTTGTTCATGCTTTGAAAGCCTGGCGGCACTACCTGTTGGGCAATGTTTGCAAGATCTACACAGACCACAAAAGCCTCAAGTACATCCTCACCCAACCCGAGTTAAATATGCGTCAAAGAAGATGGCTCGAGTTGATTAAGGATTATAACCTTCAAGTGCACTATCATCCTGGCAAGGCAAATGTGGTTGCGGATGCTTTAAGCCGTAAGTCTCATTGCCATTCCCTAGTTGAAACTGATTTTCATCGATCTCGCCTTCTACATCCAGCAGTCTTGTACAATATCACTGTCAGTTGTACTCTCAAAAGCAGAATTATTGAGCTCCAAAAGACTGACACTAGGATATTCCACATCAAGCGTAGGATGAAAGAGCAAGAAACTACACAGTTTAGAGTAGATGAAGAGGGGGTACTATGGTTCAAGGATAGGTTAGTTGTGCCTAAGGACCGAGAGCTTAGAAATGATATCATGTCTAAAGCACACTCCTCTAAGTTGTCCATCCATCCGGGCAGCAATAAGATGTATTATGATTTGAAGCCATATTATTGGTGGACCAAGATGCGGAAAGAGATAGCTGCATATGTGGCTACGTGTGACACCTGCTGTAGAGTTAAAGCTGTGCACATGAAAGCTGGGTTGCTTCAACCACTTTCTATCCCAGGTTGGAAATGGGAAGAGATAAGTATGGATTTCATTGTCGGTCTTCCTCCTACTGTCAAAAATCATAACTCCATCTGGGTAATTGTGGATCGTTTGACCAAATCAGCTCACTTCATTCCAGTTAGAGTGGACTATCGTCCCACTGACTATGCTGAGTTGTATTTCAATCAGATAGTCTGGCTCCATGGGATACCTCGTACTATCATATCTGACCGTGGTCCCTAGTTCACTGCTCGCTTTTGGAAGCACTTGCATCACCTTCTGGGAACCAAGTTAGTGAGAAGCTCTGCTTATCACCCCCAGACGTCAGGACAGACGGAACGGGTTAACCAAATCTTGGAAGATCTGTTGCAGGCATGTGTAATATTATCCAAGGGTTCTTGGGAAAAATGGTTACCTCTAGCCGAATTCTCGTACAATAATAGTTACCAAGATAGTATTAAGATGGCCCCATTCGAAGCTTTGTACGGTCGTAAGTGTAGAACCCCACTAAATTGGATAGAAGCTGGTGAGAGGAGATTTTATGGTATTGCTTTTGTTGAGGAAGCTGAGGAACAAGTCCGTACCATCCAAAAACATATGGCTGCAGCCCAAGCTAGACAGAAAAGTTATGCTGATCGTCGTAGAAAATCACTCGAGTTTGAAGTTGGAGACTTTGTTTATCTAAAAGTTTCTCCAATGAAGAGTGTCCAACGTTTTGGTGTTAAGCGGAAACTTGCGCCAAGATACGTGAGTCCTTTCCAAATCATTGGCAAGAGTGGAGCTATTGCGTACAAAATCCAGTTACCTCCTGAAATGAGTGCCATATTCAACGTCTTCCATGTATCTCAGCTCAAAAAGTGTCTTCGAGTTCCTGAAGAAAGAGTTCCTTTAGGAGATATCAGGCTGGAATCCGATTTAACTTACGAAGAAAAGCCAGTCCGAGTGATCGATACTCAGGAACGAGTGACTAGAAGCAAAGTGGTTAAGTGGTATAAAGTAATGTGGAGTAATCAGGGTAGTGAAAGTGACGCTACATGGGAACGGGAGGACTATTTGCGGGATGGCTATAAGGAATTCTATGAAAAATGGTACACATTCCAAATCTCGGGACGAGATTTTTATAACGGGGGAGGGCTGTAACACCTCAGGTGTTTAGCTCCATAATTGCATTGCATTGCATGAGCATGAGCATGCATCATTTCATGTTAATTCATGTGGTTGCAACAAATGTGATTTGTTTTGAAGTTTTGTTTGACTCACATCATGTGACACTAGGGAGTTGGTGTAACTAAAGGGTAGAGTAGCCAATTATATCATGTGTCACTAATGGGGCAAGGTTCATGTTGACCAAAATCACCAAAATGCCCTCCAAGGTGTAGTTGACCACCACTTAGCCCTAGGATGCTCTAGTTTGACCAATTAAAAAGTCCAGCTTAGAGACCTTGCATGGAGGAGCACCCTTAAGCAAAGTTGTAGGGAATTTTATGGGGAACAAAAGTCTCAATATGACCATTTCATGAAACTGGCCAGAACATACTCAAAAATGGCCCACAAGTCAGCTAGAGGGGCTGCCTCAACACTTAGAATTTTTCTAAGTCTTCAATTGACCCTCCAGTTTTACTGAGGCCTACTTTAGAAGCTTGTAGTTTACAAACCAGGCCAAACCAGTTTCCACTCATATTGACAAACTTGTAGTCCTCATGTAGCTCTACAACATTGTCAACATCACCCAAGCCTGGTTCCCAATGGTTTATGAGTTAGAGTGCTTCAAAAATCGGGTTTCAGTTGGGGGAAATAACTGAAAGTCGGTTCAGCTTTCATGTGCCTCACTTTGGGGCGTTATATCTCACCAACTAAACCGAACCAGCTCATGATGCCTTTTACAAACTTGTAGTGCATTTCTTAAGCTTTCCAGATTGTCTTAGATCATATCTTTTGGAGTTAGGAATCTTCAGTTATGTCAGAATCTTTGAGCTGCTGTCCAGAATAACTTACTGTGGTAACCTAAGTAATATTACTCTTGTGTTGTTAGGTGTTAGGGCCTTAACCGAAGAGGAACAGCTGTATCTTAGGTTGAGTAGCTTAGGTAAGTACTTCTCCACCGGAGAAGAGATTTGCACGTACTGATAAAGTGACTGGAGTAGAGTACTTTTATTGCTGAAATGCATTTCATTCCGAGCATGTTGCACCATTATGCACCCATGATATTTATTGTGCACTCATGCAATAGGTGTTCCGGAGGGGATAACACTCCTCGAGTTCGAGCCAGTGATTTCGGAGGAAGTCCAGGACCAGCCAGAGGAGCCAACGGAACCAGTCGGCGGAGGAGACACCACTGAAGATTTGCCTGAGTGTCCTGACCACCGACCTTCAACCTTTCTGAAAGGCAAGCCCTGGTGCATGCTGAACCTACTGATTTATAAATTAATCTTGAGTACTTTTAATTGTTTACTGCATTAAGTTGTAGGAGTTATATGAAAACACTTGTTGCATTATACCTGTCCTTGTCCAGATATCATACTTACTCCTATATTAGGTTTAGGCACGTGTCAATGCTTAGCCCTGCTTAGTACGGTAGAAGTCGGGTGATTTCCGGTCATCCGCGAGATGTAGGAAGGAGTCACGAGTGGCTTTATGGCTATCGTGGATGGAACCATGCTTAAAAATGAAATTGAGACCGGGCGAGAGTTCGATAGTACAGCCGCAAGACACTACACGTCTTGGGTGTGGAGCTATGCCCGTCTGAGTCGTTTAAGGACCGATTCGCTGTACGTCCTTGAGTCATGTTGAACGCAGTCTAACACTTAGTTGGCCGGATAAGCCGTTCCGACCGCGAAGTCGAGTAGTATGGTTCAGGCCAGGAATCGAATGGTAGGTTGCACCTTGGAGGAGAGAAAGGATGTGCTTGGGGACATTGGCGTGAGACCAAGGGGGGTTAGAGTCCCTAGCACCTGGCAGAGTGTCGCCCTTGGGGACGCGACATTATTTGGGCCCGCGATTCCTGAACTGTACAAAAGATGACCTGAGCAGCCCTCGCCAGGCGTGACTCGGTGAGTGTTAGAAATACCCCTCCAGCTGGATAGGAATTCGATTCGAATCGCCGTCGCTCCCGGTTAGTGAGCACTTGACTTGAGCAGCGGCAACGTAGATCTCATTAAATGAACCGGTGGTTAAGGGAATGATACAATGTTGCTACAATTCATACCTGCTCTGGATATAATAATGATAATTGTTTGATTATAATCAAGTGCATGCTTAGTACAGGTGCTAAGATAGATGACAGGTAAATGATAAAAATAACTGCTAGTACAGGTTATAAGAGTCTCAATTACTTATGCCTTTATGCAAAAATGTGATGTCAGCTAGCCTCTTGTGTAAGCCTTGCATAATCCTTGATGTCATCTTATTTCTGGTTTTCGACGGGTAAGTCTAGCTGAGTACATTCCAGTACTCAGGGTTTATTCCCTCCTGTTGCAGATGATATGCTCTATCAAGGCTTCTGCAAAACTTGTCTCCACCCTGCGGGTGACGAAGACTAGATCACTAGGGCATGATCATCCTTTATGTACTTTCCTGATGCTTTTGCGGGTTGTTGATCAACAAGACTGGCAGTAGTTAAACAACTGGTGTGTGTTTGCTTCCGCTACTTTATAAACTTGGTTTGTAATATTTGCGACTCCGTGTGTGTAAACTTATTTCAGAACTACTTGTGAAATGTAACATATGATGTTGTATGTTGAATGATGCGATCCTGGTTGTAAGCAAGTTGGTTTGAAATCCTTCGTGGTTTCGATTGACTACCGGGATTATATGGGCTCAAGTTCGAAAATTTGAGCACTTCGGTGCTTGTTTTTGTACTTGTGCTCTTATAATTTGGTCGGTTCTGTTACAACGTGGATCACCCAACTGATCAACATACTACATGGGATATACGAAGACCAACTTGACGATCAAGGGAACCTAGTTGGTTAGGATAGATTTCGTATCCCATGCAGATACGGTTGTTGTAACCGATTGGAACTAGATTCCTTAGATCTATAACCTTGCCCCCCATACTATATAAGGCAGGCAAGGACCATCCTCAATTGATCTCATGCACAATCAATACAATCCACAGAGATGTAGGACGTAGAGTGTTACGCTGCTCTTGCGGCCTGAAGCTGGATAAACCCTTGTTTTCGCCTTGCGTCACCATCTAATTCGTTGTCTCACGCACCTCTATCGACTAATCTACTACCACATGCATACCCCTTGGTAGACTGCCGACCATATCTCGTCGATAGTGGCATGCTAGGTAGGGGGTGTGCATGCAGATCCCATGGCAAGCCAGATAGTCATCTTCCCTACTTCCATGGTCCTCCCGGTGGGCCAAACCTTCATGATCGGGACGTTCACCTAGACCACTAGCGTGGACGGTGCCGTCGAAGTCATGGAGGATGAAGCCTTGAGAGGATGTGTAAACTTTTTATGCCTTAGGAGTTTTGAGGTATTGTGTAACACCCTCGGTGTTACGCCTTAATCAAAATATTAAACCATGTCATGAGCATCATGTTTATGTATTATTGCATGTGGTAAATGAGAAATTAAATTTTATTACACTAATTCTCAAATTGAGCTCTAATTTATTCCTTGTTCAAGTTGTCCTTCCAGCACGTCATCTTTCTCCACGTGAGAGCTCCATAGCCACAAAGTCAAATGATAAATTATTGTCATTCACTAATTATTGGCATACCACTTGGCAAGATTTTTATCTCCATCAATCTCGCGACGCGCCACTGTCATCTCTCGTTGTTCTAATTATCCCGCCTTTACTTCGCTTGCTAATCACCTTGCAAAATCATCAGTGCACGACGCGCTACCACTGCCATAGTGTGTCGCACACGCAACATATTAATATCATTCGCAAGTTCGGACCGCTAAGCACTCCGCTTGCACGCTGCTGAGGTACTTTGCAGGCGAAGGGCAGACACCATTTTTCCACATGTCGATGTTCTAGCAGCGCAGAAAACACTGTTCACGCGTGGAAAACACTGTTCACGCGCAGAAAGCACTGTTCATCCGCAGCACCCTGTCGCCCTCCCACCGTTTTATTACCTTTAAGCAAGCTAGTTTAGCACTAATCTTATGACGCGTCGCTGTCGCGTCTTTGCTTCTCCATTCCTGCGTCTCCTGTCTTTAAAAGGATACGCCGAGCTATTTCGCTCCGCTGCTCACTTGCTTCTCTCGAATTAAGTTTCTCTGTTCTTACCCATGAAAGCTGCGTCTATCGATTTCTCCTGAGCTGCAATAATCAGCTGAGGTAGCTAGTCTATAATTGATCTTTTCATTCTCTAATGTTTCCTTAACTTGTGATCTCCTTCCCCGTTAATTCCTTGACCTGAATAAATGAACCAGCACCCCACCGCCAAGCACGTTCAGCCCAAAGCTCACTCCAGTCATGATGTGCTCGTAAGTCCAAGATCACTCAAAGTCCATCATTGAATTAATTCTCTCATGACCAAGACCTCACCACCGCACACGGCACGGAGCCAGAGGACAGCCCTGCCAACTCGTTTCATGCTTCCTGACTACTCATGACCATCCACGATCAGTGCTATATATGGCTCTGCTCCACTCCACGCAGGGCAAGCATTTGCTAAGCTCCCTGGTGTCTCTCCTCTTGCATTGCCTCCGCACATCGATCACCGTAGGTGGCACTTCATTCAATTCTGAGGTAGCTAGCCTGTAAGAATTCCTTCATTCTTCTTCTTATTTTCTTGACTCATGGTCTCATCTAGTAATTCTAAGACCCACAGTCAGGTGCAAGTCAACAAGTTCAATTGCGTGATTAGCCTCCTCCAATAATATCATTTTCTTCGTCTCTAGAGCTCATTTGAATTTATTTATTGATTGTGAAATAAATTTTGTTAGATTTCTAAATTCATGATCTATCTATTAGTGTAATTAGTTCGTATAGTTCAGTGATACCTTTAGGGTTACTTTATTATTTTGAAATGCTTATTATGGTTATTTAGAGAATAAATTTTTATGATGCATGGTAGCTAGTGCACCTTGTTTTATTATATATATTGTAAATTGATTTTAACAATAAGGATGCCTTTAGTTGCTAAGATAATACATGAAATGTTTCATACTTGTTTAGTGGGAATAATAGGTAACTTTGTGTATTAGTCATTAGAGTTAGCTTAGTAGCTCGGTAGATGTATTCTTATTTTAAGAGTTGTGGTTGCCTATATATTAATTATTGCATCATCATTTCATGCATATAGTGAACGAATTGGCGGAGACCGTGACTGTCGGCGATCAGGAGTACGAGGAAATCGTTGAGGAGTACGAGGAGGAGATTCTCGTGCTGGAGGAGAACCAGGAGTCGTTGACTGACTTTACTGACACCGCGCCTGCCCAAGTCAAGCCCCGGTGCATAACCCTTATTTTGCAAATCATTATATATATGTTGTTCATTTATGTTGCAGGAGTTTTATGATACCCACATGCATATATCTATATTTACCCATGAGCCATACTAGTACAGGATCATGTAGCTGCTTTGCTTAGGTTTATCGGTAGCGTGAGTAACCTGTCGTTACTCACAATAGGTGGTTATTATTATTATTACACTAATGATGAAATGATGGAAAAGGAAATGGTGACCGGGCAGGGATATGGTATGTGTTTTGGTGGGTGTAACAGGTTGTGTCCCGCGGCCACGGGGCATAGCTTGGTTGCACTATTTCCCTGTCCGTGTCGATTAAGGACCGTTCATTGCACTGGATCCCCAGTCAAGTCACAGATCTCCTTATCCCGAGCATATACTAGCGGATGGGGGCTAGGAAAACTTGTTACTCTCTTGTCATGGGCTCCGGCTCTTTCCGGACCGACTGATTGGAGGCGGGGATAGGTGGAGGTCTTAGCACCGTATTGAGGCCGGGCCTCAAGTACGGGAGCTAGGAGTCCAAGTTTGGACGGGGACCTGGAAACCTATGACAGGAGGGGAACGGGTTGGTCTGGCTTGTGCCTGGGGTACAAGTGAGGCGTGTGTTTTTCGGGGTACCCAGCTGGGCTACATTGATTCGTAAATCGCCGTTTCTACGTGACGGTACGGCTTGACTGCACTCTGGCACCGTAGTAAGAACTGACATATGAAAGATGGAAAAATGATTCTGATTGCTCAACCCTTGCTTAATGATAGAACAGGTGCTTACCTAGCAGGTTGAATAATGAATTTAACATGGCTACTAATAATTTAATGAAATAAGGACTCACTCTTAGTATTGCTTTCCGCAAACAAGAACCCACAAGCCATAAAGCCTATCATAATCCTTGAGAGTCGGGAAATATATTCCCAGTCGGGTAAGTCTTGCGAGTACATTGTGTACTCAGGGTTTATTTACCCTTGTTGCAGGTGCTGCTTGAGAAGCTAACTGTTGTGTGGAGGATTCTTCTGGTGGGCACAGACGGATCCTTATATCGTTTCGTTAGATGTTATTCTATTCCGCTGTTTAATTTATCGCACTCTGAACTTTGGTACTGTAATAAAGAATTTCTGAGACTCTTTATTGTATGAAATGGATTAAGTATTGTAAGCTTGTACTCATTATTGGATCCCGGGTGTAAATTGTGGAACGCTTCGAGTTCTCCCATTGGGTGTGCTCGACAGAACTGCTTGACTAGGCTCACTTTTGGGGTGCTTAGTGTCTAGTGGAAGACAGCGCCTCTAAAAGTGTGTTAATTCAGGCGGTTCTGCCACAGTTGGTACCAGAGCTAATAATGAGTTCACGAGCTTAATCACTTTTCAAAAACTTAAAACTTTGACCAACAAAAGCTTTGCGAAAAATAGGATGCGGTAAAATTGCGTAAATAAGTATAAGCCCTAACAATATGGTCTATCTAGGATAGTGGCACTGGTTTTATCTAACCATTTTCTGCAGGTACACTAACTTACGCTACGTAAGAAAGCGCTAGTGTTCGGAAAGGAGTGTACGATGTGCCAAAATTTCAAACGAGTGCCGCTATATTCCGGCTTGAGTGAACGCATAGGTCTATGCATGCATCATAAGAAGAAAATTTGTTAAGCTAAACCCCTTCACGTATAATTTCTAGATAGTTAAGATGATAGGGTAATAAATAAAAAGAAATGCTTCGATCCTTAATAAAAGCCTTATCAATTTCTCTAAGTCTCTTGTTCCTAGTCTGAAGGTTCTCTATTTTTTTTGGTTCCTATCTGGTCATAGATGGATCTAAGGTCCCGTCATGTGGGCACTGGGTCCGGTCGTGGGAGCACCAGTGCCGGTGTGGGACGTGGCCTTGGTGAAGGTCATGGTGAAAGTGGTCGCGACAATGGTAACAACAATGCCAACGGGCAGAGCCGTGAGGCCCCACTCTTGGGTCCTCCTTCCCTGCCACCACCACCGCCACCTCCGATGACTCCTGCGGAGATGATGGCGGAGATGTTGGCTTCATGTCAGGAGACAGCCCATGCCTTGGAGATGATGGCACAGGCTCTTGGGGGCTTCGTCCGCGGAGGCCACGGTGGCAACGACGGAAATGGGGGTGGTGCCCACGGTCTTGAGAGGCCTTGTTCAGGACTTCTTAAAGACCAACCCGCCCACGTTCACACCGACTGTGGAGCCTCTGGACGTGGAGCATTGGCTTCGTGTGTTGGAGCAGAAGTTTCTGCTGCTCACGGTGACCGATGAGCAGAAGGTGCGCTTTACCGCACAACAGCTTTTGGGATCTGCTAGCGCATGGTGGGATACTTTCAATGCCATGCAGCCGGCGGGTCATCCTATGACTTGGCAGGAGTTCACCACTGCCTTCCGAGAGTACTACATTCCTGCGGGTGTTCTGAACAGGAAGCTCTCGGAGTTCTTGGACCTGAAACAGGGGAGCATGTCTGTGATGGAGTATGCCAATAAATTTAACCATCTGGCACAGTACGCTGGGACTCATGTTGACACAAATGAGAAGAAGAGGGACCGCTTCTATCGTGGCCTCTCTTGTATTTTGCAGAAGGAGATTTATACTGGGAACTACCAGACTTTCGGTACTCTGATGAATGCTGCCATTTCTATGGAAGGACTGCAGCGTGACACTCAGGCTGAGTGGAAGCGCAAGCGGGGAATCTCTGGGTCTTCTAGTCACCCGCAGTCACAGAAGATGCAGGTTGTCAAGAGGATGTCCTACCATTCCCCAGGTGGACAGTCGTCCCGGCAGCCTCAGCAGACTCGGCAAACACCGCCGACTCTGTACCGTGCACCTACTCAGCAGGTGCAGCAGGCCCAGGGATCACAGTTTCCACCTTGTCAGGGGCAGATGATCAAGTCTACTGCTTGTTTCAAGTGTGGCAAGGAGGGCCACTTTGCTCGGGAGTGTCCCGAGAACCGGGCTGCTCAGTCTTCCCAGCCGTCCGCCAACTCTCGCTTCATCAAGAGGACGGTTATTAAGAAGAAGGTGCCAGTGAGTCGCTCGGGACAGGTTAACTACACCGAGGCTAAGGAGATCCTGCAAAATGAGCCTGTGATGGCTGGTATGTTTACCATTGACTCCCACCCAGCATTTGTGTTATTTGATTCTAGAGCATCGCATTCATTCATGAGCATGGGGTTTGCTAAAAGGCACAATATATCTCTTATGACTATTCCTTTTGCCTATAAAATTAGTACTCTGGGTGCGCAGATGTGCATAAATACCCGGACGGACACAGTCAGCTTAGTGCTAGCCACTCACACTTACCGTCTCCAGTTCATGTTGCTACCTGGACAGGGCATTGATGCAATCCTGGGCATGAATTGGTTGAAGGTTTATGGGGTAGTCTTAGACCTTAAGAGGAGAGTTGTTGAGTTACGACTTCCTTCTTCTGAGGATAGGATGTCTCTCTGTATCTCTCCAAATTCTGTTTCACCAGTCACTGCTAATGTTGACGCTTCTCCTGATCTTGCCTCTATTCCTGTGGTCTGTGAGTTTCCTGATATCTTCCCTGAAGATTTGCCTGGGTTACCACCAGATAGAGATGTGGAGTTTATCATAGAGTTAGAGCCTGGCACTGCTCCTATTTCATGGCGTCCTTACCGCATGGCTCCACCAGAATTAGCAGAAATGAAGAAACAATTAGAGGAATTGCTGAAAAAGGGGTTTATCCGTCCTAGTTCTTCTCCATGGGGTTGTCCAGCCATTTTTGTGAAGAAGGATGACACTCTGCGGATGTGTGTGGATTATCGCCCTCTCAATGCGGTAACCATCAAGAATAAGTACCCTTTGCCTCGCATTGATGCTTTGTTTGATCAGTTGGCTGGTGCTAGAGTGTTTTCTAAAATTGATCTTCGTTCTGGGTATCACCAAATAAAAATCCGTCCCCAAGATATACCAAAGACAGCTTTCTCTACTAGGTATGGGCTTTATGAGTACCTAGTCATGTCTTTTGGTCTCACCAATGCTCCTGCATTCTTCATGTACCTCATGAACTCAGTCTTTATGCTGGAGTTAGACAAGTTTGTAGTGGTGTTCATTGATGATATTTTGATATATTCCAAGAAGGAAGAAGAACATGCACAACACCTTTGCACAGTCCTAAACCGACTGCGGGAGCACAAGCTGTATGCCAAGTTCAGCAAGTGCGAGTTTTGGTTGGATAGAGTGCAATTTTTGGGACATGTTCTAACCCCTGAAGGTGTATCAGTTGATCCTAGTAAGGTGCAGGATGTGCTAAGTTGGAAATCTCCTAAATCAGTGCATCAGATCCGTCAGTTTCTTGGTCTTGCTGGGTACTATCGGCGCTTCATTCCAGATTTCTCCAAGATAGCTCAGCCTATGACTAAGTTGCTTTAGAAAGACTCCAAGTTTGTGTGGAGTCCAGCCTGTGAGAAAGCTTTCCAAGCTTTGAAGAACTTTCTTACCTCTGCTCCTATTCTGGCCCAACCGGATATTGATAGGCCATTTGATGTGTATTGTGATGCCTCTAAGACAGGACTTAGTTGTGTGCTTATGCAAGAGGGACGAGTGATAGCTTATGCTTCCCGTCAACTGAAAAAGCATGAAGTGAATTATACCACCCATGATTTAGAGCTTGCTGCAGTTGTGCATGCTCTAAAGATATGGAGACACTATCTGTTGGGAAACAAGGTGCATATTTTTACTGATCACAAGAGCCTCAAGTATATTTTCACTCAACCCGAGTTAAATATGAGGCAAAGGAGATGGCTTGAGTTAATCAAGGATTACAATCTGGAAGTCCATTATCATCCTAGAAAAGCCAATGTGGTGGCTGATGCGTTGAGTCAAAGGTCACACCAGGATGATGAAGAGTCCTTACCTCTCTCTCACTCTGCAGTTTTAGCTCACATTGCTCTAGTCTCAGATTTGTTGGAGCAAGTTGTTATTGAGCAAAGGCAGGATGCTTTGGAGATTCCTCATATCAAAAAGTTGATTGATGAAGGACGTGGTCCCCATTTCAGCATTGATGAACAAGGTGTGGTGAGGTACAAGAATCGTTTGGTGGTTCCCAAAAGTGATGAGCTTAGAAGAAAGATTTTGGGGGAAGCCCATAGTTCCAGGCTATCCATTCATCCGGGAAGTAACAAGATGTACCATGATTTGCCCCACTTTGTATTGGTGGTCAAATATGAAGCAGGATATCACTAAGTATATTGCAGAATGTGACATTTGTGGAAGGGTGAAGGCAGATGATATGCGTACGCCTGGTTTCCTACAGCCTTTGCCAATCCCAGTGTGGAAATGGGAGGATATTTCTATGGATTTTATTACAGGATTGCCTCGCACAATAAAGGGCATGATTCTATTTGGGTTATTGTGGATCACCTTACCAAGTCTGCCCATTTTCTTCCTGTGGATGGAAGGTATACAGCCATGCAATATGCTAAGTTGTATTTTGACCGCATTGTAACTCTCCATGGAGTCCCTCTTACTATTGTTTCTGATCGTGGATCGGTCTTTATGTCCCGCTTTTGGACTCAACTCCAGAAATGCCTTGGAACTAGTCTTCTCAGAAGTTCAGCTTATCATCCGCAGACCGACGGCCAGATAGAAAGAGTCAATCAAGTGCTGGAAGATATGTTGAGAGCTTGTGTCATTTCTTTCCCAGAGAAGTGGGATGAGTGCTTGAGATTGGCTGAGTTTTCTTACAACAATAGTTATCAAGAAAGCATTCGAATGGCACCTTTTGAGGCTTTGTATGGCAAGAAGTGTAGGACACCACTCAACTGGGTTGAAGTAGGAGACCGTGGTTACTTTGGGCCTGACTTTATCCTTGAAGTAAGAGAGAAAGTTGGAATTATTCGGAGTCATTTGAAGGCGGCTCAGAACCGTCAGAAAACCTATGCGGATAAGAGAAGAAGGCCTTTGCAATTTGAAGTGGGTGATTATGTGTATCTTAAAGTGTCTCCCATGAAAGGTGTGCATAGATTTGGTGTCCGTGGAAAATTAGCTCCTCGCTATGTTGGGCCTTACAAGGTTTTGGAACGGCGTGGTACTGTTGCTTACCGCATCCAGCTCCCAGATATATTGTCAGCCGTCCATGATGTTTTTCATGTGTCTCAATTGAAAAAGTGTTTGCGAGTTCCTGATGAGGCAGTGGAGATCGAAGGACTCCCTCTCCAACCTGATCTTTCCTATATTGAGCATCCAGTCAAGATTTTGGATGAAAAAGAAAGGGTGACGAGAAACAATGTGGTGAAATTTTACAAAGTCCAATGGTAGAATCACTCGGAGGATGAGGCAACTTGGGAACTTGAGAGCTATATTTTGAAGCATTATCCTCATCTCATTCCTAGCTCATCAATGTAATTATTTAGATTGAAATTTAATTCTACCTCTCTTCTCACACTAGGCACATGAAATCTCGGGTCGAGATTTTGTTTTAGGGGGGTAGATTTGTAACACCCTCGGTGTTACGCCTTAATCAAAATATTAAACCATGTCATGAGCATCATGTTTATGTATTATTGCATGTGGTAAATGAGAAATTAAATTTTATTACACTAATTCTCAAATTGAGCTCTAATGTATTCCTTGTTCAAGTTGTCCGTCCAGCACGTCATCTCTCTCCACGTGAGAGCTCCATAGCCACAAAGTCAAATGATAAATTATTGTCATTCACTAATTATTGGCATACCACTTGGCAAGATTTTTATCTCCATCAATCTCGCGACGTGTCACTGTCATCTCTCGTTGTTCTAATTATCCCGCCTTTACTTCGCTTGCTAATCACCTTGCAAAATCATCAGTGCACGACGCGCTACCACTACCATAGTGTGTCGCACACGCTACATATTAATATCATTCGCAAGTTCGGACCGCTAAGCACTCCGCTTGCACGCTGCTGAGGTACTTTGCAGGCGAAGGGCAGACACCATTTTTCCACACGGCGATGTCGTAGCAGCGCAGAAAACACTGTTCACGCGTGGAAAACACTGTTTACGCGTGGAAAACACTGTAGCTCCACAGAAAGCACTGTTCATCCGCAGCACCCTGTCGCCCTCCCGCCGTTTTATTACCTTTAAGCAAGCTAGTTTAGCCACTAATCTTATGACGCGTCGCTGTTGCGTCTTTGCTTCTCCATTCCTGCGTCTCCTGTCTTTAAAAGGATACGCCGAGCTATTTCGCTCCGCTGCTCACTTGCTTCTCTCGAATTAAGTTTTTTTGTTCTTACCCATGAAAGCTGTGTCTATCGATTTCTCCTGAGCTGCAATAATCAGCTGAGGTAGCTAGTCTATAATTGATCTTTTCATTCTCTAATGTTTCCTTGACCTGTGATCTCCTTCCCCGTTAATTCCTTGACCTGAATAAATGAACCAGCACCCCACCGCCAAGCACGTTCAGCCCAAAGCTCACTCCAGTCATGATGTGCTCGTAAGTCCAAGATCACTCAAAGTCCATCATTGAATTAATTCTCTCATGACCAAGACCTCACCACCGCACACGGCACGGAGCCAGAGGACAGCCCTGCCAACTCGTTTCATGCTTCCTGACTACTCATGACCATCCACGATCAGTGCTATATATGGCTCTGCTCCACTCCACGCAGGGCAAGCATTTGCTAAGCTCCCTAGTGTCTCTCCTCTTGCATTGCCTCCGCACATCGATCACCGTAGGTGGCACTTCATTCAATTCTGAGGTAGCTAGCCTGTAAGAATTCCTTCATTCTTCTTCTTATTTTCTTGACTCACGGTCTCATCTAGTAATTCTAAGACCCACAGTCAGGTGCAAGTCAACAAGTTCAATTGCGTGATTAGCCTCCTCCAATAATATCATTTTCTTCATCTCTAGAGCTCATTTGAATTTATTTATAGATTGTGAAATAAATTTTGTTAGATTTCTAAATTCATGATCTATCTATTAGTGTAATTAGTTCGTATAGTTCAGTGATACCTTTAGGGTTACTTTATTATTTTGAAATGCTTATTAAGGTTATTTAGAGAATAAATTTTTATGATGCATGGTAGCTAGTGCACCTTATTTTATTATATATATAGTAAATTGATTTTAACAATAAGGATGCCTTTAGTTGCTAAGATAATACATGAAATGTTTCATACTTGTTTAGTGGGAATAATAGGTAACTTTGTGTATTAGTCATTAGAGTTAGCTTAGTAGCTCGGTAGATGTATTCTTATTTTAAGAGTTGTGGTTGCCTATATATTAATTATTGCGTCATCATTTCATGCATATAGTGAACGAATTGGCGGAGACCGTGACTGTCGGTGATCAGGAGTACGAGGAAATCGTTGAGGAGTACGAGGAGGAGATTCTCGTGCCGGAGGAGAACCAGGAGTCGTTGACAGACTTTACTGACACCGCGCCTGCCCAAGGCAAGCCCCGGTGCATAACCCTTATTTTGCAAATCATTATATATATGTTGTTCATTTATGTTGCAGGAGTTTTATGATACCCACATGCATATATCTATATTTACCCATGAGCCTTACTAGTACAGGATCGTGTAGCTGCTTTGCTTAGGTTTATCGGTAGCGTGAGTAACCTGTCGTTACTCACAATAGGTGGTTATTATTATTATTATTACACTAATGATGAAATGATGGAAAAGAAAATGGTGACCGGGCAGGGATATGGTATGGGTTTTGGTGGGTGTAACAGGTTGTGTCCCGCGGCCACGGGGCATAGCTTGGTTGCACTATTTCCCTGTCCGTGTCGATTAAGGACCGTTCGTTGCACTGGATCCCTAGTCAAGTCACAGATCTCCTTATCCCGAGCATATACTAGCGGATGGGGGCTAGGAAAACTTGTTACTCTCTTGTCATGGGCTCCGGCTCTTTCCGAACCGACTGATTGGAGGCGGGGATAGGTGGAGGTCTTAGCACCGTATTGAGGCCGGGCCTCAAGTACGGGAGCTAGGAGTCCAAGTTTGGACGGGGACCTGGAAACCTATGACAGGAGGGGAACGGGTTGGTCTTGCTTGTGCCTGGGGTACAAGCGAGGCGTGTGTTTTTCGGGGTACCCAGCTGGGCTACATTGATTCGCGAATCGCCGTTTCTACGTGACGGTACGGCTTGACTGCACTCTGGCACCGTAGTAAGAACTGACATATTAAAGATGGAAAAATGATTCTGATTGCTCAACCCTTGCTTGATGATAGAACAAGTGCTTACATAGCAGGTTGGATAATGAATTTAACATGGCTGCTAATAATTTAATGAAATAAGGACTCACTCTTAGTATTGCTTTCCGCAAACAAGAACCCACAAGCCATAAAGCCTATCATAATCCTTGAGAGTCGGGAAATATATTCCCAGTCGGGTAAGTCTTGCGAGTACATTGTGTACTCAGGGTTTATTTACCCTTGTTGCAGGTGCTGCTTGAGAAGCTAACTGTTGTGTGGAGGATTCTTCTGGTGGGCACAGACGGATCCTTATATCGTTTCGTTAGATGTTATTCTATTCCGCTGTTTAATTTATCGCACTCTGAACTTTGGTACTGTAATAAAGAATTTCTGAGACTCTTTATTGTATGAAATGGATTAAGTATTGTAAGCTTGTACTCATTATTGGATCCCGGGTGTAAAATTGTGGAACGCTTCGAGTTCTCCCGTTGGGTGTGCTCGACAGAACTGCTTGACTAGGCTCACTTTTGGGGTGCTTAGTGTCTAGTGGAAGACAGCGCCTCTAAAAGTGTGTTAATTCAGGCGGTTCTGCCACATATTGCCATAATCCTTGAATTTGATAGGAAACTCCAAAGGATGAATTACTCATTCCTTCATTGTTCGTAGTTTGGGTGGGAGCTCATGAGTCGAATCTAGGGATGGTATGTGCTTGGTTTTGGCTAATGAGGACTCCACACTCGACATGACTTTTTCCTAGAGTGGTTTGGTTCTTATGATGGAAGAAGTGTGTATGTTTATGAAATGCTCAAGGAATTCTACTTGTTCCATCATAGTTTTGTGTGTGAAATGACCTCCAACAATCACATCTAGGCATAGGTCAACATCTATGTCAAGACCCAAAGAAAAGAGACGCAAAATCATGCCATCGGGTAATTACAAGTCTGGGTTGGCATGCATTAGCATTGAAAACTAGGCCTAGGCTGCACCTATAGACTCCTTTGCACCTGCTCGAAATCGAGGATCACCCTTGGTAGAGAGCTGATACGGAACATGGGGAAAAATGCAAGACAAAACTTGTCTTTAAGTTCATCCTAGTCCCCATTCATACTTCCTATAGCAAATGTGTACCATTATTTCGCCTTCTCTATGAGACAAAAGGGAAACAATGCTCACCTTAGTGTTTCTTGTGTCATACCTGAAATGCTCGGGCATGAACACATCTCCTCAAAATCGTGCAAGTGTTGGCAAGGGTTTTCATTTTCAAGCCCAGAGAAGGGTTGTGCCTAAACCATAGCTTTTAAATTAGGGTGGAGTTCACCGCTAGATGAATGGTTAGGTTTTGAAGGTGGCTTAGGGAACACTCTACTATTACTTGCTTACTTCAGGCACTGGATCGCACCTAGTCTGCAAAGTGATGCTGGTTGTAGCTCTATGCCATACCCGGATGTGGGGGATTAAGAGGGATAGATAGGGTTATCACCACCTGCTGCCTACCCCTCAACCATGGAGAATGAGGCAAACAATGGTAGCCTCTAGCGTAGACACCACGTCTACGCTATCGACTACTACTCTAGTGTTGTATAAGGTGATCCATCTTTATTGGGAGCCCTCTACTAGATTATCCACCATGGGGACGAATGACGAACCCGCAAACAAGTAAGAGTAAAGCTTAACTAAACAAAGACTTTATACCATAAGAACCATGAACACTTACTTAGCGAATGTATCCATGAAGGTACAAAAGTAGGTGTTCATCAAGGTACAAGCTCAAGGAGTCACCGACAAGTCTGGCACTTCCCCAATCTTCCCCTCACATCTCTCCAACTACTCAACTCTAGATAGCTAGCTAGGTCCTAAGCCCATTGGAGTGATGCTCTACTTATTCTAAAGGTGTAGCTCTTCTCTTCCTTGTGTGTTGTTCTTTAAATGAGGAGGAGGGAGCCTCCTTTTATAGGTGGAGAGGAGGAGGTCTTTGGAAAAGGCTTCATCCCCACATGGTAGCACCAAACCAACCTCAAGGTATGTTGAACCTGGGCGTCACCTAGTGAACCATCTTTGGGACATTGGTATGAACCGACCTGGCAAGGTTGGGCCTAAGACAAGCCACCAAGGACTGGTTGGCCCACCTTGAGTCTAGTTTTGTCATGAGAGCTCCTTTGATCTCCTGGACTTGGCCCATGGTGGTGATGCACAAAGTTGAGTTGGTTTGGAAGGGTTTTGGGCTTGTTCTCCACTTTGTTCTGGGCCCTGATATACTTTGTTGTGGGCCACCTTCCCCTTTGGCTCATGTTGAGTATTCATATTGTTGTATTTCTTGTATACTTTAGGTATATTTCTTGTGTAATTCTAACATGTCCTCCTGCAAATGAACAATCACTAAAACTTGTGGAATTGATTAGTTATAAGCCCTAATTCTAAGTTTGGTGTCCATATTAGTTCATTTTATATGATAGTTGGCTTTTGAAAATGTGAGTTAAGGACCACCAACATATGGTAATGGCAAGAAGGGGGATTCTTGGATGACATAGCTTGCTTACTGATTAAGGACCGTGCATCCGTGGTGGTGAGTAAGAACATAAAATTGTATAGACCACTTGTCACCAATGGGGGTGACATGCAAAGTAACTAATTGCGACCGTTTTGTTCGTGAAACTGGCAAGGGGGTTGAGCTAGTCGGGAATGTCTGGGACATTGACTAGGGACCAGTCGAACCTTTCATCGAACATCTTGGCCAGGTTAGGGAAAGGTTGAAACATCGAGGTATCCCTTATGTACCGATAGGTCTTTTGGGCAATATCCCTTGTTTTGAGTGGCTTAACTTGTACCCCTCCGTAGAGTTGACTTTTGAAAGCAATAAGTTCTAACTTCTAGATGTAGACTAGAGTTGGGTTTGGAAATCAGGACTCGTGGAAGATTGAGCTCCAACTGGCTAATCGCTTACACTTGATTACCTATGCTATGCTTGCTACTGCTACGTCATAGATCACCTTTACTTTCTGGTATAAATGCTTTTATGCAAATGTCCACATTCCTTGCTACTATCCTAATTGCATTATCCTTGTTTATTATATTAGTTAAGTCCTGTGGAGTACATTCGAGTACTCTCACCCTGTATGATCTTAAGTTTTTGCAGTTACCGTAGCTCCTATCCATGGATTCTTCTATGCTCTAGACCCTTCACCGGATTAGGAGTGGTGAATGATTTTGTGTTTTGTAGATACATGGATGTGGCACACCCATGTATCAGTTATCTTGAACTATGTTATGTTGAAAGACTTCCGCTAGACTTCGATGTAGACTGTGATGTGTGATCGTGTTATGAACTAAGTGTGTGAATCAAGACTTGTAAACTTTAATGCTTTGAACTTGTGATGTATTCTCTCTCTCTCGAACTGATCCTAGATGAAGGCCAGCCTGAGTACATCTTATGGGGGGTGTACCAGGGTGACCTATTAAGGGATGTGTCCAACTTAATAATCCCTTGTGGATTATCATTTTGGGTACTCACTTAAAAAGGCGTTGATCCAAACAATATCATTGTTTGTTCTTTAAAAAACTGGCAGTGATAGCAAACATCGTTGCTAGGGTTTTAACAATCACTGTCAGTTCTTTAAGAAACAAGCAGTGATATCTGACATCACTACCGGTTTATAGGAATTGACAGTGATGTCCATATATAAGTTTCAATTGAATAAATTATATAAAAAAATTTCTCCAAATGTCTTGAATTTTTTTGGCAATCATGTACACTAAAATTATGCCCCACACAAAATCTCAGGTTCACTTGATCGTGTTTTGTTATTATTACATTTTTTGTGCTAAATCTAAGAAAGGAGGTTGGATTACTCCTTCAAGACAATAGATTTCTTCAACTGCCTCCACAAAAATTGGTCCATTGGGCCATATGAGACCCAGTGCATAAGTTTGGTACCATTTTGGATTGTTTGAGGTGTACACTCAATTCATCCTTGAACTACTTGGTGTTGTCATGCGGAAATTCATTTAAACTATAGAAAGTACCAAACCATCTCTGAGAAATCCTAAACTTAGTGTTCCCTTAACGTGTGGCATGTGCAAGCCTAAGAAAAAGTTCACATGATATGACATCAAAATGCATAGGAACTTTGGAAACCTAGGATTTTAGTTAGGGTTCCATAAAACGGCTCATCCGGTTTGTGAAGCATGTACATTCTGGCTGTGTTCAAATGCCTTGAAGCTTTTTTTGTAAGCATTTAGACCCAAAGTAAGGCTCCACATAAAATCTTGGTTTTTCTTATCATGTTTTGTTATTATTACATTTTTTGTGCCAAACCAGAGAAAGGAAGTTGGATTACCCACTCAAGACAACGGATTTCTTCATCTGCCTCCACAAAAATTGCTCCACTAGGCCATATGAGGTCTAGTGTATAAGTTTGGTACCATTTCGGATCGTTTCATGGGTTGACTCAGTTCAACCTCGAAATACTCGATGCCGTTGCGTGAAAATTCATTTAAACTGTAGAAAGTACCAAACCATCTCCAAAAAATCCTAAACTTGGTGTTCCGTTAATGTGTGGCATGTGTAAGCCTGAGAAAATTTTTCACACAAATATGATATTGAAATGCATAGGATCCTTGAAAACCTAGGAGTTTAGTGAGGGTTCCATGAAACGACTCATTCGGCTTGTGAAGCGTGTATTTCCTGGCTATGTGCAATTGTCTTAAACTTTTTTTGTAAGCATTTATACCCAAAGTAAGGCCCTGCACAAAATCTTAGGCTTTTCTAATCATATTTTGTTATCATTACATTTTTTGTGCTAAATTCAAGAAAGGAGGTTGGATTACCCCCTCAAGAAAATGGATTTTTCCATCTGCCTTGTTGGTATTTCTTAACATTTATGAATGAATCTGGAAGCGCACGGATATACCATTGTAGTACTTCACTCGAAAGTACTTAGGGTATTGTATTTTCTCAAGGAATGGAAGTGTATAAGTCTCTTAGCTAGTTCACCCAAGATGAAAAGAGGGAAAGTGGCTTGGGTAGCGAGGTTTTCTAAGGATATAGATCTTAAGATAAGATAGCTTGATCACTACGAGCTTGCTTCGGGCACCGGATCACACCTGATCTGCCAAGTGATGCCAACCAATAGCCCTACGCCAAACCTATACATGGAGGATTACAAGGGACGGACAGGATTGTTACCACCTACTGCCTACCCCTCAACCATGGGGAATGAGGTAAATGAACGTAACCTTTAGCTTAGATACCATGTCTATGCTACTGATATGGCCAGGAACTTCCACCTTCATCAGTAGTCCTCTACTAGAGTATTCATTACTAGAACGATAAATTCACAAGCAAATAGTAAACAAAACTAACTTTACTTGAGAACTCACCACCATAGAATAACATGGAACTTTGAACTCCAAGCAGCATAATCTCCATCGAGGTACAAGTGCAGAGAGAGAGCCGACAACTTCGGCACTCCTCTAGCTCTTCCTCACTCACTCCCTACACAAATACTAGCTAAAGAGCTAAAATAGGAATGGAGCTTGTAACACCCTAAAATTGGCATGATTTAAAAATAGGTGAATATGATTTATTATGCAATTTTGTGAGCATACAAACTTAGGAGAATAATAATTTTTATTAATTTAAAATCAAATATAAGGGTAGGAACATGATTGCGCACTCATGCTGCTGCATTGGATTTTTGTTTGGAGTGGTTTGATTCAAATTCAAAATATATTTGAAATTCCTTGGAAAACTAGAAAAAAGAAAAAGAAAACGTTTTCCATTTCATTCTTGGTTTTTGGCCCATCGGCCCAGCTGCCTCCCGCTTTCTCCCCCGCCTCCTGTTGTTTGAGCCGCTCGGCTTTTCCGGGCCGGTGGCCAGAGCGCGTGGCCGCCTTGCTTCACTTCCTCGCCCCATTTCCTTGGGCCGAGCCCATCGTTGGCCCAGCTAGCGCACGCACCCATGTCCGTCCCCTTCGTCGCTAACACCATAGGCTCACATGTCAGAGCTGCCTCCTTCCTCAAGCCGACGCCGAAGTCACCTTCCTTGTTTGGTACCAATCGAATCCATCCCCCTCAATCTCTTCTTTCCTTAGTTGGAGCGCCTTCAGGCTATACAAGCCGAGCCCACGCACCCCTCCGCTTCCATCTCGCCCTCTCGAAGCCGTTGTGGCTCTTGTGAGCATTACCGACACGAGCCGAGCCCTACCCGCCGCCATTGAGTTCGATTCGTCGAATTCGTTGCTTCTCTGATCTCGTAAGATGGTTTCCAAGCTTCGCGTCACATTTTCGAAGTTGCCGAGCCTTCTTTCCTTCTCCCTAACTGACTCATGTCGTATTACCATGTTCACAGAAATCCACCGCCACCATCCCAAGCCCAGCACCACCCTCGGTCCGTCACTCGACCTTGTTCTGGTGCGTGGTGAGCTCGCCATGTCCCGCTCTCCCTCCCTGTACCCTCCGTTTGTCGAATGGTGCCCGGAGACGTCGTTTCATCGAACTCTGGTGAGCACAGGCCGAGTCCGGCCATGGCACCACCGTGGGGCAACTATGGACGGCCGACGGGGCTCTCCCCTTCTCACTAGACGAGATTTGAGCCGTCCAAATTGAATCTAATGGCCAAAATTAGAAGATACCGCTTCGCCTGTATACTTTGCTAAAGAGTCCCTACGGTTTTGTGTAATATAAACATAAGTCCAAAACGTAAAACCCGAAACCATTTTCTTCTTTTGAAAGCGTAGTTGCTCTCGGTAAATTCAGAAATACGTTTTCACTTATTTACAAGTTTGCCACTAATTTTGTATTAGCCATAAAATGCTCATTTTAACTCCGTTTTGACCCGTTCAAATTGTGTTAGGTTCATATTCGTGAACTCTACTTGATGATGTTACTGTATAGTAGGTTTGTAATATTTTAATTTCGAGTTTGAATTATAGTAATTATTTATCTATAGGAAATCTTAGAAAATTCATAACTTTCGCGTTTCAACTCTGTTTTTCGTGATCTTTACGTCTGTGTGATTGTAGCAACATGTAGAGTAGTTTTATAAACCTTTTAAAATGTTTTGCTACTGTTGATGTACTGTTCTAATTATATCTTTTTTTTTTGCTTTGAGCATGATTGCCTGTGGATGCTTGTATGTTGTTGTTGATCGAGTATAGACGGTGAGCAATTCGTTGGTGGTCAAGAGTTTGTCTTCGAGCAAGATCATCAGGACCAGTTTGATCAAGGCAAGTATAACATGGGATTTCCATGTTGTCCTATTCACCTTAATCACATAAAATCATATTGCATGTGTCTACCATGAATGCCATTAAGGATTTCCTAGTTTTGATCTATACCTTATCACCTATGGGAATTTTGCATTGGGTAGCTTTTGGTAGCGCTGAACATAAACATATGATCTTGTAATATGATTAATGGAATATGCAACAACACTAAAATATGACTTTTTGATTACTATTTAAAGAGGGCTAGAGCATGGGGCTATTTTTGGTGCTCTAGTTTCTCTCCTTAAGGACTCATCTATGGACGAACATCTGGGATTGAAGGTACAACTGTGAGGGCTATAGGGCTCTGGCTTTAGTGAAGTATGAGGACCTTTTTCCAGCTTGTTAGAGGTTACACGAAAGGGCGCAAAAGGGGTGTTTCTTGGGATGGGTGTAGTGCGGCTTCTGTCCTTATGGGTATAGGCTGCGGTTATGTGCCATAGGGAAGGAGGGCTCTACATTCGCAGGTTACAGAAACCTAGCAGCCCTAACTTGTTAGACGAACCTTTGAAAGGCTTCATAGTGTTACCCTGCCTGCTCACCTTGGGAGTGTTTTGGGGATTGGCCGCCCGGGGCATATGGGTAATCACGACTCATAGTGAAAGTGTACACCTCTGCGCAGAGTTTAATAAACTGGTATACTAGCCGTGCTCACAGATACGAGTAGCCTTGGACCTTCATAGAATAGATGAACATTTATTGACTTAATATGTGTTTTGCTATTCGTTATTCATATTTACATTGATCATATGTTTATTGTGGATTTAATGCAAAACTTGTCGCTACTCATATGATAAAACTGTGACAACTAAAAGCTATATGCAGTCGAACCGAGCCATGCTTTTTTTGAGCCTCATTATACCCCATGTTATATTTGTTGTGTATGATATGTGCTCACTCTTGCTATCTCCACACACATCAGGATGGACAAATGAATAGGATTGGCCCGAGGATTATTGTGATGATTATTAGGCTTGCTGTCAACCAGTCAGCGTACCTGTGATTAGAGTCTTCACGAGAGAGTCATCTTTTCAATTTTTCCGCTTCATTTGTGTAAAGAATTTGAGTTAATTATCATGATGTAATAAGCAATGTGATGATACTCTCCTTTAATTTGTCGACTTACGTGTGATTGATCTCTGGGCACACGTAAGGTTGTGCATTACATTTTATCCTTAAAAATGGGTGTGATAAATTGGTATCAAAGCTTTGTTGAATGTAGGACACAAGCCTAGCTAGAAATGGTCGATTTAGTATCTTCTTGTTCACTATTTTTATGCTTATCATCTTGCTCTTGTTATTTGATAAATTTTTATGCTTCTTATGTCTCATTCTATTATGAAATTTTGCCTCTATTCTAATTACTTCTAAAAAACTCTGTAGATGGTTCGTGCACACAAGACTGCCCGCATCACCACTGGAGGCCACAACCCACCTCGTGCCTTGCTTGCACCGGTGGAGCCACAAGAGGAAGCACCCCAGGAATAGGAGCAGGCCCCTGAAGCACCAATCCAAGCGCCAGCACCTTTCTAGGAAGAACCCAAGCCTGAAGAAGATCCTGAGATTATTGAGATTGAAGATGATGAAGAGGAGGAAGCTAATGGAGGAGAGCAACCCTCGTCTCCACCACATGACAAAAATGCTGAAGATGATGTGCCACCTCCTCCAATGGGGTGGACTGTGAAGATTTACCACAAGGCTGGGGGAGACTCTGTCTCTCACCATCGACTTGTGGGGATGCTTGCTGCCTACTTCGCTGATTGGAACCCAGCTATGGAGTATGTCTGCTAGGAGTATACGCACCCACTAGAAGACACCTACTAGAAGTCAAGAGTGAGTATTTTTCCTAAGGATGAGGAAAAAGGGGCATACCAGCTGGACAGGATGTATTCTCACATGGGTCGTCGAGCTACCATGGAGGCTAGCATTAAAGATGCTGCCTTTGAAGCATGTATGGGCCTTTGCTACCTTCGCTTTGATAGTATGAAGCATGATGTTCACCGTTACTTCCCTCTTGCACACCCCATCCTTGGATGGGCCATGATGGACCCAATGCAGTTGGAACCACTTCCTCGGGTGATGGTGAACCTTGTCTATGATATGATGGAGAGAAAGCCGCAGTTAGAGGAGATGGTGAAGGCACAGGGAAAGACCATCAAGAGATGTCAGGCGATGATTGATGAACTCAAAGCAAACCAAGGCATGGCCAAGATTTATGAGACATTTGAGCATGAGCCACGTCCTTAGAAAATAGGAGTCCTTTATGTAATAAGAACGTTCTTAGTAACGCCAGTTGAGTCTTTGAGTCTGTCGTGTGGTTTGAACTTTGGTGTGATAGTTGCTTTGTCATTATGTTTATGTGTGAGTTGGATTTTGTTATGAGTGTTGGGGCTTGTAGGCATGTCTGCAAGTTCCATTTCTAAGAATTATAAGTTTAATAGTCAAGAATTAATAGTTGAGTTTGGTACTTCCTGTCTCTGTCCTTGCTGTTTTCTGGAGCGGTCTGTAATGTTTCTACTATGGCTCAAAAACGGTCCATGCAACATTTATGAAATTTTTATGAGAGAAACTAGACTTAAGCATCTTTAAAATGCCACTGGAATCACCTTTTTATCTGATTTGGTTCGAGAGATATAACTGTTACAAGTTAAAGTTTCTGCACAGTCTGGAATCTGGAACAGTTTCTGTTGCGCCGTATTTTTCGTTAACTTAACGACAGAATCTGAGCTTGGGATCTAAATAAAAGTTGTGGATAACTTTATAAGCTTTCCAACCATATGAAGCACGCCTCTATTAGACTTCTGTAGCTCAAGATATGATTGATTTACTGAACTGTTAACCTTGATACTCGCCCAGAAAACTTACAGATTTCATTCTTTATCTTTATAAGTGGTTGATAAACTGGGAAATCTCAAAGTTTGCATGTTTGTGTTGGATGACAGATGGCAACAAGAGGCAGAGGCAGAGGACGTGGTAGGGGTGCTCCCAACCCACCACCTCCTATTACCATGGAGGAACTCATGAACACCCAGAACCAATTGATGCAGATGTTTATGCAGCACCTGCAGAATAATCCCCCTATAGGAGGACCACCGCCAGTCCAAGTGAGGGACAAGCGTGGTGAATTCTTGAAGGGTCTCCCTCCAGTGTTTACTCATGCTACTGATCCATTAGAAGCGGATGATTGGGTGCGAGTGGTGGAGAAGCAGTTGAACATTGCATAGTGCAACGATCTTGAGAAAGTATTGTATGCATCTGGTCAGTTACAGGGAGCAGCCCAGACTTGGGGGTAATCTTACCAATCCGCACGTCCCAATAATGCTCCTCTTGTCACCTGGCAAGAGTTTGTTCGAGACTTCAGGGCACATCACATTCTAGATGGGGTAATAGAGCTCAAACAAGAGGAATTCAGATCCCTCAGGATGGGATCTATGACTGTTAGTGAGTATCATGATAAGTTTGCTCAGTTGTCTCGCTATGCTCCTAACGAGGTGAGGGAAGATGCAGATAAGCAACGTCTCTTCCTCAAGGGTATTTACTATGATCTTAGGCTACAGTTGGCTGGCAATACATACCCTAATTTTCAAGCTCTAGTGAATCGCGCTATTGTGCTTGATAATATGCGCAAGGAGATGGATAGAAAGAGGAGGATGCAAGGAACGGCCTCTGGTTGCAACACTCGTCAATGTACTAGTTCGCAGCAGAGATTCCAAGGACCAGTTAGTCAGTCGAATCGTGGATCATATCCTCAGCGTCCTCCGAGTCAGGTGCAACAAGGAAATCACCGCCAGCATTTTTAGCAGCGTTCCCCTTATCAACAGCAGGGTGGTCAGCAGACGCCTCGTTCAGGGAATCCCAATGCAACTCCTATGAAGAATAGTGCCCCCAACACTCCAATCAGGTGTTTTCACTGTGGAAAAGAGGGACATATGTCTTTCAACTGTCCTGAGAAGCAGAATCAGCAAACACCTTAGAGGTATAGCAGCAACCAAAAGCCAACACAAATGGGAAGGTGAACCATGTATCCTCTGATACAGCTCAGAAGGCACTGGAAGTTATGTTGGGTACGTTCAACATCAACTCTATCCCCGCTACTGTTCTCTTTGATTCTGGAGCTTCACATTCTTTTATTTCTCAAGTATTTATTAGAGAACATAGCATACCTTTAGTTTCCATGAAGGACCCTATGATAGTAAATTCACCGGGAGGGACCATGCCAGCTTCTTATTGTTGCCCCTCAGCAAGTCTTTCTTTAAGGGGGGTAGACTTCCCAGTCAGTCCTGTTGTGTTGAGAACCTCTGTTATTGATGTGATTCTGGGCATGGATTGGATGAAACAACACCTGGCCATGATTCAGTGCAAGGAAAAGGTGGTAACCTTGACAACACTGAAGGGAGATAAAATCAGTGTTGAGGTAGCAGTGCAAGCTCCACCCACAGCCACAGTGAACCAGCTGGATGATGAGGCCAATATTCAGGACCCAGTTGTGGATGAGTTTCCAGATGTGTTCCCCGATGATCTGCTAGGTATGCCACCAGACCGTGACATTGAATTTATTATTGAATTGTTTCCTGGAACTGCACCCACAACTAAGCGTCCATATAGAATGGGGGTAGATGAATTAGAGAAACTTAAGAAACAAATTAAGGAGTTACAGGATAAAGGTTTCATTCGTCCTAGTTCTTCACCTTGGGGAGCACCAGTGATTTTTGTAGACAAGAAAGATGGCACTCAGAGGATGTGTGTAGATTATCGGTCTCTCAATGAGGTTACTATCAAGAATAAGTACCCGTTGCCTAGAATCGATGACTTGTTTGATCAGTTGAGAGGTGCTTGTGTATTCTCCAAGATTGATCTTCGTTCTGGATATCACCAGTTGAAGATTCGTGCTAGTGATATACCAATGACAGCCTTTACCACACGGTATGGTTTATATGAGTATACAGTGATGTCTTTTGGTCTGACTAATGCCCCTGCATAATTTATGTACTTGATGAATAAGGTGTTCATGGAATATCTAGATAAATTTGTAGTGGTATTCATTGATGATATCCTAGTATTCTCCAAGAATGAGGAAGAACATGCTGCACATTTGAGGTTGGTCTTGCAAAAGCTCAGAGAACACCAGTTATATGCCAAACGGAGTAAATGTGAGTTTTGGTTGAAGGAAGTTTCATTTCTTGGCCATGTTGTCTCGAATGGAGGAATATCAGTAGATTCTAGCAAAGTGAGGGATGTATTGAACTGGAAGCCACCAACCAATGTGAGTGAGATCCGTAGTTTCTTGGGATTAGCTGGCTATTACAGGAAATTTATAGAAGGGTTTTCTAAGCTTGCTAAGCCAATGACTGTCCTATTGGAGAAGAATGCCAAGTTTGTGTGGTCTGAAAAGTGTCAGGCTAATTTTGAGGAATTGAAGAAAAGATTGACCACTGCACCTGTATTGATCTTGCCAGACCTGAGTAAAAACTTCTCTATCTACTGTGATGCATCTCGTTTGGGTTTGGGATGTGTTCATATGCAAGAAGGTAGAGTTGTGGCATATGCATCGAGACAGTTGAGAAAGCATGAATTAAATTATCCTACTCATGACCTGGAGTTAGCTGCAGTGGTTCATGCACTAAAGATATGGAGACATTATTTGATTGGTCATAAGAGTGATATATATATATCGATCACAAGAGTTTAAAGTATATTTTCACTCAATTAGACCTGAACTTGAGGCAGCGTAGATGGTTGGAGTTGATAAAAGACTATGATTTAGAGATACATTATCATCTACGAAAGGCCAATGTCATTGTTAATGCTCTTAGTAGGAAAAGCTATGCTAATGAAGTACAGGTAGTACCTATGTCAAGTGAGTTGTGTGCTAAATGTGAGCATCTGAACTTGGGTTTTACCACCAATGCAGTAGAATTGGTACTAGAACCTACTTTGGAGCAAGAAATACACAAGGGTTAGTTGAAAGATGAAAAGTTGAGAGAGATAGTGGAGAATATAGCGAAGGGCAAATCACCAGGATTCTGTAAGGATGATAATAGTACGCTATGGTTTGGAAAAAGGTTGTGTGTGCCTGAGGATAGGACTATAAGAGAGGCAATTCTGCGTGAAGCTCACGAGTCAGCTTATTCCATACATCCTAGGGGTACTAAGATGTATCTGGACCTAAAAGAGAAATATTGGTGGTATGGTTTATAGAGAGATGTTGCTGAATATGTTGCTTTGTGTGACACTTGTCAAAGGGTGAAAGCTGAGCATCAGAGACCTGCAGGATTGTTACAGCCTATGCAGATACCCGAATGGAAATGGGAAGAAGTTGGTACGGATTTCATAGTTGGGTTGCCACGTACTTAGAGAGGGTATGATTCGATTTGGGTAATAGTAGATCGTCTAACAAAGGTTGCTCATTTTCTGCCAGTTAAGACCACATACTCTAGTGCGAAGCTAGCTGAATTGTATATGGAAAGAATAGTGAGTTTACATGGAGTCCCTAAGAAGATCATGTCTGATCGGGGTACTCAGTTTACATCTCATTATTGGCAGAAGATACATGAATCACTATGAATCAAGCTGAACTTTAGTACAGCCTACCATCCGCAGACAGATGGGCAGACCAAGAGAATCAATCAAATATTGGAAGATATGTTGAGAGCTTGTGCGTTACATTATGGTACTAGTTGGGATAAGAGTTTGTCATACGCAGAGTTCTCTTATAACAATAGTTATCAGAAGAGTCTTGAGATGGCACCGTTTGAGGCTTTGTATGGACAGAAATGTAGAACTCCGTTATTCTAGAACCAGACGGGGGAAAGTCAAGTGTTTGGGCCTGATATACTCAAGGATACTAAAAAGAAAGTAAGGATGATTAGAGATAATCTAAAGATAGCTCAATCCCGACAGAAAAGTTATGCTGATACTCAGAGGAGAGAGTTGACTTTTGAAGTAGGGGATTATGTCTACTTGAAAGTGTCACCAATGAGGAGTGTGAAAAGGTTCAACATGAAGGGAAAATTGGCACCAAGGTATATTGTGCCTTTCAAGATTATAGAAAAACATGGTGAGGTGGCGTATCCGTTGGAACTGCCTAAGAGTTTGGCAGGTATACATGATGTGTTCCATGTGTCTCAACTTAAGAAATGTTTGTGAGTACCAGAGGAGCAAATCTCGCTAGAGGAGCTCACTATTAAGGAGGATCTTACATATGAAGAGTTTTCGGTTAAAATTGTAGAGACTGCTGAAAGAGTCACGAGGAGTCGGATTATCAAGATGTGCAAAGTTCAATGGAATCGGTATTCAGAAGCCGAGGCAACATGGGAAAGAGAAGATGATCTAAGGAAAACATACCCGCAACTATTTGAGTAAGCATCAGCCGAATCTTGGGACGAGATTCATCTTAAGGGGGATAGAATTGTAACACCCTAAAATTAACATGATTTAAAAATAGGTGAATATGATTTATTATGCAATTTTGTGAGCATACAAACTTAGAAGAATAATAATTTTTATTAATTTAAAATCAAATATAAGGGTAGGAACATGATTGTGCACTCATGCTGTTGCATTGGATTTTTGTTTGGAGTGG
This sequence comes from Saccharum hybrid cultivar R570, assembly GCA_038087645.1. Classification (NCBI taxonomy): domain Eukaryota; kingdom Viridiplantae; phylum Streptophyta; class Magnoliopsida; order Poales; family Poaceae; genus Saccharum; species Saccharum hybrid cultivar. Next base: position 487,862 of record JAQSUU010000704.1, on the reverse strand, counting down.
TTTGATTCAAATTCAAAATCTATTTGAAATTCCTTGGAAAACAGGAAAAAAAGAAAAAGAAAATGTTTTCCATTTCATTCTTGGTTTTTGGCCCATCGTGATGAATGCTGGCCCGATCTTCCGAGAGGTAACCGATAAGTTTGACTTGTAGAGATCTCGACGTTAGCGATCTGGCTTCAAATCAGACATGATTCGAACCCTGCAACCGTTACACCACTGCTCCGTTGGTTATCAACCAAGCACAACTTGATTGACCTCGCCAAGAAGACTTTTCCTGCAAGCGAGTCGAAGCGCACAAGGAAGAAGGTAAAAACACGCAATCTGAAATTGCAAATATGAATGATGTGAATATCAATAGAGGGTTCAAGAACTCGGTTCCAAAGGACTAATCGACACAGTGGAGGAGATCAAGAACAGGGGCCTTGGATCACTGTAAAAGGATTTGTCACCACAGTTACAATGAACGATTCAGTTTCTCGATGGAAAACTAAACTCTAAACAAAACCCAATTATCTAACAGCGGCGGCGGCTGTGTTTATAGTCTAAGACTCGACCTAGGGTTGAGAACGGCCAGGGGTTGGGCGTCCACAACTTGGGCTTAAGGCCCGACACGATACATGGCCAAGTTGGCCCAAATAGGTGACACAGCACCTTGACGTGGTCACACAGAATGATCCATGGACCTTCTGGAGCTGGGACCAGATCCAAAACGACGGCGTCGTCGTCCCCTTTCCAACGCATCCAAGAACGCCCCATTTTGATGTCGTATGAGAGAGTTATGACCAAAATAGTGACGACATGTCTGCTGAATCCGAGGGTGACGTGGTAGCTGAGTTGGGGACGAATTGCGACTTGGGAAAGACCATAACGTCGGTGTGTCAGGCGTGGCGATGTCCTCATCACATCGGCCCAGCTGCCTCCCGCTTTCTCCCCCGCTCCTGTTGTTTGGGCCGCTCGGCTTTTCTGGGCCGGTGGCCAAAGCGCGCGGCCACCTTGCTTCACTTCCTCGCCCCGCTTCCTTGGGCCGAGCCCATCGTTGGCCCAGCTAGCGCGCGCACCCCCGTCCATCCCCTCCATCGCTGACACCACGGGCTCACATGTCAGAGCTGCCTCATTCCTCAAGCCAACGCCAAAGTCACCTTCCTTGTTTGCTACTGATCGAATCCATCCCCCTCAATCTCTTCTTTCCTTAGTTGGAGCGCCTTCGGGCTATATAAGCCGAACCCGCGCACCCCTCCGCTTCCATCTCGCCCTCTCGAAGCCACTGTGGCTCTTGTGAGCATTGTCACCGCGAGCACGAGCCCTACCCACCGCCATTGAGTTCGATTCGTCGAATTCGTTGCTTCTACAATCTCGTAAGATGGTTTCCAAGCTTCGCGTCACGTTTCTAGAGTCGCTGAGCCTTCTTTCCTTCTCCCTAGCTGACTCATGTCGTATTACCATGTTCATAGAAATCCGCCACCACCATCCCGAGCCAAGCACCGCCCTCAGTCCGTCACTCGACCTCATTCTGGTGCGTGGTGAGCTCGCCATGTCCCGCTCTCCCTTCCTGTACCCTCCGTTTGTCAAATGGTGCTCGGAGACACCGTTTCATCGAACTCCAGTGAGCTCAAGCCGAGTCCGGCCATGGCGCCACCGTGGGGCAACTGTGGATGGCCGGCGGGGCTCTCCCCTTCTCACTAGATGAGATTTGAGCCATCCAAATTGAATATAATGGCCGAAATTAGAAGATACCGCTTCGCCTGTCTACTTTGCTAAAGAGTCCCTGCGGTTTTGCGTAATATATATCCTGCAGTCCAAAACGTAAAACCCGAATCCATTTTCTTCTTTTGAAAGCGTAGTTGCTCTCGTTAAATTCAGAAATACGTTTTCACTTATTTACATGTTTGCCACTAATTTTGTATTAGCCATAAAATGCTAATTTTAACTCTGTTTTGACCCGTTCAAATTGCGTTAGATTTGTATTCACGAGCTCTACTTGATGATGTTACTGTATAGTAGGTTTGTAACATTTTAATTTTGAGTTTGAATTATAGTAATTATTTATCTATAGGAAATCTTAGAAAATTCATAACTTTCGCGTTTCAACTCCGTTTTTCGTGATCTTTACGTCTATGTGATCGTAGCAACGTGTAGAGTAGTTTTATAAACCTTTTAAAATGTTTTGCTACTGTTGATGTACTGTTCTAATTATACCTTTTTGTTTGCTTTGTGCATGATTGCCTGTGGATGCTTGTATGTTGTTGTTGATCGAGTATAGACGGTGAGCAATTCGTTGGTGATCAAGAGTTTGTCTTCGAGCAAGATCATCAGGACCAGTTTGATCAAGGCAAGTATAACATGGGATTTCCTTGTTGTCCTATTCACCTTAATCACATAAAATCATATTGCATGTGTCTACCATGAATGCCATTAAGGATTTCCTAGTTTTGATCTATACCTTGTCACCTATGGCAATTTTGCATTGGGTAGCTTTTGCTAGCGCTAAACATAAACATATGATCTTGTAATATGATTAATGGAATATGCAACAACACTAAAAGATGACTTTTTGATTACTATTTAAAGAGGGCTAGAGCATGGGGCTATTTTTGGTGCTCTAGTTTCTCTCCTTAAGGACTCATATGTGGACGAACATCCGAGATTGAAAGTACAACTGTGAGGGCTATATGGCTCTGGCTTTAGTGAAGTATGAGGACCTTTTCTAGCTTGTTAGAGGTTACCCGAAAGGGCGCAAAAGGGGTGTTTCTTGGGATGGGTGTAGTGCGGCTTCTGTCCTTATGGGTATAGGCTGTGGTTATGTGCCATAGGGAAGGAGGGCTCTACATTCACAGGTTACAGAAACCTAGCAGCCCTAACTTGTTAGACGAACCTTTGAAAGGCTTCATAGTGTTACCCTGCCTGCTCACCTTGGGAGTGTTTTGGGGATTGGCCGCCCGGGGCATATGGGTAATCACGACTCACAGTGAAAGTGTACACCTCTGCGCAGAGTTTAATAAACTGGTATACTAGCAGTGCTCACGGATACGAGTAGCCTTGGACCTTCATAGAATAGATGAACATTTATTGACTTAATATGTGTTTTGCTATTTGTTATTCATATTTACATTGATCATATGTTTATTGTGGATTTAATGCAAAACTTGTTGCTACTCATATGATAAAACTATGACAACTAAAAGCTATATGCAGTCGAACCGAGTCATGCTTTTGTTGAGCCCCATTATACCCCATGTTATATTTGTTGAGTACGATATGTGCTCACTCTTGCTATCTCCACACACATCAGGATGGACAAATGAATAGGATTGGCAAGAGGATTATCGTGATGAGTATTAGGCTTGTTGTCAACCAGTCAGCGTACCTGTGATTGGAGTCTCCACGAGAGAGTCATCTTTTCAATTTTTCCGCTTCATTTGTGTATAGACTTTGAGTTAATTATCATGATGTAATAAGCAATGTGATGATACTCTCCTTTAATTTGTCGACTTACGTGTGATTGATCTCTGGGCGCACATAAGGTTGTGCATTCCATTTTATCATTAAAAATGGGTGTGATAGAGCTCTCTTCTTGTCTCCTATAGTTGTCTACCCCTCTCCCACCCTTCCTTCCTTTATAAATATGTTCATGACATGTTATTCTCCTTTAGAAACCAAGGCTATTGACGGTGTTTTCAGTGTGTAATTTTGTGATATTTTCACCATCAATAGTCTTACAAAGGTAAGATACAAAGATATACCAGACCTCACAGGACTCCTCGAGACTTGAGCATAGCTCAACTCTCCCTAACTCTCAACTCAATTATTCTACTTCTACAACTTAAGAGTATATTGGAGATTTCTCTCTTGGGTTGTGTCTTGATCTATGGATCGAATTGATCTTGAATGGATGCCTCCTTGGAGAGGGTCTAGGGGTCCTTTATAGGGGTAGTTGGAGTAGGGGCTACTCCAAGGTAGAGTAGGAGTCAAGTCTAAGTTTCCCTAAGATAACCTCCTTGCGCCACTTGGCCACAACCGACCTTGTAAGGTCGGCAACTTTGTTCCTCATGTTTTGGCACTAAAAACCAGTCTAGAACTGGACCCTAGGAGCCTAAACCAAAGCTGAATCGAAAGAAGACTGTGTTGTCTACTTTTCTAGGCCAAAACTAGGTGCTTGGGTAGTTGGAACGGCCCAAAACAAAGGTCTAGCCACTCCTCCAATGCGCCCACTATCCAAACCGACCGAGCGGTCTCTCTCCTAGTGCCAATGCCCCTGTTGGGCTAGCACCCCACGAGCGCGCTCCCACCCCATGCCTAGGTGCATGTGCGATCGACTGCTATGGCAGAACCACCTGAATTATATGGCCCACATGTGCCTACCATTGTCTTCCAAACTTCTGATATAGCACATGCAAGTCAGACAACTCCGGTAGTCTATCAGGTGTCCTCGGGGAACCCCGTATCATCCACGTTTTACAACTCATACAGGATCAACAATGGAGTTGTTACAACATTACAATATTTGATATAAAATATCTTACATCAGAGTGCAGAACAATATAACATTAGTTTACAAAACATGTAGAAGTTAAACTTTAACCTAAACTCCAAAAGATGATTAGATGGCAGAAGCATCCGAGAAGAAACATTTATGGTAGAAGAGGTAGCTAGAACATGTCGAGCCCACTGACATGACCTTACTAAGCTGCTCAAGTTAGATCCTACAACAGGGGTTAACAAACCCTGAGTACTTGAGGGTACTCAACAAGTCTTACCCGACTAAAGAAAAGACTCCAAGGATATACAGGCTTAAAGGTAAGGTAGAAGCTTGAAGTAACTTTTGTAGAAAAGCTTACTACAAATGAATCCTTACTTTCAATCTTTTAGCTATGTATTAAGTTATTATCAGTATCTAATTAGCACCTGGTCTAAATCAATCACTTCTTTAATCATCAATGCTCAGGTTCAACTCTTATCATCTCTTATCCATCAGCATCCATGTTTCATTGATTAACTACGATGCAGGTCAATTGATCATGTCTCCTGTTACCGTGGAGCAAATGGCGATTCGTATCGATTTGGCCTAGCTGGGGTTTCCTTACCACATGACCTATGCAGATCAAAGACATACATATATCAACCCTCATTTGGATCCTACAAAACAAGAACGGGTCTAGTGCTACCTGAGAGCATAGTACTCCACCTCCTAGCGTCGCTCCTGGTGGATTCACCGGATGTGTACACGCTACTCTCACCATCTCTCCACTCCCAGTGCGCGGTTGTCCTTTCTCATAATGGAATAGCCAAGGTATTAGACTTACCGGAGTATGCGGCCAGTACTACAAGTCACGATCACAAGCGGGCCTACAACGATCGGTCCTTAATCGATACAGATGGAGGCACTACATTCAGACTCCATTCTCGATGTAAGCCAGTTGTGGTGTAACCACCCGCCTGGTCTCAATTTAATATTATTAACATCATGGTATTCACAACCCATAAACAGAGTTGAGATGAGCAAGTGAAACTATTACTCTCAACCGATGAAACCATTGTTCGACTTCCAACATAGACTAAGCATTACTAAGCATAAGAGGTATGACCTTTTCATACTAACAGGGTATAAGTGGGGATATCTGGATATCAACGTAATCATGCAGCAATGGTATAGATCAACCCCTAATTACTTAATGCACATCTCACAAGACTTAAAGTGTAATAAAGATTTGTAAAAGCTATAGAAGGGTGTAATGCACTGGGCTTGCCTTCGTTGCAGGGAAGGTTAGTTTCCCCAAAGATATCCAATAAACACCAACACCTCTGGTGGATGGATCTACCCCGAGACTTGATCAACATGAGTCTTCTCACTCTCGCACATAGTACACATAGTAAATGATGCTTTGCTTAATAGGATGGAATGCATGATATGAGAAACATAACAAGTACATTACTAGAAACTAAACAAACTTGAGAAAGTTGAGTACAACTTTCCTTCACCAAGAAACTAGGGTTATTATCATAGAAGCATTTTAGTTGATCAATTATCAAGTTAATTAGTTATTTAGCATGGAATGAATTATACTAACATGGACCATCATGTGATTAACATGGAAGGCATCTACTGAACATAACCACTTGTTTTAACTATTGCATATAAGGAACAATCAAGACTTATATACATGCATTTACTAATTAAGCATCTAATTAAACTATATATTTATTACTTGCATATAACAAAGTGTTTGGAAACATTTCATATAAATAAGCTGCCCAGGAATAGCAGGGGTTTGGTGTTCCTAGGTCCACCACCAACGCCAAAGTACACCAAAGCTATTTTACAAATTGTACTAATCATTTAGCATTTATTAATTAATTAAGTAAAGCATAGTATTAATCATATAATTAAAAATTATCAAAACAGTACCAAACATTTTGTGAAGGCAGGTATTAGCATATAAAGCATACACACAAGTTTTCATGATTAAAGGATTTATATTTTTGCCTACAAAAATCATTGAACATGCATTTATTAATTAAAAGAGCTAATTTTAAAGTATAGCAAAATTACAGGAAAGTACCATTTCATATTTTTCATGGGTAGAGCAAAACATATCAAGCATACAAAATTAATTTAATGAATTTAGCATCATTAATTATTTATTTATGAATTTACAAAGAATTGTACTTTTAACATTTTTTAGAAGAAGGAAAAAGAAAAACTTCTCTTTTCTCTCTCGGCCCAGCCCACAACGCAGCGCCCCACTCCTTCTCTCCCTCTCTCTCTCTCTCACTTGGTCAGCCCAAGTTAGCCCAGCTCCAGGCTATGGCCAATGGCCGAACAGGCGGCCCAGACTACTTCTCTCCTCCCCTTTTCTTTCTGCTAGCCCGAGTCGGCCCAGGCCCAAACCGAGTCGGCCTGACCTACTCTCTCCCTTCCCCCCTCCTCTGCTCTTACCACTCTTGATGGCAACGGCGGCCCGAATGGCCAGAGTTCACCACCCCCGGCGAGACCAACACTCCGCCCGACTCTCCCCTCCGCTCCGCACTCCCTAGTGCTCTTATCCTCAACTTCGGTGATTAGTCGTGAGTGCACCCAAAGCTCTGGCGGCTTGAACCAGGAAAAGTGACAGCATTCTGAGGTGTCTACTCATGCGCTGGATGAAACTACATGAGCATAAGCATTAAGACAATAAAAAGGTTTGAAAATAAGCACAAGATGGAGTAGAGGGTATGTGGTGCGCTGGCCACGTAGAGGAGCTTATGGCGGTGCTTTTGTCATCTCTGGAGAAGACAGCAGCGCTGGGGTGATATGGGCAATGAGGGTTGGTGCTAGCGGGCTTAATCGGGGTGCGGGGTGATGGCGATCATGGTGGTGAGATGGATTTGGTAGCGGTGGAGCGATAGGGATGAATTTGGTGATGAGGTGCTTCGGCGGTGGTGGTAGCGAATAGAGGGAAAGAGAAATGGAGATGGCTAGCTCGGTCTTTAAAAGAAGGGAAGGACTCAGGCAACTTTGAGATAGCTAGCTCATGCTTGCGACATGCCCTGGCAGCTACTGCGTGGCCTTGCAAGAGCGAGCAAAGAAAGTAGTAGGTGGCAGGCGGCAAGTAGCTCGGTGTCACCATGAGCAGAGAGAAACAGAGAAGGGTGAGGCCATGCAACATGTCTATATGTTTAGAAAAGAGCCGCTCCATCCCTCATCCAATTGCTCAAGATTTACATAGAATTAGAGAGAGTTCCAAGAATAGAAAAAGATCCTCGTGATATGTACTTCAACTTTCATTAAGACAAGAAGAGGTGAAACTCACTGGTTGAAGAGATAGAAGAGGGGTTAGGTTAAGAGAAGAATGAAACACCATGTTTCACTATTTGAAACATAAGTTCAAGAACTAGGGCTTTCAAAGTAATTAATTGATTACTATTCTTAATTAATTGCTGATTAATTAGTGAACACACTAATCAATATTAAAGTCATCATTTCAGGTGACATATAAAGCATGGCATAATCAACATATAAATGAAACACGTGAAACACTTGTATGCAACATGTGAGACATATCATGATCAACATATGAAACATAGGCATGCTACTATTGAAACATTTCATTGTAACATGGAATGGTATATGAAACATATGAAATATTCTAAAAACAATACTTGAAACATATGCAACATTGACATGTAATGATGCAATATTTCAATGTTATAAATGCAACATGGCGTGCACATGCAACAATGCTTGATGCTTATGCATGATGATGCTTATGATCATATTTTAGTAGCTCTTCATATCTGGGATGTTACAATCACTCCCCCTAAAAGAAATCTTGTCCTGAGATTTTAGAGTGCTAAAACTCATAGGTCAATTAATGGAAAAGGAAATGTGTCAAGCACATTAACTTGTAAGAAGTTCACAAAGCAACGAGGATTGGTCCAAGAATTTCAATTAAGATCAAAAGGAAAGTTGTAATTAACAAGGAATTTAGAAAAGAGTCTGAGAGAAGTATGATTGGGAATCATCAAAAGAGATAACAAGGAGTAAGATAGCACATTAATTGTAGGCTATAATGGATCATGACCACAGACTCGATAACAATGAGCAACCAGTATTAGATTCGTTTTATGACCATGGTCAAATAGGAGTCCCCAGGTTTTGACACTGTATCTAGGGCATGGATCATGGTACCACCATAGATCACAATTATAATAGATTTCAACCAACTCATGTCGGTTAATCAAAGTCAATGGAATAGCATGTGTTAGGATAGAGAAAACAAAGTATGACACAGACTCATATTTAGAAGTCAAGGAGTAACACTAGGTTTCTATGTGGAGTTGGCATAGTATATAAGTGCATACAGAAATTCCCTAAGAATTAGGAACTCATTGAGTGAGGTTTATTTTAAGAATAGTGTATTTGGTAATACCTAGTACATGACGAGACCTTTTTGCAATTAGAATAGCTATAAGGAAGAAATAGCTATCTTTGGAATTTAGTGGGGAGAATCTTAACATCATTATATCTTATGTGATTGATATGATGCATGCTTGTCTTGTACGTCTTCACAATGTTAGTTAGAATACTACTACTTATATAGGGCAATACTTTATACATTATCTTCATAGTACCAGATGGGATGTTGAAAAGATAATCAACAGAACATTGTCGGAGAAGTTTGACTCTCTATCTGACTTGTCGAGGAAGTTTGCCTCTCCACTTTAACTTGTTGAAGAAGAGTTGAAAACTTTTCGTTGTCCTCTATTTGAGCCACCAGAAGTCTTCATGGAACTTCAACAGCAAGCATAAGGGAGGTTATGGAACATTCTTAGTTTATTACCTTCAAAAACTTTTAACTTGAAAAATCATTTTGAAGTTGAAAGGATCAAGATGCCCAAGAGGGGGGTGAATTGGGATTTTCTAAAAATTAATTGCAAGAGTTAAATCCTACAAGCCAAAATTCACCCCTAGTGCCTACTAGTGTTCCTTGTGATTCTACCAGTAAAAAGTTTTGCACCCTAAGTTCCAATCCTAGTCTAGCATGGCAATTCTAGGAAAGTAAACCAAGCAATGAAAGTAATGCAAGAAAGTAAATGCTTGAAAGTAATGGTTAGGAACATGGCAATGTTTTTTTTGAGGTATCAGAGAGTCGCCACTCCCCACTAGTCCTCGTTGGAGCACCCGCGCAAGGGTGTAGCTCCCCCTTGATCCACGCAAGGATCAAGTGCTCTCTACAGGCTGATTCTTTGACACTCCGTCACGGTGAATCGCCCAAAACTGCTCACAAGATGAGTTAGGTCATCCATAAGCTCTGCCGGATGATCACCAAACTTCCAATCACCACCAAGTCATCTAGGTGATGACGATCGCCAAGAGTAACAAGCTAGAACTCTCACTTGACCACAACAAGCCTAATGAGAAGGTGGATGCACACTTGCTACTCCCTAGTCACTAATGAGGGATTTCAAACTTTGATTCTCAAATCACTACCCTCACCAGAGCTCTTGCACTTCCTTGCAATTGAAAGGTTTTTCTCAGCTGAACAAATGAGCAAGAGACCTCTAAAAGAGGTGGAGGGGATGTATTTATACACCCCACAGTCAAATCCAACCGTTACCTACCAACTCAGCAAAATATGCACTGACCAGACGCGCCGATCGATGTGACCGGACGTGTCGATCGAATGTAACGGTCGAAAAACTAACCGACAGCGCTGAGTGACCGGACGCACCGATCAGAGGTGACCGGACATGTCCAGTCATGCAAGGACCTTACTGTACTTTGACCTGACGCTCGGTCACGTCCGATCAGTGATGACCGGACGTGTCAGGTCAGCAAAGTACCTTACTGGAACATGACCGGACGCGTCCGATCATTTTCCAGTCACGTCCGATTAGCTCTTTTACCCTCTGAGACACGTGTCAAAATGATCAATGCATCCGGTCCTCGCAAGGACTGTGTTCGGTCAACCAAGTTGAAACGCAGTGACTGTCAGCACTGACCGAACGTGTCCGGTTGAGACAGAGACTGCGTCCGGACAACCAAGTTGAAACACAGTAACTGTCAGCACTAACCGGACGCGTCCGGTCGAGACAGAGACCGCGTTCGGTCAAGGGTAAATAGCTCAAACGACTTTGAAACTCGACGCAACTTGAATCGAGTTGCTTCCAACTGAACTTTGAGCTTTACCTAAGCTACCTAGTGCTAAGTTTGACAAGTGTGCACCACACCTAAAAAAAGACTCACCTAGGTCAAGCTACTCGCTCATGCCTCCCTTTATAGTATGGCCAAAGGAAAAAAAAGTGAAGATCCTAACGACTATTCCGAATGTAACCCAACACCTTGACATCCGGAACTAACCGTCCTTAATCTTGTCATTAATCGTTTGAAAACTGAAATGATTTCCATCAAGGGTATGAATACCATAGTGCCCAAAGTAGTTACCAATCCCATGACCTAACTTATCAAGGTTTCTGCAAAACACACATTAGTCATGGTAATAATGCGTTGTCATCAATTGCCAAAACTAACTCTCGGGGCCTAGATGCTTTCAATCTCCCCCTTTTGGTGATTGATGACAACACTTTGATTTAGTAGATTTAAGAGTTAAGGTTTTCAAACATGCTTGGTTCACATAAGCAAAAGGCAATAAGCACAAGGGGTTAGGAATTGCTTATGTGTACCAAGCCAACAGGGTGTACTCATAGGATAAAACATGAAGAGTTTGTACACATAAAACATGGCTCATATGAAATCGAAGTAAGGCACGGAAGCACAACCTTATGAGCTAGAACCAAATGAGTGACATGATATATAATAGTAATGAGATAATCCATATATGACTTAAGTATCTCACAAGCACACATGTCACAAAATGCAAGTGCGGGAATATAAACATGATGCATGAATGTAGCATGAATGAGCACACAAAGAAAAAATGAAACCCTCTATCAAACTCCCCCTGAATCTACTCTCTCTCCCCCTTTGGCATCAAATGCCAAAAAAACTAAGGATCCGACGGGGGAACAGAAGCAGTCGTGTCGGGTGCCGAAGAGCGTGGAGTGATCATGAACTATGAAGTGTCCTCCTCTGACTCTGAGCTGTCAGGCTGACCCTCTATAGATACATGTGGCAGTGAAGCAGTCTGGGTCTGTAGAGCAGGAGCAGGAACTGATGAAGTAGTAGCAACAATAGGAGCAGTCTCTGTCACCTGAGCCTGAAACGCACCAACTGTGGGAGGATTTGTCGAGGCAACTGACGATGGCACTGTCTCTGTAGTCCCGGTCCCTGTCACTGGAGGAGCCACAGTCTCTGAAGCTGACATCCCTGAAGAGGTCACAACGGTGGTGTGCGAGGGTGTCAGCTGACTAGTCAACTCATTGTAAGAAGCACTCAAGTCAGTGAAAGGAGTGCCTGTCAGAAGATGAGGTCTAGGTGGAACTAGTGGAGTGAACCCCGTCTGAATCGGACTGTAGCTTGGGGACTAAAAGGTCTGAGGAACCTGCTGCTGGGGGGAGGTGAACTGAAAGCTCGGCTATCCCTGACTCTAAGGTCCACTGGACTGTAGTGCTAGAGTAAGGACAGACGGTGGTGGAGGAACCCCAACAGTGACAAGGTATTGCAGGAGCTCAAGATACTACTGCTGGGTGGCTGCCTGCTGCCTCTACATCTCAAACTGCTACCTCTAAAACTCCAGCTGCTGCCTCTAGAACTCGTCCTGATGAGCCTAAATCTGAGCGAATACAGCTGCTGTGTCCTGAGCCTGTCGCTGCATCTAAACCTTCTGCCTCTCCTGGGCCTGGGTCAGCCTCTCAAGGATAGCCACCATGGCTGGGTCTGAGCAGGAGGCTGATCCTAAACCACTGGCCTCATGGTCGTGAGACCGAGGAGAGCGGTACCAGGGAATGGGCTGGTAATCCTCGTCTGTGCTATCAGTGGCGTCATCCTCAACTGGATCAACTGGCTGAGCATCAAGATGTGCAAGCTCGGCCTTTGCAAGACCGTCAATGGTCTCATCCTGCTCAGCTGCTGTCTCGGGAACCTCTGTCCTCTGACGCTATCTTGGCCTAGATGCCTACTCTCTAGTAACAAAAGCCCACAACTGTCGAATGTCATACTTAGGGAATGCAGTAGTGGTATCTGAGACCTCAGCCCTAATCTCTACAGGCAGGTCACACGCAGATCGAATGATGAAGCAAATCCAGTGCGCATATGGTAACTGACGGTGACCCTTGAAGCCCTCTGCCAAAGTGTCCTCCATCTCACAGAGCATCAGATCCCAAATGTCAAACGGTATCTGAGAGATAAGGTGATGGACAACCCATAGCTGCATACATGTCAGGCCCTCTTTGTATCCCAACCTCGGAAGAAGAGTTCGTCTCACAATGGCATCAAGCACTCTAGCAAGGGGTGTAGGCTAGCAGGTGTATGTCTGGATCCCTCGCCAAATGGCTCATGGAAGTAAGGTCTGATCAGGTCTATAGGTGGCACTGAACCTCTGTGAGGATATCTTGGTGGTGAAGTCTGACCAAAGCACAACTGATGAATCTTCCTCTCTGAAGCAAGGAGTCTAAGAATCTCTCGTACCCTAGTGCTATATAATCTACGGTCACAGCCTTGGAATGCAAAGTGTATAAACTCATGAGCAGGGTCAATCTAAAGTGAGGAGTAGAACTCTCTGACCCAAGTCCCGCAGTAAGCTCCAGTCCATCCTAGAAAATCTGACAAACCAGGTAAAAAGGACAAGTGTGGACGGAACTGCTCACCAACAACAGCAACTAAAGCCTCGAGTCGACAAACTCTCTGAGGTCTGAAAGCAATCCCGCTGTCAACATAGGCTCTGTAGAAGTCCTCGTGCAGAGGTGTGTAGAAGCCCTCTGAGGCTGGGGGGTCCCGCTGAGGTGGGAACCACTGACCAACCTCAACAAACCGAAGATCCTGGACCTATCATGTTGTAGCTCCCCTCAAGTCAAAGTGCTCAACTGGGGGTGACCTCGAGCCCTGGGAGGTGGATGACCTCCATGTCGCTAGCCCTCTGGCCTAGGAGTCACCTGAGCACGCGTACGTCCTGAGCGACGACGCGGTGGAGTCTAAACGATCTGCTCCTCTGTTTCCTCCTGTGTCCTCTGTGGGCTGCTCTGTAGGTGGGTCCTCTATCTTCTCTGTGGCCTCTGTACCAAGCTGTTGACTTTCAAGATGAAAGCAACACTCGCTAATGTGAATCCCACTGCCTTTGCCACCTCTCTCGGCTAGATCTGCTGCATCAGCAACTGCGTGTGCTATCTCCGCCTCAGTGGGTGTCCTCTTTCTCTTCTTGGCGGCAATCTTCTTACGCTTGCCACGGGCAACCTCTGTCAACCTAGGAGGACTCTCATCCTCGTCACTCAGTGCACCACCAGCATTCTTGCAATGAACCATGCTGATGAATCTGTGCGACTAAGAAACCCTGATAGTGAAAGATAATGAACTGACTCTCGTGAGGCTTGGCCTCAATCCATATCCATAGGCTTGGCCTCAGATTCAAATCTGATAAACTACCACACACAGAGCACCGACAAGACTCTCTGTAAAGATAGAATAGATAGAGCTACTATTAAGCATTATATTTTAACTAACAGATGAGCGAGGTCCTTATGAAAGCAAGCATACGAGATAAGCAAAGAATAGATCACGATAGCTACCTCAGATGAGCGAGACTCCGATGAAAAGATGAGGGACCTTAACGCACGAGGGTTCCACGGAAACGCCGGATGAGCGCTGAAGTGCCGAGTCATGCAATGGATGAATTAGAATTTCAATGGAAGTTCATCGGCAAACCAATGAAAGGATCAAGGCAATGTGAAATAACCTCATGGAGATGAAATCGCGTGAAGAAACCTCGATGAAGAACGGCCGGAGTGAAGTCGCAAAACGTCGCGACGGATTAGGGTTAGGTCAAAGGAGGATCAACGGGTGCGATGGTCAGAGGCGGTCCGGGTGGCGAGGCTCAGCTGGTGACGGTGCGCGCGGCTGCGGCTGTCATGGCAGTGGCGGTGGCGGCGCACGTGGCTGCAGTAGTCGACGGCGGTGCACGGACAGTGCGGGCGGTGGAAGGGTGCGGTGGCACGGTGCGGCGATGGATGGTTGCGGTGGCACGGTGCGGCGGCGGAGGATGACGGAGGCACGACGGCGCAGGAGGAGGGAGGAGGCACGGCGGCACGGCGTGAGATGGCGAGGCAGGCTAGGGCATGGTGGTGGCAGCGGCGGATGATGAACCAAAGACGGAAGAGCGAAAAAAAAAGATTGGAACGAACGGTTAAAAGAGGGCAGATCCGCTTTTCACGCGATGATCGGACACGCTGGTCACCGACGCGGTGGAGCAGCGTTCGGTCAGAGTCCAGTAAGCTCCTGGCGTGACCAGACGCGTCCGGTTAGAGTTGACTAGACGTGGACAGAGTCTGGTCAGAGATCACCCAGAAACTCATCGCGCATGACCGGACGTGGTGGTGGGGTCTAGGACCGGACGCAGTGGTCACAGCGTCGCGTCCGGTCGAGCGTTCGGTCACAGGTCCTTGAGATTGGTCTTTAGGATGACCGGACACACTGGTGGTCACTGGGACCGAACGTAGTGGTGAAGCAACATCGCGTCCGGTCCAGCGTCCTGTCGCTGTTTAACGCCTTTCTTCAATCCGATCTTCGACGCGACTTCTCCCAATCAAGTTCCAATTCAAAGAGACTCAAATAAACACTAATTAGAACCTGATATGAGTGACCTCACTCAAACCCTCAAGATTTTCAAAATATTTTGCCTTAGGCTAGTAATATTTTTAGGAAAAATATGCAATAAACACCCGAGGAGCAATGTATGGCCATGCAATAGAGTTTATGAACCCTTGGGAGCATCAAATGCTCTCTCTATTCATGGATGAACACAGAGGTTGCTCAAAGCCAAACCGAAAAGAAACGACAAAGCAACAACCATGCATATGCAATGCAAAGCGAGAAAGAAAGACTAGGTTGCTTGTCAAGTTTGATCCACGGTTAGGCTTCTTCACTCCTCCAAAGGAGGGTTATCATAATCGTGTTAGACAAGTCCTAGATGCATTGTGAAAAATTAAACATGACATATAATACAATGCAATGCAAGGGACAACACAAGCTCATTTTTTAAAGTTACTAGAATCAAGCACATTTAGTTCACTTCTCAACCTACAAAAGGTAGCCTCATCCAAAGGTTTAGTGAAGATATCCGCTAATTGATTTTCACTTCTTACACCTTCTAGTGATATATCATTTTTAGCAACATGATCTCTTAGAAAGTGGTGACGGATATCAATGTGCTTGGTGCGTGAGTGTTGTACCAGATTATTAGCAATTTTAACGGCACTTTCATTGTCACATAAAAGTGGCACCTTATCAAGAACAACTCCATAGTCTAGGAGGGTTTGTTTCATGTATAAGATTTGTGCACAACAAGCCCCCGCGGCAATGTATTCCGCCTCGGTGGTGGACAAAGCCACACTATTTTTATTTTTAGATGACCAAGATACTAAGGACCTCCCAAGCAAATGGCACCCTCTGGATGTACTTTTTCTATCAATTTTGCAACCGGTATAATCCGAGTCGGAATAGCCAACTAGTTGGAATCTAGCTCCTTTGGGATACCACAGACCAATACTTGGGGTGTGCTTAAGATATCTTAAGATTCTTTTTATGACACTTAGGTGAGGTTCTTTAGGGCATGCTTGAAAGCGAGCACACATGCACACACTAAACATGATATCGGGCCTAGATGCGGTAAGGTACAACAAGCTACCAATCATAAAACGGTAGAGAGTTTGATCAACCGGTTTACCTCCCTTATCTAGGTCGAGATGTCCATTAGATGGCATTGGAGTCTTGATTGGCTTATAATCTTCCATCTTGAATCTCTTGAGAAGATCCTTGGTATACTTTTCATGAGAGATGAAAATTCCTTCTCTCATTTGCTTGACTTGAAAGCCAAGGAAGAATGTAAGTTCACCAATCATAGACATCTCGAACTCCTTCGACATCAATTCACCAAATTCCTTGCAATAATCTTCATTTGTTGATCCGAAGATAATATCATCAACATAGACTTGACAAATGAAGATCTCCCCATTAAGCTTCTTGGTGAATAGTGTGGTGTCGACCTTTCTAATAGTGAAGCCCTTCTCAATAAGGAAGTCCCGGAGGCGCTCATACCACGCTCTAGGGGCTTGCTTGAGCCCATATAGCGCCTTGGACAACCTATAAACATGATTAGGATATCTAGGTTCTTCAAACCCGGAAGGTTGATCAACATAGACTAGTTCATTTATGAAGACATTTAAAAATGCACTTTTCACATCCATTTGATATAGTTTCATTTCATGATGCGATGCATATGCAAGAAGGATACGAATGACTTCAAGTCTTGCAACGGGTGCAAAGGTCTCTCCAAAATCAAGACCTTCAACTTAAGAGAACCCCTTTGCAACTAGTCTTGCCTTGTTCCTCACTACTACGCCTTGGTCACCTTGCTTGTTGCGGAACACCCACTTAGTTCCAATGACTCTTGCACCTTTTGGATGCTCTTCAAGTGTCCAAACTTGATTGCGAGTGAAGTTGTTCAATTCTTCGTGCATAGCATTCATCCAATCTAGATCTTGAAGAGCTTCTTCTACATTTTTAGGTTCAAGACAAGAGACAAAAGAGTGATGTTCAACAAAAGAAGCAAGCTTTTGAGATCGAGTCATTACACCCTTTGTAGGACTCCCTATGATGAGATCTTGTGGATGTGCTTGAAGTAGAGGTGAGTTTCTTCTTTCAACCACTTGAGAAGAGGGTTGGGGAGCATCAGCATCTTGAGCTTGTGCCTCGGCTTGTTCATGAGAGACATGAGTGTCTTCATTTTCAACTCTCTCATTCTTATCATCATCTTGAGGCACATGTGATGAAGATGGTGGATTGACAATTTGTATATCGTCTTCATCATCTTTAGGCTTTATGTCTCCCACCGGCATGTTCTTCATTGCCTCCCTCAATGGTTCATCACCTACATCGTCACAATTCTCAATTGCTCCTTGGGAGCCATTAGATTCATTAAATTCCACATCATATGTTTCTTTAACCAAATCGGTGGCATGGTTAAATACTCTATATGCTTTGGACTTTGATGAGTAACCAACAAGAAAAACAATATCACAATGTCTTTGAAACTTCCCTAGGTGTTGACGCTTCTTGTAGATGTAGCATTTGCAACCAAACACCCAGAAGAATGAGACATCCGGCTTCTTCCCATTTAGCAACTCATAGGGGGTCTTGCCAAGAAACTTTTGTAGGAAGAGGCGATTTGAAGCATAGCATGCGGTGTTGATTGCCTCAGCCCATAATTTTTCCAGTATGTTGTACTCATCTAGCATTGTTCTTGCAAGGGTAATCAATGTCCGGTTCTTTCTTTCAACTACACCATTTTGTTGAGGAGTGTAGGTTGATGAAACTTCATGCTTGATTCCAATCTTATCACAATAAGCTTCAATGTTTGTGTTGTCAAACTCATTGCCATTGTCACTTCTAATCTTCTTTATCTTGACTTCAAATTCATTTTGAGCTCTCTTTGCAAACTTCTTGAAGCAATTGGCCACTTTGGATTTGTCATGAAGAAAGAAAGTCCAAGTGTATCTTGAGTAGTCATCCACAATCACAAGACAATAGAGATTTCCACCCTGTAAGGTCCTAGATGGCTAGAGGGGGGGGTGAATAGCCTATAAAAAAATCTACAAGCACCACTAAGCAAACTTGTTAGAATAACAAACGGCGTAAAGCGAGTTTTGCTTAGCCAAAGGTGGTGATGCAAGCATCCTATCCACAAGTCTAGTAGATTATGATCTCTAGTTCACACAAGAGCTATGTCACTAATTTAACACTAGACAACAAGCTAACAACACTACTAGCAAAGCTACTACAAGAGCTACACAAGATAAGTGCAAGAGAGACGATTGTGATTCTTATACCGACGGTGAGGAGAAGATGTTGCCAATCACCAAGATGATATACAATCAATTAATATTGACAACAACTCAATATGAAGACCAATCACCAGGAGACAAGAGACACAATATTTTTGTTCACCCGGTGTTCACTTGTGCACCGACAAGCTACATCACCGGTTGTGTCGACCAACACTTAGATGGTTCCCCAGTGTGACCCTCAAGTCACTTGCCCCTCAAGGCACGCTCCGCAAGGCACCGCAAGACGCCACTCTCAAGTGAGGTAACTCAATGACAGGCGCATTCCACTAGAGTTGCTTTTGGCGTCCCGCCGAGGAAAGCACAAGAACCTCTCACAAACAACCAGAGGTGGCCAAGAACAATCACCTTCTCTTGCCAACGCCTCCAACAATCTCCAAGCCGGCTAGGAGCGGTACTCTCCAAGAGTAACAAGAAATCCACCGGCTAAACCACCCACAAGTGCCACTAGATGCCCTCAAGCTATGCAATGCACTTTGGGATCACTCAATCTCACTTTTGATTTGCAAACAAGCAAGAGAGATGAGTGTGAGGAGTAGCTCTAGCTCAAAGGATGCACAAGAGTGTTAGAAATGCCAAGAGACCTCCCCAAGGGCCGGCCAACGAGTATTTAAAAGCATCCCATCCAAATAGAGCCGTTGCCACTCCACTGACCGTTTTTTTTCGGGATGACCTGACGCGCCGGTCGAAACTGTCCGGACGCGCTTTACCGCGTCCGGTCACCCTGCGACGTCCACGTGTCCCTCAAATTCAAACGCGACCGTTAGATCCTCCAATGGTCACTGTGTGCCAACGGTCAAACGCTATGACCGGACGCGCTGCTCAAACGACCGGACGCGCCGGTCGCACAGTACTGCGCGCCCGCGAAGCAACGACCGGACGCGCTCCAGAAGATGACCAGACGCGACAGTGCCAGCGTCTGGTCGGAGTCCAGTAAGCTCCCTCGATGACCGGACGCGTCCGATCGTGTGTGACTGGACGCTCACCGCATCCGATCGACCTTGCGAACTATAGTTCCCTCAGGGCGCCTGATCGGACGCGCCGGTCTCGCGAGTGACCGGACGCGCCGGTTGCAAACCCTAGCCCGCGCGCCCGACTCCTGCGCTGTACTGACCGGATGCGTCCGGTCACACCGTGACCGCGTCCGGTGCAGCGTCCGGTCACCTCTGTGACCCCGTTCGCCTCCGTTTCTTTTCTGACTTCCGGCGTAGTGGAAAATAGGCATTTCATTTCCCCGAAATCGCCTGAATCCCGCACTCGCACGCTCGGCGGGAGGGAGAGAGGAACCCAAACCCCTCTCTACCCGCAAACCACAGCGCGACCAACGCCACCTTTGCAAATGTGCCAACACCATCAAGTGTACATCTCCATGTGCTTGTGTGTTAGCTTTTTCTCAATCATTTTCAAAGGTTTTCCAATTAGCTCACTAGGCCCTACATGCAATGCACTTCATGAATTCACCTAGTGGCACCCGTGCATCGAATAACCGATAAGACTTCCCCTCTTAATAGTTCGGCTATCGATCCTAAACCACTCACACCCTCTATGGTGTCTTGAGTGTAAAACAAAATGGCCCTATGGTTATACCTTTGCCTTGAGCCCATTTTGTTTCTCCAAATGATATGATCCACTTCATCACATGACCGTCTCGATCCATCGACCTTGACTTCACTTGCTCTTCACCGTTGCATCGGTCCGTCGGCGCTAAGTCTTGTTCAAGCTTCACCATCGCATGGTCCTTCGCTTCGCCTCGACTTGCCCTTCACCTTCACAACCGGTCCATCGAGCCAAGCCTCATCTTGGTCTTCACCATCTTGGTCATATGAGTCAATGTCATATCTCATATGCAATGACCACCTTTATCTAAATCATCCACTTAGATACAAAGGTTAGTCCTAGGTTTCATCAATTAGCCAAAACCAAACTAGGGACTTTCAATCTCCCCCTTTTTGGTAATTGATGACAACCCTCACAAAGATGATTTTGATAATAAAAGTTTTAAACTTGTCATACTTGTCTAATCATTTTGCTCATAAGTAAAGTTTGGACAATTATCACAAGCTCGATTTTGGTAGCATTAGCTCCCCCTACATATGTGCATAGAGTTTGGATTGAAGGCTTTGCACATACGCATGGATAGAAGTGTTGGGAGAGTAATTCTACCAAAATGATGCTATGGTGTAAGAAATGGACCTTTGAAGCATGATACCAATCGGAGTTGCCTTTTACACCATCCTTAGCATCATGAAGTAACTAGACATCCATCAAAACTCAAGAACCCCGTGAGATCAACATTATATGTAAAGGTTCTTGGACCACTTGTAAAGCTAACCACTTGTAAAGCTTTAGGCAAGTCTAGATACCACATGTAAACTATTCCTATGCATGCTAGTAGATCATTTCATCATCCAAGTTCTATACTAGCATTGCACCACACAAGCATATATATTGAATTTAAATACATGTGCAATGAGCAAGTCATATGAGAATGCACAAACAAATGCAACAACTTTGTTTATGAGCTTGCTCCCCCTACTTGTGTGCATCAAAAAATTTTATTTACCCCTTTATCAAGTTGAATCATCTTTTTCTCTCCCCCTTTGTCAACAACTTACCCAAAAATGGGATCAAATTGTGGAGAGAAGGAAAAAATGTTTGATGGAGTAGATTAAATTTTATCAAATTTGGTTCAACCTAGAACACTTGCCAAAGATATTTAATTCGATTTGAACCAAAGACAAGCTTCTTCACACCTTATAATAAGGGTTATCTTGCCTATGTTGAATTAAACACTTATAGCAAATCTTCTAGATTTAACACTGGGTTTGCAAGCTCACAAACATGTCATATGCCACCACTAGATCAAAACAAACATAGAGGCAATAGTGGTAACATATATCCATCAAATTCATTTGATTTATCATGAATGCTCATGCATACCACTTAATATGTCTACATGCTCTAGCAAGTCCTTAGCATAGGATGAATGACATGTCAATCAATTTTACCTTGCAATGTCGAAGGAGAGGCATGTCAATAAGTGGGTGGGGTGCATTCAACTCATGTTTGAGAAATCAAGAATGTTCAATTCATTCCTTAGCTTGCAAAACCTCTTTTCATCAAGTGGCTTAGTGAGAATATCGGCAAGTTGATCATCGGTGCCAACACTTTCAATGGCAATATCTCCCTTTTGTTGATGATCTCTAATGAAATGATGTCTTATGTCAATATGCTTTGTTCTTCCATGTTGAACCGGGTTTTGTATCATCTTGATTGCACTCTCATTATCACATAGCAATGGCACATTCTTGAAGTTGAGGCCATAATCCTTCAAAGTTGATTTTATCCATAGCAATTGTGCACAACAACTCCCCGCACTCACATATTCGGCTTCGGCGGTAGAGATTGCCACACTATTTTGTTTCTTTGAGGACCATGACACAAGTGATCTTCCAAGTAATTGACATGTGCCACTTGTGCTCTTCCTATTGATCTTGCAACCTCCATAGTCGGAGTCCGAATATCCAATCAATTCAAACTTTGACCCCTTGGGATACCATAGTCCAACATCTCTTGTTTGCTTCAAGTTCCTCAATATTCTCTTTGCCGCCGTGAGATGACTTTCTCTAGGTGAGGCTTGATATCTAGCACACATGCAAACACTAAACATGACATCCGGCCTTGATGCGGTGACATAGAGTAGACTTCCAATCAAAGACCGATATTCCTTTTGATTCACCATTTTGCCATCAAGATCACTATCCAAATTGCCATTTGTGCCCATTGGAGTTGAAATTGGCTTTGCATCTTGCATTCCAAACTTCTTCAACATGTCCCTTATGTATTTCCCTTGACTCACAAATGTCCCATTCTTCAATTGCTTGACTTGGAGACCAAGGAAGTAGCTAAGTTCACCAATCATAGACATTTCAAACTCTTTGGCCATCATAGCACCAAATTCTTCACAATAAGCTTGATCGGTTGATCCAAAGATGATGTCATCAACATATATTTGCACTATGAATAGATTATTTCCAATCTTCTTGGTGAATAGAGTAGTATCAACCTTGCCCATTTTGAATCCCTTAGAGAGAAGGAAATCCCTTAGCCTCTCATACCATGCTCTAGGTGCTTGCTTTAAGCCATATAAAGCCTTCTTCAACTTGTACACATGGTTGGGTTTCTTGTCATCTTCAAATCTGGGTGGTTGCTCAACAAGGACTAACTCATTGATGATCCCATTGAGAAATGCACTTTTGACATCCATTTGATATAGTTTGATGTTGTGTGCACAAGCATAAGCCAATAGAATCCTTATTGCCTCCAATCTTGCCACGGGAGCATATGTCTCATCATAGTCAAGACCTTCAACTTGAGTGTAACCTTGAGCAACTAGTCTTGCTTTGTTTCTCACTACAATGCCATCTTGATCTTGCTTGTTTTTGAACACCCACTTGGTTCCAATCACATTGTAGTCATTTGGCCTTTCTACCAACTCCCAAACATCATTTCTTGTGAAATTGTTAAACTCTTCTTGCATAGCCATGATCCAATCGGCATCCCTCAAAGCTTCTTCTATCTTCTTTGGTTCTATGGTTGACACAAATGATGCATGCTCACAAAACATAGTCAATCTTGATCTTGTTTGCACACCACTTCTAATATCACCAATAATACTATTAATGGGGTGATCTCTTGAAACATGTTGTGGTTAGAGTACTTGCACTTGATTGCTTGAGCTTGGTTGATCACTTGATGTATCTCGATGAGAAGAACTAGCACCATAATTTTGCACTTGAGAGTCACTAACTAGCTTGTTTGGTGAATTGAGCACTTGATCTTTATCATCATCTTGAATATCAATTACTTGCTTTGCTCTAATGTCCCCAATGTCCATGTTCTTCATTGCTTCCACCAATTGAGTTCCACCAACATCATCTTGATTCTCTTCTTCATCTTGTGACCCATTGGTTTCATCAAATTGCACATCATGGACTTCTTCTAGAATGCCACTTGAGTTGTTCCAAATTCTATAAGCTTTGCTTGTAGTTGAATAACCAAGTAGGAACCCCTCATCACATCTCTTGTCAAACTTCCCCAATCTAGTGCCCTTCTTCAAGATATAGCATTTGCAACCAAACACCCTAAAGTAAGAAATATTGGGCTTTCTTCCATGAAGTAACTCATATGGGGTCTTCTCTAGCAATGGATGACAATATAGTCTATTGATGTAGTAGCAAGCGGTATTGATTACTTCATCCCAAAATGATTGACTCACATTGTACTCATGAAGCATTGATCTAGCCATATCAAGCAATGTTCTATTCTTCCTCTCAACTAGGCCATTTGATTGTGGAGTGTACTTGGCCGAGAATTGATGTCCAATACCATAATGATCACAAAGTTCTTCAATTCTTGTATTCTTGAACTCACTTCCATTGTCACTTCTCACTTTCTTGATTCTAATCTCAAACTCATTGTGAACTCTAGTGAGAAATGTCTTGAAGGTGTCAAACACTTCACTTTTGTCACTAAGAAAGAATACCCATGTGAATCTTGTGAAGTCATCCACTATGACAAAGCCATACTTGTTACCGCCTATGCTTGTATATGTTGTTGGTCCAAATAGATCCATGTGCATCAACTCAAATGCTTTGCATGTGCTCATTGTACTCTTCTTTGGATGTGAGCTTCCAACTTGCTTCCCGGCTTGACATGCACTACAAAGCTTATTCTTCTCAAATTCAACATCTTTCAAACCATTGACAAGATTGTGAGTTGTAAGCTTCTTCAATTGTTTCATGCCAACATGACCAAGCCTTCTATGCCAGAGCCAACCCATGCTTGATTTGGAGACTAAGCAAGTTGTCAAAGAAGTTTCTCTAGCATTGAAGTCAACTAGGTAGAGATTCTCATATCTAAAGCCCTTGAATGCCACATTTGAACCATCCATACTAATAACATCCACATCATCAACCCCAAAGATGCATTTGTAGCCTAGATCACATATTTGTGCCATGGATAGAAGATTGAAATCCAAGCTTTCAACTAGCAACACATTAGAGATACTCATGTCATTTGATATTGCAATCTTGCCCAAGCCAATAACCTTGCCTTTCTTGTTATTGCCAAATGTGATAGAATCAACACCACTATCATTGTCATTGATTGAGTCAAACATTCTTGATGTACCGGTCATGTGTTGAGTGCACCCACTATCAATAATCCAATGCCTTCCTCCGGCTTTGTAATTGACCTACAAGCAAATCAATGAAGTTTAGGTACCCATTTTTGCTTGGGTCCTTGTAGGTTAGTAACTAAGCTCTTTGGTACCCAAATAGCCTTCTTCTTTGGGCCCACAATTGGTGTACCAACAAACTTAGCTTGCACACCCTTCACACCCTTGCTAAGCACATAGCAAGAATCAAAAGGTATAGCATTAACAAGGTTCTTGCTTTGATTCTTTTTATTGCAATTATGCTCTAGGTGCCCAACTTGCTTGCATCTATTGCAAAACCGACCATTGCCCTTCACAAAGCTAGGCTTTAGAGTTGCAAAGGCCGACTTGCCTTTCTTGGGGGTGTAGCCCAATCCCTCTTTGTTAAGAGAGAACCTTTGGCTACCCAAGCACTTAAGAAAGCGGGCCTCACCACCATAGGCCTTGCCTAGGGCGTGAGTGAGCTCATCCACCTCTTTCTTGAGAGTCTCATTCTCAACCATTAGTGAGGCATCACGAGTGAAACCATCACTAGTAGTGGAGGTAGAGTTAGTGGTGGTGGATGAAGAGCTACAAGAAGGGTTAGCATTTGATATGATGATAGGTTCATTAAAGGATTCATCAATTATATCACATGTAACACCTATATCACATGA
The DNA here is from genome assembly GCA_038087645.1 of Saccharum hybrid cultivar R570. Lineage (NCBI taxonomy): Eukaryota > Viridiplantae > Streptophyta > Magnoliopsida > Poales > Poaceae > Saccharum > Saccharum hybrid cultivar. Next base: position 462,503 of record JAQSUU010000704.1, on the reverse strand, counting down.
TACAACAATCTCCTTCTTTGCTTGTTGCTCAAGTAGCAATGAGTGAGCTTTTTCAAGCTTGGAATGAGCCTTATCAAGATCCTCATGGTCTTCCACTAGACTCTCATGAGTGGTCTTAAGCTCACTAAGGACTTTCTCAAGTATTACTACTTTCATTGAAAGCTTCTTACACTCTTTGTCCTTGGCAATAGCTATGTCTCTAGTTTGTTGCATCAAGTCATATAGTTGTTCTTTAGTTGGTTCATCATCATCATTTTCATTATCATTATCATTATCACTATCATGAGCATATTCCATTTCACTTTCATCATCACTCTCATCATATAATACCTTAGCTTCTTTAGCCATGAAGCATGAAGAGGATGAATCAAATAGTGATGGCTTCTTGTTGATAGCAATGGAAGCAAAAGCCTTGTTGGATGATTCTTCTTCTTCTTCTTCATTATCATCACTTTCCCAAGTGATCACATAGGCACCATTTTTGCCTTTCTTGAATGTCATCTTGGCCTCTCTCTTCTTCTTCGTCTCAAACTTGTCCTTTTTGTTCTTCTTCTTATCATAAGGACATTCCGCTTGAAGGTGCTCGGTGCTATCACAATTGAAGCACTTTCTTTGTTGCTCATTTCTTTTCTTAAAGCCTCTTCTCTTGATGAACATGTGACCCATCTTCTTGACTACAAGAGCAAGTGCCTCATCATCAATTTCAAATTCTCCATCTTCATTGTTGTCTTCTTCTTCTTCAATGATGGTAGCTTTGCCCTTGGAGGAGGTAGCCTTGAATGCCACGGTCTTCTTCTTCTTCTCATCTTCCACCTTCTCCTTGTCATCAACATCTTGATCATATTTGTCATAGGTCAATACTTCACCAAGCAAATCATTAGGCTTCATTGTTTCAAGCCCATCTCTTTGCAACATCATGATCAACATCTTGAATCTTCTAGGTAAGCTCAATAAGAACTTGTGACAAAAATCTTGATCTTGAGTTTTGTGCCCTAAGCTCTTGAGATCATTGACTATCACTTGCAATCTATGAAACATTTCAATGATTGTTTCATCATCCTTTTTCTTGAAGTTCTCAAACTCACTCTTGAGCCCATATAGCTTGGCACTCTTCACAACCTTAGTGCCTTCATATGTCTCACTCAACCTTGTCCATACTTCACTAGCCAATTCCAAATCTTTGATGCCCTCAAACACTTTTGTGTCAATACCATTGTAGAGTGTATTGAGAGCCATTCTATTGCATGTTCTATTTGCTCTACCTTCATCGGTGAGATGATCGGGATCAATGATAGCAAAATCATTCTCGGTGACTTGCAATACTCTCTCATGAATAGAACCAAGGTACATTGTCATCTTTCTCTTCCAATGAGCAAAAGAACTAACACCATCAAAGAACGGTGGCTTGCCCCCAACATGATTGAACACAATTTGAGCCATTTTTCACACCGAAGGATGTTAAGCCTTGATTAAAACGGTGACCATGGCTCTGATACCACTTGTAAGGTCCTAGATGGCTAGAGGGGGGGTGAATAGCCTATAAAAAAATCTACAAGCACCACTAAACAAACTTGTTAGAATAATAAACGGCGTAAAGCGAGTTTTGCTTAGCCAAAGGTGGTGATGCAAGCATCCTATCCACAAGTCTAGTAGATTATGATCTCTAGTTCACACAAGAGCTATGTCACTAATTTAACACTAGACAACAAGCTAACAACACTACTAGCAAAGCTACTACAAGAGCTACACAAGATAAGTGCAAGAGAGAGGATTGTGATTCTTATACCGACGGTGAGGAGAAGATGTTGCCAATCACCAAGATGATATACAATCAATCAATATTGACAACAACTCAATATGAAGACCAATCACCGGGAGACAAGAGACACAATATTTTTGTTCACCCGGTGTTCACTTGTGCACCGACAAGCTACATCACCGGTTGTGTCGACCAACACTTAGATGGTTCTCCGGTGTGACCCTCAAGTCACTTGCCCCTCAAGGCACGCCCCGCAAGGCACCGCAAGACGCCACTCTCAAGTGAGGTAACTCAATGACACGCGCATTCCACTAGAGTTGCTTTTGGCGTCCCGCCGAGGAAAGCATAAGAACCTCTCACAAACAACCGGAGGTGGCCAAGAACAATCACCTTCTCTTGCCAACGCCTCCAACAATCTCCAAGCCGGCTAGGAGCGGTACTCTCCAAGAGTAACAAGAAATCCACCAGCTAAACCACCCACAAGTGCCACTAGATGCCCTCAAGCTATGCAATGCACTTTGGGATCACTCAATCTCACTTTTGATTTGCAAACAAGCAAGAGAGATGAGTGTGAGGAGTAGCTCTAGCTCAAAGGATGCACAAGAGTGTTAGAAATGCCAAGAGACCTCCCCAAGGGCCGGCCAACGAGTATTTAAAAGCATCCCATCCAAATAGAGCAGTTGCCACTCCACTGACCGTTTTTTTTCGGGATGACCGGACGCGCCGGTCGAAACTGACCGGACGCGCTTTATCGCGTCCGGTCGCCCTGCGACGTCCATGTGTCCCTCAAATTCAAACGCGCCCGTTAGATCCTCCAACGGTCACTGTGTGCCAACGGTCAAACGCTATGACCGGACGCGCTGCTCAAACGACCGGACGCGCCGGTCGCACAGTACCGCGCGCCCGCGAAGCAACGACCGGACGCGCTCCAGAAGATGACCGGACGCGACAGTGCCAGCGTCCGGTCGGAGTCCAGTAAGCTCCCTCGATGACCGGACGCGTCCGATCGTGTGTGACCGGACGCTCACCGCGTCCGAACGACCTTGCGAACTGCAGCTCCCTCAGGGCGCCTGATTGGACGCGCCGGTCCCACGAGTGACCGGACGCGCCGGTTGCAAACCCTAGCCCGCGCGTCCGACTCCTGCGCTGTACTGACCGGACGCGTCCGGTCACACCGTGACCGCGTCCGGTGCAGCGTCCGGTCACCTCAGTGACCCCGTTCGCCTCCGTTTCTTTTCTGACTTCCGGCGTAGTGGAAAATAGGCATTTCATTTCCCCGAAATCGCCTGAATCCCGCACTCGCACGCTCGGCGGGAGGGAGAGAGGAACCCAAACCCCTCTCTACCCGCAAACCACAGCGCGACCAACGCCACCTTTGCAAATGTGCCAACACCATCAAGTGTACATCTCCATGTGCTTGTGTGTTAGCTTTTTCTCAATCATTTTCAAAGGTTTTCCAATTAGCTCACTAGGCCCTACATGCAATGCACTTCATGAATTCACCTAGTGGCACCCGTGCATCGAATAACCGATAAGACTTCCCCTCTTAATAGTTCGGCTATCGATCCTAAACAACTCACACCCTCTATGGTGTCTTGAGTGTAAAACAAAATGGCCCTATGGTTATACCTTTGCCTTGAGCCCATTTTGTTTCTCCAAATGATATGATCCACTTCATCACATGACCGTCTCGATCCATCGACCTTGACTTCACTTGCTATTCACCGTTGCATCGGTCCATCGGCGCTAAGTCTTGTTCAAGCTTCACCATCGCATGGTCCTTTGCTTCGAAGCCTCGACTTGCCCTTCACCTTCACAACCGGTCCATCGAGCCAAGCCTCATCTTGGTCTTCACCATCTTGGTCATATGAGTCAATGTCATGTCTCATATGCAATGACCACCTTTATCTAAATCATCCACTTAGATACAGAGGTTAGTCCTAGGTTTCATCAATTAGCCAAAACCAAACTAGGGACTTTCACACCCAAGCTCTTATAAGTTGTAGGACCAAACACTCTTGATGTTGACATGTAAGCTTTTGTTGGATGAGTATTTGCAACTTGTTTGTCGGCTTGACATGCACTACAAGGTTTGTCCTTCTTAAACTTTACATCCTTCAAGCCTCTCACTAATTCTTTCTTCAATAGCTTGTTGAGAGTGTTCATTCTAACATGAGCAAGCCTCCTATGCCAAAGCCACCCAAGTAAAGTCTTGGTGAACAAGCATGTCATCAAGTTTGCCTCTTCGGAGGTGAAATCAACAAGATAGAGATTGTTGTATCTAAAGCCTTTGAAAATCATTTGCTTGTCATCTATCTTTGAAACTACCACTTCATTTGGTGTGAATAAGCATTGATAGCCAAGGTCACAAAGTTGCCCAACGGATAGTAAGTTGAAACTCAAGGAAGCAACATAGAGCACATTTGAAAGAGAGTGATCATTTGATATTGCAATCTTGCCTAAACCCTTGACTTTGCTCTTTGAATTATCCCCAAATGTGATCTTCTCTTGACATTCTCCATTCTCTTCAAGTGAGGTGAACATACGAGGGTCACCGGTCATATGTTGAGTACAACCACTATCAATAACCCAATGAGATCCACCGGTCTTGTAGTTCACCTACACACAAGAGATCAAGCTTTTTGTTTAGGGACCCAAACTTGAGAGGGACCCTTGACTTTCTCAACTAGTGACTTGGCAACCCAAATTTTCTTAGGCCTATTCTTGTTTGGGGGACCCAAGAACATGACTTTCATCTTTCCACTAGAATCTTTTCTAAGCATGTAGTGAGCATTGAAAGCAAAGGGTCTAGCATGCTTGGGCAAGGGTTGTGATGGTGGAGTTTTGCACTCATGAGCAAAATGGCCCTCTTGTCCACACTCAACACATCTCTTTGGCTTGGGCTTTGACTTGCTTTGTTGTTGTTGAGCTTTAGCCTTCTTCTCTTGATTTGCTAAGTAACCAATGCCACTTCTATCCATCTTCATGACAGTGTTCATGAGTAGCTCACTTTGCAAATATTGGCCTCTTGTGAACTTGCTTAGGCCGGTCTTGAGATGCTCTTTCTCTTGCTTGAGCTTTTTGTTCTCTTCAATAAGTGACTCATTTGATGCTTGCTTTTCAAGAGCCATCAACCCTTTTAGCTTCTTGTTCTCATTTCTAAGCATCTCATTTTCACTCTTGAGCTTGACATAGTCATCATGATTGTCGGACTCAATCACTTTCTTGCCTTTGCCACTAGAGCCTTGCTCAATGCTCTCAATAATTAAGTCATCACATGATGTAGCTATATCAATCTTAACAACTTGGTTAGTAGCATCATGTGTCTCAAGAGAAAGCTCATTAGCAACAACAAGACTATCATAATTGATTTTCAATATAGTATATTTGTCTTTTAGCCAGTTGTGCCTAGTGTTGAGCTCATCATGCTTCTTCTCAAGTTTATCATGTTCATCTCTAAGCTCTTTGTTAGAGGTTTTGAGCTCCTTGAGAGTAGAAGACATAATTTCATTTTGATCTTTGAGCTCATCACTAGTCTTTTGTGCATTCTCAAGCTTAGTTGAAAGTGATTCATTTTCATTTTGAAGCTCATCATTTTTATTTCTAGTTCTTCTTATGACTTTAGAGTATTTGTTTAGCAATTTTACAAGTTCATCATAAGAAGGTGCATCATATTCATCATCACTATGACTATCATCACCATCACTCTCATTATTTTGTATCTTTCGTTCACCCTTGGCCATAAGGCATAGGTGAGTAGTGGATGATGACGGTGAAGGTGGCGGTGAAGGTGGTGATGAAGATGTCAGTGAAGATGATGATGGCCCAATCCCAAATGCGGCGACCTTCTCTTTCTCATCATCGCTTTCATCACCGGAGGACTCACATGATGACTCAATGTCGGTGAGCCAATCACCAACAATGTAAGCTTTGCCTCCCTTCTTCTTCTTGTGAAACTCTTTCTTCTTGCCATCCTTCTTCTTGTATGGCTTGTTCTTCTTCTTCTCATCTTCTTCATCACTAGAATCATTTTTCTTGCCCTTGTTCTTGTTCTTATACTTATCTTTTGGAGGCTTAGGACATTAATGAGTTAAGTGGCCAAGTTCACCACAATTGTAGCAATCCATCTCGGATATAGGCTTTCTTTTGCTACTTGTGAAGAACTTTTTCTTCTTGCCATTGACCTTGATGCCACTCTTGTTGAGCTTCTTTAGCATCTTGGTGGTCTTTCTCACCATGACTGCAAGTGATGCATCATCAATATCACTTTCACTTGAGCTTTCTTGCACAATCATGGCTTGGCCCTTCTTCTTTTTCTTGTCATGACTAGCTTTGAAGGCCAAGTCCTTCTTCTTAGAAGATGATGAGCCCTCTTCCGAGTGATGTGCATGTACATCTCATGTGCATTGATATTTCCCAATACTTGTGTCAGTGTTGCGGTGGAGAGATCACTTTGGTGAAGCACGGTGACAATGTGACCATACTTCTCAACGGGAAGAACACTCAAGATCCTCCTTGTAACATCCGATTGACTCATTTGAGTGAGCCCAAGAGCATTGAAATCCTCTACAAGAACATTCAATCGAGTGTACATGTCATTAGCACTTTCTTTGGGAAGCATCTCAAAAGAATTAATTTTCTTCAAGGCACACGCTCACTCTTAGTTCCCTCATGGAGAGCACAAAGGTTTTCCCATAATTCATGAGCGTTTTTTTTTGCATTACGCACACGATTGAAGATATCCTTGCCTAGGCCCTAGTAGAGTGCATTTTTTGCCTTTGCATTCCACCGGTCGTACTTCTCCTCGTCACCACTTGGGTTGGCAGGATCCTTGATAGTGAGAAGCCCTTCGGTGGTGGCTCTAAGACACCTAATATCTATGGCTTCGAGATACGCCTCCATGCGGATTTTCCAATATGGAAAATCATCTTCGTCAAAGATGGGAGGTGGTCCTTCCCCATTAGACATCTTGCTCTAGGTGGTGAAGCCTAATTTAGGAGCAACTCGGCTCTGATACCAATTGAAAGGATTAAGATGCCCAAGAGGGGGGGTGAATTGGGCTTTTCTAAAAATTAATTGCAAGAATTAAATCCTACAAGCCAAAATTCACTCCTAGTGCCTACTAGTATTCCTTGTGATTCTACCGGTAAAAAGTTTTGCACCCTAAGTTTCAATCCTAGTCTAGCATGGCAATTCTAGGAAAGTAAACCAAGCAATGAAAGTAATGCAAGAAAGTAAATGCTTGAAAGTAAGGGTTAGGAACACGGCAATGTTTTCCTGAGGTATCGGAGAGTCGCCACTCCCCACTAGTCCTTGTTGGAGCACTCGCGCAAGGGTGTAGCTCCTCCTTGATCCGTGCAAGGATCAAGTGCTCTCTACGGGCTAATTCTTTGACACTTCGTCGCGGTGAATCAACCAAAACCGCTCACAAGATGAGTTGGGTCATCCACAAGCTCCGCCGGATGATCACCAAACTCCAATCACCACCAAGCCATCTAGGTGATGGCGATCACCAAGAGTAACAAGCTAGAACTCTCACTTGACCACAACAAGCCTAATAAGAAGGTGGATGCACACTTACTACTCCCTAGTCACTAATGAGAGATTTCAAACTTTGATTCTCAAATCACTACCCTCACTAGAGCTCTTGCACTTCCTTGCACTTGAAAGGTGTTTCTCAGCTGAACAAATGAGCAAGATACCTCTAAAAGAGGTGGAGGGGATGTATTTATACACCCCACAGTCAAATCCAACCATTACCTGCCAACTCAGCAAAATACGCACTGACCAGACACGCCGGTCGACGTGACCGGACACACCGGTCGAATGTAACGGTCGAAAAACTAACCGACAACACTGAGTGACCGGACGCACCGATCAAAGGTGACCGGACACATCCGGTCGTGCAAGGACCTTACTGTACTTTGACCTGATGCTCGGTCACGTCCGATCAGTGATGACCAGACGCGTCAGGTCAGCAAAGTACCTTACTAGAACATGACCGGACGCATCCGGTCATTTTCCAGTCGCGTCTGATTAGCTCTTTTACCCTCTGAGACACGTGTCAAAACGATCAACACGTCCGGTCCTCGCAAGGACTGCATCCGGTCAACCAAGTTGAAATGCAATGACTATCAGCACTGACCGGACGCGTCCGGTCGAGATAGAGACCGCGTTCGGTCAACCAAGTTGAAACGCAGTAACTATCAGCACTGACCGGACACGTCCGGTCGAGACAGAGACCGCGTCCGGTCAAGAGTAAACAGCTCAAATGACTTCGAAACGCGACGCAACTTGAATCGAGTTGCTTTCAACTGAACTTTGAGCTTTACCTGAGCTACCTAGTGCTAAGTTTGATAAGTGTGCACCACACCTAAACAAAAGACTCACCTAGATCAAGCTACTCGCTTGTGCCCCCCTTTATAGTATGTCCAAAGGAAAAAAGCGAAGATCCTAACGACTATTCCGAATGTAACCCAACACCTTGACATCCGGAACTAACCGTCCTTAATCTTGTCGTTAATCCTTTGAAAACCGAAATGATTTCCATCAAGGGGCATGAATACCATAGTGCCCAAAGCAGTTACCAATCCCATGACCTAACTTATCAAGGTTTCTGCAAAACACACGTTAGTCATGGTAATAATGTGTTGTCATCAATTGCCGAAACCAACTCTCAGGGCCTAGATGCTTTCAGAAGTTTTCACAAGTAATGTTGCATCAGATCTAATGTATGAGCTCCGATACTAGCTGTGGAAGAACCACCTGAATTATGTGGCCCACATGTGTCTTCCATTGTCTTCTAGACTTCTAATACAACACATGCAAGTCAGACAACTCCGGTAGTCTGTCGGGTGTCCTTAGGAACCCCGAATCATCCATGTTTTACAACTCATATAGGATCAACAATGGAGTTGTTACAACATTACAACATTTGATATAAAATATCTTACATCAGAGTGCGGAAATAATATAACATTAGTTTACAAAACATGTAGAAGTTAAACTTTAACCTAAGCTCCAAAAGATGATTAGATAGCGGAAGCATTCAAGAAGAAACATTTAAGGTAGAAGAGGTAGCCAGAACATGCCGAGCCCACCAACATGACCTTACTAAGTGTTGACATCTCTAACACGATTACAAATAAGGTAGGTCAAACCCTACCTTAGCAAAGGCATTAGAAATGTTCTGGACATCTCTTAGCATTGCTTAAGCCAGGTTGTCATCCCCAACACAATATCAAAAGATATGGTTGTACTTATGATCATAGCACTTATAAAATATGAATAAAGGTTATTCGCAAGCGCACAGATAAAATACACCCGTTGTAGCATTTCACCCAGGAAAGTTCCAGGTATCATTATTTATAATTCTACCACTAGGAAGGCACTTGGAGGTATAAGAATAAAAACTATAACTTACACTTGTGATAAGAGTTCCACTAGATTAGTCTCAAAACAGGGATCAATCATATCATAATAAAGGATAATTAATAATAGATCATGGTAATTCTAAAAGGGGTTCCACCGAACATTTTCCTACTTGGGCGCGACTCTAGAAAGAACTAGAAAATAGAGACTAACTCTTAGGGTTATTCTAACTATAGGTCATTGAGCTAAATCAATTAGTGCAATTACATTTAACAATCATGGTCAGCTCCAAGGTAGAAGTAAGAAGTATATTTTGCAGAAAAGCCTTCTAATAGTGGATACTTACTTTCAATATTATATCTTTAAGATTTATTAAGTAATTGTAGCATATAAGCACCTGATCTAACCCAAACACTTTTTAAACCATCTCAACATATGATCATAAGTATCCAGTTTCACTTATTAACTACGATGTATGGTCAGTGGGTCGAGTCTTCTTCTCTGAGAAGCAACGACGATTCGAATCGATTTGGCCCAGCTAGGGTTTCCTTACCACATGACATATGCAAGTCTAGGTCTGGACCCAGAGCCAGCCCAAACTTACATATATCAACGTTCACTCGGATCCTCCAAAATGTGAACCAGTCCAGTGCTACCCGAGAGCACAGTACACCACCTCCCTGTGCCACTCCTGGTGGATTCATAGGATGGGTACATGCTACTCTCACCATCTCCACACTCCCAGTACGCGGTTGTCATTTCACATAATGGAATAGCCAAGGTATTAGGCTTACTGGAGTATGTGGCCAGTACTAGCAAAGTCTCAACCACACACAGGCCTACAACGAATGGTCCTCAATCGACACAGGCGGAACAAGCATGACCAGGTGAACCTATCTACTCAACTTACCATGACAACCAGTTCTGCCTGGTCTCATATTGAAAGTATGTCATGATCATCCTCATACTTCAGGTTCATCAAAGTTTTAGGATAACTTTACTTTATCACTTTTATCATCTAGGCAGGGCTAAGCATAAAACTATTTATTATATAAAGTTGTGTAACATGGGATCAGTAATTAGTAGACAAGGAAGATATGCAACAACAGTATATCACATAACTCCTATTACTTAATGCATCAAACATAGACTTATGTGAATAACTTTTATAAAAATACAAGAATTGGGTTATGCTCCGGGGCTTGCCTGCATTGCAGAGAAGGTTAATGCCTTCGAAGAGATCCAACAGGCACCAACACCTCTGGTGGATGGACCTACTCCGAGACTTGATCAACACGAGCCTTCTCACTCTCATACAAACTACACGTAATAAATGATGCTATGCTTAGCATGATGGAATGCATGACATGATGCATGATGTATGATGAAAGACATACAATTGCATGATAGAAGATAAACAAAGTTAATTATCTTGAGTACAACTTTCCTTCATGATATAGTTACAAGTAGTTATCATAAAGCATTCTTAGTTGTTCTTCTAACAAGTCAAAGGTTCATTTATTAATCATGCTTACCAACTAAAGATTTACCATGGAAAGACATGTATAAGCAACATCCAGGGAAATCTATAACTTTGACTTTTTACTCTAGAGGTTGCATCTAATAAAACAATCAAGTTTATCACATGCATTTTATTTGTTACTAACAAGTTAATTAGTCATTAACATGAGAGCAACACTTATCATGCTATACTACTTAAACAAGGCAAAGTATACATATAACCTTCTATCATGACTAATCATGAGAGCAAGTAAAGATCATAACATGATCTACCCATTTGCATCAACCATTCAAGTTTTCACATAAACTATTTATTTCTTAATAAACAAGTTAATTATAACACCAATATAAACAATTGACATGGAACAGCAAGGGTGACATGCTCCATGGTCTTCAAACAATCTTAAAACCACATTTCACATTGTTAAAGATTCATAGAAAACATTTCCATATATATTTTCCTACTGAGCATTTAAATAAACAATTTATTTATTAATAACAAGTTGATTTGAGTAAATCATGAAAAGGATTAAGTTGCCAAGGAACAACATAGGGTTTAGTGTTCCAAGCTCCACAAGCAATCCCAAAAGTCCACAGAAGTCAAGTTGTGAATTATCCTAATCGATTAAGCATTTATTAAACAATTAATTAAAGGGACACAATTAAGCATATAATTAGACATTATCAAAATAGTACAAAACTTTTTGTGTGGGCAGGTCTTAGCATGTAAAGCATACACATAAATTTTCATGGTCATTGGATAATTATTTTAGCCCCTAAAAATCATGGAAGAGCCATTTATTAATTAAAAGAGCTAATTTTAAAGTATAGCAAAAGTACTAGAAATGACCATCTCATATTTTTCCCATATAGAGAACATCATAAGAAACATACACAATTAATTTCATATTTTTATCATGCACCAAAATTGAGTTATGTATTTAATAAGATTCTACACACAAAATCATTTTCTGAAAAAAAATCCTTTTCGGTTTAAAACCGTTTCTCACGCAGACCTCTCCTATCCCTTCTCTCTATGGTGCAGGACCGGGTCAAGACCGCCCAACTCAGGCATTGACCATGCCGCAACGGCGGGTACCCGTCGCTGACGGGGGTCCTCGGCGGTGAAACCGACTCCGACGAGCTCTCCCTTTACCCCCGCATCACCTTCCTCCTCCAAACGAGAGGCTAACTCTCCACGGCGAGCACGGCCATGGCGACAGCGGACCCGTGAACTCTAGCACGATGGAACACGCCAGTAACCAGAGCACCGGCCATGGCGACAGCGGACCCGCTAACTCCGGTGCGGTAGGGAAAAATTTGTGGCGAAAATAGTGACAGGAGCTCACCGTGATCCGGTTGCGCTTGCTGGCATAGGCGGAGACGCAGCCGGTAGAGCTGGCTCCAGTGAGGGCGGCCGCTGTGACCTGAACTGGGGAAGACGATGTTGTTCCGACGCGCCCTGTGGGGAAACAAGGGAATGGGAAAGCCGATGAGAAACACCAGGTCACAAGGAAGCTAGCACCACCAGCGAAAGAGCGAGAGCTGCTCCGCCGGAGCCTGGCCACGGTGACCCGTCACAGCGGCGCTCAGGACGGCGGGGAAGAAGATGGAGGTGCCTGGCTGATTCGGTGACCAAAGGCAAGAAGAACCGGTCAGCAAGAAGCGCAAGGAGCTTGTGAGTCTATGGACGCGATCAATTTGGCGGTGGCGCAGCGCTGGTGACGAATTGCTCTGGCGCGTTGAACTCACCGGCGACGGAAACAGAGGGAGAGGGGTAAGAGGCGAGCCGGCGGCAGCGTGCTTATTTGATAGCGAGGACGAGGCAGGAGAGAGTGCCAGCAGCTACTTGGCCTCCACGCAGGCAGCTGCGTGCCCTTGCACGAGAAGCAGCGCGAAGGAGTTTGGCGGCCGACGGCGGCAAGCACCTGCGTCGTCACCTGTTTGCCAAGCTAGAGACCCGACTGAAACCCTCCCTTTCATCTCCTCTTTTCTCCTGGTTTTTCAAAATGACACGATGAACTTCCTTAAGCAAACTTGTTCCCTGATCTGAACCCTCCAAATTTTCCTAAAGAAGCCATCCCAAATTCTTTTCGGTTTTGAAGATTTTTAAATGAGAAGGAAGATACTTTGAAACTGTTTTCACTGAAACTATGTTCAGATTCAAAAGACTAAAACTGCTTCCTTCTTCTCCCCTTTTCACCACTCTTTTTCTCTCAAAAACGCAAAAGGACTGTATGATCACCCTTAATAAGAATTATTGACCTACATGAGATCTCCAACTCCTATACAAGGCTCAACCTCAAAACATCAACAATTTTTGAGATTTTGAATTGGAAATCTGGGTTCAGTGAAACCGAATGAGGTGTTTTCAGCTTCAGGTTTTGAAAACTGGTTTTTGCTAAGCAACTTTAGGAATTAATTAATGAATAATTATCAATCAAACATATCAACTAATTGTACAGCATCATAATCCAAGTATAGGACCAACCAAAGCTAGAAAAAGATAGACACATTTTAGTTATGCAAAAATCATTTAATTAAACCCCAAAGATTGAACTCGATAACTAAATTTCAGGGACTTAACCAATCGGCTAAGTGTGAGGCTCTAGTTACCTAATTCAATTTTTGAGTTCAAAATTAAGCATGTGTAATCTGAAAACACTCCTCAAATTTGCTTCCATGTTAAAGAACATATTTTAAACAACAAAGTTTATTTAAACAAAACTTTTATTTGTTTAAGCCAATTCACATATATAAAATAACTAAGTACCCTAATCAACATTAATGACATCATTTCATGTAAATTGTAAAACCTCACATATGAAACGTATCTTATGTACATGGTACGACTGAAACATAGCATGGGCACATTTATGAAACACTCCAAGGCAACACATGAAACAAGGCATATGCAACATAGTCATGCCATTAAGGAAACATTCATTGCTTTAACGAAACATTACTATGCAACATATGAAACATGAAACGTTCTAAAGCAATACTTGAAACATATGCAACATAGACATGATATTATTGAAAACATACAATGCAATACTTGAAACATGAATGCAGTTATACCTTAATGCTTGTGGGTTATGCATGATGATGCTCATGACCAAGTTTTAGTTGCTTTTAACATCTAGGATGTTACATGTGGTATTTGTGGATTCCTCTCTAAGGCAACAATGGTGTTCTGCCTTCTCTCCTCTCAAGATTTATGGTATTTTTGGCATAAGGCAGAGTAGCATCATACCTTTCCTCTTCTCTCCCTATAACTATCAAGCTTATATGGAGCTAAAGGTATTTTAAGGATGTAGTATACTTACCTGGTATGTATTGCCTAATCAAAAATGGGATCCTTGGAGGGGAGATCATACCCTTAGATCATGATGTGCATGTGTGTGGACCTATATATGTGGAATGGGTATGTATGTGGTGGTGGATATATGGTGGAACAATGGTGATAAAGGGTGTAACATGGCGAGGGTGAAAACATGAAACCTTATCTTACTTTACTCCTTGAGGGGATACTTCTCTCTTTTGAACTTTGAAGACTTTGAAGAATACTTGGGCTCGATACTCCTTTTTTTCCATTTTTTAGAACTAGAACCCAAGCTTCTTCTGCTAGTACATATTAAGAGATAAATAACAAGGATTGTTGGAGCAATTTACTGAATGACAATGAGGACAATGACAAGGTTTAATGGATGAAATAGGAAAAAGAGAATATTTTTTGTTGTTCATTCCCAGGGTAGGAATGGAATATTTTTTGTGGATCTAAGTGGAAAGCATGTTGTTGCGTACTTTTAGGGTAGAAGTAGCATATTTAGGTGGAGTGTACATAATCTTGATCTTGGGAGTATGATGAACCTCTCGACAAGGGTCTTACATGGGTTGATCAAACTCAATACAAAGCAAGTAGCCTATGAGCTGGTTTTCCTAGTCTAAATATATAGCCGTAGTAGAAATTTAATCACTCATCATACAGGAACTCATCATGTAACAATTTTAAGTTTTCAAAAGATAAATCTCCAGAACTCTAGTATCACTAGGAAAAAGATAAATAGCAGCTCAAAACCTTCTCATATCATACTCATCAAACACCTAGACTTAGATCAAGCTTTTGCAACCCACAAGTTTTAGGTTTAGGGCAAATCTTTATGTCAAAACAATCGTGTCCTAAAACTCAGGAGAATTTAAGGTTGAACACTAGGCACTTGAAAGGGATTACGATAGAGCAACTATTCATCATTTCCACGTAAACAGATTATTTTGGAGCTCAATTCCTTTAAGGGCAGGTAAAACATACTTGTATACTCTCTCTTTACTACATAAACATTTAATAACTAATATAGATAGTAGACTCTTTTTGTTTAGTTTTCTAAATTATTTATCTTTTTATTTCTTTTCTAAAATAAATCACACATAAGGAAAGAAATACTTAGTTAGATACATAGGGGATGCTCCTCCCCCAAGCTGGATGTTGACGTAGTCGTTTATCTTAAATCTTGACAGTGTAGATGTTCCTTGTCTCTCTAGATCTCCAAAGTGGATGGTCGATGAAGAGGTCCTTCCAGAGTGGAAGAAAACTTCTAGCTAATCTTCTCATTGAATCTTGCTTAACTCAAAATAGGCAACAAAGCTCGTGGAACAGATTAAACGTTAGTGGTAAAACCATTTATGCTTTATCTATTTTTAGAATCTTATAGACTTCCAATTAAGTAATTTTCAACAAGATCTTAATATTTTTGGATTTTCTGTTTTTGTATGCAGATGCAAAAATTATTTTTATGCCTCCATAGTAAACAACCAAGACTTATTCACGTGGGGCTTAAGTTTTTTTAGATGCAATGATATGATGCAAAATAAATTAATTTTTATTTTATTTTTAATGAAATGGAGGAAATATAAATATGCTAAATGCTTATGACTAGATGCGAAAAAATAAATATGCTAAAGTAAAACTATGCAGGAAGGTAAATATGAGGATAACTTCCGATGTAACCTTTCGGCGAAGGTTCAGAGATTTAGGTCCGTCGAACCAGACCTTCTGGCTTGATCACACACTTGAGGGGGTGTCTAAGGGGACAGAGTCCTCCCCTGATTTCTCCTCTTCTGGTTGTACTTGAGTATCTAGTGAGTTGGGAGATATCGATTCTTCTTCTTGTGTAGGAGTGCTTAGTGGTGTTATCTCTTTCTTTCTCCATACTTTATTGGTCCTCGGTTTCTCTTCATGTGGTTCCTTGTCTAGAAGCTTCTCTTCTTCTTTTTCCTCTAGGGCAGCTTCTTCTTCAACAACTTCCTTTTTCTGATCATCCCCTTCTTCCTTGATAGCTTGTTGTCTTTGATGCTGAGAGCGACGTCTCCTATTCCTATTCTTCTTGGGCTTCTCATAAGTAGTATAGCTATTAAAGTAACAACATACCTTCTCCCTAGGGAAGTGGAAATGGATCTCCCCTTGCTTCATATAGATGATCACGCTGGTGGTATGAAGGAACGGTCTCCCTAGAATAAGGTGGACATCATCTTCTTCACCCATGTCTAGAACCATGAAGTCAGCGGGAACCTCTTGATCCCTGATCTTGACTATTACGTCCTTGGCTATTCCTTCCAAAAATTAGAACGATTGGTCTGCTAGCTATAGCTCCAAATATGTTGGGCACAAGGATCTATCATGATATAAATGTTTATATGTTATCGTAGACATGATGTTGACGCTTGAGCTGATGTCACAGAACATCTTGTAGAAGATACTTCCTTCGATCATACAATCTATGGTAGGTAATCCAGGATCTTCCTTCTTTTCAAGGTGTGATGGAGGAAAAGCAGGGTCAATAGGTGGTTCAATAGTGTTGACCATTAAGACTGGTTCTTGAACAGGTTGCTTTGCTTTGCTCTTCCCCTTCTTGTTGTTGTTCTTGTTTAGAGTAGGCAAGATGCCTTCATACGTGTAAACATTCTTCTTGACTGGAACCTTCTTTTCTGGAACCTTCGTTTCTGGAATCTTTTTTTCTTTTCTAGGATCTTGTCAAAATCCAAGTAATCGTATGGTTGCTGAGGATGGACTCGTGTTGTGAGTGTACAATTCTTGAAGCTGAATCTCTCCTTGGTGTCTCCAATGGTGAAACAAATCTTGGCAATGTCTGCGTAGATGATGGCTTTGGTTGTGCTGAGGAATGGTCATCCCAAAATGATGGGTGCTCTATCATCTCCTCATGTTTCTATCACCATGAAGTCTACTCATAGAGTTGAGTGTCCAACTCCCACAAGAATGTTTTCAAGAATTCACTTAGGGTAGCATAATGTCTGATTTGCATGCTGCAAACACATGGTTGCATACAACAAAGGTTGACCATGAATTTTCTCATAGATTACCTTATGCATAATGTTGACACTTGCTCCCAAATCACACACGGCTTCATCGAAAGTGTGAGCTTCGATGCGGGTGGGGATGATGGGTCTTCCTAGATCTCCTTTCTTTTTCGGTATGTCCTTTTCTCCCCATACTAGTCTCAGTGGTCTGGGTGGTGCGATGAAGTATTCTCCTGCATTGAAGACAGCATGTCCACCTCCTTGACTTGATGCATTCCTCCTCTCTTGCGTGGTTGAGTGCGTTCTTCGTTGCATCCCTGGTTCGAAGGCATCTTCTCAACAAGAGTGGTGGCTTCACGAATAGTGAGTGACAAGAATGATCCTCCAACAACTGCATCAATATTCTCACGGGCACTTGTGGTGAGCCCATGATAGAATGTCTGCATGAGTAACCAATCCTCCATCCTATGGTGAGGGTATTCTGATATGTAATCCTAAAAGCATTCCCATGCCTCAGGGACAGACTCATCGTACTGCTGCTAAAAAGTTGAGATCTTTGTACATAGGGCATTGGTTTTGCCTATGGGAAAGAACTTTGCTAGGAAAGCAGTGGAGCAGATATTTCATGTAGTGTTTTTCTCTCTATTGGTGTAGAACCATTGCTTTGCCCTTCCCAAGAGTGAGAATGGGAAAAGGCAGAGTAGTATGGCATCTCTTTTAACTCCTTTGATGGTGAATGTGCTACAGATCTCCAGGAAGTGTTGGAGATGGGCACTTGCATCTTCATGTGCTTTCCCACAAAACTGGTTGGCTTGCACCATGTTGATCAAGGCTGGCTTGAGCTCGAATCCTTCTTCTCCCACATTGACTGCTAGTCTAGTCCTGATGTTGGCAGTGGTTGGAGCGGAGAATTCACAGAGAGTCTTGTTGGCCATGGCTTCAAACACTAGTGTCGAACTTCTTCTAGGCTGGTCTTCTTCTGACAAAGTGGTTGGGAATTTCTTTTTTCTGAGCTTGGCTCTGGCTTGTCTAATTATCTCTTTTGGATCCTCCACGTAGTCTGTCAGACGAAGATATCTAGACATACATTACCCTATAAGAAGATATTCACGAATAGACAAAAGACAGGGTAAGCCTGTTTGAGTAAAAGATCAATAGTGTGTCTCAATTATCACATGTGTAAGATTATTCCTAGATATTCAATATGTATTATTCTAAAACTCCTTTGCCTTCCCCGACAACGGCGCCAGAAATGCTTGTTGACATCTCTAACATGATTACAAATAAGGTAGGTCAAACCCTTCCTTAGCAAAGGCATTAGAAATGTTTGGGACATCTCTTAGCATTGCTTAAGCCAGGTTGTCATCCCCAATACAATACCAAAAGATGTGGTTGTACTTATGATCATAACACTTATAAAATATGAATAAAGGTTATCCGCAAGAGCACAGATAAAATACACCCGTTGTAGCATTTCACCCAGGAAAGTTCCAGGTATCGTTATTTATAATTCTACCACTAGGAAGGCACTTGGAGGTATGAGAATAAAAACTATAACTTACAATTGTGATAAGAGTTCCACTAGATCAGTCTCAAAATAGGGATCAATCATATCATTGTTGACGGTACTGAAGCCATCCAATCTAGATTGAACCCTTTTGCAAGCTGATCCAGACTATAAAACCAGGCCCCTGCCTGCCCCTAGACTCATAACTTTCCATCTACAAAGCCTCCAACTAGCAGCAAAGCTTTCTTCCTCCTCCAATGGCCAGCCAACGCAGCAACAACTCCAATGAGCGCAACTCCAACAACAGATCAATGGCTCTCGCCATTGTTCCACCAAAACTGCTCGCCGTTGTTTTGCCAAAGCCTCTTGCCACCATGCCATCAAAGGAGATCATCCTTCCATCCTTAGGAACTCAGCGGGAGCACCCTCCGCAATAATCTTTCTACACCCATGAAGTTTCTATGCTTAGGCTAGAGCCACCTCCTCCATGCCACACTATCGCAAACAGATATCGCCAGTTCAACGTGTCTAAAGAAATTGCTCTTCTTCCTCCCAAGCCTAATGAGACGCTGACGGGGTTGAAGACCAACAAGTTTGGAGATGTAACCAGCGCCAAATACAAATCTACCACTCCTCGTCCTGCTTTCGAAGGAGTTAGAGCCAACCCAGATCAGATTCATGTCACTCCTCCTACGAAGAGATCTTCATCGTCTTCTTCCTCTTCTCGCGAGCCCAAGCAGCCTAGAGTTACCACAGTGCAGCTAGAGAAGATGATAGAAGAGCAAGGGATGGAGATAGAAGATCAAAAATAGAAGCTACAAGAACAGGAGAAGAGTATATATGATCAAGAGAAGATGATAAACTCCTTAGATATAAGGCTAGGTGAGCAGTGGCAACTGCTCACCTGATTGAGAGAATCCAACTCTATGACTGATCAGACTATCGAGCAGACTCGAGGCCTAATGGCTACGCTAGCTAACACGATAGGGAAGTCTAATGCTAGGATCGATAAGCTAGTCATCAGGTAGAAAAGCACTAAAACTCTTGCAAACACTCTATGCCGTAGACTTGAGGAGTTAGAAAAAGATGAAGAATAGAGAGAGTATGAGTTAGTAGATTGATAAGGCACAAAGTCGTTTGAGTGTGAGAGTTTTATTAAAAGTGAGATTTATTATTTAGAGTTATCAAGTTGTTATAGTGTGAGAGTTCTATTATTAGCTAGATATGTAATAAGTGCCTTAAATGATATCAATAAAGTTTTATTAGAGTCAAGTGTTTTCTCTCTTTATTATTATTTGGAATATTTTGTCTTATCTCCACATGTTGCACTTAAAAGAAAACAGGAAATAAGTGTGGGGGAAGACCATGGGATTACCAGAGAAGATTCAGTCGCAAAAATAAAAGAACACAGAAGCAAACGTCGCCAAGACCTCGCACGATGAAGCGGGCCTCGACTAGGCCTTAGCCTAGGCCGATCGGCCCCAAGGCCAGGCCGACCAGCCCCCTGTCGCCATGCCTTACCTTCTCCTTCGTCCACGGTTTGGTACACATTCCATACATTCTATTTTTCACTATTTAATCTTCTATTTCGAATTAAATTAAGAATTCCCTGAATAAACACATGATCTATTAATCCTGATTAAAGGAATAAATTACTTTGATATAATTTAAAGATAGACTCACACAACACTTTTCCTAGAAGTCTTGTTACTGTTGGGAACCTTTTTAGGGACCCCGCATTGCTTAAGTTGTTGTGGGATATGAGATAGTAGAATAAGAGAACCTAAATCTTTAAGTCTTGTCCTTGGAGAACTTTTATTTTTAAACTTGCAAAATTAATAGTTTCACTTCTCCTTTGTAGTTGAGTAATATCCTACCAAAGCCTTACATGATAAATTTTTAAGACCAGCTTATAAGCCTTTTATTTTTGTATTGAGTTTTGTCAAACCTTGTTGACCTGTGTCGAGAGATTTTTCATGCTCCCAAGATCAAGATCACTTACACTCCACATACATCTGCTATTCCTACACTAGGAGTACGCAAAAACATGTCTTACCATTCAAAAATATTTTATAGGTTGAATAAATGCTCCAAGTTCTTTGATCAATATCTCTCTATAAGTTTTCTGTTACAGGCAAAAAAAAAGACTTGGGCTATGCAAAAATAAAAGAAAAATAAAAAGATAGGCAAGTACTTAAAAAGAGAAAGAAGAAGAAAAACAACGATAGCCCATGATCTTAAAAGCCTCTGTATAATTTTTCAATTCTTTAAAATAGAGAGATATACACTCAAAGGAGCAAAGTAGAAATAAGTTAGCCACTATATACCGCACACATGCACATCTTGATCTAAGAGTATGACAATTCCCTCTGTGGGTCCGAGTTTTGACCTAGCAATAAATGTAAGGTAAAAGTGCTACATCCTTGATCATACCTTTCACTACAGATACAACTTTTAGAGATAGGATGTTTTAAGGCACTAGTCATTTATGCCTTGGAGAGGATTCCATAAATACTACATATGAGGGACTTGAGTGAGCTACATCGGGAGAAGGTGAACTATGCTTTTATTTTAAACTTGTGCAAAAATATCCAATTGACTTGACTGATAGGAAGAAGGTGATCAAATTCAAGTTGTTCTATTCTTCAACTACCCAAAGTGTTGTGGTAGACACATTGAATCCAGTAGTATAGGTATGACTGGGAGAGGTCTAGTGTTGATGTCTAATCTTAAAGTTATGTCTTGAGGTAATTCAACCTTTACTCGAGGACGAGCAAAGACTAAGTGTCGGGGAGTTGTTGACGGTAATTAACTATCATTATAAACCATCAACTAAGCATATAAAAAAGGATAAAAATATGATTCCCACCTTATAATAGGGGTTCTACTGATAATTTCCATGAGTTTTGGTGAATTGTGATTTTTCAGGGATAAAACAGGAAAATGCAGGAAAAGGATATCTTCCATGAGAAGGAACCCACGCCTATCAGACTTATCTCCACGTCACGGCCACACAAGGACATTCTAGAAGACACCAGAGGACTCCACAAGGCGTCCCACCTCGACCTGCTGCCAGGTGGGGCCGACCGGCCCTAACCTTAGGCCGGCCGACCTCCCCCCATGCCGCCATAGCTCCTTCCTTTGCAAGCTGCCTCTACCACCTCCTATGATGCATCACAACCCTACGTGAAGGTCGGTTTCATCCAGGGGCCACGGTTGATCCCCCAAGGCTATATAAAGCGGCCTCCAGACCCCTAGGCCTCATTCAATTCCTCCAGATCAGAACCTCCAACAGAATTAGAAATCATAGGAGAAGGATTGAAGAGCCAGCGATCAAGAAGAAGACTAGTTCTCCCTCTAGTTTAGGAATAGAATCTAGTCTTGAATTAGAACTAGAAGAGAGAGAGAGAGAGAAAAGAGGAGGAGATTTAGAAGGAGCTCTGGCCTGTCGGATCTTCTTCAACATCTTGTACCTAAGGATTCAAGTTCTTCAAGATCTTGCATCTAGATCTCTCTGGTAATCAACGTCTATTTTCAAGTTGTTCTTATTGTTCATATTATTCTTGAGGTTTGTGACTCATTTGAGTACTTTAATTCTAGTAGCGCTAGGATTAGAGGAGTTAGAGGGTGTAAGTGCGGTGCTTAGACTTGATAGCTCATGAATGTACCCTATATTCCGGATTTTAGTGGTAGTTCACAAGGGTGACTCTTATAACCTTATTGATTCTTCTATAGCCCACTATCCCATTTATAGGACTAGCAGGATAATTTATTGGTAGGAGAATTCATACTCTGCTTATGACCTCCTATGACAATTTCCCCATCAAGAACACTATTAGCATTTCATACTTGAAGTAGAATTAGACAGCCTTAGTGATCCCCTCTGCCTTCAAAATTCTCAGTCCTTGATAGCTACTCAAGGATTAAAGCTTAAGACTTAAGAAGACTATACTCCGTTCCTTTGGGTTCGATATTAAAACTAGGTCATCCTGGTGAAGTGCTACATCGGTAGACGTTATCTGTGCGCTTGCGGATAAAGTAGAGTGTGCATTAATTTATACCAACAATCATAATAAAGGATAATTAATAATAGATCATGGTAATTCTAAAAGGGGTTCCATAGAGCATTTTCCTACTTGGGCGTGACTCTAGAAAGAACTAAAAAATAGAGACTAACTCCTAGGGTTATTCTAACTATAGTTCATTGAGCTACATCAATTAGTGCAATTACATTTAGCAATCATGGTCAGGGTAACCTCATATTCATACTCAAGAGACATTGCTAAGGTGGATCAGGAACAGAGCAAGATATCACCCCGCAACTCAGCCTTACTAATCTTATATTTAGGGAGTGAACTACAGAGGACTCAACGAAGCTATAATAGTCACCTTCGTGATCTACCACATGGCCCAGAACATAGGGAGCACTCGCAGATAGATATTGTCTAAGCACCATGCTTACACAACTTCTACCACCCGCCCCTTGATCATCAGAATGAGCGCTATACGAACAAGGGTATAAACACAAAACAACTCCAACTATACTAAACATATAATCAACATAGGCAATGAACATTATAATTATGAATCTAGAATTATACCAAGTCCTATCAAGTATTCAACTCATACACAAACTAGAACAAGAACTAGAGGATCAACACGAACTAGACAAGAACATGATGAATTAGACGAACTAGAACGGCGAACTAGACAAGAATATGATGAACAATAAGATGAACAAGATGAACTAGAAGAACAAGTAGATAAACTAGAAGATGAACACAATGAACTAGAAGACAAATAGCACAAATAGATTAATAATGTTGAATACAAGAGAGAAGTACATGGCTGTACCTAGCCTCGTCGCGACTAGATCCAGAATCCAAGCGTTGCTTGCCTCCTCTAATTCCTATTCTTATGTTCTAGCTATGCCCTAGCTGGTGGAGCTCTAGGTTATCCTTTCATGGGACTACCCTGAAATAAACAATGATGAGATGATAAATTGATTGATTGATTCAGGGGGGTCTGCCTCTGCTTATATAGCCCGGTGGGATGAACTGCAACCCTCGAATCAAACCGACATGAAACAATAGTCAAGATGCATCATAGAGATCGGTTGGAGGCCGCCACGCGAAGGGGGAACCACCTGGTAGGGAAGCCAGGCCGGCCGGCCTAACATGTGGGGCCGGCCAGCCCCACCTGGCAGCCGTCGGGCCTCCACTTTGTTCTCATGACTTCTGGTGTGTTCTACGTCCTTCTAGTGCCACTTTCTGATCCGTTCGCGTAATGAGTCATGTTTTGAGTAGATTTCTTCCTTCCTAGCTTCTGGATAAATCCCTGGAAAAAGATTATTTCGCAAAGATGTGGAATCTTGTCGATTTAGTTCCTGGTCTTGT
Organism: Saccharum hybrid cultivar R570; assembly: GCA_038087645.1. Lineage (NCBI taxonomy): Eukaryota > Viridiplantae > Streptophyta > Magnoliopsida > Poales > Poaceae > Saccharum > Saccharum hybrid cultivar. The sequence continues at coordinate 438,634 of JAQSUU010000704.1, read as the reverse complement.
GATGATGATTGTTCTAGGGTCTTCTAGAGTCTTTCGAGTCGTATTTATCGAGGACTTCCTCTTCGGTGCTCCAAATATGGCAAATGATATGTCTGTCTCGATCATCTCGATGAGCTCTCTGCAATTGTGTACTCAGATTCTTCACTTGAGATACTTTTATATGGCAAAATATCAAATATCCTGTAAAACAAGTGAGAACAACACAACTCGTGGAACTCATTAGAATAAACCCCTATAACCCTACTTCACACATTATTTCAGGTCTTTCCTGAAGTAATTGATGGTTAAAGATTGGAGTTAATTAACGTCAACACTAAGCTACTCAAGTTAGATCCTACAACAGGGGTTAACAAACCCTGAGTACTTGAGGGTACTCAACAAGTCTTACCTGACTAAGGAAAAGAGTCCAAGGATATACAGGCTTAAAGGTAAGGTAGAAGCAAGAAGTAACTTTTGCAGAAAAGCTTACTACAAGTGAATTAAGTTATTATTAGTATCCAATTAGCACCTAGTCTAAATCAATCACTTCTTTAATCATCAAAGCTCAGGTTCAACTCTTATCATCTCTTATCCATCAACATCCATGTTTTATTGATTAACTATGATGCAGGTTAGTTGATCGTGTCTCCTCTTACCGTGGAGCAAATGGTGATTCGCATTGATTTAGCCCAGCTAGGGTTTCCTTACCACATGACATATGTAGATCAGAGACATACATATATCAACCCTCACTTGGATCCTCCAAAATGAGAACGGGTCCAGCGCTACCTGAGAGCATAGTACTTGTAACAGAACTGACCAAATTATAAGAGCACAAGTACAAAAACAAGCGCCCAAAATGCTCAAATTTTCAAACTTGAGCCCATATAATCCCGGTAGTCAATCGAAATCACGAAGGATTTCAAACCAACTTGCTTACAACCAAGATCACATCATTCAACATAACACATCACACGTTACATTTCACAAGTACTTAAATAAAAGTTTACAACACCACGGAGTAGCAAATATTACAAACCAAGTTTATAAAGTAGTAGAAGCATAAATACACACACACTTAGTTTAAGTACGATTGCCAGTCTTACAGATCATGATCCCACAAAAGCATTAAGGAAAGTGAACTAAAAGATGATCATGCCCCAGTGATCTAATCCTCATCACCCACCGGGTGAAGGCAGTTCTTGCTGAAGCCTTGATACAGCATGTCATCTGCAACAGGAGAGAATAAACCCCGAGTACGGGAATGTACTCAGCTAGACTTACCCATTGAAACAGAAAATAAAAGGCACCAAGGATCATGCAAGGCTTTCTTAAAGTGGAGCTAGCTGACATCATATTTTACGAAAAAGCATAAGTAGTAGTAACTCTTTTAACCTATACTAGCAGTCATTTTTAACATTAACCTATCATCTATCTTAGCACCTGTACTAAACATTCACTTTATTATTAAGCAAACATTAATAACCATAGTAGGTATAAATTGAGGCAACATTAAATCATCATCCAATTAACCATCTGTTCAATTAATGGAATTCTACGTTGTCGCTACTCAAGTCAAGTGCTCACTAATCGGGAGCGACGTCGATTCGAATCGAATTCCTATCTAGCTGGAGCAGTACTTCTAACACTCACTGCGCAGGTGTAAGGTCTTAGATGGCTAGAGGGGGGGGTGAATAGCCTATAAAAAATCCTACACAAGCCACTAAGCAAACTTGTTAGAATAACAAACGACGCAAAGCGAGTTTTGCTTAGCCTACGGTTGTGATGCAAGCCTCCTATCCACAAGTCTAGTAGATTATGATCTCTAGTTCACACAAGGGCTATGTCACTAATTTTACACTAGTGAGCAAGCTAACAATACTACTAGCAAGGCTACTACTAGAGCTACACAAGAAAAACTAGTAAAGTAAATGCGAGAGAGAGGATTGTGAATCTTATACCGATGGTGGAGTGAAGATGTTGCCAATCACCAAGATGATATACAATCAATCAATATTGACAACAACACAATATGAAGACCAATCACCGAGAGACAAGTGACACAATATTTTTGTTCACCCGGTGTTCACTTGTGCACCGACAAGCTACGTCACCGGTTGTGTCGACCAACACTTAGATGGTTCCTCGGTGTGACCCTCAAGTCACTTGCCCCTCAAGGCACGCCCCGCAAGGCACCACAAGACACCACTCTCAAGTGAGGTAACTCAATGACACGCGCAATTCACTAGAGTTGCTTTTGGCGCTCCACCGAGGAAAGCACAAGAACCTCTTACAATCAACTGGAGGTGGCCAAGAACAATCTCCTTCTCTTGCCAATGCCTCTAACAATCTCCAAGCCAGCTAGGAGCGGTACTCTCCAAGAGTAACAAGAAAACCACCGGCTATACCACCCACAAGTGCCACTAGATGCCCTCAAGCTATGCAATGCACTTTGGCATCACTCAATCTCACTTTTGATTTGCAATCAAGCAAGAGAGAAGAGTGGGAGGAGAAGCTCTAGCTCAAAGGATGCACAAGTATGTTAGAAATCATGAGAGACCTCCCTAAGGGCCGGCCAACAAGTATTTATAAGTATCCCATCCGAATAGAGCTGTTATACCCCTTCACTGGGTCTTTTTCGGGATGACCGGATGCGCCGGTCAAAAACTGACCGGACGCGCTCAACCGCGTCCGATCCTCCAACGGTCACTGCGCCAACGGTCAAACCCCATGACCGGACGCGCTTCTCATAACGACCGGACGTGCCGGTCCGAGTGACCAGACGTGCTCCAGTCAACGACCGGACGCGCCGATCACATAGCACCACGCGCCCGCGAAGTAACGACCGGACGCGCCCCTCGCAAAGACCGGACGCTACAGAGCCCACGTCTGGTTAGAGTCCAGTAAGCTCCCTCAACGATCGGACGCGTCCGATCGCGTGTGACCAGACGCGCCCCGCATCCGATCGTCCAAGCGAACCACAAATCCTTCTGGGCACCTGACCGAACGCGCCGGTCCCTTGAGTGACCGGACGTGCCGGTTGCAAACCCTAGCACCCGCGTGCCTGACTGCTGACCGGACGCGTCCGATCATACCATGACCGCGTCCGGTGCAGCGTCCGGTCACCTCTGTGACCTCCGTTCGCCTCCGTTTCTTTTCCGACTTCCGACGTAGTGGAAAATAGGCATTTCAACTCCTCGAAAACGCCTGAATCACACTTCAATGCCTTCACAAATGTGCCAACACCAACAAGTGATCACCACCTTGTGCACGTGTGTTAGCATTTTCATAATCATTTTCGAAGGTTTTCCAGTTAGGTCACTAGGCCCTACATGCAATGCACTTCATGAATTCACCTAGTGGCACCCGTGCATCGAATAACCGATAAGACTTCCCCTCTTAATAGTTCGGATATCGATCCTAAACCACTCACACCCTCTATGGTGTCTTGAGTGCAAAACAAAATGGCCCTATGGTTATACCTTTGCCTTGAGCCCATTTTGTTTTTCCAGAAGATATGATCCACTTCATATCATCACATGAGCGTCTCGATCCATCGACCTTGACTTCACTTGCTCTTCACTGTTGCATCGGTCCGTCGGCGCCATGTCTTGCTCAAGCTTCACCATCGCATGGTCCTTCGCTTCGAAGCCTCGACTTGCCCTTCACCTTCACAACTGGTCCATCGAACCAAGCATCATCTTGGTCTTCATCATCTTGGTCACATGAGTCAATGTCATGTCACATATTCAATGACCACCTTTATCTAAATCATCCACTTAGATACAAAGGTTAGTCCTAGGTTTCATCAATTAACCAAAACCAAACTAGGGACTTTCAATCTCCCCCTTTTTGGTAATTGATGACAACCCTTACAAAGATGATTTTGATAATAAAAGTTTTGAACTTGTCATACTTGTCCAATCATTTTGCTCAAGAGTAAAGTTTGGACAATTATCACAAGCTTGGTTTTGGTAGCATTAGCTCTCCCTACATATGTGCATAGAGTTTGGATTGAAAGCTTTGCACATATGTATAGATAGAAGTGTTGAGAGAGTAATTCTACCAAAATGATGCTAAGGTGTAAGAAATGGACCTTTGAAGCGTGATACAAATCGGAGTTGCCTTTTACACCATCCTTAGCATCATGAGGTAACTAGACATCCATCAAAACTCAAGAACCCCGTGAGATCAACATTATATGTAAAGGTTCTTGGACCACTTGTAAAGCTTAAGGCATGTCTAGATACCACATGTAAACTATTCCTATGCATGCTAGTAGATCATTTCATCATTCAAGTTCTATACTAGCATTGCACCACACAAGCATGTATATTAAATTTAAATACATGTGCAATGAGCAAGTCATATGAGAATGCACAAACAAATGCAACAACTTTGTTTATGAGCTTGCTCCCCCTACTTGTGTGCATCAAAATTTTATTTATCCCTTTATCATGTTGAATCATCTTTTTCTCTCCCCCTTTGTCAACAATTTACCCAAAAATGGGATCAAATTGTGGAGAGAAAAACAATGTTTGATGGAGTATGTTAGAATTTATCAAATTTGGTTTAACCTAGAATACTTGCCAAAAATATTTAATTCGATTTGAACCAAAGACAAGCTTCTTCACTCCTCAAAATAAGGGTTATCTTGCCTATGTTGAATTAAACACTTATAGCAAATCTTCTAGATTCAACACTAGGTTTGTAAGCTCACAAACATGTCATATGCCACCACTAGATCAAAACAAGCATAGAAGCAATAGTGGTAACATATATCCATCAAATTCATTTGATTTATCATGAATGCTCATGCGTACCACTTATTATGTCTACATGCTCTAGCAAGTCCTTAGCATAGGATGAATGACATGTCAATCAACTTTACCTTGCAATGTCGAAGGAGAGGCATGTCAATAAGTGGGTGATGTGCATTCAACTCATGTTTGAGAAATCAAGAATGTTCAACTCATTCCATAGCTTGCAGAACCTCTTTTCATCAAGTGGCTTGGTGAGAATATCGGCAAGTTGATCATCGGTGCCAACACTTTCAATGGCAATATCTCCCTTTTGTTGATGATCTCTAATGAAATGATGCCTTATGTCAATATGCTTTGTTCTTCCATGTTGAACCGGGTTTTGTATCATCTTGATTGCACTTTCATTATCACATAGCAATGGCACATTCTGGAAGTTGAGGCCATAATCCTTCAAAGTTGATTTCACCCATAGTAATTGTGCACAACAACTCCCCGCACTCACATATTCGGCTTCGGCGGTAGAGATTGCCACACTATTTTGTTTCTTTGAGGACCATGACACAAGTGATCTTCCAAGTAATTGACATGTGCCACTTGTGCTCTTTCTATTGATCTTGCAACCCCCATAGTCGGAGTCCGAATATCCAATCAATTCAAACTTTGACCCCTTGGGATACCATAGTCCAACATCTCTTGTTTGCTTCAAGTACCTCAATATTCTCTTTGCCGCTGTGAGATGACTTTCTCTAGGTGAGGCTTGATATCTAGCACACATGCAAACACTAAACATGACATCCGGCCTTGATGCGGTGACATAGAGTAGACTTCCAATCAAAGACCGATATTCCTTTTGATTCACCATTTTGCCATCAAGATCACTATCCAAATTGCCATTTGTGCCCATTGGAGTTGAAATTGCCTTTGCATCTTGCATTCCAAACTTCTTCAACATGTCCCTTATGTATTTCCCTTGACTCACAAATGTCCCATTCTTCAATTGCTTGACTTGGAGACCAAGGAAGTAGCTAAGTTCACCAATAATAGACATTTCAAACTCTTTGGCCATCATAGCACCAAATTCTTCACAATAAGCTTGATCGGTTGATCCAAAGATGATGTCATCAACATATATTTGCACTATGAATAGATTATTTCCAATCTTCTTGGTGAATAGAGTAGTATCAACCTTGCCCATTTTGAATCCCTTAGAGAGAAGGAAATCCCTTAGCCTCTCATACCATGCTCTAGGTGCTTGCTTTAAGCCATATAAAGCCTTCTTCAACTTGTACACATGGTTGGGTTTCTTGTCATCTTCAAATCCGGGTGGTTGCTCAACAAAGACTAACTCATTGATGATCCCATTGAGAAATGCACTTTTGACATCCATTTGATATAGTTTGATGTTGTGTGCACAAGCATAAGCCAATAGAATCCTTATTGCCTCCAATCTTGCCACGGGAGCATATGTCTCATCATAGTCAAGACCTTCAACTTGAGTGTAACCTTGAGCAACTAGTCTTGCTTTGTTTCTCACCACAATGCCATCTTGATCTTGCTTGTTTTTGAACACCCATTTGGTTCCAATCACATTGTAGTCATTTGGCCTTTCTACCAATTCCCAAACATCATTTCTTGTGAAATTGTTTAGTTCTTCTTGCATAGCCATAATCCAATCGACATCCCTCAAAGCTTCTTCTATTTTCTTTGGTTCCATGGTTGACACAAATGATGCATGCTCACAAAACATAGCCAATCTTGATCTTGTTTGCACACCACTTCTAATATCACCAATAACACTATCAATGGGGTGATCTCTTGCAACATTTTGTGGTTAGAGTACTTGCACTTGATTACTTGAGCTTGGTTAATCACTTGATGTATCTTGATGAGATGAACTAGCACTATGATCTTGCACTTGAGAGTCACTAGCTAGCTTGAATGGAGAATTGAGCACTTCATCTTTATCATCATCTTGAATATTAATTACTTGCTTTGCTCTAATGTCCCCAATGTCCATGTTCTTCATTGCTTCTACCAATTGAGTTCCACCAACATCATCTAGATTCTCTTCTTCATCTTGTGACCCATTGGTTTCATCAAATTGCACATCGTGGACTTCTTCTAGAATGCCACTTGAATTGTTCTAAACTCTATAAGCTTTGCTTGTTGTTGAATAACCAAGTAGGAACCCCTCATCACATCTCTTATCAAACTTTCCTAATCTAGTTCCCTTCTTCAAGATATAGCATTTGCAACCAAACACCCTAAAGTAAGAAATATTGGGCTTTCTTCCATGAAGTAGCTCATATGGGGTCTTCTCTAGCAATGGATGACAATATAGTCTATTGATGTAGTAGCAGCGGTATTGATTGCTTCATCCCAAAATGATTGACTCACATTGTACTCATGAAGCATTGATCTAGCCATATCAAGCAATGTTCTATTCTTTCTCTCAACTAGGCCATTTGATTGTGGAGTGTACTTGGCCGAGAATTGATGCCCAATGCCATAGTGATCACAAAGTTCTTCAATTCTTGTATTCTTGAACTCACTTCTATTGTCACTTCTCACTTTCTTGATTCTAATCTCAAACTCATTGTGAACTCTACTGAAAGGTCTTGAAGGTGTCAAACACTTCACTTTTGTCACTAAGAAAGAATACCCATGTGAATCTTGTGAAGTCATCCACTATGACAAATCCATACTTATTACCACCTATGCTTGAGTATGTTGTTGGGCCAAATAGATCCATGTGCATCAAATCAAATGCTTTGCATGTGCTCATGTACTCTTCTTTGGATGTGAGCTTCCAACTTGCTTCCCGGCTTGACATGCACTACAAAGCTTATTCTTCTCAAATTCAACATCTTTCAAACCATTGACAAGATTGTGAGTTGTAAGCTTCTTTAATTGTTTCATGCCAACATGACCAAGCCTTCTATGCCAAAGCCAACCCATGCTTGATTTGGAGATTAAGCAAGTTGTCAAAGAAGTTTCTCTAGCATTGAAGTCAACTAGGTAGAGATTCTCATATCTAAAGCCCTTGAATGCCACATTTGAGCCATCCATACTAATGACTTCCACATCATCAACCCCAAAGATACATTTGTAACCAAGATCACATATTTGTGCCACAGATAGAAGATTGAAATCCAAGCTTTCAACTAGCAACACATTGGAGATACTCAAGTCATTTGATATTGCAATCTTGCCCAATCCAATAACCTTGCCTTTCTTGTTATTGCCAAATGTGATAGAATCAACACCACTATCGTTGTCATTGATTGAGTCAAACATTCTTGTTGTACCGGTCATGTGTTGAGTGCACCCACCATAAATAATCCAATGCCTTCCTCTGGCTTTGTAATTTACCTACAAGCAAATCAATGAAGCTTAGGTACCCATTTTTGCTTGGGTCCTTGTAGGTTAGTAACTAAGCTCTTTGGTACCCAAATAGCCTTCTTCTTTGAGCCAACAATGGGTGTACCAATAAACTTAGCTTTCACACCCTTCACACCTTTGGTAAGCACATAGCAAGAATCAAAAGGTATAGCATTAACAAGGTTCTTGCTTTGGTTCTTTTTATTGCAATTATGCTCTAGGTGCCCAACTTGCTTGCATCTATTGCAAAACCGACCATTGCCCTTCACAAAGCTAGGCTTTGGAGTTGCAAAGGCCAACTTACCTTTCTTGGGGGTGTAGCCCAATCCCTCTTTGTTAAGAGAGAACCTTTGGCTATCCAAGCACTTAAGCAAGCGGGCCTCACCACCATAGGCCTTGCCTAGGGCGTGAGTGAGCTCATCCACCTCTCTCTTGAGAGTCTCATTCTCAACCATTAGTGAGGCATCACAAGTGAAACCACCACTAGTAGAGGAGGTAGAGTCGGTGGTGGTGGATGAAGAGCTACAAGAAGGGTTAGCATTTGACATGATGATAGGTTCATAAGAGGATTCATCAATTATATCACAAGTAACACCTATATCACATGATACAACAACCTCCTTCTTTGCTTGTTGCTCAAGTAGTAATGAGTGAGCTTTTTCAAGCTTGGAATGAGCCTTACCAAGATCCTCATCGTCTTCCACTAGACTCTCATGAGTGGTCTTAAGCTCACTAAGAACTTTCTCAAGTATTGCTAGTTTCATTGAAAGCTTCTTACACTCTTTGTTCTTGGCAATAGCTATGTCTCTAGTTTGTTGCATCAAGTCATATAGTTGTTCTTTAGTTGGTTCATCATCATCATTTTCATTATCATTATCATTATCATTATCATTATCATTGTCACTATCACTATCACGAGCATATTCCATTTCACTTTCATCATCACTCTCATCATATAATACCTTAGTTTCTTTGGCCATGAGGCATGAAGAGGATGAATCAAATAGTGATGGCTTCTTGTTGATAGCAATGGAGGCAAAAGCCTTGTTGGATGATGATTCTTCTTCTTTTTCATCATCACTTTCCCAAGTTACCACATAGGCTCCATTTTTGCCCTTCTTGAAAGTCATCTTGGCTTCTCTCTTTTTCTTCTCAAACTTGCCCCTCTTGTTGTTCTTCTTCTTGTCATAGGGACATTCGGCTTGAAGATGTTCGGTGCTATCACAATTGAAGCACTTCCTTTGTTGCTCATTGCTCTTGAAATAGTCATTTCTCTTTTTGAAGCCTCTTCTTTTGATAAACATCTTGCCAATATTCTTGACAACTAGAGCAAGTGCCTCATCATCAATTTCCAATTCTTCATCTTCTTCATTGTCATCTTCTTCTTGAATTGGAGCTTTGCCCTTAGAGGAGGTGGCCTTGAATGCCACGGTCTTCTTCTTCTTTTCTTCCTCCTTCTCCTTCTCATCAACATCTTGATCATACTTGTCAAAGGTCAATACCTCTCCAAGCAAATCATTGGGCTTCATTGCATCAAGCCCATCTCTTTGTAGCATCATGATCAACATTTTGAATCTTTTATGTAAGCTCAACAAGAACTTGTGGCAAAACTCTTGGTCTTGTGTCTTATGCCCTAAGCTCTTGAGATCATTCATAATGACTTACAATCTATGAAACATCTCTAAGATTGTTTCTTCTTCTTTCATCTTGAAGTTCTCAAACTCACTCTTGAGCCCATATAGCTTGGCACTCTTCACAACCTTAGTGCCCTCATATGTTTCGCTCAACCTTGTCCATACTTCATTTGCCAATTCTAAATCCTTGATGCCCTCAAATACTTTTGTGTCAATACCATTGTACAATGTATTGAGAGCCATTCTATTACATGTTCTATTTGCTCTATCTTCATCGATGAGATGATCGGGATCAATGATAGCAAAATCATTCTCGGTGAGTTGCAAAACTCTCTCATGAATAGAACCAAGGTACATTGTCATTTTTCTATTCCAATGAGCAAAAGAACTAACACCATCAAAGAACGGTGGCTTGCCCCCAACATGATTGAACACAATTTGAGCCATTTTTCACACCGACGGATGTTAAGCCTTGATTAAAACGGTGACCACGGCTCTGATACCACTTGTAAGGTCCTAGATGGCTAGAGGGGGGTAAATAGCCTATAAAAAATCCTACACAAGCCACTAAGCAAACTTGTTAGAATAACAAACGGCGCAAAGCGAGTTTTGCTTAGCCTACAGTTGTGATGCAAGCCTCCTATCCACAAGTCTAGTAGATTATGATCTCTAGTTCACACAAGGGCTATGTCACTAATTTTACACTAGTGAGCAAGCTAACAATACTACTAGCAAGGCTACTACTAGAGCTACACAAGAAAAACTAGTAAAGTAAATGCAAGAGAGAGGATTGTGAATCTTATACTGACGGTGGAGTGAAGATGTTGCCAATCACCAAGATGATATACAATCAATCAATATTGACAACAACACAATATGAAGACCAATCACCGAGAGACAAGTGACACAATATTTTTGTTCACCCGGTGTTCACTTGTGCACCGACAAGCTACGTCACCGGTTGTGTCGACCAACACTTAGATGGTTCCTCGGTGTGACCCTCAAGTCACTTGCCCCTCAAGGCACGCCCCGCAAGGCACCACAAGACACCACTCTCAAGTGAGGTAACTCAATGACACGCGCAATTCACTAGAGTTGCTTTTGGCGCTCCGCCGAGGAAAGCACAAGAACCTCTTACAATCAACTGGAGGTGGCCAAGAACAATCTCCTTCTCTTGCCAACGCCTCCAACAATCTCCAAGCCGGCTAGGAGCGGTACTCTGCAAGAGTAATAAGAAAACCACCAGCTATACCACCCACAAGTGCCACTAGATGCCCTCAAGCTATGCAATGCACTTTGGGATCACTCAATCTCACTTTTGATTTGCAATCAAGCAAGAGAGAAGAGTGGGAGGAGAAGCTCTAGCTCAAAGGATGCACAAGTATGTTAGAAATCACGAGAGACCTCCCCAAGGGCCAGCCAACAAGTATTTATAAGCTTCCCATCCGAATAGAGCCGTTATACCCCTTCACTGGGTCTTTTTTCGGGATGACCGGATGCACAGGTCAAAAACTGATCGGGCGCGCTCAACCGCGTCCGATCCTCCAACGGTCACTGCGCCAACGGTCAAACCCCATGACCGGACGCGCTTCTCATAACGACCGGACGCGCCGGTCCGAGTGACCGGACGCGCTCTAGCCAACGACCGGACGCGCCGATCGCACAGCACCATGCGCCCGCGAAGTAACGACCGGACGCGCCCCTCGCAACGACCGGACGCTACAGAGCCCGCGTCCGATTAGAGTCCAGTAAGCTCCCTCAACGATCGGACGCGTCCGATCGCGTGTGACCGGACGCGCCCCGCGTCCGATCGTCCAAGCGAAGCGCAAATCCTTCTCGGCACCTGACCGGACGCGCCGGTCCCGTGAGTGACCAGACGCGCCGGTTGCAAACCCTAGCATCCGCGCGCCTGACTGCTGACCGGACGTGTCCGATCATACCATGACCGCGTCCGGTGCAGCGTCCGGTCATCTCTATGACCTCCGTTCGCCTCCATTTCTTTTCCGACTTCCGACGTAGTGGAAAATAGGCATTTCAACTCCTCGAAAACGCCTGAATCCCGCGCTCGTGAGCTCGGTGGGAGGGAGAGAGAGGAACCCAAACCCTCTCTACCACTCAAACTTCAATGCCTTCGCAAATGTGCCAACACCAACAAGTGATCACCACCTTGTGCACGTGTGTTAGCATTTTCATAATCATTTTCAAAGGTTTTCCAGTTAGGTCACTAGGCCCTACATGCAATGCACTTCATGAATTCACCTAGTGGCACCCGTGCATCGAATAACCGATAAGACTTCCCCTCTTAATAGTTTGGCTATCGATCCTAAACCACTCACACCCTCTATGGTGTCTTGAGTGCAAAACAAAATGGCCCTATGGTTATACCTTTGCCTTGAGCCCATTTTGTTTTTCCAGAAGATATGATCCACTTCATATCATCACATGACCGTCTCGATCCATCGACCTTGACTTCACTTGCTCTTCACCGTTGCATCGGTCCGTCGGCGCCAAGTCTTGCTCAAGCTTCACCATCGCATGGTCCTTCGCTTCGAAGCCTTGACGTGCCCTTCACCTTCACAACCGGTCCATCGAGCCAAGCATCATCTTGGTCTTCATCATCTTGGTCACATGAGTCAATGTCATGTCTCATATTCAATGACCACCTTTATCTAAATCATCCACTTAGATACAAAGGTTAGTCCTAGGTTTCATCAATTAGCCAAAACCAAACTAGGGACTTTCAGCAGGCCCTTGCCAGGGTCACAGAAGTCACCTTTGATACAATTTAGGAGTCACAGATTCGACTGATGCCACATCCCTAAGGGAAACACTCTGCCAGATGATAGGGACTCTAACCCCCTTGGTCTTACGCCAAAGTCCCCAAGCACATCCTTACTTCCTCCAAGATGCGACCTACCCTTCTATTCCCGGCCTGAACTGTATTACTTGGCTTCATGGTCGGAATGGCTTATCTGGCCAACTAAGTGTTAGACTGCATTCAACATGACTCAAGGACATACAGTGAATCAGTCCTTAAACGACTCAGACGGGCATAGCTTTGCACCCAAGACGTGAAGTGTCTTGCGGCTACACTATCGAACTCCCGCCTGGTCTCAATTCAATTTTTTAGCATGGTTCTTTTCCACGATAGCAAATATAGCCAATGGTGACCCACTTCATCCTAAAGCTCGCGGATGACCGTAAATCACCCGACTTCTACCGCACTAAGCATGGCTAAGCATTAACATGTGCCTAAACTTTAATTAGGATTCAAGTTCTATATTTGGACAAGGGTACATATAATGCAACAAGTGTTTTCACTCAACTCCTATGACTTAATGCAGTAAACAAGTAAAAGTACTCAAGGTATGTGTATACAAAAGTTAGGTCAGCATGCACCGGGGCTTGCCTTTCAGGAAGGAAGAAGGGCGGTGGTCCGGGCACTCAGGTAGCTCATCTTCAGGAACTCCTTCGCCGGCTGGCTCTTTTGTCTCCCTCGACTGATCTTGATCCTCCTCCAGAAGTGCTCCCTCGAATTCCAGGAGTGTCACCCCCTCCAGAACACCTATTGCACGAATGCACAAATGAATCTCATAGATGCATCAGAATGAATGCAACATGCTCAGTAAATGCAATGTGAACTACATCAACACTACTTGCTCTATTCAAATCACTTTACAAAATATGCAAATCTCTTCTCCGGTAGAGAAGTACTTACCCAATCTACTCAACCTAATGTATAGTTGTTCTTCCTCAGGTACAGACCTATCACCTAAACAATCAACAAGAACAACATTACTTAAGCTTATCACAGATCTAACCCAATCTAGCAACACATAAATCTGGACAGCAGTTTGGTTTTTCAACCATAACTGGAGATGTATAAATCCAAATAATACAATACAAGACAATCTGGAAAACTGATAAAATTCTCTACAATTCATTTTCAGACCTCAAGACTTGATTCCAAAGTTTACCTAGTCGAATTCCAAAAGTTACAGAACTCTATTCTCTCCAAACAGAGAGCAGCCATTTCTGGCCAGCCACTTCAAACAGCTATAACTCCTAAACTACTGAGCCAAATGCCACCAAATCTTGACACAAGCTAATTTAACAAGTTTACTACCACTTTGGTATTCACAAGATTCCTAGAAAACACCTTTATCAAGGTCTAAACCCAAAAATGCTACCAGCTGTCCAGAGAACCTAGAAATGTAAAAATTAATTATTTACTTAAGTGCCAAATGAACTTTTTGACCCAACCAAAGGCACTAGAAGTTCACACATGAGCTAAAACCACCAGAAAGTAAAGTAAACCAAATCAAATCATTTATTTTAATCCTTTTCTTAATTTAATTGATTAATTAAGTGAGAAAATAAACCTATATACAACCTGCTCAGAATATTCTACAAAACTTACAAGTGACTCTATACTCTACTAGGAGGCTACTGTAAAAATTTGAGCTAACGTTATCTAAAGGAACTCCCTACACCAAATTCACAAGACAAAAATGCTGATTTTTGCATAATTAAGAAATCATATTGAAAGGTATCAACCAATAGAAAAAATATTTTTCTTAGCAATCTTAGGGTACCAGGACACTCTCCACAAAATTTCATGAACATTGCGCATATAGAAAAATTATGAAAATTCATTCAAGTATCTCCTAATATAAAATGACAAAAGCATAACTTGAAAACTACTCAAGCAATAGCATCCAAATTTTTACCAGAGCTAGCATAGACATGAAATAGTAGACCCACCAAATTTCATAATTTTTGGAGCACTAGAACTCAAGGTATCAATTTAATAAGTTTGCATCTATTTTAAAACACATTTTAAAGGTCCATTTAATTCTTCTAGAATTGAAAAAACACATATACATTCTATATTTTTCCTAAATACTACACTTCACACAGATCCTAACAAACTTAGAATCATCTCAATTGGATCTACCAATTGGGAGATATGAAATTTACAATATGGCATACAAATCTGTGAAAAAATAAAGAAAATACAAAATATAAATCCGAAACCGAGGTCTGGGCCGGCCCACGTACGCCGGCACGGCCCACACAACGTGCGGCCTGCGCTGGATTCCTACCCGGGCGCAGCTGACAGGCCAGTCCCACACGTCACCCACACACCGAACAGGGGAGGAGCTCCGGCCGGCGTATCTCGCCGCCGGTGACCCGTCCGATGAAGATGAACGCCCCAACGTGCTCCCCGTGCCACCCGAACCTAGGCATCTCCTTTTCCCTAACTTTACTGCACCGGAGCTACCTCACCATCGTTCATGGCAGACGGCGGAGGGTGGCTTACGTCAATGGCCGTGAATTCGGACATCGCAACAAGAACAAGCGACTCGGTGACTCTCCATACCTCACGATGAGTCAAACGAGCTCATGGTTGGGTCACTCGAAGCACCAACGCGATCTAGCCACCATGCATGGTGGCACGATGGCGACCCCGACCTCAGACGCGACAGTGTTCCACGCCATTGGGTCAATTTCACCCAGTAGCATCTTCCGCATAGCTAGGTCTACTACTAAGACACATGGAACACGACTCTAATCAACTGTTGAGCCCACAAGTGCAGCGACACGGAGCTCGACTCTGCGGTGGCCATGGCAGACGTGCCTAGTGTGGTGGCTCGTTCCGGCAAGACTAGCACGGTAGCGACTAAACTGGCAGCTCCTACAGTTCTACCCGACCCAAGTAATGCAAAACACTCGATGTGGAGTAGAGAGAAGCACAACATTGCCCTGGCCACGGTGGACCGAAAGGTGAGCAGAGCTCTGGGCATGGCGGGGAAGAAGAACGATCCCTTTCGCTCTACCTGGGACCTGGCCGGCTCAGCTAGTCTGTGTAGCATGTAGAGGAGGTCATGCCGGAGATTTTGGCCGAACAAATTTGGAAATGGTGCGGTGGTGGTGGAGATGTGCGCGGTGGAGCTCTCGGTGGCGCTATGGCGAGCGGACGAAGAAGGGTGAGACCAGAGGGAGGGATAGAGAGTGAGCGAGCACGAGGGGAGACTAGGGACGCGTGTCGCCTTCAGCATTGCGAGCACGGGCGCGGCCTCGATGCGCGGCAGCCACGCGGCGCCTGGTTCCTGACCGCGGTCGGACATGACCAAACTTAATTTTCAATTTTAGGTGTCAAAGAGGTTGACTGATAGCCGTACTTTGAGCCTCCATATCTCCTAATCTGGTTCAAATTAGAGGTAGGTGATAACAGAAGATTTGTAGAGCTACAGTAGTACTACAACTTTGTCAATTAGAGCTTGGACTGATTCGGTCTGGATTGGGAGATACAAGGTCTCAAAGAGGGGCTCATGAAACTATGAGTCAGTGCTTGACTTCAAAATTTTTCTAAGTATGAAAACAGCACGGAAAACCTGGCTTGTGGGCCCTGTCTGAGCATGTTCTAGCTATTTTCATGAGATGGCCATATTTAGACTTTTGTTCCCTATGAAATTCTCTACAACTTTGATTAAGGGTGCACCTCCATGCAAGATCTCGAAGCTGGATTTTCTAAATAGTCAAACTAGAGCATTTTAGTAGTCAAGACTTGGTCAACAACACTTAGGAGGGCAATTTGGTCATTTTGGTCAACATGAACATTGTTCCACTAAGGATCCTAAGTTTGATTAAGGTATTATAGGACATAATTGACCATTGTACACCTTGGTTACACAGAATCCCAAATGTCACATGAGTTGAAACAAGCAAAACAAACGTTTCAACTAAAATGTTGCACTACCATTGTCACACCCAGTTTTCTAAAGAACAAAACCAGGCTAATCATATGTGTGCCCAGAAAGTCCACACATATGTCAGAATGAAAAAGTATCAGAAACAATGTTATTATATAACGTATACATAGCTATATTAACACTTACATCAGAGTATCGTGGAATGGTGACTAAACTTCAGGCTCTATTCTTCTCAGGGACGGCTGACTGGGCGCTCCGTACGCCAAACACTTATGCAAGACTTCTGGAAACTCCACTACCTCTTTATCCTTCTTCTAAGCAGCACCTCACTACACACTGAAGTGTGGTGGAAATAGCAAGAGTGAGTCCATGTCGAACTCAACAAGTATAACACAGGGTTCATGAGGCTCAAAAAGGCTAGACATTGTTTGACTGCGTTTAGCTTTTAATCATCATATAATTAGCAATTGAGTAGCATCAAGATGAACCAATTCCCATTAATGAACCAATGATCAATTGTAATAAGGATAATGAATAGCATTAACATGAGCATAATAACAACAACAATAATTAAGCATGATATAACAATGGTGATCAGCTATTTGTAGATGTTCCAAGGCTGCCCGTATCCGTGGGTACGACTAGTATACCAGTTTTTAACTCTGCGTAGAGGTGTACACTTTCACTGTGAGTCACGACTTCCAAATGCGTTGGTTTGCAAGGCCCAAAACATTGGAAACCATATAAAGCCATTCAAAAGTTCATCTAACAAGTTAGGGCCATTAGATTCACTCGGTAGGCAGATATAGGAACCCCCCTTTTCAAATGGCACAATTCTTTCTCGGCTATACTCATAGACTAGAGGCTGTCTACACCCAACGTGTCAAGTCATTCTTACGCCAATTAAGGTAATCACTAACAAGCTAGAAAAGGTCTTTTAAACAACTAGAGCCAGAGCCATATAGCCCTCACAGCTGTACTGTATGTCCCGGATGATCACGTACAGATAAGTCCTTATGGAGAGAAACCAGAGCAACAATATAACCCCTTGCTCTAGCCCTCTTTTCAACAGTAATAAAATCATCATTAATGGTTGGTTGCTTAATCCATTAATCAAATTACAAGATCATTGGTCATAATTAAGCACTAGCAATAGCTATCCAAATGCACAACCCATAGGTGACAAGAAAACAAGATATCAATAGCTAAGTTATAATCTCTATGGTTGTCAAGGAGGACACATGCATATGTATCATAATTTTAGTGAATAGGATAACAAGGATGTTCCCATGTTATACGTGCCTTGATCAAAGCTTTTCTGATGATACTGCTGGTCTGGCTCAAAATAATACTTCTGATCGTCAAGAAACTGCTCACCGTCTATACTCGATCATAAAGCATCAACACACAATCATCCGAGGAATCATACATGAAGCAAACAAAGAGACATAATTAAAACAGTAGAAAAAACAGTATAAAAGTTTGTAAAACTCTTCTACACG
This sequence comes from Saccharum hybrid cultivar R570, assembly GCA_038087645.1. Taxonomy (NCBI): domain Eukaryota; kingdom Viridiplantae; phylum Streptophyta; class Magnoliopsida; order Poales; family Poaceae; genus Saccharum; species Saccharum hybrid cultivar. The sequence goes on along the minus strand of JAQSUU010000704.1, from coordinate 420,659 downwards.
TTACTACAATCACACAGACGTAAAAATCACGAAATTCAGATTTAAAACATGAAAGTTATGAATTTTCTAAGATTTCCTATAGATAAATAATTACTTTAATATAAACTCGAAAATTAAATTTTCCAAACCTACTATATAATAACACTAACATGTAGAGCTCATAAATATGAATCTAACGCTACTTGAACGGGTCAAATCCGAGTTAAAACGAAGATTTTACGATCAAAACAAGTTCAGTGGCAAAACTATAAATAGTATCATCTTCTACCTTGGGCTTTAAAGAGCTCCGATCAGTCATGGTGGAACCTCGCCGGAGACAAGCAAGATGAGATGGGAACTCGATGAAACGGCGATGGATTCGCACAAACGAATATACCACGGTGTAGAGAACGACGAGGGCTGCCTCTTGGTGGTGGTGGCTAGCGTCGGGACGCGACGGTTTGGCCGGAAAAGCTCGTCGGAGAGTTTGCCGGAACGCAAGCTGTAGATGCAGAACTTCGACGAGAGGTGGAGGGAGCTACGAGCGGCGGCTCGCGATAAGAGTTGTACTTCTAAAACCAGGGCGTCGAGGGCTACGCCAGCATATATATAGTCGTAGGGTTTGGAAACTTTTCGGATTTTCTTAATTTCAGGATTATTTTAATTCCGCGAATAAAAATAATTCCAAAAAATCTAGAATTATCTTTTTGGCCATGAAAAATAGCCCGGAGCTCAGAAAAATCACCGAAAAAATCCTAGAGACTCTTGGAGAGATAAGGAACTCAACTAAATAGGTTTGGGCTCATGAAAAGATTAATAAAAAGATCAATAGAAAAGATTAAGCTCACGAAAATTAAAATTTTAAATCCAGAAAATGCCAAAAAGTTTTCCGATGAGAAGTAATCGTCGTCCTATGGTATTTTGAAAATAATAGCACTCACCAACACCAAAGACAAGCATCACACAAACACCACATTATCAAATTAATATGAAAAAGTTTAAAACCACAATTTTCTATATTTAAATTAGCAGCAACTTAACTTATCTAATAAATTTATTCAAATATTGAAATAATTTATTTTATTTAGTGTTTTTCATGACCCAAAATAGGAAATTTTGGGTGCGACAATTCTACCCCACTTAACATGAATCTCGTCCTGAGATTTGGAGAGACTAGGGAGAAAGATAAAGTTGATATGCAAATCTTCACGCTTCTCTGATCAACTCTTATCCAATGATGATGCCACAAGCTCAAAACTAACTTTGTAAAGGTGTCCTTTAGACCCTTACGATTCTTGTAGATGGTTCTAACAGATTATCACTCTGAGAAAGGATACCTGCACTCGATAGTGACTTTGCAATCATGTAGATAGCTGGTGCTTCCAAGTGACGAAATAGAACGTATAAAACCGCCATCTTATATCGTCTTTAGTTCATCAAACCCCCCTTAAGAAGAGATCAACTAGAGAACACCAAAGGATAACTTGCATTTGTTTCTGAGTGATGACTATCATCATGTCCTTCTGGCATCCCAAAGAGATTCATGAGCATATGCAAGAACAAATAATCCTGCACTTCCTCGCCAGCAGAAAAACAGCAGTGCAGAAATACAGTTATAACTTAAGTTATATGAATCCGATGATATTGTAGATTATACCGTTGGAAAGCTTATCAAATTTACTACAACTTTCTTATAGAACACTTCCTCAGATTCTACAGTTAAGGTAGTTGAAAACTGTGCACAACAGAAACTATTCTAGGTTGCTAACAGCACAGATGCGCCGTCTTGTGATTTTCATAACTCCCAGACCATAATAGCTATCAGGGTAGTTCTTGCAGCCAGAGAAAGATATTGAAGTCTACTATTGTCCAGAATTTATCCATGATTTTTGGACATCCAAAAATAAAAGATATAAGCTAAGGAAGACAGACTATTCTGAAAACACAGGATAAGGTAGGAACGAGGTTTAGAGAGATAGATAACACTAATATTCAAATCTTCATTCTTCTTTGATTTGTGTTGATGAGATATAAGACATAGATCAAGGATAGCCAAAAGATCACAAGAAAGATAAAGTTTGATCTTTAGTTCTTCGTGCCTCGTCGCTTGAGATATTCAGGACTTGCTGTTGTTGACAACAGATGCTACCCCACTTAACAAAGATCTTGTTCCACCTGGCGATGTCATTGAACATATCTCTTTCTTGAAGGCTTGCTACTATGGATGCGCCCATTATGTGTTGATCCTCCATTAAGATGAGATAAATAAGGTGGCATGATCACCAAGGGTAGACAAGGATGGTGTAAGAGAAAATGGCAAGAATTAGGATCAATTGAAAAATTAAGTAGGATAGAAGATGACACTACCCCACTTAACATGGATCAAGCTACTCCTCAAGACTTACACCTTTCGAGCCACCTTTGAAACATGAGAACAAGGACAACACACAAGCAACACATCAAGCAAAACAAGCACACATCACATCATCGATACTACACGTGCTTCTTCAACAATGGTGGTCATCCTATATGGCAAATTATAGATGATGAAAGGCCATCGAATCTTTGCACTAGGTGGGATCAGAAAACTCTTAGTATAAACAATATAAAACAAAAACCAAGGGAGTAAGAAATAATAGCTCAAAGGAAGCTATCAAGGAGGGGATACAATAGGACAAGGAAGAGGAAATAGTCAAAACCAAAGGGTCAAGGGATGACAAAAATAGTTTATATAGTAAAATGAGTTTTAAAATAGGTCCAATGCTACTTGGCATACGTCCTACAGTCAACACCGCTCTGATAACACTCTGTCACACCCGGTTTTCTAAAGAACAAAACCAGGCTAATCATATGTGTGCTCAGGGAGTCCACACATATGTCAGAATGAAAAAGTATCAGAAACAATGTTATTATATAACGTATACATAGCTATATTAACACTTACATCAGAGTATCGCAGAACGGTGACTAAACTTCAGGCTCTATTCTTCTCAGGGACAGCTGACTGGGGCTCCGTATGCCAAACACTTCTGCAAGGCTTCTAGAAACTCCACTACCTCTTTATCCTTCTTCTAAGCAGCACCTCACTACACACTGAAGTGTGGTGGAAATAGCAAGAGTGAGTCCATGTCGAACTCAACAAGTATAACACAGGGTTCATGAGGCTTAAAAAGGCTAGACATTGTTTGACTGCGTTTAGCTTTTAATCATCATATAATTAGTAATTGAGTAGCATCAAGATGAACCAATTCCCATTAATGAACCAATGATCAATTATAATAAGGATAATGAATAGCATTAACATGAGCATAATAACAACAACAGTAATTAAGCATGATATAACAATGGTGATCAGCTATTTGTAGATGTTCCAAGGCCGCCCGTATCCGTGGGCACGGCTAGTATACCAGTTTTTAACTCTGCGTAGAGGTGTACACTTTCACTGTGAGTCACGACTTCCAAATGCGTGGGTTTGCAAGGCCCAAAACATCGGAAACCATATAAAGTCATTCAAAAGTTCATCTAACAAGTTAGGCCCATTAGATTCACTCGGCAGGTAGATGTAGGAACCCCCCTTTTCAAATGGCACAATTCCTTCTCGGCTATACTCATAGACTAGAGGCTGTCCTACACCCAACGTGTTAAGCCATTCTTACGCCAGTTAAGGTAACCACTAACAAGCTAGAAAAGGTCTCTTAAACAACTAGAGCCAGAGCCATATAACCCTCACAGCTATACTGTATGTCCCAGAAGATCACGTACAGATAAGTCCTTATGGAGAGAAACCAGAGCAACAATATAACCCCTTGCTCTAGCCCCCTTTTCAACAGCAATAAAATCATCATTAATGGTTGGTTGCTTAATCCATTAATCAAATTACAAGATCATTGTTCATAATTAAGCACTAGCAATTACTATCCAAATGCACAACCCATAGGTGACAAGGAAACAAGATATCAATAGCTAAGTTATAATCTCTATGGTTGTCAAGGAGGACACATGCATATATATGATAATTTCAGTGAATAGGACAACAAGGATGGTCCCATGTTATACTTGCCTTGATCAAAGCTTTCCTAACGATACTGCGGGTCTGGCTCAAAATAATACTTCTGATCGTCAAGAAACTGCTCACCGTCTATACTCGATCATCAAGCATGAACACACAATCATCCGAGCAATCATACGTGAAGCAAACAAAGAGACATAATTAAAATAGTAGCAAAACAGTATAAAAAGTTTGTAAAACTCTTCTACATGTTACTACGATCACACAGACGTAAAAATCACGAAATTCGGATTTAAAACGTGAAAGTTATGAATTTTCTAAGATTTCCTATAGATAAATAATTACTTTAATATAAACTCAAAAATTAAATTTTCCAAACCTACTGTATAATAACACTAACATGTAGAGCTCGTAAATACGAATCTAACGCAACTTGAACGGGTCAAATCGGAGTTAAAACGAAGATTTTACGATCAAAACAAGTTTAGTGGCAAAACTGTAAATAGTATCATCTTCTACCTTGGGCTTGGAAGAGCTCCGGTCAGCCATGGTAGAACCTCACCGGAGACAAGCAAGATGAGATGGGAACTCGATGAAACGGCGATGGATTCGCACAAACGAATATACCACGGTGTAGAGAACGACGAGGGCTGCCTCTTGGTGGTGGTGGCTGGCGTCGGGACGCTGTAAGGTCCTAGATGGCTAGAGGGGGGGTGAATAGCCTATAAAAAATCCTACACAAGCCACTAAGCAAACTTGTTAGAATAACAAACGGCGCAAAGCAAGTTTTGCTTAGCCTACAGTTGTGATGCAAGCCTCCTATCCACAAGACTAGTAGATTATGATCTCTAGTTCACACAAGGGCTAAGTCACTAATCTTGCACTAGTGAGCAAGCTAACAACATCTAGCAAAGCTACTACTAGAGCTACACAAGATAATCTAGTAAATGTAAATGCAAGAGAGAGGATTGTGTATCTTATACCAACGGTGTAGTGAAGATGTTGCCAATCACCAAGATGATATATAATCAATCAATATTGACAACAACACAATATGAAGACCAATCACCGAGAGACAAGAGACACAATATTTTTGTTCACCCGGTGTTCACTTGTGCACCGACAAGCTACGTCACCGGTTGTGTCGACCAACACTTAGATGGTTCCTCGGTGTGACCCTCAAGTCACTTGCCCCTCAAGGCACGCCCCGCAAGGCACCGCAAGACACCACTCTCAAGTGAGGTAACTCAATGACACGCGCAATCCACTAGAGTTGCTTTTGGCGCTCCGCCGAGGAAAGCACAAGAACCTCTTAGAATCAACCGGAGGTGGCCAAGAACAATCTCCTTCTCTTGCCAACGCCTCCAACAATCTCCAAACCGGCTAGGAGCGGTACTCTCCAAGAGTAACAAGAAATCCACCGGCTAACCCACCCACAAGTGCCACTAGATGCCCTCAAGCTATGCAATGCACTTTGGGATCACTCAATCTCACTTTTGATTTGCAATCAAGCAAGAGAGATGAGTGGGAGGAGAAGCTCTAGCTCAAACGATGCACAAGTATGTTAGAAATCACAAGAGACCTCCCCAAGGGCCGGCCAACAAGTATTTATAAGCATCCCATCCGAATAGAGCCGTTATACCCCTTCACTCGGTCTTTTTCGGGATGACCGGACGCGCCGGTCAAAACGGACTGGACGCGCTCAACCGTGTCCGATCCTCCAAAGGTCACTGCGCCAACGGTCAAACCTTATGACCGAATGCGCTTCTCATAACGATCGGACGCGTCGGTCCGAGTGACCGGACGCGCTCCAGTCAACGACCGGACGCGCTGATCGCACAGCACCGCGCGCCCGCGAAGTAACGACCGGACGCGCCCCTCGTAACAACCGGACGCGACAGTGCCCACGTCCGGTTAGAGTCCAGTAAGCTCCCTCAACGAACCGACGCGTCCGATCATGTGTGACCGAACGCGCCTCACGTCCGATTGTCCTCGTGAACCGCAGTTCCCTCTGGGCGACTGACCAGACGCGCCGGTCCCGCGAGTGACCGGACGCGCCGGTTGCAAACCCTAGCACCCGCACGCCTGACAGCTGACCGGACGCGTCCGGTCATACCATGACCGCGTCCGGTGCAGCGTCCGATCACCTCTGTGACCTTCGTTCGCCTCTGTTTCTTTTCCGACTTCCGGCGTAGTGGAAAATAGGCATTTCAACTCCTCGAAAACGCCTAAATGTGGCACCCATGCGTCAACACCTTCGCAAATGTGCCAGCACCAACAAGTGAACACCACCTTGTGCACGTGTGTTAGCCTTTTCATAATCATTTTCAAAGGTTTTCCAGTTAGCTCACTAGGCCCTACATGCAATGCACTTCATGAATTCACCTAGTGGCACCCATGCGTCGAATAACAGATAAGACTTCCCCTCTTAATAGTTCGGCTATCGATCCTAAACCACTCACACCCTCTATGGTGTCTTGAGTGCAAAACAAAATAGCCCTACGGTTATACCTTTGCCTTGAGCCCATTTTGTTTTTCCAAAAGATATGATCCACTTCATATCATCACATGACCATCTCGATCCATCGACCTTGACTTCACTTGCTCTTCACCGTTGCATCGGTACGTCAGCGCCAAGTCTTGCTCAAGCTTCACCATCGCATGGTCCTTTGCTTCGAAGCCTTGACGTGCCCTTCACCTTCACAACCGGTCCATCGAGCCAAGCATCATCTTGGTCTTCATCATCTTGGTCACATGAGTCAATGTCATGTCTCATATTCAATGACCACCTTTATCTAAATCATCCACTTAGATACAAAGGTTAGTCCTAGGTTTCATCAATTAGCCAAAACCAAACTAGGGACTTTCAATCTCCCCCTTTTTGGTAATTGATGACAACCCTCACAAAGATGATTTTGATAATAAAAGTTTTGAACTTGTCATACTTGTCCAATCATTTTGCTCATAAGTAAAGTTTGGACAATTATCACAAGCTCAGTTTTGGTAGCATTAGCTCTCCCTACATATGTGCATAGAGTTTGGATTGAAAGCTTTGCACATATGCATGGATAGAAGTGTTGAGAGAGTAATTCTACCAAAATGATGCTAAGGTGTAAGAAATGGACCTTTGAAGCGTGATACCAATCGGAGTTGCCTTTTACACCATCCTTAGCATCATGAGGTAACTAGACATCCATCAAAACTCAAGAACCCCGTGAGATCAACATTATATGTAAAGGTTCTTGGACCACTTGTAAAGCTTAAGGCATGTCTAGATACCACATGTAAACTATTCCTATGCATGCTAGTAGATCATTTCATCATTCAAGTTCTATACTAGCATTGCACCACACAAACATGTATATTAAATTTAAATACATGTGCAATGAGCAAGTCATATGAGAATGCACAAACAAATGCAACAACTTTGTTTATGAGCTTGCTCCCCCTACTTGTGTGCATCAAAATTTTATTTACCCCTTTATCATGTTGAATCATCTTTTTCTCTCCCCCTTTGTCAACAATTTACCCAAAAATGGGATCAAATTGTGGAGAGAAAAACAATGTTTGATGGAGTAGGTTAGAATTTATCAAATTTGGTTTAACCTAGAATACTTGCCAAAGATATTTAATTCGATTTGAACCAAAGACAAGCTTCTTCACTCCTCATAATAAGGGTTATCTTGCCTATGTTGAATTAAACACTTATAGCAAATCTTCTAGATTCAACACTAGGTTTACAAGCTCACAAACATGTCATATGCCACCACTAGATCAAAACAAGCATAGAAGAAATAGTGGTAACATATATCCATCAAATTCATTTGATTTATCATGAATGCTCATGCGTACCACTTATTATGTCTACATGCTCTAACAAGTCCTTAGCATAGGATGAATGACATGTCAATCAACTTTTACCTTACAATGTCGAAGGAGAGGCATGTCAATAAGTGGGTGGGGTGCATTCAACTCATGTTTGAGAAATCAAGAATGTTCAATTCATTCCTTAGCTTGCAAAACCTCTTTTCATCAAGTGGCTTGGTGAGAATATCGGCAAGTTGATCATCGGTGTCAACACTTTCAATGGCAATATCTCCCTTTTGTTGATGATCTCTAATGAAATGATGCCTTATGTCAATATGTTTTGTTCTTCCATGTTGAACCGGGTTTGTATCATCTTGATTGCACTTTCATTATCACATAGCAATGGCACATTCTTGAAGTTGAGGCCATAATCCTTCAAAGTTGATTTCATCCATAGCAATTGTGCACAACAACTCTCCGCACTCACATATTCGGCTTCGGCGGTAGAGATTGCCACACTATTTTATTTCTTTGAGGACCATGACATAAGTGATCTTCCAAGTAATTGACATGTGCCACTTGTGCTCTTTCTATTGATCTTGCAACCCCCATAGTCGGAGTCCGAATATCCAATCAATTCAAACTTTGACCCCTTGAGATACCATAGTCCAACATCTCTTGTTTGCTTCAAGTACCTCAATATTCTCTTTGCGGCCGTGAGATGACTCTCTCTAGGTGAGGCTTGATATCTAGCACACATACAAACACTAAACATGACATCCGGCCTTGATGCGGTGACATAGAGTAGACTTCCAATCAAAGACCGATATTCCTTTTGATTCACCATTTTGCCATCAAAATCACTATCCAAATTGCCATTTGTACTCATTGGAGTTGAAATTGGCTTTGCATCTTGTATTCTAAACTTCTTCAACATGTCCCTTATGTATTTCCCTTGACTCACAAATGTCCCATTCTTCAATTGTTTGACTTGGAGACTAAGGAAGTAGCTAAGTTCACCAATCATAGACATTTCAAACTCTTTGGTCATCATAGCACCAAATTCTTCACAATAAGCTTGATCGGTTGATCCAAAGATGATGCCATCAACATATATTTGCACTATGAATAGGTCATTCCCAATCTTCTTAGTGAATAGAGTTGTATCAACCTTGCCCATCTTGAATCCCTTAGAGAGAAGAAAATCCCTTAGCCTCTCATACCATGCTCTAGGTGCTTGCTTTAAGCCATATAAAGCCTTCTTCAACTTGTGTACATGGTTGGGTTTCTTGTCATCTTCAAATCCGGGAGGTTGCTCAACAAAGACTAACTCATTGATGATCCCATTGAGAAATGCACTTTTGACATCCATTTGATATAGTTTGATGTTGTGTGCACAAGCATAAGCCAATAGAATCCTTATTGCCTCCAATCTTGCCACGGGAGCATATGTCTCATCATAGTCAAGACCTTCTACTTGAGTGTAACCTTGAGCAACTAGTCTTGCTTTGTTTCTCACCACAATGCCATCTTGATCTTGCTTGTTTTTGAACACCCATTTGGTTCCAATCACATTGTAGTCATTTGGCCTTTCTACCAATTCCCAAACATCATTTCTTATGAAATTGTTTAGTTCTTCTTGCATAGCCATAATCCAATCGGCATCCCTCAAAGCTTCTTCTATTTTCTTTGGTTCCATGGTTGACACAAATGATGCATTCTCACAAAACATGGCCAATCTTGATCTTGTTTGCACACCACTTCTAATATCACCAATGACACTATCAATAGGGTGATCTCTTGCAACATGTTGTGGTTGGAGTACTTGCACTTGATTGCTTGGGCTTGGTTGATCACTTGATGTATCTTGATGAGATGAACTAGCACCATGATCTTGCACTTGAGAGTCACTAGCTAGCTTGAATGAAGAATTGAGCACTTGATCTTTATCATCATCTTGAATATCAATTACTTGCTTTGCTCTAATGTCCCCAATGTCCATGTTCTTCATTGCTTCCACCAATAGAGTTCCACCAACATCATCTAGATTCTCTTCTTCATCTTGTGACCCATTGGTTTCATCAAATTGCACATCATGGACTTCTTCTAGAATGCCACTTGAATTGTTCCAAACTCTATAAGCTTTGCTTGTAGTTGAATAACCGACTAGGAACCCCTCATCACATCTCTTGTCAAACTTTCCCAATCTAGTGCCCTTCTTCAAGATATAGCATTTGCAACCAAACACTCTAAAGTAAGAAATATTGGGCTTTCTTCCATGAAGTAGCTCATATGGGGTCTTCTCTAGCAATGGATGACAATATAGTCTATTGATGTAGTAGCAGCGGTATTGATTGCTTCATCCCAAAATGATTGACTCACATTGTACTCATGAAGCATTGATCTAGCCATATCAAGTAATGTTCTATTCTTTCTCTCAACTAGGCCATTTGATTGTGGAGTGTACTTGGCCGAGAATTGATGTTCAATGCCATAGTGATCACAAAGTTCTTCAATTCTTGTATTCTTGAACTCACTTCCATTGTCACTTCTCACTTTCTTGATTCTAATCTCAAACTCATTGTGAACTCTAGTGAGAAATGTCTTGAAGGTGTCAAACACTTCACTTTTGTCACTAAGAAAAAATACCCATGTGAATCTTGTGAAGTCATCCACTATGACAAATCCATACTTATTACCACCTAAGCTTGAGTGTGTTGTTGGGCCAAATAGATCCATGTGCATTAAATCAAATACTTTGCATGTGCTCATTGTACTCTTCTTTGGATGTGAGCTTCCAACTTGCTTCCCGGCTTGACATGCACTACAAAGCTTATTCTTCTCAAATTCAACATCTTTCAAACCATTGACAAGTTTGTGAGTTGTAAGCTTCTTCAATTGTTTCATGCCAACATGACCAAGCCTTCTATGCCAAAGCCAATCCATGCTTGATTTGGAGATTAAGCAAGTTGTCAAAGAAGTTTCTCTAGCATTGAAGTCAACTAGGTAGAGATTCTCATATCTAAAGCCCTTGAATGTCACATTTGAGCCATCCATACTAATGACTTCCACATCATCAACCCCAAAGATACATTTGTAACCAAGATCACATATTTGTGCCACGAATAAAAGATTGAAATCCAAGCTTTCAACTAGCAACACATTGGAGATACTCAAGTCATTTGATATTGCAATCTTGCCCAAGCCAATAACCTTGCCTTTCTTGTTATTGCCAAATGTGATAGAATCAACACCACTATCATTGTCATTGATTGAGTCAAACATTCTTGATGTACCGGTCATGTGTTGAGTGCACCCACTATCAATAATCCAATGCCTTTCTCCAGCTTTATAATTGACCTACAAGCAAATCAAAGAAGCTTAGGTACCCATTTTGCTTGGGTCCTTGTAGGTTAGTAACTAAGCTCTTTGGTACCCAAATAGCGTTCTTCTTTGGGCCAACAATGGGTGTACCAATAAACTTAGCTTTCACACCTTTCACACCTTTGGTAAGCACATAGCAAGAATCAAAAGGTATAGCATTAACAAATTTCTTGCTTTGGTTCTTTTTATTGCAATTATGCTCTAGGTGCCCAACTTGCTTGCATCTATTGCAAAACCGACCATTGCCCTTCACAAAGCTAGGCTTTGGAGTTGCAAAGGCCGACTTGCCTTTCTTGGGGGTATAGCCCAATCCCTCTTTGTTAAGAGAGAACCTTTGGCTACCCAAGCACTTAAGCAAGCGGGTCTCACCACCATAGCCCTTGCCTAGGGCGTGAGTGAGCTCATCCACCTCTTTCTTGAGAGTCTCATTCTCAACCATTAGTGAGGCATCACAAGTGAAACCATCACTAGTAGTGGAGGTAGAGTCGGTGTTGGTGGATGAAGAGCTACAAGAAGGGTTAGCATTTGACATGATGATAGGTTCATTAGAGGATTCATCAATTATATCACATGTAACACCTATATCACATGATACAACAACCTCCTTCTTTGCTTGTTGCTCAAGTAGCAACGAGTGAGCTTTTTCAAGCTTGGAATGAGCCTTACCTAGATCCTCATGCTCTTCCACTAGACTCTCATGAGTGGTCTTAAGCTCACTAAGAACTTTCTCAAGTATTGCTACTTTCATTGAAAGCTTCTTACACTCCTTGTCCTTGGCAATAGCTATGTCTCTAGTTTGTTGCATCAAGTCATATAGTCGTTCTTTAGTTGGTTCATCATCATCATTTTCATTATCATTATCATTATCACTATCATGAGCATATTCCATTTCACTTTCATCATCACTCTCATTATATATTACCTTAGTTTCTTTGGCCATGAGGCACGACGAGGATGAATCAAATAGTGATGGCTTCTTGTTGATAGCAATGGAAGCAAAAGCCTTGTTGGATGATGATTCTTCTTCTTCATCATCATCACTTTCCCAAGTGACCACATAGGCTCCATTCTTGCCCTTCTTGAAAGTCATCTTGGCTTCTCTCTTTTTCTTCTCAAACTTGCCCCTCTTGTTGTTCTTCTTCTTGTCATAGGGACATTCGGCTTGAAGATATTCGGTGCTATCACAATTGAAGCACTTCCTTTGTTGCTCATTGCTCTTGAAATAGTCATTTCTCTTTTTGAAGCCTCTTCTTTTGATAAACATCTTGCCAATATTCTTGACAACTAGAGCAAGTGCCTCATCATCAATTTCCAATTCTTCATCTTCTTCATTGTCATCTTCTTCTTGAATTAAAGCTTTGCCCTTAGAGGAGGTGGCCTTGAATGCCATGGTCTTCTTCTTCTTTTCTTCCTCCTTCTTCTCCTTCTCATCGGCATCTTGATCATACTTGTCATATGTCAAGACTTCACCAAGTAAATCATTGGGCTTCATTGCATCAAGCCCATCTCTTTGTAACATCATGATAAACATTTTGAATCTTCTTGGTAAGCTCAACAAGAACTTGTGGCAAAAGTCTTGGTCTTGTGTCTTGTGCCCTAAGCTCCTAAGATCATTCACAATGACTTGCAATCTATGAAACATTTCTAAGATTGTTTCTTCTTCTTTCATCTTGAAGTTCTCAAACTCACTCTTGAGCCCATATAGCTTGGCACTCTTCACAACCTTAGTGCCCTCATATGTTTCACTCAACCTTGTCCATACTTCATTTATCAATTCTAAATCCTTGATGCCCTCAAATACTTTTGTGTCAACACCATTGTAAAGTGTATTGAGAGCCATTCTATTGCATGTTCTATTTGCTCTATCTTCATCGGTGAGATGATCGGGATCAATGATAGCAAAATCATTCTCGGTGACTTACAAAACTCTCTCATGAATAGAACCGGTACATTATCATTTTTCTCTTCCAATGAGCAAAAGAACTAACACCATCAAAGAACGGTGGCTTGCCCCCAACATAATTGAACACAATTTGAGCCATTTTTCACACCGAAGGATGTTAAGCCTTGATTAAAACGGTGACCACGGCTCCAATACCACTTGTAAGGTCCTAGATGGCTAGAGGGGGGGTGAATAGCCTATAAAAAATCCTACACAAGCCACTAAGCAAACTTGTTAGAATAACAAACGGCGCAAAGCGAGTTTTGCTTAGACTACGGTTGTGATGCAAGCCTCCTATCCACAAGACTAGTAGATTATGATCTCTAGTTCACACAAGGGCTAAGTCACTAATCTTGCACTAGTGAGCAAGCTAACAACAACTAGCAAAGCTACTACTAGAGCTACACAAGATAATCTAGTAAATGTAAATGCAAGAGAGAGGATTGTGTATCTTATACCAACAGTGTAGTGAAGATGTTGCCAATCACCAAGATGATATACAATCAATCAATATTGACAACAACACAATATGAAGACCAATCACCAGGAGACAAGAGACACAATATTTTTGTTCACCCGGTGTTCACTTGTGCACCGACAAGCTACGTCACCGGTTGTGTCGACCAACACTTAGATGGTTCCTCGGTGTGACCCTCAAGTCACTTGCCCCTCAAGGCACGCCCCGCAAGGCACCGCAAGACACCACTCTCAAGTGAGGAACTCAATGACACGCGCAATCCACTAGAGTTGCTATTGGCGCTCCGCCGAGGAAAGCACAAGAACCTCTTGCAATCAACCGGAGGTGGCCAAGAACAATCTCCTTCTCTTGCCAATGCCTCCAACAATCTCCAAACCGGCTAGGAGAGGTACTCTCCAAGAGTAACAAGAAATCCACCGGCTAAACCACCCATAAGTGCCACTAGATGCCCTCAAGCTATGCAATGCACTTTGGGATCACTCAATCTCACTTTTGATTTGCAATCAAGCAAGAGAGATGAGTGGGAGGAGAAGCTCTAGCTCAAAGGATGCACAAGTATGTTAGAAATCACAAGAGAGCTCCCCAAGGGCCGGCAAACAAGTATTTATAAGCATCCCATCTGAATAGAGCTGTTATACCCCTTCACTGGGTCTTTTTCGGGATGACCGGACGCGCCGGTCAAAACTGACTGGACGCGCTCAACCGCGTCCGTTCCTCCAACGGTCACTACGCCAACGGTCAAACCCTATGACCGGACGCGCTTCTCAAAACGATCGGACGCGCCGGTCCGAGTGACCGGACGCGTTGATCGCACAGCACCGTGCGCCTGCGAAGTAACGACCGGACACGCCCCTCGCAACGACCAGACACGACAGTGCCCACGTCCGGTTAGAGTCCAGTAAGCTCCCTCAACGAACGGACGCGTCCGATCACGTGTGACCGGACGCGTCTCGCGTCCGATCGTCCTCGTGAACCACAGTTCCCTCTGGGCGACTGACTGGACGCGCCGGTCCCGCGAGTGACCGGACGCGCCGGTTGCAAACCCTAGCACCCGTGCGCCTGACAGCTGACCGGACGCGTCCGGTCATACCATGACCGCGTCCGGTGCAGCGTCCGGTCACCTCTGTGATCTCCGTTCGCCTCCGTTTCTTTTCTGACTTTCTGGCATAGTGGAAAATAGGCATTTCAACTCCTCGAAAACGCCTCTGTGACCCAAACCCTCTCTACCGCTCAAACTTCAACGCCTTCGCAAATGTGCCAACACCAACAAGTGAACACCACCTTGTGCAGTGTGTTAGCCTTTTCATAATCATTTTCGAAGGTTTTCCAGTTAGCTCACTAGGCCCTACATGTAATGCACTTCATGAATTCACCTAGTGGCACCCATGCGTCGAATAACCGATAAGACTTCCCCTCTTAATAGTTCGGCTATCGATCCTAAACTACTCACACCCTCTATGGTGTCTTGAGTGCAAAACAAAATGGCCATATGGTTATACCTTTGCCTTGAGCCCATTTTGTTTTTCCAAAAGATATGATCTACTTCATATCATCACATGACCATCTCGATCCATCGACCTTGACTTCACTTGCTCTTCACCGTTGCATCGGTCCGTCAGCGCCAAGTCTTGCTCAAGCTTCACCATCGCATGGTCCTTCGCTTCGAAGCTTCGACTTGCCCTTCACCTTCACAACCGGTCCATCGAGCCAAGCATCATCTTGGTCTTCATCATCTTGGTCACATGAGTCAATGTCATGTCTCATATTCAATGACCACCTTTATCTAAATTATCCACTTAGATACAAAGGTTAGTCCTAGGTTTCATCAATTAGCCAAAACCAAACTAGGGACTTTCAGATGCGACGGTTTGGCCGGAAAAGCTCGTCGGAGAGTTTGCCGGAACGCAAGCTGTAGATGCAGAACTTCGGCGAGAGGTGGAGGGAGCTACGAGCGGCGGCTCGCGATAAGGGTTGTACTTCTAAAACCAGGGCGTCGAGGGCTACGCCGGCATATATATAGTCATAGGGTTTGGAAACTTTTTGGATTTTCTTAATTTCGGGATTATTTTAATTCCGCGAATAAAAATAATTCCAGAAAATCTAGAATTACCTTTTTGGCCGTGAAAAATAGCCTGGAGCTCAGAAAAATCTATGAAAAAAATCCTAGAGACTCTTGGAGAGATAAGGAACTCAACTAAATAGGTTTGGGCTCATGAAAAGATTAATGAAAAGATCAATAGAAAAGATTAAGCTCACAGAAATTGAAATTTTAAATCCTGAAAATGCCAAAAAGTTTTCCGATGAGAAGTAATCGTCGTCCTATGGTATTTTGAAAATAATAGCACTCACCAACACCAAATACAAGCATCACACAAACACCACATTATCAAATTAATATGAAAAAGTTTAAAACCACAATTTTCTATATTTAAATTAGTAGCAACTTAACTTATCTAATAAATTTATTCAAATATTGAAATCATTTATTTTATTTAGTGTTTTTCATGCACAACCCAAAATAGGAAAGTTTGGGTGTGACAACCATGTTGCATATGTTTCAAGCTCTTGTTGCAACAATTAATCTTATCATGTTATACTACCAACATTTCCATGTTTCAAAGTATGAGACACCCATGTTGCATCTACATGTTGTACCACTCACATTTCATAAGCTAACAATTTTGAAACAAACTTAATAGAGCATGTTGCACACTCATGTTGCAAGCAAACAAATGCATAAATAAGATGAATGATGCTCATGTTTATGAAATGCAAGTGCAAATATGGGAGACAAACACCTGGGGTGTTACAGTACTCCACCTCCTAGCCCCGCTCCTGGCGGATTCACTGAATGTGTACACATTACTCTCACCATCACTCCACTCCTAATGCGCGGTTGTCCTTTTCTCATAATGGAATAGCTAAGGTATTAGGCTTACTAGAGTATGCGGCCAGTACTACAAGTCACGATCACAAGCGGGCCTATAATGATTGGTCCTCAATCGACATAGACGGAGGCACTACATTGAGACTCCATTCTCGATGTAAGCCAGCTATGGTGTAACCACCCGCCCGGTCTCAATTTAACATTATTAACATCATGGTAGTCACAAACCCATAAACAGAGTTGAGAAGCGCAAGGTGAAACTGTTACTCTCGAATGATGAAACCATCGTTCGACTTCAAACGTAGACTAAGCATTACTAAGCATAAGAGGTATGACCTTTCCATACTGATAGGGTATAAGTGGGGATATCAGGATATCAAGGTAATCATGCAACAACGGTATAGATCAACCCCTAATTACATAATGCACATGTCGGTGTTCGGACCCGAGGGGGTCCTAAACCAACGAGTAAATGCTGCGTGTCTCTTTCCTGGATGGTGATGCAAGGAGAACACACGGGGGTTTATCCTGGTTCAGGCAAAAGAAGGCCCTACATCCAGCGGGGGGGGGGGGGGAGAAGTTTGTATTTCCTTGCACTGAAGTGCTCGTGTTGGGGTTACAAGCATGCGAGAGAGGGCGTCGAGCCCAAGTCTCAAAGAGAGGAAAAAGAGGACAAGGGTGATTGCTTGAGATATCGATCTCTATCTTGCGTCTTGCCTGTTGTCTCTTGTTTTTCTTCATTGTCCCTCCCCGTTGTAGAACCCTAGCCTACCCTTTTATAGGGCGAGAGGAGGCCAAGATGACGGGGAGCCTTGAGGTGATGTTTTGTCGATTTCTGTTGAGATGACCGTAGCGACGTGCTCTGGGAATGGCCGGCCATCCCTGGACACCATGGCATCATGGGAGACAAGACGGCGAAATGACCCGGAGCGCCGTGCCACACCGTCCTTCCCTTGCCGTTGAACTGTGCCGAGCGTCGAGGTTGGGTCGAGGCCGGGTCGAGACCGCATGGATAAGGCCGAATCCTCAAGATTGTGGAGAACGGGCCTTGTCTTATCCTCCCTCGAGGGTGATTGATGGTAAATAGTGTGCGGTAAGGTGGGTACAGTGACGGTTTTCACCTCCCATCACGGGATGGGCGGTAAAACAGTGAGATCTGACACGGGCATTGTTCCCACGTTGATCCTGGTCGCAGCCATGCCGGTAGGTGGTAGTAGGTAACCGCATTAAATTCTATGGCTTTTGTCCTGGGGTAGGTAAAGAGAAGGAGTCGAGGCGCTTGACCCGGGCTCACGCGAGTCGGAGTTTTTCCCAGTGGGCGGACGAGCCTCGCGCGGGTCGGAGCGCCATCGAGGTACCTTGCTGTACGGGATGGGGCGCGGTCGAAGCGCCCCGTCGAGTGGGCCTCGTACGAGTCGGAGCCGGAGCACGGTCGAGGCGCCCCGTCGAGCGGGCCTCGTACGAGGCGGACTGGATACGCGGTCGAGGCGGGCTGCCTTTTATTGCGGTTTTAGTCGTTTTAGTTTTTTATTAGCGATGGATGTGGGTACCCCCGTACTGTTGGTACCGACAGTAGCCCCCGAACCTTTGGGTGAGTGTGTGATCACTCTCCCAGAGGTTTGTTTGAACTAGAGTCGTAGCGTCATGATTTTTTTCGGTGGGGGCGCGCGAGCGCACCCGTCGGGTGTAGCCCCTGAGGCCTCGGTGGAGTGTTGAGACTCCTCCGAGGTCTTGTATTCGTTTTATTGGGGAATGATTCATTGCGATCAAGCCCTCGAGCCTCGCGCGCACGAGGTCGATCAGAGTCCCTGCCGTCTTTTGCTGTCTGACCCTCACGCTCCTCCTTCAGGAAGGAGGAGGAGGGGTGGGGAATGCCGTACTACCCCTGTTTGGGCGAGTTCTGACGATCTCCGGCGAGCTGCTAGCGGGGGAATTCGAGTGAGAGCCCGTGCCCCAGTCGTTAGGGGTCGGCTAGTGGCCCGTGTAACAGAATCGACCAAATTATAAGAGCACAAGTACAAAAACAAGCACCGAAGCACTCAAATTTTCGAACTTGAGCCTATATAATCCCGGTAGTCAATCGAAACCATGAAGGATTTCAAACCAACATGCTTACAACCAAGATTGCATCATTCAACATACAACATCATACGTTACATTTCACAAGTAGTTCCAAAATAAGTTTACACACACGGAGTCGCAATTATTACAAACCAAGTTTATAAAGTAGCGGAAGCATAACGCATGCATTCGTTCACATACTACTGCCAGTCTTCATGATCAACAACCCACAAAAGCATCAGGAAAGTACATAAAAGATGATCACGCCCTAGTGATCTAGTCTTCGTCACCCGCAGGGTGGAGACAAGTTTTGCAGAAGCCTTAAAAGAGCATATCATCTGCAACAGGAGGGAATAAACCCTGAGTACTGGAATGTACTCAGCTAGACTTACCCGTCAAAAACCAGAAATAAGATGACACCAAGGATTATGCGAGGCTTACACAAGAGGTTAGCTGACATCATATTTTGCATAAAGGCATAAGTAATTGAAACTCTTATAACCTGTACTAGCAGTTCTTTTTAGCATTTACCTGTCATCTATCTTAGCACCTGTACTAAGCACGCACTTGATTATAATCAAACAATTATCAACATTATATCCAGAGCAGGTATGAATTGTGGCAACATTGTATCATTCCCTTAACCACCAGTTCATTTAATGAGATCTACGTTGCCGCTGCTCAAGTCAAGTGCTCACTAACCAGGAGCGATGGCGATTCGAATCGAATTCCTATCCAGCTGGAGGGGTATTTCTAACACTCACCGTGCAGACCCCTGCCAGGGTCGCACATGCCACCTTGTTATATGATTCAGGAATCGCGGGTCCGAATGATGTCGCGACCCCAAGGGCGACACTCTGCCAGGTGATAGGGACTCTAACCCCCCCTTGGTCTCACGCCAATGACCCCAAGCACATCCTTTCTCTCCTCCAAGAAGCAACCTACCATTCGATTCCTGGCCTGAATCACATTACTCGGCTTCGCGGTCGGAACGACTTATCCGGCCAACTAAGTGTTAGACTGCGTTCAACATGACTCAAGGACGTACAGTGAATCGGTCCTTAAACGACTCAGACGGGCATAGCTCCACACCCAAGACGTGAAGTGTCTTGCGGCTGTACTATCGAACTCCCGCCCGGTCTCAATTTCATTTTAAAGCATGGTTCCATCCACGATAGCCATAAAGCCACTCGTGACTCCTTCCTACATCTCGCGGATAACCGGAAATCACCCGACTTCTATCGTACTAAGCAGGGCTAAGCATTGATACGTGCCTAAACCTAAATTAGGATTTAAGTACAATATCTGGGCAAGGATAGGTATAATGCAACAATTGTTTTCATAAAACTCCTACAACTTAATGCATTAAACATTTAAAAGTACTCAAGATAGATTTATAAAATGATGGGTTCAGCATGCACCGGGGCTTGCCTTTCAGAATGGTCGAGGGCCGGTGGTCAGGACACTCGGGTAGATCTTCGGCAGGAGCTTCGTCACCGGTTGGTTCCTCTGGCTGCTCCGGCTGGTCCTAGACTTCCTCCGGAATCACTTGCTCGAATTCGAGGAGCGTTACCCCCTCTGGAACACCTATTGCATCAGTGCACAATAAATATCATGGATGCATAATGGGTGCAACATGCTCAGAATGAAATGCATTTCAGCGATAAAAGTACTCTATTCAAGTCATTTCATCAATACGTGCAAATCTCTTCTCCGATGGAGAAGTACTTACCTAATCTACCCAACCTAAGATATAGCTGTTCTTCTTCGGTTAAGACCCTAGCACATAACAACTACAAGAGTAGCATTGCTTAGGTTACCACATCCAACACCAAAATACCACAGTAAGACATTCTGGACAGCAGCTCAAAAATTCTAACATAACTGAATATTCCTAACTCCAAAAGATATGATCTAAGACAATCTGGAAAGCTTATGAAATGCCCTACAAATCATTTTCAGACCTCAACCTTAAATTCCTAAGTTTTCCATGTCGAATTTCCCAAGTTACAGAATCTGTCCTCAATAAATAGAGAGTAGCCAATTCTGGACTGTCACTTTAAACAGCAATAACTCCCAAACTACTAAGCCAAATGCTCCCAAATTTTGACACAAGCTAGTTTATCAAGTTTACTACAACTTTGGTATTTACAAGTTTTCCAGCAAACACTTTTATCAAAGGCCAAACCCAAAGATACTACCAGCTGTCCAGAAAACCTAGAATTGCAAAGATTAAATATTTATTTATGTGGCAAACATCCCTTAAGACCAAACTAATGTTACCACAAGTTCACATAGGTCACAACAACACCAGAAAGTAAGGTGTGCCTACCTAAAATATTTATTTAAACTCATTTATTAATTTACTTAAGTAATTAAGTGGAATTTTAAACATATATGTAAACTGCTTCTAAAATTCTACAAAAATTACACGAGGCTCTATGAAGGAAAAAGAGACCACTGTAAAAATTTGCACTAAAATTATTTACAGAAACTCCCTAAACAAAATTCACAAGGCCAAAAGACTGATTTTTGTATAACTAACAAATCATAGTAAAAAGTGTCAAACAACAGATTTCCTACTTTTCTTGGACACTATAGGGTACCAAGACATTCTCCAAAAAGTTGTAAGAACATTACACATGTAGAAAAATTACTAAAATTCATTTAAGTATTTCCTAAAATAAAGAGATAGCATTATAACTTGAAAAGTACTTAAGCACTGCTGCCCAAATTTTTACCAAAGCTAGAGCAAGTATAAATTGGCCTACCCACCAAATTTCATAATTTTTAAAACACTGAAACCCAAGATATGATTTAAACAAGTTTGCATGCAATCTAAAACACATTTCAAAAACCTATTTAAATCTCCCAGAAACTAAACATCACATAACCAATTCATATTTTTCTAAAATACTACACACCATGTAGATCCTAACAAAATTTATCTCATAATTTTTGAGCAAGTAAAACCCTAGATATACATTTTCCAAATCTTATCTAAAATTGTGACAGAATAAATAAAAATGAAATAAATCTTATTTGTTACTGGGCCGGCCCGGGAAAAGACGCGGCCCACGACGCACGCGTGGCCTGCTCGGCCATCCCGCCTGCGCGCGGCACCTGACAGGCGGGGTCCCACGGTCAGTGACAGAGGGATAGGGGAACAGCGACCGCGAGCTCCGGCGAGCTCAAGCTCGTCGGAGGGAAACTCGCCTGCAAAACCGAACCCACCCACGCGTTCCCCATCCCGTGGCGCTTCGATTTGTGCAAGTGGGAGAGCTTAGGTTGGAGCAGGAGAGGTTCGCCGTCGTGAGCGGCGACCGGTGAGGGTTGGGTGATGGTGTGCCGTCACTGGTGAGGCCGCATGGCCATACCTAAGCTCGGTACGAGCTACACTACGCCCAGGCGGACTGATTGAGGTTGAAAAAGGGGGTTGGAAGGGGTCCTAACTACCCCGGCCACGGAGCGCCCCTCTCCGGCAAGGAGGTTGCCCATGGCGGCAATGGCGGAGACGGCCCCAGTTGCTTACCACAGCCCGGCTCGCGCAGGTCAGGTGGTGGGAAGGCTTGCGGGTTAGGTGAGGAAGCTCCGAGCGGAGGGAATTGGACTCGACCGTGACGACACGGCGGTCGAACATGCCGGTGGTTGTGGCGGCGAGGAGGAGTGGCGTTTTTCTGCCTCGGTTGCACATGGGAAAGAAAGGAAATGGCTGGGCGGTTTAGGCGAGGCAGTAGGGACATCTTCTACACGTCGGGCAGCTGGCCGCGACGCCAGGTCGCACGCGGCGCGTGGAGGGACACGCGGCGGCGACGGTCTGCCCCGGTCGGACAGCTCACTCTGATGTCTGACCAAACTGAATTCGAACCCCGCCTTGACCGACTGATGAGCCAAGTTCAACTGATCACCGTGCTTGATCTAGCAAGGGTTAGGGATAGGTATTAATAGCAACTTTGTAGATCTATGTAAGAGCAACAAAATTGTCAATTGGAGCTTGGACTGGTTCGGCCTAGATTTGAAACTACAGAGCTCCAAAGTGGTGTACTTGGAAACTAAAACCTAGTTTCAGTCACTATGCCGACTGAAACCCAATTTTCTAGACACCATATCTCCTAAACCATTTAGAACTAGGTGATGGTGATGTTGGCAATGTTGTAGAGCTACATGAGTACTACAAAAGTGTCAACATGAGTTGGAGCTGGTTTGGTCTGGTTTGCAAACTACAAGCTTCCAAAGTAGGGAGCATATGCTATGGAAACTAGCTTCTTGTGGAAACTATGGAAACTTCAATCAAGTCCACAGGATTCTAATCCGATGGCCTCAGCTGAAGGTGGGTTGTGCTTCATCTGAGATCATCGGATTAGAATCTTGGTGGGAGGGTTTAAGTGAATAAATGACCCACCTTCATCTGAGATCATCGGATTAGAATCATGTGGATTTAGATTAAAGTTTCCATAGTTTCCACAAGAAGCTAGTTTCCATAGCATACGCTCCCTCCAAAGTAGGTCACAGTAAAACTGGAGGGACACTTTTGAGACTTAGAAAAATTCTAAGTGTTGAGACAGCCCCTCTAGCTAACTTGTGGGCCATTTTTGAGCATGTTCTGGCCAGTTTCATGAGATGGTCATATTGAGACTTTTGTTCCCCATAAAATTCCCTACAACTTTGCTTAAGGGTGCTCCTCCATGCAAGGTCTCTAAGCTAGACTTTTTAATTGGTCAAACTAGAGCATCCTAGGGCTAAATGCTGGTCAACTACACCTTGGAGGGCATTTTGGTGATTTTGATCAACATGAACCTTGCTCCATTAGGGACCCTAAGTATAACTAAGGTGTTGTGAGATATAATTGGCTACTCTACCCTTTAGTTACACCAACTCCCTAGTGTCACATGATGTGAGTCAAACAAAATTCTAAAAACAATCACATTTGTTGCAACCACATAAAATAACATGAATGATGCATGCTTATGCTTATGCAAATGTAATGCAATTATGGAGCTAAACACCTGAGGTGTTACAGCCCTCCCCCCTTATAAAAATCTCGTCCCGAGATTTGGAAAGCGTACCATTTTTCATAGAATTCCTTATAGCCATCCCGCAAATAGTCCTCCCGTTCCCATGTAGCGTCACTTTCACTACCCTGATTACTCCACATTACTTTATACCAATTAACCACTTTGCTTCTAGTTACTCGTTCCTGAGTATCGATCACTCGGACTGGCTTTTCTTCGTAAGTTAGATCGGATTCTAGCCTGATATCTCCTAAAGGGACTCTTTCCTCAGGAACTCAAAGACACTTTTTGAGATGAGATACATGGAAGACGTTGAATATGGCACTCATTTCAGGAGGTAACTGGATCTTGTACGCAACAGCTCCACTCTTGCCTATGATTTGGAAAGGACCCACGTATCTTGGCGCAAGTTTTCGCTTAACACCAAAACGTTGGACACTCTTCATTGGAGAAACTTTCAGATAAACGAAGTCTCCAACTTCAAACTCGAGCGGTTTTCTACGACGATCAGCATAACTTTTCTATCTAGCTTGGGCTGCAGCCATATGTTTTTGGATGGTACGGACTTGTTCCTTAGCTTCCTGAACAAAATCAATACCATAATACCTCCTTTCACTAGCTTCTACCCAATTTAGTGGAGTTCTACACTTACGACCGTACAAAGCTTCGAATGGGGCCATCTTAATACTCTCTTGGTAACTATTGTTGTACGAGAATTCGGCTAGAGGTAACCATTTTTCCCAAGAACCCTTGGATGATATTACACATACCCGCAACAGATCTTCCAAGATTTGGTTAACTTGTTCCGTTTGACCAGACGTCTGGGGGTGATAAGCAGAGCTTCTCACTAACTTGGTTCCCAGAAGGTGATGCAAGTGCTCCCAAAAGCGAGCAGTGAACTGGGGACCACGGTCAGAAACGATAGTGCAAGGTACCCCATGGAGCCGGACTATCTGATTGAAGTACAACTCAGCATAGTCAGTGGGACGATAGTCCACTCTAACAGGAATGAAGTGAGCTGATTTGGTTAAATGATCCACGATTACCCAGATGGAGTTATGATTTTTGACGGTAGGAGGAAGTCCAACAATGAAATCCATGCTTATCTCTTCCCATTTCCAACCTAGGATAGAAAAGTGGTTGAAGTAACCTAGCTTTCATGTGCACAGCTTTAACCCTACAGCAGGTGTCACACCTAGCAACATATGCGGCTATCTCTTTCCGCATTTTGGTCCACCAATAGTATGGCTTCAAATCATAATACATCTTATTGCTACCAGGATGGATGGACAACTTAGAGGAGTGGACTTCAGACATAATATCATTTCTAAGCTCTTGGTCCTTAGGCACAACTAACCTATCCTTGAATCATAGTACACCCTCTTCATCTACCCTAAAATGCTTAGTTTCTTCCTCTTTCATCTTGCGTTTTATGTGGAATACACCAGGATCAGTCTTTTGAAGCTCAATAATTCTGCTTTTGAGAGTACAACTGACAGTGATGTTGTACAAGACTGCTGGATGTAGAAGGTGAGATCGATGAAAATCAGTTTCAACTAGGGAATGGCAATGAGACTTATGGCTTAAAGCATCCGCAACCACATTTGCCTTGCCAGGATGATAGTGCACTTGAAGGTTATAATCCTTAATCAACTCGAGCCATCTTCTTTGACGCATATTTAACTCAGGTTGGGTGAAGATGTATTTGAGGCTTTTGTGGTCCGTGTAGATATTGCAGACATTGCCCAGCAGATAATGCCGCCATACTTTCAAAGCATGAACAACTGCGGCCAGTTCTAAGTCATGCGTTGGATAATTCACCTCATGTTTCCGAAGTTGTCGAGAGGTATATGCAATCACTTGGCCTTCCTGCATCAACACACCTCCCAAACCTATGCCTGAGGCATCACAATAAACATCAAATGGTTTCTCGATATCCGGTTGTGCCAAAACCGGAGCTGAGGTTAGGAGGGTTCGCAGTTGGTGAAAAGCCACATCACACTCAGGAGTCCAGACAAACCTGGTGTCTTTTTGCAGCAGCCGAGTCATTGGCTTGGCTATTTTCGAGAAATCCGGGATGAAGCGATGATAATAGCCAGCCAAACCAAGAAAACTCCAGACCTCGTGAACCGAGATAGGAGCCTTCCAGTTCAGTACTTCTTGTACCTTGGCGGGGTCCACCATAATTCCTCCATCGGACAACACATGCCCAAGGAAAGGTACTTCTCGAAGCCAGAATTCGCACTTACTGAACTTTGCATATAGTTGATGTTCACGCAGTCTTGTGAGGACTATACGCAGATGTTCAGCGTGATCTTCCTCATTTATAGAATATATCAGGATGTCATCAATAAATACCACCACAAACTTGTCCAATTCGGGCATAAACACCGAATTCATCAAGTACATGAAGTGTGCGGGGGCATTTGTCAGGCCGAAAGACATAACAAGATACTCATAAAGGTCGTATCTTGTCGAGAAAGCTGTTTTTGGAATATCTTCAGGACGGATTTTAATCTGATGGTAACCAGACCTCAGATCAATCTTGGAAAAGACTTTAGCTTTGGACAACTGATCAAACTGGATATCGATACATGGCAGAGGATACTTATTTTTGATAGTGACTGCATTCAGAGGTCTATAATCTACACACATCCGTAAGGTCTGATCCTTCTTCTTCACAAAGATAGCAGGGCATCCCCATGGAGACGAACTAGGGCGAATCAACCCCTTCTTCAAAAGTTCTTTCAATTGAACCTTAAGTTCAGCTAGCTCATTCGGAGGCATCCTATAAGGCCTCCTAGAGATGGGAGCCGTGCCAGGCAACAATTCAATTCTAAATTCCACATCTTGATCCGGAGGGAGTCCCGGCAAATCATCGGGAAAAACATCCGGAAACTTATTTACTACGGGAATTTCAGCCAACGCCTTTGCTTGCACAGCATGAACTTCCCTAGACAAATCAACTTTTATGGGAAGTTGTACCAGAAAACCCTTTTTATCTGTAGGATCTCTAAGCATAACTACCCGAGTGGATGTATCAATGAGTACCCCATTCTGACTCATCCAATTCATGCCCAGAATAACATCTATGCCTAATCCCGGCAAAACCACTAAGGCAAGCGAGTACTTTCGCCCTTCTATCTCAAGCTCAAGATTCCCCACTACTTTATTTGTGGAAATATTCCCACTTGCTGCGCTAATGCAATAACCTCCACCTTCAACAGTATGCAATTTGTGTGCAAACTTTGATGCAAACTTAGGACTGATAAAGGAATGCGAAGCACCTGAATCAAAAAGTACCACTGCAGGATGTTGGTCAACTAGGAACTTACCAGCGGTGACAACCTCACCAGATGGGATTTCCTCAATACTGTTATAATGAGTGTGCCCTTGACGGCCACCTTGGTTGACATTCTTCTTAGGGTAAGGACAATTCCTGGACTAATGGTTTGGCTTGTTGCAGTTCCAGCAAGGCATGTTGCTAGGAGGGACACTGGAGCTGCCTTGGCCCGAATTACCCTTTGGCAGAGCCACTGTATATGCCTTGCGAAACCCAGTCTTCACTGGTGCCTTCTTTTGTGGAGGACGGAACTTAGCACTTGTGGTAGAAGGGTGAGGAGGAGCCCTCGGGGTAGCTGGAGCTCGAGACTGTGAAGCACTTGCCTCAAGTGCCCTCTTGCGGCTCTTAGAAGCAGCATAGATAGAGTTATTGTTCTCTTGAGTCAGAGCATCACTGATAAATTCATTGAAGGTAGTACACTTGCTAGTGCCCATAGTCTTCATCAGCTTTGGGCCGAGACCTCTTTTAAAGCTAGCAATTTTCTTGGCATCGGTATCCACAAACTCTGTGGCATACCTTGCCAGGTTGTTGAAAGATTGCAGATATTCAGTCAAGCTTTTATTGCCCTGTGACAGCCTCATAAATTCTGTGTGCTTGATAGCCATAAGACTTGGAGGAATATAGTTCCCACGGAATGCGGCCTTGAACTGGTCCCAAGCAATCGGGACATTTGCAGGAAGTGTGGAACGATAGTGGCTCCACCAAATACCCGCTGGACCATGCAGTTGGTGAGAAGCATATTCAGTTTTTAGCTCATCGGTCAAGCGAAGTAGACGAAACTTTTGTTCAATAGTGTTCAACCACTCGTCGCCTTGCAGTGGTTCCTCCGCCTCCTTAAAGAGCGGGGGCTTAGTATCAAGAAAGTCCTTGAAATTACTGTACTGATTGGGTTCTGGGCCCTGGCGGCCATGACAAGCCTCCCGGTTGGCAAGCTAGAGCATAGCATCTGCCAGCATGCGCTGCCCTTCGACCACGATCTGCATCAGCTCAGCCGGGGTAGGTGGTGGCGGAGGGGGTGGCTGTTCCTCATCCTCATTGCCCCGACCCCGACGGAGATTGTACGACATCTGCAAAATGCATAGCCAATGAGCACTGACGATGTGGGAAATTTGTAGATGAATTATTGTAAATATGTCAAACTGACTTCATGAAATAGACTTCTCAAAATACTCATTGCACAATAATTCATCACAACCGCACAATCCATTCAAGCGCATCAATTGATGCAATCATGCGAGGGAATCCAACAAGATGTACTTTGATAAAGGCTCACTCACAAGGAGCACAACAGTTACTGAACCGTTTACGTTAAAATCTACGTGATTTTTGACCTTTCGCCCGGTACTTGGATTCGATCTCAAAATTTTTAGTTGACTGAGAAAGGCTACTTCAAACTGACCACAAAGAGACTTCTCAACGGTAGAGTTCCATGGTGGATCATGACTAGCCACCTCGATACCAGCGCGTGCCAAGCAGCACAACCTTATGTCACGCGCCATAGGAGGCCCTCGGTTTCGTCGCGGCACCGAAGGGTGCTAATCGTGACACCATCATCGAATGCACGCAATAAGACATCCAATTGTGATTGAAATTAATAGGTTCAAATAAACATCTAGGAAACATAGGGTTCGACCTTACATCCCAAAAGTCAAGTTATTACAAAGCCTCACTCCAACCCCAGGAGGCACAAAAGGTGATTCTAACATCGTAGCTACGCGATGACCACTCTAAGCATCGTCCTTAGAGTCGGTGTCAAGGATCTCCCCGTCATCCTCGTCGCTAACAGGCACTAACTCCTCGTCTTCTTCTTCTTCTTCTGGCTCTTCTTCTGGTGCTTCTTCTGGTGCGGCATCTTGGGGCCCATTGACCTCCACTTCTTCATCATCTTCAGCCATGATGACTCCCGAACCCATGTCCTCATCTGCGTTGTTGTTTCGAGGCAGCAGAGGATTTAGCTGGTTGTTCAGGCGGTGCACTTCTTCATGAAGATTGTCATTGTATTCTTCAGCATTTTCCAACTGTTGCTCGAGCTCAAACTGACGAGCTCTCAGAACATTCTCCTCGTGCCAGGCTTCATTCCTCTGATTCATGACATGGACCAGCATGCGTTGACAGTTGCGATGTGCTACTGTCAATCTCTAGACTGCAAGTGTTTCCTGGTCACGATCACGGATCACTTGCTCCAGTTGCTGACGCGCTGCATTCCTGGCAGCAGTCACTTAAGCCAACTCAGCCCTCAGCCTTTCCACCTCAGTGGGCTCAGGGCGGGGCTCACGTGGAGCGAGCTGGTGACGAGGTGCCCTGCCCCCAGTGGACTTGCGAGCGGTCCTCTTGGTACGTGCCATCTGTAGCAAGAAGATACGACTTAAAGTGAGGATCATTTAGGGGATACGAAATTTGATTTAGTCGGGACTATTGAAATTTTTAAGGAGGGAGTAAATGATATGTATGATATAATTAAACATGATGCATGCACGTTCCGTACGCCCTCTCATCCTAGTAGAATCATAAATTTCTAACGCTAGGCGGTGGCATACATACGTTCTCTCATATAGGCGAAACTATCGGTCTACTCGTTTGTGCTGTTAGTGTACCTGCAGAAAATCTCATTTCAGCCCAACAGTTTCCCAATATAAGCACACAAAAAAGCAGTAATTTAAATACTTTCCATATACACATCCCCCTGATGTATATACTTCAGTATCAAAGCTACCCGATATAAAGGTTCCCACAATTAAGTGCTTATATAATTACACGGTTTAAACATGTAAGTATGCAAGTCACCAAAACTACTCTCCCCTAGATCGCCAGTTGGACGATCATGCTCTCACAACTCACACTTACCAGAGCGTCGAGACAATTGATCCATACATTACCACCCAAGTAGATGGCATCCATACAATATCACGCCGTATGGACGACGAAACAAAAACAAACAAGGCCCCCAAGTTAGTCTTTATAATAAGCCACCTAAGAGTCCTTATTTGGGCAAAGGGATGTGATCACTAGCATACCTATGACAATAATTTTTAGAGTTTTAACCCTTTTCATAATCAAATACTTTTGCTTTTAAATACTCGTACGATGTGTTTAATGTTGAATTATGCTCCGATACCAGTTGTAACAGAACCGACCAAATTATAAGAGCAAAAGTACAAAAACAAGCACCGAAGCGCTCAAATTTTCGAACTTAAGCCCATATAATCCCGGTAGTCAATCGAAACCACGAAGGATTTCAAACCAACATGCTTGCAACCAAGATCGCATCATTCAACATACAACATCATACGTTACATTTCACAAGTAGTTCCGAAATAAGATTACACACACAGAGTCGCAATTATTACAAACCAAGTTTATAAAGTAGCGGAAGCATAACACACGCATTCGTTCATATACTACTGCCAGTCTTCATGATCAACAACCCGCAAAAGCATCAGGAAAGTACATAAAAGATGATCACGCCCTAGTGATCTAGTCTTTGTCACCCGCAGGGTGGAGACAAGTTTTGCAGAAGCCTTGAAAGAGCATATCATCTACAATAGGAGGGAATAAACCCTGAGTACTGGAATGTACTCAGCTAGACTTACCCGTCAAAAACCAGAAATAAGATGACACCAAGGATTATGCGAGGCTTACACAAGAGGCTAGCCGACATCATATTTTGCATAAAGGCATAAGTAATTGAAACTCTTATAACCTGTACTAGCAGTTCTTTTTAGCATTTACCTGTCATCTATCTTAGCACCTGTACTAAGCACGCACTTGATTATAATCAAACAATTATCAACATTATATCCAGAGCAGGTATGAATTATGGCAACATTGTATCATTCCCTTAACCACCAGTTCATTTAATGAGATCTACGTTGCCGCTGCTCAAGTCAAGTGCTCACTAACCGGGAGCGACGGCGATTCGAATCGAATTCCTATCCAGCTGGAGGGGTATTTCTAACACTCACCGTGCAGACCCCTGCCAGGGTCGCATAGGCCACCTTGTCATATGATTCAGGAATCGCGGGTCCGAATGATGTCGCGACCCCAAGGGCGACACTCTGCCAGGTGATAGGGACTCTAACCCCCCCTTGGTCTCACGCCAATGACCCCAAGCACATCCTTTCTCTCCTCCAAGAAGCAACCTACCATTCGATTCCCAGCCTGAATCACATTACTCGGCTTCGCGGTCAGAACGACTTATCCGGCCAACTAAGCGTTAGACTGCGTTCAACATGACTCAAGGACGTACAGCGAATCGGTCCGTAAACGACTCAGACGGGCATAGCTCCACACCCAAGACGTGAAGTGTCTTGCGGCTGTACTATCGAACTCCCGCCCGGTCTCAATTTTATTTTAAAGCATGGTTCCATCCACGATAGCCATAAAGTCACTCGTGACTCCTTCCTACATCTCGCGGATGACCGGAAATCACCCGACTTCTACCGTACTAAGCAGGGCTAAGCATTGATACGTGCCTAAACCTAAATTAGGATTTAAGTACAATATCTGGGCAAGGACAGGTATAATGCAACAATTGTTTTCATACAACTCCTACAACTTAATGCATTAAATATTTAAAAGTACTCAAGATAGATTTATAAAATGATGGGTTCAGCATGCACCGGGGCTTGCCTTTCAGAAAGGTCGAGGGCCGGTGGTCAGGACACTTGGGTAGATCTTCGGCAGGAGCTTTGTCGCCGGTTGGTTCCTCTGGCTGCTCCGGCTGGTCCTGGAATTCCTCCGGAATCACTTGCTCGAATTCGAGGAGCGTTACCCCCTCCAGAACACCTATTGCATCAGTGCACAATAAATATCATGGATGCATAATGGGTGCAACATGCTCGGAATGAAATGCATTTCAGCGATAAAAGTACTGTATTCAAGTCATTTTCATCAATACGTGCAAATCTCTTCTTCGGTGGAGAAGTACTTACCTAATCTACCCAACCTAAGATATAGCTGTTCTTCTTCGGTTAAGGCCCTAGCACCTAACAATTACAAGAGTAGCATTACTTAGGTTACCACATCCAACACCAAAATACCACAGTAAGACATTCTGGACAGCAGCTCAAAAATTCTAACATAACTGAAGATTCCTAACTCCAAAAGATATAATCTAAGACAATCTGGAAAAATTATGAAATGCCCTACAAATCATTTTCAGACCTCAACCTTAAATTCCTAAGTTTTCCATGTCGAATTTCCCAAGTTCCAGAATCTGTCCTCTCTAAACAGAGAGTAGTCAATTCTGGACTGTCACTTTAAACAGCAATAACTCCCAAACTACTAAGCCAAATGCTCCCAAATTTTGACACAAGCTAGTTTATCAAGTTTACTACAACTTTGGTATTTACAAGTTTTCGAGCAAACACTTTTATCAAAGGCCAAACCGAAAGATACTACCAGCTATCCAGAAAACCTAGAATTGCAAAGATTAAATATTTATTTATGTGGCAAACATCCCTTAAGACCAAACTAATGTTGCCACAAGTTCACATAGGTCACAACAACACCAGAAAGTAAGGTGTGCCTACCTAAAATATTTATTTAAACTCATTTCTTAATTTACTTAAGTAATTAAGTGGAATTTTAAACATATATGTAAACTGCTTCTAAAATTCTACAAAAATTACAGGAGGCTCTATGAACCAAAAAGAGACCACTGTAAAAATTTGCACTAAAATTATTTACAGAAACTCTCTAAACAAAATTCACAAGCCCAAAAGGCTAATTTTTGTATAACTAACAAATCATAGTAAAAAGTGTCAAACAATAGATTTCCTACTTTTCTTGGACACTTTAGGGTACCAAGACATTGTCCAAAAAGTTGTAAGAACATTGCACATGTAGAAAAATTACTAAAATTCATTTAAGTATTTCCTAAAATAACGAGATAGCATTATAACTTGAAAAGTACTTAAGCACTACTACCCAAATTTTTACCAAAGCTAGAGCAAGTATAAATTAGTCTACCCACCAAATTTCATAATTTTTGGAACACCGAAACTCAAGATATGATTTAAACAAGTTTGCATGCAATCTAAAACACATTTCAAAAACCTATTTAAATCTCCTAGAAACTAAACATCATATAACCAATTCATATTTTTCTAAAATACTACACACCATGTAGATCCTAACAAAATTTATCTCATAATTTTTGAGCAAGTAAAACCCTAGATATACATTTTCCAAATCTTATCTAAAACTATGACAGAATAAATAAAAATGAAATAAATCTTATTTGTTACTGGGCCGGCCCGGGAAAAGACGCGGCCCACGACGCACGCGCGGCCTGCTCGGCCATCCCGCCCACGCGCGGCACCTGACAGGCGGGGTCCCACGGTCAGTGACAGAGGGACAAGGGAACGGCGACCGCGAGCTCCGGCGAGCTCAAGCTCGTCGGAGGGAAACTCGCCCGCAAAACCGAACCCACCCACGCGTTCCCCGTCCCGTGGCGCTTTGATTTGTGCAAGTGGGAGAGCTTAGGTTGGAGCGGGAGAGGTTCGCCGTCGTGAGCGGCGGCCGGTGAGGGTCGGGTGATGGTGTGCCGTCGCTGGTGAGGCTGCACGGCCATACCTAAGCTCGGTACGAGCTACACTACGCCCAGGCGGACCGATTGAGGTTGAAAAAGGGGGTTGGAAGGGGTCCTAACTACCCCGGCCACGGAGCGCCCCTCTCCGGCAAGGAGGTCGCCCATGGCGGCAATGGCGGAGATGGCCCCAGTTGCTTCCCACAGCCCGGCTCGCCAGGTCAGGTGGTGGGAAGACTTGCGGGTTAGGTGAGGAAGCTCCCAGCGGAGGGAATTGGACTCGACCGTGATGACACAGCGGTCGAACACGCCGGCAGTTGTGGCGGCGAGGAGGAGTGGCGTTTTTCCGCCTCGGTTGCACACGGGAAAGAAAGGAAATGGCTGGGCGGTTTAGGCGAGGCAGCAGGGACATCTTCTACACGTCGGGCAGCTGGCCGCGATGCCAGGTCGCACGCGGCACGTGGAGGGACACGTGGCGGCGACGGTCTGCCCCAGTCGGACAGCTCACTCTGATGTCTGACCGAACTGAATTCAAACCCCGCCTTGACCGACTGACGAGCCAAGTTCAACCGATCACCGTGCTTGATCTAGCAAGGGTTAGGGATAGGTATTAACAGCAACTTTGTAGATCTATGTAAGAGCAACAAAATTGTCAATTGGAGCTTGGACTGGTTTGGCCTAGATTTGAAACTACAGAGCTCCAAAGTGGTATACTTGGAAACTGAAACCTAGTTTCAGTCACTATGCCGACTGAAACCCAATTTTCTAGACACCATATCTCCTAAACCATTTAGAACTAGGTGATGGTGATGTTGGCAATGTTGTAGCTACATGAGTACTACAAAATTGTCAACATGAGTTGGAGCTGGTTTGGTCTGGTTTGCAAACTACAAGCTTCCAAAGTAGGTCACAGTAAAACTGGAGGGACACTTTTGAGACTTAGAAAAATTCTAAGTGTTGAGACAGCCCCTCTAGCTGACTTGTGGGTCATTTTTGAGCATGTTCTGGCCAGTTTCATGAGATGGTCACATTGAGACTTTTGTTCCCCATAAAATTACCTACAACTTTGCTTAAGGGTGCTCCTCCATGCAAGGTTTCTAAGCTGGACTTTTTAATTGGTCAAACTAGAGCATCCTAGGGCTAAATGCTGGTCAACTACACCTTGGAGGGCATTTTGGTGATTTTGGTTAACATGAACCTTGCTCCATTAGGAACCCTAAGTATAACTAAGGTGTTGTGAGATATAATTGGCTACTCTACCCTTTAGTTACACCAACTCCCTAGTGTCACATGATGTGAGTCAAACAAAATTCTAAAAACAATCACATTTGTTGCAACCACATGAAATAACATGAATGATGCATGCTTATGCTTGTGCAAATGCAATGCAATTATGGAGCTAAACACCTGAGGTGTTACAGCCCGGAGGCGCTCTCAAAGATGCTAAGAAGTGGTCGTGTGGATCTCGATTCCCTACGACAGGATTCGAGGGCTCGGTGCCTCCCCCGAGGGGATTCCTACGTCGACCTCCTCCTTGGGCCTCGAATATGTCCTGGGGTGCCTTGAGAGCGTGGCTCGAGCCCTGGCCATGTATGGGCGCACCCTTGGTCGTCCCTAACTCAGTTACTCGAGGGCAGCTGTCGAACCCTGGTCGAGGGCCAGCTTTTGATCCCTCAAGGTTTAGGTTTCTGCGGTCGAGCCCCCGAGCCTCGCGCGCGTGAGGTCGATCAGAGTCCGGACCATCTTTTACTGTTCATCCCTCATGCTCCTTTTCTGAAAAAAGGAGGAGGGGTGGAGAACATCGTACTACCCTCGTTTGGGCGAGTTCCGACGGCCTCCGGTGAGCTGCTAGCGGGGGAATTCGAGTGAGAGCCCGTGCCCCAGTCGTTAGGGGTCGGCTAGTGGCCCAGAGCTGCTCTCAAAGATGCCAAGAAATGGTCGTGTGGATCTTGATTCCCTGCGACAGGATTCGAGGGCTCGGTGCCTCCCCCGAGGGGATTCCTACGTCGACCTCCTCCTTGGGCCTCGAATACATCCTGGGGTGCCTCGAGAGCGTGGCTCGAGCCCTGGCCATGTACGGGCGCACCCTTGGTTGTCCCTAACTCTGTTACTCGAGGGCAGCTATCGAACCCTGGTCGAGGGCCAGCTTTCGATCCCTCAAGGTTTAGGTTTCTGCGGTCGAGCCCCCGAGCCTCGCGCGCGTGAGGTCGATCAGAGTCCGGACCGTCTTTTACTGTTCGTCCCTCACGCTCATTTTCTGAAAAAAGGAGGAGGGGTGGAGAACGTCGTACTACCCTCGTTTGGGCGAGTTCCGACGGCCTCCGGTGAGCTGCTAATGGGGGAATTCGAGTGAGAGTCCGTGCCCCAGTCGTTAGGGGTCGGCTAGTGGCCCAGAGGTGCTCTTAAAGATGCCAAGAAGTGGTCGTGTGGATCTCGATTCCCTGTGATAGGATTCGAGGGCTCGGTGCCTCCCCCGAGGGGATTCCTACGTCGACCTCCTCCTTTAGCCTCGAATATGTCGTGGGGTGCCTCGAGAGCGTGGCTCGAGCCCTAGCCATGTACGGGCGCACCCTTGGTCGTCCCTAACTTTGTTGCTTGAGGGCAGCTGTCGAACCCTAGTCGACGGCCAGCTTCCGCTCCCTCGAGGCCCATACCGGGCTCGGGGCCCGTTTCCCAGGTATTTGGGAATATCCGTTCGCGGATCCCTCCCCCGCCCGTTAGCCGGGCGCGTCTTTTTAGGAGGGGAGGCGAGATCGGCGTGGTAGTGGGCGACGTGGCGTACGGTTACGACGTGGGGGACGACCACGTGCCCAACTCCTGCGAGATGTAAGGAAACGGTTAGGTGGGCGCATTTAATGTGGGAAACTGTTCCTACCTTTTTGCACGGTCGTTGGGCTTCCGCCTGGGCATATAAAATCAAGGCCTAGGGGTCTGCGTTCCCCACCGGTCCCTTGCACTCCTGCAATCTTCTGCCTCAGACAACCCTTGCCTTATTGCGCTCTCCGCTCGCATCGCTGCCGCCACCGCATCCTCTCCGTCCACCCCCTTCCGACAGCACCGATGGCAGGAAAGAGCCAGGTCCTCCCCGCCAACGACTGGGCCGCCTCCTCGGTGACGGAGAGGAGGTTGGAAGAGTTGGTCGAGGATGGGCTGCTGCAGCCAAGGACGAGCCGGTCGCAGCCGGAGTGGATCGCGCCGTCTCCTGTCCACCGGGAGCCGGCGCCCCCTGAAGGGTACGTGGTGAGCTTCGTCTGCTTCCACGAGCGGGGGTTTGGCATGCCGGCGTCCGTCTTCATGTGCGCGCTCCTCCACTACTACCAGGTGGAGCTTCACCACCTTGCCCCCAACGCCGTCGCGCAGGCCGCCATCTTCGCGGCGGTCTGTGAGGGCTACCTTGGGGTGGAGCCGTAGTGGAACCTGTGGCTTCACCTTTTCAAGGCCGAGCTCTTCGCCAAGAAGGCGGGGGAGAAGGGCGTCCTGTGCGCGGCTCGAGTAGGGAGCTGCGTCCTGCAGGTGAGGTCGAGTCGGGCGGATCTGTACATCCCGGCTCGCCTCGTCTCTTCGAACAGCGGGTGGCACGAGGGTTGGTTCTACCTCCGCAACGATGAAAATCAGTTGCCAAGGTACACCAGCCGCGTACTGACCGCTCGAGAGGATCGCTGGACGTACGAAGTGCCGGAAGCCGAGAAGCCACGCCTGGACCCGCTGCTGGTGGCGCTGCAGCAGCTTCGCCTTCGGGACTTGACGGCTGCGGCGGTGGCCGCGGCCTTCCATCGCCGCAGAGTGATGCCGCTGTGCCGGCGTCGTCTCCGCCTCGACCAGATGACTTCGGAGGCATCTCTGGAGGGGACCCGGATGTCCCACGAATCCCTTGCCCTCGAGGAGGTCCTCCGGTGAGCGTGCCGGATGGTTGGGAACTTCAAGGTGGAGGAGGCCAACCGGGTCCCCATGAGACCTACCGAAGGGTTCGAGTCCGTGGTACGTATCTTAGGGCTAGTATGTTTGCTAATTTCGTTTATTTTTGGATTTCGCTGATTTGGTCGAGGCCGGCGCGTAGGATTTGTCGGCGCTGCGGGAAACGCGTCCGCCAGTCCCAGAGGACCGGCCCACCCAGGAGGCTCGATGCCAGCATGCATCCAAGAAGAAGCAAACAAAGGAGACGGCCAAGAAGCGAGCAATCCGCAAAGCCAAAGAGGCGGAGGCATTGAAGAAGCTCTGGCTCCAGCAGACCATCGACGGGGTCCCCCTGGCGCCGTCGCCTTCCGAGACGATCTCGAGGGAGGACGACGACAGCAGCGGCGAAGACGACGACGCCCTGTCGTGGTATGAGACCGCGACCGGACTGGGGGACCTTCCCGACATTCGCCCCCTGCTAGAGCCCATCAGGGGGGCGTCCTCCTCGGTCGTCGCGGTCGAGGAGTCCGAGGAGGAGAAGACAGAGAAGGAGACGGGCCCCTCGACGAGAGGGGCCGCTTTACCCCGGACCCAGCAAGGGGGGTCAACGGGGACGCCCGCACCAGCCCAGGCCCCGCAAGCTCGAGCAGGGGCTGGGACGGCGGTACCGGCGTCGTCATCGGCGACGGCGTCGGCAGGCGTGAGAACCCGAGGCCAGCTGGCCTCAGAGGCACAGAAGGCGCAGGGCGGTGCATCGGTCAGTGCCCCAAGGAGTGCCCAGCCTGCTGGTGGGGCCACTGCGAGGCCACAATCGGCCGCCCCAGGAGGCTCAGATCGCACGGGGTCGAGGCCCTTGGTGCCGATTTTCGGGTAAGCGTTTCTGCTTGGTTGTTCTGCCTTTCTCTGGATCCGTTGGCTGACATTTCTTCTCACTTTGCAGGTCAAAGCGGAAGGCGGAGCCGATGGGGCCTACCCCCGTGAAGTCGCTGCGGGCCAGCGCCGTTGTCCTTAACCGGACGACGGAGCAGGATGTGGCCTGGGTCCGGTAGGTTGAGGCCGCGAAAGGGGCGCCTGCGACAACGGCAGGGGGCAGCGGATGCCACGGTGGTTGCTGGCCCTGATCCTGCCGTGGAGGGGTCCGAACCGACGGAGATGGTGGCGCCCGGTGCGGTCGAGGCGAGGCCCAGGTCGTCGGCGATGGCTGAGGCTACCGTCGAGGTCATGACGGGTGAGGCACCCGTCCACGGCACGGAGCGGGCGGGTGCTGACGTGACCATGGAGGAGGTCGCATCGGCGTCGGGGCAGGAGGCGGCCCTGGCGAGGGGGTCACGGCCACAGCAAGACCCGTCGGTGGAGCCAGCGGGTACGGTGGAGGGCGAGGCGGTCGAGCCCCTGACCGAAGCACCAGAAGAAGAGGCGCCGGCTCTGGGGGCGCCAACGGTCGAGGCGCCGGTACCGGAGCCGTCGTCGGTCGAGGCGCTGGCTCCGGAGGCGCCGACGGTTGAGGGGCCAGTTCCCTTAGGAGGGCGGGCACCCATGACCGTGGACCTTACCCTCGACGACACCCCCCTGGACAAAGGGAAACAAGTGATGGGGGTCGAGGGGGGCGAGGCCGCAGATCAGGCCGGTGCCTCGACGGCCGTTGGAGAGGCGGGAACTGCGGGTGAGGCTGGTCCTTCCACGGGACCGAGAGACGCCCCGGCCGGGTTGTCGTCGTCATGGCCTGACATCACCGCGCTGGCGATAGCGCGGGCAGAGACAGAGATACCGAGGTGGGGGGGCCGTCCCTCCAGTTTAGAGACGCCGCGAACCCCGACACCAAGCCCATCTTCGTCCTGAACGACAAAGATGAAGTGCACCGATGGGAGTACCTCGAGGGCATCCGCCGACACCTTGATCGGTTGCTCCGAGTGGCTTCCAAGGCCGTGTCGTAGAGTATGTGGGATGCCACCGAGGTATGATCGACCCGTCATCTTTCTCTGTGGTTTTCTTGGTGTCTTTTTCCCTCGGCTTTTTAACCTTTTCAGTTTTTTTGGATTGCGTTCAGGAGCTAAAGGAGTACTCCTGCCGCAAGTCACTCTTCATCCAGGATGAGAGTGGCATGTGGGACGCGCTGTCTCAGCAACGGGTCCTGGTCGAGGAGGCCCAGAAACGGCTTTCTAATCGGAACGCCGAAATGGCTGAGCTGCGTGTCGCGTACGCGGTGGTGAAGGAGGAGGCGATGTAGGCTTGGGCGGCCGAAGCTGTGATGCGCACTAACATGGACAAGGCTCGGGAGGAGGCGGCCCAGGCCCATAGGGATCTCGAGCCCCTGTCGGGACGGGTGAAGGAGCTCGAGGAGGATGTCTCCCAGGTTAGCCGTCAGTGTGACGCCCTCAACGTCGAGGTCGAGCAGGCCACCGCTCGTTCTAATGCTCTGAAGGACAAGGTCACAACGCTGAAGGGAGCCGTCCAAGAGAAGGACGCAGCTCTCGAGTCTGCTCAGCAAGAGATCGAGGCGCTAAAGGCGACCATCAGTGACAAGGACAGCGCCCTCCTAGGGCTTGAGCGGACGTGTGGGGGGCTTCGCAACGAGGTCGTGGGCCTGCAGACCCATATCAAGGGTAAGTGTGATTGTTACGGCCATGATGTTGAGGGCTTCATGTTAGGTATTAATTTGTTTATCGTGTTTCAGAGCTGGAGAGGGAGAATCGAGAGGCCCAATCTTCTGCCAACTCCTTCCAGAGCCTCCTCGAAGCCGAGATCCGGAGGACCCAGCTGCTCCAGGGCGCGATCACCACCGTGTGTGATGGCCGGGGGGTCGAGCCCGATGCCGACATCGGGGAAGATGTTCCGGGGAACTCCTTCGTCCGTCGGATGGTGGCGTTGGGCCGCCTTGCCCGGGAGAAGATACGGGACGGCCTCCATCACGGCGTAAAGAGGGCACTGGCCGTTGTTCGTTCAGGGTTTGTGTTCGACATGAAGCTCGTCGCTGAGGGCTTCATCACAGACCCAGATCGAATGGACGAGGAGAACAAGGATGCCTGCCTGGAGCTGATTGAAGCCACGGAAGAGCCTGGAAGCCGTCTGGCCTCGCTTTTTGAAGCCGAGGTGGTTCCGCCTGCTGACGAATCTGGGCATGAAGGCCCATGTAATAAGTTAGTATTTTGAATTTTGGTCGTGGTGGCCTCGAAGGCCCTAAGAACTCGAAACATAAACTGGTTCGTGGTTAATTTAGTTTTATTCGAGCTTTTCTTCCCTTTATCGTTTGGATCGTGTTCTCGCATGATTTACTTAGCACGCAGTTGCATCCTTTGGCGTAAGGGAGCGAGTGGAGGTACCGTAGCCTCGGGGGCGTAAGTGATCTCACGGCTTAACTGCCCTCGAGCTTCAAGGTGATGTTGCGGCCTTGTGAATCGTGTGAGAGCCTGATCTAAGCGACAGGGGGTATGTTCTTTTTCAAAGTTAGGAACTGTTATTTAGATCTCCCTAGCATGAAGTCACACCTCTAAAAGGTGTGAGGGGTGAGTGGAGGTACCGTAGCCTCGGAGGCGTAGGTGATACTCCTGACTCGAGAGCCCTTTCGAACCTTAGGGTGCTCTTGTAGCGAAGTCGATCTAAGAAGCGGTTCTTAAATTTAAAAAAGAGCATAAGTTTTTTCGGGGACTGGGGGGTTCCCCCCTTGTAGCCCCCGAGGGAGGGTCGATTCTGGGAGTGCAGAGTCGATCCTTCCTCATTGTGAAATGAAAGTATGAACATCGTTGTATTCTTTATTGATGAAAAAGAAATTACAGAGCCTCGAGACTTTTTAAGGAAAGAAGCGACGTAGTTGTTCAATGTTCCAAGCGTTGGTGAGGATTTCGCCCTTCTCGTTGAATAGCTTGTAGGTGCCCGGCTTTAGTACTTCTGCGATGATGTACGGCCCTTCCCATGGTGGCGTGAGCTTGTGCCGTCCCTTGGTGTTCTGGTTCTGCCGTAGCACCAAGTCGCCGACGTTGAGGTCACGCTTGCGGACGTGTCTGTTGTGGTAGCGTCGAAGACCCTACTGGTACCTGGCAGAATGCAACAGAGCCACATCTCAGGCTTCCTCGAGCTGGTCGAGGGTGTCTTGTCTTGTGGCATCATTATTTCTTTTGTTGTAGGCCTTCAACCTTGGGGATCCGTATTCTATATCAGTTGGGAGCATAGCCTCAGACCCGTAGATTAAGAAGAACGGAGTGAACCCCGTGGCTCGACTCGGCGTTGTTCTTAGGCTCCACAGGACCGAGGGTAGCTCGGTAGCCCATCTTTTGCCATGTTTATTTAGTTTGTCAAAGATTCTGGGTTTTAGGCCTTGTAGGGCCATGCCATTGGCACGTTCCACCTGACCGTTTGTTTTTTGATGGGCCATGGCTGACCAGAGCACTCGGATGTGGTGGTTGTCGCAGAAATCCAAAAACTTTTTACCAGTGAACTGGGTGCCATTGTCTGTGATGATACAGTTGGGGACCCCAAAGCGATGAATAATGTCGATGAAGAAGAGCACAGCTTGCTCGGACCTGATGCTAGTGATAGGGCGGGCCTCGATCCACTTGGAGAATTTGTTGATTGCGACGAGCAAGTGGGTGAAGCCGCCAGTTGTCCTTTTCAATGGTCCGACAAGGTCAAGCCCCCAAACGGCAAACGACCATGTGATGGGGATAGTTTGCAGGGCATGTGCCGGAAGATGGGTTCGTCTCGCATAGTACTGACAACCCTTGCAGGAGCGTACTAGCTTGACAGCGTCGGAGACCGTGGTCGGCCAATAGAATCCTTGTCGAAAGGCATTTCCGACGAGGGTTCGAGGTGCTGCGTGGTGACCGCAAGCTCCCGAGTGGAGATCGCTTAGCAGGTTCCTGCCTTGCTCATTTGTGATGCATCATTGGAGGATACCAGTAGGGCTATGGCGGTAGAGCTCTCTACTGTCGCCCATGATTACAAAGGTTTTGGCCCGGCGTGCGATCCGTCGAGCCTCAGTCTTATCCGAGGGGAGGTCCCCTTGGCTGAGGTAGTCGAGGTACGGGACGCGCCAGTCAGGCTCGAGGTCAGACGGTGGGGTCAAGTCTTCCACCTGCATGGCTTCAGCCCCGGTCGAGGGGGCTTCTGCCTCAGGTGGAGGGTCGAGTGACGTCCTGTCAACCCCTCCGTCTGGCCCAAGGTCGACAGATGGCTGCTGAAGGTCTTTTGCGAAAACGTCCGGTGGAACCATAGCTCGACTGGACGTGATTTTTGCCAGTTCATCGGCGGCCTCATTATACCTGCGTGCGATGTGGTTGAGCTCGAGGCCGTGAAACTTGTCCTCGAGGCACCATACTTCTTGGTAGTAGGCTTCCATCTTGGGGTCACGGCAGCTCGAGCTCTTCATGACCTGATCGA
Source organism: Saccharum hybrid cultivar R570 (assembly GCA_038087645.1). NCBI lineage: Eukaryota > Viridiplantae > Streptophyta > Magnoliopsida > Poales > Poaceae > Saccharum > Saccharum hybrid cultivar. Next base: position 377,961 of record JAQSUU010000704.1, on the reverse strand, counting down.
TCACGAGTCGAGAGTCGCCTCGAACGTCAAGGTGTCGGACCCCAAGCTCGACGACGATTCTTAATCCCGTGACGAGCGCCTCGTATTCGGCTATGTTGTTAGACGCAGGAAAATGAAGCCAGATGACGTAGCGCATGTGAACCCCGAGGGGTGAGACGAAGAGCAAGCCCGCGCCTGCTCCCGTTTTCATCAATGACCCATCGAAGTACATGGTCCATAGCTCCGCCTGAAGCTATGCAGGGAGGAGTTGGGTGTCGGTCCACTCAGCCTGGAAATTTGCTAACACTTGTGACTTGATAGCTTTTCGCGGCGCGTAGGACAAGGTCTCGCCCATGATTTCGACTGCCCATTTGGCAACCCTACCCGAGGCTTTCCGGTTCTGGGCTATCTCTCCCACGGGTCGCCACCAAAGATTGCACCAACCGCCTCCTCGCCGACGGCAAAGTTGGTGACAATGTCCATCAACCCGTTGGCAGTGAGTGGAGTGTTACGACCCAATTCTCGAACCAACTCTTTACAGGTGGTGCCGGAGAGGAATGCCATAATTACGTCGGAGTCAGTGACGTTGGGGAGCTCGGTACGCTGCCGGGAGAAGCGCCGGATGTAATCCCGGAGGGATTCACCTGGTTTCTGCTTGCAGCTCCGAAGGTCCCACGAGTTGCCGGGGCGCATGTAGGTCCCCTTGAAATTTCCCTCAAACACCCTTACGAGATCGTCCTAGTCGTGGATCTGTCGAGGTGGGAGATCCTCGAGCCAGGCTTGGGCGGTGTCGAAGAGGAACAGGGGGAGTTGTCGAATGATGACCCGGTCGTCGGTGGCCCCGCCCAGCTGACACACCAAGCGGAAATCGACGAGCCAAAGTTCGGGTTTGGTTTCACCGTTGTACTTGGTGAGAGTCGTGGGGGGGCGAAACCGAGCCAGGAGCACCGTCTCACGGATAGCCTTACTGAAGACCCGAGGACCCAGGGGCTCGGGTGAAGGGCTATGATCTTCCGAACTGTCGTAGCGTCCGCCCCTGTGGACGTGGTAGCCTCGAGGCACGCCGTCACCGTGCTTGCGCGTGCGGCGCTCGACGATGTTGCCACGGGTGTCTCGAGGCTCGTGGTCGTTGGTGGTGGGCTCAGGGGCCGAAGCTACCCGGTTTTGCTGGGCAGGCTCGGGGTGAACCGAGGCTTCTCTCTCCTGTCGGGAGGGCTCGATGATCTGCTCCGAGGCTGCCTCACGTCGCCTCGAGGCAGAGCTCTCGGCCTGCTGCATGGCGGCAGTCTCGAGGAGTTCTCGGATTTCATCTCGGGCCCGACGGGCGTCGGGGTTTGACGGCTCGGGCATGTTGCGGAGGAGCATGGCGGCGGCGACGACGTTCTGGCTGGCTCGAGCGAAAATCGGGGGGTCGACCACTCGGTCCTCGTTGATGCGACGGTTGACGTCGTGAGCTCTCTCGCGAGCTCTCCCGCCAAGTGCGCGTTCCGCACGCTCACGCTCGAGGGTTTGTTGGAGTAGATCCAGGTTTTCTCGTTCCTCGTCAAGCCTGTCTTGCAACTCATGAATCTGCTCGAGCTGCGTTCCTTGATCCGCAAGGAACTAAGGGTCGTCTCGCCCAGCAGGAAGCTCGACATGAGGTGGCGTGTGCCTTTCTTCGACTGGCTCTTCGTCCTCTGATTCCGAAGTGCTTTCAACATCGATGTTGAAGCATTCGCGGGTCAGATCATAGGTGTCGTCAGCCGAGCCGGAGTCAGGAGCGCCAAAGTAGTAGTATGACGGGGGAATGTGTGGCTGTTGCAAATCATCACTGGGGTTGCGATGTTGAGAAGCAGTCACATGGGGCTCTATTTCCGGTGTCTCCATAGAGTCCCGATAATCAGAAGCCGGTGTGGATGCAACGAGGTCCAGAGTGGAGCGTAGATGGTGCCCGGGGAGTTCCTCATAAGTACTCATGCGAGTGCTCACGGAAGATGCGTATACCCGGGCAGCCGAGTCTAGCCCAAACGGGAATGGTGATGGAGATGTTGCTGCCCGTGCCGGAATGGATGCTCCGGACAGTGGTGTCTCACCGGACGGGGGAGCGACGGGATTCTCCGTCTACATGTTACCCTCAGTCAAGCTCGTCCTACCCAAACCTTCCACAAGGAGATCTAGGCCGGCGCCTGGCTGGGGGGTGCCGGACCGGGGGATCCCATCACCCTCCGTGAGGTGAAGACGGTGGTTGTACCGGGCTCGTCGTCGTCGGGCGGCCCACGCCCGCCTAGAGCGACGGTACCGGTGGATTGCTCCCCCAGGCTGGGAGAGCTCATAGTCCTCGTCGGTTGGGTGCCTGGGTGGAAGTAGGACCATATCGTAGCCATAGCCAAGCGACATGAACTCCAAACTCTCGAACCAGATCACCGTGGCCAACGGAATAGGGCGTTCGGGGTCAGCCATCCAGGAAAAAAGGCGAGAAAGCGACGTTGGCACGCAGCGATCCCCTACCTGGCGCGCCAACTGTCGGTGTTCGGACCCGAGGGGGTCCTAAACCAACGAGTAAATGCTGCGTGTCTCTTTCCTGGATGGTGATGCAAGGAGAACACACGGGGGTTTATCCTGGTTCGGGCAAAAGAAGGCCCTACGTCCAGCGGGGGGGGAGAAGTTTGTATTTCCTTGCACCGAAGTGCTCGTGTAGGGGTTACAAGCATGCGAGAGAGGGCGTCGAGCCCAAGTCTCAAAGAGAGGAAAAAGAGGACAAGGGTGATTGCTTGAGATATCGATCTCTATCTTGCGTCTTGCCTATTATCTCTTGTTTTTCTTCATTGTCCCTCCCTATTGTAGAACCCTAGCCTGCCCTTTTATAGGGCGAGAGGAGGCCAAGACGACGGGGAGCCTTGAGGTGATGTTTTGTCGATTCCTGTTGAGCTGACCGTAGCGACGTGCTCTAGAATGGCCGGCCATCCCTGGACACCATGGTGTCGTGGGAGACGAGACGGCGAAATGACCTGGAGCGCCGTGCCACACCGTCCTTCCCTTGCCGTTGAACTGTGCCGAGCGTCGAGGTTGGGTCGAGGCCGGGTCGAGACCGGATGGATAAGGCCGAATCCCCGAGATTGCGGAGAATGGGCCTTGTCTTATCCTCCCTCGAGGGTGATCGATGGTTAACAGTGTGCGGTAAGGTGGGTACAGTGATGGTTTTCACCTCCCATCACGGGATGGGCGGTAAAACAGTGAGATCTGACACGGGCATTGTTCCCACGTCGATCCTGGTCGCAGCAATACCGGTAGGTGGTAGTAGGTAACCGCATTAAATGCTATGGCTTTTGTCCTGGGGTAGGTAAAGAGAAGGAGTCGAGGCGCTCGACCCGGGCTCACACGAGTCGGAGTTTTTCCCAGTGGGCAGACGAGCCTCGCGCGGGTCGGAGCGCCGTCGAGGTACCTTGCTGTACGGGATGGGGCACGGTCGAAGCGCCCCGTCGAGCGGGCCTCATACGAGTCGGTGCCGGAGCGCGGTCGAGGCGCCCCGTCGAGCGGGCCTCGTACGAGGCGGACTAGATACGCGGTCGAGGTGGGCTGCCTTTTATTGTGGTTTTAGTCGTTTTAGTTTTTTATTAGCGATGGATGTGGGTACCCCCGTACTGTTGGTACCGACAGCACATCTCACAAGACTTAAAGTGTAATAAAGATTTGTAAAAACTATAGAAGGGTGTAATGCACCATGGCTTGCCTTTGTTGCAGGGAAGGTTAGTTTCCTTAGAGATATCCAATATAAACCAACACCTCTGGTGGATGGATCTACTCCGAGACTTGATCAATACGAGTCTTCTCACTCTCGCACATACTACACGTAGTAAATGATGCTTTACTTAACAGGATGGAATGCATGATATGATGCATGATATGAGAAGCATAACAAGTACATTACTAGAAACTAAACAAACTTGAGAAAGTTGAGTACAACTTTCCTTCACCAAGAAACTAGGGTTATTATCATAGAAGCATTTTAGTTGATGAACTATCAAGTTAATTAGTTATTTAGCATGGAATGAATTATACTTACATGGACCATCAAGTGATTAACATGGAAGGCATCTACCGAACATAACCACTTATTTTAACTATTGCATATTAGGAACAATCAAGACTTATATACATGCATTTACTAATTAAGCATCTAATTAAACTATTTATTTATTACTTGCATATAACAAAGTGTTTGGAAACATATCATATAAATAAGCTGCCCAGGAATAGCAGGGGTTTGGTGTTCCCAGGTCCACCACCAACTCCAAAGTACACCAAAGCTGTTTTACAAATTATACTAATCATTCAACATTTATTAATTAATTAAGTAAAGCATAGTATTAAGCATATAATTAAAAATTATCAAAATAGTACCAAACTTTTTACGAAGGTAGGTATTAGCATATAAAGCATACACACAAGTTTTCATGATTAAAGGATTTATATTTTTGCCTACAAAAATCATTGAACATGCATTTTTTAATTAAAAGACCTAATTTTAAATTATAGCAAAATTACAGGAAAGTACCATTTCATATTTTTCATGGGTAGAGCGTAAAATAAAAAGCATACAAAATTAATTTAATGAATTTAGTGTCATTAATTATTTACTTATCAATTTACAAAGAATTGTACTTTTAACATTTTTTAGAAGAAGCAAAAAGAAAAACTTCTCTTTTCTCTCTCGGCCCGGCCCGCAATGCAGCGGCCCACTCCTTCTCTCCCTCTCTCTCTCACTTGGTCAGCACAAGTTAGCCCAGCTCCAAGCTACTGCCCAAGGCCGAACAGGCGGCCCAGACTGCTTCTCCCCTCCCCTTTTCTTTCTGCTGGCCTGAGTCGGCCCACACCGAGGCCAAGGCCCAAGCCGAGTCAGCCTGACCTGCTCTCTCCCTTCCTCCTCCTCTGCTCTTGCCGTTCTCGACGGCAATGGCGGCCCGACTAGCCGAAGTTCACCGTCGGTGAACTCCCTGGCGAGACCAACACTCCGCCTAACTCTCCCCTCCGTTTCACACTCGCTGGCAATCTTATCCTCAACTTCGGTGATCGGTGGTGAGCGCACCCGCAGCTCCGGTGGCTTGAACCAGGAAAAGCGATGGTGTTCCAAGGCGTCTACTCATGCACTAGAGGAAACGACATGAGCATGAGCATCAAGACAATAAAAAGGTTTGAAAATAAGCACAAGATGGACTAGAGGAGCGTCAGTGGTGCGCTGGCCATGCAGAGGAGCTTACTGCGGTGCTTTCGTCATCATTGGAGAAGACAGTGGTGTTGGGGTGATACGGGCAGCGAGGGACTATGCTAGCGGGCTCAATCCGGGCGAGGGGTGATGGCGATCATGGTGGCGAGATGGATTTGGCAGTGGTGGAGTGTTGGGGATGAATTTGGCGACGAGGCGCTTCGGCGGTGGCAGTAGTGAATAGAGGGAGAGAGAAATGGAGATGGCCGGCTCGGTCTTTAGAAGAAGAAGGGAAGGACTTAGGCAACTTCGAGATGGCCAGCTCGTGCTTGCGACGTGCCTTGGTGGCTACTGCATGGCCTTGCGAGAGCGAGTAGTGAAAGCAGTAGGTGGTGGGTGGCAAGAAACTCGGTGTCACCACGAGTAGAGAGAAACAGAGAAGGGTGAGGTCAAGCAACATGGCTATATGTTGCAGAAAAGAGCAGCTCCATCCCTCCTCCAATTGCTCAAGATTTAGACAGAATTAGAGAGAGCTCCAAGAATAGAAAAAGATCCTCATGATCTGTACTTCAACTTTCATTAAGACAAGAAGAGGTGAAACTCATTGGCTGAAGAGATAGAAGAGGGGTTAGGTTAAGAGAAGAATGAAACACCAAGTTTCACTATTTGAAACATAAGTTCAAGAACTAGGGCTTTCAAAGTAATTACTTGATTACTGTTATTAATTAATTGCTGATTAATTAGTGAACACACTAATCAACATTAAAGTCATCATTTCAGGTGACATGTAAAGCATGGCATAATCAACATATAAACGAAACATGTGAAACACTTGTATGCAACATATGAGACATGTCATGATCAACATATGAAACATAGGCATGTTACTATTGAAACATTTCTTTGTAACATGGAATGGTATATGAAACATATGAAACATTATAAAAACAATACTTGAAACATATGCAACATTGACATGTAATGATGCAATATTTCAATGTTATAAATGCAACATGGTGTGCACATGCAACAATGCTTGATGCTTATGCATGATGATGATTATGATCATATTTTAGTAGCACTTAATATTTGGGATGTTACAACCACAGCATGGGTAGGACTGCCATGCGACCGCCTAGGGTTGGTAGGCCAGGTCGACGGCACCCTCCTACCAGCAGCGGCTGCAGCCACGGGCTTGCCTGCTAGCCGTGTCCCCTGCATAGGGAGGCAGGTGGGGGCCTGCCAAGCCAACCGCTATCTCCTACCGTTGACTGAAGTGTTGAGTTCTCCTTTTATATTTGTAAAATTAATATCTTTTCATTCTGATAGCCAAATATATCAAATAATATATCCGTTTCAATCGTCTCTTCGATCTCTTCACAATGGTGTAGCTCAATTTGTTATTTTAGGTGGAGTTTCCCTATGAAAAATTGAATATCTTGCAAAAAAGTGAGAGCACCAAAACTCATGGAACTTGTTAGTTTAAACCTCTACTCCTATGTCTGGTGATTGATTTTAAGGATAAATGCAGATTAAATTGATGGTTTATAGTTGATGTTAACGACTGTCAACATTGATAAGTTCCCTGGCATCTTTCAATTGGAGTGAGAAGAAAGCTCCTCTAGCGGTAGCATCAAGGTGACTACAGGCTAGTGGCATCAGCCCATGGTAGAAATGTACTCCTAGAGGCATTCCCATGATGTGGGTAGGCTTGAATGTACTCTTGGAGGCATTCCCATGCTTTGAGAATCATCTTGTCCACTTGTTGGAAGCTTGAAATCTTTCCTTGAAGGGCGTTGATCTTGCCCAACAAGAGGAATTTCTTGAGAAATGCATTGGCACACTTATCCTAGGTGTAGATAGCTTCACGGTTACCATAGAACCATTGCTTCACCTTCCCTAGCAATGAGAATTGGAAGAGGCAAAGATGGATGGCGTTTGAGGTATCGCCCATGATGATGAAGGTGCCACACACTTCCATGAAGTGCTAAAGGTGTGCATTCGCATCCCCATGGGGCTTTCCACAGAATAGGTAGGCTTGCACCATGTTGATAAGTGCAGGCTTTAGCTCAAAGTGGGCATCTCCAAAATTGACTTGAGGTCTCATGGCTATGTTAGCAATCAATGGAGCCAAAAAGTCAGAAATTGTCTTTTGAGCCACAGCCTCCTTTGGTGGTGGTGTAGAGCCTCCTTCCTTGAACAGGTCTAAATCCAAGATGAACTTTTGAGGGATTACTAGGCAGCATCTAGAACTCCTCAGAAGCTTTTTAGGATTTTTAGCAAAGTTGCTTGGTAATTCCAAATTGCTCATACAATGCCTAGCTTCACAATAAAGAGAAACACAGACAAGGGCATGCCCCTACATCTAATTGATAACTAATTTGATGATAAACTTAGGATTCAAGTTTATTAAAATTCCTTGGCTATTGTTTTCCCCGACAATGGCACTAGAAATGCTTATTGGTATTTCTTATGCTCAAGTAGAGTATTCCGCAAGCGCACAGAATATACCGTTGCAGCACTTCACTCGAGAGTATTTCAGGGTATCGTTATTTATTTTATCCCAAGGGAAAGCAGTTGCTAGGAATGATAATAAACAAGAGATTCTAATGTTTACCACAAACTAGTATCAAGTAGTGTAGAGGGGTAATCGAATAATGGATAGCAAGGGTGATGAAACAAGTGCAAAGAGCTAAAAGGATAACTTAATAGGTATAGCTAGGTGGGAGAACAACAAGAGAGTACAAGGTTCCTATGTTTCTTACTTTACTCCTATGGTTTGTTTTAATGACATAGTTGCAATATAGAGATTGAGTCCTCACAACAGGTACACTAGGTGGAAGACACAACAATAGGAAACTTAGCTCCTACCCAAAGCCTCAACAGTGTACTAAAACCTTACCTTTTAAGAACTTGCCTAAAAACACGTGGAGGAATACTCAGACTAGACAGGGCTGTCACTACCGCTAGCTACCCCAAAATCCGTGCGACAAGCAGCAACCAAAGGTGAGATAGTGTATAAGCACCACGCTTACACTTCTCTCACTACTCTATTTGTGATCACACAGGCCAAATAGAGCACCTAGTTAAAGGCGATAATCATGTACAAGTGTGGGTATAGGAACATCAAACTATTATATAGCAACTACGTGTATTAAGACTAACCACAACAACACTGTACTAGCATAATGTTGCATAAAGTAAATACTAAGTAAAGTAAAGAAAGAATAATATATTAAATAAAGGAAGTCTTACAAAGGGTAAAATACAAGAGCTATACCAAACCTAAAGACCATCTTCTAGAACCTAAGCAGAGCTCGAATCTACTTCTAACTCCCACACTAAACTATCCTAATAAGAAGAGTGGAACTAAACTATAGCTTCTTTGCTTCCTTGAGCCATGAATGGAGAGGAAGGTGTGCCCCTCTATTTATGCTAGAGGTGAAGTCATGAGAGCCGCCCAAAGCACCGTGTCAGCAATCCCTTGGATCAAACCACCATTGATTAGAGGGATCGGATGCTCCAATGTCCAAGATTCCATGCACGAGGGCAAGCTTAAGGCAATGGAGAGCTAGGGGATCTAGAGGCAGGTCAGCCAACCAATGGGGGGTCGACCGACCCCCTATGATAGGTGGGCCAACCCCTCCTTGGTTGTGGGACCTCCGAGCTTGATTATGAGTGGTTATGTGAGCTTATGGGTCTAGCTTGAGGTCGGTTTGCTGACATGTGGGCCATTCAATCCATGTGCTTTGATCTTTCACCAGTGAGAGAAAGCACAAGTTGATCCAAGGGTTTATATTGCCTTAAGAGTGTTTGCATTGGATCATGGTGATGTGGAGTGGCTAGTGGGCCCATAAGTGGGGTCAGCCAACCCCCCTATATGGGTCTAGCAACTCACTTTGCTCAAATTTTCTTATATCTACATAGAAATACTCAAGTACAAGTGGAACTTGTTATTTATTAAAATATGCTCATGATATGCTTATCTCCTATGATCCGCGGCTGTTGACGGTGATTTTAAGTATATGAAAGTGTGACATTTTCATCATCAACAATGCTCAGCAAGTTTAGAAGTAACATGCAAGGTTTTTGATTATAGGAATATTTAGGTGCATTTTATGCTCATGATGCTTGTGAAAACAATTGGCACAACATTTGGGTCATGACAGTTAGCAATAGGTAGTTGTTGTATATGTTAGATGGAAGACTGGTATGATGGCACTGCTTCTTTTATGCAATGGCAGCAAGATCCGTACATATTTTACAAATGCCCATGGGGTTGGCATTTGGATTTTGTTGTATATGGTAGATGGAAGACTAGTTGGAGTGATGGAAGACTTCTGTGAGTGATGATGATGATGACCTTGAGTTGTGAACAATGCTTTGAAATTGCATTTGTGGTTGTACTTGTCGTTTCTTTCATGGTGACACTATATCATTGGGTTTTGAAAGCATGAACAAAAGATCTTTAGTTTTGGGGATAGAGGGAATGAATAAAGAAGATCATCAAAATTTGTTTGACATCCAATGTTTTTGGTTTGTATTGACAATGGTTTGAATCCTATGCCACAATCTTTGCATGTGTTTCAAAGACAAAGGATGATAGACAACCAAGAAGAAATCTGGTCACACTGTATGTCTACTGTGCCAGCCCGACTGGTGCGATAAACCTCCACCAGAGCAGCCAGAACATACTAGTTTTTAGCTTTGGCTGGCATAACACTATCACGTCGGCCGAGTTGGCGCAACAATGGGTTGACTAGGAAGTCAATGATGACTTGTCATGCCAACCTGAGTGGCGCAATACTATCGCACCAGGTAAGGCTCAAAACTAGTATGTTCTTGGCACTTTTGTGCCCTCTTATCGTGCCACATGGACTGGCACGACAACCAGTTGCACAGTATAATTTGGCCATCGCACCACTCGGCCTAGCGCAATAGCTGTTTGCACTCGAATTTCTGCATTTTGTACACATAGTTCATAGTTGACATTTCACATAGAACACAGTTCACATTTCACATATGTGTAGTTCAAAAGTTTCATATGATAGATATCACATAATTCACAAAGTTCACACACATAGTTCACATAGTTGACACACACAAGTTACTTAAGGTTCACACACATAGCTAACAAATATCACACATAACCTTGAAGCTCCCGAGATCATGGTGGTTGATGGCACTACAACAGATCTAAAAAGAGGGAAAGAGGTGAGAATAAAAACATGCAGATATACCTTCAGCCATTGGAGCCACTATCTTAGGTGCATAAGTTAGTGAAGGTTCATACACACAAATGAAGCCAATTCAAGGGTTAGGCATGTAGGGCTCTCGATGATGATGCTCGCAACATGGATTTGTGGCAAGGACATTAGGAGTGCCGATGTCAGAGCGGTCATAGTCACATCCTCGAACTCAACGCCATCTCCTCTTGGCCTACGTTGGAAAGAACTCTATACGAAACATACACATCATATAGAGTAGTGTCACCAAACATACACAAGTACTTAAGTCTATTCAGGCTGAGAACATCATCAAGTTGTGAACCCATCAGCTCATCCTACTCATATGTTGGATCATCAGACTCATCATTACCTCCGTCATCATCGTCGTCGTCATCCCTACATCATGCATGGGAGCTTTCTGGTATGTCAATTGATGCCACGTGCTGCGTTAGGTCGGGGAGGGGGCATTTGGACATCTTTCACTCTAATGCAAATCAACTTGCATGCCATGCATCAGCATGATTTCATCGCCTTCTGTAGTGATGTCAATATATGATACAACATGTGAGAAATCATTGTCGCCAAATTGGAAAAGACATAGGGGTAGTACATGTGCAAATTGTTGAAGGTACGTGCCTTCCATTCCCCCCGCATGACCAAGATATACTCCAGTCTCATTTGGGAGGTATGCTAGCTAAGTTGCCTACACTCAACAATTGTCATGGTAACTCCTCGAAAAGGTAACTAAAGGACTAAAAAATGTAACTTCATATGCATACCATGTAGTTTTCAAGAGGGCCCTCTCTAGCCTCGTTATCTTATCGTAGTGGTCTTCGTCACCATTGTCCCCTTCATCTATGTGAATGTTGGACAACAAAGGACGCACACGCATCCGAGTGGACCTGTGCAGCCATGCTAGGTACTCAGGGTATTGATTTGTAGTGGAACGAGGCCCATTGCTGCAATGCATCCTCACTCCAGTATCCCACCTTTGCAATGATACAGCATGTCTTGTACGCCAATTATTTCCACTGAACCTTTTCTTTCTCGAGATCCTACAAATTAAGAAGACAAGCAATGTTGACATATGGAACAAAGGTTGAATGAAATTGTAATGTAGTACTTACTGGTGCAAATTCAGGGCTTGTGCTCTCATGCTGTACACTAGCCTTGATGGCCCATATGCTTCCCCTAGTTGGTTGGAAGCTAGCGTCTCTAACTGATCTAAGTGTTTTCTACCGGCTCTCCCCTATTTTTCTTTAGAGACCTTTGCTGTGTTCCAATAATTCACAAAGTATTCATTGCACTTCCTGAATAAGTACTCTATAATCCCTGACACGGGGACTGCACGGATACCCTTGAACATATTGTTGAACGATTCTAAAGAATTGGTAGTAATCACACCGTACCTAAGAACTCTAGCATCAAATGCAAGAGCCCACTTCTCCCTCTAAGGCATCTATTCCTCTAGCCACCTCTTTGCCCAAACATTGAGGACCTTTTGTAGCTCACCAAGTGTCTCATCAAACTTTTCCTTGGTTCAACAACCATGAAGTGACTTCAATTTCTGCACAACCTCCTTTTTCTTCTAGCGTCGCCATATGTTAGTCATAAAGTGCCTCATGTACCACCCATGCTCAAGAGGAGGGCATCCATCTACATGCTCTTTTGTAGCTGTTAGTAGACCATGATGGCGGTCTGAAATCATGCATATCTTTTGAGATGAATGGAGGGCATTTTGTCTCAATAGCTTCATGAACCAACACCAGCTGTTGTTGTTCTCACCCTCAGCCAAAGCGAATGCTAAAGGAACAAGTTGATTGTTTGGGTACACTACAACAGCAATCAACACACCCATGTGCTTGCCTATCAAGAAGGTACCATCAACAAGTACTAAGGGATGCAATACTTGAATGCCTCCACCGACTGAGGGAAAGACCAATAAACTCTCTCGATAACATGCTTTGGAATGCTATCCATGTTGTAACAATGCGACCAGCATAAGGAAACCACCTAAGCCCTGGATTGAAGTGTTTCATGTCACCTAGAATCCTAGGAACTTGGTTGGACACCTCTTTCCAATCGTCCCATAGCAACTCAATAGCATGCTGCTTTGCTTGCCATCCCTTTGAGTACTTCACTCTATAACTAGTGAACCCAAATATGGTTTCAATAATGCTAGAAACCGATGTGTCACTATTGGCCCTAACAATGCCAACAAGATGATGACCAAGGTAACGAACTGTGTTTTGGACGTGCACACCCTTCGGCTTTGAAGATCGACATGTATGAGGTTGCCTCACATTATGAATCTTCCACTTTTTGTTTCTTTGCCCATGAGCCCATAGTCCTCATTGACATCATTGCTTGCAAAGCACGATGTACCTCTTGTTCCTGTCCAAGTGGGTGATATAATAAGGCCTGTGAAACCCAATGACGTAATCCATCAGAAAATACTGGAGATGCTCTAAGGTATCAAATAACATTCCCTTCTTAATCTCCACCTCCTCAATCTCTAGTATTGCATCGGCCAACAACGTCAAACCGGTGTCACATATTGCCTGTTCAACAATACTAATGTCCATGAAATTTGGTATGGAGGGTACCTCCACATGGACAACCTTCAATTGCTTGAGTTCGAGGTCATTGTACTCCATTCTCAATGACCTGTCAGCTAGGACTCAAAATGACTCCATAAACCCTACCTCACATGGGTCACTTTCGTCCTCGGTACTAGGCCCAGACCTGTATTCATCCTCCAACACATCATCGGGAGTACTTGGCCTAGAAATATAGTCATCTTCATCGGTTGAGACAACATCAAGTTCGTCATTCTCCCATCCTTGGGATATGTCGTCCATTTCATGTGTTCCATCTCCATTGCCGTCGTCCTCCACAAACGTTTCTAAATCGAAGTCATCATTCAAGGCACCGATGTCCACACGCCTATCAACTTCCATAACAATAACTGATTGCAACGCTTCGTCTTTGGTATGGTTCTCTATGATCTCCACATCGACATTATCATCCACATGCCCTTTTTCACAACAACTTCCAAGCACCTAACACTGCTACTCTTCACAACTTCTTTGTAGTTCTTCCAATCTTCCTCACATGACAAAGCCATTAACACCTAGTGTGCTCTTTCCTTCCCACAGTCAAATCGACCTCTCAAACTTAGTGGCCACCCCAATTTCTCACGGCATTGGCTAAGCAAAGCATCAAAAGTAGGAGGTGTACTAAAGAACTCAAGTTGTTCATTCATGCTCTCGTACTCCCCATTACCTTTAACTTTGCCACCATGAAACAATTGCACTAAACAATCCAGCTACAAAATATGAACCAAGACATCAACGCCAACAACTTCATATTATCAACTACCTAGGTCCATGCAACATGTAGTTTACGTCGAATCCATGGGCAGAGTATTATCCTAAACCTAAAGCACGCATCAAATACTAACAACGAACGCAAAAAAACATTCATAATCCCCAAAAGTTCCTAACCCTAGTCATGTAACTAATGAGCCACTACATCAACAAATCAAGGGGAAAGCCGTACCTGGACCTGTTAGATGGACGTCGGAGCATGCCGCTCCACTCAAAGGCGATGGGGTGGTCGACAGAAGGTGGTGTCAGCGCAGGGAGGTGGAGACGTGGTGGGGCCGCATCCCTCGCATAGACGCCCTAGCTCGCGGTTGGTGGCACACCCAATCAAGCCGCTCAACTGACCTACAGTGGGGAAACCGACGACGAGTGGTGTAGGCACCAACACAGGTAGGCGGGGAAGGCAGAGAAGGTAGCGGTGCCCAGCTTGCCCAGGCATGCCTCGAGTGGGGAAGGAAAGGAGAGACAAAAGAAAGTGTGCCGGGCCGACCAACCCTATATCGTCTTGTCGCGTCAGCCCGCCTAGCACGACAGGGCCTATCACGCCCCAGTCGCTGGTGCGACAGGTTGGGCCCTATCGTCTGCCATGCAAGCTCAGGTCATCGGTCGCTGGTAGTGTGGCATCCCTGGTCGTGCCAGTGCATGTGGTGCAACAGTGTGGTACCAAAGGCGCTAGATGTGCTTATTTTTTTATTACGGTTGTTATTAAAATATTAATTAAAAAAGGATTAAAAATAAAAAAGACCCACGTTGAGTGGGTTGCGGTGACCACGCATGGCTTTCACCCCAAACTTATCTTGGGCTCTTAATTGTTATTCTCTACCTTAGCTGATTGGCTTTGGATCTAGAGTCCCTGTCACATCGGACGTTTGGATATTAATTAGAAAAACTAAACGTAAATTAATTATAAAACTAAGTGCACAGATGGAGAGTAATTTATGAGACAAATTTATGAAGTCTAATTAATCCATCATTAACACATGTTTATTTTAACACCACATTGTCAAATCATATTTAATTAGGTTCAATAGATTCATCTCGCAAATTAGTCTCCATATATGCAATTAGTTTTGTAATTAGTTTATGTTTAATACTTCTAATTAGTGTCAAATATCTTATGTGAGACTAAAGTTTAGTTAGGGAACCAAACACCCTAACGGTGGCTTATGTAAACAGAGAAAATGACTATTATAGGACTTCAATCATGATGGCTTCTCCCTAATAGGATTCCAAACAATTGTTTCTCCTAAATAGGACTCTAAGCAATATTTATAAGCTCTAATAACATTTTGATACATTTAACCATGTTTTAAGTCATGAATACATGTATTTAGCCATGGCATTGACTCTTTTGCCCCAGGGCTTTATTAACGTGTACTGCTGGTCTGCTGCCTGCCCTGGCCGCTCCCGGGCCTAGTTTCCCTGGTGTACGTGAGCATGGCTTCCCTGGTGTATTAACGTGTACGTGAACCCTTTTCAAAAACAAAAACGTGTACGTCAACCAACATGGCTTCCAGCTTGGTCGTACACTCGTACATGGCTGAAGCCGCTACCAGCTTGGTCGTACGTGACATGGCTGGCTGGCCGGCCGCCGCCTGACCATGGCTGACCATGTTCAGTTTCCTCAAAAAAAAAAACTCCATCATGTACAGTATTCTATGCAAAATAAATGGGTAAAATATGATCCAAACAATAGATAAAACCATAAATTTTAGCACAAATATGATTCTAACAATTACAAGTTCATCTCACAAGACAATAATTTAGTTCCAAACAAGATCAAAGTCATAGGAAATAATTCATGAGTTCACATCTCATCACAACTAAAATGCTCCATCATCCAAGGTTTAGCTTCCTCCTTTTTGGGGTCATCTTTTTTGGTGGCACCGGGGTAGGCATCCTCACGGGGCTAGATTTGTCAGTTTGTGAAGATGTGCTCTCTGCAAATAGCGTCGCTAGCATGCTGCACACAAGTATGATTCGGTATATATGCACTAAATAACACGATAAAGCTTAAATTCATGGATTAAGTTGAAATCATCCATTGAATACAACATAAATAGTTCAAAATGCATATCGATAATTTAAATATAGACATAAAAGAGCATCAGAGGCTTACAATGTTATTTTTCTGACTGTTTTATTAGATACTTTTGAAGGGACATGAATGTATTATTATACCATTTTCATCAACTTTAAAAAAACTATCCCCTGTAATGAAAGTGACTAGATAATCATCCAAAAGAGATACAATATCCCAGTTTCTATTTATAACTGTACAAACATTAAAAACACGATTCTAAATAATTGAACAATTCGATGTTGAATAGCTATGAAAGTAGATAATAATTTTCTAAAAATGACAAAGAGCAAAAGATTAAATTTTACCAAAGAGAAATAGTGAATCAGCGAGTCTCCGTGACTGCGCAGCCGTGCAAATTGTAGACGAAGACGAGTGATCAGAGGAGGAGGACGGCAGGGCAGAGGGCACCAGTCACCATAACAGCGTCACACCTCACCGGCACCGCGTCGGCGTCAGCCGTGAGGGCGTCAGGGCGGCGGCTTGTTCGGTGATTTCTTCCAGCCTCCGAATCTTCCGATCGGCGATTGAGATCAAGATTAGAATACGAAAAGTAGTGAACGCAGGTACATACTGGACTCTTGCCGCGTGGGTCGCGTCCTGGGCCTTCCTGCTTCCGTGACGGCGTAATTCAGGTGATTTTTTCCCTTTCTTTTATCTTTTATAAATACAGATGTATAATACGTACATTATACTAGTAACTAGCCGGTCAAAGCCATGTACGAGTGTACGACCAAGCTGGAAGCCATGCTGGTTGACGTACACATTTTTTTTTTTGAAAATGGTTCACGTACACGTTAATACACCAGGGAAGCAATGCTCACGTACACCAGGAAACCAGGCCCGGGAGCGGCCAGGGCAGGCAGGAGACCAGCAGTACACGTTAATAAAGCCCAGGGGCAAAAGAGTCAATGCCATGGCTAAATACATGTATTCAGGACTTAAAACATAGTTAAATGTATCAAAATGTTATTAGAGCTTATAAATATTGTTTAGAGTCCTATTTGAGAGAAACAATTGTATGAAGTCCTATTAGGAAGAAGCCACAACGATAGGAGTCTTATAATAGCCATTTTCTCGTGTAAACAACAGGAAAGACTCTGAGTAATAGATTGATTTCCTTCCTCCTCGCTGGTATTCTCTCTTCTCCCTCGTGTCTCCCTGTCTCTCGCTCGCAGGCAGCCAATCGTGGCAGGAGGCTGTCTCTTGTTATTCTCCACTGGCAGCGCTGCGCAGACGGAGCTCAGGACAGCATCAAGTCCTTATCCATCGTCGTCACAATTTACTCATGAAATGACTGAAAACCGCACAGAGAAGAAGCTGTTTCTCACCTGAACTTCTATATCTTCTTCGGTTTCTTATGCGAAACTATTATAAAAAAATTGCTAGCAAACAAGGCCTAAATTACTCACGATATAATTCAAAGACTGAGAATTGTTTTCTACTGAGACTACGGAACTCGAATACACATACTGTTTTTCTTAATTGACATAATGAAACTTCAAACCTGAAAGTCTCAAATGGCTCGAAATCGACAAACACACACTTCATCGACAACCGGCACCCAAGGGACATCGATCCAGAAACGGTCGCATCCGGTTTCTCCTTTCAAAGAGATCTTTCTGATCGTCCTCTCCATTTTCCCCTTAAAAAACATTTCAAAATCAAAATGGGTTGGAATCACAAACCGGGAAAGCCCTGTCCTTCTACTTCCCCTCCGCTGCCCACCTATTTCATCTCTAGTCTCTAGGCTAGAGAGACATCGCGCACCACCCCACCAGGAGGAAGCCCCCCCCCCCCCCCCCCCCCCCCCCCCCCCGAAAGCACCCACTAATTCCGCACCACAACGCGCACTCTCCGCCACCACCGCCGTTCTCGCGCCGGCACTCACGCACGCACTCGCGCGCGCACATACATTTACGCAGCGAGGAGCTCGAGGAGGCACCCCCCTGCTTTGCGTTTGTGGAGTCGTGGCAGCAAGCAGCGATGGCGCACGACGGCTTCCTCGGGGGATTCCACGACCTATCCTGCCCGCTCGATCATGCTGCAGGCGCTGCGCCGTTCGACCCCCTGCGGGTAGTGGTACATGTGCCGCACGCGCTTATGGGCGCCGGTGTGGGGTGGGAACACGACGCTGCGGTGGGCGCGCTCGTGCCGTCGCAGTCGCTATCGCCGTCCCCGTCGCCGTCGTCGCTCGCGGCGGCCGCCGCCGGAGGAGATGCTGTTGAGGCCGCCCTGATGGAACAGCTTGCGAGCAGGCTCGGCGTCAGCGTGCCGTCGCCACCGTCATCCCGGTACGCGTCCTGCCACAGCACGCCGGTGGGCTCCCCCTCCAAGCCGGCGGCGCCGTGCGCGCTCGCCGGGGACGCGGTGCTTGCGGAGCGTGCCGCGAGGCTCTCATCGTGCTTCCCGGTCTCCGGTGGGAAGCTCTCACGCGTGGCCAGCAGCCAGTCGCTTCTCGGCGAGCAGGCTCCGGCGCCCGCGCCCACGCCTGGCGCTGTTAAACAGCACGCGAGCGACGGGTCGTGTAGCGATGGCCCCTGCCGGAAGCGGAAGGCGTCGGGCGGCAAGTCCATGGCCAAGGACGTGGTCACCACGGCTCCACCAAAGGTACTAACCATCTCTGTTTTGCCATTTTTACACCTTTGTCATTCACGTCTCTGAAAATGTCGGAAACTGTGAAGTCCCGGGAGACAGAGACGAGAGCCAAGAAATGCAAGCTCTCCACACACGCCGCGCATGGCGAGGAGCAGAAGCCGGCGGCGACCGGAGAGGGATGGCATGGCAATGGCAAGGGGAAGGAGGTGGCGGCAGAGCCCCCCAAGGACTATATCCACGTGCGCGCGCGCCGGGGCCAGGCCACTGACAGCCACAGCCTCGCCGAGCGGGTACGCCGCCGGCGAACACCTATGCTTCGATTGAGCATTTCTTAGAAAAACATTAGTTGTTGATGGTTGCCGTCACTGACTCTCTTCAGGTGAGGAGGGAAAAGATCAGCGAGCGCATGAAGCTGCTGCAGGACCTCGTGCCAGGCTGCAGCAAGGTAAATATCGACGACAATTGGTCAAATTTTGGTTGAAATGCACACATATTTCACCCAGAGGATAATTTTCAAAGATTCCTCATGAAGGTTACCGGGAAGGCCGTGATGCTTGATGAGATCATAAACTACGTGCAGTCGCTGCAACGCCAAGTGGAGGTGCGTATGATCTCCTCTCCATCGGACATAACAGAGTTTCTTTTAAAAGAACATACGAATTCTTCTGAATTTGAGCAAAATGGTTTGCTTTCGCAACAGTTCTTGTCGATGAAGCTGTCGACCGTCAACCCGCGCCTCGAACTCGACGTGGATAGCTTCATCCCCGAAGACGTAGTTTCCTCCTTACCACTTGAAACAGGCAGTGTGGTGGATGATCTTCTTGTTGATTGTGTTGTCCATTTCTTGACAATTATTATGTATAATGCAGGCCAACAAGCTGTGTGCGCCTGCGACGTCCTCCATGGCACAGCCACTGCCAGCAGTCTACGCACATGAGGGCTCGAGCTCGGCGTTCTGCTACACCTCGTCTCCAGGCACCGCTGCGCAGAGTGTTGTGACAAATGCCAAAGGCTTTGAAATGCCTTCGTCCTTTGTGAACCATGGCGGCACCGACAGGTCACTTGAAGGACCTCAAAGTCCAAATCCGCAGGTGCATCAAATTTTGTTACACTCGTTTATTTCGTATCGTTCTGCAATCCACTTCAAACTGTAGATCGCACTACCACCATTGACACGCCAAAGTAAAAAGGTGACAATTGCCGTGAATTTCAGATGGGGAGCTTGTGGGAAGAGGATGATCTCCAAAGTCTAGTCCTGATGGGATTCCGCGGCAACACGTGATCATTGGTGCTCTGATTGAGGGACAGTTCAGTTTCACCGATCACCAATCAAGGCATGAGAAGATCAATGGGGAGAGGGCATGTCTGGCGCAGGGCCACATAACAAACAGGGTTGCTCCAATCATTGGAACTTCTCCATGATTGTACATACACCCGTGCTTAGAAACAGGACTCTTACGCGCTAATCGCCTCAGGCTGAAAGTTTCCAGTTCAGCAGAGGCCAAGAAAACAAAAACAGGCGAAAAGAAGTATTTTCTTGCATTTATCCACGAATTTGCAATTTAATGTAATGTAATTATGTTTAGTCTTATAGACGTCAAGTTGATGAAATTTTATATACATGTGATGCTTCATGCTTTTGGTACCAGCTGCTGGATGCTTTAGTTTTATGTTGGTACCTTACATTACATTGTTTGTTGCCTGTATCATACTAGTCTTTTAAGCTTTGTGTGAGCTGGTGTCAACCACTCTATGTAGAATCCTAACCCCTATTAGCGTCTTGCTATGATGCATGGTTACTTTGTTTATCTCATCCGGACAACGAAGCTGGGGTTAGATGTAGCTATTTTTTATTCTTTTTTGATTCAAGCTATTTTTTATTTCTCTCCCAGCTACCAAAGTACCAAACTGCTGGCGCAGCAGAAAAAAAGTCCTTCGGTTGCATGATGAGCATAACTGACATGGTTCGCAAACTTTCGTCGCGGCAATGATATGTTTGCGCGCCTGTCGTGTCTATAAAATTCCCATTTAGGTTTGGTCTACCTAATGATAATCTATAACACAAACTTAAAGAATAGTTGCTCTGTCAGGTCGGCACATTATTAGGAATCCGACTAATGATGTTAAGAACATTCAATTATATGCATGGGAAAGGTTGTTGAGTATTTAGTAATGAAATCTAAAAGTTGTTCTTCTCATGATGCACAAGATTAATCAGACCTGATTAAAAAAATAGTATTGATAGTAATCATAACATAGAACTGTGGTTCGTTGGTTACCGGACACGTATTTTGCAGGACAAGGAACTGGACACAATAGCAGCAAGGAAACAAAGGCAGGTGTTGGGTTACAGAGTGGAGAAGATTCCATCCAGCATAGAAGCATCTGTGACAGAGTGTCCTGTTCCTCTCCCTTTAGTCGTATTCGTATACAAACCTGTGAGGAACTTTTGGCACTTCGCCATTCATGGTCAATGTCTCCGGAGATAAACATCTACTGGAACTTTACACGACCAAAAAAAGAGACATTCTTGTGTAATGCTTTAGTTTTGTGTCTCATTGTGTGAAGAAGGAAAAATGACAAGGCTGGAGGCTGGTGGCTGGTCACTGTCCTACTGTGCCTTTGAGGCTACAAGGCACTACATACTCACCGGCCGTATTGTGATTGAAACACAAGTAGTACTAAATAAATTGTGTAAAAATGTATTTGTTTCATAAATTGAAATGTTCGTCTCATTGGCCCTTCTATTTCATACCGCCAGCATCATGGAATAATGGAATTGGTATCTATTGACATCAAAATTGTGCCTTTCTTGGCGTCAAGATGACCAAGAAACATGTATGGATTATTGCATTTGAAGTCTGGATAAAAAAAAATTGGTTTTGGGCACAATCTTCGTGTTCACCGTCTGAGGCACTGGCTGAACACCGAGAAAACAGGCTTGGCCGGTTGACTGAGCTAATTTTTCCGAGACTGACTTGTGTTTTGACGTGGAAAACTTGTAAATTGCGTCTTGGATGTGTTCCCTAATGGGATAAGACTACCTTTCTCTATATATTAGAGGATAATGACTGATTAAGGAATCTAACTTCCAATCGTAAAAAAATCTATTACCTTTTTTCCTTTACCTAACTTTTCCAACCCCTGCTGTTGTGTCCATCTCTCGATGTGATTCGGTGGCATTCTAGGTGGCGTTGCCGATCCTAGAACAACCTCGATGTGCTCCTCACTAAAGGGTCTTCCTGAGAAGAATGGGCTTCAAATCAGCTCTATCGAGCCGCTAGTCAGTCTTACTGATTTTGGGGCATCCTCACTGTGTGATAGGCCAAGTGCGACCTCGGACGTGCTGGCCCTTGCTGATGTGTAACCCGGATCAGCGTTAACAATTTCTAACTCATTAAGTAGGATGCCAAGTAAGCTAGATTGTGATATGGCATTAATATTAAGTAGGAAAAAAGAAAATGATTTCTTATTAAAATGTGTTTACACTAGAAATAAGATAGCGAGAGGAGTGATAGGTAGATGGAGATAAGATCAGGGATTCAAAAATTTTATTTTGAAAAAAAAAACATGCAGAGAGAACCTAGAGAAAAATCCCTATGAGCCATTAAAAAAGTTCTCAATTACTTATCTGCTACCAGAAAAGTTACAATGTCATATGAGCCACTACTCCAAGTTTTTTGACCCCTGCATGCCACTACTGTTACCTTCTGGGCGAATGACAGCTAATGGAAGCTTGAAATGTCCATTTTGCCCCTCTTACAGGTGGGCCCCACGCATCAGCCTTCTTCTTTCTCTTGCAGCCTCCCTGGGTCTCCCATGCTCTCCAATGACGCTCTCAACAACACATCCATGCCATTTGGGCCGACCGTCATTGTTTGTTGTCGCCTACATTGTCACCCAATCGTTGTGCCTCCTACCCTCAACCGACGCGACCGTGCTGCAGGACAATGTGTTGATGTCCCACCTCAACTTGTAGAAGAACCAGTGGGGCTAGCTGTCACGGGGTCGGAACCATGGCAAGCGTTGTTGTTCTAGTCGGTGTCAGAGTACGTGTCTCCGGTGGCTCGGGTGGACTCAAGAACACAAGAATCACAGAGAGGATGTAACGGTTTATCCTAGTTCAGGCTGATCGATGCACTACTTCCAGCAGCTGATGATCCTTATACTCAAGAGCACCTAAAATCGGTGGGTTACAACAGAGTGTAGAGAGAGATTTGGTAGGAGGTTAGCTCGGTGCTAATCCTAAGGTTACCTCGCCGCAGGTGGAGCCTTCCCCTTGTCGAAGAGGAGAAAGACGACGGGTGCGGTCGATGAGCTCTCGGTGCCCCTCTCTAGGTTGCTCTGCTCTCGGTGCTAAGCAGGAGCGGATTAATGATGAATAGAATGACTTGTCTTGGATTGTCCTCCTCCCCCTTTAAGGTCGACCTTATCCCTTATATACCAAGATAGGTCAGGTACATGGCAGTTTGGGGGATGTGTCTACGGTCTACATGCGCCGAAGTGTAGGAGGGTCTTGCAGCGGCGCTATGTGGACAGTGGCGGTGTCGTGGAGCCGGAAAAGTCTTGGGCATCATCCAACTGCTCTATTCTAACACTCTGTGTGTTAGGCTGTGTCAGCTTGGACCAGCCTCCCCTAGGTGGACCTTCTGGAGTCTTCTAGGTGGCGAAAGAGGTCGGCTCCAGGGGCTACGCATGGGCTTGAGAGCCCCGAGCCCCCAGAGGCTAAGGTAAACTTGTCTTCTTGTGTCACGCCCCGTGCATGACCCTATCACGGGTGCTGTCGGCAAAGCTGTGCCCAAAGTGTAGCGTTTGGGAGCCCTCAGGCTTCGATGGCTCGGGGCATGTCTTCTTGCACTCGAGCCTTGGTTGGCGTTGTTGGGTCCACCGCTCAGCAACTCCCAACCCAACTCTAGGGAGTTGGTTGGTTTTGGGGGTGCACTGCCCGAGCGCCCGTCGATTAGGGGGTCGAGTCGCTCTATTTGTTAGCGGGTGCAGTGGTTTCTAGGCACGTCCCTTCCACTAACGCTCAGAGCAGGTGGTTTGATGGCACCTAGGCTGCCATGCCTAGCGGAGGAGTTATGGCGTGAACTCCCGCACTGTCCCACTTCATCTGGGAGATGGGACATCGGGCCACGTGGAGTAGATCTGGCAGAGGAGAAGCCATGACACTTGGTGCACGCGGATGAGGTCCATTGATGGCGGCCGGAGGGCCCAAGGGGACTTGAAGCCCCTCAAGTCCCATGAGGAGGCGTGCGTGGAGTGGAAAGTGGAGCGAGGACTTGACTCGTTATTAATGGCTTCCTAGCTCTGCCTTTACTACGTAGCCACCATCACGCAACTGCTCCAAGGCATGCTGCGGGGATTGAAGGGGTGCCTGGCAGGTTCCCCGAGGCCTCTTTAGCCATCGATGGTTGATCGAAGGGCCTAGAGCCGCTCATAGCACATTGACTGGGGCTATAAAGAGGGGCCCCAGGGACACGGTGCCTTCTATCCCTCCTTTGTCTCCTTCTCTTCTTCCTCTCAAATCCAACTCTTGGCGGTCATGGCGACGATGAAGTGTGACGCCTCCCTCCGAGTGAGCCTGACTTCCTTTGCTGGGTGTCGGATTGTTATGCTCTAGCAATATCCAGCAACATGATTGCATAGATGGAATTGGATGGTAGCACATGAGACACAGAGATTTATACTAGTTTGGGGCACAGTGCGCACTAATCCCTACTCCAGTGGTGCGGCTACTTTTGTATTCATATGCTCAATTATAGGGGCTATTGCTCCTAGCTACGTAGTAGATTGGAATAGGTGGAAGATGGATCCTGAGCCTGAGGTTCCTACCTTCCTTTATATAGGCAGGAGAGGTAGGGTTACTGAGAGGGTGATCGGGTTGAGATTGAGTTCCTAGTTTGTTACACGATATGCGCAACAGATTGATCCTAGTTATCGTCCAGATATGCTCGCCTTGGTTTGCCTTGATCTCCACCTTGATCAATCATGTCAACCCTCATGGGCTTCCTCCTTGACAGCTGTTGGGCCAATAGCCTGGTGATGGTCACATATATGGGCGGTGTAGGTACCCCTATCCCATATATCTGACAGTAGCCCCGTAGGACTTAATTATAAGCTAGCATGTAACTCTATCCCTTGGGATGTCGCAATTCCCCTGCAAGTTCTGCATACTGTAAGCATCAGTGAGCACCTTCAGGTTGCCGAAGTTTTTGAGTAGTGCAACTAGATATACCCAAGTATTTAGGGAGCCAGTATGTTGCCATTCGAGTACCAAGAGCATTTCTTGGGTAGCAAGAATCTTCTTCAAGCATCGAGTGGGGCATCGGTATGCCGTACATCAAGGAACATAGTTCCTCGGCAGCTATAAGGGGCTGGCTCGGGTGGTACACCTTATATCAGGAAACGTAGTTTATTGGGCATAGCCCTTGGGATGTTATCAATGTCTCGTTCGGGTGGTGGCACTCGATGACTAGAAGCGTGGCTTCCAGGACGTCCGTAGGCGCCATGTTAGGGTGAAAACACCGCTGTACTTAGGAACTCAGTTCCCGACATATTCCAGTGTATAGTTTGTGGTTGCGCATCATTATGTCCTAGACGTAGAGCAATAATGAGGATAGGGTACATGCACCTCCATCTCTCGTGCGTCACTATGCCAGTTGATTTTATGGTGACCTAACATAGGTCATTTGTTAACAGACACTAAGGGCGTCATGTTTTTCTTTGAGACTCGTTAGGTAACGTGATCTGAATTTTTCTGAGCCTCATTAGTGGGAAGAGCGAGGACATTTTCTTGGAGCCCTAAGGCTAATATAACAGTCTTTCGAGTCGAGAACCACTATGGTCAAGTAACGAACGCGTGAGCATCTATGGGTAGTTGCGCATATTACTCTTCGAGCTGGTAATGGGTAGAACGAGTGAACGTCCGCTATCATTGAAAGGAAGCAGCAGGATAAAGCTTGACCTGCTGGGGCACATCATAAAACTCTTTTTCTAGATTCTAGGAGCTCATACTTTGGTTACAGCCATGGGCCAAGCAGTTTCTAGTTTCCCGCAAAAGGGCACACATCCGCTAAAATAAACTTTGAGCTCATCCGGGTATTGGGAGATTTGTAACAACCCAATGTTATGCTTGCATCATTGCACTTGCGTTACATGAGCATAACCATCATTCATCCATTCATGAGTTTTTACTTATGCAACATCGTTATGAAACATGTGACACATTGCTTTATTTCCTTTATGTTTCATTTGTAACTACACATGACCATAAGCACACACACAATGAAACATAAAGGAAACAAAGCAATGTGTCACATATTTCAACAATGTTGCATAAGTAAAAACTCATGTTCATGTTGCATAAGTAAAAACTCATGTTCATTAGTACCTTAACTATGCTTAGGACACTTAATGGGACAATGTTCATGTTGACCACTTAGCCTAATTAAGCTTCTATGTGATAGTTGACTTTGGTTGAACCCTAGAACTCTTTTTCTTGACCTTTTAAAAAGTATAGCTTAGAGTGTATGCATGTTTGTGCACCCTTAAGCAAAGTTGTAGTAAATTTTATAAGGAACAAAAGTTATTTAATGACCATCTCATGAAAATGAGCAAAACATGCCCAGACATGGCCCACAAGTCTGGAGTGGGGGCTGATTTGGCACTTCGAAAATTTTCAGTCTAAATGCAGTTTTAGTTTCTTTATACCCCTGTTTGGAGCCTTGTAGTTTCAAATCCAAGCTGAACTAGCTCAAACTCATATTGACAAAGTTATAGATCGCACATAGCTCTACAAGTTTGTTAATTATGACATTAGTTGATTCGCACTAGTTTGGGAGATAATTGGCGGCGAACTTCGCCTGTCAGTCGAGCATGGGAGCTCGGAATGCAGAGCTGGCCTCGGCGTCGCCGCCGACTGTGCACAGGCCGCGACTACCAAGTGGCGGCCATACACCAGCGTGGGTCCCACTAGCTGGGCCATCACGCGCCAAATGACCTCCATGCCACCCCGCGTTCGTCCTCACGTGCTCACTTTGCCCGCTCTGCCCTCGCTTACCTCGCGTAGTAGCAGCAGCGGCAGCGAGCTCACCACCGAGAGCTCTGTCGAGCTTGCACACGATCACCAGCGTGCCTCGCTTCACTCCATCTTGCCCATAGCTCCACCATTTCTTGCTCTATCTCCTTGTCTTCTTCGCGCCGTGAATGGAGCTCGTCAATATGGTGCTCTACATCATCAGAATCGGATCAATCAAGGAAGGCGCTCGTCACCAATTCCTAAAGCTTTCTCTGCTCCTAGAGTTGAGAATATCCACATAGGTCCAGCACTGGAAATAGAAAATCTTGAGTTTGAGCTCAAGCCAAGCCTCATCAATATGGTGCAAGCTACCCAATTCAGTGGAAAGGTACACGAAGATGCAAGTGCACATCTGCAAAATTTTCTGGAGATTGGAAGCACTATCGCCATGGAAGGAATTAATCAAGATATCATACTACTTCGCCTCTTTCCATTCTTACTAGTGGGAAGAGCAAAGCAATGGTTTTATGCCAATAAAGAAGACATCAACACATGGGCGAAATGTTCGAAGGCATTTCTAGAAAGATTCTTCCCGATAGGCAAGACTAATGCCTTAAGAGGAAAGATTACCAATTTTCAACAACAGAAGGCAAAAACCATTTCAGAAGAATGGGAACGTTTACAAGGATATATTTTAGATTGTCCTCATCATGGAATGGAAGAATGGTTACGCATGCAAGGCTTTTATCATGGATTAACTCAGAAAGCACGTGAGCACCTAGATGCAACTGCTGGAGGATCATTTTTGTCGCTTACAGTTGAAAAAGCCAAAACACTTATGGAGAAGATATCAGAAAATCAAGGCTGGTCCCAAGACCACACTCAACACTGTCATCAAAGTGAAGAAACAGTTGAAGAAGTAAATGCACTATCTACCAAGATGGATGACTTGCTCAGCTGGCTTGACCAGAGGACCAAGTACAAGGAAGATCAGTGGGTGATTGAAGCAGTATATAAACATGATACAAACTCCACATTCTAGAAGCCTCTGTATCAACCAAGTTGGAGACAGCAACAACAAAATCAAGGTTCAACTGGACAACCTACATTGAAGGATTTAGTCAAGCAACAAATCAGAATAAACAGTGAAATTAATGAAAAGCTTGCTGCTAATGACAAGATCCTAGAAGATACAAATATCAAGATGGATAGTTTCTCATCTGCCATCAATGATCAGCTCAAGTTTAACAAGAAGATAGAAGAGAAGATAGCCCAGCTAGCTGCTGATCCAGAGCAAGTAAGAGCTATTACTACAAGAGGAGGGAGATCCACTAAGGATCCTCCTTATCCAAAAGGAGCAAGAAGGGCACCAGTAGTACCACCAGTGGCAGAAGAAGCAAACAACAATGAAGTTGACCAAGAAGTACAACCTCAAGACTATTACAAGATCAAAAGATGAGACAGAATTTCCACAATACAAACTATATACCATTTTCTCGCAGAATTAGAAGACCACAACCACCATCAGATGAGCAGTTTGGCAAGTTCATGGAGGTTATTCAGAAACTATATGTCAACATACCTCTGCTGGACGCCATACAAGTTCCTACATACGCTAAGTACATCAGAGATATTTTGAACAAGAAGAGACCACTACCATCCACTGAGGTGATCAAGCTAATAGAAGAATGTAGTGTGGCCATCCTCAATAAATTACTAGAGAAGAAGAAAGATCCAGGATGCTCCACTATTGATTGCTCGATCGGAAATCAATATTTCAACAATGCACTATGTGACCTTGGAGCAAGTGTCAGTGTGATGCCTATAGTGGTCTATCACAAGCTTGATCACTCAACACTCAAACCAACATCAATGTGCTTATAGTTAGCAGATCAATAGGTTCGATATCCGTTGGGCATTGCCGAGAACATTCTAGTCAAGATACGAGAATTCTTCGTTCTAGTAGAATTTGTGGTGTTGGATATGCATCCAGACTCAAAGGTGTCACTCATCCTTGGGAGACCCTTTCTGAGCACCGCAAATGCACACATTGATGTCGGAAAAGGAGAAATCAAGTTCACCATAAATGGGCAAGAACAGTTCGCATTCAAGTCAAAACAAGAACTCAATTCCTCTGCGAAGATGGTAGATCAAGACAAGATAGAAGAGTTACTAGAGTCATCATCTCCGGGATCGTTAGAAGAACAAATAATTTGAAAGGTCCAATTCGGAGGACTTTAAAATTCGAACCCTCGCCGAAAGGTAACTGTATTTATCCATATTTAATTTTTCATCCCACATAATTTTTCTTGAGCAAATTTATATTTATAGCATTGCATTATAAAAATCCTAGCCCCAAGTAAATAATTTTTATGGTCTGTAAAAACCCGTTAAAAATATTTACTGTGGTGGTATAAAAATATTTGCTTCATATATTTAAAGTATTTTAGTTTTACTCTTTAATTTCTTGCATTTCTTTTTTTTCTATGGTGCATTGTGGACCCACCATCTTGGGACCCACATGTCATACACTCCACATCACATACATCACATCACATTATTTTATCCACTTCACTCACCTCCACCATTTTCTCTTTTCCACCGCAAAATCCACCACCACATAACCTTTTTGGTGCTTACTCACGAAGCAAGAGGAGGTGGGAAAAATTTCAGCTAGGAAGGGGTAGGAAGTGGGGTGGCCGCCCCCACCACTTGGGCGCCTGCCCAGCCTCCTCCTCCTCCTCTATAAAAAACCTCTCTCCCATTGCTTCTATGCACCACCCACATTCAGAATTTTAAGTTCACAAGCTGCTCTCGACTTCTAGTTTTCTACAAGAGTAGAGAGTAGAAAGAGAGAAGAGAGAAGAGAGGAGTAAGGAGAGTGATCTTGAGTTTTAGAACAAGAGAAGTGAAGGGTTTAGTACTATCTTAATCATTCTATAATTAGTGGAGATGTTGTCCAACTAGAGTTAGAGCAAATTAAAAATTAAGGGGAGGTTCTATCAAAAACCAACTAAAAATAATCTCTTGGACGACTAACCTCTGGACCGCTGACTCTGGACAGCTAACCAACTAACCCTTTCTCTAACTCTCTCCACGAGTTTTGTCTTTGTCAGTTTTGCAGGATGAGTGGATTGAAGAAGTTTGCCAAGGAAGCTGTAGGGGCAGTCAAGAGCATTGGAACCAGGAGATCGACACGAGCATCATCAAGAGCTAGCTCCGACATGAGCGTCGACCCTCCTGCTGCTCCTACACCTGCTTCCTCTTCATCACCTGCACCAAAGATCCTTCGCAAGCCAAGTCAGCTTGACTGAGAGACTCTCATGAGAAAGAAGTATACAAGAAGATCAAAGACAAGGAGTTCACCCACACGCGAGCATTCGACCTCGCACTACTCCAAGAAGCAGGTATGAGTTTTGAATTTGATGCTATTTTCTCATTAATAGAATGGACGTCTGCTTGGGATGTCTCTGAGTTAGGGTCTAAGCTCTTAACCATAGAATTTCTCTGCACCTTAAGGGTCGCTGAGTCAGGAGTCTATTTTAGGCTTTTCACACGTGAGTTTTGTCCTACTTGGAGAGAGCTTAGCAACCTCCTTAATTTTCCGAACAACATTCCGCTAGATTTGGGTGATGCTTTAGAAGATTTTGAGAAGCATAAGTTTTGGACTGAGATTTCTAAACACTCTGTTTTCAATTCTCATCGGACTAGCGATATAGAACATCCAACCCTTAGGTTCTTTCACAATTGGCTAGGCTTCACATTTTTCCCTCGTGATGACACGAGCAAGGTTAGAAATGCAGACCTACAGCTGATGTATGCAGCTATCAAGAAAATCAAAGTCTCACCTATCCGCCTTTTAGTAGCCCATTGGTTGGTTGTTCCCACTTATCGAGTAGGACCCATTGTTGTTTGTTCACTTGTTACTCGCATTGCTTCAAACTTAGACATGTTACAAGGTGCCTCCCTTGAATTTATTGAAGAGCATCGTGATACTTTTGGTTATGATCATCTTTTTCATGCCCACCTTTTAAAGAGGGTAAATGATGAGCTTTATATGATGTATGGTGAAATCTAGCTCGGTTACCTAACCCGGAGTTGGCCCTCTATTCTATCAGAACTTTCTATGTTGATTTATAGGCTCAACCAGTGAATGCTCGAGCACCTCAAAGGACCACCTCTGAATGAATCACACGTCGTCAAGAACCAGTTTGGCGCAGAGTTGAACCTAGCCAAGAACAGCCAGCTCATGCTAGCTATGATAGTTGGATGAATCACAACTATCGGGTGATAAACCCATGGGAGTATCCTCCAACTCATCAGCCACATGAGGGCTATGAGCAACCACCTCCACAACCATTTGATCCCCATGGAGAGGGAACTTCATCAGGGGTGGAAGGCACTCATTTGACCCCTATGGAGTAGGAACATCATCAGGTGGAGCACGAGAAGAGTTTGAGCACGGATGTAGATCCGAAGCTGCTGGGTTCCATTACACCCCACAGTAGTACTATCAAGAGAACGTGGCATTTCACCAGCACACCGACAACACCCTCCAAACACTCATAGATGGCCAAGCCTACAACATCCGGATGTGGGAGGCGCAACACCAGTGGAACCGCAACACCACCTAGACCTTAATAAGCATTCAAGAGGGATGAGAACAGAATGCCCGGACTATGAAAGAAATATTGGGGTACCTTCACATGGACTGAATGATGATGGCAAGATCTAGCTTGGGGGAGGACCCCCACTACATAAGGTAAGTTTTCTTTTCCTTTGCACTTTCCCTTTCTATAATCTCTTTTTGTTTATTTTTCATGTATTTAAGAAAAATTAGCAAAACCTGAAAAAAACAAAATAAAGATTTACTATTTTAAGTGTGCTTGTTTTAGTTTGTTCTAAAAATATGAAAACCAAATAAAAATAGTGTGTATAAAAGTGTGCTTTTTAATTTTATTGCTTTATTTCTGTTAATAAGTTTGTAGACTTGAAGAATGCATGATGGAAATGATGAACAGTTGCCCTATTGTAATTCTTTTCAAGTACCTAGTTTTCAACCAAGAATTCTCCCAAGGATTGGATT
This sequence comes from Saccharum hybrid cultivar R570, assembly GCA_038087645.1. Classification (NCBI taxonomy): domain Eukaryota; kingdom Viridiplantae; phylum Streptophyta; class Magnoliopsida; order Poales; family Poaceae; genus Saccharum; species Saccharum hybrid cultivar. The sequence continues at coordinate 346,402 of JAQSUU010000704.1, read as the reverse complement.
AAACTATTGACACACGAATTTACTCTACACTTTAAACATGTGGGAGCATATGCTTAAACTAAGTCTAGGTAATTGATAGACATGATATGATATAGTCTGAGCTGTTGTTTATCTTGTTCCTAGTGACACTAAATTCTGGAGGTTTGTTTTGAAAATTTCAAATGCCTCATGATGAGTTCCTTATATGACTAAGTGTTAAATTCCTACCACAACCATACATATTAGAATATGAAACCCTCACATATTTACTGCTTGTAATTGTGTTGAGTTTGGTCAAGCTGTGTTGACCCCTAGGGGCTTGTCATGCGGTTAAAATCAAGATTCACTTGCACACATTATGCACCCTTGCTACTTCTACCCTGGAAGTATGCACCACCATATATTTGTCCCATTTAGATCCACCAAAAATGTTCTACTCTTACACTAAGAGCGAACACCAAAAATATTCCCCATAGGATCGCCTTTTTCTGCTAGCCAAATACCACTATAAATGCTCCAAGTTTTTATCATCATTCCTCCCATATCAATATTTCTGTGTAAGAGACTTGCTGCTGAAAAAAAGAAGAGAAAGAAAAGCAAAAGAAAGATTGGACCCTTGTCCCAATGAGAAATATATATATTATTGCACCCGATTTTCCGAAGAATACCAAGCGCTAACTACATGTGTTCCCAGGATGTCCACACAACACATATAGTGACAAATATGGAGAATATCAAGAGCAATGCTTTATTATATATCGACCATAGTTACAACAGGACTTACAACTATTATAAAAGCATAGCAGAAACTATTCTTGATCTTCTCTTCGGGGCTTCATACTCCACAGGGACGGTTGACTGGGGGAAGCACTCGCCTAGTACTCATGGACTCCGCAAGAAACTCTTCACTTGATTCACCATCTGGTAACCATCCGGGATTTTTATTGGTGACAACGACAAGCGTCAACTCACCATGCTCAGCAAGTATACCATGAGGTTATGCAAGACTCAAGAAGGCTTGACTCGGTTGTACTGCAGTAAGCATTTTTAGTTGGTCATATTTTATTTATTATGCCTATGTTTCTAAGGTATGCTTATGGCTCCCATGTGAATATAATTAGTTATCACCATCAACATTAATCATATCCCAAACCATCCATAGAACCATCTATCTCGAAAAGGATCCAGGCCGCTCGTGACCGTGAGCACGGCTGATATATCAGTTTGATCAAACTCTGCAGAGTGTACACTTTCACCTTGAGTCATGAATACCCCTGTGCCCGAGGTGGCCAACCTCTTGACTCACATCCAAGGTAAGTCGGCAGGGTTCACTATGAAGCCTTTCACTAATTACCCTAACAAGTTAGTAGCCGCGAGGTTTCAGCGTTTAGGCGAATAGAGCCCCTCTTCAAGACTGGCACACCTTGACCGCAGCCCAGTACACATCTTGACATGCAAGAAGCCATTCTGCAACCTAGTCCCCCCTCTTGCGCTGAAAATTTTCGGTAACTACTAACAGGCTAGAGAAAACTAGCTATACGACTAAGATCGTGCCCATTTTGATTCTCAAGGCTGTACGGAAGTCCTGGGTTGCCGCTTTAAGATTCAGTCCTTACGGAGGGCAGACTAGAGCACCCAACAAGGCCCAATGCTCTTACTCCCTTTCTGTCCATGTTGCCGAAAAGCACCATTTAACCGATGATTCCATATGTCATTAACCAATATTAACATTACAAAATTTAGTAATTGCAAGCTAAGCAAAGCTACCCACATACATGAATCCAGGGTAAACAAGGAGTACAGGGTATCAAAAGTACTAGGTAAGATCCTTAGCATCATATTAGACACATGCATATGAAAGTGATTATAAGGTTATTAGGTGACAAGGGAACTCATGTTACACTTGCCTCCAATTATTCGCTCCAACTTTCTAACTTTTCCTTCCAAACCATCACCGCATATCTTCTTCTATCGATAGCAACAATTGGCTCAAGCACCTGAAAATGACCCTAAAACAATACACCAATCATTACAAAAATGATTCTAACACGAAGACGTGATTCTACGATCACGGGAGCGCAAAAACACCTAAAACAGGTTATGGAGAGCTTTTGAAGTTTTAGGGGTTAAATTATAAAATTGATATTTTAAATAAACTAAATATTTTTGGAACAATAAATTTAAATCATAAAAAGGATGACATTGTTGCAGAAGAATGAAAAATATGACCTAGATTACTAAAGCAATATTTATGGAATTATGAGGATTATATTTATGAAGTAATAGAATATGTATCTGACAAACGACATGATGACACGTTGACATAAGAAGGTATAAGCTGAACGTGGCTCGTATCAATGTCAATGTCGTCATGTGCATGCATGGTACTACAGATTAAACCAGTATTAACGCACCATTATTAGTGGTGTGCATCACATGGTTCTGCCATGAGAGATTTTGATGCATGATGCATGATGGCGCTGCTACTACTGTGCTTGTCCAGATTATTATAGCGCCTCTAGACGTCAAGCTCGCTATTGAGGAATTACATGGATCACTGCATCTTGGTGCAAAAGAAGATGAGCTGAAAAGGGGTTGACGTGAGGGTGCTTCTCACCAACATGTGATGCATGACTGATAGCAAAGAAAAGATTTATCTGAATTTTAGGTGTACTCGATGTCAAGACACAAGATGGGAACTAAGTGATTGCTGATTCTTGCAGACTTCTATGCATGGTTCAGGATATATATATATATATATATATATATATATATATATATATATATATATATATATATATATATATATAACTGTTTGGCGCAAGATAGAATGTACCAGGTATGGTGGAGAACTGTAAAGTCCAGTATAAATAGATGAAGATGGTAAGAGGTTTCTCACTCACATGTGATGGCTGGCGACAATGAAGTTCTGGCTGGGAAAGAGATGAATCTGCGATGTCGGTTCCAAGTTGAAAGCAGGGTCGGTTCAAGCGTACTACATAATCAGAACAGTACAAAGCGATCCGAGGCTTCCACGAGATGTGCATTTGGATCACGACCAAAAGAGATTCCGGCAAGAGAGAACAGATGGAAAAGATCAGTGTGTATCGATTCAATGAACAAGTATTGTACAGGCTTGATACATGGCCAAAACTCACCAAAAAGGCACAATAACGGCAGCAAAATAAGCTGCTTCCTCACGGAGCCGACGAGGAACTCGACGGGCTGCACCGGCACGGAGTTGATGATTATTTGGAAGAGCACAAAAGGAGTAGACGTGCTGGCTTTTATAGGGCTCGGAGGGAGAGGGAAACAGTTTGATAAATAAATGATAAGCCATTGGCGGTGGTGCTCAAATTGATGGGCACTGCGGTTCACGTTTTGGCTGCTCTCTGATGGTGGAAACTGATGAGCGATGAAGTGGAACTAGTTTTAATCATTGGTGAGCTGTGGTGGGATTTTATGGTGTAACTGCACAAACTTGATTCCTCAGATATTATTGCGTACTGAAGACAGTAAGAGAATATCAAAACGTTACTTGGGTTGGATGATAGGCGTGAGCACCTGCTTGCTGGAAATAAATAAATGACGGCCCTGGTGATTTGCTTGTGTGGAGCACGTGCAAAGGAAATAAGCTCAAAGAAAAAGAAAGATGATCATGGGGAAACTAATGAATGTATTAGTGCCGGGATTGATTGCGCGAATCAACAGACCAAGGAAGGGGAGCTGAAGGGGCGGCGGGAGTTACTCTTATTCAAAGCAGTGGAGCTGTTTACATCATGGATTATTGAACTTGGAGGGTTAATGAGTGGTTGATTCAAATATGCATGATAGTGTGCACGTGGTGGCCATTATAGTAGCTGATACATCCGGCCCAGATGGAGTTGGCCGAGGCCCAATAAATTAAGGTTGCTCGGACCCCAACAGTTCTTATGCACACCCACTCGGAGAAAGGCCCAATGTCCCTAAAAGACTAGTCCGATAGAGGAAGGGTGACTCTCTCTTTTAAGGTGGCTTCCTCCTCCCAAGCTAAGCAAGGTGGGATTATTCAGAGGCTCACACGGTCACCGCCCGACAACAACTAGGCCACTTGGCCCTTTTTTTTGTTACGTCTTTGCCAGCGGGTAATAGTGGAGGATGTCCTCATCATTCCCAACCCCTTAAACAAGGGCCCAACTCTGATACCAAAAGATACATCTGGCCCAGGTGGAGTTGGCCGAGGCCCAATAAATTAAGGTTACTCGGACCTCAACAGTTCTTATGCACACCCACTCGGAGAAAGACCCAATGTCCCTAAAAGACTAGTCCGATAGAGGAAGGGTGGCTCTCTCTTTTAAGGTGGCTTCCTCCTCCCAAGCTAAGCAAGGTGGGATTATTCAGAGGCTCACACGGTCACCGCCCGACTACAACTAGGCCACTTGGCCCTTTTTTTGTTGCGTCTTTGCCAGCGGGTAATAGTGGAGGATATCCTCATCAGTAGCTAGGTGAAGAGGCAAGCTAATTTGTTGTGAGATGGAATGCCGACCACGGTGAAGAAGGGAGAGAGAGGTTAGCTGCTGCTGTATGATTTACGTGAATGATTTTTATGCTGGTGGAGACTAGGACAAAGAATACATGGACAAAAGAAAATGGAGAAAAAGAGAAAGGGGATTGCTTTTACAATGGAGACCATGGAAATTCCGTTCACGAACTAAAATGTGATCACTTGAGGAGAATATGAGATGGATAATGCATGTATAAAGATTTGGCATGAGATTAAAAGGTTTTTAGTCAAACAAGGATTAAAGAGTTTGACTATGATTTTAGAAATTTTATTTAAATTACTTTTTCAAAGCCATTTAAAACTCAAACTAATTTTTCGAGGACTTTATTATAAAACATAATTTGAACTTTATTTTTTTAAAATAAAAAGAGCAAAACCTATTTGAGGCTTTATCGAATTTTCTAAATTCATTTTTCACTCAAGAAAATTTATGCAAGGGCATGAAATGCAACAAACAAGCCATGTTAATTTGTAAAAGTTTTATAAAAAATATTTTCTTTCGTCCACTAGATTGACAACAAACTAACTAAAACTTGAATATTTTTAGAAAAAAATACTAAATCATATATTTATTAAGTGTTTTCTATTCACATCCCAAAATGAAAATTTTGGGGTGTGACATATATGCATCCCAAGTTCTCATTTATTCTTCAAAGTGTAAAAAGAGAGAAGTCATTTTCAAGTATGGAGCATTGTAGAATTAGACTTTCACCTCTTTCTTTCTACCTCATTTATTCCCCATCATTTTAGCCACCATATCAAACCACACATGCACATCTTGATTTGATTGTATGAAAAGTTTCTCTAGATCCATGGTTTGACTGAGCAACATATGCATTGCAAGTATGTACGAGCTATCTCCACACCTATGAGCTTCACATAAGCCTTATTAGTTGTAGGGTGTGAGAGAGGAGGCACATCAAAGATTTTCCTTGAGCCAAAAATACTACATATTTTGAGAGGAGAGGCAAGGCATAAACTGTTTTGATGCCTTAGTAAGGATCCACAGATACCACATATTGAGAGACTTGTGAGAGTCATACTTAAGGAACTTTGAGTTTTATTTACAAATATTTATGAAAACTCTAGGACAGAGGTGGAACAAAGATCATGAGACATAGTGCTTAACTTAATTGTTCTGTCTTTCAATTACTCAAGACCCAAGTACAGGTAAAAGCCCCATGGTTGAAGAAACATGAGTAAGTTTGAAAGTTAGTGCAGTCCACTCTAGTCTGGAAGAACTCTTGTTTGAACGCATGTGTACTTTTAAAGCGTGAAAGCATTGTAGCAACTCCTGATCCATCTTAGATTTAGCTATTTGCTTAGGGATGAGCAAAAGGTAAGCTTGGGGGAGTTTGTTGACGGTTCTTAGCCATCAATTTTATATGTCAACAAAGAGTCAAAAGAAGGTTTAAAATGAGCTACACCATAGACTTAGGGGTTTTTACTGACAATTTCCATGAGTTTTGGTGAATGTCTATTTTTGTAGGGGGTTATCAGGAAACAACCAAAAGAGGCCCACAAGTCAGATTTACATAGAGAGAAATTGACCCCACTATAAAAAAGAATAATCTAGAAGACTCGTGAAGGCGACCCAGCGAAGGAGGAGGCCAACTAGTCTGATAGGTGGGGCGCCCGCCCCCACCCCATGGTCGGTCGCCCAGGCCACGGAGCCAATTAGGAGTGACCTCGCGGATCCTACCTCCACCGCCTTTGAGGATGAATAATAATCGTAGATCAAGGTTGGTTTGTTCCGAGGGTTGTGGTACTTCCTAGAGGGCTATATAAGCAAGGCCCCTGACCCTAGGAGAAACCCGGAATTCATTAGGAATTCAGTAGAGGGAGCCATCAGCAGAGCTAGGGTTTATAGAGAGTTCTCTCCACTAGAGAATGAGAATAGCTACTCAAATTCTTCAAGTTCTACATAGGTTTGCACTAGATAGAGGAAGAGTTGGGCGATTGTGCTCAGGATTCAGATCTTCGTCGTCAAAGTATTAGTACTATTTTATATCTTTGCTCTATGACTTTATTCTAAATATCATTATGTTTCTATTTATTATGTTCCTAGTTTGCTCTAGTAATGCATTTGATATGGTTATGACTAATAATGAGTTTATGTATAAGTTGGCAAAGCGCTTAGCTTTCTTCGCGAGGGAGTTAAGTGATATATCACATGTAAGCATGGTGCTTAGATGCTATTTACCTGCAAATGCATCCTATTGGTTGGGTCGTGTGGTAGTTCGCGGAAGTAACAATTTTGTTGAGTCTTATATAGTCCACCCCCCATTGATAGGACAGGCAGAATCGAAGTTACGTAGGAAGTCTTGCTATGTTCTGGCTTTGTTCAGTAATATTCATTATACATAGATGAAGAGTCTTTGATGCTATATATGATTGTGTGTTTGCTAAAGTGGATGAATGACTTAGTAGATTAGAACTACCTAGAATTCGATCTCTTGAACTAATCAGATTTCAACCTACCTTTATGATGAGTAGTCTATCTCTAATCTCTGCGTGATTTATCCCTTATGCTTTATAATTCATTATATTTATTTATCCCTTATGGCTTACCCCCTGCCAAAGTAAGTGACTGTGTGATTGATTTCTCATAAGTAGTCATATGTTGCAAATCTATCTTGAGTTTAAGTCCTTAGTTGTTTCCCTTGAGCTAAATATAAATTAACGATACCTGGAATATTTTCCTGTGAAGTGCTATGATGGTATTTTATCTGTACGCTTGCGGATCCTATACTTATTCTAAGAGGAGCGGTTCTATACCAAACACTTCTGGCGTTGTAACATCTCGACCCAGGGCTTAACAGGATTAATAGGATACTCATACCAACAAGTTGCAACTTCTTTTTCGGAAGCCCATCTCCAAACAACTCTGAGGTTAAGCGTGCTTGGCCTAGAGCATTTTCAGGATGGGTGACCGACCGGAAAGTCCTTCCCGAGTGCGCATGAGTGAGGATAAAGTGCGCAGAAAGACTTGTGTGGGTCTATGAGGGCAGTCTATGTCCTAGAAAAGCTACCAGATCTAAGCGGGCCTGGCCCCGTTGAGGCGGGATGTTACAGAATGGTATCAGAGTTGACTCTCGTGGTTTCACGGGCACGTGTGTCGCAGTTACACAGGCATGATGCGCATGGATGGAGTGGACCCAGAGTGGTCACACAGTATGGCACATGCGCTGGCACTGGACACACGGACATGGCCAAGAGGGGATGTTCCTGGCTTGGGATTGACCGACGTGGACGTCGGTCTCTTAACGGGGTGAGGATGTAACATCCCGACCCAGGGTTTAACAGGATTAATAGGATACTCATACCAACAAGTTGCAACTTCTTTTTCGGAAGCCCATCTCCAAAGAACTCTAAGGTTAAGCGTGCTTGGCCTAGAGCAATTTTAGGATGGGTGACTGACCAAAAAGTCCTTCCTAGGTGTGCATGAGTGAGGATAAAGTGCGTAGAAAAGACTTGTGTAGGTCTGTGAGGGCAGTCTATGTCCTAGAAAAGCTGCCAGATCTAAGCGGGCCCGGCCCCGTTGAGGTGGGACGTTACAGGAGCCATGCTAGGGATGACAACTTAGCAGGAGTGGTGTTAGAAGTGTCAACAGCAGGACAGCTCCTGTAGCTCCGTGCCTCCACCTTCACCTCTAGCTGATGTGGGAGAGCGCGGGAAGCTTGTTGGTGCCATCACCTTCGCTGAAAACCTCACCGGCGGCGAGGAATCATCGGTCAGTGGTGTCCTCTGCCTCGGTGTAGCTAGCAAGTGGGCCCGTTGACCCACGGGGTCCACACGTCAGCGGCTAAGATTTAGGGTTTTATTTTATTCTTTTTAGGAAAATGATGCAAACTTTGATAAATCATATCTAGAGTTCTCGGAGTCCAAATTGAGTGGTTCAAGTTGGGCTGTGCTCCTAGTGTGGTCGAGTTTTATTAAAAATGTAAAACATCCCATGTTCTGAAGTAAAATAATTAGTTATGAATTATCTTGTTTATTCCCTAATAAACTTTGGAAAAATCATAACTTGAGTTTGGTAAATGCTTTTAAGGTGATTCCACTTGGGTTAGTCTTGTGTTGATGTGTAGTATCATGGAAAAATATGAAATCTGTTGTTTGACACTTTTTAGTATGCTTTCTTAATTATGCTCATATAATACATGCTAATTATCATTTTTGTGGAGCATGTTTCTATGGTTCAAATGACTTGAAAAATTTATAATAGTCTTTTGATAATGTGTAGAAGCTACTGTAATTTTTGTAGGTTTTACTGTGCACTTTTGCTATGTGATTAGTTTTCCACCTAATTATCCAAATAAATTTATAAAGGCATGAAAAGAATTTATTTAGAGGTGGACACCATGTTTTCGAATGTTTTTAGGATGTATCCTAACTAGTGGTAGCTTTGGTTTTGGTCAGGCATGAGTTTGAAATACATGTGAAGTATTATTTTCTCTTTAATGCTTTTGTAGTGCTTTTCCGGACAGTTTCTAAGACTATGTAAATTACATTAAGTAAATGATGTTTGCTGGAAAACTTTCCTATACCAAAGTTGTAGACAACTTACTCATATAGCTTGTGTTAAATTTTCATGGCAGTTGGCTAAGTAGTTTTTGAGTTATAGCTGTTCAAATTTGGGTCACAGAAGTGGTTGCTCTCTATCTTATTTGGACCTGAGTCTGTAGTTATATAATTTTGACCTGCTAAACTTATGAATCATGCTAAGGTATCTAAAGATAAAATGTACATAATTTCTTAAGCTTTCCAGAATGTCTTATTGCAAGTCATTTAGATTTATAAATCTCCAGTTCTTAGTAAATTACTTGACTGCTGTTGTATGGCCAGAAATTGCTGAAATTGTCTGATCGCTTGATTGCTTTGCTTAAGCACGATTGGGATGTTTTAGAGCCTTAGGCTATTTGAAATAAGTTGTTAGATGTAGGTACTAGGCCTCTAACTGAGGATGAGCAATTGTACCTTAGGTTGTTTAAGCTTGGTAAGTGTGCACTCTTGCTCTTTAGAGAGGAGATATGCACCTACTCTTTAATAAAGTGATAAAGTGATTTGAATAGAGCACCGCACATACTCAGTTAGCGAATGTTAATCATGTTGGGTTATCTTGCTGTCATTCTCATAAATGTTCATCATATCATCTCATTCCTTATGCATACATGATATTCATCTTGTGCACATACATGCAATAGGTCTGCCCGATGGAGTAACTTTGGTGGAGTTCGAGGGAATGTGTTAGAATGATGGGGAGCCAGCTCAAGCATAGGAGGCCTAGCCACAAGAAGTTGGGGGCACCGAGGAGGACACACTTGAGTGTTAGAGTCATGAACCTTCGACCTTTGTGAAAGGCAAGCCCCGGTGTATTTAAGCCTCCTACTTTAAGAAAACAATGAGTATATATATGTTATATATGTATTATTGCATTAAGTTTAGGAGTTGGTTCAAACCCCTTGCTGCATATATTCTCTCCTTGTAGACAGGATTGAGTCAATGCTTAGCCATGCTCAGACTAGTAGAAGTCGGGTGATTTCCTGTCACCTACGAGATATAGGGATCTATCTGGTAACGGTTGGCTATATTTGCTATCGTGGGAAAGAACCATGTAATTAAATGAATGAGACCAGGCGGAGTCTTTAGGTTGGTGTTGTACTTATAGTGATTCCATCTGTGTCAATTTAGGACTGAGGCATAGAGCCTTTCTTTGTCATTTTGAACGCATGCGTAACACTTAGCTGGCTGGATAAGTTGTTCCAACCACGAAGCTGAGTAGCTCGACTCAGGCCGGGAGTCGGAAAGTATAAAGTGCACACTCCGGAGGTAGCAAGGATGTGTGGGGAGCCATTGGCGTAGGTCCAAGGGTAGGTAACCAGACCTAAACGTCTTGGCAGAGTGGTGTTCCTAAGAGTACGACGCTGATTGAACCCGTGAAGTTGGTTCCTGAGTTGTACCAAAGGTGATCTAGGCTACCTTCAAGGGGTTTACCGGGTTTATGTTAGGAATAATTTCCCAGCTAGGTAGGAATCAATTCGAGTCGTCATCTCTCCCAGATAGTGAGAAACTTGACGGAATATCTCCATTGTAGTCACACTAAATGAAAGAGATGGTTAAGTTGTTGATGATGATGATGGTTGTAACACCCCAGGTGTTTGTCTCCCATATTTGCATTTCCATTTCATAAGCATGAGCATCATTCATCTCATTTATGTCTTTGTTTTGCTTACAACATGAGTATGCAACATTCTCCAATATGCTTGTTTCATAATTGATTAGCTTATGAAATGTGAGTGGTGCAACATGTAGATGCAACCAAGGTGTCTCATACTTTGAAACATGGCAATATTGTTAATATACCATGATAAGTTTAATTGTTGCAACAAGGGCTTGAAACATATGCAACATGGTAGTGCAACATTTTGGTGGAAATGTTTGTTTGCTTGTTTCAACTTATGTGACACTTGGAATTGTGTGTAACCAATGTGTAGAGTGGTTAATTATGTCCTATAACACCTTAATTACATTTAGGGTAATTAGAGGAGCAAGGTTCATGTTGACCAAAATGACCAAATTGCCCTCCTAAGTGTTGTTGACCAAGTTTTGACCTCTAGAGTGCTTTCAATTGACTATTTAAAAAGTCTAGCTTAGAGATCTTTCATGGAGGTACACCCTTAAACAAAGTTGTAGAGAATTTTATAGGGAACAAAAGTTTCAATATGGCCATCTCATAAAAATGACAAGAACACCCTCAAAAGTGTCCCAAAAGTCAGTGGTGGTAGCTGTTTTGGGACTTAGCATTTTTGGCTAAGTCCTAACTGAAATGCAGTTGCAAGGTTGCCTTCTTTGGGGCACTGTAACTCTCTAACCATGCTGAACCAGCTCAAGCTCCTATTGACGAACTTGTAGATCCCATATCCCTCTACAAATTTGATGTTTACAATTTTCACTAAGTCAGCCTTGATTGGGAGATCTGGAGCATCAAAGTCCGGCTGTCAGTCGTCTCCATCGAGCCGGATTTAGACATTCAGAGCATAGTTGTGGCCGACTGACCGTAGGACTTTGCCGCCACGTGGGCACACCGTGGCATCCATACGCTAGCCGCGGGCCCACCGGTCAAGTCCAGGAGTGTCTCTAGAGCACCATGACGCCACAATCGCCTTCACTCCCGTCTCTGCCTCTCTCTCTCGCTCTCTCCAAGCCAAGGTGGAAGAACCGAGCCGCCATTGCCACCCTTGCTCTGGCGAGCTCACACGCGCTCACCACCGCACCACCATGTCTCAAATTTAGTCAATAGCTCTGCCCTGAACCCCTCTACCCCCTCGTCTGCTCCGCACCATCAACTGAGCAACTGTAGGGTTGCATTGCCCGTTTCCGCCACCGCGGTGCCTCGATGGCATTCGTTCGCATGATAGCTCACCATGGTCAAGGTCCTCAGGTCGTCCTTTTTGAGTGTTAGAAGGCACATTGGGGCCTAGGTAGTGCGGGGATGCTCACCACGGGTCTAGGATAGGGTTCCGGGGTCACTGACGGCGAGGTACGCCACAACCGCCTAGCCAGGCCACCATGTGCGATGGCGAGCCCTCCCCTATCGCTTCGCACATTGTTTCAATAGGTCCACTAGTGCGGCTTGGGGTGCTAGTCATGCTGGTGCCCTCGGTTTCACTGGCCGACTCACCGGCAACAAGATGCACCGTCGCGTTCCCCTCCCCTGCCGTTGTGTCCCTGACACGCGGGGCCTGGCTGTCAGCGCTCGCACGGGCGGGAGGCAGTCACGGGCCGCGCTGGCCAGGAGGGCCGCGTTGGCCAGGCGAGCCATGTGAAAGAGTGGGCCACGCATGAGTGGCCGGCCTAGTAGTTGGTTTAGGTTTTTGTTTTTTATTTTTGTTTTTCTGGTATTATTTCCACATATCTAATGTCATTTTGTAAATTCCATATCTCCAAATTGGTAGATCCATTTGAGGTGATTCGAAATTTGTTAGGATCTGTGTAAAGTGTAGTATTTAGGAAGAATATAAAATGTATATGCGTTATTCAAATTCTGGAAGAATTAAATAGAAACTTAAAAGGTGTTTTAAAATAGATGCAAACTTGTTAATTTGATAACTTGAGTTCTAGGGCTCCAAAAATTATGAAATTTGGTAAGTGTGCTATTCTAGATGTATGCTAGCTCTGGTAAAAATTTGAATGCTTTTTCTTGAGTAGTTTTCAAGTTATTCCTTGGCCTTTTTATATTAGGAGGTACTTGAATGAATTTTCATAATTTTTCTATATGTCCAATGATCATGAAATTTTGTGGAGAGTGTCCTAGTACTTTAGGATTTCTAGGAAAAATATTATTTCTGTTGTTTGATACTTCTCAATAGGATTTTTTATTTATGCTAGAATCAGCCTTATTGGCTTGTGAATTTTGTGTAGGGAGTTCCTATGGGTAACAATGGCTCAAATTTTTATAGTAGCCTCCTAGTAGGGTATAGGGTCCCCTGTAATTTTTTAGAATTTTCTAAATAGTTTATAAATAGGTTTAATTTCCCACTTAATTAATTAATTTAATTAAGAAGGGACTAAAGTAAATGACTGGAGTTAGCATACCTTACTTACTGGTGGTTTTATGTCTTGTGTGAACTAGTAGTGCCATTGGTTTGGTAATAAGGGTAGTTTGACACATGAGTAAATATTTAATTTTCACATTTCTAGGTTATCTGGGATTAGGCCTTGATAAAGGTGTTTGTTGGGAATGGTATGAATACCAAAGTTGTAGTAAACTTCTTAAACTAGCTTGTGTCAAAAATTTGGTGACATTTGGCCCAGTAGTTTAGGAGTTATAGCTGTTTGAAGTTGCTTTCTAGAAATGGCTGCTCTCTATTTGGAGAGGACAGATTTCTAGAACTTTAAGATTTCGAATAAGTAAACTTGGGAATCAAGTCTTGCCGTCTGAAAATGAATTATAGAGCATTTTATAAGCTTTCCAGATTATCTTGTATCATGTCAATTGGATTTGTAAATCTTCAGTTATGGTTGAAGAACTGAGCTGCTGCTCTGATTCTTGTGTTGCTAAAATAGGTTAGGATTTTGGTAAACTTAAGTAATGTGGCTCTTATTGATTGTTTAGGTGTTACGTCCTTAACTGAGAAAGAGCAGCTATACATTAGGTTACGTAGAGTTGGTAAGTACTTCTCTACTGGAGAAGAAATTTGCATGTGTGTTAAAGTAATTTAAATAGAGCGTTAAGTGTTGCTGCAATTCACATTGCATTCACCGAGCATGTCGCATTCATTCTTATGCATCCATGAAATTTATTTGTGCATTCATGCAATAGGTGCGCCAGAGGGGGTGACGCTCCTGGAGTTCGAGGAGCACTTAGGAGGAGGAGCAGGAGCAACCGAGGGAGCCCGAAGAGCCAGCCGGCGAAGGAGTTCCCAAAGAAGAGCCACCTGAGTGCCCTGACCACCGCCCTTCTTCCTTTCTAAAAGGCAAGCCCAGGTGCATATTGACCCAACTTTTGTATATATATATATATATATATATATATATATATATATATATATATATATATATATATATATATATATATATATATATATATATATATATATATATATATATATATATATATATATATATATATATGAGTACTTTTACTTGTTTATTGCATTAAGTTGTAGGAGTTGAGTGAAAACACTTGCTGCATTATATCTATCCTTGTCTAGATATAGAACTCGAACCCCAATTAAAGGTTAGGCATATGTTAATGCTTAGCCATGCTTAGTGAGGAAGAAGTCGGGTGATTTTCGGTCATCCGTGAGCTTTAGGATGAAGTGGGTCACGGTTGGCTATATTTGCTATTGTGGAAAAGAACCATGCTAAAAAATGAATTGAGACCGGGCGGGAGTTCGATAGTGCAGCCACAAGACACTTCACGTATTGGGTGCGAAGCTATGCCCATCTGAGTCGTTTAAGGACCAATTCGTTGTACGTCCTTAAGTCATGTTGAACGCAGTCTAACACTTAGTTGGCCGGATAAGCCGTTTCGACCGCGAAGCCGAGTAATATAGTTCAGGCTAGGAATCGAGGGGTCAAGTGCATATTCTGGAGGAAGTAAAGATGTGCTTGGGGACACTAGCATAAGACCAAGGGGGGTTAAAGTCCCTATCACCTGGCAGAGTGTTGCCCTTCGAGATGCGGCATCAGTCAAACTCGCGCTTTCCTGAATTGTACCAAAGGTGACTTAGGCGACCCTAGCGCAGGGCCTGTGTGGTGAGTGTTAGAAATATCCCTCCAGCTAGATAGGAACTCAATTCGAATCGTCGTCACTCCCAGTTAGTGAGCACTTGACTTGAGCAGCGGTAACGTAGATTCAATTAATTGAACGGATGGTTAATTGGATGATGATTTAAAGGTTGCCTCAATTTATACCTGCTATAGTTATTATTGTTTCCTTAATCAGATGATTGTTTAGAACAGGTGCTAAGATATATGATAGGTTAATGCTAAAAGTCATTGCTAGCACAGGTTAAAAGAGTTACTATTACTTATGCATTTCTGCAAATAAACTATCAGCCAGCTCCACTTGAGAAAAGTCTTACATGATCCTTGGTGTCCTTTATTTCTGTTTCGACGGGTAAGTCTAGCTGAGTATATTCCTGTACTCAGGGTTTATTCCCTCCTGTTGCAGATGACATGCTTTATCAGGGCTTTTGCAAGAATTGCCTCCACCCGGCGGGTGACGAGGACTAGATCACTCGGGTGTGACCATCTTTTAGTCTACTTCCCTTAATGCTTTTGCGGGATGGTGATCTGTAAGACAGGCAATCGTACCTAAACTAAGTGTGTGTTTAAATTATGCTTCCGCTACTTTCAAAACCTAGTTTGTAATAATTGCGACTCCGTGGTGTTGTAAGTTTACTTCCGAACTACTTGTGAAATGTAATGTGTGATGCGTTTATGTTGAATGATGCGATCTTGGTTGTAATCGGGTTGGTTTGAAATCCTTCGTGATTTCGATTAACTACCGGGATTATATGGGCTCAAGTTCGAAAATTGGAGCGCTTCGGCGCTTGTTTTTGTACTTGTGCTCTTATAATTTGGACGGTTCTGTTACAGCTGGTATTAGAGCAGAATTCAACACTAAACACATCGTACGGGTATCTAAAAACAAAAGCTTTTGTTTGCGAAAAGTGCTTTTCAACTTACAAAATATACGAGTATAAACAATCTGAAAATTATTTCTATAGTATGCCAGTGATCACATCCCTTAGCCAAAATAAGGACTCTTAGGTGGCTTATTAAGTACTAACTTGGGGGTCTTGTTTGTTTTCTATTTCATCGTCCATATGGCGTGATATTTTATGGATGTCATCCGCTTGGGTGGTAATGTATGGATCAAACACCTCGACGCTATGGTAAGTGTGAGTGTGAGAGCATGACCATCCAACTGTCGGTCTAGGGGAGAGTAGTTGTGGTTACTCACATACTTACATGTTTGATCATGTAATTATAAGAGTACTTAATTATGGGTATATCTGGCGGGTAGCTGTGATACTGAAATATTTACATCAGGGGATGTATATATGGAAAGTATTTAGTTTACTACTTACTTTTTATGCTTTATTGGGAAACTGTTGGGCTAAAATGAAATTTTCTATAGGTACACTAACAACGCATCGTTGTAGACCAATAGTTTTGCCTATATGAGAGAGCGTATGTATGCTACCGCCTAGCGTTAGAAGTTTAAAATTCTACTAGGGTGAGAGGACGTATGGAACGTGCATGCATCATGTGTTATTCATGTCATACATATCATGTTACTCCCTCCTTAAAATTTGATTGTCCTGACTAAATTAAATTTTGTATCCCCTAAATTATTCTCACCTTAAGTTATACTCTGTTTCTATAGATGGCTCGCACTAGGACTACCGCTCGCAAGTCCACCGGAGGCTGGGTTCCTCGTCACCAGTTAGCTCCTCATGAGCCCCATCCTAAGCCTATCGTGGAGGAAAGGCTGAGGGTGGAGTTGGTCGAGGTAACTGCTGAGAGTAATGTGGTCCAACAACGTCTGGAGCAAGTGACACATGAAAGAGATCAGGAAACACTTGTGGTTCAGAGGTTGACAGTTGCTCATCGCAACTGTAAGCGCATGCTAGTCCATATGTTGAACTAGTAGAATAAAGCCTGGCATGAAGAGAACATCCTGAGGGCTTGGCAGGTTGAGCTTGAGCAGTAGTTGGCAGCTGCAGAAGAGTACAACAACAACCTTCATGAGGAAGTTCACCTGCTCAACAATCAGCTCAATCCTCTTCTTCCTCATGACAATAACAATGATGAGGAGATAGGCTCTGGTGTCATCATGTCTGAATATGATGATGACCTTGAGATTGATGGGCCAGAAGATGTTCCACCTGAAGAAGAAGAAGATGAGGAACTAGAGCCTGCTAGTGATGAGGATGGAGGGGAGATCTTCGACACTAACTCGGAGGACGATGCTTAGTTAGCTTATCGTATAGCTACTGCACTAGAGTTATCTTTTGTTGCCTTCCATGTGTGGGAGAGTGGTTTGTAGTAAGTTGACCTTTGGGATGTAATAGTGAAGCCTATGTTATCCTAGATGTTTGTTTAAACACGCTGAATTTTGGTCATGTGGGATTTCTCATTGTGTTGAGTTCGGTGATGGTGTCACGATTAGTACTCTCCGGTGCTGCGACGAAACCGAGGGCCTCCTGTGGCGCGTGACATAAGGTGTGCTACTCGGCACGCGCTGGTATCGAGGTTGCTTATCATGATCCATCATGGAATTGCACCAATGTGTTATCTTCTCGTGATCATTTCCTTCGTTATCTTTTTCCTATTTGTCGGAAGGTCTTATATTGAATCAGGACACCTCTATTATGTGAGGTTGGAACCTCGATGGTTTGGATGTAGCCTATTAGATATGTTTGTGCTCCACGCATGTGAGCCTTTAATAAATTCTGTCCGTGTTGTCAGTAAACCTCATTATTGATAAGTACATGGCATGAATGTGTCAATTGATGCGCTTAAAGAGGTTGTGTGGTTGTGATGAATTATTGTGACTCTGTTTGTTGTGTGAATTCATTTCCTCCAATGAAATCAGTTCAACATAATTACACAATTCATCTACAAATTTTCTCACATCGTCAGTGCTCATTGGCTATGCATTTTGTAGATGGCATACAATCTCTATCATGGTCATGGCGTTGAGGATGAGGAACAACCACCACCTCCTCTGCCACCACCCACCATGGTAGAACTGATGCAGATGGTGGTCGAAGGTCAATGCTTGTTAGCAGACGTTATGCACTAGCTAGTCAATCGGGATGCTCGGCATGGTCGTCAGGGATCGGAACCAAATCAGTACAGTGATTTCAAGGACTTTCTCGACACCAAGCCCCCGCTCTTTAAGGAGGTAGAAGAACCTCTGCAAGCTGATGAGTGGTTAAATAACATTGAGCAGAAATTCTGTCTGCTTCGTCTGACTAATGAGCTAAAGAGCGAGTATGCTTCCCATCAATTGCTTGGTCCAGCTGGTATTTGGTGGAGTCATTACTGCTCTACATTGATATTGGGTATTTTAATGCACATAGAAAAACATCCGCAAGTGCACGGATACCGATGTAGCTTTCACCCGGGAGTATTCCAAGGTATCGATTTCCACACGGAACATGAAGTGTACTGGAAGAATTAGGAACATCCAAGGGAAGGGCAATTATAGGGTAGAGAGGGATTTTAGGATTTTCTAAGTGATCCTATCTTGTTGAAGGCTTACTCTACTTTACTTACTTCAGAGCAACAGGTCCTTTCCAACTCTCAAAAAAGACTAGGAAAACAGTAGTTGGGAGAAGGATGCCAAAAGCACTATAAAAACACCAACCCTAACGTGGTGGATTACAAAGGCCTAACAAAGATGTCACCTCTGGGCTACCACAACTTTCCAGAGGATTGGGAGCAAACTCAGGTAAACCCTAGTCTAGACCAATGAATGTGTCTACACCAGCGCTTACTCTAATTACCTAGGATAACTAGAGCACTCAATACGAGCGGAGATCCAATCAATACAATAAAGCAAGAACTAAAACTAAACAAAATACTTAGAAATAAATGTTGAAGAACCTGGAGATTGCTCAAGATGAACCAAATGTTGTTCTCCTGATCTTGATATTCTTGATAGTCCTTGTACTCCCTTCATTGTCTTGAGAATTTCCCCATGATGGCCTTTGTCTTGAAGGGGCTTGATGGAGATTCGTTCATTCTCTTTCATGGAGTGAGTGTAGATCTTGTTTTGTGGCACTCATCTTCTTGTTCCATGGATCTCTCCATGATGCATGAGCTATGTTTCCCTTGTGCAAGGTTGATGAAGTTCATGTATCTCTTTTCTCTCCGTGTGAGTTCATCTCAGGACTTCCTAGTTTGACTTTTGAAAGTTTTTCCTGCAGGAGTTAGTCCAACAAAAATATACAATGCGTACACAAGCAGTTTTTAGTTCAATAACCAAACTAGACTCCATGTCTAGTTGAATTAAGGAAGGTTGTTTAACCTAAGCACCATGCTTACGTTAAAAGCCAATAGAAGTATGTCCAGTACTTCTAAACCAACACTTTACTTATGATGGACAAAGGTAGCATGAAGGCATTATAGAGATTTACTCAAATGGTGATGGAAGAGAACATGACTGGTGTATAGCAAATTGAGCATGTCTTAAAGGTAGGGACAACCAGAATAGCAACATGGCAGGGGATGTTCTTAGAAAGTTATCCCCCAAGCTTGAATTTTTGTAAAATCAAGATTAGATGAAATTAATTCAATGTTGCATAATGATTGGTTGGACATACCTTGTGCTTTATTCCTTTGATTTTTTTTGCTCCAATCCTAGAGAGGTTAGTGACAAGAATACTCGAAGGAATATTTTCATAATTAAATCCCTAAGCTCATTTCACAAGGGCAGCATAGCAGAAAGGTGAACACTCATGTTAGGATCTGAAAAGTGCTTGTTTTAGGACACTAAGCCTATCCTTGGGAAACCTTCAAAATGTGATTTGGTGAAGTGGTTTCCCCTCCAACACCAACTTAAGTGTACCTATCTCAAGATTCAACACAACGAGATTTGTAATATTTATGATAAACATATGCATCGACAACCACCCTTTTAAAGTTTTTGCAAACAGAGAGGATAAGGGGGTTGGAGATCTCGAATGTGATGGGGTTGGAGAGACCAATTGAATTGGGAGATGTCTCATATGAGCATGGATTTAATGAGATCATTATGGAATAGGTTTCATGCTCATTGATGTCATCTTTGTCTCCAATCTGAATGTTCAGAATTTTGCTTGGATTAGTGACTCTTGAATTGGTCTTGACTAGGGCCTCTTCCATAGATGGATGAGTCTCGTCTTCAAAGGGAGTTGAAACCTCACCATTTGAAGCTAAGTCAAAGTTGGATTCCATTAAGTCTTCTTCCTTGTCCATCCATTCTATACATTCTAGCCATTGTCGTAACCTCTCTTGGTCATCCTCGTGGTCTTCATGACTTCTGTGGTTTGGTTGTCTTAGTGGATTTCTAGGATCATCATGAGACTGAAAAGGATGAGCATAAGGGAGATCTTCGAAGACAAGGATGGGTTTAGAGATAGGTCTAGAATTTGTGTCATCTATGAACATAATAAGACAACAGGTAGGATTTTCTGTATGGCAAGGCTGTCCTTCTATGGCATCATTCGACATGCCATCCTTGAATTCTTCCCATTGGGAATAAGGACATTTTATAAGAGATCCCTTCTGGAGAGGATTTGAATTATATTCGCTTGAAGGTCTCTTATGAAACTAGAAATCTAAACCATCAGTATCAGAAAAATCAAAGCTTTTCAAAGGTGGAATTTCTTCTTTCCTTGGAGGATTTTGGGGTGATGGTTTAGAATTGATAGCTAAATCTTGGGATTGGAGTGGTTGTGATTTGGCTATCAAAACTTCCTTTTCTTGTCCAAGAATTGATTCCTTATCTTTTGGTTCAGGGCTGGGCTCGATTTCTTTCTCTTCTTTGGGAAACTTATCAAAAATGCTAGTGTAAGGGGTGTTTTCAAGGATTTTCTCTAGAATGGCTTTCCCTTCACTAATGATTTTATGCGAGAATGATCCTCCTAAGGCAATTGAAAGGATCAAGATGCCCAAGAGGGAGGGTGAATTGGGCTTTTCTAAAATTTATTGCGAGAATTAAATCCTACTAAGCCATAATTCACCCCTAGTGCCTACAAGTGTTCCTAGTGATTCTATCGATAAAAGTTTTGCACCCTAAGATCCAATCCTAGTCTAGCATGGCAATTCTAGGAATGTAAACCAAGCAACAAAAGTAATATGAGAAAGTAAATTGTTTGAAAGTAAAGGGTTAGGAACCCGGCGATGTTTTCCCGAGGTATCAGAGAGTCGCCACTCCCCACTAGTCCTCGTTGGAGCACCCGCGCAAGGGTGTAGTTCCCCCTTGATCCACGCGAGGATCAAGTGCTCTCTACGGGCTAATTCTTTGACACTCCATCACGGTGAAACACCTACAATCGCTCACAAGATGAGTTGAGTCATCCACAAGCTCCGCCAGATGATCACCAAGCTCTCAATCGCCACCAAACCGTCTAGGTGATGGCGATCACCAAGAGTAACAAGCAAGAACTCTCACTTGACCACGACAAGCCTAATGAGAAGGTGGATGCACACTTGCTACTCCCTAGTCACTAATGAGGGATCTTAATCTTGGATTCTCAAATCTCAATCCTCACTAGAGCTCTTGCACTTCCTTGCATATGAAAGGTGTTTCTCAGCTGAACAAATGAGCAAGAGACCTCAAATAGAGGTGTAGGGGATGTATTTACACTCCCCACAGTCAATCCCAACCATTATGTGCCAACTCAGTATTTTTCGTACTGACCGGACGCGTTCGGTTGGTGATAATGGTCGAATTTAAAAACAACGGTGCTGAGTGACCAGACGCGCAGGCGAGTCCGATCAGGGGTGACCGGACACGTCCGGTCGCTCAAAACCCTTTCTGGAACCTTTCTGTACTTTGACTGGACGCACAGACGAGTCCGATCGGTGATGACCGGACGCGTCCGGTCAACGAAGTTCCTCTCTGGAACTAGACCGGACGCACTGTAGACACGTCCGATCAAGTTCCTAGCCACGTCCGATCATGACACTTACCCTCTTAGACTCTGGTCAACACGATCTACGCGTCCGGTCGATCGTATTGAGTCTGTGGTGACTACCAGTACTGACCGGACGCGTCCGATCAAGGCAGAGACCACGTCCGGTCAAGAAGAATTGGCTCAAAAGACTTCGAATCGCGACGCAACTTGAACCGAGTTTCTTCCAACTGAACTTAGGGCTTCACCTAAGCTACCTAGTGCTAAGTTTGACAAGTGTGCACCACACCTAAACAAAAGACTCACTTAGGTCAAGCTACTTGCTCAAGCCCCCCTTTATAGTACGGCCAAAGGAGAAAAGCGAAGATCCTAACGACTATTCCGAATGTAACTCAACTCCTCGACGTCCGGAACTAACCGTCCTTAATCTTGACGTTAATCCTTTGAAAACCAAAATGATTTCCATCAAGGGACATGAAAACCATAGTGCCCAAAACAGTCACTATTTCCATGACCTAACTTACCAAAGTTTCTGCAAAACACATGTTAGTCATGGTAATGTTGTGTTGTCATCAATTGCCGAAACCAACTCTAGGGGCCTAGATGCTTTCAATCTCCCCCTTTTTGGTGATTGATGACAACACCTTGAGTAAGTAGATTTAAGAGATGAGGTTTTCGATCATGCTTGGTTCACATAAGAAAAAGGCAATAATAACAAGGGGTTTAGAATTGCTTATGTGCTCCAAGCCAACAGGGTGTACTCATAAGATAAAACAAGACGAGTTAGTACACAAAAGCATAGCTCATATGAAATTGGAGCAAGGCATGGAAGCAAAACCTTATGAGCTAGAACCAATCATGTGACATGATATAATAGAGACAAGATAATCAACATATTACTCAAGTATCTCACAAGCACACACGACACATAATGCAAGTGCAGGAATATAAACATCATGCATGAAAGTAGCACACAAAGAGCCAAGAAACCGAAATCCTCTCTCGCAACTCCCCCTGAACCTACTCTCTCTCCACCTTTGGCATCAAGAGCCAAAAAACTAAGGGTCTGAAGGAGGAATGGAAGCAGTCGAGTTGGGTGCAAAGGAGTGTGGAGTGATCAAAAACTGAGAAGTGTCCTCTGACTCTGAGCTGTCATGCTGACCCTCTATAGGTACACGTGGAAGTGAAGCGGTCTAGATCTGCTTAGTGTGTGGATCGGCAAGCTGTAACTCAGGAGCAGGAGTGGATGAAGTAGTAGCTACGAGAACCGCAGTCTCTGTCACCTGAGCCTGAAGAGTACCAATCGTGGGAGGATCAGTCGAAGCAACCGACGAAGGAACTGTCTCCATAGTCCTGGTCCTTGTCACTAAAGGAGCCACTGTCTCTAAAGTTGATATCTCTCTAGTGGTCAGAACTATGGTCTGGGAGGGTGTCGGCTGACCGGTCAATTCACTGTAGGACGCACTCAAGTCAGTAGAGAATGGAGTGCCAGTCAGAAGGTGAAGCCTGAGCTGAACCGGTGGAGTGAATCCCATCTGAATAGGAGTGTAGCCTGGGGACTAAAACATCTGAGGCACCTACTGCTGAGGTGAGGCAAACTGAAAGCTCGGCTGTGGTCCCTAACTCTGAAGTCCACTGGACTGTAAAGCTGGAGTAAGGACAGACGGAGGTAGAGGGACCCCAACAGTAATAAGGTGTCTCAAGAGCTCAAGGTACTGTTGCTGGGTAGCTGCCTGCTACCTCTGTATCCCTAGCTGCTGCCTCTAAAACTCGTCCTGACGAGCCTGAATCTATGCAAATGCAGCTGCGTTGTCCTGAGCCTGTCTCTGTAGCTGAATCTCCTGCGTCTCCTGAGCCTGAGTCAGCCTCTCAAGTATAGCCACCATGGCTGGGTCTGTGTGTGAAGCTAAACCAGAACCACCGGCCTCATGGTCATGAGAGTGAGGAGAGCGGTACCGAGGAAGTGGCTGATAGTCGTCATCAGTGCTGTCAGTGGCGTCGTCCTCGTCTAGATCAGCTAGCTAAGCATCTAAGTCGACAATCTCTACCTCTACAAGTCCCTTGATAGTCTGGTCCTGCTCAGCTACAGTCTCAGGTACCTCTATCTAGGTGCCTGCTCACGGGTGATAGAGGCCCACAGCTGTCGTATATCATACTCAGGGAAAGCTATCGTGGTGTCAGAGATCTCTGCTTGAATCTCAGCTGGAAGGTCGCAAGCACACCGAATCAGAAAACAAATCCAATGGGCATAGGGTAGCTAACGGTGACCCTTGAAGCCCTCTGCTAATGTATCCTCCATCTCACAGAGCATTAAATCCCAAATATCAAATGGAGTCTAAGAGATAAGGTGATGAACTACCCAAAGCTGCATACGTGTCAAACCCTCTCAGTAGCCCAACCTCAGAAGCAGTGCCCTCCTCACAATGGCATCAAGAACTCTAGCAATAGGAGTCAAACTGGCTGGTGCACGTTTGGACCCCTCACCAAACGGCTCGCGAAAGCACGGTCTGACCTAGTCTGTAGGTGGCACAGTGCCACCATGTGGACGCCTTGGTGGTGGTGACTGACCAAAACAAAGCTGGTGGATCTTCGTCTCTAAAGCTAGGAGCCTAAGAATCTCCCGTACCCTGGTGCTGTATAGCCTACGGTCACGACCTCTAAATGCAAAGTCGATGAACTCGTGAGCGGGGTCTATCCAAAGTGAAGAGTAGAACTCCCTGACCCATGTGCCGCAGTATGCTCCTGTCTGACCCAGAAGATCTGACAATCCTGGTAGAAAAGAAATATGGGGACAGAGCTGCTCGCCAATAACTACAACAAGTGACTCTAGTCAACAAACCCTCTGTGGTCTGAAGGCAATCCCACTATCAACATAAGCTCTATAAAAATCCTCATGCAGAGGTGTGTAGAATCCCTCTAAAGCTCTAGTGTCCCGTTGAGGTGGGAACCACCGACCAACCTCGACGAAATGGAGAGCCTAAACCTGTCGTGTTGTAGCTCCCCTTAGGTCAAAGTGCTCAACTAGGGGCTGACCACGAGCTTTGGGAGGTGGATGACCTCCACGTCTCTGACCCTCTAGCCTAGGAGTCACCTGAGCACGCATTCGTCCTGAGCGACGACGCGGTGGAGTCTGTAGTGTCTGCTCCTGTGTCTCCTCTGTCTGCTCTGTGGGCTGCTCCTCTGTCTCCTTGGTGGCATCTGTACCAAGTTGTCATCCCTCAAGGTGAAAGCAGCGCTCACCAATCTGAATACCACTCCCTCTGCCTCCTCTCTCAGCTAGATCAGTAGCGTCAGCCACTGCCTATGCTACCTCTGCCTCTGTGAGCATCCTCTTTCTTTTCTTGGCGGCGATCTTCTTGTGCTTGCCACGGGCAACCTCTGTCAAACATGGAGGACTTCCATCCCCATCACTCAGAGCTCCACCAACATTCTTGCAGCAGGCCATGCTGACAAGTCTCTGTGACTGAGAACAAGTAACACTGAATAGATGATGAGCTGATTCTCAAGAGGCTTGGCCTCAATCTGTATCCACAGGCTTGGCCCCGGATTCAAATTTCCACTAAACAAGCTGCCCACTGCCACACAAAGCACCGACAAGACTCACTGCAAAGATGGAATAGATAGAGCTACTTGTAAGCAACATATTTCAACTAATAGATGAGCGATGTCCTTATGAGAGCAAGCAGAAGAGATAAGAAAAGGATAGAACAAGACGTGCTACCTCAGAAGAGCGAGACTTCAGTGAAAATGTGAAAGACCTTGACACGCGGGGGCTCCACAGGAATGAAGGACGAGCACTGGAATGCCAAGACAGGAAAAAAGTGAATCAGAACTTTGAGAGATGCATCGGCAAATCATCTAGGTCAAGGTTACGGTGAAGAAACCTTGCGGTGAAAGATGGAGATTGAAGCCGCACGGAGATGGCCGGAGATCCAGGTCAATGGCGGCGCAGAGGGGCCCTCTCGGCCTAGAACCAAGGGCGGCGCAGAGGTGGGCTGCCTGGCCTTCTCTGTTGGCGGCCGAAAAGGAGAGGCGGCGTTGCGGTTAGGCGGAGGAGGAGCGGCGGCGCGCGGGTGCTGCGGTGGAGGAGGAGCGGCAGCGCACGAGTTAGGGTAGAGGAGGAGGAGCGGTGGTGCGCATTGAAGAGGAAGAAAGGAAACGAAACCGTGGATGGATCGGTGGAAAAAGAACTAAGATCCGCTTTTCAAGGGCTGACCGGACGCGCTCCTCGACTGACCGGACGCGCTGCAGAGGCATCCGGTCTGAGTCTAGTAAGGTCCTTGAGTGATCAGACGTGTCCATTTCGAGGTGACCGAACATGGACAGAGTTCGGTCAAAGGTCCACCCGAGAACCAACTTCGCGTGACCGGACGCGCAGATGAAGTCCAGAACCGGACGTAGTGGTCGCAGCATTGCGTCCGGTCCAGCATCTGGTCAGAGGTCCACGAGAACCACCTTCTCATGATCGGACATGCTGGTGATGTCCGGAACCAGACGCAGTGGTCGAGCAGCATCACGTCCGATCCGGTCTAGCGTCCAGTCAACGATTTTCACCTTTTCTCTTTCTAATTTTTGACGCGACTTCTCCCAATCAAGTTCCAATACAAAAAGACACAAATAAACACCAATTGGAACCTGATATGTGTGAGCTCTCTCAAGCCCTCAAATTTTCAACATAAATTTGCCTTAGGCTAGTATTATTTTTAAGAAAATATGCAATAAACACCTGAGGAGCAACATATGGCCATGCAATAGAGTTTATAAACCCTTGGGAGCGTCAAATGCTCTCTCTATCCATGGACGAACACAGAGGTTGCTCATAGCAAAATCGAAAAGAAATGACAAAGCAACAAACATGCATGAAAGGATCAAGATGCCCAAGAGGGGGGTGAATTGGGCTTTTCTAAAAATTAAATGCAAGAAATAAATCCTACAAGCCGGAATTCACCCCTAGTGTCTACTTGTGTTCCTAGAGAGTCTACCGATACAAAGTTTTGCACCCTAGTTTCCAATCCTAGTCTAGCATGGCAAGTCTAGGAATGTAAACAAGCAATGAAAGTAAATACGAGAATGTAAATGCTTGAATGTAAAGGGGCAAGGAACACGGCGATGTTTTTCCGAGGTATCGGAGAGTCGCCACTCCCCACTAGTCCTCGTTGGAGCACCCGCGCAAGGGTGTAGCTCCACCTTGATCCGCGCAAGGATCAAGTGCTCTCTACGGGTTGATTCTTTGACACTCCGTCGCGGTGAATCACCCACAACCGCTCACAAGATGAGTTGGGTCATCCACAAGCTCTGCCGGATGATCACCGAACTCCCAATCACCACCAAGTCGTCTAGGTGATGGCGATCACCAAGAGTAACAAGCTAGAACTCTCACTTGACCACTACGAGCCCAAATGAGAAAGTGGATGCACACTTGCTACTCTCTAATCGCTAGTGAGGAACTCTCAAGCTTTGATTCTCAAATCTCTATCCTCACTAGTGCTCTTGCACTCCCTTGCACTCCAAAGGTGTTTAACAGCTGATCAAATGAGCAAGAGACCTCTAAAAGAGGTGGTGGGGATGTATTTATACACCCCCACAGACAAAACGAACCGTTACCTGCTGACTCAGCAAAACACGAGCTGACCGGACGCGCCGGTTGAACTGACCGGACGCGCCGGTCGCTCGTAACGGTCGAAATCCGAAAAACAACTGAGTGACCGGACGCACCGGTCAGGGGTGACCGGACGCGTCCGATCGTGCAGGGAGCATACTGTACTCGCACCGGACGCGCGACCGCGTCCGATCGGTGATGACCGGACACGTCCGGTCGTCTCTAGACCTTACTGGACTCTGACCGGACGCGCCGATCACACCCAGGTCGCGTCCGATCGGGTGTTTCCCTCAAGTGACACGTGTCGACTTCTGACCACCGCGTCCGGTCCTCGCGAGGACCGCGTCCAGTGTTTAGAGCTGAAACCCTAGCCGCGGAACTGTACTGACCGGACGCGTCCGGTCATGCCGAGGACCACGTCCGGTCATGGGAAAACGACCCGAAACTCTCCGAAACGCATCACAACTTGAACCAAGTTGCTTCCAACTGAACTTTGAGCTATTCTAGAGCTGCCTAGCACCAAGTTTAACAAGTGTGCACCACACCTAAACATAGGACTCGCCTAGGTCAAGCTACCCGCTCATGCCCCCCTTTATAGTACGGCCAAAAGAGAAAAACGAAGATCCTAACGACTATTCCAAATGTCTCTCAACACCTCGACATCCGGAACTAACCGTCCTTAATCTTGACGTCACTCTTTTGAAAACCGAAATGATTTCCATCAAGGGGCATGAATACCATGGTGCCCAAAGCAGTTAAAAACTCCATGACCTAACTTACCAAAGTTTCTGCAAAACACACGTTAGTCATGGTAATAAAGCGTTGTCATCAATTGCCGAAACCAAACCTCGGGGCCTAGATGCTTTCAATCTCCCCCTTTTTGGTGATTGATGACAACACTAAGATATAAAAGAATTGAGTTGAGGTTTTCGAGCATGCATGGTTCACATAAGCAAAAAGCAATAAGCACAAGGGGTTAGGAAATGCTTATGTGCCCCAAGCCAAAAGAGTGTACTCATAAGATAAGACAAAGAACGTTAGTACACAAACAGATATAGCTCATAAGAAATCGGAGTAAGGCACAGAAGCACAACCTTAGAGCTATAATTAAAAACGGTGACAAGCGCTAACACAGTGACTGGATAAAACATTAAGGCTCAAGGTTTATCACACGACGACATGTCACACGAATGCAATGACTGAAAAGTAAATATGATGCATGAATGTAGCACACAAGAAAAACGAAAACCCTCTCTCAAAACTCCCCCTGAAACTACTCTCTCTCCCCCTTTGGCATCAAGCGCCAAAAAACTAATCTAAGGATCTGACGGGGGGACAGACGGAGTCGTGCCGGGTGCCGAGGTGCGCGGAGTAAACACGAAATGTAGAGAATCTCCCTCGGAATCTGAGCTATCTAGCTGACCCTCTGAAGAATCATGTGGCTGTGAAGCGGTCTGGGTCTGAGCTGTGGGAACAGGTACTGACGTAGTAGCAATAAGAGGATCCGCCTGAGTGACCTGAGCCTGTAGCGGGCCAATAGCAGGAGGATCTGTCGAGGCAACTGACGAAGGTAGAGTCTCTATAGTACCGGTCCCTATCACTGGAGGAATAGCTGCCTCTGAAGCTGACAACCCTGAAGAAGTAGCAAAGGTAGTGTGCGAGGGCGTCGGCTGACCAGTCAACTCGCTGTAGGTAGCACTGAAATCACCGAAGGGTGTGCCTGTCAGGAGGTGAGGGCGAGGCTGGTCTGAAGGTGTAAACCCCGTGTGAATAGGCGTGAAGCTCGGGGACTGGAATGACTGGGGAACCTGCTGCTGTGGAGATGTGAACTGGAAACCCGGCTGTCCCTGACTCGATGGATCACTGGATTGTAAAGCAGAAGTCAGGACAGAAGTAGGCAGAGGAACCCCAATAGTGACTAGGTGGCGCAGGAGATCCAAGTACTGCTGCTGACTAGCTGCACTCTGTCGCTGAATCTCGTACTGCTGTCGCTGCATTTCAACCTGCTACCTCTGGATCTCAAGCTGCTGACGCTGAAACTCGTCCTGACGAGCCTGAATCTGTGCAAGTGCTGCAGCTGTGTCCTGAGCCTGTCGCTGTATTTGCTATTGCTGCTGCTCCTGTGCCTGGGTCAACCTCTCAAGTATTGCCACCATGGCTGGGTCTGTGCGGGAGGCTGAACCAGAGCCACCGGCCTCGTGGTCGTGAGACCGAGGAGACCGGTACCTGGGGATGGGCTGGTAGTCCTCATCAGTGCTGTCAGATGTCACATCCTCAGGAAGATCAGCAGGCTGAGCGTCAAGATCGGCAAGCTCTGCCTCTGCAAGCTCATCAACTGTGGCGTCCTGCTCAGCTGCTGTCTCAGGAACCTCAGGTCGCACACGCTGTCCTGGCACTGGGGCCTGATCTCTGGTGACTGAAGCCCAAAGCTGACGGATATCATACTCAGGGAAAGCAGTAGTCGTATCTGATATCTCAGCTCGGATCTCTGCTGGTAACTGGATGGATGATCTAATGATGAAGCAGATCCAGTGTGCATAGGGCAGCTGACGATTACCCTTGAAGCCCTCAGCTATGGTGTCCTCCATCTCACTAAGTATGAGATCCCAAATGTCAAACTGTGTCTGTGAGAGGAGGTGGTGAACAACCCATAGCTGCATCCGAGTCAGTCCCTCTCTGTAGCAAAGTCTGGGAAGTAGAGTGCGTCTGACTATAGCATCCAGAACTCTGGCAAGTGGTGTCAAACTGGTAGGTGTGCGACAAGACCCTTCGCCAAAAGGCTCACGGAAGCAGGGTCGAACCAAGTCTGTAGGTGGCACTGCACCGCCGTGAGGGCGTCTCGGTGGAGGAGTCTGACCAAAGCACAGCTGATGTATCTTCGTGTTGGAAGCTGGGAGTCTGAGAATCTCCCACACTCTGGTGCTGTAGAGACGGTGATCGCGGCCTCAGAATGCAAAGTGAATGAAATCATGGGTAGGATCAATCCATAGTGAAGCATAGAACTCTCTGACCCATGTGCCGCAGTATGCACCTGTCCGTCCAAGAAGATCTGACAAGCCTGGCAGAAAGGACAGGTGCGGACGTAGCTGCTCTCCCACAACCTCAACTAGTGACTCAAGTCGACAGACCCTCTGTGGTCGGAAAGCAATACCGCTGTCAACTAGAGCCCTGTAGAAATCCTCCTGAAGTGGGGTATAGAAGCCATCTGAAGCTCTGGGATCCCTCACAGGCGGAAACCACCGACTGACCTCCACGAACCTCAACCCCTGCACCTGTCGTGCTGTAGCACCCCTCAAGTCAAAGTGCTCGACCGGGGGTGAACCTCTAGCTCTGGGTGGAGGACGTGCTCCACGACGCTGGCCCTCTGGCCTAGGGGTCACCTGAGTACGTGCGCGTGTGGAGTGGCGACGTGGTGGAGACTGAGCTGGCTGCTCCTCTGTGTCCTCTGTAGCCTCTGGAGCCTTTGTGGCCTCTGTGGCCTCTGGAGGTGGATCAACTGACATACCCTCTGTAGCTCCAGTATCCTCAGTACCCTCTGTGGCCTCTGTGCCGAGCTGTCGACCTTCAAGATGAAAGCGACGCTCGCCTATGCGTATGCCACTGCTCCTGCCACCTCTCTCTGCCTGCTCTGCTGTATCTGCCACGGCCTGAGCAATCTCTGCCTCTGTGAGTGTCTTCTTCTTCTTTCTGGCCATGACCTTGATACGCTTCCCACGGGAAATCTCAGACCGACGAGGAGGACTGTCGTCCCCGTCACCAGGAGCACCACCGGTGTTCTTGCAACGCACCATGCTGACAACTGACCGAAAACCTCTGTAAGACGGTGAACTGTCACTCGAGAGGCTGGGCCTCAATCCGTATCCGCAGGCTTGGCCTCGGATTCAGCAAACTGATCTCACCCTGACACACGGACAGACTCGCTGCAACGACGGAATAGAGAGATCTACTATAAGCACATATACAACTAAAAGGTACGAAACCCTAGAGATAGCAAGCATATGTGATATGATGTGAATCGAGACGTGAAGCTACCTCGGATCGACAAGACGACGGTGACAAGATGAGGTGACCTAGATCGCGAGATTCCCGAAATCGCCGGACGAGCTCTGATTTGCCGAAACATGATGCAATTAGGATTAAAAGAAAGAATTATGGCAAACCCTAGCGAGGAGGTCAAGGTGACGCGAAACAACCTTGCGAAGAAAACGACGCGCGACAAAACCTCGACGACGAACGATCGAACGACGTTACGCGAACCCTAGGGTTAGGGTTAGGGCAACTCGACGAAGATCGATCGGAGGCGAGCGAGAGGCAGCCCACTGCCAGAGATGATGCTGGCAAGCAAGGAGCGCGGCTCACCGGTGGCAAGGACGCGGCTCACCGGCGGCGGACGTGCGAGCGGGCGGCGGTGGCGCGGTGGCGCGCGGGCGGCGGTGGCGCGCGCGCGAGCGAGGGCCTGCGCGGGGCAGGACGGAGGCGAGCTTGCCGGAGGCGAGGACGACGGCGATGGCGCGGCGGCTCCGGCGGATTTGGCGAGGCGGCGGCGGAAAAAGCTCGGGCTGAGGAATAAACACGGCCGAGGACGAAACGGTATATGAAGGGTCAGATCCGCTCGACGCGTGATGACCGGACGCGGTGGTCGTTATGACCGGACGCGGTGGTGCAGCGTCCGGTCACACTCCAGTAAGCTCCTGGAGTGACCGGACGCGTCCGGTGAGGACTGACCGGACGCGGTCAGAGTCCGGTCGAGGGGAGCTCGGGAAATCGTCGCGAATGACCGGACGCGGTGGTGATAACCGGGACCGGACGCGGTGGTCAACAGAGGCACGTCCGGTGCAGCGTCCGGTCACTAGATCTGGAGTTGGTCTTCTGGATGACCGGATGCGCTGGTGGACGCCGGGACCGGACGCGGTGGTGAAGCATCACTGCGTCCGGTGTAGCATCCGGTCCAGCGTCCGGTCACTGTTCTTCGCCCTTCTTCATTCCGAACTACGACGCGACTTCTCCCAATCAGGTTCCAATTCAAGAAGACACAAATAAACACCAATTGGAACATGATATGAGTGACCTCACTCAAACCCTCAAAAAATTTTTAAAATAGATTGCCTTAGGCTAGTATTATTTTTAATAAAATATGCAATAAACACCCAAGGAGCAACGTATGGCCATGCAATAGAGTTTTTGAACCTTTAGGAGCGTCAAAATGCTCTCTCTATCCATGGACGAACACAGAGGTTGCTCAAAGCTTAACCGAAAAGAAACGACAAGGACAACAACCATGCATATGCAATGCAATACAAGAAGGTAAAACTAGAATGCTTGTCAAGTTTGATCCATGGTTAGGCTTTTTCACTCCTCCAAAGAAGGGTTATCGTAACCGTGTTAGCCAAGCCCTAAAAACAATGCGATAAAACAAACATGGCATATTATACAATGCAATGCAAGGGACAACACACGCTCATTTTTTAAAGTTGCTAGAATCAAGCACATTGAGTTCACTTCTTAACCTACAAAAGGTTGCCTCATCCAAATGTTTAGTGAAGATATCCGCTAATTGATTTTCACTTCTTACACCTTCTAGTGATATGTCATTTTTAGCAACGTGATCTCTTAGAAAGTGATGGCGGATATCAATGTGCTTGGTGCGAGAGTGTTGTACCGGATTGTTAGCAATTTTAACGGCACTTTCATTATCACATAAAAGTGGCACCTTTTCAAGAACAATTCCATAGTCTAGGAGGGTTTGTTTCATATATAAGATTTGTGCACAACAAGCCCCCGCGGCAATGTATTCCGCCTCGGCGGTGGACAAAGCCACACTATTTTGCTTTTTAGATGACCAAGATACTAAGGATCTTCCAAGCAAATGGCACCCTCCGGATGTGCTTTTTCTATCAATTTTGCAACCGGCATAGTCCGAATCGGAATAGCCAACTAGTTGGAATCTAGCTCCTTTGGGATACCAAAGACCAATGCTTGGGGTGAGCTTAAGATATCTTAGAATTCTTTTTACGGCACTTAGGTGAGGTTCTTTAGGGCACGCTTGAAAACGGGCACACATGCACACACTAAACATGATATCGGGCCTAGATGCGGTAAGGTACAACAAGCTACCAATCATAGAACGGTAGAGAGTTTGATCAACCGGTTTACCTCCCTCATCTAGGTCGAGATGTCCATTTGATGGCATTGGGGTCTTGATTGGTTTGCATTCTTCCATCTTGAATCTTTTGAGAAGATCCTTGGTATACTTTTCTTGAGAGATGAAAATCCCTTCTCTCATTTGCTTTACTTGAAATCCAAGGAAGAATGTGAGCTCACCAATCATTGACATCTCGAACTCCTTCGACATCAATTCACCAAATTCCTTGCAATAATCTTCATTTGTTGATCCGAAGATGATATCATCGACATATACTTGACAAATAAAGCTCTCCCCATTAAACTTCTTGGTGAATAGTGTGGTGTCGACCTTCCCAATGGTGAAGCCCTTCTCAATGAGGAAGTCCCGGAGGCGCTCATACCACGCTCTAGGGGCTTGCTTGAGCCCATATAACGCCTTGGACAACCTATAAACATGATTAGGATATCTAGGGTCTTCAAACCCGGGAGGTTGATTAACATAGACTAGTTCATTTATAAAGCCATTTAAGAATGCACTTTTCACATCCATTTGATATAGTTTCATATCATGATGTGATGCATATGCAAGGAGGATACGAATGGCTTCAAGTCTTGCAACGGGTGCAAAGGTCTCTCCAAAATCAAGACCTTCAACTTGAGAGAACCCCTTTGCAACTAGTCTTGCCTTGTTCCTCACCACTATGCCTTGGTCATCTTGCTTGTTTCGGAACACCCACTTGGTTCCAATGACTCTTGCACCTTTAGGATGCTCTTCAAGTGTCCATACTTGATTGCGGGTGAAGTTGTTCAATTCTTCATGCATTGCATTTACCCAATCCGGATCTTGAAGAGCTTCTTCTACATTCTTAGGTTCAACGCAAGAGACAAAAGAGTGATGTTCAACAAAAGAAGCTAGCTTTTGGGATCGAGTCATTACTCCCTTTGTAGGACTCCCTATGATGAGATCTTGTGGATGTGCTTGAAGTAGTGGTGAGTTTCTTCTATCAACCACTTGAGGAGGTGGATGGGGAGCATCAACATCTTGAGCTTGTGCCTCGGCTTGTTCATGAGAGACATAAGTGTCTTCATTTTCAACTCTCTCATTCTTGTCATCATCTTGAGGCACACGTGATGAAGATGGTGGATCAACAATTTGTACATCGTCATCATCATCTTTTGGCTTGATGTCTCCCACCGGCATGTTCTTCATGGCCTCCCTCAAGGGTTCATCACCTACATCATCACAATTCTCAATTGCTCCTTGGGAGCCGTTAGATTCATCAAATTCCACATCATATGTTTCTTCAACCAAACCGGTGGCATGGTTAAATACTCTATATGCTTTGGACTTTGATGAGTAACCAACAAGAAAACCAATATCACAACGTCTTTGAAACTTCCCTAGGTGTTGACGCTTCTTGTAGATGTAACATTTGCAACCAAACACCCGGAAGAAAGAGACGTCCGGCTTCTTCCCATTAAGCAACTCATAGGGGGTCTTGCCAAGAAACTTTTGTAGGAAGAGGCGATTTGAAGCATAGCATGCGGTGTTGATTGCCTCGGCCCACAACTTCTCCGGAGTGTTGTACTCATCTAGCATTGTTCTTGCAAGGGTGATCAAAGTTCGGTTCTTTCTCTCAACTACACCATTTTGTTGAGGAGTGTAGGTTGAAGAGACCTCATGCTTGATTCCACTTTCATCACAATAAGCTTCAATGTTGGTGTTGTCAAACTCTTTCCCATTGTCACTTCTAATCTTCTTTATCTTGACTTCAAATTCATTTTGAGCTCTCTTTGCAAACTTCTTGAAGCAATTTGCCACTTCGGATTTGTCATGAAGGAAGAAAGTCCATGTATACCTTGAGTAGTCATCCACTATCACAAGACAATAGAGATTACCACCCAAGCTCTTGTATGTTGTAGGCCCAAACAAATCCATGTGTAGAAAGTTCTAGCACTCTTGAAGTTGACATGAAAGCTTTGGTTGGATGAGTGTTTGCAACTTGTTTGCCCGCTTGACATGCACTACAAGGTTTGTCCTTTTCAAACTTCACATCCTTCAATCCTCTCACTAGTTCTTTCTTCAATAGCTTGTTGAGAGTGTTCATTCCAACATGAGCAAGCCTCCTATGCCAAAGCCAACCAAGTGAGGTCTTGGTGAACAAACATGTCATCAAATTTGCATCTTCGGAGGTGAAGTCAACAAGATAAAGATTGTTGTATCTAAAGCCTTTGAATATCACTTGCTTGTCATCTATCTTTGAAACTTCCACTTCATTAGGTGTGAAC
This sequence comes from Saccharum hybrid cultivar R570, assembly GCA_038087645.1. Taxonomy (NCBI): domain Eukaryota; kingdom Viridiplantae; phylum Streptophyta; class Magnoliopsida; order Poales; family Poaceae; genus Saccharum; species Saccharum hybrid cultivar. Next base: position 310,728 of record JAQSUU010000704.1, on the reverse strand, counting down.
AAGCATTGGAAGCCAAGGTCACAAAGTTGCCCAACGGATAACAAGTTGAAACTCAATGAAGCAACATAGAGCACATTTGAGAGTGAGTGATCATGTGATATTGCAATCTTGCCTATACCCTTGACTTTGCTTTTTGAATTATCCCCAAATGTGATCTTCTCTTGACATATTCCATTCTCTTCAATGGTGGTGAACATACGAGGATCACCGGTCATATGTTGAGTGCAACCACTATCAATAACCCAATGAGATCCACCGGTCTTGTAGTTCACCTACACACAAGAGATCAAGCTTTTTGTTTAGGGACCCAAACTTGAGAGGGGCCCTTGATTTTCTCCACTAGTGACTTGGCAACCCATATTTTCTTTGGCCTATTCTTGTTTGGGGGACCCAAAAACATAACTTTCATCTTTCCATTTGAATCTTTTCTTAGCATATAATGAGCATTGAAAGCGAAAGGTCTAGCATGCTTGGGCAAGGGTTGTGGTGGTGGAGTTTTGCATTCATGAGCAAAGTGACCTTCTTGACCACACTCAACACATCTCTTTGGCTTGGGCTTTGACTTGCTTTGTTGTTGTTGAGCTTTTGCTTTCTTCTCTTGATTTGCCAAGTACCCAATACCACTTCTATCCATCTTCATTACGGTGTTCATGAGGAGCTCACTTTGTAAATGTTGGCCTCTTGTGAACTTGCTTAGACCGGTCTTGAGATGCTCTTTTTCTTGCTTGAGCTTTTTGTTTTCTTCAATGAGTGACTCATTTGTTGGTTGCTTCTCAAGAGCCATCAAACCTTTTAGCTTCTTGTTCTCTTTTGCAAGCTTCTCATTCTCACTCTTAATCTTGGCATAATCATCATGGTTGCTTGACTCAACCACACTCTTGCCTTTGCTACTAGAACCTTGCTCAATGCTTTCAATGATCAAGTCATCACATGATGTAGCTATATCACACTTAACAACATGGTTAGTAGCATCATGTGTCTCAAGAGCTAGTTCATTAGCAACCACAAGACTATCATAGTCAATTTTGAATGTGGTGTATTTGTCCTTTAGAGAATTATGTCTAGTGATGAGCTCATCATGCTTCTTCTCAAGTTTATCATGTTGATCTTTAAGCTCTTTATAAGAGGTTTTGAGCTCCTTGAGAGTGGAAGACATCACTTCATTTTGAACTCTAAGCTCACCACTAGTCTTTTGAATATTTTCAAGCTTGGATGAGAGTGATTCATTTTCATTTTGAAGATCATCATTTTCACTTCTAGTTCTTCTTATGATTTTAGTGTATTTGTTTAGCAATTTTACAAGTTCATCATAAGAAGGTGAGTCATATTCATCATCACTATCACTATCATCATCATCATCACTATCATGGTTTTGTACCTTTCGTTCACCCTTGGCCATAAGGCATAGGTGAGTTGTGGATGATGATGGTGAAGAAGGCGGTGAAGGTGGTGATGAAGATGTTGGTGAAGATGATGGCCCCATCACAAATGCGGCAACCTTCTCTTTCTCATCATCGCTCTCATCTTCGGAGGACTCACAAGATGATTCAATGTCGGTGAGCCAATCACCAACAATGTATGCCTTTCCTCCCTTCTTCTTCTTGTGGAACTCTTTCTTCTTGCCATCCTTCTTCTTGTATGGCTTGTTCTTCTTCTTCTCTTCTTCTTCATCACTTGAATCATTTTTCTTGCCCTTGTTCTTATTCTTGTACTTGTCTTTTGGTGGTCTAGGGCATTGATGAGCTAGGTGGCCAAGTTCACCACAATTGTAGCAATCCATCTTCGAGATTGTCTTTCTCTTGCTACTTGTGAAGAATTTCTTCTTCTTGCCATCGAACTTGATGCCACTCTTGTTGAGCTTCTTTAGCATCTTGGTGGTCTTTCTCACCATGAGTGCAAGTGATTCATCATCAACATCACTTTCACTTGAGCTTTCTTGCACCATCATGGCTTGCCCCTTCTTCTTCTTCTTGTCATGACTAGCTTTGAAGGCCAAGTCTTTCTTCTTGGAAGATGATGAGCCCTCTTCCGAAGTGATATGCATGTACATCTCATGAGCATTGATTTTCCCTAAAACTTGAGTCGGTGTTGCGGTGAAAAGATCACTTTGGTGAAGCACGGTGACAATGTGACCATACTTCTCAACGGGAAGCACACTTAAGATCTTCCTTGCAACATCCGATTGGCTCATTTTGGTGAGCCCAAGAGCATTGAGGTCCTCTACAAGAACATTCAAGCGAGTGTACATGTCATTAGCACTTTCTTTGGGAAGCATCTCAAAAGAATTAATTTTCTTTAAGGCTATGTGATAGCGTTCCTCACGCTCACTCTTAGTTCCCTCATGGAGAGCACAAAGATTTTCCCACAATTCATGAGCGTTCTTTGCATTACGCACGCGATTGAAGATATCTTTGCCTAAGCCCCGGTAGAGTGCATTTTTGGCCTTTGCATTCCACCGGTCGTACTTCTCCTCGTCACCACTTGGGTTAGCGGGATCCCTTATGGGGGGAAGCCCTTAGGTTGCGGCTCTAAGGCACCCAACATCTATGGCTTCGAGGTACGCCCCCATACGAATTTTCCAATATGGAAAATCGTCTCCCTCAAAAGTGGGAGGTGGTCCTTCCCCATTAGACATCTTGCTCTAGGCGGTAAAGCCTAAAAGTAGAGCAACACTGCTCTGATACCAATTGAAAGGATCAAGATGCCCAAGAGGGGGGGTGAATTGGGCTTTTCTAAAAATTAAATGCAAGAAATAAATCCTACAAGCCGGAATTCACCCCTAGTGTCTACTTGTGTTCCTAGAGAGTCTACCGATACAAAGTTTTGCACCCTAGTTTCCAATCCTAGTCTAGCATGACAAGTCTAGGAATGTAAACAAGCAATGAAAGTAAATACGAGAATGTAAATGCTTGAATGTAAAGGGGCAAGGAACACGGCGATGTTTTTTCGAGGTATCGGAGAGTCGCCACTCCCCACTAGTCCTCGTTGGAGCACCCGCGCAAGGGTGTAGCTCCCCCTTGATCCGCGCAAGGATCAAGTGCTCTCTACGGGTTGATTCTTTGACACTCCGTCGCGGTGAATCACCCACAACCGCTCACAAGATGAGTTGGGTCATCCACAAGCTCCGCCGGATGATCACCGAACTCCCAATCACCACCAAGCCGTCTAGGTGATGGCGATCACCAAGAGTAACAAGCTAGAACTCTCACTTGACCACTACGAGCCCAAATGAGAAAGTGGATGCACACTTGCTACTCTCTAATCGCTAGTGAGGAACTCTCAAGCTTTGATTCTCAAATCTCTATCCTCACTAGTGCTCTTGCACTCCCTTGCACTCCAAAGGTGTTTAACAGCTGATCAAATGAGCAAGAGACCTCTAAAAGAGGTGGTGGGGATGTATTTATACACCCCACAAACAAAACGAACCGTTACCTGCTGACTCAGCAAAACACGAGCTGACCGGACGCGCCAGTTGAACTGACCGGACGCGCCGGTCGCTCGTAACGGTCGAAATCCGAAAAACAACTGAGTGACCGGACGCACCGGTCAGGGGTGACCGGACGCGTCCGATCGTGCAGGGAGCATACTGTACTCGCACCGGACGCGCGACCGCATCCGATCGGTGATGACCGGACGCGTCCGGTCGTCTCTAGACCTTACTGGACTGTGACCGGACGCGCCGATCACACCCAGGTCGCGTCCGATCGGGTGTTTCCCTCAAGTGACACGTGTTGACTTCTGACCACCACGTCCGGTCCTCGTGAGGACCGCGTCCGGTGTTCAGAGCTGAAACCCTAGCCGCGGAACTGTACTGACCGGACGCGTCCGGTCATGCCGAGGACCGCGTCCGGTCATGGGAAAACGACCCGAAACTCTCCGAAACGCGTCACAACTTGAACCAAGTTGCTTCCAACTGAACTTTGAGCTATTCTAGAGCTGCCTAGCGCCAAGTTTAACAAGTGTGCACCACACCTAAACATAGGACTCGCCTAGGTCAAGCTACCCGCTCATGCCCCCCTTTATAGTACGGCCAAAAGAGAAAAACGAAGATCCTAACGACTATTCCAAATGTCTCTCAACACCTCGACATCCGGAACTAACCGTCCTTAATCTTGACGTCACTCTTTTGAAAACCGAAACGATTTCCATCAAGGGGCATGAATACCATGGTGCCCAAAGCAGTTAAAAACTCCATGACCTAACTTACCAAAGTTTCTGCAAAACACACGTTAGTCATGGTAATAAAGCGTTGTCATCAATTGCCGAAACCAAACCTCGGGGCCTAGATGCTTTCAATGCATATGCAATGCAAAGCAAGAAGGTAAAACTAGGTTGCTTGTCGAGTTTGATCCACGATTAGGCTTCTTCACTCCTCCAAAAGAGGGTTTTCGTAACCGTGTTAGACAAGTCCTAGATGCATTACGAAAGTTTAAACATGACATATATTACAATGCAATGCAAGGGACAACACAAGCTCATTTTTTTTAAATTACTAGAATAAAGCACATTTAGCTCACTTCTCAACCTACAAAAGGTAGCCTCATCCAAAGCTTTAGTGAAGATATCCGCTAATTGATTTTCACTTCTTACACCTTCTAGTGATATATCATTTTTAGCAACATGATCCTTTAGAAAGTGATGATGGATATCAATGTATTTGGTGCGTGAGTGTTGTACCAGATTATTGGTAATTTTAACGGCACTTTCATTATCACATAAAAATGGCACCTTATCAAGAACAACATCATAGTCTAGAAGAGTTTGCTTCATATATAAGATTTGTGCACAACAAGCCCCCGTGGTAATGTATTCTGCCTCGGCGGTGGACAAGGCCACACTATTTTGCTTTTTAGATGACCAAGATACAAGTGACCTCCCAAGCAAATGGCACCCTCCGGATGTGCTTTTTCTATTAATTTTGCAACCGGCATAATCCAAGTCGGAATAGCCAACTAGTTAGAATCTAGCTCCTTTGGGATACCAAAGACCAATGCTTGGGGTATGCTTAAGATATCTTAAGATTCTTTTCATGGCACTTAGGTGAGGTTCTTTAGGACACGCTTGAAAGCGAGCACACATGCACACACTAAACATGATATCAGGCCTAGATGCGGTAAGGTACAACAAGCTACCAATTATAAAACGGTAGAGAGTTTGATCAACTGGTTTACCTCCCTCATCTAGGTCAAGATGTCCATTAGATGGCATTGGGGTCTTGATTGGCTTACAATCCTCCATCTTGAACCTCTTGAGAAGATCCTTGGTATACTTTTCTTGAGAGATAAAAATCCCTTCTTTCATTTGCTTGACTTGAAAACCAAGGAAGAATGTAAGTTCACCAATCATGGACATCTCGAATTCCTTCAAAGATAATATCATCAACATAGACATGACAAATAAAGATCTCCCCATTAAGCTTCTTGGTGAATAGTGTGGTGTCGACTGATGAGGACATGGCACCTTCGGATATGAACAATGATTATAAGGTGCGCTCGTTCCTACATTTATATAGTGGCTTTGGTTATAATTCACTTGGTTCCACATGTACATGTCACTATTTGATTGTAGGTTCAAATGTGTTTCATAATGAAAGTTCATCAAAGTTAAACTTTCGGTTCGTCGGCAGCCCGACAGTGCCTCGTTGGGAAGGCCATAACTCATCTATCCGGAGTGCGATCGAGGTCAATGAGCACTTGATGGAAAGATTGTTTGATAAGCTTTCAAATAGATCTAGTCCCATCTCAATATCACATCGGCAAGGCCTCCAAATCACCAATATATTCTGTCACTATTTCTGGCGAGAGCTACACTGTCGTCATGGGCTTGTTAGACATCCTTGGGACCCAGGCCCAAGTTGAAGCACGCCCCAAGAAGATAGAAAATACCTAAGAGATGGCCTTGGACGTTCTCCTCCTTGGCCACCACCTTAGGAGGCCAGCAAGGACGTCCAAGCCAAGCCAGAGGCCCAGTCCAATCCGAGTTCGAGTCTGCCTCGGCCATCAGAACCAGTCTGCAATAAAACGGATGCCCAAGACACATCCGAACTCTGTTTTCGATGATCCACATATGGATGGAAAGATAATTTAATAAGGAAGCCAATCCAAGTGGTTTCACATCAAAATCTCTTCGGAATCAACAGGAATCATCGAAACAAATCAGCATCCAGAATCTGTCAGGGTGCTACGACACCTTCTTTTGGGCCGTTGGGCCTTGTAACGTGTTGGGACACCTTTAGGACGTGAAGAGGGATCCTTGGACGTCCCTTAGGCTATATAATCAGTAGCCACCACCTACTTTAGGGTTTGAGTTTTGTTTTAGATCAATCTATCATTGAACAGTCGCCGTTATCGGTTTGCAAGACCCCAACTTCGAGTGCTTAATCATTCATCTGCAATTATCACTTCAATTGAGTTATGTTTTATCTTGTTCTTGCTTGTGTTCTTCGATTCATAGTAGGGATTAGCCTTCTTGGCAAGGTCAACCGGATTGTGACATGGTTGATAACCAGATGAGATGTGGTGCTAAGGTTGCAGGGTTTGGGTCTTTGTGATCTGAAGCCGGATCGGTGTGTCGCTCTCCAAACAAATCGTTGTTTATCTTGAACCTGACGGAAGATCGGGAACCCTAGTTCACATCAAGTGGTAATCAGAGCTAAGGTATACCATTAGGTTCACATTTATTCCCTCGTTTGAGTGTTTTGCATTCGTCCTATAGTCCAGTGTCATACTTGTTTTTCCTGTCCTAGAACCTTCCGCGCCATAGCCTTTACATATTTCAGTTTCAGAGTTCGCTTTGTTGAGTTTGTGTCCTAGGTCAAAGTCTTATTGCTGGTTTAGATTGTGTTCTTTTCTAGTTTGTATTGATCCCTCCACCCGCCGCTATTCCGTATCACCATCGGTTCGCATCTTGTGTCCACTAAAACCCTTATTCGAGCAGCTTCCTTAAAACAGTCATAACTTTTGCATCCGAACTCGAAATGGGGAAAATTTTATATCTACGGAGAACGCCAGAAAATTTTAGATCTATTTCATTCCAGGATAGCTAGGTTCGCAAAAACTAGATTTGTGAAATTTGATTAGGAAAATTGAGTTTCTGGGCCCACAAGTTTTGGTATGCTTTTTAGAGCACAGTCCTAATTTTCTATAGGCCACATCTTTTATTCAATTGAGCTCAAATTTTTTGTGGTTTATTCTTGTGTGCTCCTTGCTGAGAAAAAATATCAAAAGAGCAAAAGCAAGAAAAAAAAGATTGGACAAAAAAAATAAAAAAATAGTAAAAGAGAATAGAAGATATCGAAAAGGAGCACATAAGGAACACTCAATAGCTCTATTGTTTGTGGTACCTTTTGCCTTGTTCATATCCGTTGCTACCTTTAATACTTGTTTCCTTTCATCCTTGTTTCCTCTCTTGTTTATCACAACTGGTGATAGGAACACGTATAGGCCAGCAACTAGGATAAGTGCTTTGGACATTTATTCAATATTGCTGTATGTCACTGACTTGTGTGCCATATATATATATATATATATATATATATATATATATATATATATATATATATATATATATATATATATATATATATATATATATATATATATATATATATATATATATATATTCGTGTCTCCCAAGCTCCACATATATACTTCAGATCAGTATAGAAAAAAGGTCCTTGCAATCTCGGTACCACTACCTCATAGGTATCACGAACCATCCGCCGGTTGTACCGCCCACTGCTTGCATTGGTAAGAACTTTGTAAGAGCTTGGTAAGACGCTTCCACTTGCTGTCAAAAGTGACACCACTGCAACCACATAGTCATTTGATAGGAATAATATTTTTGTATTGTCTTTTGCTGTCTTCTAACAATGACTGGTTGTTCGTATCCACCGACTTATGATGGTATAGGTGCTAATGAGTATATGGAGTGGGAAATTGCCATCGATAACATATTTGCTACTCGCTTTATGTGTCCAAGGAGGAAGGTAAAAAATATAGTTAGTGTTTTGTGACATTCTGCTTTATCTTGGTGGGAGTCTTTAGATCCTTCTGATAAACCTCAAACTTGGAATGATATGAAACTTCTTATGCGAGAAACCTTTGTTAATCCACCTCCTGTTTTGACTTCGTATGCTGAGGTGCACCATTTAGAGGAAGTGTCTGTTGTTATTCCTCTTGCTATGACTAACCTTCTGTAGAATAATGTACATAAGCGAGAGGATGACATGGAAGAAAATGAGAAGCTCACAACCTCATATGCAAATTCAGAACCATCACTTCACCATGCACCTATTACTCCTGCTGAGAACATAGGTAATGCCCATGGTGCTACACTCACGGAAGGTGAAAATTGTCTTAATGTACTAAATTTTTCCACAAACCATGCTATCATAGAGCAATTGTTAGTGGAACCCTCTTTTGATTTATGTTTGTCCCATGATAATAGGCTTGATGTTCCTTGTGATAAAGATGAATTAGTTGATGATGCTTCAGTTTTCCATGTTTTGGAACTAATTCCTTATGCTGAACATAAACATTTGCTTCCCATTGCTACCGAAAAAAAAGAAAAGAAATTATTGTATTCTTCAAATACTTTGGGTTATATTGAGTTTGATACTTTATATGCTCTTAGTAGTTTAGAAGAGAAACTTAAATGTGTTGAATTGCCATGGTTGTCTACTTGTACATATCATTTTATTGGAAAATATAATTGTAAAGGAGAGTATATGGTGCATCGTGTTTATATTTGTTCAACTCTGAAATCTCCTTTCATTGTGCAAAAATATGATCAACTAGAGGGCACCAATAGCGATAATGTTGTCATGTCAAAATCCCCAAGTTTTGTAATGAGGCAACAGGTTAAATTTCAAGAAGGGGAGCAATGTTGGCTACTACCGACAACTTGTCCACCAGCTAAGCTCAAACCGAGGACGGTTTGTTGTTAAGAAGGGGAGGATGATGAGGACATGACACCTTCAGATATGAATAATGATTATAAGGTGCGCTCGTTCCGACATTTGTACAGTGACTTTGGTTATAATTCACTTGGTTCCACATGTACATGTCACTATTTGATTGTAGGTTTAAATGTGTTTCATAATGGAAGTTCATCAAAGTTGAACTTTTGGTTCGTCCGCAGCCCGACAGTGCCTCATTAGGAAGGCCATAACTCATCCATCCGGAGTGCGATCGAGGTCAATGAGCACTTGGTGGAAAGCTTGTTTGATAAGTTTCAAATACATCTGGTCACATCTCAATATCACGTCGGCAAGGCCTCTAAATCACCAATATATTCTGTCGCTATTTTTGGCAAGAGCTACACTGTCGTCATGGGCTTGTTAGACATCCTTGGGAACTAGGCCCAAGTTGGAGCACGCCCCAAGAAGATAGAGAACACCTAAGAGATGGTCTTGGACGTCCTCCTCCTTGGCCACCACCTTAGGAGGCTAGCAAGGACGTCCAAGCCAAGCCAGAGGCCCAGTCCAATCCGAGTTCGAGTCTGCCTCGGCCATCAGAACCAGTCTGCAATAAAATGGATGCCCAAGACACATCCGAACTCCGTTTTTGATGATCCACATATGGATGGAAAGATAATTTGATAAGGAAGCCAATCAAAGTGGTTTCATATCAAAATCTCTTCAGAATCAACGGGAATCATTGAAACAAATCAGCATCCAGAATCTGTAAGGGTGCTGTGACACCTTCTTTTGGGCCATTGGGCCTTGTAACGTGTTGGGACACCTTTAGGACGTGAAGAGGGATCCTTGGACGTCCCTTAGGCTATATAATCAGTAGCCACCACCTACTTTAGAGTTTGGGTTTTGTTTTAGATCAATCTATCATTGAACAGTCGTCGTTATCGGTTTGCAAGACCCCAACTTCGAGTGCTTAATCATTCATCTGCAATTGTCAATTCAATTGAGTTGCGTTTTATCTTGTTCTTGCTTGTGTTCTTCGATTCGCAGCAGGGATTAGCCTTCTTGGCAAGGTCAACCGGATTGTGATATGGTTGATAACCAGAGGAGACATGGTGCTAAGGTTGCAGGGTTTGGGTCTTTGTGATCTGAAGCCGGATCGGTGTGTCGCTCTCCGAACAAATCGTTGTTTATCTTGAACCTAACGGAAGATCGGGAACCCTAGTTCACATCATCGACCTTCCTAATAGTGAAGCCCTTCTCAATAAGGAAGTCCCGAATGCGCTCATACCATGCTCTAGGGGCTTGCTTGAGCCCATATAGCGCCTTGGACAACCTATAAACATGATTAGGATATCTAGGGTCTTCAAACCCGGGAGGTTGATCAACATAGACTAGTTCATTTATGAAGCCATTTAAAAATGCACTTTTAACATCCATTTGATATAATTTCATCTCATGATGCGATGCATATGCAAGAAGGATACAGATGGCTTCAAGTCTTGCAACGGGTGCAAAGGTCTCTCCAAAATCAAGGCCTTCAACTTGAGAGAACCCCTTTGTGACTAGTCTTGCCTTGTTCCTCACAACTACGCCTTGGTCATCTTGCTTGTTGCGGAACACCCACTTGGTTCCAATGACCCTTGCACCTTTTGGATGCTCCTCAAGTGTCTAAACTTGATTGCGGGTGAAGTTGTTCAATTCTTCGTGCATTGCAAACTCGCCCCGCTGGTTCAAACGAAACCGCTGCGCCCCGCAGTGCCACTGCTAGCAAGCTCGCCCCACTGGTTTGTCGTGCCCGTGGCTAGGCCTCCCAAGGCCGATGCCGGCCAAGCAGTGGGCACTAGCAGATGCACGCTGACCTAGGGGTGCTGCGTTGCCCCTCCTTGCCGCCGGAGCCCGCCATCACCTGCCGAAAACCGCAAGCCGGCCGCCTCCCCTGCTCTTGCTCGATCTGAAGAAGGTGAAGGGCTTTAGGCCATAATTGAAGAAAAGGTAGGGTGTGATGTGTAAAGTTAAAGACTCATGTGAATAGTGCCATGGGGACTCCTTTGCTCGGTTTAATTAAAGTTTATTGCAGGGGCATGTCTGCATAGCTCATGACTCAGTTAAATAGTGCCGCATAGTGCAATTTTTCCTTTTCCTTTTTCTTTTATACATATTATGGCTGAAAATTTGGAAATTCATAGTAATTCATAGGAAAATCGTAAAATAGCAAATGATGATTTTTTTTGGAATCTTTGAGAAATTGTCTATGTAGTGGATCTATAATATGTCATGATTTAGTTTAAAGTTTTAGCTATAAAAATATATTTATGTATCTAGGCTTTCAATGCTAGTTGCATTTGTTGTTTTCATAACTGCAGTTGTAGGGCTTGAAATGAAGTGAAAGTTTTATGGCATGCTACTCATGTGATGATTGAGGTGTGGTAAACATTTCATGGTTATTGGTTGTTGTATGAGTGAGTTATTAGGGTATCTTGCTATCACTTGATTTCTTACAATAGCAATTTGTCTTTTTCATAGAGGTTGCTACTCTTATTCAAATGGCATGAAATTTGTATAGTAGACTATTGGGGGCATATGTAAGTCACTGTAGTTTTGGCAGAATTTATGGTGCACTTTGGTATATGTTCATTAAATCACCTAGGCATCTAAATAAATTAAGAAATGCCTCTAAAGAATTTATGTAGATGGTGACACCATGTTTTTTGTGTTCATTAGTCATGTGTGACATATTGTTAAAGTTGGTTTTGTCCAATTATGTGTTTGCAACATAAGTTAATATTTATTTTCTTGCAAATGTGGTTTCTGGATAGATCTGGGAACTTAGCGAAGTTCTTCATGATAATGTGCTTTGTTGTGAAACTTGTTTATACAATAGTTGTAGATAATTTATGTATCTAGCTTTTGTTAAAATTTAGTGGCATTTGACCATGTGGTTTAGGAGTTACAACTGTTCAAAGTTGGATCCCAGAATCTGTTGCTCTCTGTATTGTTAGACCAGTTTCTATAAATATATAATTTGGACCTACTTAACTTGTGAATCATGCTATGATATTTATAAATGAAATGTATAGAATTTCATAAGCTTTCCAGAATATCTTCTTGCTAGTTATTTGGATTTTTAGAACTCCAGATATGATTGATTTACTCAGCTACTGCATGTATGTCAAGAATTGCTGAAAATGCATGAATGCTTGGTTACTTTGCTTTGCATGTTGCTAAGTGTGGTTCACGTCCTTGGTAATTAAGTTAAATACACCTGAGATCATGTGGAACTTGTGTGCCATGCTGAGTGTGCCCTCTTTGCTATCTTAGCATCTTGGTTTGTGTGATGTTAATTAAGCAAAGTGATTGCTTAAGTGTCTTTGGTATAACCTTGTACTTGCCTTGATTAGTGTGTGATGCATCATCTATTGCATTTCAATGTATTCATACACTTGCATCTTACATCCCATCTAGGTACGCTAGATATACCACATGAAGGACGAGATGTGGAGCCGAACCCGAAGATGGTGCTTGGTGGATCCATCCTGAAGATGGAAGGCGCCTGGAGTGCATGCCTGATGTGGAGATGTTATCAAGGCGGTGCAAGCTAACTTGACTGACTTGTGTCAGATCCCATGTAAGCCCTAGAGCATTATAAGCCTCTTAATTTTTGAAATGCAATTAAGTATTATGTTATATATATTGATGCATTAAGTTATAGGTGTTGAATGAAAACACTTGCTGCATTGACATCCCATCCTTGTCTAGAAAGTATACCATGAATCCTATTAGCTCAGGTTCGAGTAGATGCTTAGCCCTGCTTTAAGCGGTAGAAGTCAGGTGATTTCCTATCACCTGCGAGCTGTAGGGATATTCATATATGGCACGGTTGGCTATATTTGCTATCGTGGAAAAGAACCATGTGTTAATTAAATGAAATGAGACCGAGCGGGATGATGATAGTGAAGCAACAAGGCATGGAGGTCTTGGGTGTGGATCTATCCCCATCTGTGTCGATTAAGGACCGATTCTTGGAGCCTTTCCTTGTCATGTTGAACTCATGCCTCTCTCTTAGTTGGTCGGGTCTAGAGACCACCCATGAAGCTGAGTAGTTTAACTCAGGCCGAGAGTCGGCAAGTATAAAGTACGCCTCAGAAGGGAGTCATAGGTGTGATTCCAAGGGCAGGTGATTTAAAAGTCCTGATCGTCCTGGCAGAAGGGTAATCCCTGAGAGTGCTAGCACTGACCGAACATGCAAAGTTGGTTCCTGAGTTGTCCGAAAAGTGACCTAATGCTCCCTGACGGGGGAAGTCATGGGTGAGAGTTAGGAATACCCCCTTAGCTGATTTGGAATTCGATTTGAGTCGCCGTCTCTCCCGGTTAGTGAGAACTTGATGGGAGTATCTCCAAAGTAGAATCACTAAATAACTTGATGGTTCAGGAATGATGATGATGATGATGACAATGGCCTTATTGTACCTGCTATGGTTAATATTATTTGCTCCTAATAAAGTGATTGCTATAGTACAGGTGCTAATCTAGATGACAGGTTCATGATGATTAACTTGATTCTTAAGCATTAAATGATTACTTATCTGCACTAAGCTTTTATGTAAAATGTTGTCAAGCTAGCCCCACTGATATCAGCCCTGCATACTCCTTGGTGTCACTTTATTTTGGTTTATGATGGGTAAGTCTAGCTGAGTACATTCTCGTACTCAGGGTTTATTCCCACTTGTTGCAGGTTGTGATGTATCATGGCTACTACAAGAATTGGATGGCTCCCACTTGGGTTTATTCCCACTTTGGTGTTGTTTTTGTACTTGTGCTCTTAAAATTTGGACGGTTCTGTGAAAGTATTCACCGGTGAAGCTAGCGAATCGGCATTTGCCTTTCCAGTTGCCATACATGAATCCAACAACAAAGTGGGGCAGCTCCTTATGGTGCTTGAATTTAGAGATGAGGCAGTACCAAGAGCGACACACACACTTGCAGATGCACAAGGTGTGGGCAGTGAGGCAGCGAAGGATAAGGACCAAGACATCATCTATGAGGATGTATACTTCATTCCTCATGTTGGTGACCTCCTCCTCCATCTTGACTAGGATGTGGTGGAGCAGGGCGGGGAATGGAAGTGGTAGCGTTGTTGCCTGAATCAGAGTAGGAGCACCTACGGGGATGTGCTTGTGAGCTCCTTAATGATTAGATGGAAGCTTGATTCGTACTCAGATGAGATAAGAGGGGAATAAAAAACCAAGAAACATGGATAAGGGAAGTGTGAGAAAGCATTACCCTTGCCTTTGGATCTTGCGGCAGTGAGCTCGAGCAGCCACGGTGGTGACGAGTACTAGCTGGTCATCGGTGGATTTATGCGGGCGTGCCGGTGAGGCGTACCGGCACAGAGCACTAGCTTGTCGATGGTGAGTGGCGATTTGCACGCTGATGAGTAGGTGAGGAATAGCTGCACTTGTGTAGGAGACGGATAGGGTAGTGGCTCGGTGGGTAGCAGTCTTTGTAAGCTAACTACAAACACGCTAAAAATTCTAAAAACGTGCAGGAGTCTCTCGCTGGCTTGCAAATTTTGACGATATCATCGATGAACGCTACCAGCGGTGATGATTGCGTCTTAAAGAAGATGGTACATAGCACCTAATGATGGGCGTGTCCAAAAATTGAATGTTAGAAAGGAACAAAATATTATGAACATTATTTTTGCATGTCACTGCAAGAAGAAATTAGCACCTAATGGTAAATAGTAGCGGTGAAACAATTTTTTCAATGATGCTTATATTTGATGGTGACATAATTGTACAATGTTGATACTAATTCAACTGGGCCTTAGTAGCTTATTGAACACATAGCATACTTTTTACAATAACAATGGACGCTAACATGACAAAGTTCATCAGCTAATGTTGCATAATAAAGGTACTGATCTCTACAATAACAATGGACGCGGTTACAAAGCCATACCATACGGCAGTTTGCACAAACAAAGCAAACACCCCAACAGCATCACAGTGAGGTAACAATGTTCAAAATCAATAAAAGACATTTTTGTCGATGAACTCTGTTACACTTTTCATTCACCAGGCGTACAATAACAAGGATCTATCAGCAACTACAGTTATGATGACAAAAACCTTAGCCCTATTCTTTAGCACTACTTCAGAAGTACTTTTCAAAGAACAAACAATGTTTTTCTCTCACAAAAAATCATCATAAGCATCATGTCGGTGTTCTAGAACCGGGAGGGTGTCTAGAACGGGACAAGTGAATGATGCTGCATGTCGGAGCCTCCGATGGTGTGCAAGGCAGACACAAGATGTATACTGGTTCGGGCTGAATGTTCCTATGTCTAGTGCTCACTGCTGCTTATGTTGCTTTGCACCGAAGTGCTTGTAGTAGGGGATACAAGCTGGTCAAGAGAGGGATGGCTCCTAGGTCTCTATGAGTGGGTGTGTTCATATGTTTGAGTGTGTGCATACTATATTGCCATTGCTGGGCATTGTTTCTCCATTTTTTGTCTCTTCATGTCAAGGGTCCCTCCCCTTTTATAGTATGCAAAGGGAGGGGTCGGGTTACAGTATTTGGATGTATGAAAATAGAAAGAAAAGGTCCTAAGGTGCTCCCTATTGCCAGCCTTCCTCTTTGTTCGTGTATTCGCACAGTCACCATGGTGGTGGTGGCATGCTATGCTGTAGATGACACGGCGAAGCCATACCCTAACACGGTGTCATGATGAAGAAGAATTCATGGCCCTAAAGTTGCGCTGGTGAAAAGGTGTAGGGCCTGGATGGCTGTTGCTTCTCGTCCCATTGAGGTAGACATGGTAGGGTGTGGCGTAACATAGCTTCTCCCTATTACTGCCATGGAGGCGAGAAAGAACCATGGAAGCCATGACCGGATTATAAATCAGGTGTTACAAGTTCCCAGGTAATCCTGCACGACGTGGTGAGCTCCTGTTCCTCAGTAGTAAACGGTAGGGGCCCGTGCGTACCTGTGGCAGTGTGTTGCAAAGCAGTAGCTGTGTAGAGGGGTCGAGCACCTTGATGACGTCACAGGGCTCGGGTGCCTGGATGATGTCACGGGAGTCTGATGAGACGGAGAGGGGTCGGATGAAGCGGAGGAGTGCTAGGGCGCTCGGGTGCTTGTCCTTTGGCTTTAGTTTTGAGTGTAGTAAGGCCTAGGCCGGCTGTGATGGGCCGTGGGCCATAATATTGTCTTGGTGGATGGTTTTGCAGTGAAATGGGGTACCCTATTTTACTGCTACCCGACAGTATCCCCCGAGCCTTTGGAAGAATAAGTTTTATTCCTCTAGAGGCTTAGAGATGAGCGAGCGATTTGTTTTGTGTTCTCAAGGATTTTTTTTCCGATGGGTGCGCACGAGCGCATGTTGACACTTCTTAATGTCGTTACTAGGAATAAATATAAAACATATCCCTGGCAATAGCGCCAGAAATGCTTGTTGGTGTTTCTTAGCAAAAGCAGTGTTATCCACAAGTGCACGGAAATACCGTTATAGCACTTCACCCCGAAGTATTTAGGGTATCGTATATTTCACAAGGATAGTTTCTATAGGTAATCTCTAATTCTAGTCAACCCTATGAACAAGAGAAGGATAGCTAGGGTAGTGAGGATATCTTAGGGTAACTTTTCTAAGGTTAGATACCGCTATTGTTATGCTTCACTTCGGGCACTGGATATAACCTGGTCTGCCAAGCTATGCCGGCTTCTAGCTCTACGCTATACCCGAACATGGGGGAATACAAGGGATGAACAGGGCTGTCACCACCTACCCACCTACTCCTCGACCATGGAGCACGAGGCAAACGAGGGTAACCTCTAGTCTAAACACCACGTCTACACTATCAGTTATAGTTCTAGCGTCGGCAAGGAACTTCCATCTTCATCAAGAGTCCTCTACTAGAACCTCCACCACGAGGACGGACAACGGACCCTCAAAGTATAACGATAAGGATAAATCACTTAGAAAAGTAATACTAGAAGAATACCATGGCTTTCTTACCCAAAGTGGTAATCCGGCCGTAGACGTACAAGGGTAGCAGGTACTGACAGATCCGACACTCCAGCTACTCGGTGGACTCCGGGAGTCATGCACTTAGGAAGAGGGGTGGTCAATTCTGCCCTTCTCCTCCTCTTGCCCTCACTCACTCCCTACTCTAATGCTAGCTAGGCTAGGCTTGAAGCTCCTCCTTGCTCTTGCTCGAGTGTGAGCTTGAGTTGTGTTGTGTTCTCTTTTGTGAGGGGGTGATGGCCTCCTTTTATAGCAGATTGGGGGGCTGAGCAGGCGTCTAGGTTCTCTAAATCAGCTAGCACACCACCGCACCATCATACAGTGCATTGAATGCACCGACACGAGCGAGGTGGGCCCGAGGGGTGCCAGTCAGGCACACGCATGTACCTAGGCTGAGCCACCTCAGCCTGGCCTTCGCGTGGCTGGCTCATGGCTGGGCCTGGACTACTTCCCCATGGTGGGCTTGGCCCAATTGTGCAGGTATTTTGGGGCTTTCTCTAGTTTTGGTTATTAGGCTTGTCATTTCATGTGAAACCCTTTATAATTTTTGCCCATTCTTGTCATATTTCTATTTATACCTACAAAACAAGAGTATCCACCAAAACTATGAAAGTTGTTAGTGACAAAACCTATCTACTTTAGTTTTGGTGGATTTTATGCAAAATGCAAATGTTGGCGGTATTTGATTCATGTTAAGGACCGCCAACAAGCTCCCCACACTTAGCTCTTTGCTCGTCCCGAGTAAAGTAGTAGAGACTAAGGTGGTAGCTACTCCAAGTGTTTTGACATCTTGCATATAGATTACTCAAGCTTTTACTTGCATTTTGTGAGCATTTTCAAATATTCCCCAAGTTATCATAAGTACTTGGTAGATGAAGCATTCGGGATTCAAATCAACTTTATTCTACTCATGCTCTAGGACTTAGATTTTTGCATTTTTCATAAATGTGTAGCAATGCTCCTCTAATGATCTTCTCAAAGTCTCTCATTTATATTTTTCAGTGTCCCTTAATGTTGATGCATGGAAGGGACAGCCATCAGCTGGACTTTTTTGCCCTCAGGCACTTCTGGACTCCAGGTGGTGGCCCGGGTAGACGTTGTTCCTATACATGGGCCTCTATGGGCCTTTGAAATAAGAAAGTAGTTATGCGTATGAATCTGGGCCTCCAAAAATCTCTGCCCGTGTGTTAATCTAGTTAGGAGGCCCAATGCATTCCCCTCGCGCTTGTTTTCCACAAAGGAGGGGTTGGACAGCGGCACATCATCCCTCTCACCTAGGGTCAAAACATGGTGCCCATTTGACTTGCTAACGGGTTTCTCAGTTCGAGTGGGGCCCTGGTTCCCATTCGATAGGGATCCAATGGAGGTAGCTAGTGACCGACCCCAAACTCTTGACGACTAGTTCAGTAGGGTAACCAGGGTCATTCGCCCGTCCCCGGTGCTCGTTGCCTTTTTTATAAAATACCCTAGACCAATGTTCATCAAGACTCGAACATGGATCAAAGAGTCCCATATGGTGCTCGGTGCAACTAGGTACTGGTCACTAGTGTGCCACTCCTCATTCCATCCCTCACTCTATTGGCTTAGAGTGATTGTCGAAACCCCTCCGCAAGGCCAGCCTACGAACTCCAGAGCCAGATTCGGATTGTGTGCAAATGATGTAGCATGATGCATGTATGTCCATGATGCATATGATGACTTTGTATATACATCATTACAAGGGATATGAAGAGCAACTTAAAGGAAGATTGTAAGAGTAGCTTAATAGTAGTATTAATAATGAAAACAACGGGAGGTGGGTTCGATGATTGTTTTACCAACTTTTGTCTAGGGACCTATTTGTTCCCTTTATGGCCATGAGAGCTCATAGTCGTCGAAGCGATCAACGAAGTTGTCATTGCACGGCTCGTCATCGAAGAGGTAGTTGCTGATGCACAAAAAACATTGCATCTCTTGAAGCCTGGTGAAGCTGGTGCTACCTTTGTCATCATTGTCATTATCAGAGTCGAGGAAGTCAGAGTTGGAGCTTGTCTTGGCCGACGCCAGGACATCGGCAACGGAGCGCATGAGCTATTGGGGTAGATCCTTTGGTACCTATCCTGCCTCTAGATTGAGATGATAGATGTTTGTTGACAATTTACAAACCTTCTTGTCGTGACAGGGCTATCAACTCGTAGTATGCTAGGGTAGCTAAACTTGTCGGGCCATGTGCCCTTCAATTCATCGGAGCGGAGTCATAGGTTGGCCACCGGCTCGGAGAAGCTGGCGGGCTCACCGATCGATGGAAGGAGGTTGAGGTCGTAGCCCTCCCCAACGATGACGAACTCAAGGCTCCCAAACTAGATGTAGGAGCCCAGAGCAAAGTTGATGTTGTTTCCGGCCATTGGAGACTTGGTAAAGTAGAGCATGACACAGAGCTCCCCTACCTGGCGCACCAACTATTAGTGTTCTAGAACCGAGGGGTGTCTAGAATGGGACAAGTGAACGATGCTACGTGTCGGAGCCTCTGATGGTGTATAAGGCAGACACAAGACGTATACTGGTTCGGGCCAAATGTCCCTATGTCTAGTGCTCGCTACTGCTCGTGTTGCTTTGCACCAAAGTGCTTGTAGTAGGGGAATACAAGCTGGTCGAGAGAGGGATGGCTCCTAGGTCTCTGTGAGTGGGTGTGTTCGTGTGTTTGAGTGTGTGCTTAGTATATTGCCATTGCTGGGTGTTTGTTTCTCCATTTTTCATCTCTTCCTGTCGAGGGTCCCTCCCTCCCCTTTTATAATATGCAAAGGGAGGGGTCGGGTTACAGTATTTGAATGTACAAAAATAGAAAGAAAAGGCCCTAAGGTGCTCCCTATTGCTAGCCTTCCTCTCTGTTCGTGTATTTGCACAGTCGCCGTCGTGGTGGTTGTTGATATTTGTTAACGCACACAGAAAAGGATCCGTAAGCACATGGATATCGGTGAGCATTTCACCAGGGAGATATTTCCCAAGTATCATATTTGTTTATCCGCAAGGAGAAAGCGTGCGATGACTAACCTAAATCTATACTCAACCCTTGGGCCGCACTACAAGGTAGCAAAGATATAAGCGATTAGAGAAGATTACGATGATAGTCTGGTTCCAACCTATGGTAAGCTATGAAACTATTGGTCTATGGGGACATACCGATGGAAAAGAGACACCACAGAGGATGCTTAACCAAGGCACTTAATCCTACCAATTCTTCTGATGGGAGGAGGCTCCAAAGGTAACAATAGGACTGTCACTTCCCACACTACTACATACCGATCCAGCCAGACAGGGGATATCTATGAGTATCTCTAGCCTAAGCACCATGCTTATACTACAAATGATTACCCTACCCTCTACCATGGAAGAGAATAAAGTAAACTCGTAAACCATAGAACAATAATAACAACGTACTTACTTAGTATTGGAAGTTGAATTACCAAAGAATCGTAGAACCAAGCCTCAGGTTAGGAGACTTGATCCTGCAGGTACAAGCCAGAGAGGAGACACTGACATGTCGGGCTTCCTCCAAATCTCCCTCCACTCTAACTCTCTCAATCTAGAAGAACTCTAATCTCACATGGAGACTACAAAGCTAATCTCTCTTATATGTGCCTTAAGAGAGAGATCCATTCAAGGGACCCCTCCCTGCTGATTCTCATAGGAAATAATGAATTAGGGTTTTAAGAGATGCCTCCTCTAGGGGCCAGGGGTCTTGCTTATATAGCCCTCTAGGAAGCACCATAGCCCTCAGATCAAACTGACCTTGATATATGATTATTATTGATCCTCAAAGGCGATGGAGGCAAGATCCACGAGGTGGAGCCTGATTGGCCACCAGGGTGGGGCGGCCGCCCCTAGGGATGGGCACCTGCCCCTATCATAGTGACAGGTGGGTCCCACCTCCTAGGGTTTGGCTTCCCGAATCTTCTAGATTATACTTTTTTCATCCGTGACCCTTTCTCTCTATGTAAACCTGACAAGTGGGCCATCCTTGGTTCTTTTCAGCTGACCCCCTGCAGAAACAGACATTCACGAAAACTCATAGAATTATGTCAGTAAACCCCCTATATCTAAGTGGTAATTATTGTTTAGTCCTTTTTCATGCTATGTTGATGGTTAAAAAATGATACTTATCTACCGTCAACAGTGGTGGCATGTCGTGCTGTAGATGACGTGACAAAGCCATACCCTGACACGGTGTCATGATGAAGAAGATTTCATGGCCCTGAAGTTGTGCTGGCGAAAAGGTGGGGGCCTAGATGGCCGTTCTCCCCGTCCTGTTGAGGTGGACATGGTAGGGTGCAGTGTAGCGTAGCTTCTCCTTGTTACTGCCATGGGGGCGAGAAAGAACCATGCAAGCCTTGATCGGATTATGAATCAGGTGTTACAAGTTCCCAGGTAATCCTACATGACGTGGTGAGCTCCTGTTCCTTAGCATGAAACGGTAGGGGCCTGTGCATACCCGTGGCAGTGTGTTACAGTAGGGGGGTCGAGCGAAGCAGTAGCTGTGCAGAGGGGTCAAGCGCCTTGATGATGTCATAGGGCTCATGCGCCTGGATGATGTCATGGGAGTCAGATGAGACAGAGAGGGGTCAGACGAAGCGGAGGAGCACTAGGGGGCTCGGGCGCTTGTCCTTTGGCTTTGGTTTTGAGTGGAGTAAGGCCTGGGCCAGCTGTGATGGGATGTGGGCCGTAATATTGTCTTGGTGGATGGTTTTGCGGTGAAATGGGATACCCCATTTTACTGGTACCCTAGACATTAGCATAAGCCAAATTTTAGTGATGGTCGTAGGTTTATCCCCGCACTGAGCGATGGACATCTCATGAAGCATAGAACTTGGACAAAGGTGTAACTAACCTTCACCATGCCTTCGAATCTTCGCCATGAGCAAGGATGACGCCTGGAAGAAGCCTAGGGAAGAACCACATCATGGAACTCCCTCTAACATCCGAGAAGATGAGGATCCCCGCGAGGAGCCTTGCCAGTGCCATCTTCGTCAACGTCGAGGAGGCTTCACTCCTGCTGCAAGTTTTTCCCTCCTATATAAATAAGCCCCTGCCTGCCTCCATAGCCATTCTAACAAGCCTCTCATCTCCAGCAGCACCAAAGCTCTCCTCCTCTCTAGTTCTAATGGCTAGTAGAGAGATCGTCCCCTATGAAGTTGATCTACACAAGAAGCCCGATGCACTAGCGCTGAGCATCATTCCACCATGAGAGATGGCTCCCATTCCCTCTAACCAATCCTACTTCACCTAAGCCATCCATCATCCGTCTATCGCTTTGCCGCCATCGCGTCTACTTCTTCAAGACAAGCCACATCAACTCGACGCACCGAAGTCAATCAAGGTCCCAAAGGAGATCAACCTCCTTCCTCCAAGGGCAAACAAGACGCTGACTGGGGTGAAGACCAACAAGTTTGGAGATGTCACATGTGCTAAATACAAGTTAGTCACGCCTCACTTAACCATTAATGGTATTCATGTTGCTCCTCAACAAGTCAAGATTGTGTCACCGAAGGAGAAGAAGAAGAAGGTGCCACCCGCCACCAAAGAGAATGATGAAAAGCATCAATGAATGATTGTTGCTATGCTACAGGACAAGATCCAAACCCTCACCAGTATACCCATGCTCTGCAGCATAGGATCGATAAAGAGCACCTCCATCGCAGGAACCTAGAATATGAGATTACTATTTTAAGCCACTATGTTGTCAATCAGGACAAGTTTAAGAATTAAGAGTTAGGTTGTGGATCGATAGAGCACATTTAGGTCGAATGTTTAGGTCATTTGCTTAGCTCAATTGTTAGGTTGGTTAAAGTTTGCGCTAGCTAGTTGAAGGTTTGTGTTTAGGTTGGATTGTGTAATAAAGTGCCTTATGATATCAATGAAATCTTATTGCCATTACCTCCTCTCTATTTCTTTTGTATATGTGTTTGTCTCCACATGTTGTGCATAAAGATAAACAGGAAACAAGTGTGGGGGAAGCATACCGTGACAACAAAACAAGATCCGATCGCAAAAATCACGAAATTTAGAAAGCAACGGAACAAGAACCATGCTCACCAAAGTTGGACCCGAATGGGCATGAGAGTGGGCCACCCGGCCATCCCTATGGGTCGGTCAGCCCAGCCCACTGCCGCCTCGCCTCACGCTTCGTCTAAGGTCAGGTTTGCGTCCTGTATGATCTATTTTCACTATCTCGCTTTCTATTTCAAACTGAATTGAAAATCCTTTGATAAACAACTTTAAAACCTAAGGAAAGATTATTTCAGTCATAACTTGAAGGATAGATTCACATAAAACTTTTCCTAGAAGTCTTGCTACTGTTAGAAACTTATTATTAGGGACCCCATGTTACTTAAGTTGTTGTAGAATGAGATATAGTAGAATAACGAGAACTTGATTCTTGATGTCTCGTTATTGGAGAATGTTATTTCAAAACTCTAAAAAATAGCTACACCTCTTCTTTGTGGTAAAAACAATGTCCTACCAGAGCCATACATGATATGATAGACTAGGAAAACCTTCTACGTATACTATTTGCTACTGCATTGAGTTTGGTCAAACCTTGTGACCCTTGTTGAGAAATTTATCATGCTCTCAAGATCAAGATCATGTACACTCCACATATATCTGTTGCTCCTACACTGGGAGTATGCACAAACATATTTTTTATCCACCTAAAAATGTTCTATTCCTACATTGGGAATAGACACAAATATATGTTTGTTAGGATAAATGGTCCAAGTTCTTGCAAATATCTCTCTTGAAAGTTTTAATTACAGAAAAAGAAGCATAGGCTATGCAAGAGTTATTCATAAAAATAGAAAAAAGAGTATTGAAAAAATGGACAAGTGTCTAAGATATTTAAAATAATGGGTACTCAGATGCCCGCCTAAAAAAGAGAAGAAAAATGAATAAGATAGCCCATGACTTCTTGCAAAGGTGTTTCAAAGTTTCAATCAAGAGAGATATGTTTCAAGGAGCATAGTAGAATTAGGATAACCACCATATATATCCATGCACATGCACATCTTAATCTAAGAGTATGGCATTTTTCTCCTTGGATCATTGTTTTGACTTTACAATACATGCAATGCAAGTATGATCTCATATTTATTCCAACCTGAGCTCCACATAAGCTTTTTAGAAGTAGGTAAAGAGGAGGCAAAAACATCAATACCATGGTAAGGATCCAAAAATATCATATATATTGAGTGATTTGAGAGTACCATAGAAAGGAGAAGGTAAGCTATGTTTTCTTTTCACAAATCTTAAAATGCTTCTCCAATTGACTTGATTGAAGGAAGATGGTGATCTGTTTTAAGCTGTTCCATTCTTCAACCACCCAAAAATTCATGGTAGACACTTTGAATCCGACAGAGCATACATGACTGGAAATGGTTTTATGTTGATGTCTTGTCCTAAGGTTATGTCTAAAATAATCCATCCTTTTATCGAGAACGAGTAAAAGCCTAAGTGTGGGGGGGTTTGTAGATGGTAGTTAATGCTAATCATAAATCATCAATATACCTTGCATAAATAACTAAAATGGATCACCAACATAGACTTAGGGGTTTAAACTAACAATTTCCATGAGTTTTGGTGAATCTGGGTTTTCAGCAGGATTTAATCAGAAAACCGTCAAAGAGGACCTATTTGTCAAAGGAAATCACGTTTATTCGTGACGGTATCTACATACAAAGACTCTAGAAGACTCCAAACGGTACTCCACTAAAGCAGGGCATGAGCCATTGACATGTAGGGCCGGCTGGCCCTACCACTAGGGCGGCCGACCTTAGGCCCCACCTAGCAGACTCTCCTCGCTACGTTAGTTCTCCACCGCCTTAAGGATTGCATCTACGCCGTTCTTTTAAGTTGGATTGATCTAAGGGGCCAGAATGCTTGAAGGCCCCTATATATACCTACTTGTACCCCCTCCTCTAGGTAGATCCTGAAACCCTAGAAACCAGAAGCCACAATTCATATCATCATCATCAAGATTAGAGCTAGCAATCAAGAGAAGATTAGTCCTCCAAGTTAGGAACTAGTCTTGTATTAGAAATAGAGAGATAGAGTGTGAGAGAAGAGTTTGAAGGAGTCCTGGCTTGTTGGTGCTCTCTCTACGGCTTGTACCCTAGCGGAATCAAGTTCTTCTTGAGCTTGCTTCTGAAATTTCTCTAGTAATTAACTTCTAATTCAAGTAAGCATCATTCATATTGTTCTTTAAGTTTGTGACTCTTTTGAGTACTTTAATCCTTGTAGCTCCTAGGTTAAAGTAGTATTCATAGTGTAAGCGTGGTGCTTAGACTCAGTTACTCGTGGATATACCCTACATTCCAGATTAGTGGTAGCTAGCGAGGGTGACTCTTATAGCCTTGTTGAATCCTTTGTTGTCCACCTCTCATTTGTAGACCAAGCAGGACCTTGTTACTATAGAAAACATACTTTGCCTATGTTTTCCTTAGTAATATCCCTAGAATTGAATAATAGAAAACATCACTTACCGAAGTTAGAACTAGAAGACCTTAGTGATCTCCCCTACACTCTTGTTATCTTAAGCCTTGTTGCTACTCCAGGTTAAGTTAGACTTAGTTATTTTTACACATGTTTCCTTGAGTTTGATATTCTGGAATACTTTCAGGTGAAGTGCCACATCAGTATCCATGCGCTTGCGGATTATTCTGTGCGTTAATATATACCAACACCCCTCTATCCTCCTCTGCCATTGATCTTTGGCAGTAAGTTGGGGATGGTGGATATGAGGCTAGTGAAGTCGGTTTCGTTGCATATCATCTTGATTTTCTGACGTAATATGGCCCACTTAGTATCATTTTCTAGATAAATCATCTTGCATACAAATATTTATCAAGGCCTATGGATTTTATTAGTTTTAAAATCTCTAAACCTATGTTAGTGATTGATTTTAAGTATAAATATATACAAGTGAAATTGACGGTTTATTTTTGTTGTAGCGACCGTCAATAGGAGGTAGCTCCAAGCAGACAACCCCTAACGGTCAAAACGTTAGGGCCAGAAGTGCTAGGTGACGCCCAAGGCTCCTTGACTCCACGACAACGCTAGGGTCCATCGGTGCCATGGCAGCGTCCTCCTAGACTTCGGCGCATGCAAACCATAGACTAAAACCCTCAAACTACCTTGTACCTGACCTTCCTCGGTTGATAAGGGGCAAGTTGGATCCTATAGAGGGGGAGGTCGAAAAACAAACCAGAGAGGTCAAGCCTAGAGAGAACAAACCATAGTACTCAAGCTCCCTCATAAGCAGAGCAAGCAGAGAGGAACGACTGAGCGATCCTCCCCACGGAAATCCCGTGACAGAGAGGAGCGTTCTTCCTCCTCGTCGGGGAACCAATCTCTCTGCTGATGAGCGTAGGATAGCACTGAGCGATCCCCTGCCAAATCTCTTTCTCTTTCATTGTACCCCCCATTTGGGTGCCCTCGAACACAAAGAACAATCACTGCTTGACATAGGGCTCTGATAGCCTGAACCAAGATACATCGTCGTGTCTTCTCTTGTGTTTTTAAGTCCACCCAAGTCACCAAAGACCCATGCTTAGTGATCAACAAACAACGATGCTTGCCAAGGCAACGAACCTGTGACACCATGTATATAATCTGGTAAACACTCATGAATAACAAGGCATAATAAGTCATGTCTCGCATACTACAAAAGGCATTACTTAAGTAGATCTTGGAGTTCTCTAGGGATATTGTCTTTACATTCGTTTGCACTGCTCTTCAAAATATTCATCAAGAATTCTGTCCTCAATGAATGTGATAGTTGTGCATGGTAGATAATAAGTTAACTTATTAATTTGCTATGCAGTCTACAAAATATACATATAGAAAAAGCGTGGAACGTTTTTGTGCACCCGGTGGTTTTCACTGCATGCCTGCGATCTATGCGCCTCGGCGGTTTCACCGCGTGCGCGCGATCGACACCTACGCCCCGGTGGTTTCCCCGCGTGATCAAGCCCCCTCTAGGCCCTCTCCATGCAAACAAACCTAGCATGATCGATTTCCACATGCGATTCACACTCTTCTGCTTGATCCACAACGCCATATCCGCTGGAAACGTGACCCCTTGCCCAAAAAGACGGTAACATTATCAATCGCCAAAGCCCCTTCCCCGCATGCAATACACACGATACACGTTGAGGGCCTCTAGGTGTAGCACCTCGGCGGCAGCGGCCTCCCAATCGACGCCGTCATCCAGAAGGTCATCCTGGTGCCCACCCCTGGTGGAGGCGTCATGGCCCTAGCCATCTACCGACAGCAGTAGCACCACAACCAATGGACCATGGCATGGTCGAGCAACCACGCGTGGAAGTCTATGGCACCGACCAACATCCCTGACGTGGTCGTCCACCAGGGCCAGGTCTACGCCAACATGAGATACGGGATGATGTACGTCTTCCCGGAGCTCTACAACCTCGGCTCCACCTTCCCTGAGATCATCCTCCTCCGTGACGCGCCGCCCGAAGCCCTAAACGCCTACGTGGAGTGCAACTTCCTGGTGGAATCCCACGCGGTGAGCTGATGCAGGTGGAGCTGGTCCACCCGATGATCGCAGGAGAAGGGTTCGTGGTGCACGTGCTCGACGATTGCGGGGAGATGTGGGAGGATATAGAAGACACCAGCGACGCCGCCGTGCTCGTGGACGCGGCGGGCTCCGTGGCCACATCCACCAGGTTGTGTCCCGCGCTGAGGCCCAATGCGGTGGAGCGGATGTGGACGTACAGCCTCACGGGCAAGCACAAGCGCATCGAGGTCGTGGAGGTGTGCTCCTGACCACCAACACGTACAGGGCGTCGTGCTTCTAGTTCGCGCCACTGTACACGCAGCGGCAGCCGTGACTCGTGATTCAACCAAATCCGTTGGCTTGCTGCATTGGCATGCTTAGTTTGTGTCAATGTGCTCTATCACTATCAGTATGGGTTTCAGTGGTGCAGATGTACTGTACATTGTCACCATATTGTGAAGTGGTTTTTCAGTGGTGCATTCTTTGTTTTAGGATTTGGATTCGACGAGACAAATGGATACATAGTGAAGCAGCAAACAATTTTGGTCTTGCAGTCATTCACGATTTCGCGAACCTAGTAAGTTCAGACTTGCATCCCAGAGTAACTTCATTTTTAGGTCTTCCTCTACCACTGATCTTGTCCGACAATTTTTTTAAACAAATCTTGTCCGACAAATTCAATTCTGCAGTTTTGTTATTTGAAGTTACTCCTTTCAGTCTTGTATGCATGTTTCTGTCTACCACTCTATGTTGGTCATCAATCTATAATATACTTGCTTGCATTACCGTGCGTTGGACATCTACACTATTTTTCACCATCATATAGTAGTAGAAATTTAGTAGTAGCAATTGGAATCTTTGTGCGCAGATGATAATTCAATATCACGTTGTGGTCTGATAGTAGAAAATTAAGCAGTAGCAGTTGAAGTCATCGAAACTCTAAAAACTCATTATAGAATTGTAGACTTTATTAATATCTAATTTTCATTATGGTTTTAGTCATTGTTGAGGTAGATAACTCTTATTTTTAACCGTCAACAAAACATGAAAAAGGGCCTAAACATAATTACCACTTAGATATAGGGGGTTTACTGATAGAATTTCATGAGTTTTGGTGAATGTCTATTTCTGCAGGGTGTCAGCTGAAAAGAACCAAGTAACGCCCACATATCAGGTTTACATAGAGACAAAAGGGGTACGAACAACTTTTCTAGAATCTAAAAGGTACGAGAAGACTCTGGAAACAAACCGGAGACGAAACGGGCCCGGAAGCCAGGTGGCCGCCCAAGGGGTAGGGGCAGGCGCCCCGGCTGCAGAGCCAATCAGGAGCGATCTCGTGGATCCTGCTTTCACCGCCTTTGAGGATTAATAAAAAGTCGTTGATTAAGGTTGGTTTGATCCGACGGCTATGGTGCTTTTTAGAGGGCTATATAAGCAAGACCCCCCTAAGGTTTGGTACAATATCTCTTCTACAGATCAAAAGCTATGGTTTCAATTCTCCATCCAAGTAGAAGAAGATCCCTCTAGTTCATCTAGTTCTAGTTCTAGTTCATCTAGATCTAGTTCTAGTTCATCTAGTTGTATCTAAAAAATAGGGAGAGAGAGGAGGAGAGAGCTAAGGAGGAGCCGGATCTGTCAGATCTTCCTCAACATTGTACTTTTACAGCATCTGGTTCGTCATTTAGCAATCTCCAGGTTCTTCAATTATTATTTCTAAGTTCTAAGTTCTTATTTAATTCTTACTTTATTCTATTTACTTGAACTCCGCTTGTATTTGAGTGCTCTAGTTATAATATTCGGCTAGAGTAGTAAACCCTAGCGTAGACGTGGTGTCTAGGCTATAGTTTACCTGAGTTTGCACCCAATCTCACGGTTAGTTGTGGTAGCCCTCAGAGATGACAGCTCTGTCCGGCCATTGCAATCCACCCCATTCAAGTTGGTGTTTCGTAGAGCTTTTGGCAGCTTTCCCCTGACTACTTTCTTCCCAGTCTCTTTCGAGAGTCAGAAAAAGGTACTGTTGCTCCATAGTAAGTAAAGTATAGTAAGCCCGATCTTGATCACCCAATCAACTTAGAAAACCCTAAAAAGTTCCTCTTTTCCCGCCAAAAAAATATATATATCTTTCTTCTCTTATCTTTATCCTTGGACGGCCTTAATTCTCTAGTACACTTCACGTTCCCCGTGGAAATCGATACTCTGAAATACTCTCGGGTGAAAGCTACATCGGTATTCGTGCACTTGCGGATTTCTCTATGTGCGTTAAAATACCCAACAGTCATCCAGTCATAACACTATGGAATACTAAGCAGAATTAGCCAACCAATAGCCAACCAATAGTACACATAAAGCAACACGTGGTTTGTAGAATACCTGTTGATGAGGAGGCAAACAGTGATGATGAAATCAATGAAAGAGATAAAATATCATGTGTTGATATATATATATGATGAAATCAATGAAAGAGATAAAATATCATGTGTTGATATATATATATATATATATATTAAGGTAGTGAACAGTAATTTATTTAAAAATTAACAGTTTATACGTTGGATACTTCCACCTGCAGTTATCTACATACGTCAGCTATAGGAAGTCAGATGCCACATCTTAGACTTGAAAAACTTCTGGATCATTTATTGGTGATTAGCTCTAGGTTGGTGCCCGAGCAAAGCACGTTCATCCTGGTTCAACTCTGTACAACATATATTTCATGAAAACTTATGTAATATTGATATTGATGTTCCCAACATCATGATAGTATATTTTTTAGATTACAGTAAACACACGCTTATACATTTGTTATCATGGTATTATGATTTCCCGTTGCAACGTACGGGCATTTACCTAGTATACATATAGAATATATATGCTCACAGAGTTAATCACTGCCTATCTTTCGCCATTCCATGACTTTAAGAAACTATGTATAAGGAAGCCTGCCAATTTCTCGGAGAAGAGCAAGTGTTTGTTTGTTGTAGATAAATCAAATGACTATATGATAAGAAATATAAAACATATTATAAGTTATTACCGGTTCAAAGTTTTTGGAACCCATATTGGAAATTCATGATGCCAGACATAAATATTGTCATTCCATGCATCATCTAGAGTAGCCGATGCTACATATAGTCAATGAGCAAGACATTGCCTAAAGTATTTGAAGCACCGTTGTATACATCTCCATAATGTAAAGCATACCTTTGATGTGGTTGTTGGTGACATCGCTTGGCGTAGAGCGGGTATCTCTCAGCGTAGACATTGTCAAATACCCTGGTGTTGACGGTAGATAAGTGTTATTTTTAAACTGTCAACGAAACATGAGAAATGACTTAAATATAATTATCACCTAGATATAGGAGTAACACTGACAGAATTCCACGAGTTTTGGTGAATGTCTATTTTTGTAGGGGGGTTATCAGAAAATATCCAAAGGAGGTCCATATGTAAGGTTTACATAGAGATAAACACCAATGCATACACAAGAAGACTCTAGAAGACACGAGAAGAAGAGCCACTAGAGGGAAGGCCCACCTGTCACAGAGATAGGGCGGGCGCCCTGCCCTCTAGGGTAGCCGCCCTCCCCCCTCAACCAATCAGGTTGAGTCTCGTGGATCCATCTTCCACCACCTTTGATGATCAATATTAATCGTTCATTAAGATCGGTTTCATCTGACGGCCGAGGCTCCTCAGCGGGGGGGGCTATATAAACAGGTCCATACCCTAGGTTTTGGAGGAACCCTAATTCATTATTCATTCATCCAAGAGAAAAGCCACCTAATCAAGTCAGAGAGCCACAATCTCAATTAGAGCTTCATAGTTTAGAGCATAGCTATATAGGATTAGAACTAGAAGGAGGCGGACACCTGCTCGGTTTCCGGATCTATCAAGAGTTTTCTTGGTAATTCCTCGCGATCTCTCCTATTTTATATTTGTTCTTGTATTATTCACATTGTTCATCTGCTACTATGAATTTGACTTTGGTCTATTCTACTATATTGGATATTACTTTACTCTATTTGTTTATATTCTCAATTATAATGTTTCTAGTTTACTTTGATTATATGCTTGGCATAGCTTGATTAGATTTTTTTTAAATATAGGATTGTATAACGTTCGCTCATTGAATTCGTGGGTGAGTGGTAAATATTGGGTAGGCGCGGTGTCTATACTGTATTTTTCTGCAATTGCACTCTATATTTCGGATCGTGTGGTAGTTTACGGGAGTGACAGTTCTGTTGAGTCTTATATAGTCCACCTCCCGAATGTAGACCATGTATAACACAACTATTATAAGGAAAGATGGCTATGTTCATGATCTTTATGCATAATATCTCTGTGCGTAGATATAAGCTTATCTTGCCATGATTGCCAAGTGTAATTGCGCTAATCATCATATGCTTTGACTTATAGTTAGAATAACATAGGATTTATCCTCGTAGATCGTCTTAATATCATGCTCGTGTTATAGACTTAAAATACTCTATTGAGATGTTTATTCATTTATTATATGGCTTGTGCTTATCATTTATCACTTATATATATATATATATATATATATATATATATATATATATATATATATATATATATATATATATATTATCTTGTGACACTTATCCTGTATGAGAAGATAGATAAAGATATGGTTATACTCTCCATTATCACATGCAAGTGGTGATCATTGTTCATTATTCTTAGCTTTTCTTTCTCTTGGGTAAAAATATAAATAATGATACCTAGATTACTCCTAGTTAAAATGCTACATCGGTATTATCTGTGCGCTTGCGGATTTAATATTTATTTTAGAGGAGCATTTGCATTTATAAATACCAACACTTCTGACACCATGCTGGGGATGACAACCTGGTATGTAAAGTGGTGTTAGAAGTAACACCCGAACATCGTATGTTTCAGCCAATTGCAGCACATCGAACGTCTGGATGAGAAGTATGCAGTCGGCTAGGACAGAGACTGTGGTGTTGGGGGCAGGCGGTGTGTGCTACATGATGAGCTCCTTCAGATCATCTATGAACCTTGAGTGAGATTTGCTTCATCGATCATGATATTGCTGCAGCCATAAATGCATGTTCTTATCTTCTTCTATAATGTATAAGGTAATGATCAGAAAAAACTGAAATTAAAAAGGACCTAAAATGTTACAGGCGGCATGGAGTAGCACGGCGACTCTCGGCGCGGCGAACAACAATGGGCTTCGATAGCGGAGCATTAGGGCGAGCGGTCGGCGTGGCGCTGCAACACTCACGGCGCTCCTGCAGGGTTCTAGGGGCACTCTTGCATGACGTGAGGCGCAGGGCGTGGTGCTGCAAACACTCATGCAGGGATCCCTCGGTGGGCCTCCGTGATTGCATGCGCGACGACAACGTGGGTCTGCGCTAGACCTCGTGGCCTGGGGCGGTAGCGAGCGATGGGCAGAATCGTAACGGGCGGAGCATGGCGCCGGAGTTTTGGTGGCGTGCAAGCGGTATGGAGCAGCATGGGCAGGCGATAGGTCCTGCGGCGGCATGTAGGCAGCACAAAGCAGCATGGGCAAGTGCCATGCAGGCAGTAACGGCGACGGGCAGGATCAAAACGACCGGAGCACGTGAGGCGTGAAGAAGGAATTTTTTTGGAAGGAAACTTTTTTGTTTATTTGGGGATTTTGGGATTCGATCCTAGGTTGTTGGTTGTGGGGTGCGTCGACGCCGTGTAGGTGTGTGGGTGGGGGTGATCCAAATAACGTTGGCCATTGGATCGAGTTGAAGCATGTGAGAGAGAATTAGGAGCAATAGATTTTTTTTGAAGGGATGGAGCAATAGATTTTAATGTTGTCGAAATCTTGGGTGCAATTTTATTGGTGCAAAATGGTTGGACTCTTTCAGCGGGGACGCATATTTGGTGTTTACTAGAATAATTGATTGTTAGTAGAGATTATGTATCATTTTTTTTATATTTTTTATAGACTTAACCAAATTTAAAAACGTTTGAATTTCTCAAAAAGTTTGAATTAGAATTTGTTTTGGATGCAAGGAGTATATAACTGACTGGCAGAATATTTCTTCGTGGAAAAGAAAATAAAGGTGTCTCGTAGTACATGGACGTGTTCATGGAAAGGGACAAGAGTGGCGCAACCCACCCACCACGCCCCCGCCAGCCCACACTACCGAGGACGCACGCCGCAGACAGCCGAAGCAGATGAATGAAACGAAACGAGATTCATCCAGGAGAGAGAAACTATAGAGAGAGAAACAAGAGGGAGAGAGAGGGGGGAACAGAACCACCGCGCGGCCGGGGACGCCAAAAATACATCTTCCCGGCCCAGGCAAGAAATCAAAAATCCTCCGCAACAATCCGTCGCATTTGCGCCCGCTGTACGGCGAATCCGCCATGGGGAGGGCGAGATTTCTCCTCCCCCTCCTGCTCCTCCTCGCCGTCGCCAGCCTGGCCCCCGCCCCCGCCGCCGCGGCGACGGCCATGACCGCGGACGCGGGCGTCATCTTGGACCTCGCCAAGTCGCTGACCAACCCGCCGCCGTCCTGGACCGGCACCGACGTCTGCGGCGGCGTCTCCTTCAGCGGCATCACCTGCGACGGCGCCGGCCGCGTCACCGGCATCAACCTCGTCAAGCTGCATTTATCCGGCACCCTTCCCTCGTCCCTCGCCAATCTCACTGCGCTCCAGTCGCTGCAGCTCCAAGGCAATGTGCTGGAGGGCGACGTGCCCTCCCTGGCCCGGATGGGTTCCCTCGAGACCCTTGTTCTCGACGGCAACGCCTTCTCCGCCCTGCCGCCGGACTTCCTCGAGGGTCTCCCCTCGCTGCTCAAGCTCAGCATGGACGACCTCCCTCTCGAGCCATGGAGCATCCCCGACGCCATTGCGGGGTGCGCCATGCTGCAGACCTTCTCGGCCTCCAACGCCTCTGTCTCTGGTCCCTTCCCGGCGGTTCTTGCCAACCTGACATCGCTGCAGACGCTGCGGCTGTCGTACAATAATCTCACCGGGGTCCTGCCGGTGGGGTTAGAGGCGTTGGGCGCGCTGGAGACACTGCAGCTCAACAACCAGAGGTCGGCTGGCAAGCTGTCAGGGCCAATTGATGTTGTGGTGAAGTTGCCGAGCTTGAAGACACTGTTTCTTCAGTCCAACTCGTTCACCGGCCCGATCCCAGAGTTTGACCCCAACTCGCAGCTGGAGACTTTCAATGTCAGGGACAACAGTCTCACCGGACCGGTGCCACCATCTCTTATAGGGATCGCAACCCTTCAGGATGTGACGCTGTCCAATAATTTTCTTCAAGGGCCAAAACCAAACTTCACAGCTAAGACTAAGGATATTGATTCTGGGAACGGATTCTGTCACGAAGACCCCGGGCCATGCGATCCGCTGGTGACCACTCTGCTTGGGGTAGCTTTAGGGTTTGGATACCCATTGCAGCTTGCGAAGTGGGCAGGAAACAACCCATGCGATCCATGGCCTGGTCTTTCCTGCATCAAAATGGATGTAACTCAAATCAAATTGTCTCGCCAGAACTTGTCAGGGATTATTTCACCGGCTTTTGCAAACCTGACTAGGCTTCAACGGTTGGATCTGTCTAACAATCAACTCACGGGGGTGATACCAGATGCTTTGACGACACTGGAAAGCCTCAATTATCTTGATGTCTCAAATAATCGCCTTACTGGACAAGTGCCTGAGTTTAAGCAGCCTATAAAGCTGATGACTGCAGGCAACCGGTTTGGGGAATCAGGTGGTGATAGTGGAGGGGGGTCCTCATCTTCCAATCCAACAGGTTCACATTACTCAAAGTCAAATGCGGGAATGATCATTGGAATTCTTCTAGCTGTCATTCTTCTTGTCATTTGCATTGGGCTTTTCCTACATCATCGAAGGAAAAAGAATGTGGACAAGTTCAGTCCTGTCTCAACAAAGAGCCCTTCTGGTGAATCTGAGATGATGAAGATTCAGGTAGTTGGGACAAATGTCCATAGCAACATAAGTGGTTCTGTAGGCCCAACTGAGCTTTACAGTCATTCAAGTGCTGACAGCACAAACATTGCTGACCTCTTCGAGTCCCATGGGATGCAATTACCGATGAGTGTGCTACTAAAGGCCACAAACAACTTTGATGAGGACTACATCTTAGGTAGAGGGGGCTTTGGGGTGGTTTTTAAGGGGACTCTCAATGGCAAGCTGGTTGCTGTGAAGAGGTGTGACAGTGGCACTATGGGAACTAAAGGGCTGCAAGAATTCATGGCTGAGATTGATGTTCTTAGGAAGGTGAGACATCGACACTTGGTTGCATTGCTTGGGTACTGCACGCATGGCAATGAGAGGCTCTTGGTCTATGAATATATGTCGGGAGGAACACTACGTGAGCACTTGTGTGATCTTCAGCAGAGTGGTTATGCTCCTCTTACATGGACACAAAGGATGACAATAGCTTTGGATGTTGCCCGGGGGATAGAATATTTGCATGGTTTGGCGCAGGAGACTTTCATCCATAGGGATCTGAAGCCTTCCAACATATTGCTGGATCAAGATTTAAGAGCCAAGGTTTCGGACTTTGGATTGGTCAAGCTTGCGAAAGATACAGATAAGTCCATGATGACAAGAGTAGCAGGGACATTTGGATATCTTGCGCCTGAATATGCCAGTATGTTCACTTCTCACTTCTATAAATATTTTGTTCTCAAGTACAATCAGCATTTGTCTTGCATATTATTCTTATTTCTGTTACTTTGGCTGCTTTCAGTTCAATCATACTTTATTTTTTACTTGAGCAATCTTTATGCTTTCAATTTACACTAGTCAGCAAGGTAGGATCATCTATAAATTACCTTAGGAACTCAACTCTTTACATGATCCTAACAAGCAGGATTCTTGCCACTGTAGAACTACACAGAGCTGTGCTTAATTCAATTTGATTGTTTGGTAATACACTGACAGATTTCTCAGGTTGTATTTGAAAAGCAGAAACAAGAATCGCTAGCAGAGGTATAGATTGTGTTTGGTTCTGTGCAATGCATGACGCATGACCTTAGTTTGTCTTGTATCAGGGAGCCACACTCGAGCCAGGTTAGGTGTATGTAGGATCACTTTATCTGGTTGCATATATGTATTCAGCCTGGATGGGAAGAGATATTGTTTGGTTGCCTGCGTGAGTACATGTTTCATGAGATGAAAGTGCAAAATGAAGAGTTGAGGTTATAATTATTTTGTGTTATTATGTTGTAATAACCTTTACTTTTATCTTTCCAAGCCTTAGTCTACTTTAAAAGAAATTAAAGTCACTTAATATGCACTAATCACACACTAATAGAATAATTAGACTAAATCACACGTTCGGTGAACCTGGCTCTAGAGAAATGGCCAATTTCTGTGTATCTGCTCAGTGTGGTTGAGTAGCACCTTTTCGTATCCTGTGAGCCAGACCTAGTAGGCTAGTACCACGTACATTCAACGTAACAACCGCTCCCTGCTTCCTACAGGCTAGGCTCGAGCATATACAGGAAACCACACACACCCATACTTTTCTTGTGTCCACAGATAGGTCTTCTATGTTGTCAGACATTAGACATTAGTTTTTGGAATTTGGAACAAGGTTGATTCTTGATGCAGTCACTAATTCACTATCGTAGACTAGCGTACATCACTAATTCATCGTCATAGACTAGAGTACATCACTAATTCACCGTCGTAGACTAGAGTACGGAGTATCCCTTAAACCGAACATAGGTTATTGGCAGGATCGGACGATCCACCAAATGCTGTTAGAAGAGTCAAGGGCCTATTGGGCCTTTAGCCCGTTAGGGTTAATTAGTCGCTTGCTTAGGGGGTAAGACCTCTTCTCTATATAAGGAGAGATGTATCAATCTAATCAAGCAAGAGATTAGAAGGAAAAACCTTCTCTCTTGCCGGCCGTGGGTGAAGCCCCGCGGCCGGCGTTCCCAGCGCCCCTCACAGCCGCCGCCCCTCTCTTCCTCCTCCGTCCTCCCAATCCCAACAGCCTCATAACAATTCGGGTACTGTAGCGCCACGGGTCCGGTAGCTCCAGCCGCCGCCCCTCTCTTCCTCCTCAATCCTCCCAATCCCAACAGCTCCTTTATTCTCTTCCCAACAATTCGGATATCTGTTATTGGCAGGATCGGACGATCCACCAAATGCAGACAAGCCAGTTTTCCACAACGGACGAGCCAAGTTTCATTACTGGTAGTAACAAATTTAATCAACGTTAGTCAATCACCAGATTTATACCCAAGACCATTACTTGCCCTCCAGCCCAAGCACAAAGGGCTTTGCCACAGAAGCAACCAAAAGCACAAACGACGGCGACTATGCCACTCCCAGTAAACTACATGTTTAACACTGACATAAGAAGCTAACACTCAAAACCGACCAGACTTACAAGCCAGATGAGGCTGCCACGGCAAGCAGGCCAGCGAAGACAGACTTCCAAGCAGTAGAACTGAAGCCGTCACATCTTGATGATCACCTGAGATTCATCCCCCGTCCGTTGGACTTGCTGGTGGAATTGCAAAGCCACCGACTTCAGAATCGCCGCCCCATCCTCCATTTGAGTCGCTGACTCCTGATTCTGCAGCCCTGTCCAATATACCAGCATAGAACATATCAAACATAGAATTTCTGTAGGAGCCTTTATTCTCTTCCCTTCAAAGCAAATAGAATTCCTTGCTTTCCAGATAGCTCAGCAAACAGCAGCCAAACCAACCATATGAACCTTTTTCCTTCTTGGGAGGACCCAATTGAACCACATCCAATACTGAATAAAGGACGAAGGTCTAACAGATATCCAAAACTAAAGGCCATGGTACTCCAATCATATTTGATAACAGGGCACTCAAAGAAAAGAAGGCACAAGAATCGTCACCTTTCCATTTCTTTTTAATCAGGTTATCCTGTCATAATTGCATTTTGCTACACTAGGCACATAAAGAATTTTATTTTTAAAGGCAGAGCTTGGCTTCCAAACCTTCTTATTGTTTGGATCATAAGAGCTACTGCATAAATGTTTGTTGACAGATTTGACAGAAAACTTCCCAGATTTCTCCGTTCCAACGAGCTACATTGTTTGAGTCATTTACTTTGGGCATGTTTGGTACCATGGCTGAGGCCGGCTCGGCCCGTAGGCCTGTCCCAGGCCAGCCAGGGCCCATCCGAAGTGGTGCAAGGCCACTTGTTTGGTTGCCTGTATCAAACGGACCTGGCCCAGTACAGATTGTGTTTGGTAGGATGTATAGATGGATAAGGTCACCTCACATCTGGAATACGATGACTTTACCTCCCCTGTCTCTCTTGTTGGCATTTCATCAAGCAGTTGGTAGGCGGCGGTGAGGAACACGAGCACGACCAGCATGTCGGTGGCATCGGGCCCGCGGCAAGGAGCAGCGTCGGGCCCGCGGCAAGGAGGACCAGCACGGCGGCATCGAGCAGTGTCCCTGCCTTTGCCGTTGCTGCACTGGTGGTGGTGGTGGCAGCCGTCCTTGCCGGAGCTGTCGTCATCGGAGGCCAGGAGGCAGAGCCGCTGCAGGCTGGAGGTGACAGCCAGCACCTCATCGCGTCGGTCTTCACGCGGAGTGACTCCACATCCAGCGCCTCGAGCCGGGACACGACAGGGTTGAACTGGAATGGCACGTCCAGGCACTCCGCCTCCTTGGTGAGCGCCATGGCCGTCTGCGCCATGGACGTGCTGGTTGCCGGTGGCTGGACCGCTAGGACGGACTGGTTGCCACCTTGCTGGTGGCGCCCGTGAGGCGGAGGAATGGGCAGAGGCCGAGGAAGTGGCGCCGCGGGACGGCGAGCTCGGCGGGTGCGGCCGTTGGCGCCGCGACGCGGACGGTGCCCCTCTAGGTCTCGCAAGATTCTTTCCAGGAAGGCCGCGAGGTCGGCGGCGCAGAAGAGGAAGAGGTCCTCGGCCTCCTTGCCCGTCGGCACCTGGCCTAGGGTGGGAAAGGGGAAGGTGAACGCCGAACCGAGGAGGGAGAAGGTGAGAGGTGAGATGCCGGGAGGTGACGCGCTCGCTTAACGCTGGCTCTGTCTCCTCCAGCGGGCCAGGCCATCAAAAAACGAACTCCCCCTCTGTTTCCTGGGAGC
Source organism: Saccharum hybrid cultivar R570 (assembly GCA_038087645.1). Lineage (NCBI taxonomy): Eukaryota > Viridiplantae > Streptophyta > Magnoliopsida > Poales > Poaceae > Saccharum > Saccharum hybrid cultivar. Next base: position 271,125 of record JAQSUU010000704.1, on the reverse strand, counting down.
CAGGCCCTGGTGTGCTTTGAGCAGCGTGCGAGCCCGGCCGAGGAACAAGAACGGTGAATCAAACACGGGACTTGCAGCCCACGGGCGCAACCGAGCTGTCGGGCCACCGCACCAAACACCCCGTTTGTATCTGGAAATACTGTCGTGTAAGCGCCTAAGCTGGTCTTGCAGGCCTTCATCTAACCACCTTCGAAACTCCAAGTTCCAGTTTTTACCACATAGCTCATTCATTGAGCAAGTTTGAGTAGTACATATGTCATATAAGCCAGGAAACTTGTCCTTCAGAGAAACATTTGCACACCAAATATCTCTCCAAAAACTCGACCTGCGGGGGCAAGACAGCCCCCGGGCATTCCATTAAGAAGAAGACCTCACGCAGGTCGAGAAAACCCCTGAACCCCTACCCACAACGGCACCAAAATCACACATACGGCCATTTCCAACTTTCATTGACCTACCCATCAAGTAGACATGGTTTACTTTAAGATCTCATTCCACACAGGGGAATTATTAGCCTTGTAGGTAATTTGTTGCAAGCATTTCCCTTTCAGATACTTTTTCCTTACAATTTCCTGCCAAAGACCTACATCATTTTCAAATTTCCACCACCATTTGCATAGCAGACTAATGTTCATCTTTCTTGAGTCCTTGACTGAAGCCCCCTTTTTCTTTGGGTTTAGTTATGGTTTCCCATGTAACCAAGTGGTATTTTCTTCTCAAACCCCCTCCTTGCCACAAAGATTTCTTCCTGGTTTTATCAAGCTTGTCAGTAGTAATTATGGGAAAGAGGTATATATAGACATAGCATATGTGGGCATGTTACTTAAAGATGAGTCCAAAAGGGTGGTTCTCCTACCAATGGACATTGAGCTGCCTTGCCAACCATCTAACCATTTGAGCAATTTCTCATCAAGAAGAAGCCAATCGGCTATTTGTAGTCTGGATCTAGACACAGGGACCCCTAGGTACGTTATAGGCCATTTCCCAACAGCGCAACTAAAGGTGTCGGCATGCTCCAAAGACGTATCAACATCTTGGCTGATCATAATAGCTTCACTTTTAGCAAAATTAATCTTAATCCCAAACATGGAATCATACAAATGTAACAGGAACTAGAGATTAGTTGCTTGTTCTTTGCCATCCTGAATGCACAAGATTGTGTCATCTGCCTATGCAGAATCACAATACCATTATTTACATACTCCTGATATGGATTGGCTGCGGTAGCAGGAAGAGCCATTTCGTCCGTAGACTATTTCTTAGGTTCTTCTTGCTTGATTACAATCAACACCGGGTTCTCTCTTTTATAGAGATGACTGACTTGACTCCTAAGGAAATATCCTAACCGAATTAATCTAACTTATCTCTTTCCTAACAAACCAAACCAATCTAATCTAATCTAATCCGGCACTGTTCACGCACTATAGTGCCGCGTGGGCCCCTGGGCCGGCTCCACTTGCCATAACACTACTCCACCCCTTCAAGGCAGCTCATCCTTGAGCTGTGGTGATTGCTGGAGCCTAAGACCTTGCAGGCCATGAGTAAGCTGCTTGGAGAATGTTGTCCACATGACGCTCGTGGCGACTTTAAGGAGGTCGCCATGGCAGCTCGTGGAGATGGGCCCCCGTTAGCTGCCTGGAGCACGAGCACAGAAGGCAGCATCAGGTTGGGCGGCTGTGATGCTGAGCACCGCATCTGGACTTCACGGCCCCACTCTGGCAATTTTGAGTAGAGGGCCACTAGTCCCATCGCGGTCCCAGGTGAACGATGATGGATAAGTCTCATGTGTTGTTGGTCTTTGTGGGGCTGCGCTGCTCATATGGTCATTGTGGCTGTTTTCTGTTTTTACGACAGCATCTTAGACTATAGGACAGCATCTTAGAGGACATCATCTTAGACTAGAGGACAACATCTTAGCTAGGACAACATCTTAGACTAGAGGACAACATCTTAGCTAGGACAGCACTTTAGCATCTTCGACTAGCATATTGGCATATGCTTGGCTGGCTAGCAGCCTATAAATATGTAACCCCAACCCCTCAGGTTGACATGGCATTGTATGAGTTTGTGTGAGAAATAAACCAGAAAATTGCCCCAACTCCTAGTGTCATCCCCTCTCGATGAGAGTAAGGATTCTACTGCTACCAAGAGCGAGAATCCAGCGACTAACAAGTGGTATCAGAGCCGTACTATCCTGTAGCCTGAGCATCTCCTGCTCTTCTCCTTCCCCGGCCTCACAGTAGCCCCAGCCGCAGCCGGTAGCAGCAGCAGCTCCGGCTGCCCCTGCTCTCCACACAGCAGCCCCCTCGATAGCGCGCCATGTCCGCAGGACAGTCTCAGGGCTCGGTCGCCTCGAGCACGCGGCGTCGGCAGGAGGCCGACCTCGCCGCGGCAGAGAAGCGCGAGCGAGCGGCTGCAGACGCCGCAACAGCGGCGGCAAGAGCATCGAGGCTGGCGGCAGCGGAGCTAGCAGCAGCTAGAGCGGAGGTGGAAGCAGCGGCGGCGACGGATGCAGCGCGTGCAGCAGCAGCGGAGGTCGAGGTTCTACGCGGCAGCAACAGCAGCTCCATCGCTGCTGATGACAGCGCCGACGCGGACCTCGAGCTGCTGGAGAGGGAGGCATCGCGTGGGCGAGCGGCGCAGTGGGCAGCCGCGCACGCCCACGAGCGCGACGGCAGCCCAGACAGGCACAGACACGCCGGCGGCGCTCCTGAAGGAGGCACGCACGGCGGTGGCGCTCCTGGAGGAGGCGCGCATGGCGGTGGCGGACGGGTCGACGGAGAGCGCGGCCTTCACAGGCAGCGCGGCTCTCTCTCCCCGGTTCGGTACCGTGGTCACCACGAGTACCAGGCTGTCGGCGGACGGGTCGACGGAGAGCGCGGCCTTCACAGGCAACGCGGCTCTGTCTCCCCGGTTCGGTACCGTGGTCACCACGAGTACCAGGCTGTCGTCAGGGACGTCGGCCCCGGCGGCGGGTGGCCTACCCTCACCAAGACCAACTACGTTGAGTGGGCGGCGGTGATGAGGGTAAGGCTACAGGTGCGGCATATGTGGGATGCAGTTCGGTACGGCGACGTCGACTACGACCAAGATCGACGGGCACTGGATGCTCTCATTGCTGCAGTCCCGCCCGAGATGCAGTTTTCGCTTACCAGCAAGCGGACTGCCAAGGAGACCTGGGATGCCATCGCTGCGGCACGCATCGGCAGCGACCGCGCCCGCATGTCCACACTGCAGGCACTTCGCAAGGAGTGGGAGAACCTGGCCTTCAAGCCAGGTGAGGACGTTGATGACTTTGCTCTCCGTCTCAACACTCTGTTGCAAAAGTTGGTGCAGTTTGGCGACGACACATACGGCGAGGAGAGAGTTGTTGAGAAGCTCTTCCGCTGCGTCCCCGAGAAGTACAAGCAGATGGCTCGCTCAATCGAGTCTCTGCTAGACCTCTCCACGATGACGATCGATGAGGCGTTGGGCCGCCTTAAGGTCGTTGACAGCGATGAGCCACAGCGCCTCTCGGGACCCGTCACCATTGGCGGGAAGCTCCTCCTCACTCGGGAGCAGTGGGCTGCCGGCCAAGGTGACAGGAAGAAGGGGGAGCCTTCTTCCACGACAGGCGGCCGCAAGCGTGGCAAGCGTGGCAAGCCACGCAAAGACGCCCAGGTAGGGGCGCGAAGACGTGCCGAGGGTGATGATCGTGGAGGCGCCCAGGGCGGCGCCGCTGGCAAGCAAAAGCCAGCACGAGACGAACCTTGCTACAACTGCGGCAAGCTTGGTCATTGGGCCAAGGATTGTCGACAGCCACGACGCGGCCAGGCCCACGTCGCGCAGGCGAAGGAGGAGCAGCCGGCTCTGTTCATTGCTCATGCGAGCATCGAACTACCTCCAGCGGCACCGGCCGTAACGGCTGTCCTCCACCTTGACGAGCCAAAAGCACACGCCCTCCTCGACGACAGCTCCGGCAACGACAAGACCGACGGGTGGTGCCTTGACACCGGCGCCACCCACCACATGACCGGGCGGCGGGAGTTCTTCTCCGAGCTCGACTCAGGCGTTCGAGGCACCGTCAAGTTCGGCGACGCCTCCGCTGTGGAGATCAAGGGCGTCGGCTCTGTCGTCTTTGTCGCCAAGACTGGCGAGTACAGGCTGCTCACCGGTGTCTACTACATCCCCGCGTTGAGGAACTCCATCATCAGCTTGGGACAGCTGGATGAGAGCGGATCGCGCGTGGAGATCGAGCACGGGGTGCTGCGCATCTGGGATCATCGACACCGGCTCCTGGTCAAGGTCAACAGGAGCAACCGCCTCTACGTCCTTCACGCACAGTGGCGCAACCTCTTTGTCTTGCAGCCCGCTGCGACGACGACGCTTGGAGGTGGCACGAGCGCTTTGGGCACCTCAACTTTGAGGCCCTAAGGCAGCTCGGCAGCAAGGAGATGGTGCGGGGCATGCCGCACGTCGACCACGTGGAGCAGTTCTGCGACAGCTGCGTCCTCACCAAGCTGCGGCGGCTCCCTTTCCCTCGCCAGGCAAGCTTCCGCGCCAAGGAGAAGCTGGAGCTCGTACACGGTGACCTCTGTGGCCCCGTGACACCGGCTACACCTGGAGGCCGGTGCTACTTCCTCCTCCTCGTCGACGACATGTCCCGCTACATGTGGGCTGTCCTGCTCGACGCCAAGGTAGCCGCGGCGGACGCCATCAAGCGTCTTCAAGCTGCTGCGGAGGCGGAGTGCGGCCGCAAGCTTTGGGTCCTACGCACGGACAACGGCGGCGAGTTCACGGCGGCCGAGTTCGCGGCGTACTGCGCCGATGAGGGGATCCACCGCCACTTCTCCGCGCCGTACACTCCGCAGCAGAACGGCGTCGTCGAGCGCCGCAACCAGACGGTGGTGGTCACCGCCCGTGCCCTCCTCAAGCAGAGAGGGATGCCGGCGATCTACTGGGGTGAGGCGGTGATGACTGCTGTCCACTTGCTCAACCGCTCCTCCACCAAGGCCCTCGACGGCAAGACGCCATACGAGGCCTGGCACGGGCGCAAGCCCGTGGTGAGCCACCTTCGCGTCTTCGGCTGCCTGGCCTTCGTCAAGGAGCTCAACCACGTCGGCAAGCTCGATGACCGGAGCACGCCAGGGGTCTTCATCGGCTACGCGGAGGGCGCCAAGGCCTACTGCGTCCTCGACCCTGCGACACGGCGCGTGCGCATCACGCGTGACGTCGTGTTCGACGAGGGGCGAAGCTGGACGTGGGGCAAGATGGTGGATGACGGCTCGACTCCGACGACCAGCGATTTCGTCGTCGACTATGTCCACTTCAAGGAGGCGGGGGGAGCTAGCAGCTCGTCCTCACCGAGCTCGCCTACCCCACCACCTCGTTCGCCACCACCTCCGGCGAGTCCTTCACCACCGCCACCACCACCTCCGGCAAGTCCACAGGCTCTGGCGAGTCCACCACCAGCACCGCCGGCCACGCCTCGCTCTCCTACACCGGACCCTACCCCTTCAGGCTCGGCACCGGCAGCTTCGGCCCACGACGAGCAGCGCACAGTGGAGTTCGCCACTCCGCTGTCCAACGACGAGGATCGCATCGATGCCTACCACGGCGGCGAGCCTCTGCGCTACCGTACCGTGGACAACCTCCTCGGCGAGCAGCCGGTCCCTGGACTGGCGCAGCACGACTTTGAGGCGGAGCTGCACCTCGCACAGGACGATGGCGAGCCTCGTTCCTTCGCCGAGGCGGAGAGGGACGCGGCATGGCGTGCCGCGATGCAGATGGAGATGGACGCCGTCGAGCGGAACAAGACGTGGGAGCTGGCCGATCTTCCAGCCGGCCACCACGCCATCTCTCTCAAGTGGGTCTTCAAGCTCAAGGACGAGACCGGAGAGATGATCAAGCACAAGGCGCGTCTGGTGGCGCGCGGCTTCGTCCAGCAAGAAGGAATCGACTTTGACGACGCCTTCGCGCCCGTTGCACGGATGGAGTCCATGCGACTCCTTGCGCTAGCTGTCCAGGAGGGCTAGCGCGTCCATCACATGGATGTCAAGTCGGCGTTCCTTAACGGCGACTTGAAGGAGGAGGTCTACGTGCATCAGCCGCCGGGATTTGCGATTCCCGGCAAGGAGGGCAAGGTGCTTCGCCTGTACAAGCCCTCTATGGCTTGCGGCAGGCACCGAGGGCGTGGAATGCCAAGCTGGATTCCACGCTGAAGGGGATGGGTTTCGAGCAAAGCCCGCACGAGGCGGCCATCTACCGGCGGGGCAGCGGAGGAAAGGCCCTGCTGGTGGGTGTCTACGTCGACGACTTGGTGATCACCGGCACCAAGGATGTGGAGGTGGCGGCATTCAAGGAAGAGATGAAGGCCACCTTCCAGATGAGTGATCTGGGGTCTCTCTCCTTCTACCTGGGAATCGAGGTGCACCAGGATGACTCCGGGATCATGCTTCGACAGACCGCCTACGCCAAGCGCATCGTTGAGCTAGCTGGGCTCACCGACTGCAACCCAGCCCTCACTCCGATTGAGAGGCTGAAGCTGAGCCGCGACAGCACGACGGAGGAGGTGGACGCTACGCAGTACCGGCGTCTTGTGGGAAGCCTTCGCTACCTCGCCCACACACGGCCGGACTTGGCATTCTCCGTCGGCTACGTTAGTCGGTTCATGCAGCGACCGACGACGGAGCACCAGCAGGCTGTGAAGAGGATCATCCGCTACGTTGCGGGGACTCTCGACCACGGCCTCTACTACCCGAGGTGCCCTGGGGCGGTACACTTCGTCGGGTACAGCGACAGCGACCACGCCGGCGACATCGACACCAGCAAGAGCACGAGCGGGATCCTCTTCTTCCTCGGCAAGTGCCTCGTTAGCTGGCAGTCGGTCAAGCAGCAGGTGGTGGCCCTGTCCAGCTGCGAGGCCGAGTACATAGCGGCCTCCACCGCTTCGACTCAGGCGCTCTGGCTCGCTCGACTGCTTGGTGATCTCCTTGGCAGAGACACTAGAGCGATGGAGCTCAGGGTGGACAGCAAGTCCGCTTTGGCCCTAGCAAAGAACCCCGTGTTCCACGAACGCAGCAAGCACATCCGGGTGAGGTACCACTTCATCCGAGGCTGTTTTGAGGAAGGGAGCATCAAGGCTAGCTACATCAACACCAAGGACCAGCTTGCGGACCTGTTCACCAAGCCCCTTGGGAGGATCAAGTTCCTTGAGCTCTGCTCCAGGACCGGGATGGTTCAACTCTCTCACAAGACGACGCACAAGACTTAGGGGGAGAATGATGGATAAGTCTCATGTGTTGTTGGTCTTTGTGGGGCTGCGCTGCTCACATGGTCCTTGTGGCTGTTTTCTGTTTTTAGGACAGCATCTTAGACTAGAGGACAGCATCTTAGAGGACAGCATCTTAGACTAGAGGACAGCATCTTAGCTAGGACAGCATCTTAGACTAGAGGACAACATCTTAGCTAGGACTGCACTTTAGCATCTTAGACTAGCATCTTAGACTAGCATATTGGCATATGCTTGGCTGGCTAGCAGCCTATAAATATGTAACCCCAACCCCTCAGGTTGGCATGGCATTGTATGAGTTTGTGTTAGAAATAAACCAGAAAATTGCCCCAACTCCTAGTGTCATCCTCTCTCGATGAGAGTAAGGATTCTACTGCTACCAAGAGTGAGAATCCAGCGACTAACAAACGAGCCCTGGGTTGGGGACGCAGCCAAGGTTGCAGGGCTGTGGACAGCAAGTCTGGAGTCTTCGCAATCTGAACTGTTCCCAAGGGCGCCGCAGGTGTTGCCGTGGCTGCCAGTAAAACTGTTGGCGATGGTGCAGGAGGCGTTGATGCAGTCACCATGACCGCCAAAGTTGGTGCAGGAGTGATGGCCAGTGCCAGCGGGGCTGTTGGCGAAGCTGCCAGTGATGAAGATACAGTGGATGCTGGTACGGCATTCTGGGACTTTGCTGGTGGCGAAGGAGGTGATGCCCGCAGAGGAGGTGGTGCTGCAGATGCGAGTGGTGTGGGTGGTGCCGGGATTGCTGCAGAAGATGCAGAAGGCACGGGCATCAGGGTGGGTGTGGAAGATGCTGGAGTCGTGGCAGCATGGGCCTTCGCTGGTGGTGTCATAATTGTCGGGGTAGGGGTTAGTGATGCCAGAGATACCAACGGCCCGGAGACAGCCGAACGCATGTTCCAAGCGCCGGTTCACAGGCATCAAGGTACTTGTTGAGGGTGATGAACTGGGCCAAGATGAGGTCGAGCTTGGCAGAGATGGTCGCAAGATCGGTGTCGAGGCCGGCCATGGACGGTGATGCCTCGGTAGTGGTCTTTGATACCAATTGATATAGATTGGCTGGGTAGCAGGAAAAACCCTTTCATCTGTAGACTACTTCTTAGGTTCTTCTTGCTTGATTACAATCAATATGGGTTCTCTTTTATAGAGATGACTGACTTGACTCCTAAGGAAATATCCTAACCAAATCAATCTAACTTATTTCTTTCCTAACAAACCAAACCAATGTAATCTAATCTGGCACTGTTCACATGCTACAGTGCAGCATGGGCCCTGGGCTGGCTCCGTTTGCCATAACAACTCCGGCACTAGGCCTATCAACAGTTTTGTGAAAAGGGGCCACCTTGTCTCACCCCTTTCCCAATAGTAAAGTAAGCCAAACGTATTATTAACTTTGACACTCAAAGTTCCTGAGGTCATGACTGTTGCAATCCAGTCACACCAATGTTTATGGAAACCTCTTTGACTGAGACAAGACAGGAGGAAATCCCAGTTATTCTTATTGTAGCCCTTTTCGAAATCGAGTTTCAGAACAAGGCTCTCTTTGTTTTTTATTCTAGTATCATGGAGGACCATCACTCCATCCATAATATTTCTTTCTGTAATGAACCCAGTTTGGCATCTATTAATCAACCTGTTCATAACTTTCTCCAACCTAAGCATGAGAGTTTTGGTGAAGATCTTGTAAATAACATTGAGCAGACATATAGATCTGTACTGCTGGATTTTATTAGCATTCTTGATTTTGGGAAGAAGGGTAATAACCCCATAGTTAAGCCTTTCAGTGTTCAGATTATGATCATGAAACTCCTTATGTCCTCTTTAATAAAATCCCAACAATGTTGGTAAAACTCAAAAGGAATATGGTCTGGACCAGGGGCAGTATTTTTCACAGAGAAGATAGTTTCTTTAATTTCCTCCATAGTGAAGGGTTTAATCAACTCCATATATTCAACACATCAGTGAAACAGTGACCTTCTCAGCCTGAGCCCAACTGTTAGGGTCCATAAGGACCTGGGGTTTGCTGGTGGATCCAAACAGACCTTTGCAATATTGTGTTGCGTGCTCCACTGTTTTATCGCCCCCTACAATATCCCCTTTATTACCTTGCAGACAAAAAAATAGTATTTTTTTCCTTTTTCTTTTGCCATTAGCAATCCTGTGAAAGAATTCAGTATTATTGTCCCCCTTTAACAACCAATTACAGTTAGCTCTTTTGTGACAATAGCTTTCTTCATACTCCAGAAGTTTGAGAAGTTTGCTTTGAATAAACGGCTTTTTTATCCAGTAGGTTGGCAGGTAAGCTGCTTTCCTCTTCCAATTTTTCAAGCACTCAAGGTCTTCTTGTAAAATATGTTTATATTTTCTATTTATGTGCTTTAATGCTTTGTCCCTAGCCTTTAAAAAGGGCAGACCCAGTGCCAGAGGCTCCCACACGAGTGGGGTCTGGGGAAGGGAATAACCGAAGCAAAGTCTTACCCCCGCAGAAATTCTGCAGAGAGACGGCTTCGAACCCCTTTAAGAAAGTTTTTTTCTTTTCTCGAATACGTAGGAGAGCTGTGTATCTTTGTATTGAGAGAAAAACAGCCCCTTACAAATAAGACCACCTCATTCCGGGCTGAGCTATGAAGTGGGCTGGGAACATAAAAGGTTTGGACTAAAAGAAAAACCAAACATAGGTGAGACCAGACTGCTGAAAAATTAAGACCCTAAGCTTAGGTAACTTGACCCAAAGCGGGGGCGTTAAGACCATGCACACCCTCTAGACACCAAAGATGGAGCTCCTCATTGAAGGCCTGAATAATGGTGTTGATATTTGGGCTGGCACCCTAAAAAATACACAAATTTTGGTGCTTCCAAAGTAGCCAAGCTCCCAAGATAATGACAGTATTCACTCCCTTTCTCTTGTCCTTCTTAACTTTCTTGATTGATTTGTGCCACCACACGGCAAAAGAAGATTCATGTCACCAGGGAACCAGTTCTTGCAATCCCATCGGTATAAAGATTCTGGACCAGAACAGTCGTGCAAAGACACAGGAAGTGAGCAGATGTTGAACATCTTTGTCAGCCTGATCGCACAGGGGATGTGGTAGGCCTCTTTTGGACAGTCCATTGGTCATCCAGCATCTATTTTGGATTGCCAACCATAGGAAGATCTTACATTTAGGTGGAGCCCAAGATTTCCACAATCGATGCCATGGTTCAAAGGAAATTGCTACATTGAAAAAGGCACAGTATGCTGATTTGGATGAAAACTGTCCCGAAACATCCGATCTCCATATGTGCTGATCCACCACTTGTGATAGCACCATCTCATAAAGCATATCCCATAATTGGAAATATTCAAATAACCCAATCATGGAGAGCCCACCTTTAATATCTGCTGGCCATCTCTGATCTTGGAGTGCCATTGCTACTGTTTGATTTTTTTGGAGTCTGTGGGGGACTGCTGTGATGACCTCTGGAGCAAGATTTTTGAGCGAGCAAACATTAACCATTTACCACTCCAAAACAGTGTAGAATTTCCATTTCCAACCTGGGACAGCATTCCTAAACAGGGCCACTGCATTGGGATGTATGTAAAGATCAAGACGTCCATGGCCTATTAGGGTCAGTCTTCTTTAACTAGAGCCATCGTATCTGTAATGACCAGTTCATTATTTGAAGACTAAGGATCCCTAGCCCTCCCAAGTTCAGTGGTCGCTGCACTCCCAAGCTACCAAAAATTACCTCCATTGGCATTCTCTCGCCCCTTCCAAAAAAAAGCACGGCGGATTTTATCTACTGCCTGAATAAACCACTTGGGAACGTTTATTGCTATTAGCACATAGATAGCTATAGGAGAGAGAACAAAACGAACCCAAGCTATTCGACCAGCTAAGTTCATCTATGATGCTTGCCATCCAGGAATTTTATTGCTAATCTTTTCAATCCAAGGTAATAGATCAGCTTTCCTTAATTTTTTGGTTGACACAAGTAAACCTAAATAAGTACAAGGAAAATCCATTGTGGCACATGACAGGGTGGAGGTGACCACTTGTAGCTGATCTTGTTCACATCTTTTTTTTTCCGAAAAAAATTTTGTTCACATCTAATTGGTATCACACAACTTTTTTGCATATCGGTTTGAAGACCAGAAGCTTCACCAAAGCAAGCAAGGATGTTCATTGTCAGATTCATCTCATTCTCTACTGATCTTATGAAAAGGGCAACATCATCAGCGTAAAGAGAGATCCTTTGCCCTTGATTACGGCGAGCCAATGGCTGTAGAAGGATTCTGTTCATTTGATGAACCACTTATCCACAATCAATGTTTACAAGTCTTCTAGTCAAACCTAGTCGCCATGGGACCGACTAGGACGATTAATCGCGATTAATCACGATTAATTGGGCGACTTGTACAAGTCGACGGTACCCCTAATTGGTCACCAGGGGCTGATTAGGATGAGATTAATCGCGATTAATCGGACGACTTGTAATCATTGTCCACAATAGATTTAGCTTTTATATCCTTTCCCCAAATGTCCCTGATCTTAGTAGTGAAGCTAGGGTGTTTTAGCCAAGAAGTTTCAAAGCAGAAGGCTCTTGAAACTACTTTATTTTCCAGATCTGAACCATAGACCAGAGGGTTATGGTCAGATTTATATCTGGGTATTTTCTTCACATTGCATAGAGGGAAGTCCTGTTCCTAATCCTTTGAAATAAGCACCCTATCAAGCTTTTCAAGAGTAGGGTTCACTCTATTACTCCAGGTGAACTTGCCTCCTTGCATTACCACTTCCCTTAGTTCATAGGAATTGATGATTAAGTTAAAAACCTGAATGTATTTGTTGTTTATAAACTTTGTTTTCTTCTCACTACTATATCTTAGAATATTGAAGTCACCCCCCAAAATCATGGGGTATTTCATTTTAGAACAGAAATTGGCCAATTCAGCAATTGATCCTTTGAATCCTCTTGGGCAGAAAAGCCAGTTAGATAATTACTTCTACCATCACACTCCAATTTTTTAGAGTGATAACTTACAGGTGCATATGATCTGTCTGTTGCTATTATGATTGTTGGAGTCTATTTTTACATGAAAAACAACTGCACGATATGATTGGAATCACATATATGCAGTACACATTTCATTTTGTTGGTCATGTGAGATGGATGTGAGTAGTTTTTGTCACTGCCAGTTATGTGTGTGAGTTTTCTTTCGCTTTTTTTTAGGAAGGGGGTGGTTGATAGAAAAGCCTCAGCGGCTAGTGTGCTGTCCTGTACCTTTGCTTACAAATAAGTGGTTTTAATAACTGCTTTACATGATCCTCACCCCCTTTTCATCTCAAGATGTGTTCTGTAGCAACCGCTTCATGAGTCCTTTGTCTTGCCATTTTTTTGAGGGATTGTCTTGCCATTTTTGAGTGTACAGATGATGTTTGATGCATCCAAACATTTGTTTGATAGTATATAGGTATGCTTCATTCAGTCATATGCTTGTGAGGACGAACATTTCCCAAGTTTCTGCTGGTGATGGCATATGAACACAAACTTTTGCTAAGCAGATATCTGGAAAAATGTACAATGTTATTGCTGATAGTTGAGGCCACTGGTCAACTCCAAATGAAATTACTGAACCTTTTCCTTTGGTTTACGTCCATTCTTTCGAAAGTACAGAAAATCGTTTACATGCCTGTTCTTTTTTGTGATGTCAAAAATCGACTAGTAGTATATCTGGTTCATATCATGCTCAGCACCTAGTAAAGCCTGACCTTAGTTCTGTTATTCCTACTAAACAGCGACGTGGTTTTGCACCATTTAGTACATTGGAATACAATTAGGACAACTTACTCAAATAAAAATTGGACTGGAACTGATTTCATGTATCCTTTTATTGACGGACAAAGATTCAAAAGACGGTGTCATAAATCAATTCTGGAGGACTTTTCAGTCATTTCCCAGACATTTTTTTTCACTTGAGCTCAAATTTTATCCTTTTTCTGTACGTTTTCTTCAAATTCGGTATTTCAGCATTAATTCTTTTGGAAATAAATGCAGAGAATTGTATGTGAACAATTATTTTTTCCCAATGTATTTGCATTGTCATGTTTTTTATTTGTTCCATTTTGTGGCATAGTATTGACAAACATGCCATTGATATGTATACAGCTACAGGAAAGGTCACTACAAAAGTAGATGTGTATGCATACGGTGTGATACTAATGGAGATGATTACAGGAAGGAAAGTACTGGATGACTCATTACCCGAGGATGAAACACATCTTGTAACAATCTTTCGAAAAAATATGCTTGACAAAGGGAAGTTCAGGAAGTTTTTGGACCACACCCTGGAGCTCAATGCTGAATCTTGGAACAGCTTGCTGGAGGTGGCTGATCTTGCTCGCCATTGCACGGCACGGGAACCATACCAGCGGCCAGACATGTGTCACTGTGTGAACAGGCTTTCCAGCCTAGTGGATCAGTGGAAGCCAACAAATATTGTTGATGATGAGGGTGGGACAAGCGAGATGGGTCTTCACCAACAAGAAAGATGGAGATGCGATGATTTCACTATATCAGATTCGGATTCATTCAGCACATACAACACATCAAGGAAGTACCATTGACAATTAGTGAGGCCTTTTTTGTCATATGTAAATGAGGAACCATGATCTGACGCATCAAGAGGCTCTCTACAGCTCTGTGGATCACGGACAGCTTTGAAGGTCAATGTGCCAGCCTGTCAGGTGTTGTAGTTAGCCCATTGAAAACAAGATTACTTGATAATCAGCATCTTCCTTCATTAAAGGCTGCTAACCAGGCTCAAACTTGAGGGAGGTCATGATACTTGAAACTTGGGCTGTATCTAGCTTATCCAGTTTATATCATTTGGTCACTGGGGACATCGAGAAATAGTTTGTTCTTGAATGGTCATGAGGGAAAAGAGATGAAAGAAACCATAGCTTCCGAAGTGCATTCTGGTGGTTAGTTTTTTTAGGCCGTAGAGGGTTGCTTTGTGTACTAACCTTGATTTGTTATTATTTATCTAGTATTTGTATTTGCTCTACCAACCGTGAGGGTTGCTTTCTTCGAAAATACCAGAACATGTGAAATGATGCTACCTAACGTAGCTTTTTGGAAGTAAATTAAGAGGTTGCCAACCCGTACATTCCTATAAACCAATCTGTAGAATGTTATACCATTAAACAAGTCGCATTTTATAGAATCTAGTTGCTTTTATAGAATCTAGTTGCAATTCTTAAAACATTGACATGAACACATGTAAAAGTGCAGGAATCGGCACCATAGAAAATGTATTTCAATGACCTATGTACAAACAAGACAAACCTTTACATGAGAAATTGAAAATTGAAAATGCAAGAACATGTTTTAAAGCCTATATCATCATGAGATACTAGGCCTGTCCACTCACGGTTTCCACAGGTTTGGTTTTTCATTCCAGTCTGCCGGTGTCCGGTTTGGCTTGGTCAATCTTGTGATTTTGTATGTTGCTGCACACTTCTCATTGTTGATTGGCTGCCTCTCGCATTGGCTACTTCCTGTACAGATAAAAAGCCGGTAATGATGGAACTCGGGAGTCCGGACGGACACCGAGTCTGGACGCCACCTCCTCACTCTGTCGCTCCCATGCGACCCTGTGCCCACGTCCGTGTGTGCTCGCGCCCCACTGGAGACGAAGATGACGATGGCGGTGGTTAGGGTTGCAACGACAACAGCAGCAGCCTCCCTCTCCAGCCTCTTCCCCTCTTGTTGTTCAACTCCGGCGGGCTTAGAAGGGGTTTTGGGAGGCAGGGTGGGGACGGTGGGCGGGCAGCTTAGGGTCCTGGCGGCTGGGCCATGTCAGGGCAGGGGCGTCATGGGGGTGCTCGCTAGTGCCCATGGCCATGGCAAGGTGGGAGGGGGAGGGGAAGGTGGAGGCCGCTGCGGCGGGGCGGTGGGCGGTGGGCAAGGAGGAAGACGACTGTCGCGCAGGGAGAAAGTGGGCCGTAGGGGCCACATGCGGTGGAGGGTTGGAGAGGGTCAGTCAGGAACGGGGAAGAAGAGGACAGAGAGGAGGGCGTCCAGATGTGGGGGCGAGGGAGCTACGTCGGGCACGGGCACGAGAGGACGGGACGGGTGGGAGAAAGCAAGTGGGAGCAGGCGCGGGCGTCCGGAGGTGGGCGTTTGTTCAAATGTCTGAGCGCTAGCATCCCCGATAAAAAAAACTAGTAAGGCATGGGAGTACACAGAACTTACGCTAATGACTATGATATGGAAAGCCATGTGACACTAAAAACCAATGATACAACTAGATCAAACTTGAAATGTTGAACCTAACTTTCACAATAATAAACTGGAAAAAATTAAGGATGAACACAAATTCTGTGAGTAAGAAGTATTTTTCAGCACCTATATATCAGTTCAACAATAGTACAACACATGGTACCACTTAAATAGTGTGCCATGCGTGTAGTCAAGCTGTATTCCCTACAATTTTGTGACCTGAACTACATCAATAATCAAAACAATGGTGACCAAAATTCCTCCCGGAAATACGTATTTGATTGAGAAGTAAACATGGCACAAAGTGCAATGGGATGAGTTCACTACTACTAGCATGCAAATTTTCATACTAGACGCCTTGTACTAGCAACAACCAACAAACAAATGTCTAAGCTTTAGCTTGTACAACTTGCATCCTCTATTGCACTTGAATATCTGCATAGCAAAAGATAAGATGAATGAGAGAAATGTCCTAAATATACCTTGTGTCGCGTGCCACAGGAGGCTCTAGGTTTTGTCATGGCACCGTCAATCGTTATCATAACACCATTACTAAGCACACAACCGATGAAAAATCCCACGTGGCACATGTAGATCGTGCATGGATAAACATTACGTATAGGCGGGCTGGGCGAGTAGGGATGGTCACACCATTAGGAGTCGACAAGAGCATGGTCCAAGGATAGATACATGGCATGAGAGAGAGCATATAGATTAACTGCCGAAAACAACCGAGCATGAGACTCTTACTTTAGTTCCAAGTACATCTTATGTCCACCAAAGAGATTACCAAATCAACGATTGTCACACCTGATTTTAGGACAAAATCGAATGCACAAAATATGTATGCCAGGATCAATTTATTCATACATATGTCGACTTCATTACAGTATCATAGTAGACTTGCTTACATAACGAAATCATTATTACATAAATGACCCATGGGTCTGAAAGAAAATCTACTAAGCTTCTAGTGGAAATGGACGCTGTTGACGGTAGTTAACCATTATAAATTGTCAAAGAAACATGTATAAGGGCACAATTGTGATCACCAACAAAGGTTTAGGGGTTTAAACTAACAAATTCCATGAGTTTTAGTGAATCTGTGATTTTTGCACGGTTTATACAAAAAACCCTCAAGGAGGACCTACATGTCAGACTTAATCGCGCTTATCCACCGCGGTAACAACTCTAGAAGATTCCAGAGAACCCTAGAAGACAACCCCCGACATGTAGGGCCGGTCGACCCCACCTGCAGGCCGGCCAACCCCCTAGCCCCACATGTCAGTCCCTCTTTGCTACATCAATTCTCCACCGCCTCTTAGGATGCACCTATGCCGTTACTTCAAGTCGGTTTGATCCAAGGGCTTA
Source organism: Saccharum hybrid cultivar R570 (assembly GCA_038087645.1). Taxonomy (NCBI): domain Eukaryota; kingdom Viridiplantae; phylum Streptophyta; class Magnoliopsida; order Poales; family Poaceae; genus Saccharum; species Saccharum hybrid cultivar. Next base: position 254,216 of record JAQSUU010000704.1, on the reverse strand, counting down.
TGTTGCAAGTTCCGGCCTATATAAGCAAGGCCCGGCCCCTTTGAGGCATAAAGTCATTTGAGAAGACATAAACCCTAATCATCCTCAGAGCTCTAGTAATTCTAGGGCATAGCTAGTTAGGCTAGGTCTAGAGGGAGGCAAGCAAGCTTTGCTTGGATTCCTGATCTTGTCAAGAGCGCGGTTTGGTATAATTCTTGTACCCCCTCTCTCTTTTGTATCTCCATTATTTTTATATGCTTGCTACAATTGTTATGACATCTATATTCATATTGTCTATGTTCTTCATTACAATGTTTATCGTCTACTTTGATTATATACTTAGTATAGTTAAATTCTCTACTCCAACCACCGCCAACATCCGTACTGGAACAAATGTAAATGTTGGAGACAATGGATTCAAGCTCAAGCCAGCTCTCATCAACATGGTGCAAGCTAGCTTGTTTTGTGGGAAGGCACATGAAGATGTGAGTGCACATCTCTGACACTTTCTAGAGATCTGTAGCACTTTCACCATCAAAGGAGTGACCAAGGACACCATACTACTTCGTCTCTTCCCATTCTCACTTTTGGGGAAGGCGAAGTAGTGGTTCTATGCCAACAAAGATAGAAACACCACATGAGATAACTGCTCTACTGCCTTCCTAGCCAAGTTTTTTTTCATAGGCAAGACCAATGCTCTATGTGGGAGAATCTTAAGTTTTCAGCAACAACATGATGAATCTATCCCTGAGGCATGGGAACATTTTCAAGATTACATATCAAAATGCCCTCATCATGGGATGGAGAATTGGCTACTCATGCAAGCCTTCTACCACGGGTTGACTAGTAGTACCCGTGAGACTATGGATGCTGCTGCTAGAGGTGCATTCTTGTCACTAACACTTTTAGCTACCACAGCTCTTGTAGAGAAGATGGATTCCAACCAAGGTTGGAATGAAGAATGTGTTTAGACCCACAAGAGAGGTGGAGGTATGGATCAACTCAAGGAGGTAGACATGCTCTCTGCCAAGATGGACCTGTTGATGAAGAAGCTCGAAGACCGAGCCAATGAGAAGAAAGAAGTCATGCACATTAATAATTCTTGCATGACATGTGAAGAGTGTGGAAACACTAGGCACTCAGGAAACAACTGTCTTAAAATTCAAGAGGATGTGAACTTTATCAACAACAACAACTATTACCGTTCTCAATAGAATCAAGGATGGAACTAGCAACAGAGGCCGAACTACCAAGGTAACCCTCAAGGTAATAATTATAACTCCAATCAACCACCCTTGAGAGAATTAATTACTGGACAATCTAGACTTATGGATGAATTATCTAAGAAGATAGCTGCCAATGATAAAATCCTATAAAATATAAGTAATAGAATGCATAGCTTTGCTTCTGCCATTAAAAATCACCATAGCTTTAATAAAATGATAGAATCACAAATAGCTTAGCTGACAGCTACTATTCCTCCGTCCGACAAAGGTAAGATTCTGGGGCAGCCAAAAGATCTAGAAACTACAAATCTTGTCGATATTCACAATGTAGCTTACTACTACACGGAGCCATCAGAGGGAAGGTGGATAGATTACACCCTTTCCAACAAGAAAGGTGATCCAGGGAGACATGTCATCCCTATCGCCATTGGACGCCACATCTTCCAAGAAGCTGTTTGTGACTTCGGAGCAAGTGTCAACATTATGCCAAAGGTAATTTATGAAAAAAATTTAGGAGATCCTTTGTTATACACAAATATACGTTTACAGCTTACAGATCAGTCACTCTGCTACCCCAAGGAAGTTCTTAAAGATGCTATCATTTAAGTGGGACAATCATATGTTCCCGTAGACTTGTGGTTTTGGAAATAGGTGGAGATGAAATGGCACCCATCATCTTGGGTCGACCTTTCCTGAGTACCACAAAAGCCATCATCTACGCGGACAGTGCCAATATCTATTTCACTATCAAGGATAGAAAGGAGAAGTTCTCATTCAAGAACTGCATCTTGCAATCTCCCAGTCATCCGCAAAAGGCATACTTGCCCGAAGAGACGATAGTGACCAAGAAGAAGAACAACCGGAGAAGGTGGAAGAACAAGACTAGTCAGCCACAAGAAGAAACTATCAACATGATCAACACACTCCGATTTGAGTACGATCATCTCTTCGCTTCACCATTCCTTGTCAAGAAGGATGATCCTGGCGTACCGACAATTGAGTGTACCATTAGATAAAGAATCTTTCACAAGACCTTCTGTGACATTGGATCAAGTGTCAACATAATGTCTAAGGTAACATATGAATATTTATTTAATAACAAACCTTTATACCCTACATATATATAGTTGCAGATGGCGGACCAATCAATCCGATTTCCAGAGAGAATAGCACAGGACATTATGGTAAAGATACATGATCACTTTGCCCCCGCTGATTTCATGGTTCTGGACATGGTAGAAGAAGATGACGATACACCCATCATCTTAGGAAGGCCGTTTCTCAGCACCACCAACGCAATCATCTACATTGGATCTAGACAACTCTACTTCCAATTCCCTGGAGAAAAGGTACGCTGTTTTTTCAATAGTTATACTACTTATGAACAACCGAAGAAGAATTGCTCTAGGAGGAGACGTCGATCGTCCCAACGTCAAGGGAACCAACCTCGATGGAATGAATGGGAAGATGAAGAACCTGAAGAGTTTGTGAAGGAAGAACCTATTCCACCTACGTCAAGCCCACAGACCAAGCAGGTATGGAAAGAGAAGGTGATACCATCACCATCATAAGAAGTACAGTCATCTGGGTTTCCATCATCGAAACCGGATGATGCACCTAAAGAATAATGGACTGTCTCCAGCCAAGTCCTGTCTAGAGCACTTTAACAATTCGAACCCTCGCCGTGAGGTAACATCGGTAGTTATCCATATTTACTTCTAGAATTGCATAAACTATTTTTCACTTTGGCATTTTTTTTGCATTTGCCTTGCACTAGTAAAAGATAAATAAAAAGTTTCATTACTGCATTCCATCATTGCATTATAAAAATCCTAAGCCCCATATGGATAATTCTATGGTAGTAAAAGCCACAGGAATATTCACCATGGTGGCATAAAAAATAAAAATACCATGCATGCGTATTTTTTCTGCATTATAAAAATATAAAAATCCAAAAATAATAAATAGACATCCTGCGAGAATTTTGCCAATTAGAAAATCTGTCTAAACCCACAAGAATGAATCCTCGAACGGCTGACCACTAACCCTTTATCCTAATTCGAGCCACGAGTTTTGTTGTTCTTGTTGGAGTATTTTGCAGGATGATACATATGATCAAGAGCAAGTTTATCCGGTTGACTTTACTTACTCCTAGATGAGAAGAACATCCACTAGTAAACATGCTCTAAGGAGGATCACTCGACTTTCAACATTCGACTACGACAATATCCAGCTTGGGGAGGAGCATCCCCCATGTATCTAGCTAAGTATTTCTTTCCCCTTTTAGTTTTACTATTTTTAGAGTTTGCTATATATTTACAAAGAAATAAAAAAAGATGCATAACAAACTAAAACAAAATAAAAATTTTATCTTAGCTAGTTATATATATATGTGTGTGTGTTAGGTGTGATCTTAAAACTTGAAAACAAAATAAAAGAGTGTGTCTAGATTTCTTTAAGTTTGATTTTTTAGGAGCTAAATAAGTAATGGACTCTGAAGATAATCTCTTGTAATAGAAATGATGAATAGTTGCTCTGTTGTAATTCCTTTTAAGTACCTAGTTTTCAGCCTTGAATTCTCTTGAGTTTGGATACGACTGTTTTGGCATAAGAATTTACTTTGAACTTGAAACTCGTGGGTAGCATATGCTTGATCTAAGTCTAGATAATTGATAAATATGATATGAGAAGGTCTGAGCTGCTATTTATCTTGTTCTAGGTGACACTAGAGTTTCGGAGATTTATCTTTTAAAAAATATAAAAATCCTTCATGATGAGCTCCTGTATGACAAAACTTGAATTCTTACCAAAGCCAGATATGATAATTAGATTAGGAAAACTTTCACTTATATTTGCTGCTTGCTTTTGCATTGAGTTTAGTCAAGCTTTATTGATACCTTATGAGAGATTTGTCATGCTCTTAAAATCAAGATCACATACACACCACCCACATATACACTACTCCTACACTAGGGGTAGGCGCAAAAACAAGCCATTCCATCTAGATCCACCCAAAAATGTTTTACTCTTACACTGGGAGTGAACACCAAAAACATGCTTGATAGGTTTTCATCTACCAAATAAATGCTCTAAGTTCTTGTTGCTATCTCTCAAAAGTTTTATTGCAGAAAGAAGTATGTAGCTATGCAAAAGTTATTCATGAAAAAAGAAAAGAAAAAAGTGTTGAAAAAATAGACAAGTGTCCAAGATATCTAAAAACAATAGGTACTCAGATGCTTGCCTGAAAAAGAAAGAAAGAAAGAAAGAAAGAGATGAATAAGATAGCCCATGTTTTTTTTTGCAAAGTTGTTTCCAATTTTTAAAGAGAGATATGTTTTCAAGGAGCATAGTAGAATTAGGTTAGCCACCATATATATCCACCCCATACATCCACACACATGCACATCTTTATTTGATTGTATGACTTAACTCTCTTTGGATTCGATGTTTGACTTTACAATATATGTATTGCAAGTATGCTCTTTCATGCTATCTCCCTACATATGAGCTCCACATAAATCTTAGTTGTAGGAAGAGAAAGGCATAACATCACTATTGCCTTGATGAGGATCCACAAATACCATATATATTGAGAGACTTGAGAGTGTCATACAAGGGAAGCTCCGAGTTTTATTTTGAAAACTTATAAAAACTCTGGAATAATGGTTGAGCAAAGAACTTGAGATATAGTGCTTGACTTGATCATTCTGTCTTTGAATTTCTCAAGACCTAAGTGAAGGCTAAAGCACCATGGTTAAAGGTAATATGGGTGAGTTTGAAAGTCAGATTGGTTTATTCTAATCTGGTAGAGAATTCTTGTTTGAACGCATGTGTTCTTTGAAGGAGTTGCTACAATGTTTTCCAAAATCCTAAACTTTTGATCCAATTTTTGCTGAGTTTAGCTTTACTAAGGGACTAGCAAAGGTTAAGCTTGGGGGAGCTTGTTGATGGTAGTTAACAACCATCATAAAACAACCATTATAAACCATCAAAGAAACATGATAAGGGCACAATTGTGTTCACCAACAAAGGTCTAGGGGTTTAAACTAACAAATTCCACGAGTTTTGGTGAATCTATGATTTCTGCAGGATTTATCCAAAAAGTCAAGGAGGACCTATGTGTCAGACTTAAACGTGCTTATCCACCGTGGTAACAACTCTAGTAGATTCCAGAGGACCATAGAAGGCAACCCCCCGAAGCAGACCTCGGGAGGCTAACATGTAGGGCCGGTTGGCCCCACCTGCAGGCCGGCCGACCCCCTAGCCCCATGTGTCAATCCCTCTTCGCTACATCGGTTCTCCACCGCCTCCTAGGATGCATCTACGCCGTTACTTCAAGTCAGTTTGATCCAAGGGCTTACGTTGCAAGCTCCGACCTATATAAGCAAGGCCCTGCCCACCCCCTAAGGCATAAAGTCATTTGATAATCAATGATAGAAACCCTAATCATCCTCAAAGCTCCAGTAATTCTAGGGCATAGCTAGTTAGGCTAGGTCTAGAGGGAGGCAAGCAGGCTTCGCTTGGATTCCCAATCTTGTCAAGAGGGCAGTTTGGTATAATTATTGTACCTCCTCTCTCTCTTGTATGTCCATTATTTTTATATGCTTGATACAATTGTTATGACGTCTATATTCATATTGTCTATATGAATGGAGCTCTTCTCTCTTCTAGCTACATTGTGTCTCCTTGTGTTGATGCTTTCAAGTGATGGATGAATGAATGAGGGGGCTCTACCCATGCTTTTATACATGCTTGAGGTCGGTTTGGCGGGAGATAAAATAGCAAAGCACCCAAACCGTCCTTTGCATACCGCCATGCAACCGCTAGAGTGAGGTGGGGCTGAGCGGGCTTGGGGTGGTGCGGCGCACCCAAGGTGCAGCCGCTCCTTGGGCTGGCCCGTTTGCCACCGCCTTGCTCTGGTAGGTTCCTGGCTGGGCCTAGATGGCTTGCACATCGGTGCTTGGCCTAGGCTTGTTGTGTAGGTATGCTTTCTCCTTTTATTCCATTATGCATTTTTGCTTTATGCTTTTCTGAGTTGCGCCTTTTGATGTGTTTTCTTCATATTTCATGTATATGTCCTGAAAATGACTAATTCACCAAAACTTGTGAAAAGATGTTAGTTTTAAACCCTATCACTAAGTTTGGTGTTTGTTTGCTATTATTTTATGTGATAGTTGGCGGTTGAAAATGTGCGTTAAGGACCGCCAACAACTCCCCCACACTTAGCCCTTTGCTCATTGTCACGCCCGGTTTTCCAAAGAAGACCAAGCACTCGTTATATGTGTGCCCAGGAAGTCCTCACATACAACAATAGAGTAGAGATATCAAAACAATGTTTATATAAAGTGGAATACTTACTATATTAACACTTACAACTATCAGAGTATCGCAGAACGGTCACTAATCTTTTTTTCAGGCTCCAACGTCATATGGACGGCTGACTAGAGGCTCCGTATGCCAAGCACTTCGAAAAGACTTTTGGAAACTCCACTAGACTTTCATCCTTCTTCTAAGCAGCACCTCACTACATACTAGAGTGTAGGGAAATATCAAGAGTGAGTCCATGTCGAACTTAGCAAATATATCATAGGATTTATGAGGCTAAAAAAGGATAGACACTGGTTTACCGCATTTAGCTTTTAATTATCACAGTTTTATCATATGAGTAGCATCAGGTTTTCATTTATCCCACAATAAACATATGATCAATGTAAAGATGAATAATGAATAGCAAAAACACATTTATAGTCATTAGTGATTATCTATTTCGTAAGGGTCCAAGGCCACTCATGACCGTGAGCACGGCTGATATACCAGTTTTACACTTTGCAGAGGTTGTACACTTTCACTGTGAGTCGTGATTTACCCTTTCGCCCGAGGTGATCAGCCTCTTGACACACTACCAAGGAAGGTCGGCAGAGTTCACTATAAAGTCTTTCAAAGATTCATCTAACAAGTTAGGGCCATTAGATTCACTCGGCAAATAGATGTAGAGCCCCCCTTTCAAATGGCATAATGACGCACAGCCTATACACATAAGGACAGAGGCCGCACTATACCCGATTCGTCAAGCCATTCTTACGCCATGAAGGTTACCACTAACAAGCTAGAAATGGTCCTCATACTTGACTAAAGCCAGAGCCATATAGCCCTCACAGTTGTACTGTAAGTCCCGAATGTTCGCTTGCAGATGAGTCCTTATGGAGAGAAACTAGAGCACCAAGAAAAATAGCATCATGCTCTAGCCCTCTTTAAACAATAATCAAAATGGCATCTTTTAGTATTGTTGCATATTCCATTAATCATATTACAAGATCATAGTTTATGCTCAGCGCTAGCAAAGGCTACCCAATGCAAAATCCCATAGGTGACAAGGTATAGATCAAAAACTAGGAAAATCCTTAATGGCAATTCAATACAGACACATGCAATATGATTTTACGTGATTAAAGTGAACAGGACAACAAGGATAATCCCATGCTATACTTGCCTTAGAACTTGCTTTATGCCCAAAGCAACTTGCTCTGGTAGGTTCCTGGCTGGGCCTAGATGGCTCGCGCATCGGTGCTTGGCCTAGGCTTGTTGTGTAGGTATGCTTTCTCCTTTTATTCCATTATGCATTTTTGCTTTATGCTTTTCTGAGTTGCGCCTTTTGATGTGTTTTCTTCATATTTCATGTATATGTCCTGAAAATGACTAATTCACCAAAACTTGTGAAAAGATGTTAGTTTTAAACCCTATCACTAAGTTTGGTGTTTGTTTGCTATTATTTTATGTGATAGTTGGCGGTTGAAAATGTGCGTTAAGGACCGCCAACAACTCCCCCACACTTAGCCCTTTGCTCATTGTCACGCCCGGTTTTCCAAAGAAGACCAAGCACTCGTTATATGTGTGCCCAGGAAGTCCTCACATACAACAATAGAGTAGAGATATCAAAACAATGTTTATATAAAGTGGAATACTTACTATATTAACACTTACAACTATCAGAGTATCGCAGAACGGTCACTAATCTTTTTTTCAGGCTCCAACGTCATATGGACGGCTGACTAGAGGCTCCGTATGCCAAGCACTTCGAAAAGACTTTTGGAAACTCCACTAAACTTTCATCCTTCTTCTAAGCAGCACCTCACTACATACTAGAGTGTAGGGAAATATCAAGAGTGAGTCCATGTCGAACTTAGCAAATATATCATAGGGTTTATGAGGCTAAAAAAGGATAGACACTGGTTTACCGCATTTAGCTTTTAATTATCACAGTTTTATCATATGAGTAGCATCAGGTTTTCATTTATCCCACAATAAACATATGATCAATGTAAAGATGAATAATGAATAGCAAAAACACATTTATAGTCATTAGTGATTATCTATTTCGTAAGGGTCCAAGGCCACTCATGACCGTGAGCACGGCTGATATACCAGTTTTACACTTTGCAGAGGTTGTACACTTTCACTGTGAGTCGTGATTTACCCTTTCGCCCGAGGTGATCAGCCTCTTGACACACTACCAAGGAAGGTCGGCAGAGTTCACTACAAAGTCTTTCAAAGATTCATCTAACAAGTTAGGGCCATTAGATTCACTCGGCAAATAGATGTAGAGCCCCCCTTTCAAATGGCATAATGACGCACAGCCTATACACATAAGGACAGAGGCCGCACTATACCCGATTCGTCAAGCCATTCTTACGCCATGAAGGTTACCACTAACAAGCTAGAAATGGTCCTCATACTTGACTAAAGCCAGAGCCATATAGCCCTCACAGTTGTACTGTAAGTCCCGAATGTTCGCTTGCAGATGAGTCCTTATGGAGAGAAACTAGAGCACCAAGAAAAATAGCATCATGTTCTAGCCCTCTTTAAACAATAATCAAAATGTCATCTTTTAGTATTGTTGCATATTCCATTAATCATATTACAAGATCATAGTTTATGCTCAGCGCTAGCAAAGGCTACCCAATGCAAAATCCCATAGGTGACAAGGTATAGATCAAAAACTAGGAAAATCCTTAATGGCAATTCAATACAGACACATGCAATATGATTTTACGTGATTAAAGTAAACAGGACAACAAGGATAATCCCATGCTATACTTGCCTTAGAACTTGCTTTATGCCCAAAGCAACTTGCTCTGAAAAACCTCAACTTAATCTTTCATTTGCAACTTCTGGCACTCAGCGTATGGTCTTCATCTTTGGATCTTCGGCGCTCACGGATAGTCTTTCTTCTACTCGTAGATCATAGCAACCCAGCACACTAACAGGCATACAAGCAAACAAATAGGGACAACTAAGATCAATACACCACATAAGAGAAAACAACGTACTAAAAGAGAACTACCAGCTACGGTCACGAGAACATAAGAAACGTCGATAACGGAACTATCGTTAAAAAGAAAGACTATCGGAATATTTATATTATAAAAAGAAACCACTACACGCTTGATTTATTTTAGCTAATAAGATCATGGAAAAGTAATTAGTTTAGATTAAACAAATCATATTTGGACTCAACACCGAGTTGAATCTAACCAAATTATGTTGAGTTGTAAAAGCTAATATTATACCTTAGCCATATTTTATTTATAAATATATCATATCATAGTATTTTAAGTCATGTAAATATTTTATAATTTAGATAATCATGGAACATGTGGCAAAAGCTAAATGAAAACATTTACAAATCAAGGTGGAACTAATCATCTTGTAATTTAAAATAAAACATTTATGTGGATATGAATCTTATTAACATGTTATAAAATACCGGAGTTATAAACCCTAGTTGCTTCTAAACATTAACCAAATCATATCTAAGATGACCTTATATGAATCTTGATTAAACTAAGTAAAACATAATATATTATCCTATGTTACCTTTTCTCATAATCATTAATCAAATTATAAAGCCGAAGTTAAACCTTAGTTATATTTTATTTATAAACAATGCCATATAATTTAATCAAGTTTAACTTTATCTTTGCAAAAGGGAAAATTATACGTGAAAGCAACTGAACGAGTTATGTTGTGTCTGTAACATGCTTAAGCTAAGCAAAATATGATTTAAAACGTATTCATATTTCCATTAATCCAGTTAGCAATCGCTATGATCCAAAGTTCTTTTAAAATTGAAAAACTTGTTTGCATTAACATTAATCAATTTACATTCAATTATAAAAGATGAAGTTAACCTTATTCATATTTTATTTATAAATATTTATTTAGTGTTTAAGTCATTTAAACATTTATAAATTAGAAAGCATAAAGAAGGTAATAACAGCTAATCGAATCATTATATGTTTCTTATATAAACTAAACAAGTTCTATTTAAAAGTATTTAAGTTCTTATTAATCATAATAGCATTTGATTATTTATAAAAGACAAATTATAAACCAAAGTTACTTTTAATTTGAAAAGACAGTAGATAAATATTCGTTAAATTAACTACATGCTTCATGTTTAACTAAACTAATTATGATTAAGAAATATTTAAATTAATATTAATGAAGTTAATATTTATTTAAGAATGTTTTATGTACAAACCTAAGTTGCTTCTAATTTAAAAGACTATGACATAAACATTAATCAAATAAATATAATTTAATTTGTAAACACATAACGTGACATGGTAAACAACGTTGCTAATACGTCTCTTACGCTAGCATAGCCATGAAGTAACAAGAACGAAATTATACCCCTATGTTGCTTTTAGTTAGAAAGCTGTTAAATAAATATTAATCAAGTTGCATTTAAATAGATAAATTCATACTTAAGTGACATCACAAAAACTATCGCTACTGTATAGAGCATGACGCTACAAAACTATCGCAACAAGAACGAATTTATAAACCTAGATTACTTTTAATCATAGAACTAATTACATGTCAATTAAATTAATATTTAATTTATATATAACTAGCATGTAATACGTCTACGCCGATAGCATGTAGCTTCAGTTGGCATGATCGCAAAATTATAAGAACGAGTTACTACACTAGGTTGCTTTTAATTAAAATACATTAAATAAATATTGCACGTAAATCAATAAATTCATAATTAGATGACACGATATACGTCAGCACTACTACGTCGAGCGCAACTATACGAAACTAACGCAACTAAAACGGAGTAAAACGGAATTAAAACGAAGAAACGACAAAGATATTACGAACCAGTGGCAGAACCGTAAATACTTCATCTTCTACCTCCATCCATCTGAAGGGCCTCGACCTAGGGGTGACACGAGAAGGAGAAAAAAATATCTAATTTACTACACGAGAGATTTCCCAAACTAGGGTTTTCTCCACGGTAGTTTTGGTGTGCTTTTACCAAGGGGCAGGTACGTATATATAGGAAAAAAAACTCCTTACCTCCACGTCAACTAGAGATACGGTACTAATTGATGTTGCACCCTCCATCTTTACTAATAGGCCTAATTAATTATTAAAGCCCATTAGTAAATAAATATATGGGCCTTTTAGATTTATTAGGATTATTGCACATGACCTTTGAGCATTGGGAAAAATAAGACATTTATTTATTTTCAGAATTAATTAATTTCATAGATAAAATAATTTCAGAAAAGTCTAAAATTATTATTTAAGCCATGAAAAATACTCCGAAAGCTCTAAAAATTGAGGAAAAATTCTCAGAGACATTACGAAACATGAGGAACCTAGATAAAGTATTTGGAGTACATGAAAAGATATTTTGGAGCATCTAAAAATTAGATAACGCTCGCAGAAAAGTATGAACTAGCTCTAGAAAAAGCCAGAACAATTCCTGAAGAGTTTACTAAGATTGATTGACACATGAGAAACTGAAAGGAATAATTTTTGTTATAAAGAAAAGATTTTAGGAAACTCACAACGAGAACTTAAGATGAGAAACAGGGAATATTGATTGCGAAAAAAATAAAGACGAGCTGGAGAAGAAAAATCTGTAACACCTCAGGTGTTTAGCTCCTTAATTGCATTGCAATTGCATAAGCATAAGCATGCATCATTTATGTTATTTTATGTGGTTGCAACAAATGTGGTTGTTTTTAGAATTTTGTTTGGCTCACATCATGTGACACTAGGGAGTTGGTGTAACTAAAGGGTAGAGTAGCCAATTATATCTCACAATACTTTAGTTATACTTAGGGCCACTAATGGAGCAAGGTTCATGTTGACCAAAATCACAAAAATGCCCTCCAAGGTGTAGTTGACCAGCATTTAGCCCTAAGATGCTCTAGTTTGACTAATTAAAAAGTCTAGCTTAGAGACCTTGTATGGAGGAGCACCCTTAAGCAAAGTTGTAGGGAATTTTATGGGGAACAAAAGTCTCAACATGACCATCTCATGAAACTGGCCAGAACATGCTCAAAAATGGCCCACAAGTCAGCTAGAGGGGCTGTCTCAACACTTAGAATTTTTCTAAGTCTCAAAAGTGTCCCTCCAGTTTTACTGTGGCTACTTTAGGAGCTTGTAGTTTGCGAACCAGGCCAAACTGGCTTCCACTCATATTGACAAACTTGTAGTCCTTATGTAGCTCTACAACATTGCCAACATCACCCATGCCTGGTTCTCAATAGTTTAGGAGATATAGTGTCAAGAAGTTAGGGTTTCAGTCGACGTTTATCTCTGAAACTGCATTTTAGTTTCAAGGGGCACCACTTTGGAGTTTTATAGTTTCAAATCTGAGCCGAATTGGTTCTGGAGCCAATTAGCAAAGTTGTTGACCTCACAAAGCCCTACAATTTTTGTATTATCACCTGCTCCTAACTCGAACCGGTTTGAGAGATAATTAGCGCCAAAACTGCCCTATCAGTCGGTCTTCGGAGGCTCGGTTTCAGTCAACGAGCTCGAACACCGGCATGTCGTGGCGCGTGGGTAGAAGAACGGCGATGCGTGGTGACCGAGCGCTGCCGTTCCCTCCATGTCGCGAGCCCGGGCGTGAGTTGAACACCGAGCGGCCACCTCCACCCCCTCACGCGCGCTCATTCTCTTCTCCCTTCCTCTCGCTCTGGCCGGGCTCACCGAGGTGGAAACCGGGACGCCATTGCCGCCGTAGCCATCTCTGAGCTCGCGCACTCACCACCGCTCGCCGAACCATGTCCATCCCTCCGCCTCCCCGTCCTACACCTCCTCGACCCGTCGTTAGGTTGGTTTGAGCCCAAGGTGAGCCGCATTGCCGTTTCTGCCCGCTCACCGAAGCTCACCGGAGCTCCGCCATGTGTGGGTCACCATGGCCAGCACCACACAGTAGTTCTCCGTCTGCCTTCACCCACGTTTCCCCCTCCCTGTCACGTGTAGATGCTAGGATGAAGATGTTACCGCCAGTATCGGGACAGCCATGACGGAACGAGACCGTGCATGGTCGCGCCATGGCCGCCGGCCAGGTGCTCACGCGGTCAAGCGGTTCCGCTCCACCCCCGTCTGTGGGAGTGATCTCGTTAGGTCCGCTAGGAGTCCAAGAAGGTGATGCGCCCTTCGGTAGGTCGTGCGACGGCCGGGACTCGCCGGCGTACCGCCAGGCACCGCGGCCGTCCGCCATTGCCGTCGGTCTGGGTGCGGTGGTGCATCAACTTTGGGGAAAAGTGGTAGCCTCGGTGCGGTTGGGTTTGGGTAAGACGCCGGTGCACTTGGATCGGTCGGAGGAGCCACCGGCGGCGAGGAATTGCTCGTCGGAGCTCACTGCCGCCGCATCCCTGTTCCCTTTCACCGACACGCAGGGGCCACCTGTCTGTGCCGCGCGCGCGCGTTTTGGGCCGCGTCGGCTTTGCAGGCCGGCCCGGTAGCAGGGTTTTGGATTTAGTTTTTGTTTTCCTTTTTATATTTTACCATAGATTTTGGGTAAGATTTAGGAAATGTAGATCTAGGGTTTTACTTGCTCAAAAAATTATGAGATAAATTTTGTTAGGATCTACTTGGTGTGTAGTATTTTAGAAAAATATGAATTGGTTATGTGATGTTTAGTTTCTGGGAGATTTAAATAGGTTTTTGAAAGGTGTTTTAGATTGCATGCAAACTTGTTTAAATCATATCTTGAGTTTATTGTTCCAAAAATTATGAAAATTGGTGGGTAGGCTAATTTATACTTGCTCTAGCTTTGGTAAAAATTTGGGCAGTAGTGCTTAAGTACTTTTCAAGTTATAATGCTTTCTTGTCATTTTTAGGGGAATACCTTGAATAAAATTTTGTAATTTTTCTACATGAGCAATGTTATTATAAATTTTTGGAGAATGTCTTGGTACCATAAAGTGTCTAAGAAAAATATGAAATTTGTTGTTTGATACTTTTCAATATGATTTGTTAATTATACAAAAATCAGCCTTTTGGGCTTGTGAATTTTGTTAAGGGAGATTCTATAAATAATTTTTGTTTAAATTTTTACAGTGGTCTCTTTTTGGTTCATAGAGTCTCCTGTAATTTTGTAGAATTTTAGGAGTAGTTTACATATATGTTTAAAATTCCACTTAATTACTTAAGTAAATTAAGAAATGAGTATAAATAAATAATTTAGGTAGGCAAACCTTACTTTCTGGTGTTTTTGTGACCTATGTGAACTTGTGGTAACTTTAGTTTGGTCTTATGGGATGTTTGCCACATAAATAAATAATTAATCTTTGCAATTCTAGGTTTTCTGGACAGCTGGTAGTATTTCTGGGTTTGGCCTTTGATAAAAGTGTTTGCTGGAAAACTTGTAAATACCAAAGTTGTAGTAAACTTGATAAACTAGCTTGTGTCAAAATTTGGGAGCATTTGGCTTCATAGTTTGGGAGTTATTTCTATTTATAGTGCCAGTCCAGAATTGGCTACTCTCTGTTTAGAGAGGATAGATTCTATAACTTATGAAATTCGACATAGAAAACTTTTAATTGTTTACTGCATTAAGTTGTAGGAGTTATATGAAAACACTTGTTGCATTATACCTGTCCTTGTCCAGATATCGTACTTAATCCTATATTAGGTTTAGGTACATGTCAATGCTTAGCCCTGCTTAGTTCGGTAGAAGTCGGGAGATTTCCGGTCATTCGCGAGATCTAGGAATGGGTCACGAGTGGCTATGATCGCTATCGTGAATAGAACCATGCCTAAAAATGAAATTGAGACCGGGCGAGAGTTCGATAGTGCAGCCGCAAGACACTTCACGTCTTGGGTGCGGAGCTATGCCCGTCTGAGTCGTTTAAGGACCGATTTGTTGTACGTCCTTGAGTCATGTTGAACGCAGTCTAACACTTAGTTGGCCGGATAAGCCGTTCCGACCGTGAATCCGAGTAATACAGTTCAGGCCAGAAATCGAATGGTAGGTTGCTTCTTGGAGGAGAGAAAGGATGTGCTTGGGGACATTGGCGTGAGACCAAGGGGGGGTTAGAGTCCCTATCACCTGGCAGAGTGTCGCCCTTGGGGATGCGACATCAGTCGGACCCGCGGCTCCTGAACTGTACCAAAGGTGACCTAAGCAGCCCTCACCAGGCGTGACTCGGTGAGTGTTAGAAATACCCCTCCAGCTGGATAGGAATTCGATTCGAATCGTCGTCGCTCCCGGTTAGTGAGCACTTGACTTGAGCAGCGGCAACGTAGATCTCATTAAATGAACAGATGGTTAAGTGAATGATATAATGTTGCCACAATGATATACCTACTATGGATATAATAATAATGTTGTTTGATTATACTCAAGTGAATGTTTAGTACAGGTGCTAAGATAGATGATAGGTAAATGCTAAAAAGAACTGCTAGTACAAGTTATAAGAGTTTCAATTACTTATGCCTTTATGCAAAATGTGATGTCAGCTAGCCTCTTGTGTAAGCCTTGCATAATCCTTGGTGTCATCTTATTTCTGGTTTTTGACGGGTAAGTCTAGCTGAGTACATTCCAGTACTCAGGGTTTATTCCCTCCTGTTGCAGATGATATGCTCTACCAAGGCTTCTGCAAAAATTATCTCCACCCTACGGGTGACGAAGACTAGATCACTAGGGTGTGTTCATCTTTTATGTACTTTCCTGATGCTTTTGCGGGTGGTTGATCATTAACACTGGCAGTAGTATGTGAACTAATGCGTGTGTTATGCTTCCGCTACTTTATAAACTTGGTTTGTAATAATTGCGACTCCGTGTGTGTAAACTTATTTCGGACTACTTGTGAAATGTAACGTATGATGTTGTATGTTGAATGATGCGATCTTGGTTGTAAGCAAGTTGGTTTGAAATCCTTCGTGGTTTCGATTGACTACCGGGATTATATGGGCTCAAGTTCGAAAATTTGAGCGCTTCGGTGCTTGTTTTTGTACTTGTGCTCTTATAATTTGGTCGGTTCTATTACAGCTGGTATCGGAGCATAATTCAACATTAAACACATCGTACGAGTATTTAAAAATAAAAGTATTTGATTATGAAAAGGGTTAAAATTCTAAAAATTATTTTTATAGGTATGCTAGTGATCACATCCCTTAGCCCAAATAAGGACTCTTAGGTGGCTTATTATAAAGACTAACTTGGGGGCCTTGTTTGTTTTTGTTTCGTCGTCCATACGGCGTGATATTGTATGGATGCCATCCACTTGGGTGGTAATGTATGGATCAATTGCCTCGACGCTCTGGTAAGTGTGAGTTGTGAGAGCATGATCGTCCACCGGCGATCTAGGGGAGAGTAGTTTTTGGTGACTTGCATACTTACATGTTTAAACCGTGTAATTATGTAAGCACTTAATTGTGGGAACCTTTATATCGGGTAGCTTTGATACTGAAGTATATACATCAGGGGATGTGTATATGGAAGTATTTAAATTACTGCTTTCTTGGGTGCTTATATTGGGGAACTGTTGGGCTGAAATGAGATTTTTCTGCAGGTACACTAACAACGTAACGAGTAGACTGATAGTTTCGCTTATATGAGAGAACGTATGTATGCCACCGCCTAGCGTTAGAACTTTAGGTTTCTTCTAAGGTGAGAGGGCGTACGGAACGTGCATGCATCATGTTTAATTATATCATACATATCATTTACTCCCTCCTTAAAAATTTCAACAGTCCCGACTAAATTAAATTTCGTATCCCCTAAATGATCCTCACTGTAAGTCGTATCTTGTTGCTACAGATGGCACGTACCAAGAGGACCGCTCGCAAGTCCACTAGAGGCAGGGCACCTCGTCACCAGCTCGCTCCACGTGAGCCCCGCCCTGAGCCTACTGAGGTGGACAGGCTGAGGGCAGAGTTGGCTGAAGTGACTGCTACCAGGAATGCAACGCGTCAGCAACTGGAGCAAGTGATCCGTGATCGTGACCAGGAAACCCTTGCAGTCTAGAGATTGGCAGTAGCAAACCGCAACTGTCAACGCATGCTGGTCCGTATCATGAATCAGAGGGATAAAGCCTGGCACGAGGAGAATGTTCTGAGAGCTCGTCAGTTTGAGCTCGAACAACAGTTGGAGAATGCTGAAGAATACAATGACAATCTTCATGAAGACATGCACCGCCTGAACAACCAGCTAAATCCTCTGCTGCCTCGAAATATCAACGCAGATGAGGACATGGGTTCAGGAATCGTCATGGCTGAAGATGATGATGAAGTGCAGGTCAATGGGCCCCAAGATGCCGCACCAGAAGAAGAAGAAGAAGACGAGGAGTTAGAGCCTGTTAGCGACGAGGATGGCGGGGAGATCCTTGACACCGACTCTGAGGACGATGCTTAGAGTAGTCATCGCGTAGCTACGAAGTTAGAATCGTCTTTTGTGTCTCCTGGGGTTGGAGTGAGGCTTTGTAATAACTTGACTTTTGGGATGTAAGGTCGAACCCTATGTTTCCTAGATGTTTATTTGAACCTGTTAATTTCGATCACAATTGGATGTCTTATCGCGTGGGTTCGATGATGGTGTCACGATTAGCACCCTTCGGTGCCGCGATGAAACCGAGGGCCTCCTATGGCACGCGACATAAGGTTGTGCTGCTTGGCATGCGCTGGTATCGAGGTGGCTAGTCATGATCCACCATGTAACTCTACCGTTGAGAAGTCTCTTTGTGGTCAGTTTGAAGTAGCTTTTATTAGTCAACTAAAAACTTTGAGATCGAATCCAAGTACTGGGCGAAAGGTCAAAAATCACGTAGATTTTAACGTAAACAGTTCAGTAACTGCTGTGCACCTTGTGAGTGAGCCTTTATCATAGTACATCTTGTTGGATTCCCTCGCAGGATTGCGCCAATTGATACGCTTGAATGGATTGTGCGGTTGTGATGAATTATGGTGCCATGAGTATTTTGAGAAGTCTATTTCATGAAGTCAGTTTGACATATTTACAATAATTCATCTATAAATTTCCCACATCATCAGTGCTTATTGGCTATGCATTTTGCACATGTCGTACAATCTCCGTCGAGGTCGTGGCAATGAGGATGAGGAACAGCCACCCCCTCCGCCACCACCTACCCCGGCTGATCTGATGCAGACCGTGGTCGAAGGGCAGCGCATGCTGGCAAATGCTATGCGCCAGCTTGCCAACCGGGAGGCTCGTCATGGCCGCCAGGGCCCAGAACCCCATCAGTACAGTGATTTCAAGGACTTTCTTGATACTAAGCCCCCGCTCTTTAAGGAGGCGGAGGAACCACTGCAAGCCGATGAGTGGTTGAACACTATCGAACAAAAGTTTCGTCTGCTTCGCTTGACCGATGAGCTGAAAACTGAATATGCTTCTCACCAACTGCATGGCCCAGTGGGTATTTGGTGGAGCCACTATCGTTCCACACTGCCTGCAAATGTCCCGATTGTTTGGGACCAGTTCAAGGCCGCATTCCGTGGGAACTATATTCCTCCAGGTCTTATGGCTATCAAGCACATAGAATTCATGAGGCTGTCGCAGGGAAATAAAAGCTTGACTGAATATCTGCAATCTTTCAACAACCTGGCAAGGTATGCCACAGAGTTTGTGGATACCGATGCCAAGAAAATTGCTAGCTTTAAAAGAGGCCTTGGCCCAAAGCTAATGAAGACTATGGGCACTAGCAAGTGTACTACCTTTAATGAATTTATCAGTGATGCTCTGACTCAAGAGAACAATAACTCTATCTATGCTGCTTCTAAGAGCCGCAAGAGGGCACTTGAGGCAGGTGCTTCACAGTCTCGAGCTCCAGCTGCCCCGAGGGCTCCTCCTCGCCCTCCTGCCACAAGTGCTAAGTTCCGTCCTCCGCAAAAGAAGGCGCCAGTGAAGACTGGGTCTCGCAAGGCATATACAGTGGCTCTGCCAAAGGGTAATTCGGGCCAAGGCAGCTCCAGTGTCCCTCCTAGCAACATGCCTTGCTGGAACTGCAATAAGCCAGTTCATTGGTCCAGGAACTGTCCTTACCCTAAGAAGAATGTCAGCCAAGATGGCCGTCAAGGGCATGCCTATTATAACAGTATTGAGGAAATCCCATCTGGTGAGGTTGTCACTGCTGGTAAGTTCCTAGTTGACCAACATCCTGCAGTGGTACTTTTTGATTCAGGTGCTTCGCATTCCTTTATCAGTCCTAAGTTTGCATCAGAGTTTGCACACAAATTGCATACTGTTGAAGGTGGGGGTTATTGTATTAGCGCGGCAAGTGGGAATATTTCCACAAATAAAGTAGTAGGGAATCTTGAGCTTGAGATAGAAGGGCGAAAGTACTCGCTTGCCTTAGTGGTTTTGTCGGGCTTAGGCATAGATGTTATTCTGGGCATGAATTGGATGAGTTAGAATGGGGTACTCATTGATACATCCACTCGGGTAGTTATGCTTAGAGATCCTACAGATCAAAAGGGTTTTCTGGTACAACTTCCTAGAAAAGTTGATTTGTCTAGGGAAGTTCATGCTATGCAAGCAAAGGCGTTGGCCAAAATTCCAGTAGTGAATGAGTTTCCGGACGTTTTTCCCGATGATTTGCCGGAGCTCCCTTCGGATCGGGATGTGGAATTTAAAATTGAGTTGTTTCCTAGCACGGCGCCCATCTCTAGGAGACCCTATAGGATGCCTCCGAATAAACTAGCTGAACTTAAGGTGCAATTGAATGAACTTTTGAAGAAGGAGTTGATTCGTCCTAGTTCGTCGCCATGGAGATGTCCTGCTATATTTGTAAAGAAGAAGGATCAGTCATTGCGAATGTGCGTAGATTATAGACCTCTCAATGCAGTCACTGTCAAAAATAAGTACCCTCTACCGCGCATCGACATCTTGTTCGATCAGTTGTCTAAAGCTAAAGTATTCTCCAAGATTGATCTAAGGTCTGGCTATCATCAAATTAAAATCCGTCCGGAAGATGTTTCAAAAACCGCCTTCTCTACTAGATACGGTCTTTATGAGTATCTTGTTATGTCTTTCGGCTTGACCAACGCCCCCGCACACTTCATGTACTTGATGAATTCGGTGTTTATGCCCGAATTGGACAAGTTTGTGGTGGTATTTATTGATGACATCCTGATATATTCTGTAAATGAGGAAGATCACACTGAACATCTGCGTATAGTCCTCACAAGACTGCGTGAACATCAATTATATGCAAAGTTCAGTAAGTGCGAATTCTAGCTTCGAGAAGTACCTTTCCTTGGGCATGTGTTGTCCGATGGAGGAATTATGGTGGACCCCGCCAAGGTACAAGAAGTACTGAACTGGAAGGCTACTATCTCGGTTCACGAGGTCCGGAGTTTTCTTGGTTTGGCTGGCTATTATCGTCGCTTCATCCTGGATTTCTCCAAAATAGCCAAGCCAATGACTCGGTTGCTACAAAAAGACACCAGGTTTGTCTGGACTCCTGAGTGTGATGTGGCTTTTCACAAACTACGAACTCTCCTAACCTCAGCTCTGGTTTTGGCACAACTGGATATCGAGAAACCATTTGATGTTTATTGTGATGCCTCAGGCATAGGTTTGGGAGGCGTTCTGATGCAGGAAGGCCGAGTAATTGCATATACCTCTCGACAACTTCGTAAGCATGAGGTAAATTATCCAACGCATGACTTAGAACTCGCCGCAGTCATGCATGCTTTGAAGGTGTGGCGGCAATATCTACTGGGCAATGTCGCCAATATCTACACAGACCACAAAAGCCTACATCTTCACCCAACCCGAGTTAAATATGCGTCAAAGAAGATGGCTCGAGTTGATTAAGGATTATAACCTTCAAGTGCACTATCATCCTGGCAAGGCAAATGTGGTTGCAGATGCTTTAAGCCATAAGTCTCATTGCCATTCCCTAGTTGAAACTGATTTTCATCGATCTCGCCTTCTACATCCAGCAGTCTTGTACAACATCACTGTCAGTTGTACTCTCAAAAGTAGAATTATTGAGCTCCAAAAGACTGACACTGGTATATTCCACATCAAGCGTAAGATGAAAGAGCAAGAAGCTACACAGTTCAGGATAGATGAAGAGGGTGTACTATGGTTCAAGGATAGGTTTGTTGTGCCTAAGAACCGAGAGCTTAGAAATGATATTATGTCTAAAGCACACTCCTCTAAGTTGTCCATCCATCCTAGTAGCAATAAGATGTATTATGATTTGAAGCCATACTATTGGTGGACCAAGATGCGGAAAGAGATAGCTGCATATGTGGCTAGGTGTGACACCTGCTGTAGAGTTAAAGCTGTGCATATGAAAGCTGGGTTACTTCAACCACTTTCTATCCCAAGTTGGAAATGGGAAGAGATAAGTATGGATTTCATTATCGGACTTCCTCCTACTGTCAAAAATCATAACTCCATCTGGGTAATTGTAGATCGCCTAACCAAGTCGGCTCACTTCATTCCTGTTCGAGTAGACTATCGTCCTACTGACTATGCTGAGTTGTACTTCAATCAGATAGTCTGGCTCCATGGGATACCTCGTACTATCATCTCTGACCGTGGTCCCTAGTTCACTGCTCGCTTTTGGGAGCACTTGCATCACCTTCTAGGAGCCAAGTTAGTGAGAAGCTCTGCTTATCACCCCAGACGTCAGGACAGACGGAACGGGTTAACCAAATCTTGGAAGATCTGTTGCGGGCATGTGTATTATCATCCAAGGGTTCTTGGGAAAAATGGTTACCTCTAGCCGAATTCTTGTACAATAATAGTTACCAAGAGAGCATTAAGATGGCCCCATTCGAAGCTTTGTACGGTCGTAAGTGTAGAACCCCACTAAATTTGATAGAAGCTGGTGAGAGGAGATTTTATGGTATTGCTTTTGTTGAGGAAGCTGAGGAATAAGTCCGTACCATCCAAAAATATATGGCTGCAGCCCAAGCTAGACAGAAAAGTTATGCTGATCGTCGTAGAAAACCGCTCGAGTTTGAAGTCAGAGACTTCGTTTATCTGAAAGTTTCTCCAATGAAGAGTGTCCAACATTTTGGTGTTAAGTGGAAACTTGCGCCAAGATACATGGGTCCTTTCCAAATCATAGGCAAGAGTGGAGCTATTGCGTACAAAATCCAGTTACCTCCTGAAATGAGTGCCATATTCAACGTCTTCCATGTATCTCAACTCAAAAAGTGTCTTCGAGTTCCTGAGGAAAGAGTCCCGTTAGGAGATATCAGGCTTGAGTCTGATTTAACTGTGGCAGAACCGCCTGAATTAACACACTTTTAGAGGCGTTGTCTTCCACTAGACACTAAGCACCCCAAAAGTGAGCCAAGTCAAGCAGTTCTGTCGAGCACACCCAACGGGAGAACTCGAAGCGTTCCACAATTTTACACCCGGGATCCAATAATGAGTACAAGCTTACAATACTTAATCCATTTCATACAATAAAGAGTCTCAGAAATTCTTTATTACAGTACCAAAGTTCAGAGTGCGATAAATTAAACAGCGGAATAGAATAACATCTAACGAAACGATATAAGGATCCGTCTGTGCCCACCAGAAGAATCCTCCACACAACAGTTAGCTTCTCAAGCAGCACCTGCAACAAGGGTAAATAAACCCTGAGTACACAATGTACTCGCAAGACTTACCCGACTGGGAATATATTTCCCGACTCTCAAGGATTATGATAGGCTTTATGGCTTGTGGGTTCTTGTTTGCGAAAAGCAATACTAAGAGTGAGTCCTTATTTCCTTAAATTATTAACAGCCATGTTAAATTCATTATCCAACCTGCTATGTAAGCACCTGTTCTATCATCAAGCAAGGGTTGAGCAATCACAATCATTTTTCCATCTTTCATATGCCAGTTCTTACTACGGTGCCAGAGTGCAGTCAAGCCGTACCGTCACGTAGAAACGGCGATTCGCGAATCAATGTAGCCCAGCTGGGTACCCCGAAAAACACACGCCTCGCTTGTACCCCAGGCACAAGCAAGACCAACCCGTTCCCCTCCTGTCATAGGTTCCCAGGTCCCCGTCCAAACTTGGACTCCTAGCTCCCGTACTTGAGGCCCGGCCTCAATACGGTGCTAAGACCTCCACCTATCCCCGCCTCCAATCAGTCGGTCCAGAAAGAGCCGGAGCCCATGACAAGAGAGTAACAAGTTTTCCTAGCCCCCATCCGCTAGTATATGCTCGGGATAAGAAGATCTGTGACTTGACTGGGGATCCAGTGCAACGAACGGTCCTTAATCGACACGGACAGGGAAATAGTTCAACCAAGCTATGCCCCGTGGTCGCGGGACACAACCTGTTACACCCACCAAAACCCATACCATATCCCTGCCCGGTCACCATTTCCTTTTCCATCATTTTATCATTAGTGTAATAATAATAATAACCACCTATTGTGAGTAACGACAGGTTACTCACGCTACCGATAAACCTAAGCAAAGCAGCTACACGATCCTGTACTAGTAAGGCTCATGGATAAATATAGATATATGCATGTGGGTATCATAAAACTCCTGCAACATAAATGAACAACATATATATATATATATAATGATTTGCAAAATAAGGGTTATGCACCGGGGCTTGCCTTGGGCAGGCGCGGTGTCAGTAAAGTCAGTCAACGACTCCTGGTTCTCCTCCGGCACGAGAATCTCCTCCTCGTACTCCTCAACGATTTCCTCGTACTCCTGATCGCCGACAGTCACGGTCTCCGCCAATTCGTTCACTATATGCATGAAATGATGATGCAATAATTAATATATAGGCAACCACAACTCTTAAAATAAGAATACATCTACCGAGCTACTAAGCTAACTCTAATGACTAATACGCAAAGTTACCTATTATTCCCACTAAACAAGTATGAAACATTTCATGTATTATCTTAGCAACTAAAGGCATCCTTATTGTTAATATCAATTTACTATATATATAATAAAACAAGGTGCACTAGCTACCATGCATCATAAAAATTCATTCTCTAAATAACCATAATAAGCATTTCAAAATAATAAAGTAACCCTAAAGGTATCACTGAACTATACGAACTAATTACACTAACAAATATATCATGAATTTAGGAATCTAACAAAATTTATTTCACAATAAATAAATAAATTCAAATGAGCTCTAGAGATGAAGAAAATGATATTATTGGAGCAGGCTAATTAGCTTGATTAACCAACTAATCTATTCGCACCTTTGCGTGTTCTTGGAAAAGGTAGAACACGAAGCAATGAATTGGATGCGAGATGCTGGTTACTTGATTTGAGAGAAGTGAATGATCAGTGGAGCGAAACAGCTCGATGGCTCGGCATGTCCTTATAAAGGCAAAAGACGCGGGGAGGGAGAAGCCGGCTCATTGCACGCGGTCACGGTTAGTCATGCTCGTACCGCTACCGTGCTGACAATGGATGCATGGGGGATGGGTGAACAGTGTTTCGTCACCTAACAAGTCAAAGTAGAGCCATGCCTTTAGGCTGTGTTTGTGATCAGCAACCCGACATAGTAAATGTGAAAGGGAGATTCAGAACTTCTGATGATGCTTGCCGTGTCCTATCCATCAGTCAAGTCTTTGCCTGAAAGCAGGACAGCGGTGGGCGAGCATACCGTGTGCGACGGGTGAGGTCTTGGTCATGAGAGAATTAATTCAATGATGGACTTTGAGTGATCTTGGACTTACGAGCACATCATGACTGGAGTGAGCTTTGAGCTGAACGTGCTCGGCGGTGGGGTGCTGGTTCATTTATGCAGGTCATGGAATTAACGGGGAAGGAGATCACAGGTCAAGGAAACATTAGAGAATGAAAAGATCAATTATAGACTAGCTACATCAACTGATTATTGCAGCTCAGGAGAAATCGATAGACGCAGCTTTCATGGGTAAGAACAGAGAAACTTGATTCGAGAGAAGCAAGTGAGCAGCGGTGCAAAATAGCTCGGCGTATCATTTTAAAGACAGGAGACGCAGGAATGGAGAAGCAAAGATGCGACAGCGACGCGTCATAAGGTTAGTGGCTAAACTAGCTTGCTTAAAGGTAATAAAACGGTGGGAGGGCGACAGGGTGCTGCGGATGAACAGTGCCGTCTGCGGAGCTACAGTGTTTTCCATGCGTGAACAGTGTTTTCTGCGCTCCTACAATATCGACGTGTGGAAAAATGGTGTCTGCCCTTCGCCTGCAAAGTACCTCAGCAGCGTGCAAGCGGAGTGCTTAGCGGTCCGAACTTGCGAATGATATTAATATGTAGCGTGTGCGACACACTATGGCAGCGACAGCGCGACGTGCGCTGATAATTTTGCAAGGCGATTAGCAAGCGAAGTAAAGGCGGGATAATTAGAACAACGAGAGATGACAGTGGTGCATCGCGAGATTGATGGAGATAAAAATCTTGCCAAGTGGTATGCTAATAATTAGTGAATGACAATAATTTATCATTTGACTTTGTGGCTATGGAGCTCTCACGTGGAGAGAGATGACGTGCTGGAAGGACAACTTGGACAAGGAATAAATTAGAGCTCAATTTGAGAATTAGTGCAATAAATTTAATTTCTCATTTACCACATGCAATAATACATAAACATGATGCTCATGACATGGTTTAATATTTTGATTAAGGCGTAACACCGAGGGTGTTACAAATCTACCCCCCTAAAACAAAATCTCGACCCGAGATTTCATGTGCCTAGTGTGAGGAGAGAGGTAGAATTAAATTTCAATCTAAATAATTACATTGATGAGCTAGGAATGAGATGAGGATAATGCTTCAAAATATAGCTCTCAAGTTCCCAAGTTGCCTCATCCTCCGAGTGATTCTACCATTGGACTTTGTAAAATTTCACCACATTGTTTCTCGTCACCCTTTCTTTTTCATCCAAAATCTTGACTGGATGCTCAATATAGGAAAGATCAGGTTGGAGAGGGAGTCCTTCGATCTCCACTGCCTCATCAGGAACTCGCAAACACTTTTTCAATTGAGACACATGAAAAACATCATGGACGGCTGACAATATATCTGGGAGCTGGATGCGGTAAGCAACAGTACCACGCCATTCCAAAACCTTGTAAGGCCCAACATAGCGAGGAGCTAATTTTCCACGGACACCAAATCTATGCACACCTTTCATGGGAGACACTTTAAGATACACATAATCACCCACTTCAAATTGCAAAGGCCTTCTTCTCTTATCCGCATAGGTTTTCTAATGGTTCTGAGCCGCCTTCAAATGACTCCGAATAATTCCAACTTTCTCTCTTGCTTCAAGGATAAAGTCAGGCCCAAAGTAACCATGGTCTTCTACTTCAACCCAGTTGAGTGGTGTCCTACACTTCTTGCCATACAAAGCCTCAAAAGGTGCCATTCGAATGCTTTCTTGATAACTATTGTTGTAAGAAAACTCAGCCAATCTCAAGCACTCATCCCACTTCTCTGGGAAAGAAATGACACAAGCTCTCAACATATTTCCAGCACTTGATTGACTCTTTCTGTCTGGCCGTCGGTCTGCGGATGATAAGCTGAACTTCTGAGAAGACTAGTTCCAAGGCATTTCTGGAGTTGAGTCCAAAAGCGGGACATAAAGACCGATCCACGATCAGAAACAATAGTAAGAGGGACTCCATGGAGAGTTACAATGCGGTCAAAATACAACTTAGCATATTGCATGGCTTTATACCTTCCATCCACAGGAAGAAAATGGGCGGACTTGGTAAGGCGATCCACAATAACCCAAATAGAATCATGCCCTTTTACTGTGCGAGGCAATCCTGTAATAAAATCCATAGAAATATCCTCCCATTTCCACACTGGGATTGGCAAAGGCTGTAGGAAACCAGGCGTACGCATATGGTCTGCCTTCACCCTTCCACAAATGTCACATTCTGCAATATACTTAGTGATATCCTGCTTCATATTTGACCACCAATACAAGTGGCGCAAATCATGGTACATCTTGTTACTTCCCGGATGAATGGATAGCCTGGAACTATGGGCTTCCCCCAAAATCTTTCTTCTAAGCTCATCACTTTTGGGAACCACCAAACGATTCTTGTACC
Source organism: Saccharum hybrid cultivar R570 (assembly GCA_038087645.1). Classification (NCBI taxonomy): domain Eukaryota; kingdom Viridiplantae; phylum Streptophyta; class Magnoliopsida; order Poales; family Poaceae; genus Saccharum; species Saccharum hybrid cultivar. The sequence continues at coordinate 226,682 of JAQSUU010000704.1, read as the reverse complement.
TCACCACACCTTGTTCATCAATGCTGAAATGGGGACCACGTCCTTCATCAATCAACTTTTTGATATGAGGAATCTCCAAAGCATCCTGCCTTTGCTTAATAACAACTTGCTCCAACAAATCTGAGACTAGAGCAATGTGAGCTAAAACTGCAGAGTGAGAGAGAGGTAAGGACTCTTCATCATCCTGGTGTGACCTTCGACTCAACGCATCAGCCACCACATTGGCTTTTCCAGGATGATAATAGACTTCCAGATTGTAATCCTTGATTAACTCAAGCCATCTCCTTTGCCTCATATTTAACTCGGGTTGAGTGAAAATATACTTGAGGCTCTTGTGATCAGTAAAAATATGCACCTTGTTTCCCAATAGATAGTGTCTCCATATCTTTAGAGCATGCACAACTGCAGCAAGCTCTAAATCATGGGTGGGATAATTCACTTCATGCTTTTTCAGTTGACAGGAAGCATAAGCTATCACTCGTCCCTCTTGCATAAGCACACAACTAAGTCCTGTCTTAGAGGCATCACAATACACATCAAATGGCCTATCAATATCCGGTTGGGCCAGAATAGGGGCAGAGGTAAGAAAGTTCTTCAAAGCTTGGAAAGCTTCCTCACAGGCTGGACTCCACAAAAACTTGGAGTCTTTTTGAAGCAACTTAGTCATAGGCTGAGCTATCTTGGAGAAATCTGGAATGAAGCGCCGATAGTACCAAGCAAGACCAAGAAACTGACGGATCTGATGCACTGATTCAGGAGATTTCCAACTTAGCACATCCTGCACCTTACTAGGATCAACCGATACACCTTCAGGGGTTAGAACATGTCCCAAAAATTGCACTCTATCCAACCAAAACTCGCACTTGCTGAACTTGGCATACAGCTTGTGCTCCCGCAGTCGGTTCAGGACTGTGCGAAGGTGTTGTGCATGTTCTTCTTCCTTCTTGGAATATATCAAAATATCATCAATGAACACCACTACAAACTTGTCTAACTCCGGCATAAAGACTGAGTTCATGAGGTACATGAAGAATGCAGGAGCATTGGTGAGACCAAAAGATATGACTAGGTACTCATAAAGCCCATACCTAGTAGAGAAAGCTGTCTTTGGTATATCTTGGGGCCATATTTTTATTTGGTGATACCCAGAACGAAGATCAATTTTGGAAAACACTCTAGCACCAGCCAACTGATCAAACAAAGCATCAATGCGAGGCAAAGGGTACTTATTCTTGATGGTTACCGCATTGAGAGGGCGATAATCCAAACACATCCGCAGAGTGTCATCCTTCTTCTTCACAAAAATAGCTGGACAACCCCATGGAGAAGAACTAGGACGGATAAACCCCTTTTTCAGTAATTCCTCTAATTGTTTCTTCATTTCTGCTAATTCTGGTGGAGCCATGCGGTAAGGACGCTGTGAAATAGGAGCAGTGCCAGGCTCTAACTCTATGATAAACTCCACATCTCTATCTGGTGGTAACCCAGGCAAATCTTCAGGGAAGACATCAGGAAACTCACAGACCACAGGAATAGAGGCAAGATCAGGAGAAGCTTCAACATTAGCAGTGACTAGTGAAATAGAATTTGGAGAGATACGGAGAGACATCCTATCCTCAGAAGAAGGAAGTCGTAACTCAATAACTCTCCTCTTAAGGTCCAAGACTACCCCATAAACCTTCAACCAATTCATGCCTAGGATTGCATCAATGCCCTGTCCAGGTAGCAACATGAACTAGAGACGGTAAGTGTGAGTGGCCAGCACTAAGTTGACTGTGTCCATCCAGGTATTTATGCACATCTGCGCACCCAGAGTGCTAATTTTATAGGCAAAAGGAATAGCCATAAGAGATATATTGTGCCTTTCAGCAAACCCCATGCTCATGAATGAATGCGATGCTCCAGAATCAAATAACACAAATGCTGGGTGGGAGTCAATGGTAAACATACCAGCCATCACAGGCTCATTCTGCAGGATCTCCTCAGCCTCGGTGTAGTTAACCTGTCCTGAGCGACTCACTGGCACCTTCTTCTTAATAACTGTCCTCTTGATCAAGCGAGAGTTGGCGGACGGCTGGGAAGACTGAGCAGCCCGGTTCTCGGGACACTCCCGAGCAAAGTGGCCCTCCTTGCCACACTTGAAACAAGCAGTAGACTTGATCATCTGCCCCTGACGAGGTGGAAACTGCGATCCCTGGGCCGGCTGCACCTACTGAGTAGGTGCACGGTACAGAGTCGGCGGTGTTTGCCGAGTCTGCTGAGGCTGCCGAGACGACTGTCCACCTGGGGAATGGTAGGACATCCTCTTGACAACCTGCATCTTCTGTGACTGCGGGTGACTAGAAGACCCAGAGATTCCCCGCTTGCGCTTCCACTCAGCCTGAGTGTCACGCTGCAGTCCTTCCATAGAAATGGCAGCATTCATCAGTGTACCGAAAGTCTGGTAGTTCCCAGTATAAAGCTCCTTCTGCAAAATACAAGAGAGGCCACGATAGAAGCGGTCCCTCTTCTTCTCATCTGTGTCAACATGAGTCCCAGCGTACTGTGCCAGATGGTTGAATTTATTGGCATACTCCATCACAGACATGCTCCCCTGTTTCAGGTCCAAGAACTCCGAGAGCTTCCTGTTCAGAACACCCGCAGGAATGTAGTACTCTCGGAAGGCAGTGGTGAACTCCTGCCAAGTCACAGGATGACCCGCCGGCTGCATGGCATTGAAAGTATCCCACCATGCGCTAGCAGATCCCAAAAGCTGTTGTGCGACAAAGCGCACCTTCTGCTCCAACACACGAAGCCAATGCTCCGCGTCCAGAGGCTCCGCAGTCGACGTGAACGTGGGCGGGTTGGTCTTTAAGAAGTCCTGATAAGAACAAGGCCTCTCAAGACCGTGGGCACCACCCCCATTTCCGTCGTTGCCACCGTGGCCTCCGCGGACGAAGCCACCAAGAGCCTGTGCCATCATCTCCAAGGCATGGGCTGTCTCCTGACGTGAAGCCAACATCTCCGCCATCATCTCCACAGGAGTCATCGGAGGTGGCGGTGGTGGTGGCGGGGAAGGAGGACCCAAGAGTGGGGCCTCACGGCTCTGCCCGTTGGCATTGTTGTTACCATTGTCGTGACCACTTTCACCATGACCTTCACCAAGGCCACGTCCCACACCGACACTAGTGCTCCCATGACCAGACCCAGTGCCCACACGACGGGACCTCAGATCCATCTGTGACCAGATAGGAACCAAAAAAATAGAGAACCTTCAGACTAGGAACAAGAGACTTAGAGAAATTGATAAGGCTTTTATTAAGGATCGAAGCATTTCTTTTTATTTATTACCCTATCATCTTAACTATCTAGAAATTATATGTGAAGGGGTTTAGCTTAACAAATTTTCTTCTTATGATGCATGCATCGGCCTATGCGTTCACTCAAGCCGGAATATAGCGGCACTCGTTTGAATTTTTGGTACATCGTACACTCCTTTCCGAACACTAGCGCTTTCTTACGTAGCGTAAGTTAGTGTACCTGCAGAAAATAGTTAGATAAAACCAGTGCCACTATCCTAGATAGACCATATTGTTAGGGCTTATACTTATTTACGCAATTTTATCGCATCCTATTTTTCGCAAAGCTTTTGTTGGTCAAAGTTTTAAGTTTTTGAAAAGGTGATTAAGCTCGTGAACTCATTATTAGCTCTGATACCAACTGTGGCAGAACCGCCTGAATTAACACACTTTTAGAGGCGTTGTCTTCCACTAGACACTAAGCACCCCAAAAGTGAGCCAAGTCAAGCAGTTCTGTCGAGCACACCCAACGGGAGAACTCGAAGCGTTCCACAATTTTACACCCGGGATCCAATAATGAGTACAAGCTTACAATACTTAATCCATTTCATACAATAAAGAGTCTCAGAAATTCTTTATTACAGTACCAAAGTTCAGAGTGCGATAAATTAAACAGCGGAATAGAATAACATCTAACAAAACGATATAAGGATCCGTCTGTGCCCACTAGAAGAATCCTCCACACAACAGTTAGCTTCTCAAGCAGCACCTTCAACAAGGGTAAATAAACCCTGAGTACACAATGTACTCGCAAGACTTACCCGACTAGGAATATATTTCCCGACTCTCAAGGATTATGATAGGCTTTATGGCTTGTGGGTTCTTGTTTGCGAAAAGCAATACTAAAAGTGAGTCCTTATTTCCTTAAATTATTAATAGGCATGTTAAATTCATTATCCAACCTGCTATGTAATCACCTGTTCTATCATCAAGCAAGGGTTGAGCAATCAGAATTATTTTTCCATCTTTCATATGCCAGTTCTTACTACGGTGCCAGAGTGCAGTCAAGTCGTACCGTCACGTAGAAACGGCGATTCGCGAATCAATGTAGCCCAGCTGGGTACCCCGAAAAACACACGCCTCGCTTGTACCCTAGGCACAAGCAAGACCAACCCGTTTCCCTCCTGTCATAGGTTCCCAGGTCCCCGTCCAAACTTGGACTCCTAGCTCCCGTACTTGAGGCCCGGCCTCAATACGGTGCTAAGACCTCCACCTATCCCCGCCTCCAATCAGTCGGTCCGGAAAGAGCCGGAGCCCATGACAAGAGAGTAACAAGTTTTCCTAGCCCCCATCCGCTAGTATATGCTCGGGATAAGAAGATCTGTGACTTGACTGGGGATCCAGTGCAACGAACGGTCCTTAATCGACACGGACAGGGAAATAGTGCAACCAAGCTATGCCCCGTGGCCGCGGGACACAACCTGTTACACCCACCAAAACCCATACCATATCCCTGCCCGGTCACCATTTCCTTTTCCATCATTTCATCATTAGTGTAATAATAATAATAATCACCTGTTGTGAGTAACGACAGGTTACTCACGCTACCGATAAACCTAAGCAAAGCAGCTACACGATCCTGTACTAGTAAGGCTCATGGGTAAATATAGATATATGCATGTGGGTATCATAAAACTCCTGCAACATAAATGAACAACATATATATATATATAATGATTTGCAAAATAAGGGTTATGCACCGGGGCTTGCCTTGGGCAGGCGCGGTGTCTGTAAAGTCAGTCAACGACTCCTGGTTCTCCTCCGACACAAGAATCTCCTCCTCGTACTCCTCAACGATTTCCTCGTACTCCTGATCGCCGACAGTCACGGTCTCCGCCAATTCGCTCACTATATGCATGAAATGATGATGCAATAATTAATATATAGGCAACCATAACTCTTAAAATAAGAATACATCTACCGAGCTACTAAGCTAACTCTAATGACTAATACGCAAAGTTACCTATTATTCCCACTAAACAAGTATGAAACATTTCATGTATTATCTTAGCAACTAAAGACATCCTTATTGTTAATATCAATTTACTATATATATAATAAAACAAGGTGCACTAGCTACCATGCATCATAAAAATTCATTCTCTAAATAACCATAATAAGCATTTCAAAATAATAAAGTAACCCTAAAGGTATCACTGAACTATACGAACTAATTACACTAACAGATATATCATGAATTTAGGAATCTAACAAAATTTATTTCACAATAAATAAATAAATTCAAATGAGCTCTAGAGATGAAGAAAATGATATTATTGGAGCAGGCTAATTAGCTTGATTAACCAACTAATCTATTCGCACCTTTGCGTGTTCTTGGAAAAGGTAGAACACGAAGCAATGAATTGGATGCGAGATGCTGGTTACTTGATTTGAGAGAAGTGAATGATCAGTGGAGCGAAACAGCTCGATGGCTCGGCATGTCCTTATAAAGGCAAAAGACGCGGGGAGGGAGAAGCTGGCTCATTGCACGCGGTCACGGTCAGTCATGCTCGTACCGCTACCGTGCTGACAATGGATGCGTGGGGGATGGGTGAACAGTGTTTCGTCACCTAACAAGTCAAAGTAGAGCCATGCCTTCAGGCTGTGTTTGTGATCAGCAACCCGACATAGTAAATGTGAAAGGGAGATTCAGAACTTCTGATGATGCTTGTCGTGTCCTATCCATCAGTCAAGTCTTTGCCTGAAAGGAGGACAGCGGTGGGCGAGCATACCGTGTGCGACGGGTGAGGTCTTGGTCATGAGAGAATTAATTCAATGATGGACTTTGAGTGATCTTGGACTTACGAGCACATCATGACTGGAGTGAGCTTTGAGCTGAACGTGCTCGGCGGTGGGGTGCTGGTTCATTTATGCAGGTCATGGAATTAACGGGGAAGGAGATCACAGGTCAAAAAAACATTAGAGAATGAAAAGATCAATTATAGACTAGCTACATCAACTGATTATTGCAGCTCAGGAGAAATCGATAGACGCAGCTTTCATGGGTAAGAACAGAGAAACTTGATTCGAGAGGAGCAAGTGAGCAGCGGTGCAAAATAGCTCGGCGTATCCTTTTAAAGACAGGAGACGCAGGAATGAAGAAGCAAAGACGCGACAGCGACGCGTCATAAGGTTAGTGGCTAAACTAGCTTGCTTAAAGGTAATAAAACGATGGGAGGGCGACAGGGTGATGCGGATGAACAGTGACTTCTGCGGAGCTACAGTGTTTTCCACGCGTGAACAGTGTTTTCCGCGCGTGAACAGTGTTTTCTGCGCTGCTACAACATCGACGTGTGGAAAAAATGGTGTCTGCCCTTCGCCTGCAAAGTACCTCAGCAGCGTGCAAGCGGAGTGCTTAGCGGTCCGAATTTGCGAATGATATTAATATGTAGCATGTGCGACACACTATGGCAGCGACAGCGCGACGTGCGCTGATAATTTTGCAAGGCGATTAGCAAGCGAAGTAAAGGCGGGATAATTAGAACAACGAGAGATGACAGTGGTGCATCGCGAGATTGATGGAGATAAAAATCTTGCCAAGTGGTATGCTAATAATTAGTGAATGACAATAATTTATCATTTGACTTTGTTGCTATAGAGCTCTCACGTGGAGAGAGATGACGTGCTGGAAGGACAACTTGGACAAGGAATAAATTAGAGCTCAATTTGAGAATTAGTGCAATAAATTTAATTTCTCATTTACCACATGCAATAATACATAAACATGATGCTCATGACATGGTTTAATATTTTGATTAAGGCGTAACACCGAGGGTGTTACATTAACTTACGAAGAAAAGCCAGTCCGGGTGATCGATACTCAGGAACGAGTAACTAGAAGCAAAGTGGTTAAGTGGTATAAAGTAATGTGGAGTAATCAGGGTAGTGAAAGTGACGCTACATGGGAACGGGAGGACTATTTGCGGGATGGCTATAAGGAATTCTATGAAAAATGGTACGCTTTCCAAATCTCGGGATGAAATTTTTATAAGGGGGGAGGGCTGTAACACCTTAGGTGTTTAGCTCCTTAATTGCATTGCAATTGCATAAGCATAAGCATGCATCATTTATGTTAATTTATGTGGTTGCAACAAATGTGGTTGTTTTTAGAATTTTGTTTGGCTCACATCATGTGACACTAGGGAGTTGGTGTAACTAAAGGGTAGAGTAGCCAATTATATCTCACAACACTATAGTTATACTTAGGGTCACTAATGGAGCAAGGTTCATGTTGACCAAAATCACCAAAATGCCCTCCAAGGTGTAGTTGACCAGCATTTAGCCCTAGGATGCTCTAGTTTGACCAATTAAAAAGTCTAGCTTAGAGACCTTGCATGGAGGAGCACCCTTAAGCAAAGTTGTAGGGAATTTTATGGGGAACAAAAGTCTCAATATGACCATCTCATGAAACTGGCCAGAACATGCTAAAAAATGGCCCACAAGTCAGCTAGAGGGGCTGTCTCAACACTTAGAATTTTTCTAAGTCTCAAAAGTGTCCCTCCAGTTTTACTGTGGCCTACTTTAGGAGCTTGTAGTTTGTGAACCAGGCCAAACCAGCTTCCACTCATATTGACAAACTTGTAGTCCTTATGTAGCTCTACAACATTGCCAACATCACCCATGCCTGGTTCTTAATAGTTTAGGAGATATAGTGTCAAGAAGTTAGGGTTTCAGTCGACGTTTATCTCTGAAACTGCATTTTAGTTTCAAGGGGCACCACTTTGGAGTTTTATAGTTTCAAATCTGAGCCGAATTGGTTCTAGAGCCAATTAGCAAAGTTGTTGAACTCACAAAGCCCTACAATTTTTGTATTATCACCTGCTCCTAACTCGAACCGGTTTGAGAGATAATTAGCGCCAAAACTACCCTGTCAGTCGGTCTTCGGAGGCTCGGTTTCAGTCAACGAGCTCGAACACCGGCATGTCGTGGCGCGCGGGCAGAAGAACGGCGACGCGTGGTGACCGAGCGCTGCCGTTTCCTCGACGTCGCGAGCCCGGGCGTGAGTTGAACACCGAGCAGCCACCTCCACCCCCCTCACGTGCGCTCATTCTCTTCTCCCTTCCTCTCGCTCTGGCCGGGCTCACCGAGGCGGAAACCGGGACGCCATTGCCGCCGTAGCCATCTCCGAGCTCACGCACTCACCACCGCTCGTCGATCCACGTCCATCCCTCCGCCTCCCCGTCCTACACCTCCTCGACCCATCGGTAGGTTGGTTTGAGCCCAAGGTGAGCCGCATTGCCGTTTCCGCCCGCTCACCGAAGCTCACCGGAGCTCCGCCATGTGCGGGTCACCATGGCTAGCACCACACAGTAGTTCTCCGTCTGCCTTCACCCACGTTTCCCCCTCCCTGTCACGTGTAGATGCTAGGATGAAGATGTTACCGCCAGTATCGGGACAACCATGACGGAACGAGACCGTGCACGGCCATGCCATGGCCGCCGGCCAGGTGCTCACGCGGTCAAGCGGTTCCGGTCCACCCCCGTCTGTGGGAGTGATCTCGTTAGGTCCGCTAGGAGTCCAGGAAGGTGATGCGCCCTTCGATAGGTCGTGCAACGGCTGGGACTCGCCGGCGTACCGCCAGGCACCGCGGCCGTCTGCCATTGCCGTTGGTCTGGGTGCGGTGGTGCATCAACTTTGGGGAAAAGTGGTAGCCTCGGTGCGGTTGGGTTTGGGTAAGATGCCGGTGCACTTGGATCAGTCGGAGGAGCCACCGGCGGCGAGGAATTGCTCGTCGGAGCTCACAACCGCCGCATCCCTGTTCCCATTCACCGACACGCGGGGGCCACCTGTCTGTGCCGCGCGCGGGCGGGACCCCGAGCGGGCCGCGCGCGCGTGTTTTGGGCCGCGTCGGCTTTGCAGGCCGGCCCGGTAGCAGGGTTTTGGATTTAGTTTTTGTTTTCCTTTTTATATTTTACCACAGATTTTGGGTAAGATTTAGGAAATGTAGATCTAGGGTTTTACTTGCTCAAAAAATTATGAGAGAAATTTTGTTAGGATCTACTTGGTGTGTAGTATTTTAGAAAAAATATGAATTGGTTATGTGATGTTTAGTTTCTGGGAGATTTAAATAGGTTTTTGAAAGGTGTTTTAGATTGCATGCAAACTTGTTTAAATCATATCTTGAGTTTCAGTGTTCCAAAAATTATGAAAATTGGTGGGTAGGCTAATTTATACTTGCTCTAGCTTTGGTAAAAATTTAGGCAGTAGTGCTTAAGTACTTTTCAAGTTATAATGCTATCTTGTCATTTTAGGGAATACTTGAATAAAATTTTGTAATTTTTCTACATGAGCAATGTTCTTATAAATTTTTGGAGAATGTCTTGGTACCATAAAGTGTCTAATAAAAATATGAAATCTATTGTTTGATACTTTTCAATATGATTTGTTAATTATACAAAAATCAGCCTTTTGGGCTTGTGAATTTTTTTTAGGGAGTTTCTGTTTATAATTTTTATTCAAATTTTTACAGTGGTCTCTTTTTGGTTCATAGAGTCTCCTGTAATTTTTGCAGAATTTTAGGAGCAGTTTACATATATGTTTAAAATTCCACTTAATTACTTAAGTAAATTAAGAAATGAGTATAAATAAATAATTTAGGTAGGCAAACCTTACTTTCTGGTGTTTTTGTGACCTATGTGAACTTGTGGTAACTTTAGTTTGGTCTTATGGGATGTTTGCCACATAAATAAATATTTAATCTTTGCAATTCTAGGTTTTCTGGACAGCTGGTAATATTTCTAGGTTTGGCCTTTGATAAAAGTGTTTGTTGCAAAACTTGTAAATACCAAAGTTGTAGCAAACTTGATAAACTAGCTTGTGTCAAAATTTGGGAGCATTTGACTTAATAGTTTGGGAGTTATTTCTGTTTAAAGTGCCAGTCCAGAATTGGCTACTCTCTGTTTAGAGAGGACAGATTCTGGAACTTATGAAATTCCACATAGAAAACTTAGGAATTTAGGATTGAGGTCTGAAAATGAATTGTGGTGCATTTCTTAAGCTTTTCAGATTGTCTTAGACCATAACTTTTGGAGTTAGGAATCTTCAGTTATGTTAGAATCTTTGAGCTTCTGTCCAGAATGTCTTACTGTGGTAACCTAAGTAATATTACTCTTGTGTTGTTAGGTGTTAGGGCCTTAACCGAAGAGGAACATCTATATCTTAGATTGGGTAGATTAGGTAAGTACTTCTCCACCGGAGAAGAGATTTGCACGTATTGATGAAGTGACTTGAATAGAGTACTTTTATTGCCGAAATGCATTTCATCCCGAGCATGTTGTACCCATTATGCACCCATGATATTTATTGTGCACTCATGCAATAGGTGTTCCGGAGGGGGTAACACTCCTCGAGTTCGAGCCAGTGATTCCGGAGGAAGTCCAGGACTAGCCAGAGGAGCCAGCGGAACCAGTCGGCGGAGGAGACGCCGCTGAAGATCTACACGAGTGCCCTGACCACCGGCCCTCGACCTTTCTAAAAGGCAAGCCCCGGTGCATGCTGAACCTACTGTTTTATAAATTAATCTTGAGTACTTTTAATTGTTTACTGCATTAAGTTGTAGGAGTTATATGAAAACACTTGTTGCATTATACCTGTCCTTGTCCAGATATCGTACTTAATCCTATATTAGGTTTAGGTACATGTCAATGCTTAGCCCTGCTTAGTTCGGTAGAAGTCGGGAGATTTCCGGTCATCCGCGAGATCTAGGAATGGGTCACGAGTGGCTATGATCGCTATCGTGAATGGAACCATGCTTAAAAATGAAATTGAGACCGGGCGGGAGTTCGATAGTGCAGCCGCAAGACACTTCACGTCTTGGGTGCGGAGCTATGCCCGTCTGAGTCGTTTAAGGACCGATTCGCTGTACGTCCTTGAGTCATGTTGAACGCAGTCTAACACTTAGTTGGCCGGATAAGCCGTTCCGACCACGAATCCAAGTAATACAGTTCAGGCCGGGAATCGAATGGTAGGTTGCTTCTTGGAGGAGAGAAAGGATGTGCTTGGGGACATTGGCGTGAGACCAAGGGGGGGTTAGAGTCCCTATCACCTGGCAGAGTGTCGCCCTTGGGGATGCGACATCAGTCGGACCCGCGGCTCCTGAACTGTACCAAAGGTGACCTAAGCAGCCCTCGCCAGGCGTGACTCGGTGAGTGTTAGAAATACCCCTCCAGCTGGATAGAAATTCGATTTGAATCGCCGTCGCTCCCGGTTAGTGAGCACTTGACTTGAGCAGCGGCAACGTAGATCTCATTAAATGAACAGATGGTTAAGTGAATGATATAATGTTGCCACAATGATATACCTGCTATGGATATAATAATAATGTTGTTTGATTATACTCAAGTGAATATTTAGTACAGGTGCTAAGATAGATGACAGGTAAATGCTAAAAAGAACTGCTAGTACAAGTTATAAGAGTTTCAATTACTTATGCCTTTATGCAAAATGTGATGTCAGCTAGCCTCTTGTGTAAGCCTTGCATAATCCTTGGTGTCATCTTATTTCTGGTTTTTGACGGGTAAGTCTAGCTGAGTACATTCTAGTACTCAGGGTTTATTCCCTCCTGTTGCAGATGATATGCTCTACCAAGGCTTCTGCAAAAATTGTCTCCACCCTACGGGTGACGAAGACTAGATCACTAGGACGTGATCATCTTTTATGTACTTTCCTAATGCTTTTGCGGGTGGTTGATCATTAAGACTGGCAGTAGTATGTGAACTAATGCGTGTGTTATGCTTCCACTACTTTATAAACTTGGTTTGTAATAATTGCGACTCCGTGTGTGTAAACTTATTTCGGACTACTTGTGAAATGTAACGTATGATGTTGTATGTTGAATGATGCGATCTTGGTTGTAAGCAAGTTGGTTTGAAATCCTTCGTGATTTCGATTGACTACCGGGATTGTATGGGCTCAAGTTCGAAAATTTGAGCGCTTCGGTGCTTGTTTTTGTACTTGTGCTCTTATAATTTGGTCGGTTCTGTTACAAAATCGATCCACTAAACGCATTTTAAAAGACTTTGTTCGCTCTTAACACACAAGAGTTAACGAGCAACATCACATCAAACAATAGCCCGTCAAATTAGTTTAGAAAAATTTAAAGATTCTTATTATTTTTTTCATTTTTTTATAACTAATTGATGCTATCATAAACTAAACTTAGGAAATTTTATCCAAATATTAAAACATTTATTTTATTTAGTGTTTCCTATGCACAACCTAAAATAAGAAATTTTGGGATGTGACAATTCTACCCCACTTAACAGGAATCTCGTCCTGAGATTCGAAGAGACTAGGGAGAAAGATAAAGCAGACCAATAAGATTGTTTTGAAACTTTTGACAAGTTCTGATATAAGCGTCAAGGATTATCAATGGTTGACAAGAGAATATTGGATTGATTGTTAAGATTGATTCGAGCTAATGACAGAGGGTCAAAGGATTGAAGATCAGCATAGGTGGAAAGGAAGATCAAAGGAGGTTGAAAAGATAGATCAAGGTTGATCATCGAGTCTTCACTTTATAAGGTGTAAAAACAAGGGTGGAGATTAGCAAAAGATAAAGATAGATCTTATGGTACTCATAACTCCTCGATTCAAAATTTATGAGACATCATGAAAAAGTGACAGATTAACATTGGTTGAAGAAAGGTAAAGACTAGTTTTCCGTTTTACCATTCAGGGAGACCAGTGAGAAGGATAAATTGATCTTCAAGTCTTTGTAGGTCCTTGAATTAGAATTTATAAGATATAAGGACAAGAGTCAAAAGTTGTCAAATGTTGATAAGAAAAAGTAAAGATTGATGGCAAGAAGGTGAGACTGGTTAAGGGGCAAGGACTAGCAAAATATGATATTATGATAGCGATTGGTCTTTGGATCTTCTTGTCTCATGACTTGAGATTGATGATGGTGGTGGACGCTACCCCACTTAACAAAGATCTTATTCCACCTAGCGATGTCATTGAAGGCAACACTTTCTTTAAGGCTTACTACTATTGATGAGTCCTTCATGTGTTGATCCTCCATTAAGATGAGATAAAGAAGGCAACATGACAACCAAGGGTAGGCAAGGATAGTGTAAGAGAAAAATGACAAGATTTAGGATCGATTGAAAGATAAGTAGGATAAAAGATGACACTACCCGACTTAACTTGGATCGAGCTACTCGTCAAGACTTATACCTTCAGAGCCACCTTTGAAACATGAGAACAAGGATAACACACAAGCAACACATCAAGCACAACAAGCACACATCACATCATCGGTACTACACGTGCTTCTTCAACAATGGTGGTCATCCTAAGGGAAAAGTATGAATGATGAAAGGCCATCGAACTTTTGAAAAAGGTGAGATCAGAAAACTTTTAGTAAAAACAACATAAAACAAAAATCAAGAGAGTAAGAAATAATAGCTCAAAGGAAGCTATCAAGGAAGGGATACAACAGGACAAGGAACAGGAAATAGTCAAAATCAAAGAGGCAAGGGATGAGAAAATAGTTTTATAGTAAAATAAGTTTTAGAAAACGTCCAGTGCTACTTGGCATACGTCCTACAGTCAACACCGCTCTGATACCACTCTGTCACGTCCGGTTTTTCAAAGAAGACCAAGCACTCGTTATATGTGTGCCAAGGAAGTCCACACATACAACAATAGAGTAGAGATATCAAAACAATGTTTATATAAAGCGGAATACTTACTATATTAACACTTACAACTATCACAGTATCGCAGAACGGTCACTAATCTTTTCTTCAGGCTCCAACGTCACAGGGACGGCTGACTAGGGGCTCTGTATGCCAAACACTTCGAAAATACTTTTGGAAACTCCACTAGACTTTCATCCTTCTTCTAAGCAGCACCTCACTACATACTAGAGTGTAGGGAAATAGCAAGAGTGAGTCCATGTCGAACTCAGCAAATATATTATAGGGTTCATGAGGCTAAAAAAGGATAGACACTGGTTTACTGCATTTAGCTTTTAATTATCACAGTTTTATCATATGAGTAGCATTAGGTTTTCATTTATCCCACAATAAACATATGATCAATGTAAAGATGAATAATGAATAGCAAAAACACATTTATAGTCATTAGTGATTATCTATTCTGTAAGGGTCCAAGGCCACTCGTGACCGTGAGCACGGCTAATATACCAGTTTTACACTCTGCAGAGGTTGTACACTTTCACTGTGAGTCGTGATTTACCCTTTCGCCCGAGGTGATCAGCCTCTTGACCCACTACCAAGGAAGGCCGGCAGGGTTCACTATGAAGTCTTTCAAAGATTCGTCTAACAAGTTAGGGCCATTAGATTCACTCGGTAAATAGATGTAGAGCCCCCCTTCCAAATGGCACAATGACGTGCAACCTATACACATAAGGACAGAGGCCGCACTATACCCGATTCGTCAAGCCGTTTTTACGCCATGAAGGTTACCACTAACAAGCTAGAAAAGGTCCTTATACTTGACTAAAGCCAGAGCCATTTAGCCCTCACAGTTGTACTATAAGTCCTGAATGTTCGCTTACAGATGAGTTCTTATGGAGAGAAACTAGAGCACCAAGAAAAATAGCATCATGCTCTAGCCCTCTTTAAACAATAATCAAAATGTCATCTTTTAGTATTGTTGCATATTCCATTAATCATATTACAAGATCATAGTTTATGCTCAGCGCTAGCAAAGGCTACACAATGTAAAATCCCATAGGTGACAAGGTATTGGTAAAAACTAGGAAAATCCTTAATGGCAATTCAATACAGACACATGCAATATGATTTTACATGATTAAAGTGAATAGGATAACAAGGATAATCCTATGCTATACTTGCATTAGAACTTTCTTTATGCCCAAAGCAACTTGCTCTGAAAAACCTCAACTTAATCTTTCATTTGCAACTTCTGGCACTCAGCTTCTGGTCTTCATCTTCGGATCTTCGGTGTTCACGGATAGTCTTTCTTCTACTCATAGATCATAACAACCCAACACACTAACAGGCATACAAGCAAATAAATAGGGACAACTAAGAACAATACACCACATAAGAGAAAACAACGTACTAAAAGAGAACTACCAGCTACGGTCACGAGAACATAAGAAACGTCGATAACGGAACTATCGTTAAAAAGAAAAAGACTATCGGAATATTTATATTATAAAAAGAAACCACTACACGCTTGATTTATTTTAGCTAATAAGATCATGGAAAAGTAATTAGTTCAGATTAAACAAATCATATTTGGACTCAACACCGAGTTGGAACTAACCAAATTATGTTGAATTGTAAAAGCTAACATTATACATTAGCCATATTTTATTTATAAATATATTATATCATAGTATTTTAAGTCATGTAAATATTTTATAATTTAGATAATCATGGAACATGTGGCAAAAGCTAAATAAAAATATTTACAAATCAAGGTGGAACTAATCATCTTGTAATTTAAAATAAAACATTTATGTGGATATGGATCTTATTAACATTCAGTTATGAAATACCGGAGTTATAAACCCTAGTTGCTTCTAAACATTAACCAAATCACATCTAAGATGACCTTATATGAATCTTGATTAAACTAAGCAAAACATAATATATTATCCTATGTTACCTTTTCTCATAATCATTAATCAAATTATAAAGCCGAAGTTAAACCTTAGTTATATTTTATTTATAAACAATACCATATAATTTAATCAAGTTTAACTTTATCTTTACAAAAGGGAAAAGTATACGTGAAAGCAACTGAACGAGTTATGTTGTGTCTGTAACATGCTTAAGCTAAGCAAAATATGATTTAAAACGTATTCATATTTCCATTAATCCAGTTAGCAATCAATATGGTCCAAAGTTCTTTTAAAATTGAAAAACTAGTTTGCATTAACATTAATCAATTTACATTCAATTATAAAAGATGAAGTTAACCTTATTCATATTTTATTTATAAATATTTATTTAGTGTTTAAGTCATTTAAACATTTATAAATTAGAAAGCATAAAGAAGATAATAACAGCTAATCGAATCATTATATGTTTCTTACATAAACTAAACAAGTTCTATTTAAGAAGTATTTAAGTTCTTATTAATCATGATAGCATTTGATTATTTATAAAAGACAAATTATAAACCAAAGTTACTTTTAATTTGAAAAGACAGTAGATAAATATTCATTAAATTAACTACATGCTTCATGTTTAACTAAACTAATTATGATTAAGAAACATTTAAGTTAATATTTATTTAAGAATGTTCTATGTACGAACCTAAATCGCTTCTAATTTAAAAGAGCATGACATAAACATTAATCAAATAAATATAATTTAATTTGTAAACACATAACGTGACATGGTAAACAACGTTGCTAATTCGTCTCTTACGCCAGCATAGCCACGAAGTAATAAGAACGAAATTATACCCCTATGTTGCTTTTAGTTAGAAAGCTGTTAAATAAATATTAATCAAGTTGCATTTAAATAGATAAATTCATACTTGAGTGACATCAAAAAACTGTCGCTACTGTATAGAGCACGACGCTACAAAACTATCGCAACAAGAACGGATTTACAAACCTAGATTACTTTTAATCATAGAACTAATTGCATGTCAATTAAATTAATATTTAATTTATATATAACTAGCATGTAACACGTCTACGCCGATAGCATATAGCTTCAGTTGGCATGATCGCAAAATCATAAGAACGAGTTACTACACTAGGTTGCTTTTAATTAAAATACATTAAATAAATATTGCACGTAAATCAATAAATTCATAATTAGGTGACACAATATACGTCAGCACTACTACGTAGAGCGCAACTATACGAAACTAACGCAACTAAAACGGAGTAAAACGGAATTAAAACGAAGAAACGACAAAGATATTATGAACCAGTGGTGGAATCGCAAATACTTCATCTTCTACCTCCATCCATCTGAAGGGCCTCGGCCTAGGGGCGACACGAGAAGGAGAAAAATATCTAATTTACTACACGAGAGATTTCCCAAACTAGGGTTTTCTCCATGGTAGTTTTGGTGTGCTTTTACCCAAGGGGTAGGTACGTATATATAGGGAAGAAAACTCCCTACCCCACGTCAACTAGCGATACGGTACTAATTGATGTTGCACCCTCCATCTTTACTAATAGGCCTAATTAATTATTAAAGCCCATTAGTAAATAAATGTATGGGCCTTTGAGATTTATTAGGATTATTGCACATGGGCTTTGAGCATTGAGAAAAATAAGACATTTATTTATTTTCAGAATTAATTAATTTCATGGATAAAAATAATTCTCGAAAAGTCTAAAATTATTATTTAAGCCATGAAAAATACTTCAAAAGCTCTAAAAATTCATGGAAAATTCTCAGAGACATTATGAAACATGAGGAACCTAGATAAAGTATTTGGAGCATATGAAAAGATATTTTGGAGCATCTAAAAATTAGATAACGCTCGTAGAAAAGCGTGAACTAGCTCTAGAAAAAGACAGAACAATTCCCAAAGAGTTCACTAAGATTGATTGACACATGAGAAACTGAAAGGAATAATTTTCGTTATAAAGAAAAGATTTTAGGAAACTCACAACGAGAACTTAAGATGAGAAACAAGAAATATTGATTGCGAAAAAAATAAAGACGTGGTGGAGAAGAAAAATTGATCCACTAAACGCATTTTGAAAGACTTTGTTCGCTCTTAACACACAAGAGTTAACGAGCAACATCACATCAAACAATAGCCCATCAAATTAGTTTAGAAAATTTTAAAGATTCTTATTATTTTTTTTCATTTTTTTATAACTAATTGATGCTGTCATAAACTAAACTTAGGAAATTTTATCCAAATATTAAAACATTTATTTTATTTAGTGTTTCCTATGCTCAACCTAAAATAAGAAATTTTGGGATGTGACACTCGTCCTCGAGTAAAGTTTAAGGACTAAGATGGGTAATCTTCTTGATATAATATTTGCATACAAGTTATTCCAAACTTCACCTGCACCTATGAACATTCTAAGCATCTACCATTAAATCTTGAGTGATTGGATAATGGAACAACATGGATTCAAATCCCCTTGCATCAATTAGCTCAGAAACTTGGGCTTTCATTTGATTTTAAAACTGTAAACATAGCTTAGCTCCTCAAATGATTCTCTCAGTTCGCTCATGTATGTGTTTGGCTCCTCACCAAGACATATCATAATGTTGCCTTCTTTCTTTCCTACTTCTAAAAAGCTTATATGGATCTTTGGGTAGGGAAAGATATGAAGGCATACTTACTCTTCATATTTTGTTGAGTCAAAGCTCGAATCCAAGGAGAAAGATGTCATACCCTTAGATCAAGAAGTGCAAGTGTGTGGATAAAACATTTCTAAATCTATACTATACTCCTTTTGTATGAGTGATCTCTCTCGTAGTTTTTTTATTTTAAGATATGGCTATTTTTTTTTCTTTTTTTCATGAGCCTTTATGTGCTCATCTTTCTTTTTATTCAATACCTTGGGACCTTCATGTGTCCCTATTTTTTTCTTGGACCTTCATGTGTCCATATTTTTTTCTTTTTCATACTTTTGCATAGCCTATGTCTTCTTAAACCACATATTTAGAGAGATTACTATCTTGTAAAATATGGAGTATTTACCTAACAAATATTTTTTTGTCTACTCCTAGTGTAGGAGTAGAATTTTGGGTGGATGGTGGCATGTTTTTGTGTACTCCTAGTATAGGAGCAGCACACTAGTACAGCAAAGTCCACCACTGGCGGATCCAGAGCCATTTCCACTGGTGTTTGGTCCAACCGCCGGTGGCAAAGGCGAGTGGTAATAAAGAATACTATAGGCGGTTTTCTAACCGCCAGTGTTAATGTATTACCCCTGGTGGTTGTCATTGGCAGCCGCCTATGTAAAGGGATTACCACTGGCGGTTGTCATTGGCAGCCGCCTGTGTAAATTTGTTACTACTGGCGGTTTTCAACAATAGCCGCCTGTAAATAAATTGTTTCCACTGGCGATTTGCTTAAATGAATGCCAGTGTAACATGTTTTACACAGGCGGTTATTGTTAATTGCATGCCTCTAGAATTATATTTTTAGAGGCGGTGCATATAAAACAACCGCCACTGTTAAATGTTTTTAAAAAGGCCAAATTTGGTGCCATATATATATTTCCCGCCAATGAATCATATGAAATCTGGCGCCAACAGAACATAGGCAGCACTCATGTGCTGTGCTTGCTGCTCCTTTGAACATAGCCAACAGAACAATTCTAGGCATACTACACAACCAACCTTTCCTTTGAACTGCCCTGATAATGAAAAGAGAGCAAGGTAATCATTTATGGTAACAAAAATAATTGCTTTTAGTGTGAATGGCTCCTTGCGAAACTCATCCCATATTGCTACACCCTTTTCCCATAGTTCTTTCATTTCCTCCATTAAGGGCTCTAAAAATACATCCATATCGACACCATGTTGTATAGGTCCAGAAATAAGAGTGGTTAGCAAAAGGTATTTTCGCTTCTGGCACAACCACAGAGGAAGATTGTAGATGGTCAGGATTACTAGCCATGTGCTGTGCTTGCTGCTCCTCATGGCAAATGGATTTATTCCATCAGTACTCAGCGTGAACCTTATGTTCCTTGGTTCATCACCAAATTCTTTCTTGTATGTGTTATTGAAATTTTGCCACTGCTTGGCATCAGATGGATGTCGAAGTTTTCCATCATGTTTGTGTGCATCAGAAGCATACCAGCACATAAGTTCTGCATCCTCAGGATTTGTGAACAAACACCTCAACCGATCAACCACGGGGAGGTACCACATCACCAGAGCAGGAATCTTTCTCTGCGAGTAATAGTCTGCTTCTTCATGGCCAATGGTTTTTGATGTCTTTTGGTTCTTCTTTTGGGTCTTCTTTCCCTTCTTCCCCGTCTTCAGACAAGCTGCACTCTCTTCCTCCCTATAGTCTTTATTCATCTTGTACCTACTTGCACCACAATTTGGACAACTCTCTAAGTCTTTATAATCGTCACCTCGATATAGGATACAATGGTTCCTACATGCATGGATCTTTTCAACACCTATAGTCAGTGGACTTATCAACTTCTTTGCATAGTATGTGTTAGCAGGCAATTTGTTCCCCATTGGAAGGAGATCCTGTAGAACATGCAAAAACTCATTGAAGCTAGCATCATACCAGCCAAATCGAGCTTTTAGCACCAAAAACTGAAGGACAGAACGCAGTGTGGTGAATTCATCGGTACAACCCTTAGATGCATCGTACAAATGTTCGATTGCTGCCCCCTTCAACGCCTCCATTCCTTTGACAAGGAACATTGAAGGATCAGAATACCAGTGCATCAATGCCTCAAAAAACCCTGCTTGTTCACTATCATCGACTCAAAATTCGCCAACGTCTTCACAAGCATTTTGGACACCGACATCATCATCATCATCAAGATCTACCATAACAGGATCACTCTGTGGCCCATGGTGTCATGTCTTGTCATCCATTTTTCGTCCATCTGCAAGCACTGTGTTGGCTTTTGCAAAAGGTGCTGAACTAACCTCTCCATGTTTCACGGAAACCAAATAATCCTTCATAAAACCTCAGCGAATCAAATGAGAACAGATTTCGTCTGCATCCTCAAATATAGCAACATTTTTGCATTCCATGCACGGACAATGTATGTACTTCGTCTTCTATGTGCATGCATGCCTCCTAGCGGCATCAATAAACTTACGAACCTCAAAACGGTACGACGGGTCTAATCTTGATAAGTTGTACATCCATAGTGATCTTTCCATCTTTAGCTGCATAAAAAATGGTTATGTGTAATTAAATGGGTCTTATCTCATTAAACAATACATTTATAGTAAATATATATAGTGAAATCTATTTAAAACAAGTCGAACAATATAATTTAGTGAATAAATTAAATTGAAGATGATTTTTTTGATGCAGAAATTGAAGATGATTGATGAGATACTACCGTTCCCTCTATAATCCTACCATTTCTCTTTCCCCATGAAACCCTAGCTCCAAGTTTTGAGACAAAATTGAAATGGATCAAAAATTGATTATGAGAGGTGCACCACATTCTAATTACACACCATACTTTAACTCTACAACCAAAATCTACTTCCTTTTTGGTCTCTCTCTCTCAAAGCACAACCATGAAACTCTCTCTCTTAAAACACAACCATGAAGCTAGTTCTCTACATAAATCAAGTGAGAAGCTAGCACTAATGAAAAAAGCTTTGAGAGGCATTAACTAACTTTCTGAAGCAACCTCCTCCAAAGAAATGAAGGGCAAACCCTCTCCCCTGTATTTCATAATTTTTGGACCTCCAGGTTCACCGCCAATGGAAGGTGGCTCGGCTAAACAGCACTAGTCAGGGGGAGAAGCAGTATTTATAGACCAAATACTACAGGCGGATGACTTTACAAACCGCCACTACAAAAGTATTACACAGGCGGTGTGCATAAACAAACCACCAGTGTTAATGTCTATTTTCACTGGTGGTCTATGTAAAGAAGATGCCAGTGTAAAAGGGCTTTACACTATCGGTTGGGTTATGCCAACCGCCAGTGACAATAGACCATTTACACTGGCGATTGTCTTATGAAAACCGCCAGTGTAAAGACGTTTCCACTAGCGGTCATTAGCCCTGGCCCACCGTTTTTTCTCCACTGGCGCCATCTTAAACTCGACTGCTAGTAGAAAGTTTGGCATGGCACCAGTAAAAACCTCTAGTCTACTAGTGGCATGTGTATGTGGGTGTACGTGATCTTGATCTTGGGGCATGATAACTTTCTCAACAAGGGTTAATAAGACTTGACAAAACTCAATGCAGGAACAAGTAGCATAAATTTGGAGGTTTTAAGTTATAATCACTAGATATGGCTTTGGTAGGAATTTGAATATCATTGAGGAGCTTGCTATTTGAATTTTGATTTTGTAAAAGAAATCCCAAGTTCTCACATGAAAGAGCAAGGTTCATTTTCATCCTACTATATCTCATATTCCAATTACCTAGATAAAATGGGGCCCCTATGATAAGTTGTTCACAAGTTTATGAATATTAGCAAGGAATAAAGAGTATGCAAATTTTATCAAGGATAGCATAGAGATGGAGCGTCATTTTCAATTTATTCATTTTTAAACTTTGTTTATTGTAGGGAGTGAGGGTAGTGTTGCACAAACCATCATGGAAGAAAGAGTTGAGCGGAGTTAGAGATGGTTTGGCTAAACTAGAAGTTTAGTCAATCATCTCTAGAGCATTTAGCCCTGTCCTTCTGCATGATGACTACTTGATGTTTGTGCAACATGTGGGGGGAGATCTCGAATGTGTGGTTGTTCTGCTTGAGAGATCACCCCCAAACTTATTCATGTATCTGCTTTATTGAATAAAAGAAAACAAAAACAAACAAGGGCCCTACCAGTTGAAAACTGGGGAGCCTAAATTTTTATTTCAATTATTTTTTATTATTTATGATTGTTATATATTATTATATTTTTTAGTTTATGCATTTAAAAAATATTTTATTATTTTTATTTTTCTTATTTTATTTGTTCACCCAACTTTTTATCTTTTAGCATAACTCAAACAAGGCTAGAGATGAAATTGTAAAATAAACATAACCTTGATTTATCTCCATATTAGAGTATTTCCATTGTTTATGAAAATAATAACTCAAGGTTCATCAATCAAAATTGAACACCATGTCTAATTTTGATTAAAGAAGAATATTTTTATCCTAAGCACCATGCTTAATTTAAAAAGGCCTATGGATGTACCGTGCACGATTGCATCCAAACCAGAGCATATATCATAAATAAGGAAAGCATGAACTTTTTGCATGATCAAGTCATATGGAGATAACTATGAGCGAAGGAGTTGGTGAACTTATTTATCGTTGCATACCTGAGTTTTCTTACCGAGTGCATTCATAGATGGAAGCTGTGGAGATGCTGCAACGATGGCTTGATTGTAGAAGGTCCATCTCAGGTTAGCACCAAGGTTAGGTCACACACATGACTAGTGTAAAAAGACCATGGACCTTGATGTCAACAGCAAAGGTATGAAAGAGGAGAATCCTCCTCTAACTTCTTTTCTCCCTTTTTTATATAATATATTTTTTTTCTTTTATATCATATATATTTTTCTTCTTTTTTTAGCCCCCTTTCTTTATAGCAAGGTAGAGCTGGCATCATTCTCTCTTTTTTAACCAAGATATCCTTTAGTGTGTATGTAACTTTGTGGTGAGATTCACCATTCTCCCCCACACTTGGACTTTTTGTGTAAAAGTCAAGTGTGTAGTGTTGGGGTCTCCTATTGAGTGTGTACCATCACCGAAGGATATCACGGTCTTTCATTGATGCAGCTCTCATGTTGTCTAGCATTGTATGCCCCTTCATCTTGTTTTTGACCTGAAATGGTTAGTGAGAAGAATACCCAAAGGTGCATACTAACTTGACAACATGTTATTGCTTTTATTGATAATAAGTCTTTTAAGATAATCCGGGGTATCTCCCAGCAGTACTTAGTTTATGGTCATAAGCTTGACTACCAAAGTCAGGATGGAGTTTATAGCCAGAAGCTGTGATTGGCTTCAATGGTGGTGGCTCTAAACTCATCCTTCGGAGCAAAAAGGTTTTTGAATATAGGTTGCTCCATTGAAGAAGAAAAAAAGAAAAGGGATTTTTTGAAAGGTAAAACACATGGATACATGAGTGAACTGGTTCGGAGATAATTATGACAACCATTCCCTGGCAATGGTGCCAGAAATGCTTGTTGGTATTTCTTAACGCATACAGAAATAATCTGCAAGCGCACGAAATTACCATTGTAGCATTTCACCCAGAAGTATTTAGGGTATCGTATTTCCACAGGGAACAGATATGTAAGAGTCTCTTAGCTAGTTCACCTAAGGTAACAAGAATAAAGATAGCTCGGGTAGCGAGGTTTTCTAGGGATAGAGATCCTAAGCTAAGATAGCTATGCCACTATAGACTTGCTTCGGGCACTGGATAACACTTGGTCAGCCAAGCGTTGCTGGCCTATGGCTCTATGTCGAATAGCCACGTGGGGGGATTACAAAGGACAGACAGGGTTGTCACCACCTGCCGCCTAACCCTCAACCATACTAAACGAGGCAAACGAAGGTAGCCTATAGCCTAGACACCACATCTATGCTATCGACTATTACTCTAGCGCCATACAGGGTTATCTATCTTTATCGGAAGCCCTCTACTAGAGTATCTGCCACGGGGACAAATGACGAACCCGTAAGTAAATAGTAAATAAGACTAACTTAAAGTAAGACTCACCACCGAAGATTAACACGAACCTTTGCACTCCAAGTAGTACTAGGTCTGTCGAGGTACAAGTGAAGAGGGAGCTGACATTCCTAGCATTCCATCCACTACAAATGGAGGTAGCCGACAACCTCGGTACTTCTCCATCTCTTTCTCTTCCTCACTCACTCCCTACACTATACTAACTAGAGAGCTAAGATATGAATAGAGCTCTTCTCTCTTCTAGCTACATTGTGTCTCCTTATGTTGATGCTTTCAAGTGATGGATGAATGAATGAGGGGGCTCTACCCATGCTTTTATACATGCTTGAGGTTAGTTTGGCAGGAGATAAAATAGGGAACCACCCAAACCATCCTTTGCATGCTGCCATGCAACCGCTAGAGCAAGGTAGGGCCAAGCAGGCTTAGGGGCGGTGCGGGCGCACCCAAGGTGCGGCCGCACCTTGGGCTAGCCTATTTGCCACCGCCTTGCTCTGGCAGGCTCCTGGCTAGGCCTAGATGGCTCCCACATCGGTGCTTGGCCTAGGTTTGTTACGTAGGTATGATTTCTCCTTTTATTCCATTGCACATTTCTGCTTTACGCTTTTCTGAGTTGCGCCTTTTGATATGTTTTCTTCATATTCCATGTATATGTCCTGAAAAAGACTAATTTACCAAAACTTGTGCAAAGATGTTAGTTTTAAACCTATCACTAAGTTTGGTGTTTGCTTGCTATTATTTTATGTGATAGTTGGCAGTTGAAAATGTGCATTAAGGACTGCCAACACACTCCCATTGAGTCCTTTATAGTCCACTCCCTAGTGTAGGTAGCACGTAGGATAAGGTTACGAAGGAAGAGCAAGCTCTGTTCTTAATCTCCCTTAGTAACATCCCTTATGTGTAGATATGAAGATGATCTCAGCAATGATTACTTGGTGTAATTGCACTAATCAATATATGCTTTGACTTGTAATTAAGAACGACTTAGGAATTATTTCTCTAATATTCTACCTGACCATGCTAATGCCATAGAATGGAGTACTTTGAGTGATTTATCATACTTGATCAATACTTATTATATATATTTTATCCTATGACTTACCCTTATTGTGAGTAGAATATCGGTTATGGTTTACTTCTCCATTAATAGTATAAGTTATCAATACATGTCCATGCTAGACCTTTCCTATGGTAAAATATAAATAACGATACTTAGAATACTCTCGGGTGAAGTGCTACAATGGTATAATTATCTGTGCATGTGGCAGAACCTCCTAAATTATATGGCCCACATGCGCCTGTCATTGTCCTTCAGACTTCTGAACATAGCACATGAGAGCCAGACAACTCCGGTGGTCTGTCAGGTGTCCTCGGGGAACCCTAAATAATCCACATTTATTCTCTTGAGCATGATCCATTATAGAAATTATTTCAGTATTACAACAGTTGTACAAATATACAAATATATTACATCAGAGGAAGTGGCGGAAGTCTTACAATACTATAAGTTTATAAACCATTTATTAAGTTATTACAAACCATAAGTTTTAGCCACTCAAGCAGTGGGGTAGCAAAACAGGTACCACTTTATACTACAATCAAAAGAAGTTCACCCCACCCCAGGGTGCATGACAACAATAGCTCTACTACTGGGACTCCTCCAGAACCACCATGCAGCAGGGGCAAAAGCCCAACTGCTCATGAGGCTCACCTACAACAAGGGTTTAACAAACCTTGAGTACAAAGGTACTGAACAAGACTTAACCAACAAAAAAGAAATACTCCAAGGATATGCAGGCTTATGGGGAATCAAGGTAAGTCTATAGTAAGAATCAAGATTTGCTTTTGCAGGAAAAGCTTACTAAAGATTGAGCCTTACTTTCAATGTTTTAACTCAAGTTAAATAATTATAAGTCCCTCATTAGCACCTGATCTAAATCAATCACTTTATTAACCATCTCATCAGGTGATCATAAGTACCATTGTTTCATTAATTAACTACGATGATGGTGCGAGTATCAAGTCTCCTGTTACCGTAGAGCAAATGGCGATTTGAATCGATTTGGTCCAGCTGGGGTTTTCTTACCATACGACATATGCAGGTCTAGGACCGGTCCTGAACCTACATATATCAACCCTCACTTGGATTCGCCAGAACATGAACAGATCTAGCGCTACCTGAGAGCATAGTACTCCACCTCCCTACGCCACTATTGGTGGATTCACAGGATGTGTATATGCTACTCTTGCCATCTCTCCACTCCTAGTGCATGGTTGGTCTTTCACATAATGGAATAGCCAAGATATTAGGCTTACCAGAGTATGTGGCTAGTACTACAAAGTCTTGATTCAAGGGCCAACAACGGACGGTCCTTAACTGACACAGGTGGGGCACTACGTCAAGCCTCAAATTGGACGCAAGCCAAGATTCTTCCCAGTCTCCAATAAAAATCATGATTATGATCAAACCACAAGGCATTCCCTAGGTAAGAACGGGTGAAACTTATTTTGTTGCTCAACTGTTATCCGCTAAGCATGACTAAGCATAACTAGACTATGATATTAAAAAGGCAACAAGGTATGGTATAAGAATATCAAGGCAGGTGATGCAGGAATTGGTGATCAATCAACACCTATATTACTTAATGCAACAAACATAAGACTTATGTAAATAATATTTGTAAAACACAAGGAAGTGATTATATGCTCTGGGGCTTGCATGCGGTGTCGGGGTTGTCAGATATCTTAGAAACAACACAGCCCTTGGACCCAACCTCCATAGAGTGAAACCCCTCCTCCGGGACTTGCTCAACACAAGGGTCACCATTCTCGTTCACTAAACGTAAATAAATATGCATGCTTTAGAATGATGAAGTGCTACACAAGTTTCATGGTGATTAACAAGATCAAATTAACTTGAGTACAACTTTCCTTCACTACGTAATTGGATTAATTATTCACTAAACAATATTGTTATTTATTACTAACATGTTAATCATTAGAACATAATCATGTAAGTAATTGTCATGGAACAACAAAGGTGTTAGTGTTCCAAGGTCTACAATCAATCCCAAAGTTCACTCAATTCATTTTAATGATTTAAGAAAATCATTTTTGTATTTTTATTAATCCATAAGAGCATCCAATTAAGTGAACAAATTATTTTTCATCCAAACAGTACCAAACTTTTTGTGGGGGTTGTCTTTAGCATGTAAAGCATATACACAAAATTTCATGATTTGAGGATAATTATTTTAATATATAAAAATCATGGAAGGTTTATTTATTAATTAAAAGAGGTAATTTTTAGACCTAGCAGAAGTACTGGTTTTCACCATTTCATATTTTTCTATGATTAAGCATACCATAACAAGCTGACACAAAATTTTTCATAATTTTATTAGCTTTATTTATTTAGTTATGAATTAATCAAATTTCATGGTTTATTAGCATTTTCAGAAAAATGAAAAAGGATAAAAAAATCCTTTCTCACCCGCTTCCCTCTCTCTCTGACTGACAGCCAGGCCCAGTCAACCGTGCATAGTGCACCCGCGTTGTCCACGGCGCCAACGGTCGTTGACCGGTGGATGCTCGCCAACAGTGAGCTTGCCGGCGACGAGACCTATCCTGGAGGACTCAGGAATCTCCTGCGCACATGCTGGTGGTGTTGGTTGAACGGATGGAGCTTATCAATGAGCATGACGGCAGCTCCGGTGGGTCGGCGGTGCTCTGGCGAAGCGGCTACGATCGACGGTGATGACTCCGGCGAAACGAGCTAGCCTAACGTGTTCCTCTCGGTCTGCCGAACACGTTTGCGGTGACAAACGACCATCTTTAAGCGCAGCAACCTACCTATCGATGACCATGGCGGTACGGTGGAACTCTGGCGAGGTGGCTACATGCAACGGTGAGCTCTCAGGCTGCGAAAGTTACTCACACACCTTCCTCTCACCCTCACGAAACTAACCGAGGGATCAATCGAACGAAGTTGCGCCAGCAGCGCAATGGTCTGCGACTACGGCGACCTGGCGGCGCTCCGGCAAGGCGGAGGTGGCCACTGGCAAGGTCACCAGTGACGTAACGCTAACCAACATGCTCAGGGCGCTCTAGCGAACACGACTAAGGGGTTTGTTGGACACGTGCGGCCAAGCTACTTACATGACTGCGGCCATGGTGGCTCGTCAAAGCAGAGCATGCCGGTGTGGTGGCGCTCCAGCCATTAGGGTCTGGTAGAGATTAAGCAGAGGGCGCGGTTAGACTCAGGAGCTCACCGCGACTTCAGAACAGCAACTAGTCGAACCGGGGTTGCGGTGGAGATAGCTCATCGGCATCGGGGACATAAGTGGCGGCATGAACCGGCGGCGAGGGCACGTTCTAGTGCGTCTAGAGCTCGTTTGTAAAAATGGGAGGGCCGATGAGCAACACGGTGACAAAAGGAAGCGAAAGGAACAAACAGGATGGCAGGAGAGGCTCTGGAGCGGCCTGGCCACGATGATGTGCTCACAGTGGCGCTCTGCTCGACTCTAGAGAAGACGATGGCATGCGGGCAGCTCCGGCGGGTAGAGCTGACGTGAGCAGGTCGAACGGGTGCACAAGGAGACGGCGAGCGTGGTTGTGGGATGAATTGCAATGAGGTGGAGCGGTGGTGGCCAAATCAACCGGCGAACCGAGGGCTCGACGGCGGCGTGGAAAGGAGAGGATGAGCTCGGTGGCTGGCCTGACACTTAAGGACAATGGAGTGGCTTCGGGGCGTCCAGCAGCTACTTGAGTAGCATCGAGGCGAAGCAGCTGTGTGTCACACATGCGCGAAGTGGCAAGCAAGGGCGACGGCTCGCTGGTGAAGCAGGCAGGTAGGCCGGTTGCCGGTCATGAACAGTACTGCCTGAATCTCCTTCTTCTTCTCTCCTTTTAGGTTCAAATTTTAATTTTTAGGTTCAAATTTTAATTGGTTGGACTTGAATCCATGCCCAACACTTGACACTAGTGTAAAGTACACTCTTTACACTATAAAGTCTAATAGGGCATAAATCCAAGTATTTTAATGGAATTCCAAAATAGAAGGCCACAAAGTACCTTAAAAGAATTTTTGTGTTTAAACACAAACCATTACAATTGCATTGCTTTACTAGTAAATAAATATTAATTTTAGTGAATGCAAAGCATGGTGAGCTACTATAGATGATGCATTATGCATGATAATGACATGACCAAGTTTTAGTTATGCTTAACACCTAGGGTGTTACAGCGCACTTGCAGATTCCCTTTCATTTATATCTTTATATTCTTTCTAGTCACATAAAATGATAAGAATTATTTAGCATTATCCTAGTAGTAATGCTAGATAGTACCAACAAATATCTCTAGCATCATCATTAGGGATGACCGCCTAGTATAAGTAATGCTAGGAGATATAGGTATATAATAGGTGGGTACTAAAACAAGTGACAAGTTAATAAATACCAACATGTATTTCTGGCGCTGTTGCCGGGGACTAGATTCAACTCTATTCTTAGTAGCGACGTTAAGAAATGTCAACAAATATTTCTGGCGCCGTTGCCGGGAAAGGTAGCTAGCAAAGGAAGTATTGATAAATTTATATTATTTGATGTGATTGAAATAACCATTGAACTCTCTCAAACTGGCTTACCCTTATTTTGTCTACTTGTGTATCTTATGTAGGGCAATGTATGACCAGTTTCGACCTTCCGACCAACTACGTTGACGATCTAGAGGCACTACTCAAGAGGACTAAGGCTAAACTCAAAAAAGTTTCAACTTTAGAGTCGGAAGATAAACAGATAAGGCGAAGCTTAACACCAGAATTTGAAACCATGGCTGATAAGACTTTTCGCGAATTCTCGGTTCCAACCACCGCCAACATCCGTACTGGATCAAATATCAACGTTGGACACAATGAATTCGAGCTCAAGCCAGCTCTCATTAACATGGTGCAAGCCAGCCAGTTTTGTGGGAAGACACATGAAGATGCGAGTGTGAGACAGAGTTCCTGGGTACTCCGCAAGGAAAGACGAACATCTAGTCTGACTAGGACTTCACGTATGTAATTCCAGTAACATTGCTATCTTGTAATCCTACTATGACTCTCCAATTGTAACCAACTAAGAATCCTGCCCCCTGCACTATATAAAGAAGGGCATGGCTCCCTAGATCGGCATCTGAGACAATCACCTCACCTCTAACCTCACGGTCTAAACCCTAAAGCGTAGGACGTAATATTCTATTCACCCCAAACTTGACGTAGGAAGCTATTCTGGTGGACTGAACCAGTATAAATTGTTGTCTCTGTGTTCACCGTTGAGTTATGCATACGCCGAAACCCACCGAACACCGTTCTGGGTACCCCGTGACGGGTTGTCGGTCATCAAACACCAATAGCTAACACGCCAGGCAGGAGCTTTCAGCGTAATTGCAATCAAAAGCTCGACGGACCTCAACATCAACAACGTCGTCATCGTCAATCCGGTGAGATCTTTGTAAGCCACCGCCGACGAAGCACAGCTAGCCAACTCGAAGTCTCCAAGACGATTTGCGGTACATGCTATCCTCCGGGTCCCAGGACTTTGTTGAGACTAACATCAGAAAGCAAGTCGACGCACATCACCCCGGAGGCATTAACGGCGGCAACGCAGATCACGCACGGGTCGCCAAGTTCAGAACAGATCGGCATGCCAGACGCGAGTCGTCGAGTTCTGTCCGACATGGCTACGTGATGTGCACTTTTCGAAGCAAACATGGATCAATCTACAGAGTTGTGCAAATTGGTTCAACAATCGGTGACCAGCAGAAAAGGAAGAAAAACTAGCTGCCTACCCGAGCGCAAATATAATGTTACCCGGAAGGCTTTAATCCGATTCAGACGTGGGCTTGCACGTTCGGGACAAGCTAGCTAGATCTATGGTCAAGATATCAATTAGGCTTGAATGTACGCGTGTAACTTCATGAGACATGCAAGTACGGGAATTCACTTCTTGCTTGACTATGCTTCCAAGACACGCCGACTACTCCAACCAAGAGTCTCGGGGGCTCAACGTCCACGATGATCGCGGAGTCACTCGGCGGACAGCATGGGTGCTGATCCGAGTCGGACAAAAGATGCAAGCTTCCGAGTCCGGCTAAGACACACTTCATTATCATTGGTTTCGACCACCAGAGGCTTGCATCGTGACGATGTGTCACGCCGATCAACAAACAAAAAGAAAAGGAGGCGTATCAAGCTACAACACCATGCAGATCACGATATCAAGCCTGATCGAGCAAACAAACTAATATGAGTCCAACTCAGACAGGCAAAACTGCATCTGTCTCGGCCTCTCTCTATTCGACGCGTGCTGCTAGTTCCCGAGCCTCGGCGGCGCAGCTACCAAGCACGTACAGCTGAGGTGAGGGAGTCCTACTCTTACAAGAGCAAAGATAACAGGAGGGCGTACGTCTACATGGAAGCCAGCTACAAAAAGATAAGATTGCACAGGCATGTGCACGTACGCATCAAGCATGCTAATACTACAAGTCTTGGAGCTGTACATCTACAGCACGGTCGTCAGTATAGCGAACAAAGGCCATGTACACGCACGATGGCTCTCCTACAAGTAAACAAAGACAACTCTGCCTCCAACCTCTGCTGACTCTGTTCAGCCGAAGCCGACTCTGTTTCTATCGGCAATTACTCGGCTCGATCAAGAATTTATAGGGGAACAATTCAAGACATGCAAGCTAATTGATATCTAGACTTGCATGCTTGTACGCACCTACACGTACATCAGGCAGCACACGTGTGAAGTAATTTGGCTGCTGCTCATCTATGTACAAGACCCATGATGGCTTAACTCTCCCGGGCCACGACGGCAGCAACGCGCACTCCTTGCAAGCGAAGCAGGGAGTTACCACCGGACAGCACGTCCGAGCTGCAAGCAAGCCAGCAAGATGCACCATGCCGGAAGATGCAATAGTCAGCATACAATGACTCCGATCATTCCTTCTTATTACTCGGCACATGCTGCCTATACTATCGGATCTGTAGCCCTGCTGCCACTACACTTCCGTTTATAGGGTAACACACGGTGGCTCCGGTCATTGTTTCCCTTACTCGGCACATGCTGCCTACACTATCGGATCTGTAGCCCTGCTTCTACTACGCTTCCGTTTACAGGGTAACACACGGAGGCTCCGGCCATTGTTTTCCCTTACTCGGCACACATTGCCTACTCGGCACATGCTGCTCACCTGTGTTTTGGATCTGTAGCCCTGCTGCTACTACGCTCATGCACTTGGGTCTGTAATCATTCGACTACTACGCTCCCATCCTTGTGACTATTTTACATCACACTTGACACATAGCCTTGTGCTAATTTCTGTCAAAGTCCATAGTAATGATAAATGGACTCGCACACGCTGCAAATGCTTAAGGTGATTAAGATATCTCCATGGCTGCACATGCTGCGAAACTATAAGAGGGTTGACTCATCCTTCGGGCTGTGAGTAGTCGTTGAGATGCCTGGTTGACTAAAATCCCTTATTTGGTGCATGATGCGCACCTGGACAGACTCATCTTAGTGACTTCTTAGTCCTATGAGATGCCTGGTCATTACATCCGCCTGGGTAGCTCCATCTTAGTGGCAAATATTTGACCCTATGAGATGCCTACTTGATTAAGTGCGTGATGAGCACTTGGATAGATCCGTCTAGGTACAATTCCGACTACTTAGATGCCTGATCATATACATCCACCTTAATGTACTTCATATAAGTACTCGGACTACCTCGTTTCATGGGGACAGAACCTTAAGAAACGGTAGGTTTTAACGTCCACTCATCCCCTCTCGACACACGTTTCAGTCGAGTACTATGAAATTGCAAGCATAACATTCATACATGTTAACTTGAGTTTTCTCTGAGACATATATTATACACAGCTTCTGCCAGGGCATCCAAAACCTTCCACTAGGAAGCATCTTACTTTGTGAGCCAACTACATAAGTCCAGAGTGACTTGGTTGAACAACAAAGCCTCAGCTTAGTTGGCACTAAGATTGAGGGCTCAATCATTGCCTCAGCTTAGTTGGCATTAAGCTCGGGAGCTCGGTCGCCTGTGGTGCTTCTCACCACTCGTCGTCGTCGTCCGTCGTCAACAAGCTTCTGCGGTGATTAAGCACGGGGCTCGGGACCAAATGATGATGACTCTCGCCCGCCTGCAACGGGACTCGACGTCTCAAGAATAGCTTCCGGCGGCATGATGCATGAAGCCAACAGCAACCCCAGCGTTTCCGAGTTCCGCAGAATGCTTGGGCTTACTGAATCTTCACAGCCAAGATATATGCAAGCCAATAGCAAACAGGAGGGCTTATGTACATCTACACGGAGGCCAACTTCAGATAGCTAAGGCACTTGCACGTGCATGTGCATGGACACGTACATTTATCAGATTGGTTCAGCAAACTGCGACGTGCGCAGAATTGACGCAAGGACTGATCGCATCCCACACAAAACCAACTATCTAGCATGTTCGGAGTCATCTGTATGCACATATGAATGCATACTGCCGAGACATACAAGCAAGCTACCAAGATTTGTATGGGTACTCGTGCATACACGCATACAGATGTGCTGCTGCTATCCACATCTCCATCTACTCGGATGCCTTTGATCAAGCTTCTTTACCTCTAGGGCTTAGTCAGCACTAAGCTCGGGGGCTTGGTCATTCTCTCGGCTTAGACAGCGTCATTCCGACTATGTTCGGGGGCTGTAAATTTAGAGATTATAAAGTTCGCCAGGCGGGTTATTCAGTCGCACCCTTGAGGATGTCTACAAGATCCTATAGTCGACTCCGGGTAGTCGGCTTTAGGGTCGGGGGCTGCATGATACATATCCTCATCGGATGCATTCAAATTTCTTTGAAAGGAATTGAGCAAGACAAGACCCTCCAGCTCTTTATGCTAAACAGCAAGAGGCTCGGGGGCTACACCCAATGAGTGTGCTTTTCAGAAAGCGCACACCATTAGAAGATTTTCAAGAGCACATCATGGTTTCTCAAGAAAGTACTCAGATGAAGCTTGATTCTACTCAGAGATTCAAGAAGACTTCCAAGATCAACCATGAAGAGCTCGGGGGCTTGTGGGACAGAGTTTCCAGGTAATCCGCAACCGCAAGGAAAGGCGAAGACCTAGTCTGACTAGGACTCTACGTATATAATTCTAGTAGCATTGCTATCTTGTAATCCTACTAGGACTCTCTAATTGTAACCGACTAGGAATCCTGCCCCCTGGACTATATAAAGGAGGGCAAGGCTCCCTAGATCGGCACCTGAGACAATCACCTCACCTCAGACCTCACGGTCTAAACCCTAAAGCGCAGGGCGCAATATTCTATTTACCCCAGACTAGATGTAGGACACTATTCCGGTGGACCGAACTAGTATAAATTATTATCTCTGTGTTCACTATCGAGTTCTGCATACGTCGTAGCCCACCAAACACCGTCCCTGGTACCCCGGTGACTGGTTGCCGGTCATCAAACACCGACAGTGAGTGCACATCTCCAACACTTTCTGAAGATCTGCAGCACTTTCACCATCAAAGGAGTGACCAAGGACACCATACTACTCCGTCTCTTCCCATTCTCACTTTTGGAGAAGGCGAAGCAGTGGTTATACGCCAACAAAGATAGAAAACCACATAGGGTAACTGCTCTATTGCCTTCCTAT
This sequence comes from Saccharum hybrid cultivar R570, assembly GCA_038087645.1. Lineage (NCBI taxonomy): Eukaryota > Viridiplantae > Streptophyta > Magnoliopsida > Poales > Poaceae > Saccharum > Saccharum hybrid cultivar. Next base: position 191,336 of record JAQSUU010000704.1, on the reverse strand, counting down.
TCAAGTTCTTTCCCATAGGCAAGACCAATGCTCTGCGTGGGAGAATATTAAGTTTTTAGCAACTACATGATGAATCTGTCCCTAAGGCATGGAAACGCTTTCAAGATTACATATTAGAATGCCCTCATCATAGGATGGAGAATTGGCTACTCATGCAGACCTTCTACCACGGATTGACTAGTAGTACCCGTGAGACTATGGATGCTGCTGCTGGAGGTGCATTCTTGCCACTAATGCCAAGAAATGCCAAGTAACAAGCACCTAAGCTCACTAATGATGAACAATAATAAACTAGAACTTGAACTAAGTAAAGCAATAATTACTAAATAAAGTACTATCGTGGGGTTGAAACCACGGCAAGCATGTTGTTCGAGTCGGTGTTAGAGTACGAGGTCTCGGGTGGCTCGAGTGGACTCAGGCACACAATATGTCTCAAAGTGTAAGTCCATCAAAGTTGAACTTTTGGTTCGTCGGCAGCCCGACAGTGCTTCATTGCGAAGGTCATAACTCATCCATCCGGAGCGCGATCGAGGTCAATGAGCACTTGATGGAAAGCTTATTTGATAAGCTTTCAAATATATCTGGTCCCACCTCAATATCACATTGGCAAGGCCTCTAAATCATTGAGACATTCTACCGCTATTTTTGTCGGGTGTTATGGTGTCATCATGGGCTTGTTATTCACACTTGGGACCAAGACCCAAGTTGGAGCATGCCCCAAGAAGATGGAGAACACCTAAGAGATGCCCAAGGATGTCCTCCACTATTATCCACTGGCAAAGATGCAACAAAAAAGGGCCAAGTGGCCTAGTTGTAGTCGGGCGGATGATGAGGACATGACACCTTCGGATACAAACATTGATGATAAGGTGAGCTTGTTCCTACATTTGCACAGTGATTTTTGGTATAATTCACTTGGTTCCATATGTACATGTCGTTATTTGAATGTAGGTACAAATATGTCTCAAAGTGTAAGTCCATCAAAGTTGAACTTTCGGTTCGTCGGCAGCCCGACAGTGCTTCATTACGAAGGTCATAAGTCATCCATCCGGAGTGCGATCGAGGTCAATGAGCACTTGATGGAAAGATTATTTGATAAGCTTTCAAATATATCTGGTCCCACCTCAATATCACATTGTCAAGGCCTCCAAATCATTGAGACATTCTGCCGCTATTTTTGTCGGGTGTTACGGCGTCATCACGGGCTTGTTATTCACACTTGGGACCCAGGCCCAAGTTGGAGCACGCCCCGAATAGTTGGAGAACACCTAAGAGATGCCCAAGGACATCCTCCTCCTTGGACACCTCCTTAGGAGGCTAGCAAGGATGTCCAAGACAAGCCGGAGGCCTAGTCTAATTCGAGTTCGAGTCTGCTTCGGCCTTCTGGATCAGTCTGCAATAAAACAGACGCCTAGGACGCATCCAGACTCTGTTTTTGATGATCCACATATGAATGTAAGATAATTTCATAAGCTAACCAATGGCTTTGGTTTGAGGCCCAAATTCCATCGAAGTCAGTAGGAATCGTCGAAACTAATTACCATCCAGAATCTGTCAGGGTGCTGCGTCGTCGTCTTTTGGGCCGTTTGGGTCATATAACGTGTCGAGACTCCTTACGAACATGAGTGGGGGTCCTTGGATGCACCTTAGGCTTTATAATCAGTAGCCGCCACCTACGTTAGGTTTTGGGTTTTGCTTTAGATCAATCTATCTTTGAACAGTTACCGTTATCGGTTTGCGAGACCCCAACTTCGAGTGCTTAATCATTCATCTGCATTTGTCACTTTAATTGAGTTGCATTTTATCTTATTCTTGCTTGTGTTATTCGATTCGCAGTAGGGATTAGCCTTCATGGCGAGGTCAACCGGATTGTGACACGGTTGATAACCAGAGGAGACGTGGTGCTAAGATTGCAGGGTTCAGGTCTTTGTGATCTAAAGCTGGATCGGTGTGTCACTTCTGACCAAATCGATAGTTATCTTAAACCTGACAGAAGATCGAGAATCATGTCCCCATCACCAAGGTTTGGGGAAGCCCCCGAGCCCCAAGCGAAGTCCACAGTCAAGTCAGGCTTAGTTGGATCTCTTTACTAGAGGGTGCACGTGGGCGTGCCCGATGGGCATAGCCCTCGGGCAATCGTGAAGGGGTCGGTCGGGGGTCTTCTTCATTCGGGAACCAATGTACCCAAGGCTTAACATACCTATATGTTAGGATTTTGTTAGGAGCCCCCGAGCCCTTCGTGGCCTCACCTGGTGTGATGGCGATGAAGGGCTAAATTCGATCTTTTGATGACCAAACCCTCCTTGTTGGGGATGGCTTCCATCGGTGAGAGTGTTGTGCCCTGCTGGGGCCTTCTTCTCCAGTGTGATGGATGGTGATAGGCTATTAAGGATAAGTGAAGATGATGCTGATCCCTCCATGGGTCCATGTCGCATGGGTCTTCGACCTAAGCGAGAGCTCAGTGGACTCATCTGGGAGTCACCGACTGTAGGCTGGGGGGCGCCCTCCTTTCCGATCGGAGCCTACCTCGGGGCCATCTGATCATCCAGAGCTCCACATCCTTCTAGGGACAACCCTCTGCAATCATAGATTGAGGAAGTGGAAGCGTGCCGAGGCTCAGATGGAGGCCCTTGTTGGGCCCACTACTTAGCGGCTTCTGACCTAACTCCGAAGAGTTGGTTGGTTTTCTAGGGATGCACCACCCGAGCGCCCCATTGGTCGGGGGTTAGGTTGCTCCATCTAGGGAGCTGGCATAGCCCTCGAGGTCATTGTGACCATGAAGTCATCATGGGCTCTGTTGATCCTTCAACTCAGGACTGATGTTCCCTCGGTGGGCTGGCTACCACGACAATAGCCTTGTTGGCCAAGACTGTCACACCCGTGCTACTAGCAGGTAAGTCCATGAGAACACCAAGTTTACGGTCGTTCCGTGCCTTGGTCATGTCCCCTAGGGGGAGATTCTCAGCTTCTCGACCAAGCCACTCATATAGCTCCCGAGCCCATCTATCAGTGCTTGGGGGCTCGCTGCCTCCCTCGTTGGGTCATCACGAGCGGCTCAAGGCCGATACTCGAACATCACTCATTGGACGATCGGGATGCTTCTGAGCGTCCCGGCTATAGCCGCGTGGGCTCATCTCCCTAGTGTCCCTCGCACTTCGGAATCCTTCTCGGGGCGACCTTGAAGTTCAGGAGAGCTAGCCTTGAACCCCGAGCGGCACCCCCTTCCAGGGGGACGCCACTTCCACCCCATTGAGGGGCGGGCTGCTGCTAGTGGGTTAGAGGTACGATAAATAAAAGACTGGAAGGAATGAGCTATGGATAGAATCGACATAGCTATTTGATGTTCCAGGTGTTGTCATACTCATGCCGTGACATGGTGCTGATCTTGTAGGTGCCATTCCGGATGACCCGTGAGACGCGGAAGGGTCCTTCCTAGGGCAGAGATAGCTTGTGGCCCTTCTTGGATGGGGTGGCTCTCTAGAGGACAAGATCACCTACAACAAAGGAACGCTCGTATACCCGTCTAGCGTGATAGCAACGGAGTCCTTGCTGGTAGCCGGCAAACCATACCACAGCAGTGTTCCGCTCTTCCTCGAGCATGTCGACGTTTGCCTAGCATTGTTCCTCTGCTCACTGCTCATCATAGAAGTGGACGCGCGGAGCATCGAAGTCGAGGTCAGAGGGGATGACCACCTCAGCCCCATAGACGAGGAAGAAGGGGGTGTACCCTGTCGAGTAGTTCATTCTTGTCCACAGGCTCTAGAGTAGGGAGGGTAGTTCATCCACCCATTGTTCGATGTGGATCTTGAGCTCATTGTAGATGTAGGTTTTGATCCCCTAGAGGATTAGCCCATTGGCACGCTCAATTGGGCCATTGGACTCAGGGTGATAGACCGAGGCCCAATCCACCCGAATTCACCAGGAGTCGTAGAAGTCCAAGAACTTATGACCTGTGAACTGAGTGCCATTATCAGTAATAATGCGATTGGGGACTCCAAACCTGTGGATGATGTCTTGGATGAATTTGGCCGCCCGCTCTAACTTGAGGTTGGTGATGGGCCAGACTTTGATCCACTTGGTGAATTTGTCGATGGCGACCAGGAGGTGGTCGAAGCCCCCAGGCACCTTCTTGAACTCCCCAACCATGTCAAGGCACCAGACCATGAACGACCAGGTGATGGGAATAGTCTGAAGCACCTAGGCCGGCAGGTGACTTTGCTTGGCATAGTACTGGCTCCCCTTGCACGTCCTAATGAGGTCTCAAGCATCGACGAGGGCAGTCGACCAGTAGAAGCCGTGTCTGAAAGCCTTCTCCATGAGGGTGCATGGCCCTGCGTGGTGGGCGCAGATGCCACCGTGGATGTCGAGGAGTAATTCCCTCCCCTCCTTCGTCGTGACACATCGTAGGAGCACCTCAGAGGCAATCTAGCGATAGAGCTATCTGCAGAGGACCTGGTAGCTCTTGGCTCGCTAGACGAGCCTATGGGCGTGTGTGACATCATCGAGGAGGACCCCCGCTCGAGGAAGTCAAGGAAGGGCACCCTCCAATATTCTGGCGTCTCGGGGGGGCTAGTTGGAGGCTTCGCCTGGTGCGGTCCTGAGGTATTGGTGGTCTAACCCTGAGATCACAGGTGGGGCATCAGTGTCCTGGGGTTGCCTTAGGGGCCTCTGTAGGTGAGCCATTGTCTGCCTTGAAGGGGGTAGTCGGCCCTTGTCTTCTACGCTTTGTGGGGCATGCCGGTAGGTCAGGAAGAGCGTCAACCAATGGCTCAGTGCCACACTGGCTGCACGTGCTGACCATGAGTACGCACTCCTAGGGGGATGGTGCTCCCCTAATGGCATTGATCAAGGTTGATGTGGCATCGGCCAGGTCTAGCGCCTTGCCCTCCTAGAGGCATATCGAGGGGGCATCGAGGACGTCGAGGAAGACTCTGGGTGATGGGGGCTTGTGGGAGGATGCCAACCTTGCCAAGGAGTCTGCCTCCTCATTGTCACGCCGGAGGACATGATGGAGCTCGATGCCGCCAAACTTGTCCTCTAGCTTTTGGACCTCCACGCAGTAGGCCTCCATCTTCATGTCACGGCAAGTTGACTCCTTCATGACTTGGTTGATAACCAGCTCAAAGTCTCCTTGTATGAAGAGGCATCGAGCACCGAGCTCGACGATCGCTCGGATACCGTGGAGGAGTGCCTCATATTCTATAATGTTGTTAGTGGCCCGAAAATGAAGCTGAAGGGCATACCTTAGTTTGTGCCGCTAGGGGATATGAGGAGGACCCCTGCACCCACCCACTCGAGGGTTAAGGAGCCGTTGAAGTGCAAGGTCTAGTACTCCGCCTTGATAGGGGCAGTGGAGGCCTATTCCTTAGTCCACTCTGCCACAAAATCGGTGAGGACCTAGGACTTGATCGTGGTGCGGGGGGCGTAGGTGATGTCAAGGCCCATGAGCTCGAGCCCCCACTTGGCGATGCAGCCAATAGACTCCTAGTTGTTGATGACGTCCCCCAAGCTACCGGAAGACACGACCACCATAGGGTGGGCATTGAAGTAGTGTGGAGCTTGCGCTTGGTGATGAGCACGGCATAGAGGAGCTTTTAGATCCTCGGGTATCGGGCTTTCGAGTCAGAGAGGACCTCACTGATGAAGTACACCAGCTGTTGGACCTTGAGGACGTGGCCCACTTCCTCGTGTTCCACCACCAGAGTTGCACTAACAGTGTGCGGTGTGGCGACGGTGTAGAGGAGCAGTCTTAGCAATGGGCCTAACGTAGGAATCCATGGTAGCACTTGAATTGAACATGTTAGCTCATATACAAACAAATACTATCGCTTGAATTGAACATGTTAGCACTTAGAAATCCATCATCAGTCTTAGCAATGTGGGACTTATAGCTTTCACCTTCACATAAGCAATTGCAAGATTGTGTAGCTAGATAGATACTTTTTCCCTTACTTTGGTTTAGCTCAAACTTTCTGGAGGTTTTCAACAAATTTTGAAAAGAAAACTTGCCAAAGTTCCTCAGATGGTACACTCAAGTCTCTCAATGATGTTTGAAACCTTACCAAGGCCATGGATCTTAGCCTTAACGTCTATCCTAAAGCTTATGTGGAACTCAAGGTAGGGTATAAAAGCATAGCCAACTTGAATTGAATTTATTGCTAAGTCAAACACTTGGATCACAAGGAGCAACAAATCATACCAATTTATCAAGATGTGCATGTGTGTGGTATATTGGGTGGAAATGGTACTCCTTTGAGAAGTTTCCCTTCCCTAGCTTCTTTTTGAGAGGGCATGGCTACTTTCTTTTTCTCTCTTTCTCCATCTTTTTTTGACACTAGAGCTTTTTGCTCTTTATTCTCTCTCTTTTTTTCGTAGCCCATGCCTCTCTCTTTGATGAAAGATAGCTAGAGAGGTAACTTTGATTCTCATAGAGCAGTAATGTATGGAAGGCATATGTGGTTGCATATTCCTAGTGTAGGAATAACATAAATATGTGGGTGTACGTGATCTTGATCAAAAAGCATGACAAGTTTCTCTACTCAGATCAACAAGGCTTGAAAATGCTCAAAACAAACAAGCAACTTTTATAGTGGCTTTATCATGTATGAATGAACACATATTTGGCTCTGGTAGGAATTTATCACCATTGAGGAACTTCTAGCAAGAGATTTTTAGCATTTTGCAAAACAAAACTCTATGTTGTTTTTACCATTCCTCAGATGGGTTCAAAGATTTACTCTAGTCTTAACTACAACATATCTCATAAAGAACTTAGACTTGTTTCTAGCATTTGCAACCCACAAAAGCATGCAACTTAAGATGAACTCTAAATTATCATGCTCAAAACTTAAGTATCAGGTTGTATAACAAGCTTTTGCAAAGCATCACAAAGCAACTATTCATCATCTCCAAAATAACTTATCATCATTTATTAGTGCAAAGTTTCTTTTAAGATAAATTTCAAGGCACTCCTCTATACATTCTATGATCATGGATATTGGCATGGTAAAACAAATATGAATGTAAAGAGAGGGTTTAAGATTTTTGGTACTAGCACGGGGAGAGACCTCTCCCCAGCTTGCCTTTTGCATAGGTTGGAATCATCTTCTAGTTGCTCCTTGATTGTTTCTTTATTGACTAACTAATACTACTACTGAAATGATGCAATAGATAACTAGACTTACTTTTATTTATTACTACTAGATAACTTGTTCATTAATATTATTTATCTATTATTTTTATTACTATTATTATTAGTTTATTTTATGCAAATCCTATCCTATCATGCATAGCTACTACAGAGCTTTATTTATTAACATAGAGTAGCTAAATGCAACTAACTAATCATGCAATGCAAATTTATTGGGAAATTTAAATATGAGATGCAACTACTAAAATGCAATAAATATGCGAGGGATAGAAAACTTACCTTTGTGATAGACTAAAGGTTATTCTTCCTTGAGTGGGAGTGTTTCCTCTTGTTCCACCTCGGAGGCCTTGTCAGGATTAGGGGATGACGAATTTGAGGTCGGATCTTTCTTTTTACGCCATCTTTTTATATTCTTCTTCTTGACAGGCTTCTCCAGTTCTTCAATCGGCTTTGGTTTCTTCATCTTGATTCTCTTCGGATGCTTCTTCTTTTCTTGTTTCTCATCAAAGAGGGTTGTCCAGAGGAAAAAGCAAATGTTTCCTTCTTTCTAGCAAAGTGGAATTGGATTTGCCCGAAAGCCACATATATGCAAGCATTTGCAGTATTAAGGAAAGGACGACCAAGGATTAAAGGTGTATCCTTGTCATTGCCCTTGTCTAAGATCATAAAATCTATAGGAACATAATGTAACAGAACCGACCAAATTATAAGAGCACAAGTACAAAAACAAGCACCGAAGCGCTCAAATTTTCGAACTTGTGCCCATATAATCCTGGTAGTCAATCGAAACCACGAAAGATTTCAAACCAACTCGCTTACAACCAGGATCGCATCATTCAACATACAACATCATACGTTACATTTCACAAGTAGTTCCGAAATAAGTTTACACACACACGGAGTCGCAATTATTACAAACCAAGTTTATAAAGTAGTGGAAGCAAACGCACACCAGTTGTTAACTACTGCCAGTCTTGATGATCACAACCCGCAAAAGCATGAGGAAAGTACATAAAAGATGATCACGCCCAAGTGATCTAGTCTTCTTCACCCGCAGGGTGGAGACAAGTTTTGCAGAAGCCTTGATAGAGCATATCATCTGCAACAGGAGGGAATAAACCCTGAGTACTGGAATATACTCAGCTAGACTTACCCGTCGAAAACCAGAAATAAGGCGACCCCAAGGATTATGCAAGGCTTTCACAAGAGGCTAGCTGACATAACATTTTGCATAAAGGCATAAGTAATTGAAACTCTTATAACCTGTACTAGCAGTGATTTTTAGCATTTACCTGTCATCTATCTTAGCACCTGTACTAAACATGCACTTGATTATAATCAAACAATTATCATCATTATATCCAGAGCAGGTATGAATTGTGGCAACATTGTATCATTCCCTTAACCACCGGTTCATTTAATGAGATCTACGTTGCCGCTGCTCAAGTCAAGTGCTCACTAACCGGGAGCGACGGCGATTCGAATCGAATTCCTATCCAGCTGGAGGGGTATTTCTAACACTCACCGTGCAGACCCCTGCCAGGGTCGCACAGGCCACCGTTTCATATGATTCAGGAATCGCGGGTCCGAATAATGTCGCGACCCCAAGGGCGACACTCTGCTAGGTGATAGGGACTCTAACCCCCCCTTGGTCTCACGCCAATGTCCCCAAGCACATCCTTTCTCTCCTCCAAGAAGCAACCTACCATTCGATTCCCGGCCTGAATCACATTACACGGCTTCGCGGTCGGAACGACTTATCCGGCCAACTAAGTGTTAGACTGCGTTCAACATGACTCAAGGACGTACAGCGAATCGGTCCTTAAACGACTCAGACGGGCATAGCTCCACACCCAAGACGTGAAGTGTCTTGCGGCTGTACTATCGAACTCCCGCCCGGTCTCAATTTCATTTTTAAGCATGGTTCCATCCACGATAGCCATAAAGCCACTCGTGACTCCTTCCTACATCTCGCGGATGACCGGAAATCACCCGACTTCTACCGTACTAAGCAGGGCTAAGCATTGACATGTGCCTACACCTAATATAGGATTCAGTACGATATCTGGACAAGGACAGGTATAATGCAACAAGTGTTTTCATATAACTCCTACAACTTAATGCAGTAAACAATTAAAAGTACTCAAGATTAATTTATAAATCAGTAGGTTCAGCATGCACCGGGGCTTGCCTTTCAGAAAGGTCGAAGGCCGGTGATCAGGACACTCGGGCAGATCTTCGACAGGAGCTTCGTCGCCGGCTGGTTCCTCTAGCTGCTCCGGCTGGTCCTGGACCTCCTCTGGAATCACCGGCTCGAATTCGAGGAGAGTTACCCCCTCCGGTACACCTATTGCATGAATGCACAATAATTATCATGGATGCATAAAGGTGCAACATGCTCGGAATGAAATGCATTTCAGAAATAAAATACTCTATTCAAGTTATTTTATTAGTACGTGCAAATCTCTTCTCCGGTGAAGAAGTACTTACCTAATCTACCCAACCTAAGATATAGTTGTTCCTCTTCGGTTAAGGCCCTAACACCTAATAAACACAAGAGTGACATTATTTAGGTTACCACAGTACGTTATTTTGGACAGCAGCTCAAAGATTCTAACATAACTGAAGATTCCTAACTCCAAAAGATATGATCTAAGACAATATGGAAAGCTTAAGAAATGTACCACAAAATGTTTTCAGACTACAACACTAAATTCCAAAGTTTACCTAGTCGAAATTCCAAAGTTCCAGAATCTGTTCTCTCTAAACAGAGAGTAGTCAATTATGGACTGGCACTTAAACAGCAATAACTCCCAAACTATTAAGCCAAATGCTCCCAATTTTTGACACAAGCTCATTTACAATTTTCACTATAACTTTGGTATTTACAAGTTTTCCAGCAACCACCTTTATCCAAGGTCAAACCTAGAAATACTATCAGCTGTCCAGAAAACCTAAAATTGTAAAGGTTAAATATTTATTGATGTGGCAAACATTTTCTAAGACCAAACTAATACTACTACAAGTTCACAAAGGTCACAAAAACACCAGAAAGTAAGGTGTGCCCACCTAGAATATTTATTTAAACTCATTTCTTAATGTACTTAAGTAATTAAGTGGAATTTCAAACATATATGTAAACTGCTCCTAAAATTCTACAAAAATTACAGGAGACTCTCTGACCCAAAAAGAAGCTACTATAAAAATTTGAACTAAATTTATTCACAGGAACTTCCTACACAAAATTCCCAAGCCAAAAAGGCTGATTTTTGTATAAATAACAAAGCATAGTAAAAAGTGTCAAACAACAGATTTCTTAATTTTTTTGGACACTCTAGGGTACCAAGACATTCTCCAAAAATTTATATGAACATTGCACATGTAGAAAAATTACAAAAATTCATTTAAGTATTTCCTATAATAACAAGATAGCATTATAACTTGAAAAGTACTTAAGCACTACTGCCCAAATTTTTACCAGAGCTAGAGCAAGTATAAATTAGCCTACCCATCAAATTTCATAATTTTTGGAACACCGAAACTCAAGATATAATTTAAACAAGTTTGCATGTGATTTAAAACACATTTCAAGGACCTATTTAAATATCCCAAAAACTAAACATCACATAGCAAACTCATATTTTTCTAAAATACTACACCTCATGCAGATCCTAACAAAATTTATCTCATGATTTTTGAGCAAGTAAAACCCTAGATCTACATTTTCCAAACTTAACCAAATTTCTGTAGCAATATAAATAAAAATGAAAAAGATCTTATTTAAACTGGGCCGGCCCGGAAAAACGCGGCCCACGACGCGCGCGCGCGGCCCGCTCGGGCTCCCGCCCACGCGCGGCAGTAGACAGGTGGCCCCCGCGTGTCAGCGAAGAGGACAGGGGAGCGGGCGGCAGCGAGCTCCGGCGAGCGATTCCTCGCCGCCGGTGGCTCCTCCGACCAATCCAAGTCCACCGACGCCTTGTCCAGACCCAACCTCACCGAGGCTACCCCTTTTTCCCAAAGCTGATGCACCGCAACACCTAGGCCGACGGCGATGGCGGACGGCCATGGTGCCTGGCGGTACGCCGGCGAGTCCCGGCCGTCGCAAAACCTACCGAGGGGTGCATCACCCTTCTGGACTCCTAGCGGACCTCTCGAGACCACTCACACCGACGGGGATGGAACGGAGCCGCTTGACCGCGTGAGCACTTGTCCGGCAGCCATGGCGCGGCCGTGCGCGGTCTCGTTCCGGCCTGGCTAACCCGATGCTGGCGGTAGCATCTTTACCCTAGCATCTACACGTGACAGGGAGGAGGAAATGTGAGTGAGGACAGGCAGAGAACTATGGTGCGGTGCTGGCCACGGTGAACCGAACATGGCGGAGCTCCGGTGAGCTTTTGGGAGCGGGCGGAGGTGGCAAATGCGGCTCACCTCGGGCTCAATCCAATCTACCGACTGGTCGAGGAGGTGTAGGGTGGCGAGGCGGAGGGACGAGCGTGATCTGGTGAGCGGCGGTGCGGTGGGGAGTGCGCGCGAGCTCGCCGGAGTGGGGGCGACAATGGCGGCTCGGTGTCTCCGCTTTGCAGCCGAACGAGGGAGGGAGAGGGAATGGAGGCAGCCTCGACGCGTCGTGGCGGTCTTGAAGGCACCGTGGTCTGGCCGGTGGGGCCAGGGCCGGCGTACGGGCGCCACCGCGCCTCCACGCGTCGGCGGGACCCTATGGCCGGTCGGCCACTCCCCCTGCTAACGAAACTGAATCGCGGTGAATGGTGACATCGACGACCGACTGACAGAGCGACTTCCACGATGATTAACTCCCAAACCAGTGAGAACCAGACGTGGGTGATGTTGGCAAAGTTGTAGAGCTACATGAGGACTACAAGTTTGTCAATTGGAGTTTGGGCTGGTTCGGCCTAGATTTGAAACTACAAGGCTCCAAAGTGGTGCCCCTTGAAACTGAAACTTAGTTTCAGTCACTAAGCCGACTGAAACCCGATTTTCTAGACACCATATCTCCTAAACCATTTAGAACTAGGTGATGGTGATATTGACAATGTTGTAGAGCTATATGTGGACAACAACTTTGTCAATTGGCTCCAGAACTGGTTTGGCCTAGTTTGTGAGTTACAAGTTGCTAAAGTGAGGTACTGTGAAACGGTTTTCAGCTCAACACTTAGCAAAATTTGCTAAGTCCCAAAACAGCCCCTAATACTGACTTGTGGGCCATTTTTGAGCATGTTCTGATCATTTTCATGAGATGGCCATATTAGAACTTTTGTTCCTTATGAAATTCTCTATAACTTTGCTTAAGGGTACTCCTCCATGCAAGATCTCTAAATTGGACTTTTTAATTGGTCAAACCAGATCACTCTAGGGGTCCAACTTGGTCAACAACATTTGGAAGGGCAATTTGGTAATTTTGGTCAACATGAACATTGCTCCACTACTTACCCTAAATGTAATTAAGGTGTTATAAGACCTAATTAGCCACTCTACACATTGGTTGCACAAAATTCCTAGTGTCACATACTTTGGCACAAGTAATTCAACACTTTTACCCAAATGTTGCAAACTCATGTTGCACATGTTGCATGAGTGTGTTGCACAACACTTGCTAATTATGTTACACTAAAGTGGTTGACATATCTCACAAAGGAAATTGCACATAAGGTACTTGTGTGTTGCACACTACTCACTTTTTACTTCACATGAAATATAAACATATTATAAGCTTATGCATGAAATGAATGATGCTTGCTTATGCTCATGCAAATGCAATGCAATTAAGGAGCTAAACACCCGGGGTGTTACAGCCCTCCCCCCTTATAAAAATCTCGTCTCGAGATTTGGAAGGCGTACCATTTTTCATAGAATTCCTTATAACCATCCCGTAAATAGTCTTCCCGTTCCCATGTAGCGTCACTTTCGCTACCCTGATTACTCCACATTACTTTATACCACTTAACCACTTTGCCTCTAGTCACTCGTTCCTGAGTATCGATCACTCGGACTGGCTTTTCTTCGTAAGTTAGATCGGATTCCAGCCTGATATCTCCTAAAGGGACTCTTTCCTCAGGAACTCGAAGATACTTTTTGAGCTGTGATACATGGAAGACGTTGAATATGGCACTCATTTCAGGAGGTAACTGGATTTTGTACGCAACAGCTCCACTCTTGCCTATGATTTGGAAAGGACCCACGTATCTCGGCGCAAGTTTCCGCTTAACACCAAAACGTTGGACACTCTTCATTGGAGAAACTTTCAGATACACGAAGTCTCCAACTTCAAACTCGAGTGGTTTTCTACGACGATCAGCATAACTTTTCTGTCTAGCTTGGGCTGCAGCCATATGTTTTTGGATGGTACGGACTTGTTCCTCAGCTTCATGAACAAAATCAATACCATAATACCTCCTTTCACCAGCTTCTACCCAGTTTAGTGGAGTTCTACACTTACGACCGTACAAAGCTTCGAATGGAGCCATCTTAATACTTTCTTGATAACTATTATTGTACGAAAACTCGGCTAGAGGTAACCATTTTTCCCAAGAACCTTTGGATGAAATGACACATGCCCGCAACAGATCTTCCAAGATTTAGTTAACCCGTTCCGTCTGTCCTGATGTCTGGGGGTGATAAGCAGAGCTTCTCACTAACTTGGTTCCCAGAAGATGATGCAAGTGCTCCCAAAAGCGAGCGGTGAACTGGGGACCACGGTCAGATATGATAGTACGAGGTATCCCATGAAGCCAGACGATCTGATTGAAGTACAACTCAGCATAGTCAGTGGGACGATAGTCCACTCTAACTGGAATGAAATGAGCTGATTTGGTCAAACGATCCACAATTACCCAGATGGAGTTATGATTTTTGACAGTAGGAGGAAGACCGACAATGAAATCCATACTTATCTCTTCCCATTTCCAACCTGGGATAGAAAGTGGTTGAAGCAACCCAGCTTTCATGTGCACAGCTTTAACTCTACAGCAGGTGTCACACCTGGCCACATATGCAGCTATCTCCTTCCGCATTTTGGTCCACCAATAGTATGGCTTTAAATCATAATACATCTTATTGCTACCAAGATGGATGGACAACTTAGAGGAGTGTGCTTCAGACATAATATCATTTCTAAGATCTCGGTCCTTAGGCACAACTAACCTATCCTTGAACCATAGTACACCCTCTTCATCTATCCTGAATTGTGTAGTTTCTTGCTCTTTCATCTTACGCTTGATGTGGAATATACCAGTGTCAGTCTTTTGGAGCTCAATAATTCTGCTTTTGAGAGTACAACTGACAGTGATGTTGTACAAGACTGCTGGATGTAGAAGGCGAGATCGATGGAAATCAGTTTCGACTAAGGAATGGCAATGAGACATACGGCTTAAAGCATCCGCAACCACATTTGCCTTGCCAGGATGATAGTGCACTTGAAGGTTATAATCCTTAATCAACTCGAGCCATCTTCTTTGACGCATATTTAACTCGGGTTGGGTGAAGATGTATTTGAGGCTTTTGTGGTCTGTGTAGATATTGCAAACATTGCCCAACAGGTAGTGTCGCCAGGCTTTCAAAGCATGAACAACTGCGGCGAGTTCTAAGTCATGCGTTGGATAATTCGCCTCATGCTTCCGAAGTTGTCGAGAGGTATATGCAATTACTCGGCCTTCCTGCATCAACACACCTCCCAAACCTATGCCTGAGGCATCACAATAAACATCAAATGGTTTCTCGATATCCGGTTGTGCCAAAACCGGAGCTGAGGTTAGGAGGGTTCGCAGTTGGTGAAAAGCCGCATCACACTCAGGAGTCCAGACAAACCTGGTGTCTTTCTGCAGCAACCGAGTCATTGGCTTGGCTATTTTGGAGAAATCCGGGATGAAGCGACGATAATAGCCAGCCAAACCAAGAAAACTTCGGACCTCGTGAACCGAGATAGGAGCCTTCTAGTTCAGTACTTCCTGTACCTTGGCGGGGTCCACCATAATTCCTCCATCGGACAACACATGCCCAAGGAAAGGTACTTCTCGAAGCCAGAATTCGCACTTACTGAACTTTGCATAAAGTTGATGTTCACGCAGTCTTGTGAGGACTATACGCAGATGTTCAGCGTGATCCTCCTCATTCACAGAATATACCAGGATGTCATCAATAAATACCACCACAAACTTGTCCAATTCAGGCATAAACACCGAATTCATCAAGTACATGAAGTGTGCGGGGGCATTTGTCAAGCCGAAAGACATAACAAGATACTCATAAAGACCGTATCTGGTAGAAAAGGCTGTCTTTGGAACATCTTCCGGGCAGATTTTAATTTGATGGTAGCCAGATCTTAGATCGATCTTGGAGAAAACTTTAGCTTTAGACAACTGATCGAACAAGATGTCGATACGTGGTAGAGGGTACTTATTTTTGACAGTGACTGCATTGAGAGGTCTATAATCTACGCACATCCGCAACGACTGATCCTTCTTCTTTACAAAGATAGCAGGACATCCCCACGACGATGAACTAGGACGAATCAACCCTTTCTTCAAAAGTTCATTCAATTGCACCTTAAGTTCAGCTAGTTCATTCGGAGGCATCCTATAGGGTCTCCTAGAGATGGGAGCCGTGCCAGGCAACAACTCAATTTTAAACTCCACATCCCGATCCGGAGGGAGCCCCGGCAAATCATCGGGAAAAACGTCCGGAAACTCATTTACTATGGGAATTTCAGCCAACGCCTTGGCTTGCACAGCATGTACTTCCCCAGACAAATCAACTTTTCTGGGAAGTTGTACCAGAAAACCCTTTTGATCTGTAGGATCTCTGAGCATAACTACCCGAGTGGATGTATCAATGAGTACCCCATTCTGACTCATCCAATTCATGCCCAAGATAACATCTATGCCTAAGCCCGGCAAAACCACTAAGGCAAGCGAGTACTTTCGCTCTTCTATCTCAAGCTCAAGATTTCTCACTACTTTATTTGTGGAAATATTCCCACTTGCTGCGCTAATACAATAACCCCCACCTTCAACAGTATGCAATTTTGTGTGCAAATTCTGATGCAAACTTAGGACTGATAAAGGAATGTGAAGCACCTGAATCAAAAAGTACCACTGCAGGGTGTTGGTCAACTAGGAACTTACCAGCAGTGACAACCTCACCAGATGGAATTTCCTCGATACTGTTATAATGAGCGTGCCCCTGACGGCCACCTTGGTTGACATTCTTCTTGGGGTAAGGACAATTCCTGGACCAATGGCCTGGCTTGTTGCAGTTCCAGCAAGGCATGTTGCTAGGAGGAACACTGGGGCTGCCTTGGCTCGAACTACTTTTTGGCAGTGCCACTGTATATGCCTTGCGAAACCCAGTCTTCACTGGCGCCTTCTTTTGTGGAGGACGGAACTTAGCATTCGTGGCAGGAGGGCGAGGAAAAGCCCTCGGGGCAGCTGGAGCTCGAGACTGTGAAGCACTCACCTCAATGGCCCTTTTGCGGCTCTTAGAGGTAGAATAGATAGCATTGTTGTTCTCTTGAGTCAGAGCATCACTGATAAATTCATTGAAAGTAGTGCACTTGCTAGTGCCCATAGTCTTCATCAACTTTGGGCCGAGACCTCTTTTAAAGCTAGCAATTTTCTTAGAATCGGTATCCACAAACTCTGTGGCATACCTTGCCAGGTTGTTGAAAGATTGAAGATATTCGGTCAAACTTTTATTTCCCTGCGACAGCCTCATGAATTCTGTATGCTTGATAGCCATAAGACCTGGAGGAATATAGTTTCTGCGGAATGCGGCCTTAAACTGGTCCCAAGCAATAGGGACATTTGCAGGCAGTGTGGAACGATAGTGGCTCCACCAAATACCCGCTGGACCATGCAACTGGTGAGAAGCATATTCAGTCTTTAGCTCATCAGTCAAGCGAAGCAGACGAAACTTTTGCTCAATAGTATTTAACCACTCATCAGCTTGCAGTGGTTCCTCCGCCTCCTTAAAGAGCAGGGGCTTAGTATCAAGAAAGTCCTTGAAATCACTGTATTGATTGGGTTCTGGGCCCTGGCAGCCAGGACGAGCTTCCCGGTTAGCCAGCTGGCGCATAGCATCTGCCAACATGCGCTGCCCTTCGACCACTGTCTGCATCAGCTCAGCCGGGGTAGGTGGTGGCGGAGGGGGCGGCTGTTCCTAATCCTCATTGCCACGACCCCGACGAAGATTGTACGACATCTGCAAAATGCATAGCCAATGAGCA
This sequence comes from Saccharum hybrid cultivar R570, assembly GCA_038087645.1. Taxonomy (NCBI): domain Eukaryota; kingdom Viridiplantae; phylum Streptophyta; class Magnoliopsida; order Poales; family Poaceae; genus Saccharum; species Saccharum hybrid cultivar. Next base: position 173,949 of record JAQSUU010000704.1, on the reverse strand, counting down.
CTGACGATGTGGGAAATTGGTAGATGAATTATTGTAAACATGTCAAACTGACTTCATGAAATAGACTTCTCAAATACTCATGACACAATACTTCATCACAACCGCACAATCTCTTCAAGCGGACCAAATGGTGCAATCATGCGAGAGAATTCAACAAGATGTACTTTGATAAAGGCTCACACACAAGGAGCACAGCAGTTACTGAACCGTTTACGTTAAAATCTACGTGATTTTTGATCTTTTGCCCGGTACTTGGATTCAGTTTCAAAGTGTTTAGTTGACTGAGCAAGGCTACTTCAAACTGACCACAAAGAGACTTCTCAGCGTAGAGCTCCATGGTGGATCATGACTAGCCACCTCGATACCAGCGCGTGCCAAGCAGCCCAACCTTATGTCGCGCGCCATAGGAGGCCCTCTGTTTCGTCGCGGCACCGAAGGGTGCTAATCGTGACACCATCATCGAACGCCACACAATAAGACATCCAATTACGATCGAAATTAACAGGCTCCAACTAAACATCCAGGAAACATAGGGTTCGACCTTACATTCCAAAAGTCAAGTTATTACAAAGCCTCACTCCATCACAGGGAGGGCACAAAAGACAATCCTAACATTGTAGCTACGCGATGACTACACTAAGCATCGTCCTCAGAGTCGGTGTCATGGATCTCCTCGCCGTCCTCATCACTAACAGGCTCTAACTCCTCATCTTCTTCTTCTTCTGGTTCTTCTTCTGGTTCGGCATCTTGGGGTCCATTGACCTCCACTTCATCATCATTTTCAGCCATGAAGATTCCCGAACCCATGTCCTCATCTGCGTTGATATTTCTAGGCAGCAGAGGATTTAGCTGGTTGTTCAGGCGGTGCACTTCTTCATGAAGATTGTCATTGTATTCTTCAGCATTCTCCAACTGCTGTTCGAGCTCAAACTGACGAGCTCTCAGAACGTTCTCCTCGTGCCAGGCTTCATCCCTCTGGTTCATGACACGGACCAGCATGCGTTGACAGTTGTGGTTTGCTACTGTCAATCTCTGGACTGCAAGGGTTTCCTGGTCACGATCACGGATCACTTGCTCCAGTTGCTGACGCGCTGCATTCCGGGCAGCAGTCACTTCAGCCAACTCTGCCCTCAGCCTTTCCACCTCAGTAGGCTCAGGGCGGGGCTCACGTGGAGCGAGCTGGTGACGAGGTGCCCTGCCCCCAGTGGACTTGCGAGCGGTCCTCTTGGTACGTGCCATCTGTAGCAACAAGATACGACTTAAAGTGAGGATCATTTAGGGGATACAGAATTTAATTTAGTCGGGAGTACTGAAATTTTTAAGGAGGGAGTAAATGATATGTATGATATAATTAAACATGATGCATGCACGTTCCGTACGCCCTCTCACCTTAGTAGAAACCTAAAGTTCTAACGCTAGGCGGTGGCATACATACGTTCTCTCATATAAGCGAAACTATCGGTCTACTCGTTACGCTGTTAGTGTACCTGCAGAAAAATCTCATTTCAGCCCAACAGTTTCCCAATATAAGCACACAAGAAAGCAGTAATTTAAATACTTTCCATATACACATCCCCAGATGTATATACTTCAGTATCAAAGCTACCCGATATAAAGGTTCCCACAATTAAGTGCTTACGTAATTACATGGTTTAAACATGTAAGTATGCACGTCACCAAAACTACGCTCCCCTAGATCGTTGGTTGAACGATCATGCTCTCACAACTCACACTTACCAGAGCGTCGAGGCAATTGATCCATACATTACCACCCAAGTGAATGACATCCATACAATATCACGCCGTATGGATGACGAAATAAAAACAAACAAGGCCCCCAAGTTAGTCTTTATAATAAGCCACCTAAGAATCCTTATTTGGGGCTAAGGGATGTGATCACTGGCATACCTAAAAAATAATTTTTTAGTGTTTTAACCCTTTTTCATAATCAAATATATTTTGTTTTTAAATACTCGTATGACATTTTTAATGTTGAATTATGCTCCGGTACCAGCTGTAACAGAACCGACCAAATTATAAGAGCACAAGTACAAAAACAAGCACCGAAGCGCTCAAATTTTCGAACTTGAGCCCATATAATCCCGGTAGTCAATCGAAACCACGAAGGATTTCAAACCAACTCGCTTACAACCAGGATCGCATCATTCAACATACAACATCATACGTTACATTTCACAAGTAGTTCCGAAATAAGTTTACACACACACGGAGTCGCAATTATTACAAACCAAGTTTATAAAGTAGCGGAAGCAAACGCACACCAGTTGTTAACTACTGCCAGTCTTGATGATCACAACCCGCAAAAGCATGAGGAAAGTACATAAAAGATGATCACGCCCAAGTGATCTAGTCTTCTTCACCCGCAGGGTGGAGACAAGTTTTGCAGAAGCCTTGATAGAGCATATCATCTGCAACAGGAGGGAATAAACCCTGAGTACTGGAATGTACTCAGCTAGACTTACCCGTCGAAAACCAGAAATAAGGCGACCCCAAGGATTATGCAAGGCTTTCACAAGAGGCTAGCTGACATAACATTTTGCATAAAGGCATAAGTAATTGAAACTCTTATAACCTGTACTAGCAGTGATTTTTAGCATTTACCTGTCATCTATCTTAGCACCTGTACTAAACATGCACTTGATTATAATCAAACAATTATCATCATTATATCCAGAGCAGGTATGAATTGTGGCAACATTGTATCATTCCCTTAACCACCGGTTCATTTAATGAGATCTACGTTGCCGCTGCTCAAGTCAAGTGCTCACTAACCGGGAGCGACGGCGATTCGAATCGAATTCCTATCCAGCTGGAGGGGTATTTCTAACACTCACCGTGCAGACCCCTGCCAGGGTCGCACAGGCCACCGTTTCATATGATTCAGGAATCGCGGGTCCGAATAATGTCGCGACCCCAAGGGCGACACTCTGCTAGGTGATAGGGACTCTAACCCCCCTTGGTCTCACGCCAATGTCCCCAAGCACATCCTTTCTCTCCTCCAAGAAGCAACCTACCATTTGATTCACAGCCTGAATCACATTACTCGGCTTCGCGGTCGGAACGACTTATCCGGCCAACTAAGTGTTAGACTGCGTTCAACATGACTCAAGGACGTACAGCGAATCGGTCCTTAAACGACTCAGACGGGCATAGCTCCACACCCAAGACATGAAGTGTCTTGCGGCTGTACTATCGAACTCCCGCCCGGTCTCAATTTCATTTTTAAGCATGGTTCCATCCACGATAGCCATAAAGCCACTCGTGACTCCTTCCTACATCTCGCGGATGACCGAAAATCACCCGACTTCTACCGTACTAAGCAGGGCTAAGCATTAACACGTGCCTACACCTAATATAGGATTCAGTACGATATCTGGACAAGGACAGGTATAATGCAACAAGTGTTTTCATATAACTCCTACAACTTAATGCAGTAAACAATTAAAAGTACTCAAGATTAATTTATAAATCAGTAGGTTCAGCATGCACCGGGGCTTGCCTTTCAGAAAGGTCGAAGGCCGGTGATCAGGACACTCGGGCAGATCTTCGACAGGAGCTTCGTCGCCGGCTGGTTCCTCTAGCTGCTCCGGCTGGTCCTGGACCTCCTCTGGAATCACCGGCTCGAATTCGAGGAGAGTTACCCCCTCCGGTACACCTATTGCATGAATGCACAATAATTATCATGGATGCATAAAGGTGCAACATGCTCGGAATGAAATGCATTTCAGAAATAAAATACTCTATTCAAGTTATTTTATTAGTACGTGCAAATCTCTTCTCCGGTGGAGAAGTACTTACCTAATCTACCCAACCTAAGATATAGTTGTTCCTCTTCGGTTAAGGCCCTAACACCTAATAAACACAAGAGTGACATTATTTAGGTTACCACAGTACGTTATTTTGGACAACAGCTCAAAGATTCTAACATAACTGAAGATTCCTAACTCCAAAAGATATGATCTAAGACAATCTGGAAAGCTTAAGAAATGTACCACAAAATGTTTTTAGACTACAACACTAAATTCCAAAGTTTACCTAGTCGAAATTCCAAAGTTCCAGAATCTGTTCTCTCTAAACAGAGAGTAGTCAATTATGGACTGGCACTTAAACAGCAATAACTCCCAAACTATTAAGCCAAATGCTCCCAATTTTTGACACAAGCTCATTTACAATTTTCACTATAACTTTGGTATTTACAAGTTTTCCAGCAACCACCTTTATCCAAGGTCAAACCTAGAAATACTATCAGCTGTCCAGAAAACCTAAAATTGTAAAGGTTAAATATTTATTGATGTGGCAAACATTTTCTAAGACCAAACTAATACTACTACAAGTTCACAAAGGTCACAAAAACACCAGAAAGTAAGGTGTGCCCACCTAGAATATTTATTTAAACTCATTTCTTAATGTACTTAAGTAATTAAGTGGAAATTTCAAACATATATGTACACTGCTCCTAAAATTCTACAAAAATTACAGGAGACTCTCTGACCCAAAAAGAGGCTACTGTAAAAATTTGAACTAAATTTATTTACAGGAACTTCCTACACAAAATTCCCAAGCCAAAAAGGCTGATTTTTGTATAAATAACAAAGCATAGTAAAAAGTGTCAAACAACAGATTTCTTAATTTTTTTGGACACTCTAGGGTACCAAGACATTCTCCAAAAATTTATATGAACATTGCACATGTAGAAAAATTACAAAAATTCATTTAAGTATTTCCTATAATAACAATATAGCATTATAACTTGAAAAGTACTTAAGCACTACTGCCCAAATTTTTACCAGAGCTAGAGCAAGTATAAATTAGCCTACCCATCAAATTTCATAATTTTTGGAACACTGAAACTCAAGATATAATTTAAACAAGTTTGCATGTGATTTAAAACACATTTCAAGGACCTATTTAAATATCCCAAAAACTAAACATCACATAGCAAACTCATATTTTTCTAAAATACTACACCTCATGCAGATCCTAACAAAATTTATCTCATGATTTTTGAGCAAGTAAAACCCTAGATCTACATTTTCCAAACTTAACCAAATTTCTGTAGCAATATAAATAAAAATGAAAAAGATCTTATTTAAACTGGGCCGGCCCGGAAAAACGCGGCCCACGACGCGCGCGCGCGGCCCGCTCGGGCTCCCGCCCACGCGCGGCAGCAGACAGGTGGCCCCCGCGTGTCAGCGAAGAGGACAGGGGAGCGGGCGGCAGCGAGCTCCGGCGAGCGATTCCTCGCCGCCGGTGGCTCCTCCGACCAATCCAAGTCCACCGACGCCTTGTCCAGACCCAACCTCACCGAGGCTACCCCTTTTTCCCAAAGCTGATGCACCGCAACACCTAGGCCGACGGCGATGGCGGACGGCCGTGGTGCCTGGCGGTACGCCGGCGAGTCCCGGCCGTCGCACGACCTACCGAGGGGTGCATCACCCTTCTGGACTCCTAGCGGACCTCTCGAGACCACTCACACCGACGGGGATGGAACGGAGCCGCTTGACCGCGTGAGCACTTGGCCGGCAGCCATGGCGCGGCCGTGCGCGGTCTCGTTCCGGCCTGGCTAACCCGATGCTGGCGGTAGCATCTTTACCCTAGCATCTACACGTGACAGGGAGGAGGAAACGTGAGTGAGGACAGGCAGAGAACTATGGTGCGGTGCTGGCCACGGTGAACCGAACATGGCGGAGCTCCGGTGAGCTTTTGGGAGCGGGTGGAGGTGGCAAATGCGGCTCACCTCGGGCTCAATCCAATCTACCGACTGGTCGAGGAGGTGTAGGGTGGCGAGGCGGAGGGACGAGCGTGATCTAGTGAGCGGCGGTGCGGTGGGGAGTGCGCGCGAGCTCGCCGGAGTGGGGGCGATAATGGCGGCTCGGTGTCTCCGCTTTGCAGCCGAACGAGGGAGGGAGAGGGAATGGAGGCAGCCTCGACGCGTCGTGGCGGTCTTGAAGGCACCGTGGTCTGGCCGGTGGGGCCAGGGCCGGCGTACGGGCGCCACCGCGCCTCCACGCGTCGGCGGGACCCTGTGGCCGGTCGGCCACTCCCCCTGCTGACGAAACTGAATCGCGGTGAATGGTGACATCGACGACCGACTGACAGAGCGACTTCCACGATGATTAACTCCCAAACCAGTGAGAACCAGACGTGGGTGATGTTGGCAAAGTTGTAGAGCTACATGAGGACTACAAGTTTGTCAATTGGAGTTTGGGCTGGTTCGGCCTAGATTTGAAACTACAAGGCTCCAAAGTGGTGCCCCTTGAAACTGAAACTTAGTTTCAGTCACTAAGCCGACTGAAACCCGATTTTCTAGACACCATATCTCCTAAACCATTTAGAACTAGGTGATGGTGATATTGACAATGTTGTAGAGCTATGTGTGGACAACAACTTTGTCAATTGGCTCCAGGACTGGTTTGGCCTAGTTTGTGAGTTACAAGTTGCTAAAGTGAGGTACTGTGAAACGGTTTTCAGCTCAACACTTAGCAAAATTTGCTAAGTCCCAAAACAGCCCCTAATACTGACTTGTGGGCCATTTTTGAGCATGTTCTGTTCATTTTCATGAGATGGCCATATTAGAACTTTTGTTCCTTATGAAATTCTCTACAACTTTGCTTAAGGGTACTCCTCCATGCAAGATCTCTAAATTGGACTTTTTAATTGGTCAAACCAGATCACTCTAGGGGTCCAACTTGGTCAACAACATTTGGAAGGGCAATTTGGTAATTTTGGTCAACATGAACATTGCTCCACTACTTACCCTAAATGTAATTAAGGTGTTATAAGACCTAATTAGCCACTCTACACATTGGTTGCACAAAATTCCTAGTGTCACATACTTTGGCACAAGTAATTCAACACTTTTACCCAAATGTTGCAAACTCATGTTGCACATGTTGCATGAGTGTGTTGCACAACACTTGCTAATTATGTTACACTAAAGTGGTTGACATATCTCACAAAGGAAATTGCACATAAGGTACTTGTGTGTTGCACACTACTCACTTTTTACTTCACATGAAATATAAACATATTATAAGCTTATGCATGAAATGAATGATGCTTGCTTATGCTCATGCAAATGCAATGCAATTAAGGAGCTAAACACCCGGGGTGTTACACATAAGCACTCCTAACCTTGACTAACAAGTCAGTGGATACTCCCTTAAGATTATGGGTAGATTGATCGGCTAGCTGTAGGTAAACTGAGTGTCGATGACAAAAAGTGACTCGCCACTAGCACATGAAGCAAGCCAAGAGAAACCGCATGGAGAGGATCCCGAGCTCTCCTCGGACTTAGAGGACACCTGACTGGATGGTCGTGACCTAGGCGTGCTAGTCAATTTGACCCTGTAACTGATATGGAGATAAGATTGATCAATAATTTAAGGTGGAACATACCGATATTATTCTAGATAGTTCCAAATGTGCAGCTAAGTGTCCTGGAACCGTCCAAATCATAAGAGCACAAGTACAAAAACAATCACCGAAGTGATCGAATTCTCACACTTGAGCCCATATAACTCCGGTAGTCCAATAAAATCATGAGGGATTTCAAACTAACCAACATACAAGCCAAGATCTTAGTGATTTAACATAACAAGCCACATGTTACATCCATTTCAGAAGTAGTTCAACATACATCGAAGTTTAACATAGTTATTACAACTTAAGTTGAAAAATAGCGAAAGCAAAGTAATTTGAAACTAATCATTACTCTTATTTCAAATACATGCCAGTACCAAGGTTAACTTCCAACAAAAGTATTAGAAACAAGATAACTCAGAAGGATCATGCCTATGATCACACTCCGCCACTATGGTAGGAGCCATCCAATTCTTGCAGTAGCCATGATACATCACAACCTGCAACAAGTGGGAAAAATAAACCCTGAGTACGAGAAGGTACTCAGCTAGACTTACCCGTCATAAACCAGAAATAAAGTGACACCAAGGAGTATGCAAGGTTGATATAAGTGGAGCTAGCTTGACAACATTTTGCATAAAAGCTTAGTACAAATAAGTAACCATTTAATGCTTAAGCATCAAGTTAATCATTGTGAACCTATCATCCATATTAGCACCTGTACTATAGCAATCACTTTATTAGGAGCAAACAATATTAACCATAGCAGGTATAATAAGTGTTGAAGGTGGATAGCGTCAACATTTTATAGCGCAATAAACATGAGAAATGATCAATAAACATGGAAATAGAGAAGTCTATGGTTTTATCTGACAAATTCCATGAGTTTTGGTGAATTTTTATTTTTCAAGGATTATTCCAGAAAAGCCGACAAGAGGGACCTAATTATCAAATGGATTATCAGAATTTCACCGCGAAAGATACGCTAGAAGACTCTAGAAGACATGAGAAGGAAGTAGGTGAACGCGGGACTCCAGAAGCTTCTAGAGGAGGTCGGACAGCACCAAGCCCCAAGCCTGACCGGCCCCTGGTTGTGGGCCCCACCTGTCATCTTCTGCGAGCCTCCTCCACTGACCTTGAGGATCAATCTTAGCCCTATGTCAAGTCGGTTTGATCCAAGGGTTCACGTGCATCCCACCGGACTATATATATGGAGCATAACCCCCCTGGAGCCATCAAGTCATTTGAGATCAAGCCATCCAGAGCCAGAAACTCTAGTTCCTTAGAGTTCCTCTAGTTTATAGCGATAGCCTAGTTAGACTAGATCTAGAGGGAGTCAAGTTGGTCAACCTAGTTTGGATTCTCGACGTTGTCAAGAGTGTGGAGATTGGTACTATTATTGTGCTCTCCTCTCTCATTGTATTATTCATCATTGTGTGTTTATTATAGTGTTATGGCAACATTAATCTTCATCTTGTTTATGTTCTTGATTGCAATGTTCATTGTTTACTTTGATTATATGTCTAGCATAGTTACTTTATTATTATTGAGTTCATGCATATGCTCGTATAGCGTTTATCCTAATGTACCTAGGGTAGATGATTTGCATTATGTAGGCGTGGTGCTTAGATATATTGCATATCTGCGAGTGCTCCCTGATGTTCTAGGACGTGTAGTAGATCATGAGTTGGTTGTTATAGCTTCATTGAGTCCTCTGTAGTCCATCCCCTGCGCATAGGTTATGTAGAGTGCAGTCACGTCAGAGGTGACGGTTGTGTCTTAAAAGCCTCTCTAGTTGATGTCCTTATGTGTGGATAATGACATAGTAGTAATGTTAACAATGATTGTTAGATGTAGTTGCACTAATTAGAGTATTCATTGACTTGTGATGAAAGAACTATATTAGGAATTATCTCTCTAATATTTGGGTCTTACGATGTTATTGTAGTAGCTAGAGTGCTTTGAGTGAATCTATTATCTTATTATTATGATGACTGATCATTACTTATCATATATATCTTTATCATGTGACTTATCCCTGTTACGAGTAGAGTGTATGATATTGGTTTTATCTCTCATTCATCATATATATAGGAAGTTATCAATACTATAGATTTCCTGTTTAGCTAGACCTTCCCAATGGTATAAATATAAATCGACAACCTGGTAATACTCTAGGTAAAATGCTACAATGATATAATTATCTGTCTGCTTGTAGAACTAGTTTTATTCATATATTCATTCTTATTATTTCTGCCTGGTCACACAAAATGATAGATTCCTTTATATAGTACCAATATATATTTCTAGCTATATAACTAGGGATGACAACTTAGTTTAAGCTTAGGAGTGTAGTTATGTGATAGGTGACTAGTGTGCTAAAGACATATTACATGCATTTACTAGTGTTGTTAGTTTAGTAATAACAGTAGTAAATGTCAACAATAAGGCTATCACTATTATCATTCCTGAACCATCAAGTTATTTAGTGAGATCTATGTTGGAGATAGTCCCATCAAGTTCTCACTAACCGGTGAGAGACGGCGACTCGAATCGAATTACAACTTAGCTGAGGGGGTATTCCTAACTCTTACCCATGACTTCCCCCATCGAGGAGCATTAGGTCACCTTTGGAACAACTCAGGAACCAACTTCGCGGGTTCGGTCAGCGCCAGCACTCTCAGGGATTACCCTTCTACTAGGACGATTATGACTTTTAAGTCACCTGCCCTTGGACTCATGCCTACGGCTCCATTCCGAGGCACACTTTATACTTGTCAACTCACGGCCTGAGTTGAGCTAACCGGATTCGCGGTCAAGCACTCGGGTCTGGCCAGCTAAGAGAGAGGCATGTGTTCAACATAAACATGGAAAGGCTCCAAGAATCAGTCCTTAATCGACACAGATAGGGATAGATCCACACCCAAGACCTCCATGCCTTGTTGCTTCACTATCGTCATCCCACTCGGTCTCATTTTATTTTATTAACACATGGTTATACTCTCCCTATATATATATATATATATATATATATATATATATATATATATATATATATATATATATATATATATATATATATATATATATATATATAGGGAGAGTATACTCTATAGCTAGCTACAAAATAAGTTATTTTGTAGCCACCTCTATTTGCGATAATTTTATATACTAATTTACGACAATGTTAGTATATATTTACGATAGTTGAATTACTATAGCACATGGGGATATTTACCATAATGTTATAGTAAATCACATAGTAAGGAGTTACTGTAATCTCGTAAATTAGCATAGCAATTATCATAACTCAAAGTGGCTACAGAATAAGTTATTTTGTTGCCAGCTGTAGGGTAATAATTCTATATATATATATATATATATATATATATATATATATATATATATATATATATATATATATATATATATATATATATATATATATATATAGGGAGAGTATACTCTATAGCTAGCTACAAAATAAGTTATTTTGTAGCCACCTCTATTTACGATAATTTTATATACTAATTTACGACAATGTCAGTATATATTTATAATAGTTGAATTACTATAGCACATGGGGATATTTACCATAATGTTATAGTAAATCATATAGTAAGGAGTTACTATAATCTCATAAATTAGCATAGCAATTATCATAACTCAAAGTGGCTACAGAATAAGTTATTTTATAGCCAGCTATAGGGTAATAGTTCTATATATATATTCCTAAAGCTTGCAGGTGACAGGGTATCACCTGACTCCTACCACATAAAGCAGGGCTAAGCATCTACTTGATCCTGAGCTAAATAGAATCCATGGTATACTTTCTGGACAAGAATGAAATATCAATGCAGCAAGTGTTTTCATCCAACACTTATCACTTAATGCAACAATACATATATAACATATATACTCGATTTATTTTTATAAAGTAGGAGGCTTATAATGCTGTGAGACTTGCCTGGGATCCGACACAAGTCAGCCAAGTTAGCTTGCACTATCTCGATGACATCTCCACTTCAGGCATGCACTCCAGGCGCCTTCCATCTTCGGGATGGATCCACCAACACCATCTTTGGGTTAAGCTCCACATCATATCCTTCACATGGTGCATCTAGCGTACCTAGATGAGATGTAAGATGCAAGTGTATGAATACATGGAAATGCAATAGATGATGCATCACACACTAATCAAGGCAAGTACAAGGTTATACTAAAGACACTTAAGCACATCACTTTGCTTAATTAACATCACACACACCAACATGCTAAGATAGCAAAGAGGTCACACTCAGCATGGCACACAAGTTTCACATGATCTCAGGTGTATTTAACTTAATTACCAAGGACGTGAACCACCCTTAGCAACATGCAAAGCAAGTCAAGGTGAAGCAACAACTATAACTGGAATATGCCAGTTTCTAAACTTACAAACAGTAGCTTCATAAATCAATTATATCTTGAGTTTTATAAATTCAAATGATATGAAACAAGACATTTCAGAAAGGTTATGAAATTATCTACATTTCATCTTTAATCATCTCAGCATGATTCCCAAGTTATCATGACCAAACACGCCAATCTTTCAAGTCTGCACAGAATGTAATCAAAATCTGACAATAGACTTATTTAGCATGCAACTCCTAAACTATCAGACCTAGTATCATGAAAATTTAACACAAGCAAGATAAGATAATTATCTACAACTTTTGTATTTACCAAAACCACAATAAACGTCATTTACACCATGAAACTAGTTGCACAAGTAACACTGCACATGCAGCCCAAACAGCAGAGGCACAACTATGGATAGAAAACTTATAGGAACTTCAGAGAAGCATAACTGAAGTTCTAGACCTCCAACAAATATGATTCTTAACTTTATGGAAATCTTATAAAGTTACCTACAACTTTCTTATTATCATCTTAAGATGATTTCACAGTTAACAAGGTCAAATTAAACCAAAGAAGACATCTCTGTCCAAAACATGAATAGAAACTGATATGCTACTTTAAGCAGCTATAAGTTGAGTTCCACATGTCCAATAAATATGGTTCTAGAATTTTTGGAAAGCTTAACAAATTGTGAACAACTTTGTTATAAACATCTAATTCTGCTACTAACAAGGTCACACATGACACACAAAGCAACCCTGTCTGGGTTTGGGCAGAAACTACCACAGTACTTTAAACAACTATAACTAAACACATACTTAACCAAAATTGTGCTCTTTAGCTTTTTGAAAAGATTATGAAAAGTATACAACTCATTTATTATCAACAAGGAATGATTCATAACTTAACTAAGCCAAACAATGCATACATGCAGAACTGTCTAGAATAGAAGCAAAGCAGCATATGACATTTATTATTTTTCATATCTCTAAATCTATCAAGCCTAAAATCCTGAAAGTTTTACCATACATCATACATCACAAGAGTAACGTCCCAGAAAAATTGCACTTCATTTGGAATTACATATTTGCAGTTATTAAAAATAACAAATCCAACTAGCATTCAAAACCTAGTTGCATAAATCTATTTTTACAGCTAAAACTTTAAACTAAAACATGACATATTATAGATTTAATGCATAGAAAATTTCACAAGGATTGCAAAAAGTTCTCATTTATTATTTTACAATTTTTCAATCATTTACTATGTATTTTTGAAGTTCAGCCATTTAAATGTAGTATTAATTCCAAAAAAGAAAGGGAAAAACATTATGCAGAGTGACACATAACTTTCTACAAATTAACTAAGCCTACATTTTTAAATCCATGTGTCTAGCAATTTTGCAAAGTAAACACACAAAAGAGTTTCTATTTACTAGAAGGTCCTTCTTCCCTGAGTCGAGCCGTGGAGGAGAGGATTGAGGAGGAGCCGATTCCCGGCGTGGAGGCGACCGACGACAGTGGCGCAGACTAGCCAAGGCTGGCTGTGGCCTTAGCACGGCCGGCTGTGGCTTGTGGCTGTTCATACACCCACATGTGTTGTGCCCACAGGGCTCGGCTCGATGCATGGCGGCGGCCAGCACGAGACCAAGGAGGGAGTTGCAGGAAATCGTGGGAGCTGGGAGGCGCTGCGAGGAGCAAGAGGGTGGCTGGGGCTCTGAGCAGCGAGGGTGGACGAGGGCAGTGGCTTTGCCACGGTGGCCATGGGCGCGCCCGCGGCTTCGAGGTCGAGAGTGAGGGAGAATGGGTGACAGCGAGCGAGAGCACGGCGAGCAGAAGTGAAGAGGGGCGAGCGCTCGGGCCTCCCATTTACACGAGCAGGGGCGAGGTGGCGCACATGCGAGCAAGCATCCGGGCCACGCGGCGTTGCTCGCCTGTGGCCGGTCGGCCATAATGGGTCTAGCCCAATCAAACTTCCAATTTCAGAATTTGAAACCAACTAATACTACTGCATACATATGATTGAAAACTCAATCTTTCCCATCCTCTATCTCTTAATCTAGTTGTCCGTTCATTTGGCGCAAGAGACAAAGTTGTTGAGCTTTGCGAGATGAACAATATTGCTTTAATAATCAAGAGCTAAATCTGCCTGGATTAAAAGATATCGAGCTCCAAAGGAGGGTACCTCAAAACCAAAATTTGCAGTCCAATTGCAAGCCGACTGAAACTACCATCTTCTCCCCTCTCTATCTCCTAAACCGTGTACTAATTTGATCAACCAATTTCACCATTAGCTAGATCTACATGAGTACTCAAACTTTGCTTAAAGCATCATGGTCTAATTTAGTTTGGTTTGCAAATGATAATTCACCCAAGAAGGGTAAATGAGAACTGAAAACTGAACCTTCAGCATTTCCAGACTAGCCGATTTTTAGACCCAGAAAACAACAATGGATTCGATTTTGCAAGCTTGATTTGACCAAGATAGGTACTGAATTAGATCTAGGCCCTTATACAAAGTTTGTTCCACATGATAAGGTCCATCTCCAAAACATGCACCGAAGCTATTCTTTCACCTTGATCAAGATAGCGACATGATTAACTCTTAAAGTATCCTTGTCAATCCATTGAGGCATTTTCTGGCCACTTGCTCAACATGAACCCTTAATAACTTTTGTTCATGAGTTCAATTAGAGTCCTTTGAGCAAGTTTGCAAGGTTTGGTTGATGATCCATAATTCCATTCATTTAATGGTGCAATTCCAACACTTGGTAAAGTCATTGAAACAAAGATATGACTTATCATTTCAAGTGACTTTTTTATTCTAAACTCCATGAAACTTTTCCAGGGATCACGATAGATAGAGAGTGATGTGAGACACATGAAAGAAGTGACATCAACACTCACTTGCATTACCAAGCATGAGCATCAAACATACACACATTGAAACACAAAATGACAAGGGTATGTTGTGTATGTTTCAAGGAGATGTTTCAAGCACATTCCATATATACATATTTCACATGTTGCACTAGCATGTTTCATATGTTTCACTAATATGTTCAATATGTTTCACTAGTGCATTACATGTGTTTCATGCTCATATATGAACGGATGATGCTTAGGCTCATGCAATGCAAGTGTCAAGATGCAACCCTAACACCTGGGGTGTTACACTAAGTAGCCAATGACATAAGGCTATAGACTAGAGAGTCAATATCTAGCATGTTTTTGATGTATGATAAGTGAAACGAGCATATCGGCAATTATCAGTTACTCAATTGTATAGATCTAAATAGCCGATGATCATGAGAACATGAAAAGGTGTAATAAATAAGCATTAAAGCATTCATATTAATTGAGAAACATACTAGCTTTTGACCAAGATAAAAAACAAGTAAAAGCATGTAAATAGCCAATATATTCTCAATGGGCAGGCTATCGGCTAAAACAGCCGATTCCAGTGAAAGTAAACTCATAGCATGCAAGCACTCAACCATTAATCGTGGATAAGTTTGCATACCTATCAGATCTAGCCTATTATCTCTAATATTAGGGTTTGAACTGGACCGATGCATCCATAATAAAGATAACAGCTTAAACCTTCAAAGAATACGAATCTACTCACACTTAATAGAATCGCAAAAACATGTTACAATTGTGAAAGCTCGGGCAATCGGCCAAATAGCCAATGCGAACATAGCATGCAGCCAAAGCTATGTTTGACCATAAGCAAGACTTACTACCTAATGATTTCTAATCTATAGTGCTAACAGTGGGGGTCGACCGGATCGATGGCAGCCATAATAGCAGTTCTAGACTAGATCTCGTCAACTAGCAAGCTTACTTAGGGTTAAACACGCCCTGATCACATGCTATCTTCAATCAAGACTGGAGCAAAATGGCTAATCCAATCGGGACCATCATCAAAGTAGGGTAAAAATAGGATGAAGCAACGAGATAATAGTTCAAAGAGATATAAAGCTGATTCGTTTCAATCTTAATCGGATAAGGAGAGATATTATTACAAATAGTAAGAACACTAATTATAACAAGATCAATAACTAGCAAATCTATTAAAAACAATAGGGAAACCCTACCAATCTTAATAGATTTAACCGATAACTAATCCGTATCAAAAATTTTATGAGATCGAGCTGGACCAATGCAACCGTACAAATTTTGATAAGATTAAAAGGGTAACTTGTATCAGTAATTGTAATAGATACGAGCCGAACCGATGCAACCTTACAATAATTGATGATAAGTAACTTATACAAAGCTTGTAAGAGGTCAGACCTAATGGATGCAGCCTTACAAACATGGTATAAGTTAGGACGGATACTCACAAATAAATCGGAGGTCGGACCTAACTGATGCAACCTTGCTTACCAAAGAACTCACCAAAATCTACTCTAATCCTACTCCTAAGGGGTGGCATAAGCCGAAAAGTAAAGGTACTTGTTTGATTGATCGATGAGAGATGTCTATTACAATAGCTGGGGTTCAATATTTATACCCGAGGCTTGACTATGAGTCCTGGTCGAACAAAACCGGTTACAAAACTTGGTAACGAGAACAAAATTTTCTAAATTAAGATAACTTGGACTCTAATCTTTCCCTTCTATGGAGTCCAACGTGTCTTCCTACTCTTGGTTGATGCCATTTCATTACCGAAGCTTCCTCGAGATGATGATGTTGTTGAAATCCAATCGATTCTAATCAATGTCTTGGCCAGCCGATTCGGCACTCACCATGGCTTCTTTTAATAAGTTTTGAATTATGGGACTCCATGGCACAAACCAAATTTTGGTGTCAACACATGCCCCTAATTTTTGGATAAAATGATCTTATTCTGGAATTCTTTCTCGCATCACCTTTAAAAGCTGTTGGTATGCTTTTACTGGAGAACGAGGAAATAGCCCCAGGTTCACTGGCTTTGTTCCATCACTTCAAGCTCTCTGTCATCTATAGGCTTCATGGGTAGGCCATTCCTCTACTGTCACTTCACATCTTAAGGTCTCACAGGCGCATTGTGTCACACCCGGTTTTCTAAAGAACAAAACCAGGCTAATCATATGTGTGCCCAGGAAGTCCACACATATGCCAGAATGAAAAAGTATCAGAAACAATGTTATTATATAACGTATACATAGCTATATTAACACTTACATCAGAGTATCGCGGAACGGTGACTAAACTTCGGGCTCCATTCTTCTCAGGGACGGCTGACTGGGGGTAACATATGCCTAGCACTTCTACTAGTCTTCTGGAAACTCCACTACACCTTTGTCCTTTTTCCGAGTAGCATCTTTTTACACACTGGAGTGTTGGGGAAATAGCAAGAATGAGTCCATGTCGAACTCAACAAGTATAACACAGGGTTCATGAGGCTCAAAAAGGCTAGACACTGTTTAACTGCGTTTAGCTTTTAATCATCATATAATTTGCAATTGAGTAGCATCAAGGTAATCCAAATCCCATTAATGAATCAATGATCAATTGTAATAAGGATAATGAATAGCATTAACATGAGCATAATAATAATCAACAATAATTAAACATGATATAACAATGGTGATCAACTATTCTATAAGAATCTCCAAGGCCGCTCGTATCCGTGAGCACGGCTAGTATACCAGTTTTTAACTCTGCGCAGAGGTGTACACTTTCACTGTGAGTCATGATTTCCAAATGCATGGGTTTGCAAGGCCCAAAACATCAGAGACCATATAAAGCCATTCAAAAGTTCGTCTAACAAGTTAGGGCCATTAGATTCACTCGGCAGGCAGATGTAGAACCCCCCTTCCCTGTGGCACAACAACCGCAGCCTATACACACTAGGCCAGGGGCTCGCACTACACCCAACGTGGCAAGCCATTCTTACGCCATTTAAGGTAACCTCTAACAAGCTAGAAAAGGTCTCTTGAACAACTAGAGCCAGAGCCATATAGCCCTCACAGCTGTACTGTATGTCCCGGTTATCACTTACAGGTAAGTCCTTACGGAGAGAAACCAGAGCAACAATATAACCCCTTGCTCTAGCCCCCTTTCATCAACAGTAATAACATCATCTTAATTGGTTGATTGCATAATCCATTAGTCAAATTACAAGATCATTGTTCATAATTAAGCGCTAGCAGTAGCTACCCAAATGCATAACCCATATGTGACAAGGAAACAAGATATCAATAGCTAAGTTATAATCTCTATGGTTGTCAAGGAAGACACATGCATATGTATAATAATTTCAGTGAATAGGTAACAAGGATGGTCCCATGTTATACTTGCCTTAATCAAAGCTTTCCTGATGATACTGCTGGTCTGGCTCAAAATAATACTCCTGATCGTCAAGAAATTGCTCACCGTCTATACTCGATCATCAATCAACAACACACATGCATCCAATCAAACATACATGAAGCAAACAAA
Source organism: Saccharum hybrid cultivar R570 (assembly GCA_038087645.1). Lineage (NCBI taxonomy): Eukaryota > Viridiplantae > Streptophyta > Magnoliopsida > Poales > Poaceae > Saccharum > Saccharum hybrid cultivar. The sequence continues at coordinate 155,734 of JAQSUU010000704.1, read as the reverse complement.
GAGATACAATTAGAACAGTACACCAACAATAACAAAACAGTAATAAAAGTTTATAAAACTCTTCTACACGTTACTACGATCACACAGATGTAAAGATCACGAAATTCGGATTTAAAACGTGAAAGTTATGAATTTTCTAAGATTTCCTATATATAAATAAATACTCAATTATAAACTCAAAAAATAAATTATCAAAACCAACTGTACAACTACACTAACATGTAGAGCTCGCAAATACGAACCTAACACAACTTGAACGGATCAAATCGGAGTTAAAACGAAGATTTTATGACCAAAACAATCCTAGTGGCAAAACTGTAAATACCTGAAAACGTATTTTCACCTAAACCGACGAAGTTTACGCTTTCAGAAGAACAACGCGTATTCGGGCTTTACGCTATGGACCGCAGGTTCAAATATACAGAAACATAGGGGCTCTTAAGTAAAAGTGGCTACGAAGGGGTATCCTGAGATCTACACCATTGGATTAGATTTGAACGGCCGAGATTTGACTGGGGGAGAGAGGAAGGGGATTCCGGCCGGCTACAGTGACTGGCGGCGGAAAAACTGGCCGGCGGCGAGCTAGGCTCGTCGGCGTTGTCCAATCAAGAAAGTTACCGCACTATTCTTCGATCCAAAAGCACGGGAAGCAAGAGCGGAAACTCACGAACTCACCTAGATGGGTTGGAGCGACGGGAATCGGCCGAGAGCGTCCCGTGGCTATCAATGGCAGACGGAAATCCTCTGTAGACGATGACAAGATGAAAACAGCGAACCAAATTAGAAAAGAAGGGAAGAGAAGTGATCGGCTACTTCTAAATTGATCTCAAAGACCATCATTAGCTTACGGGAACCACGGAACCGATGAACTTGTCGAATCGAACTAGGCAGCGGCGGCTTGGATTGCGACAGCCGGTGCTTGAATCATGGGCGATGGCTTGCGGCTAAGATTCGATGGAGGGAGGCGGTGGAGACGGGTCGCTATTTATGAGGGGCTCATCGACGTGCTGGGCAAGGATTAGGAGGCTCGGGGCAGCGTCGGACTCCACGGTCAAGTGACCGGCTCGGTTACGAGCGGGAGGTGGAAGAGATTACTTACAAGCGGGCCCGGCGCGTCATAGAGACAGGAGAGAGAGGGGAAGGGGCGAGGCGGCCTGCGGCAGCTGCTGGCTGGGCCGGCCCATGACGCGGCCAGTTAGCTAGCTTCGGCCCAACTCAAGAAAAGCAGGCACGGGCTGGGCCAAGAAGAGAGGAGGGAAGGCCTTCGGGCCAAAACAGAGATGAAGAAGACTTCCATTTTCTTCTTTTTTCTAATTTTCCAAATGCATTTTCAAATAAAGTTTTCTAAACCAAATCAAAATAAAATAAATCCACACCATAAAATAAAATAAATGCAACAGCATGAATGCATCACCAAATATTCTTTTCTAAATTTTAATTTGCCCTTAATTGTTATCTAACTTATTTGAAATTCATTATTCCTAAAGTTTAGAATTTTTGGGTGTTACAAATTCTACCCCCCTTAAAAGAATCTCATCCTCGAGATTGAACTGCTTACTCAAACAACTGCGGATATGATTTCCTCAATTCATCCTCTCTTTCCCAAGTTGCCTCTGCCTCTAAATATCGATTCCACTGCACCTTGCACATTTTAATAACCCGACTTCGAGTAACTCTCTCAGCAGTCTCTAAAATCTTAATCGGAAACTCTTCATATGTAAGATCCTCCTTAACAGTCAACTCTTCTAAAGGTATCTGCTCCTCAGGCACCTGTAAACACTTCTTAAGTTGTGAAACATGGAACACATCATGCACTCCAGATAAATTTTCAGGCAACTCTAATTGATAAGCAACTTCCCCACGTCTAGTAATAACTTTAAATGGTCCAACATACCTTGGTGCTAGTTTACCTTTCATGTTAAACCTCTTCACACTTTTCATAGGTGACACCTTCAAATAGACATAATCACCTACCTCAAAAACTAAATCTCTTCTTCTATTGTCAGCATAACTCTTCTGACGAGACTGCGCTACTCTCAAATTCTCACGAATCACTCGCACTTGATCTTCTGCGTTTCTAAGAACATCTGTACCAAACACTTGAGATTCACCTGTCTGATCCCAAAACAATGGAGTTCTACACTTACGTCCATACAAAGCTTCAAACGGTGCCATCTTAAGACTCTGTTGATAACTATTATTGTAAGAAAATTCTGCATAAGGCAAACTCTTATCCCAACTAGTTCCATATTGCAATGCACAAGCTCTCAACATATCCTCTAATACCTGGTTGATCCTTTCAGTCTGCCCATCTGTCTGTGGATGATATGATGTACTAAAATTCAATTTTGTTCCCAATGATTCATGTACAGCTTTTCAAAAGTGCGACGTAAACTGCGATCCTTGATCAGATACAATCTTCTTTGGAACTCCATGCAAACATACTATTCTTTCTATATACAAGGTAGCTAATTATACTCCCGTGTAATTTAGTCTTGACTGGTATAAAATGAGCAACTTTAGTCAATCTATCCACTATCACCCAAATAGAATCATAACCTCTCTGAGTACGCGGTAACCCTACTATAAAGTCCATACCAACTTCCTCCCACTTCCATTCAGGAATCTTCATTGGTTGCACAATCCAGCAGGTCTCTGATGCTCTGCTTTCACCCTCTGACAAGTGTCACACAATGCCACATACTCAGCCACATTTCGCTTTAATCCAACCCACCAATATTTCTGTTTCAGATCCAAATACATCTTAGTACTACCAGGATGAATGGAATAAGCTGACTCATGAGCTTCGCTAAGAATTGCCTGTCGAACAGCTTGATCCTCAGATACACACAGCCTCTTTCCAAACCACAAAATCCCATTATCATCCATCCGAAAGCCTGGTGACTTAGCAATCACTATATCTTCTGCTATCTTCTTCAGTTTCTCATCCTTCAACTGACCCTTGTAAATTTCTTACTCTAAAGTAGGCTCTATCACTAATTCCATTGTATTAGTAACAATTCCTAAATTCAAATATTCAAATTCAGCACATAACTCACTAGTCATAGACAACGTCCGTATCTCATTGGCATAACTTTTCCTACTAAGAGCATCAGCTACTTTATTAGCCTTACCAGGATGATAGTGTATCTCAATATCATAATCCTTAATCAACTCTAACCATCTGCGTTGCCTCAAATTCAGATCTGACTGAGTGAAAATATACTTCAAACTCTTATGATCAGTGTATATATCACTCTTATGTCCAATCAAATAATGTCTCTAAATCTTTAAAGCATGAACCACAGCTGCTAACTCCAAATCATGTGTAGGATAATTCAACTCATGCTTTCTCAACTGCCTAGATGCATAAGCCACAACTCTGCCTTCTTGCATAAGAACACATCCCAAACCTTGACGAGAAGCATCACAATAAATAGAAAACTTCTTACTCAAATCTGGCAAAACCAAAACAGGCGCTGTAGTCAACCTCTTCTTCAATTCCTCAAAACTAGCTTGACATTTATCTGACCACACAAACTTGGCATTCTTCTCTAACAGAGATGTCATAGGTTTAACAAGTTTAGAAAACCCTTCAATGAACCGTCTGTAATATCCAGCTAATCCTAAGAAACTACGAATCTCGCTAACATCAATAGGTGGTTTCCAATTCAATAGATAAGCAAAATCTAATTTCTCTGTGCAAATTCCAATTTTAGTAACTCAGTAAAACTGTCATATCTCGAGCTACAGACGTCCAATTCAGATGATCTTTACATGGTTGGAAAGCTTACAAAATTATCTACAACTTTTATACACAACACTTTTTCTGAATCTATCCAATAATTGGCCAAAAACTGAACTTAACCGAAACTGTTTTAGAATTCCAGACTGTGCAGTAACCCCAACTTGAAATAGATATATCTCTTAGCTCTTAATAGATATTAGAGTGATTCTTGTGGGGTTGGAAAGATATAGAAGTCTAATTATTCCCAGTATAATTTCTTAAATTTCCCATTAATGGATTTTAAGTTATTTCTTAAACATCCCAGACTGACCTAAAAATCAGCAAAGGACAGAACTATGTTCACCTCATAACCAACTAATATATTTTGATCAAACTTAATATTCTTAACCATGGAACTTGTAGGCCTGTCTACAAAACTCCAGCACACATTACAAAGATCCAAATCACACATTATCACATTAACAATCCATCAATCACACAATTGTTCACACCACAAACTGACTCTCAAAACAATCCAACTTAAATTTGACTCGCAACTACTATCGTTCTTATTACATAGGGATTTTTCCTATTTCCTAGTTAAGCTTCTAATAAATCTTGGGACGACCTAACTCCGCCCTTAATTGGTCAATCTCCTTATAAGCTTGCTCCTTAAGTTCTTTTTCCTTCAGCAACTCTTATGCAATGATGATGCCACAAGCTCATAACCAATTTTATAAATGTCTCCTTTAGACCCTTATGATTCTTATAGATGTTCTAACAGGTTACCAACCCTAAGAAAAGATACTTGCGCTCGATAGTGACTTTGCAACCATGTAGATAGCTGATGCTTCCAAGTGACGAAATAGAACATATAAAACCTCCATCTTGTGTCATCTTTTAGTTTGACAACTCCCCTTAAGAAGAGATCAACTAGAGTACACCAAAGGATAGCTTGCATTTGTTTCTGAGTGATAACTACTATCGTGTCCTTCTATCATGTCAAAGAGACTCATGAGCATATGCAAGAACATGTAACCTGCACTTCCTCGCGAGCAGAAAAATGGCAGTGCAGAAATACAGTTATAATTCGAGTTCTACGAATCCAATGATATTGTAGCTTATACCGTTGGAAAGCTTATCAAATTTACTACAACTTCCTTATAGAACACTTCTCCAGATTCTGCAGTTAAGGTAGTCGAAAACTATGCACAACGGAAACTATTCCAGATTGCTGACAGCACAGATGCACCGCCTTGTGATTTTCATAACTCCCAAACCATAGTAGCTATCAGGGTGGTTCTTACGGTCAGAGAAAGATATTGAAGTCTATTGTTGTCCAGAATTTATCCATGATTTTTTTTGGGTGTCCAAAAATAGAGATATAAGCTAAGGAAGACAGACTGCTATAAAAAAAACAGGATAAGGTAGAAACGAGATTCAAAGACACTAGAGAGATAGATAACACTAATCTTCAAGTCTTCATGCTTCTTTGCTTTGTGTTGATGAGATATAAGACATGGATCGAGGATAGCCAAAAGATGACAAGAAAGATAAGGTTTGATCTTTAGTTCTTCATGCCTCCTCATGCCTCGTCGCTTGAGATATTCAGGACTTGCTGTTGTTCATAGCAGATGCTACCCCACTTAACAAAGATCGAACTACTTCTCAAGACTTATACCTTCCGGGCCTACCTTTGAAACACAAGAACAAGAACAACACACAAGCAACACATCAAGCAAAACAAGCACACATCACATCATCGGTACTACACGTGCTTCTTCAATAATGGTGGTCATCCTAAGAAAAAAATATGGATGATGAAAAGCCATCGAATCTTTGAACCAGGTAAGATCAGAAAACTTTTAGTAAAAACAACATAAAACAAAATCCAAGGGAGTAAGAAATAATAGCTCAAAGGAAGCTATCAAGGAGAGGATACAACAAGACAAGGAAGAGGAATAGTCAAAATCAATGAGTCAAGGGATGACAAAATAGTTTTATCGTAAAATAAGTTTTAGAATACGTCCAGTGCTACTTGGCATACGGTACAGTCAACACCGCTCTGATACCACTCTGTCACACCCGGTTTTCTAAAGAACAAAACCAGGCTAATCATATGTGTGCCCAGGAAGTCCACACATATGCCAGAATGAAAAAGTATCAGAAACAATGTTATTATATAACGTATACATAGCTATATTAACACTTACATCAGAGTATCACGGAACGGTGACTAAACTTCGGGCTCCATTCTTCTCAGGGACGGCTGACTGGGGGTAACATATGCCTAGCACTTCTACTAGTCTTCTGGAAACTCCACTACACCTTTGTCCTTTTTCCGAGTAGCATCTTTTTACACACTGGAGTGTTGGGGAAATAGCAAGAATGAGTCCATGTCGAACTCAACAAGTATAACACAGGGTTCATGAGGCTCAAAAAGGCTAGACACTGTTTAACTGCGTTTAGCTTTTAATCATCATATAATTTGCAATTGAGTAGCATCAAGGTAATCCAAATCCCATTAATGAATCAATGATCAATTGTAATAAGGATAATGAATAGCATTAACATGAGCATAATAATAATCAACAATAATTAAACATGATATAACAATGGTGGTCAACTATTCTGTAAGAATCTCCAAGGCCGCTCGTGTCCGTGAGCACGGCTAGTATACCAGTTTTTAACTCTGCGCAGAGGTGTACACTTTCACTGTGAGTCATGATTTCCAAATGCATGGGTTTGCAAGGCCCAAAACATCAGAGACCATATAAAGCCATTCAAAAGTTCGTCTAACAAGTTAGGGCCATTAGATTCACTCGGCAGGCAGATGTAGAACCCCCCTTCCCTGTGGCACAACAACCGCAGCCTATACACACTAGGCCAGGGGCTCGCACTACACCCAACGTGGCAAGCCATTCTTACGCCATTTAAGGTAACCTCTAACAAGCTAGAAAAGGTCTCTTGAACAACTAGAGCCAGAGCCATATAGCTCTCACAGCTGTACTGTATGTCCCGGTTATCACTTACAGGTAAGTCCTTACGGAGAGAAACCAGAGCAACAATATAACCCCTTGCTCTAGCCCCCTTTCATCAACAGTAATAACATCATCTTAATTGGTTGATTGCATAATCCATTAGTCAAATTACAAGATCATTGTTCATAATTAAGCGCTAGCAGTAGCTACCCAAATGCATAACCCATAGGTGACAAGGAAACAAGATATCAATAGCTAAGTTATAATCTCTATGGTTGTCAAGGAAGACACATGCATATGTATAATAATTTCAGTGAATAGGTAACAAGGATGGTCCCATGTTATACTTGCCTTAATCAAAGCTTTCCTGATGATACTGCTGGTCTGGCTCAGAATAATACTCCTGATCGTCAAGAAATTGCTCACCGTCTATACTCGATCATCAATCAACAACACACATGCATCCAATCAAACATACATGAAGCAAACAAAGAGATACAATTAGAACAGTACACCAACAATAACAAAACAGTAATAAAAGTTTATAAAACTCTTCTACACATTACTACGATCACACAGATGTAAAGATCACGAAATTTGGATTTAAAACGTGAAAGTTATGAATTTTCTAAGATTTCCTATATATAAATAAATACTCAATTATAAACTCGAAAAATAAATTATCAAAACCAACTGTACAACTACACTAACATGTAGAGCTCGCAAATACGAACCTAACGCAACTTGAACGGATCAAATCGGAGTTAAAACGAAGATTTTATGACCAAAACAATCCTAGTGGCAAAACTGTAAATACCTGAAAACGTATTTTCACCTAAACCGACGAAGTTTACGCTTTCAGAAGAACAACGCGTATTCGGGCTTTACGCTATGGACCGCAGGTTCAAATATACAGAAACATAGGGGCTCTTAAGTAAAAGTGGCTACGAAGGGGTATCCTGAGATCTACACCATTGGATTAGATTTGAACGGCCGAGATTTGACTGGGGGAGAGAGGAAGGGGATTCCGGCCGGCTACAGTGACTGGCGGCGGAAAAACTGGCCGGCGGCGAGCTAGGCTCGTCGGCGTTGTCCAATCAAGAAAGTTACCGCACTATTCTTCGATCCAAAAGCACGGGAAGCAAGAGCGGAAACTCGCGAACTCACCTAGATGTGTTGGAGCGACGGGAATCGGCCGAGAGCATCCCGCGGCTATCAATGGCGGACGGAAATCCTCTGTAGACGATGACAAGACGAAAACAGCGAACCAAATTAGAAAAGAAGGGAAGAGAAGTGATCGGCTACTTCTAAATTGATCTCAAAGACCATCATTAGCTTACGGGAACCACGGAACCGATGAACTTGTCGAATCGAACTAGGCAGCGGCGGCTTGGATTGCGGCAGCCGGTGCTTGAATCATGGGCGATGGCTTGCGGCTAAGATTCGATGGAGGGAGGTGGTGGAGACGGGCTGCTATTTATGAGGGGCTCATCGACGTGCTGGGCAAGGATTAGGAGGCTCGGGGCAGCGTTGGACTCCACGGTCAAGTGACCGGCTCGGTTACGAGCGGGAGGTGGAAGAGATTACTTACAAGCGGGCCCGGCGCGTCATAGAGACAGGAGAGAGAGGGGAAGGGGCGAGGCGGCCTGCGGCAGCTGCTGGCTGGGCCGGCCCATGACGCGGCCAGTTAGCTAGCTTCGGCCCAACTCAAGAAAAGCAGGCACGGGCTGGGCCAAAAATAGAGGAGGGAAGGCCTTCGGGCCAAAACAGAGATGAAGAAGACTTCCATTTTCTTCTTTTTTCTAATTTTCCAAATGCATTTTCAAATAAAGTTTTCTAAACCAAATCAAAATAAAATAAATCCACACCATAAAATAAAATAAATGCAACAGCATGAATGCATCACCAAATATTCTTTTCTAAATTTTAATTTGCCCTTAATTGTTATCTAACTTATTTGAAATTCATTATTCCTAAAGTTTAGAATTTTTGGGTGTTACACATTGTTAGTTCATGACATTTGGACTCAACTTCCTTGATGAAAATAAATATCAGTCCAATGTCACCAGAAGATTTCAAGCTTCGACCATGCTCCCCTTATCCCTACTCTTTCGAGCGCTTCTAGCTCTGCTGGATCATCCATGGACCATCGCTCCATCATGAAAGTCCTTCATGGCTAGAAGAATTCTTGTGTTTAGGGTGATTGTGTCACCCATTTTAGCGCCTTGTCAAGCAAGGGAATAAATCACCGCGGCTAGAAGAATTCTTGTGATATCACTTGAGTCTTCTGACCATCGGTATGAGGCTGTTCTAGTGTTTGCAAGGGCTCGAATGTGTGGACACATTCCCCTTGTTTGCTCTGCTTATGCCAAGAAGCCTATGAAATGAACAATGTGTTCTTGATAGGCTATTACATTTCCCCTAATGCCACTTCCATGTTTAGACGATGTGGTCTTTTGCCCATGTTTTTTCATCGACTTTGTGGGGGTCTGGACTCCCTTCCATCCAATGGAGATTACTTGGGTTGATTGGTTGACATCAGGTGTATTTTGTAACAAACCCCCAAGATCTGAGATGCCCATAATTATGGAAAGTGATAAACTTTTAAATCTTTGCGTCCGTCGTGCTTCCTAACTCTTCACGAGCCGTTTCCTCAATCTTTGGAGCAACGTTCTATTTCCATAACTGATTCTGATTGCATAATCCCGAGGAGGTCCACCATTGCATCTTTTGGGTTATAAATATGGGCCATGGTTCTAGACAAGAAACCAATATGCCTTCTCTTAATTGCTTGTGAGTCATTTCTTTCATCTTTAGATCCAAAATTATCATCTTTTCTCAAAGAGATGGACAACGACAAGCGACCTACCGATGAGATCCCTGATGAGCTCATGCTACCACACCAGCGTTTTTGCCTCCAAGGGTAAGGACAAACATGATCTCATGGTTCTTGAGTGGATTGGATTAACTTTTCATATGTGCAGGGCCAACTCGAATGGTGGTGTTCTTCCCTGTACAATCATCAGCCCTAACAGTGCACAGATGGTAGCTCCAATAAACTCCTCCTTGGAAACTTTGGTTCCTACCACGGGGATGACGCTCTCTGTCTTCTTTAGGAGAGAGATGAGGCCCGGGCCTTGTATTCCAACGCGGTTCACGATCTCGGACAAATGGACTTTCATCTGAACATGATGTTGGATGCTCTGTAACACCCAAAAATTCTAAACTTTAGAAATAATGAATTTCAAATAGTTTAGATAACAATTAATGGCAAATTAAAATTTTAAAAACTATTTGGTGATGCATTCATGCTGCTGCATTTATTTTCTTTTGTGTAGTGGATTTATTTTATTTTGAAGTGGCTTGAAAATTCTATTTGGAATAGTTTGGTATATAAGCAAATAAAAAAAAGAAAGAAGAAAAAAAAAGAAATGACTTACCTTCTCACCTGGCGGCCCGAAGGCCCGTCGGATCGGCCTGCTCCTCCGTTTCCGCGCAGTGGGCCGCTGCTGTCTTCCTCCGCGCTCGCGTCTGTGTGGGCCGGCCCAGCTCGCAGTGGCCCAGTCCGGCCGAGCCCAACAGCGGCCCCTCTTCCCTCTTTGGTTGGCTGACATGCCGGGCCCACGCCGCAGCGGTTTCTTCAACCTCGTGTTCGAGCAGGACTCTGCCATGGAGTCCGACGCAGCTCCAACTCCCCTCCCCACTACCTTGACCCATACGCTTAGCCGGCCATAAATAGTAGCCGCGGCCGCATCGTCCCTCTCCACGCCGCCCTAAACCCGAGCCGCGCCTTTGGATAACGGGAAAGCCATCGCAACCGTGCTTCCACCGTCCGAGCTCGGAAGCTGCCGACATTGGAGCCGCCGTCGACACGTCTTCGTCTCCGGTCCCATTTCCCTTCTTCGGTGAGTGCGGTTGGAGCTTCTCCTTCTTCCCGTGACGTTTTTGAGTCGAATCATGGTCTCTAGGGCCTCATCGTGTGCGCCAGTGAGGAATCTCACCGCCGACCATGGCCTCCACCGCGTCGGTCACTGTAGCCGGTTGGAATCCCCTTCCTCTCTTCCCTAGTCAAATCTCGGCCGTTCAAATCTAATCTAACGGATGAGATCAGCCGATACCCCTTCGGTGGGTTGTTTTGCTTAAGAGCCCCTAGGTCTCTTTGTTTTTAAACCCACGGTCCATGGCGTAGAAGCTGAATACGCTTTGTTATTTTGAAAACGTAAACCTCGTCGGTTTAGATGAAAATACGCTTTCAGGTATTTACAGTTTTGCCACTAGAATTGTTTTGGTTATAAAATCTTCGTTTTAACTCCGATTTGATCCGTTCAAGTTACGTTAGGTTCGTATTTGCGAGCTCTACATGTTAGTGTAGTTGTACAGTTGGTTTTGATAATTTATTTTTCGAGGTTATAATTAAGTATTTATTTATCTATAGAAAATCTTAGAAAATTCATAACTTATACGTTTTAACTCCGAATTTGGTGATCTTTACGTCTGTGTGATCGTAGAAACGTGTAGAAGAGTTTTATAAACTTTTATTACTGTTTTCTTATTGTTGGTGTACTGTTCTAATTGTATCTCTTTGTTTGCTTCGTGTATGTTTGATTGGATGCATGTGTGTAGTTGATTGATGATCGAGTATAGACGGTGAGCAATTTCTTGACGATCAGGAGTATTATTTTGAGCCAGACCAGCAGTATCATCAGGAAAGCTTTGATTAAGGCAAGTATAACATGGGACCATCCTTGTTGCCTATTCACTAAAATTATTATACATATGCATGTGTCTTCCTTGACAACCATAGAGATTATAACTTAGCTATTGATATCTTGTTTCCTTGTCACCTATGGGTTATGCATTTGGGTAGCTACAGCTAGCGCTTAATTATGAATAATGATCTTGTAATTTGACTAATGGATTATGAAATCAACCAATTAAGATGATGTTATTTCTGTTGAAAGGGGGCTAGAGCATGTGGGTTATTTTGATGCTCTAGTTACTCTCCGTAAGGACTTACCTGTAAGTGATAACCGGGACATACAGTACAGCTGTGAGGGCTATATGGCTCTGGCTCTAGTTGTTCAAGAGACCTTTTCTAGCTTGTTAGAGGTTACCTTAAATGGCGTAAGAATGGCTTGCCACGTTGGGTGTAGTGCGAGCCCCTGGCCTAGTGTGTATAGGCTGCGGTTGTTGTGCCACAGGGAAGGAGGGTTCTACATCTGCCTGCCGAGTGAATCTAATGGCCCTAACTTGTTAGACGAACTATTGAATGGCTTTATATGGTCTCTGATGTTTTGGGCCTTGCAAACCCATGCATTTGGAAATCATGACTCACAGTGAAAGTGTACACCTCTGCGCAGAGTTAAAAACTGGTATACTAGCCGTGCTCACGGATACGAGCGGCCTTGGGGATTCTTAAAGAATAGTTGATCACCATTGTTATATCATGCTTAATTATTGTTGATTATTATTATGCTCATGTTAATGCTATTCATTATCCTTATTACAATTGATCATTGATTCATTAATGGGATTTGGATTACCTTGATGCTACTCAATTGCTAATTATATGATGATTAAAAGCTAAACGCAGTCAAACAGTGTCTAGCCTTTTTGAGCCTCATGAACCCTGTGTTATACTTGTTGAGTTCGACATGGACTCATTCTTGCTATTTTCCCCAACACTCCAGTGTGTAATAAGATGCTACTCGAAAAAAGGACAAAGGTGTAGTGGAGTTTCCAGAAGACTAGTAGAAGTGCTAGGCATATGTTACCCCCAGTCAGCCGTCCCTGAGAAGAATGGAGCCCGAAGTTTAGTCACCGTTCCGCGATACTCTGATGTAAGTGTTAATATAGCTATGTATACGTTATATAATAACATTGTTTCTGATATTTTTTTCATTCTGGCATATGTGTGGACTTCCTGGGCACACATATGATTAGCCTGGTTTTGTTCTTTAGAAAACCGGGTGTGACAGAGTGGTATCAGAGCGGTGTTGACTGTAGGACGTATGCCAAGTAGCACTGGACGTATTCTAAAACTCATTTTACTATAAAACTATTTTGTCATCCCTTGACTCATTGATTTTGACTATTTCCTCTTCCTTGTCCTGTTGTATCCTCTCCTTGATAGCTTCCTTTGAGCTATTATTTCTTACTCCCTTGGATTTTGTTTTATGTTGTTTTTACTAAAAGTTTTCTGATCTTACCTGGTTCAAAGATTCGATGGCTTTTTATCATCCATATTTTTTTTCTTAGGATGACCACCATTGTTGAAGAAGCATGTGTAGTACCGATGATGTAATATGTGCTAGAGTTTTGTAGACAGGCCTACAAGTTCCATGGTTAAGAATATTAAGTTTGATCAAAATATATTAGTTGGTTATGAGGTGAACATAGTTCTGTCCTGTGCTGATTTTTAGGTCAGTCTGGGATGTTTAAGAAATAACTTAAAATCCATTAATGGGAAATTTAAGAAATTATACTGGGAATAATTAGACTTCTATATCTTTCCAACCCCGCAAGAATTATTCTAATATCTATTAAGAGCTAAGAGATATATCTATTTGAAGTTGGAGTTACTGCACAGTCTGGAATTCTGAAACAGTTTCGGTTAAGTTCAGTTTTTGGCCAATTATTTGACAGATTCTGAAAAAGTGTTGTGAATAAAAGTTGTAGATAATTTTGTAAGCTTTCCAACCATGTAAAGATCATCTGAATTGGACGTCTGTAGCTCGAGATATGACAGTTTTACTGAGTTACTGAAATTGGAATTTGCACAGAGAAATCAGATTTTGCTTATCTATTGAATTGGAAACCACCTATTGATGTTAGCGAGATTCGTAGTTTCTTGGGATTAGCTGGATATTACAGACGGTTCATTGAAGGGTTTTCTAAACTTGCTAAACCTATGACATCTCTGTTAGAGAAGAATGCCAAGTTTGTGTGGTCGGATAAATGTCAAGCTAGTTTTGAGGAATTGAAGAAGAGGTTGACTACAGTGCCTGTTTTGGTTTTACCAGATTTGAGTAAGAAGTTTTCTATTTATTGTGATGCTTCTCGTCAAGGTTTGGGATGTGTTCTTATGCAAGAAGGCAGAGTTGTGGCTTATGCATCTAGGCAGTTGAGAAAGCATGAGTTGAATTATCCTACACATGATTTGGAGTTAGCAGCTGTGGTTTATGCTTTAAAGATTTAGAGACATTATTTGATTGGACATAAGAGTGATATATACACTAATCATAAGAGTTTGAAGTATATTTTCACTCAATCAGATCTGAATTTGAGGCAACACAGATGGTTAGAGTTGATTAAGGATTATGATATTGAGATACACTATCATCCTGGTAAGGCTAATAAAGTAGCTGATGCTCTTAGTAGGAAAAGTTATGCCAATGAGATACGGACGTTGTCTATGACTAGTGAGTTATGTGCTGAATTTGAATATTTGAATTTAGGAATTGTTACTAATACAATAGAATTAGTGATAGAGCCTACTTTAGAGTAAGAAATTTACAAGGGTCAGTTGAAGGATGAGAAACTAAAGAAGATAGCAGAAGATATAGTGATTGGTAAGTCACCAGGGTTTTCGAATGGATGATAATGGGATTTTGTGGTTTGGAAAGAGGCTGTGTGTATCTGAGGATCAAGCTGTTCGACAGGCAATTCTTAGCGAAGCTCATGAGTCAGCTTATTCCATTCATCCTGGTAGCACTAAGATGTATTTGGATCTGAAACAGAAATATTGGTGGGTTGGATTAAAGTGAGATGTGGCTGAGTATGTGGCATTGTGTGACACTTGTCAGAGGGTGAAAGCAAAGCATCAGAGACCTGCTGGATTGTGCAACCAATGAAGATTCCTGAATGGAAGTGGGAGGAAGTTGGTATGGACTTTATAGTAGGGTTACCGCGTACTCAGAGAGGTTATGATTCTATTTGGGTGATAGTGGATAGATTGACTAAAGTTGCTCATTTTATACCAGTCAAGACTAAATTACACGGGAGTACAATTAACTACTTTGTATATAGAAAGAATAGTATGTTTGCATGGAGTTTCAAAGAAGATTGTATCTGATCGAGGATCGCAGTTTACGTCGCACTTTTGAAAAGCTGTACATGAATCATTGGGAACAAAATTGAATTTTAGTACAGCATATCATCCATAGATAGATGGACAGACTGAAAGGACCAACCAGGTATTAGAGGATATGTTGAGAGCTTGTGCATTGCAATATGGAACTAGTTGGGATAAGAGTTTGCCTTATGCAGAATTTTCTTACAATAATAGTTATCAACAGAGTCTTAAGATGGCACCATTTGAAGCTTTGTTTGGACGTAAGTGTAGAACTCCATTGTTTTTGGATCAGACAGGTGAATCTCAGGTGTTTGGTATAGATGTTCTTAGAAACGCAGAAGATCAAGTGCGAGTGATTCGTGAGAATTTGAGAGTAGCACAGTCTCGTCAGAAGAGTTATGCTGATAATAGGAGAAGAGATCTAGTTTTTTTAGGTAGGTGATTATGTCTATTTGAAGGTGTCACCTATGAGAAGTGTGAAGAGGTTTAACATGAAAGGTAAACTAGCACCAAGGTATGTTGGACCATTTAAAGTTATTACTAGACGTGGGGAAGTTGCTTATCAATTAGAGTTGCCTGAAAATTTATCTGGAGTGCATAATGTGTTCCATGTTTCACAACTTAAGAAGTGTTTACGGGTGCCTGAGGAGCAGATACCTTTAGAAGAGTTGACTGTTAAGGAGGATCTTACATATGAAGAGTTTCCGATTAAGATTTTAGAAACTGCTGAGAGAGTTACCCAAAGTCAGATTATTAAAATGTGCAAGGTTCAGTGGAATAGATATTCAGAGGCAGAGGCAATTTGGGAAAGAGAGGATGAATTGAGGAAATCATATCCGTAGTTGTTTGAGTAAGCAGTCCAATCTCGAGGACGAGATTCTTTTAAGGGGGGTAGAATTTGTAACACCCAAAAATTCTAAACTTTAGAAATAACGAATTTCAAATAGTTTAGATAACAATTAATGGCAAATTAAAATTTTAAAAACTATTTGGTGATGCATTCATGCTGCTGCATTTATTTTCTTTTGTGTAGTGGATTTATTTTATTTTGAAGTGGCTTGAAAATTCTATTTGGAATAGTTTGGTATATAAGCAAATAAAAAAAAGAAAGAAGAAAAAAAAAGAAATGACTTACCTTCTCACCTGGCGGCCCGAAGGCCCGTCGGATCGGCCTGCTCCTCCGTTTCCGCGCAGTGGGCCGCTGCTGTCTTCCTCTGCGCTCGCGTCTGTGTGGGCCGGCCCAGCTCGCAGTGGCCCAGTCCGGCCGAGCCCAACAGCGGCCCCTCTTCCCTCTTTGGTTGGCTGACATGCCAGACCCACGCCGCAGCGGTTTCTTCAACCTTGTGTTCGAGCAGGACTCTGCCATGGAGTCCGACGCAGCTCCAACTCCCCTCCCCACTGCCTTGACCCATACGCTTAGCCGGCCATAAATAGTAGTCGTGGCCGCATCGTCCCTCTCCACGCCGCCCTAAACCTGAGCCGCGCCTTTGGATAACGGGAAAGCCATCGCAACCGTGCTTCCACCGTCCGAGCTCGGAAGCTGCCGACATTGGAGCCGCCGTCGACACGTCTTCCTCTCCGGTCCCGTTTCCCTTCTTCGGTGAGTGCGGTTGGAGCTTCTCCTTCTTCCCGTGACGTTTTTGAGTCGAATCATGGTCTCTAGGGCCTCATCGTGTGCGCCGGTGAGGAATCTCGCCGCCGACCATGGCCTCCACCGCGCCGGTCACTGTAGCCGGTCGGAATCCCCTTCCTCTCTTCCCTAGTCAAATCTCGGCCGTTCAAATCTAATCTAACGGATGAGATCAGCCGATACCCCTTCGGTGGGTTGTTTTGCTTAAGAGCCCCTAGGTCTCTTTGTTTTTAAACCCACGGTCCATGGCGTAGAAGCTGAATACGCTTTGTTATTTTGAAAACGTAAACCTCATCGGTTTAGATGAAAATACGCTTTCAGGTATTTACAGTTTTGCCACTAGAATTGTTTTGGTTATAAAATCTTCGTTTTAACTCCGATTTGATCCGTTCAAGTTGCGTTAGGTTCGTATTTGCGAGCTCTACATGTTAGTGTAGTTGTACAATTGGTTTTGATAATTTATTTTTCGAGGTTATAATTAAGTATTTATTTATCTATAGAAAATCTTAGAAAATTCATAACTTATACGTTTTAACTCCGAATTTGGTGATCTTTGCGTCTGTGTGATCGTAGAAACGTGTAGAAGAGTTTTATAAACTTTTATTACTGTTTTGTTATTGTTGGTGTACTGTTCTAATTGTATCTCTTTGTTTGCTTCGTGTATGTTTGATTGGATGCATGTGTGTTGTTGATTGATGATCGAGTATAGACGGTGTGCAATTTCTTGACGATCAGGAGTATTATTTTGAGCCAGACCAGCAGTATCATCAGGAAAGCTTTGATTAAGGCAAGTATAACATGGGACCATCCTTGTTGCCTATTCACTGAAATTATTATACATATGCATGTGTCTTCCTTGACAACCATAGAGATTATAACTTAGCTATTGATATCTTGTTTCCTTGTCACCTATGGGTTATGCATTTGGGTAGCTACTGCTAGCGCTTAATTATGAACAATGATCTTGTAATTTGACTAATGGATTATGAAATCAACCAATTAAGATGATGTTATTTCTGTTGAAAGGGGGCTAGAGCATGTGGGTTATTTTGATGCTCTAGTTACTCTCCGTAAGGACTTACCTGTAAGTGATAACCGGGACATACAGTACAGCTGTGAGGGCTATATGGCTCTGGCTCTAGTTGTTCAAGAGACCTTTTCTAGCTTGTTAGAGGTTACCTTAAATGGCGTAAGAATGGCTTGCCACGTTGGGTGTAGTGCGAGCCCCTGGCCTAGTGTGTATAGGCTGCGGTTGTTGTGCCACAGGGAAGGGGGGTTCTACATCTACCTGCCGAGTGAATCTAATGGCCCTAACTTGTTAGACGAACTATTGAATGGCTTTATATGGTCTCTGATGTTTTGGGCCTTGCAAACCCATGCATTTGGAAATCATGACTCACAGTGAAAGTGTACACCTCTGCGCAGAGTTAAAAACTGGTATACTAGCCGTGCTCACGGATACGAGTGGCCTTGGGGATTCTTACAGAATAGTTGATCACCATTGTTATATCATGCTTAATTATTGTTGATTATGCTCATGTTAATGCTATTCATTATCCTTATTACAATTGATCATTGATTCATTAATGGGATTTGGATTACCTTGATGCTACTCAATTGCTAATTATATGATGATTAAAAGCTAAACGCAGTCAAACAGTGTCTAGCCTTTTTGAGCCTCATGAACCCTGTGTTATACTTGTTGAGTTCGACATGGACTCATTCTTGCTATTTTCCCCAACACTCCAGTGTGTAATAAGATGCTACTCGGAAAAAGGACAAAGGTGTAGTGGAGTTTCCAGAAGACTAGTAGAAGTGCTAGGCATATGTTACCCCCAGTCAGCCGTCCCTGAGAAGAATGGAGCCTGAAGTTTAGTCACCGTTCCGCGATACTCTGATGTAAGTGTTAATATAGCTATGTATACGTTATATAATAACATTGTTTCTGATATTTTTTTCATTCTGGCATATGTGTGGACTTCCTGGGCACACATATGATTAGCCTGGTTTTGTTCTTTAGAAAACCGGGTGTGACATGCTCTCACCATCTCAGAGAACAGGGCCAACACTGTCCAAATGAGGTTGGCTAAGGCTGAGGCTAGAATCACAGGTGAGATCTTTTTTAGCAACTCTTATCTTGACAATCCTAATTTCATAGATTTCTAACTGCTCCTCCTTTGAATTTACCAGCCTTATCGACGTAGATGGAAAGTCTTCAATCGCCTACAGACTATGTTGCACAATCAGTCAACGCTAGAGGTGCCATGCACGATGTTCTGAATCATGCTAGGGAGATCGCCCTTCATGGTGTTCATCATGGTGCTGCTGTTGCGCTGGCTACGGTGCAAGTTCGCTCTAGATACAAGCTTTGAGTACTTCCCCATGGTTTTCCAGCGACCGATCATCATGAGGATCATGAGAACTTGGTTGAGGATTTCTCAAATGCTGGGAATACCATAGCTTTTCATCTTTGGCTGGAGACATTGTGAAGAAAGTGTTTCTCAGCCCTTAGATCATAGCGGGAAACTAATGAATAAACTCCTTATGCTCGAAATGATTTTCCTTTTTTGTTTCCTTGTGTATGGTAGATTTTGTTTAATTTTTTGCTCTAAAGGCGATGTGTGCCGCATCGGCTATCTCTCCTTAGGCTGAATCATGGTTGTTCCATTTTTGTTCTAAAGGCGATCTCCTCTTATATCAGCTATAAAAGCCTAATGAAAAAAATTCAACTAGCAAATTCAGGCATCAATCCAAATACTAGGATAATATTTCTTAAAGTGTTTCCTATTGAGTGCTCCGTTGAACTCTTCACCTTCTAGTGTTTCATAAAAGTAAGCATTGCTAGGTGCGCATCGAGTAATATGATAAGGCCCCTTATGTGACCATTTGCCATATGCATTGTCTTTAGTCCCAATTGGCAAGATCAGCTTCCAAACCAATTTGCCCTTGTGGAACTACTTGGATTTAACATTCTTGTCATAATATTTGGCAATCCTCAACTTGTGAGCCTTGATGTTCTCCAAAGCGCGAAGCCGATGACAATTCAAATCTTCTAGATCATCCATCATCAAGACCTTGTAATCATCGGCCCTTAGGCTTTCTTGAAACTCAATACGTCGTGATCTAGTCCTGATCTTCCAAGGAAGAACGGCTTTGTGTCCATAAACTAGATCGTAAGGAGAGCATTTAGTTGAGCTATGGCATGCCATCCGATAAGCCCATAGCGACTCATTCAACATTAAGTGGCATTTTCTCGGTTGATCGATTATCTTCTTCTTGATCAACTTGATTAGTGTTTGGTTGGATGCCTCCGCTTGTCCATTGGCTTGAGCGTAGTATGGAGAAGAATTCAATAACTTAAATCCCATATTAGTAGCAAAATTCTTGAACTCCTTAGATATGAACATTATCCCTTGATCAGTAGGATAGTCTGGGGAACTCCAAGCCAATAAATGATATGCTCTTGCACAAAGTCAATCATGTTTTGGGATGTCACTATCTTTAGTGGGATCGCTTCAACCCACTTGGTGAAATAGTCTATCACCACCACTATGAACTTATGACCTTTGCTGGATGGCAGATGAATTTGGCTGATTAGGTTGATCCCCCAACCTCTAAATGGCCATGGCTTGACTATAGGATTCATAACTGATGCTGGTGACCTTTGAACATTACCAAATCTCTGGTAATCCTGGCGTTTCTTGTAATATTCAAAACCATCTTCCAACATTGTCAGCCAAAAATAGCTTGACCTCCTAATAATCCATTTCATCTTATGAGCCGATTGATGAGCTCCACAAACTCCTTCATGGACTTCGCCCATGAGAACTTGACATCTCCTTGATTTAAGCACTTGAGTAACACTCAATCGATAATTTTATAATATAGATGATTGTTGATGGTAGTTATCTACCATATTAAACTATCAACATAACATGAAGAAATGCTTGAAATGGATCACCAGTAGAAACTTAGGGGTTTAAACTAACAATTTCCACAAGTTTTAGTGAATCTATATTTCCTACAGGGTATATCCAAAAAACTAAAAAGGGAGATCAAAACGTCAAAAGGAATTAAACTTAATAGTGATGAAAACTATTCTAGAAGACTCCAGAGGACTCCAGGAGGCAACCCCCAAGGCAAAGCCCAAGAGACCGCCAGGTGGGACCGGCCAACACAACCCAGGTGCCGCCCGGCCCCTGGCAGTGGCCCCTACCTGTCAGCTTCTGGAATGTTCCTCCACCACCTCCCTAGACTGCATCTATGTCGTCCTTCAAGTTGGTTTGATTTGAGGGCTCACGTTGGACCCTCTAGGCTATATAAGGAGACCCCAGCCCCCCTGAGGCATCAAGTCATTTGAGATCAAGTCATCCAGAGCTAGAAACCCTAATATCCTTAGAGCTCCTCTAGTTTCTAGGGCATAGCTAGTTAGGCTAGGTCTAGAGGGAGGCAAGCAGATCCTCGCTTGGATTCCTGACATCATCTAGAGCTTGGTTCGGTATAATTCTTGTACCCCTCTCTTGTTGTACCTCCATTATTTTTATATGCTTTGGTACAATTGTCAAGACAATATAGTATTCATCTTATTCATGTTCTTTGTTGCAATGTTCATTGTCTACTTTGATTATATGCTTAGTATAGCTAGTTTATCATTGTGTTTATGCACAAGTTCATATAGCATTCACCCTAATAAGGTACCATGGGTGGGTGTTGATGGTAATTAACTATCATTATAAACCATCAACTAAACATATAAAAAGGATAAAAATAGGATTCCCACCTTAGAATAGGGGTTCTACTGACAATTTCCACGAGTTTTGGTGAATTGTGATTTTTCAGGGATTAAACAGGAAAATGCAGGAAAACGATATCTTCCATGTGAAGGAACCCACGCCTATCGGACTTATCTCCACGTCACGGCCACGCAGGGACATTCTAGAAGACACCAGAGGACTCCACAAGGCGGCCCACCTTGACCTGCTACCAGGTGGGGCCGACCGGCCCTAACCCTAGGCCGGTCGGCCTCCCCCCACGCCGCCATGGCTCCTTCCTTTGCAAGCTGTTTCTACCACCTTCTATGATGCATCTCAACCCTACGTGAAGGTCGGTTTCATCCAAGGGCCACGGTTGATCCCCCAGGGCTATATAAAGCGGCCTCTAGACCCCTAGGCCTCATTCAATCTCTCCAGATCAGAACCTCTAACAGAATTAGAAAACATAGGAGAAGGATTGAAGAGCTAGAGATCAAGAAGAAGACTTGTTCTCTCTCTAGTTTAGGAATAGAATCTAGTCTTGAATTAGAACTAGAAGAGAGAGAGAGAGAGAAGAGGAGGAGATTTAAAAGGAGCTCCGACCTGTCGAATCTTCTTCAACATCTTGTACCTGTGGATTCAAGTTCTTCAAGATCTTGCATCTAGATCTCTCTGGTAATCAACGTCTATTTTCAAGTTGTTCTTATTGTTCATATTGTTCTTGAGGTTTGTGACTCATTTGAGTACTTTAATTCTAGTAGCGCTAGGATTAGAGGAGTTAGAGGGTGTAAGCGCGGTGCTTAGACTTGATAGCTCATGAATGTACCCTATATTTCAGATTTTAGTGGTAGTTCACAAGGGTGACTCTTATAGTCTTATTGATTCTTCTATATCCCACTATCCCGTTTGTAGGACTAGCAGGATAATTTATTGGTAGGAGAATTCATACTCTGCTTATGACCTCCTATGACAATTTCCCCATCAAGAACACTATTAGCATTTCATACTTGAAGTAGAATTAGACAGCCTTAGTGATCCCCTATACCTTCAAAATTCTCAGTCCTTGATAGCTACTCAAGGATTAAAGCTTAAGACTTAAGAAGACCATCTCCATTCCTTTGGGTTCGATATTAAAACTGGGTCATCCTGGTGAAGTGCTACATCAGTAGACGTTATCTATGCACTTGCGGATAAAGTAGAGTGTGCATTAATTTATACCAACAAACATTTCTGACGCCGTTGCCGGGGAGCAGTGCTGAGTTCATCTTGAGTCAAGCTTAATCTTGTACTATACTTTTATCTTTTTACCTATGGATTTCTTAGAGCCATCCACTAGCTCCATAGATTCCATTCCACTCAACCAGTATATCTACCCCACCATAGTAGACTTAGAGCTCCCAAAATCAGCTAAGCCTATTCTTTCTGAGAGCTATGGGCTACGCCCATGTTTGGTAGAAATGGTTAAGAGCCAATCCTTTTCAGGCAAGGAAGATGAAAATCCTCACATTCACCTAAATGAGTTCGAATAGACCTGTGCATGCCTACACATTGCAGGCATGTCCGATGAAACCCTAAGATGGAAGCTTTTTCCTTTCTCTTTAGAAGGGAAAGCTAAACCTGGTACGATCGAACCACACCAAGTAAGGATGGGGATTGGAAAGCTTTATGTTCTAGCTTTTGCTTAGAATTCTTTCTAGTTTCTAAAATCGTTTGCCTACGCTTAGAGATATTGTCCTTCACACAAGAAAGTGATGAGTCTCTAATTGCTGCCTGGGAGAGATTTGATACTCTTGTCCCCTCTGGTCCATCTTTATCTATCCCAGACCCTGTTCTTCTTCAACATTTTATATGGGCCTAAATAGAGAAACAACTACATTTCTTAACTTAGCTTCAAATGGATCCTTTCTGCCTACCCCAGCAACTAAAGCAAGGGAATTACTGCTCAACCTTTCACAAATTACTCCTACCTATGAAGCTAAGCCACCACAAGAACTTGTAGAAAAACAAATAGCTGAGCTTGAATCCTTTCCTAATCCATATCAACCTTTAGCTATAATTCATGATACAGGGGAGACCCTAGTTTCAGCAAATGTGTTTGAATTCAAGGATGAATATTTTTTTGAATTTTGAAATACCTCGAATTATCACCTTATAAGGAAGCCTCAGAAATCAAAACCTTATCCCAAAGAACTTTTGCAGTTCACTGAACACACTTTCCTTACAAAGACTACGAAAAATCTAGCTTCTGTACTAAGCCATGAATGGTTGGAAGAATCAGAGCTTTCTTCTGAAGTGATTCACCTAGATTCACCTTCCACTTCCATTCAATGCCAAATTAATCTAGAATCTTTCGAAGCTCTTTATAATCCTATTGTGGGTGTCAACATCATGTCTGCATCTTTTGCTCAAGATTTATTGAGTTACATGCCATTGACCCCAACAACAAAATTGTTAAAAAGCCCCTCAGGATATATTCTTCCTAGTTTGAGAATTTTATATGTCCTACCTGTCATAGTAGATAGAATTCTAGTGCGTATGAGCTTTTATATCTATGACATCATTGAATTCGACCTCCTGATAGGTCAACCAATCCAAAGACTTCTTCTCGAAGGTCAAACAGGGAAATTAAATATTTATCTTGGGAAAAATCTTCAAAGATCCATACCAATCATTCACTCCCTAAATACTAAGAGTGATCTATGTCCTGAGATAGATCCTATGGAAGAAAATAAGGAAGCATCCCTTGAAACTTTAGAACAACCTAAGATTGAAGAAGATGTTGAATTCTTCATAGAGGAAGAAGATCATCCTTCTGTTCCTGATCATTTAGACTTCCTCGAAGAACCACCTAAACCTCCCATAGAGTTAAAATCCCTACCTGCTGGCCTTAGATATGCTTTCTTAAACAATGATTCAGAATCTCCCGTGATCATAAATGATAAACTTTCTCAAGAAGGGACATTTCGTCTGATCACTATCTTAGAAAAGCATAGATCAGTTTTTGGCTATTCACTCCAAGATCTTAAGGGAATCGGCCCTGCTCTTTGCACCCATCACATTCCTACTGATCCTAATGCTACACCTTCTAGAGAACCTCAATGAAGACTTAACAATGCGATGAGAGAGGTAGTAAAGAAAGAGGTTTTTAAACTCTTGCACGCCGGGATTATTTATCCTGTGCCACACAGTGAGTGGGTGAGCCCTGTTCAAGTTGTGCCTAAGAAGGGAGGCATGACTGTAGTTAAAAATGAGAAGAATGAGTTAATTCCACAAAGAATCATCACTGGTTGGAGAATGTATATAGATTATAGGAAAATTAATAAGGCAACAAAGAAAGATCACTTTCCGCTACCTTTCATTGATGAAATGTTAGAACGTTTAGCAAATCACTCTTTCTTTTGTTTTCCTGATGGGTACTCTGGATATCATCAGATTCCAATCCACCCAGATGATCAAAGCAAAACTACTTTTACATGTCCATACAGAACTTATGCTTACCGTAAAATGTCTTTTGGATTATGTAATGCACCTGCCTCTTTTCAAAGATGTATGATGTCTATATTTTCTGATATGATCAAAAAAATTATGGAAGTTTTCATGGATGATTTTTCTGTCTATGGAAAAACTTTTGATGATTGTCTTGAAAATTTAGACAAGGTTTTGCAAAGATGTGAAGAAAAGCACTTAGTCCTTAATTGGGAAAAATGTCATTTCATGGTTAGAGAGGGAATAGTGCTGGGACACTTAATTTCTAAACGTGGAATTGAGGTAGATAAAGCTAAAACTGAAGTAATTAAACAACTACCTCCTCCTATTAATGTCAAGGGGATTAGAAGTTTTCTAGGCCATGCTGGATTTTATCGTCAATTTATTAAAAACTTTTCTTATATTGCAAGACCGCTTACAAATCTACTGGCTAAGGATGTACCCTTTGAATTTGATGATGCATGCTTGAAAGTTTTTGAAACTTTGAAACTCGCACTCACTTCTGCACCAATCATTCAACCACCGAATTGGTCATTGCCTTTTGAAATTATGTGTGATGCAAGTGATTATGCTGTAGGAGCAGTGCTAGGACAATATAAAGATAAAAAGAATCATGCAATTGCTTATGCTAGCAAAACTTTGATAGGACCTCAACTTAATTATGCTACTACTGAAAAAGAACTCCTGGCTGTTGTTTTTGCTATTGATAAGTTTAGATCTTACTTGGTTGGAGCTAAGGTGATTGTTTACACTGATCATGCTGCACTGAAATATTTGCTCACTAAGAAAGATGCTAAACCACGTTTGATTAGATGGATTTTACTACTCCAAGAATTTGACTTAGAAATAAAAGATAAGAAGGGAGTAGAAAATTCTGTTGTTGATCACTTGTCTAGAATGCAATTTAAAGATCCACAGGAATTGCCAATAAATGATTCACTAAGGGATGACATGCTCTTTCAAGTTAACAGATCTGACCCCTGGTATGCAGACATTGTCAATTTTATAGTTGCAGGTTATGTACCACCAGGAGGGAACAAAAAGAAGCTCATTTATGAAAGTCACATTGACCTATGGGATGAGCTGTACCTCTTCAGAGTATGCTCAGATGGGTTGCTCAGAAGGTGTGTACCAGTGGAAGAAGGACTCAAGATCATTGAACGTTGTCACTCATCACCATATGGAGGACATTATGGAGCATTCCGAACACATGCAACTATCTGGGAAAGTGAATTCTTCTGGCCAACCATGTACCAAGATACAAAGGACTTTGTTCGGAGGTGTGGATCATGTCAGAGGCACGGTAATATCAACACCAGAGATGTCATGCCACTCACCAACAACCTTCAGATTAAGCTCTTTGATGTATGGGGAATTGATTACATGGGGCTATTTTTGAAGTTAAGAAACTGCGAGTATATCTTGGTTGCAGTCGACTATGTCTCCAAATGGGTAGACCCTTACCATGTCATGCTACAAATGCCAAGAACTCTAAGAAGATGTTTGAAGAAACCATATTTCCAAGATTTGGAGTACCCAGAATGGTAATTAGTGATGGAGGAACCCACTTCACTGATAAGAACTTTCACAAGTATCTGTCAAAACATGGGATCCATCACAATGTTGCTACTCCTTATCACCCCTAGACAAGTGGCCAGGCAGAAACATCGAATAAGCAAATTAAGAATATTCTACAGAAGACAGTCAATGAGATGGGAACGATGTGGAAAGATAAGCTTCCTAATGCACTATGGGCCTACCGCACAGCCTACAAGACAACATTAGGAATGTCCCCCTATCAAATCATCTACGGAAAGACTTGTCACTTACCAGTAGAGCTTGAATTCAAGGCCCACTAGGTGATCAAGAGATGGAACATGGATTTAGAAGCCGTAGGAGTTAGAAGAAAAATGCAACTCTCAAAACTCGATGAATGGCGTGAACGAGCATACCACAATGTGAAGATTTACAAAGAAAGAACCAAAAGGTGGCATGACAAAAGAATCAACTAGAAGAGTTTCACTCTAGGAGACAAGGTACTACTTTTTAATTCCAGGGTAAAGCTATTCGGACATGGAAAGCTATGAAGCAAGTGGGAAGGACCTTTTCACGGTGGTGGCAACTTCATCACATGGAGCAGTAACACTTTAAAATGACGAAGGTATGTTATTCAAGGTAAATGAACAACGCCTTAAAATTTTCTAGAATCTGACAAAAGTCCTGAGGAGTTGGATGTCATCCAATTCCTCGTTTTCCTTAAATATTACATATCTGCCACCTCCGATATTTTTCGTACACCGAGGGATAGTTTTTAGAGGTTAGTTAAGAGTTATTAGGCGCCACGAGAAAGTTGGTCACGGGATCTCCTAAGGATAGGCCGACCGGCCCCACCCCCAGGCCGACCGACCCCTCTGGGCATGGTTCGCCCCGCGTCGCCTCTCGAGTCCCTTCTTATCTTATCCTCTTGACAGTTATGCAGCCGTGATCTACGAATTTTTCGTCCCTCATACCGAAGCCATCCAATCTAGATTGAACCCTTCTACAAGCTGATCCGGACTATAAAACTAGGCCCCTGCCTGCCCCTAGACTCATAACTTTCCATCTATGAAGCCTCCAACTAGCAGCGAAGCTTTCTTCCTCCTCCAATGGCCAGCCAACACAGCAACAACTCCAATGAGCGTAACTCCAACAACAGATCAATGGCCCTCGCCATTGTTCCACCAAAACCGCTCACTGTTGTTCTGCCAAAGCCTCTTGCCACCATGCCATCAAAGGAGATCATCCTTGCATCCTCAGGAACTCAGCAGGAGCACCCTCCGCAACAATCTTTCTACACCCACAAAGTTTCTACGCTTAGGCTAGAACCACCTCCTCCGTGCCACACTGTCGCAGACAGATCTCGCCAATTCAACGTGTCTAAAGAAATTGGTCTCCTTCCTCCCAAGCCTAATGAGATGCTAACGGGGTTGAAGACCAACAAGTTTGGAGATGTAACCTACGCCAAATACAAATCTACCACTCCTCATCCTGCTTTCGAAGGAGTTAGAGCCAACCCAGATCAGATTCATGTCACTCCTATGAAGAGATCTTCATCATCTTCTTCCTCTTCTCATGAGCCTAAGCAGCCTAGAGTTACCATAGTGTAGCTGGAGAAGATGATACAAGAGCAAGGGATGGAGATAGAAGATCAAAAAGAGAAGCTACAAGAACAGGAGAAGAGGATATACGATCAAGAGAAGATGATAAACTCCTTAGATAGAAGGCTAGGTGAGCAGTGGCAACTGCTCACCTGATTGAGAGAATCCAGCTCTATGACTGATCAGACTGTTGAGCAAACTCGAGGCCTAATGGCTACGCTAGCTGACACGATAGGGAAGTCTAATGCTATGATCGATAAGCTAGTCATCAGGCAGAAAAGCACTAAAACTCTTGGAAACACTCTATGCCGTAGACTTGATGAGTTAGAGACAGATGAAGAATAGAGAGAGTATGAGTTAGTAGATTGATAAGGCATAGAGTCGTTTGAGTGTGAGAGTTTTATTAAAAGTGGGATTTATTATTTAGAGTTATCAAGTTGTTATAGTGTGAGAGTTCTATTATTAGCTAGATATGTAATAAGTGCCTTAAATGATATCAATAAAGTTTTATTAGAGTCAAGTGTTTTCTCTCTTTATTATTATTTGGAATATTTTGTCTTGTCTCCACATGTTGCACTTAAAAGAAAACAGGAAATAAGTGTGGGGGAAGACCACGGGATTACCAAAGAAGATTCGGTCGCGACAATAAAAGAACACAGAAGCAAACGTCGCTAGGACCTCGCACGATGAAGTGGGCCTCAACTGGGCCTCAGCCTAGGCCAATCGGCCCCAGGGCCAGGCCGACTGGCCCCCTATCGCCATGCCTTGCCTTCTCCTTCGTCCACGGTTCGGTACACATTCCATACATTCTATTTTTCACTATTTAATCTTCTATTTCGAATTAAATTAAGAATTCCTTGAATAAACACATGATCTATTAATCCTGATTAAAGGAATAAATTACTTAGATATAATTTAAAGATAGACTCACACAACACTTTTCCTAGAAGTCTTGTTACTGTTAGGAACCTTTTTAGGGACCCCCGCATTGCTTAAGTTGTTGTGGGATATGAGATAGTAGAATAAGAGAACATAAATCTTTAAGTCTTGTTCTTGGAGAACTTTTATTTTTAAACTTGCAAAATTAATAGTTTCACTTCTCCTTTGTAGTTGAGTAATATCTACCAAAGCCTTACATGATAAATTTTTAAGACTAGCTTATAAGCCTTTTATTTTTTATTGAGTTTTGTCAAACCTTGTTGACCTATGCCGAGAGATTTTTCATGCTCCCAAGATCAAGATCACTTATACTCCACATACATCTGCTATTCCTACACTGGGAGTACGTAAAAACATGCCTTACCATTCAAAAATATTTTATAGGTTGAATAAATGTTCCAAGTTATTTGATCAATATCTCTCTATAAGTTTTCTGTTACAGGCAAAAAAAGACTTGGGCTATGCAAAAATAAAATAAAAATAAAAAGATAGACAAGTACTTAAAAAAGAGAGAAAGAAGAAGAAAAACAACGATAGCCCATGATCTTAAAAGGCTCTGTATAATTTTTCAATTCTTCAAAATAGAGAGATATACACTCAAAGGAGCAAAGTAGAAATAAGTTAGCCACTATATACCGCACACATGCACATCTTGATCTAAGAGTATGACAATTCCCTCTGTGGGTCCGAGTTTTGACCTAGCAATAAATGCAAGGTAAAAGTGCTACATCCTTGATCATACCTTTCACTCCAGATACAACTTTTAGAGATAGGATGTTTTAAGGCACCAGTCATTTATGCCTTGGAGAGAATTCCATAAATACTACATATGAGTGACTTGAGTGAGCTACATAGGGAGAAGGTGAACTATGCTTTTATTTTAAACTTGTGCAAAAATCTCCAATTGACTTGACTGACAGGAAGAAGGTGATCAAATTCAAGTTGTTCTGTTCTTCAACTACCCAAAGTGTTGTGGTAGACACATTGAATCCCGTAGTATAGGTATGACTGGGAGAGGTCTAGTGTTGATGTCTTATCTTAAAGTTATGTCTTGAGGTAATTCAACCTTTACTCGAGGACAAGCAAAGACTAAGTGTGGGGGAGTTGTTGACGGTAATTAACTATCATTATAAACCATCAACTAAACATATAAAAAGGATAAAAATATGATTCCCACCTTAAAATAGGGGTTCTACCGATAATTTCCATGAGTTTTGGTGAATTGTGATTTTTCAGGGATTAAACAGGAAAATGCAGGAAAAAGGATATCTTCCATGAGAAGGAACCCACGCCTATCGGACTTATCTCCACGAGGCCACGCAAGGACATTCTAGAAGACACCAGAGGACTCCATAAGGCAGCCCACCTTGACCTGCTGCCAGGTGGGGCCGACCGGCCCTAACCCTAGGCCGGTCGGCCTCCCCCCACGCCACCCCAGCTCCTTCCTTTGCAAGCTGCCTCTACCGCCTCCTATGATGCATCTCAACCCTACGTGAAGGTCGGTTTCATCCAAGGGCCACGGTTGATCCCCCAGGGCTATATAAAGCGGCCTCTAGACCCCCAGGCCTCATTCAATCTCTCCAGATCAGAACCTCCAACAGAATTAGAAATCATAGGAGAAGGATTGAAGAGCCAGCGATCAAGAAGAAGACTAGTTCTCCCTCTAGTTTAGGAATAGAATCTAGTCTTGAATTAGAACTAGAAGATAGAGAGAGAAGACGAGATTTAGAAGGAGCTCTGGCCTGTCAGATCTTCTTCAACATCTTGTATCTGTGGATTCAAGTTCTTCAAGATCTTGCATCTAGATCTCTCTGGTAATCAACATCTATTTTCAAGTTATTCTTATTGTTCATATTGTTCTTGAGGTTTGTGACTCATTTGAGTACTTTAATTCTAGTAGCGCTAGGATTAGAGTTAGAGGGTGTAAGCGCGGTGCTTAGACTTGATAGCTCATGAATGTACCCTATATTCTGGATTTCAGTGGTAGTTCACAAGGGTGACTCTTATAGCCTTGTTGATTCTTCTATAGCCCACTATCCCATTTGTAGGACTAGCAGGATAATTTATTGGTAGGAGAATTCATACTCTGCTTATGACCTTCTATGACAATTTCCCCATCAAGAACACTATTAGCATTTCATACTTGAAGTAGAATTAGACAGCCTTAGTGATCCCCTCTACCTTCAAAATTCTTAGTCCTTGATAGCTACTCAAGGATTAAAGCTTAAGACTTAAGAAGACCATACTCCGTTCCTTTGGGTTCGATATTAAAACTGGGTCATCCTGGTGATGTGCTACATCGGTAGACGTTATCTATGCGCTTGCGGATAAAGTACAGCGTGCATTAATTTATACCAACAGTGGGTGTTTGAGATTAGGTAAGCGTGGTGCTTATATATTATTTACCAGCGAATACACTCAATGTAGCAGAACCACCTAAATAATATGGCCCACATGTGCCTACCATCGTCTCCCAGACTTCTAATAGCTGCACATGCAAGTCAGATCACTCCGGTAGGCTATCGGGTGTCCTCGACGAACCCCGAATTATCCACGTAATTCTTTCGAGCAGGATCCATTATAGAAACATTGTAGTATTACAACAGTTGTACAATTATACAATTGATTACATTAGAGTAAACAACGGAAGACTTATAACTATAAGTTTACAAATCATTCATTAAGTTATTACAAACTTAATCTTTAGCCCATATGGCAGTAGGGTAGCATGACAGGTACCACTAGTATCACACAAGAGAGATTCGCCCTACCCACAGGTTCACAACAAACTCTTCTACTACTGGCTCTCACCTACAACAAGTGTTTAACAAACCCTGAGTACAAAGGTACTCAACAAGGCTTAACCGACAAAAAGGAAAGACTCCAATGATATGCAGGCTAAAGGGGAATCATGGTAAGTTTATAGCAAGAATCAAGATAACTTTTGCAGAAAAGCTTTACTAACAGTTGATCCTTACTTTTAGTATTATAGCTTAAGCTTTATAAGCATAAGTATCATATTAGCGCCTAATCTAAACCAATCACTTCTTAAACCATCTCATCATGTGATCATCAGTATCTGGTTCCATTTATTAACTATGATGTATGGTCAGAGGGTCGAGTCTTCTTATCCGAGAAGCAACGACGATTTGAATCAATTTGTCCTAGCTAGGGTTTCCTTACCACATGACAAATGTAGGTTGCAAGCCTACACTCATCAACCCTCACTTGGATCCTCCAAAATAGGAACCAGTCCAGCGCTAATCGAGAGCACAATACCCACTTCGCTGCGTCATTCATCCCTAACGGATTCACAGGAGCGTGTTACACAATACTCTTGCCATCTCTCCACTCCCAGTGTGCGGCTGTCATTTCCCATAAATGACTAGCCAAGACATATTGGGCTTATCGGAGTATGTGGCCAGTACTAGCAAAGTCTCAACCACACATAGGCCTACAACGAACGGTCCTCAATCGACATAGGCGGGGTCACTACGTCAAGTCATAAAAACTTGGCGCAAGCCAAGATTCTGCCTAGTCTCGTATTAAAAACATGATCATCCTCATACTTTAGGTTTATCAAAGTTTTATGATAAACGTAATTATCATCATTAACATCTAAGCAAGACTAAGCATTATTACCATATCATATTAAGTGGTGTAACATGGGATAGGTAAAAGTAGACAAGGAAGATATGCATCAACAATATAGCACTCAACTCCTACTACTTAATGCAACAAGCATAGACTTATGTGAATAACTTTTATAAAATACAATGAATGGTTTTATGCTCCGGGGCTTGCCTTCAGTGATAGGGTTGTCAGATCCTTCAAAAAACCAGAAAGATAACCAACTCCAACAGATAGAATTCCTTCCCAGGGACTAGCTTAACTATGGAATTCCACCCTCGATCACTAGACAAAAGTAAAGATGCATGCTTTAGGATGATGATATGCTAAGCATGGATTAAGATGATTAAACATGATTAACTAATCATAAAGCAATATTATTTATTTATTAACATGTGGATTTGAGTAACACAATCAAGAAGTAAATTGCCAAGGGACAGCAGGGGTAAAAGTCCCTAGGTCATCATTCAATCCAAAAGCTCACTCAAGTCATTTTGGAATTATTCTAATTCATTTAACATTTATAAACAATTAAATAAAAGGCATTTAATTAAGCACATGATTAAAAATTATCAAAATAGTTCTATAATTTTTGTGAAGATTAAACTAAGCAGGTAAAGCATTCCTATAAAATTTAATAAATTTTGGATATTTATTTTAGACTATAAAAATCATGGAAGTTGCTTTTCTTAATTAAAACCTGTATTTTTACATCATAGTAGAATTACTAATAAATCAATTTTCATATTTTTCTATGATTCAGCAGAAGATAACAAGCTCACACAATTTACTTCACATTTTTATCAAGCTTAATTATTTAGTTATGGATTAATTAAGGACAGCACATATTATCACTTTTAGAAAATAGAAAAGCATTTTCATCTTCTGGCCCAGTAGCTCAACATGCCCGGCCCAACTGGCCCATCACATGGAAAGGGATGGCCCGAGCCAAACTGGCCCATCCCTGACCCAGCTCACGTAGGCCGTGGCAACTCCGGCCACGACCGGTGGGATGACGATGCCGCTCTGGCGAAATGACGGCTATGAACGATAGCAACTCCGACACTAAAACTACTTCTTACGCGTCGAGAAAGCTCACCAAGACTTGCGAGACCACCTGGTCGAAGCTAAGGTGAACGGAAGAGACGGATTGATGCCGACGTTCAAGGCAGCGGCGTGAACTGAGGCGGTGATGGTGTTCCCACGTGTCTGGAGGCTGACTGCAAAAACCGTCGAGCCGATCATAGTTAGGACGTTAACAGGAAGATGAAAGACAAGACGGTTAGATGGAGGCGCGCTGGTGAAGGCTGCCCATAACGGAGAGACTCATGGCGGCGCGATTGATGCCGCCGGAGAAGATGGTGGCGCCTGGGCGATTCAGATGGCTAGAGCCTACTCGAGCTGGTGCAAACGACTCACCAGAATATTGTGACGCTGGTGGTAATATCAATTGGCGAAAGATAGAGCGGTGAAGGAGAATTTGGCCGGCGGAGCGGAGGTACATGGTGGTGCTATGAGGAAAGAGATGACGGCCCGTGAGCGACTTCGGCGATCAGAGGTAGTGTAAATGGGATCAAGCGATGCGCAAGGTGACAGTGGAGCTTGGAGGAAAACTAATTTGGTTGGGATGGAGAAATTGGCCGGTGAACCGAGAGCTCATCGCCGGTGATCAAAAGAGAAAGGTCGAGCTCGGCGTCCGGCTCGGAAATCATCGTGGACGCACCCGATGGAACTCCTTGGTGAGTGGGTCATGTGGAATCTTATTTTGGTCCGTTTAGAGACAGTTTTTGTGTCGGTGCAATATAGGTGCACGGTTTGCGCCAAACGTACCATATGCTCAAAAATCATTTTCGATGCACGCAATGGTACTCCTAGGTGACGAGGCTCAAGTGGAACCTCGTTTCCGTCCATTTAGAGATAGTGCAAATCTTGACGCAAGATAGGTGCACGGTTTGCGCCAAATGTTCCATAGGCTAAGAAATCATTTTGGACACACCCGATGGAACTCCTAGGTGACATCAGTCATGTAGAATCTTATTTCGGTCCGTTTGGAGACAGTGTTAGTTCCGGTGCAATATAGGTGCAAGATAGGTGCACGGTTTGCACCAAACGTACCATGGGCTCAGAACTCATTTTGGAGGCACTCGATGGTACTCCTAGGTGACGAGGCTCAAGTGGAAGAGCGTTTTAGTCTGTTTGGAGATAGTGTTAGTGTCGGTGCAATATAGGTGCACGGTTTGCGATAAATGTACCATAGGCTCAGAAATAATTTCGACATGTCAAGATTTGCACCTCAAGCTTCTGACATGGCCAAGGGAAGCACCTGCGTGTTGACACGAGAACGACGGTTGGCAAGTGCGGCGAGCGGTCGGCGGTGATGCAGGCAAGCATACTGCTCTCCTGGAGCACTGTAGCAGCCTAACAGTGTAGGTTCATCATCCAATTTCTTAGGATTTCATGTGGCAAGTCAAGGAGCTCCAATTATAGAAGTTGTTCCTCCATGTATCATCTCCAACTTTGTTCATAAACTCGAGCTCAGATTCATAATGGTTTGGGAGATCCAGATAAAGGAAAAAGAGTAGGAGAAAACTAAACTTAGGAACTTTCAATTAACCCATGACGGCAGTCTTAAACTCTCTTCTTCTCCTCCTTAATTCTCCAAAATTTGCATAGCAACTCGACTAGCTCCAAATATAAAAGTAAGAAATAGCAACTCGACTACTCTCTAGTTTATGATCCTTGATCCATGACCTCCATTTTTGCTTATAGGCATAAGCTCCAAATCTTGCTGGTTAGAGAGATATAGGGTAAGGAACAATGGAACATTGAAACTGAAACCACCATTTCAGTTAAGAAATAGCAGCTATGTTGCATATGTTTCACAGGCTTGTTTCATCTCTTTCTTGCTCCTTTTCTCCAACTTCCAAGTTGAATCTTGAAAAACTCCAAAAACAAAAGTTGCTCCTCTTGAGATGATCTCCATCTTTGCTTAAGTCACCAACCCCTAAATCCTAACAAATAAAGGAGAAGATGTTAAGGTAGAGAGAGATACAATTGAAACATTTATGTTTCACTAATGAAACACCATGTTTCAACACTTAGGATTTTAAAAGTAGGTTTGTTAAACTTGTTTGATTAATTTAAAGCTGATTAACTAGAGAGTACACACAACACAATGTATTTCTAGAAATTAAATATTATTTTAATGAGTGCAACACAAGGTTAGCTAAATGACATGCTTAACATGCAATCATGATGACATGGCAAGTTTTAGTAGTGCATAACACTAGATGTGTTACAGCTCTTCCCCCCTTACAGAAATCTCATCCTGAGATTTACTAAACTCAGGTTAAGTAATGGAAAAGGAAATATGTCAAACCTTTATTGCATCAAGGATTACAAAACAACAACAAAAGGAGAGTTTATACTATTACATCATTGCTACAAGAAAGGTTACAACTGTAGAGGAGTAGCAACCTAAATAGATGTAAGGAAATCTAGATGATTCTCTCTCAGATAATCCTCTAATTCCCAAGTAGCTTCCTCCTCTGAATGCTTGTTCCACTGCACCTTATAGAATTTGATCATCCTATTGCGAGTGACATGATCTTTTTGATCTAGAATTCTAACAGGATACTCTGCATAAGTTAGATCCGGTTCTAGTTCAACTCCCTTGTTCTCAATGGCTTCTTCTAGTACTCGGAGACACTTTTTCAATTGAGATACATGACACACACTATGTACAATGGACAATTGTTCTGGCAACTTAAGACGATACGCTACTGTTCCACACTGTTGCACAATTGGAAAAGGACCAATATAGCAAGGTGCTAGTTTTCCTCTGACTCCAAAGCGGTTAACTCCTTTCATAGGTGATACTTTCAAATATACATGATCTCCCACTTTGAATGCCAAAGGTCGACGTCTCTTGTCTGTATAGCTTTTCTATCAAGACTGTGCAGCTTTTATATTAGCTTGTATGTGTCGAACCTTTTCCTCGGTTTCTTTCACCAAATCCAATCCAAAGAACCATCGTTCTCTAGGTTCAGACCAGTTCAGTGGAGTTCTACATCTCCGACCATACAGAGCTTCAAACGGTGCCATCTTAATACTCTCCTGATAACTATTGTTATAGGAGAATTCTGCCAAAGATAAGCACTCATCCCACTTATGGGAATATGTGAGAACATAGGCTCTCAACATGTCCTCCAGAATCTGATTAACTCTTTCAGTCTGTCCTCCGGTCTGCGGATGATAGGCTAAACTGTGGATGAGTTTAGTACCTAGTGATTTATGAAGTTCTTTCTAGAATTTAGAGACAAACTGTGTACCTCTATCAGAAATAATGGTTTTGGGTACTCCATGAAGACTCATGATATGATCGATGTATAGCTTAGCATAACATATAGCTAGATAATCTATTCTTACTGGCAAGAAATGAGCTTGCTTTGTGAGGCGATCAACAATAACCCAGATGGAATCACAACCTTTAGATGTCTTGGGCAGCCCAACAATAAAGTCCATACTGATATCATCCCATTACCAAGATGGAACTGGTGAAGGTTGTAATTCTCAAGTAGATTTCAGATGAACTGCTTTAACCTGTTGACATGTAACACACTTAGCAACATACTGCGCTATCTCTATTTTCATTTTTGACCGCCAGAATCTTTGTTTTAGGTCATGGTACATCTTATTACTGCCTGGATGAATAGAAAATCTGGAAAAATGTGCTTCATCAAGGATTTGTTATCGCAACTCAGGAACTTTTGGTACTACCAGATGATTCTTGAACCAAAGAACACCATTATCATCAATATGGAAACATGGAGCCTTTCTAGTTATAACTTTTTCTCTGATATGAGCTATTCCTTTGTTCTCTTTCTGAGTGACAACAATTTGACTCTATATAGTGGATTCCACTATGATTTTAGCTAAGGTTCCCTATGAAACAATCTCTATATTCAACATTTCCATTTCCTGGCATATAGTGCTATCAAACAGCCTTGCTGTCAGACAGTTGCAGTGAGGTTTACGATTGAGAGCATATGCAACAACATTAGCTTTGCCCGAATGATAATGAACTTCTAAATGATAATCTTTGATCAACTCCAACCATCTTCTCTGACACATATTCAATACTGACTGAGTAAAGATATATTTCAAACTCTTGTGATCAGTATAGATATTACAACTACTACCCAACAGATAGTGACGCTAGATCTTAAGTGCACAAACAACAGCAGCAAGTTCCAAATCATGGGTTGGATAGTGTTCCTCATGACACTTGAGTTGCCTAGAAGCATAAGCAATAACTCGGCCTTGTTGCACTAGTACACACCCAATACCAATGCCTGAAGCATCGCAGTAAACATCAAATGGCTTTTCAATGTCTGGCTAAGCTAGAACAGGTGCAGTAGTTAAAGACCTTTTCAATGTTTCAAAGGCTTCATTGCATTCAGGTGACCAAACAAACTTAGTTTGATTCTTCAACAATTCAGTGATGGGTTTTGATACTTTGGAGAAGTCAGGAATAAATCGGCGGTAATATCCTGCCATTTCGAGAAACTGACGAACTTGATGCACAGAGTTAGGTGGCTTCCAATCAAGAATATCTCATACCTTGCCAGGGTCTACAGCAACACCCTCGGCAGACAGAACATGCCCTAGAAATGGCACTTCATCAAGCCAAAACTCACATTTACTAAACTTTGCATATAGGTGTTCTCTCAAACGACTTAGAACAATACGGAGGTGTTCCGCATGTTCCTCTTTATTCTTGAAGTATATGAGAATATCATCAATGAATACAACCACAAACTTATCAAGCTTCGGCATGAAAACAGGATTCATCAAATACATGAAGTGAGCTAGACCATTGGTTAGACCAAAAGACATGACCTCTACTCATACAAACCATATCTAGTGGTGAAATCTATCTTTGGAATATCTTCTAGGCGAATTTTTATCTAAAGATAACCAGATCTTAGATCTATCCTAGAGAATACCTTAGCTCCCGCAAGTTGATCAAAGAGTAGATCAATGCGAGGAAGAGGGTACTTATTCTTGATTGTCACCTCATTTAACCGACGATAGTCAACACACAACCTCAAAGTGTGATCCTTCATTTTGACAAATATAGCAGAGCACCCCCACGGTGATGAACTAGGTCTGACATAACCTTTTCAAGCAGTTCTTGCAATTGTACCTTAAGTTTAGCCAACTCTTTCAGAGGCATCCGATATGCTATTCTGGACACTAGAGCAGTATCGAGTTTTAACTCAATCAAAAATTCTACAACTCTATCAGGGGTAACCCAAGCAAATCATCTGGAAACACGTCTGGAAACTCTCTGACAATAGGTATATCTTTCACATCCTTGACAGTTGTTCGATAAGATCTTTCAATGGTCCTTTTGGGAGTAGGGAGATGGAGAATCAACTTAGATTTATTGTCCACTGAGTTCAACTGTATAGTTCTATTTAGAGTATCAATGATAGCTCCACGCTGACATAGCCAGTTCATACCAAGGATCACATCTATATCTTTTCCCTTAAGAACAATCAGATTGGTTGGAAAGATATGTCTGGCAAAAACTATTGGTATCTGATATATTACTTCTTGAGTAATCATTCGTCCACTAGGAGACTGTATAGAAAAACTATTATCCATAACCTCAATTGGTAATTGATACTTCATTGCAAAAGCTCTATTGATGAACGTATGTGAAGCGCCTGAGTCGAACAATATAACTGTCTTTTGGTTGGCAACTGAGAACACACCCATCAGAATAGGTTCACCTTCAGGAATCACATCGACTCGAGTAAAGTGGACTCGACCCATCTTAGTAACAACTCTATTCTTTGAAACATTTTGCTAATGATTTTGAGGGGTTCGGTTATGGACACTAGGGGTATCCGGCTGAGATGGATAGGTAGAAACTGCAGAAGGTCGAACAATTACCTGTTGCTGGGCTTGTTGCTGAGGTGGAAGATAGAGAGAATGATGGACAGGTTGATAAACAATCTTCAGGCACCAAAAATTGCTACACGAAGATTCTTCTTGCATACGCTTTCTTTTCTTGTCCTCAAGGTCTGCCTGGTTTGCATCATCCACTGCTATAGCTATACTGACAATCTTATCATAGCTATCATCCATAACAGTAACTAACATACGCTGAATCTCGGAGTAGAGACCTCTCACAAAACAACACTTTTTCTCTTCATCATTCCATACGCACTCAGCGGCATACTGACATAACTGGTTAAATTTCTCTAGATATTCCATCACCCTCTGATCTTCTCCTTGCTTTAGCTTGTAGAATTCCTCAACCTTTACTCTTCTTATACCATTAGGAATAAAACGGGTTAGAAAACCAATGCAAAAATTATCCCATGATACTTGACCCTCTGGTCATGTTGAAATGAAATTTTCCCACCAAGCACCAGCGAGACCTTGAAGTTGTTGTACTACAAACTGAGTTTTCAGAACATCACTGCAGCAGATAAGACTGAACTTATACTCTATAGTACGAAGCCAGTCCTCTGCCTCCAAAGGTTCATTAGCCTTATAAAATATAGGAGGTTGAGTTTTTAGAAAGTCAAGATATGTGCTGTCAGCCTCGGGATCTGGAATCACATGTTGTGCTAGAGCTTGAAGTATACACGCATTGTCGGCGCTAGCACTCAGTAAGTATCAAGTGTATTCTTTATGGTTGGTTCTCGCGGTGGTTTAGAAGGGTTGGACTGACCATAGCCACATGAGGTACCTAGTTGATTTGTTTTTCCAGAACAAGTCCTCATACTGTACGGTAATAAAGATCATCAATAACCAGATTCCCATAAATGGATAGAATAGCAGAGAGGGAGAAGAAAGATAGCATGAATAGGTCTGACAACTTACTTAACCCAACTACTAGCAAGGTGGAAAGTAGAAAGAAATTTTTATTAATGACATGATGCATGAATGATCCAATGATCAACTAACCTATCTAATTACTTAACTTTTACTTGAATATAGTGAGTGACAACACACTCAATTTTTATAATATAGGGCAATATAAAACATGCTATCCCACTTTTACATACTTTTAGGTATAACTAACACCTTTATTGATCATATGGGAAACCCGCAAAATAGCTAGAGGAAAAGCAAGAAAATTCTACCAGAACAGCTTGGGAGTAAGATCTATAGGAGTTGACGAAGTATTCCGGTGCAGTGGAGAAGTTGATACGTCACTTGAACATCCAGAGTAGGACGGGACATCTCTCAGCAATAGAAGGGAAGTCAGAAATAACCTTTTGACTCAAACTAGAGTTGAAATTCATTTGTAATGTTTATTTTGAAGTTTTGTAAAATAGTACTACAACACTTCCGTAATAGCATGCTCCGATACCAGCTGTGGCAGAACCACCTGAATAATATGACCCACATGTGCCAATCATCGTCTCCCAGACTTCTGATAGCAGCACATGCAAGTCAGATCACTCTAGTAGGCTATCGGGTGTCCACGGGGAACCCTGAATCATCCATGTAATTCTTTCTACCAGGATACATTATAGAAACATGGCAGTATTACAACAGTTGTACAATTATACAATTGATTACATCAGAGTAAACAGTGGAAGACTTATAACTATAAGTTTACAAATCATTCATTAAGTTATTACAAACTTAATCTTTAGCCCGTAAGGCAGTAGGGTAGCATGACAGGTACCACTAGTATCACACAAGAGAGATTCACCCTGCCCACGGGTTTATAACAAACTCTTCTACTGCTGGCTCTCACCTGCAACAAGGGTTTAACAAACCCTGAGTACAAAGGTACT
Source organism: Saccharum hybrid cultivar R570 (assembly GCA_038087645.1). NCBI lineage: Eukaryota > Viridiplantae > Streptophyta > Magnoliopsida > Poales > Poaceae > Saccharum > Saccharum hybrid cultivar. Next base: position 114,551 of record JAQSUU010000704.1, on the reverse strand, counting down.
CAACAAGACTTAACCGATGAAAAGGAAAGACTCCAAGGATATGCTGGCTAAAGGGGAATCAAGGTAAGTCTGTAGCAAGAATCAAGATAACTTTTGCAGAAAAGCTTTACTAACAGTTGATCCTTACTTTTAGTATTATAGCTTAAGCTTTATAAGCATAAGTATCATATTAGCGCCTGATCTAAACTAATCACTTCTTAAACCATCTCATCATGTGATCATCAGTATCCGGTTCCATTTATTAACTATGATGTATGGTCAGAGGGTCGAGTCTTCTTATCCGAGAAGCAACGGCGATTCGAATCGATTTGGCCCAGCTGGGGTTTCCTTACCACACGACAAATGTAGGTTGCAAGCCTACACTCATCAACCCTCACTTGGATCCTTGAAAATAGGAACCGGTCCAGCGCTACTCGAGAGCATAGTACCCACTTCATTGCATCATTCGTCCTTGACAAATTCACAGGAGCGTGTTACATGATGCTCTCACCATCTCTCCACTCCTAGTGCGCGGTTGGTTTTTCCCATAAAGGACTAGCCAAGACATATTGGGCTTACTAGAGTATGTGGCCAGTACTAGCAAAGTCTCAACCACACACAAGCCTACAACGAACGGTCCTCAATCGACACAGGCGGGGTCACTACGTCAAGTCATAAAAACTTGGCACAAGCCAAGATTCTGCCCGGTCTCGTATTAAAAACTGATCATCCTCATACTTCAGGTTTATCAAAGTTTTAGGATAAACTTAATTATCATCATTAACATCTAAGCAAGACTAAGCATTATTACCATATCATATTAAGTGGTGTAACAAGGGATAGGTAAAAGTAGATAAGGAAGATATGCATCAATGGTATAGCACTCAACTCCTACTACTTAATGCAACAGGAATAGACTTATGTGAATAACTTTTATAAAATACAAGGAATGGTTTTATGCTCGGGGGCTTTGCCTTTGGTGACGGGGTTGTCAGATCCTTCAGAAAACCAGAAAGATAACTAACTCCAACAGATAGAATTCCTTCCTAGGGACTAGCTTAACTATGGAATTCCACCCTCGATCACTAGACGAAAGTAAAGATGCATGCTTTAGGATGATGATATGCTAAGCATGGATTAAGATGATTAAACATGATTAACTACTCATAAAGCAATATTATTTATTTATTAACATGTGGATTTGAGCAACACAATCAAGAAGTAAATTGCCAAGGGACAGCAGGGGTAAAAGTCCCTAGGTCACCATTCAATCCAAAAGCTCACTCAAGTCATTTTGGAGTTATTCTAATTCATTTAACATTTATAAACAATTAAATAAAAGGCATTTAATTAAGCATATCATTAAAAATTATCAAAACAGTTCTATAATTTTTGTGAAGATTAAACTAAGCAGGTAAAGCATTCCTACAAAATTTCATAAATTTTGGATATTTATTTTAGACTATAAAAATCATGGAAGTTGCTTTTATTAATTAAAACCTATATTTTTACATCATAGCAGAATTACTGATAAACCCATTTTCATATTTTTCTATCATTCAGCAGAAGATAACAAGCTCACACAATTTACTTCACATTTTTATCAAGCTTAATTATTTAGTTATGGATTAATTAAGCACAACACATATTATCACTTTTAGAAAATAGAAAAGCATTTTCATCTTCTGGCCCAGCAGCTCAACATGCCCGGCCCAACTGGCCCATCACGTGGAAAGGGATGGCCCGAGCCAAACTGGCCCATCCCTGGCCCAGCTCGCGCAGGCCGCGGCTACTCCGACCATGACCGGCGGGATGACGACGTCGCTCCGGTGAAACAGCGGCTATGAACGACAGCAACTCCGGTACTAAAACTACTTCCTACACGTCGAGAAAGCTCACCAAGACTTGCGTGACCACCCGGTCGAAGCTAAGGTGAACAGAAGAGGTGGATTGATGCCGACGTTCAAGGCGGCGGCGTGAACTGAGGCGGTGATGGCGTTCCCACGTGTCTGGAGGCCGACTGCAAAAACCGACGAGTCGATCATAGTCAGGATGTTAACAAGAAGATGAAGGACGAGGCAGTTGAGATGGAGGCATGTTGGTGAAAGCTGCCCACAGCGGAGAGATTCATGGTGGCGCGACTGACGTCGCCGGAGAAGATGGTGGCGCCTGGGCGATTCAGACGGCTAGAGCCTACTCAAGCTGGTGCAAACGACTCACCAGAATATTGTGACGCTGGTGGTAATATCAATTGGCGAAACATAGAGCGGTGAAGGAGAATTTGGCTGGCAGAGTGGAGGTACACGGTGGCGCTCCGAGGAAAGAGATGACGGCCCGTGAGAGACTCCGGCGATCAGAGGCAGTGCAAATGGGATCAAGCGATGCGCAAGGTGATAGTGGAGCTTGGAGGAAAACTAATTTGGTCGGGATGGAGTAGAGACTGAGAAATTGGCCGATGAACCAAGAGCTCATCACCGGTGATCAAAAGAGAAAGGTCGAGCTCGGCGTCCGGCTTGGCAAGATAAGGGTGAATGGAAAACTTCTGGGCGTCCACCTCAAGTTTGCGACGTGGCCAAGGGAAGCACCTGCGTGTTGACGCGAGAACGACGGTTGGCAAGGGCAGCGGGCGATCGGCGGTGATGCAGGCAAGCATGCTACTCTCCCGGAGCATTGTAGCAGCCTAACAGTGTAGGTTCATCATCCAATTTCTCATGATTTCGTGTGGCAACTCAAGGAGCTCCAATTATAGAAGTTGTTCCTCCATGTATTGTCTCCAAATTTGTTCATAAACTCGAGCTCAGATTCATACTGGTTTGGGAGATCCAGATAAAGGAAAAATAGTAGGAGAAAACTAAACTTAGGAACTTTCAGTTAACCCATGAAGGCAGTCTTAAAGTCTCTTCTTCTCCTCTTTAATTCACCAAAATTTGCATAGCAACTCGACTAGCTCCAAATATAAAAGTTGATCCTTGATCCATGACCTCCATTTTTGCTTATAGGCATAAGCTCCAAATCTTGCTGGTTAGAGAGATATAGGTTAAGGAAGAATGGAACATTGAAACTGAAACCACAATTTTAGTTAAGAAATAACAGCTATGTTGCATATGTTTCACATGCTTGTTTCATCTCTTTCTTTCTCCTTTTCTCCAACTTCCAAGCTGAATCTTGAAAAACTCCAAAAACAAAAGTTGCTCCTCTTGAGATGATCTCCAACTTTGCTTAAGTCACCAACGCCTAAATCCTAACAGATAAAGGAGAAGAGGTTAAGGTAGAGAGAGATACAATTGAAACATTTATGTTTCACTAATGAAACACCATGTTTCAACACTTAGGATTTTAAAGGTAGGTTTGTTAAACTTGTTTGATTAATTTAAAGGTGATTAACTAGAGAGTACACACAACACAATGTATTTCTAGAAATTAAATATTATTTTAATGAGTGCAACACAAGGTTAGCTAAATGACATGCTTAACATGCAATCATGATGACATGGCAAGTTTTAGTAGTGCATAACACCAGAGGTGTTACACTCTATATTCTGGGTCATGTGGTAGATCGCAGATGTGACACTGCTATTGAGTACTTTGTAGTCCACTCCTCAAGTGTTGGTTGAGGAAGTAGGGCCTGGTTACGAAGGAAGGGAGAGGTTTCTGTACTCAAACTTCCCTAAGTAATGCCCCTTATGTGTGGATATAATGATGATCTTAGCCATGATTACTAGGTGTAATTGCACTAATCAACATATGCTTTGACTTGTAGTTAAGGATGACTTAGGAATTATTCCTCTAATATTCTAACTTGACCATGCTATTGCCATACATAGGAGTGCTCTGAGTGATTTACTTATTATAATGCTTGATCAATGCTTATCATATATATCTTATCTTGTGACTTACCCCTATTATGAGTAGAGTGATTGGTTATGGTTTATTTCTCCATTAATGTTATAAATTATCAATACATGTCCAAAGCTACATGTTCCCTGTGGTAAAATATAAATATGATACCTGGTATACTCTCGGGTGAAGTGCTACAATGGTATAATTATCTGTCTGCTTGTAGAATCCTTTTCATTCATATCTTTATATTCTTTCTAGTCACATAAAATGATAAACCTCTATTTAGTATTATTCTTGTAGTAATGCTAGTTAGTACCAACAAACATTTTTGGCACCATTGCTGGGGATGACAACCTAGTTTAGTAATGCTAGAGGTGTAGGTAATTAATAGGTGACTACTAAAACATGTGAGGAGTTAATAAATACCAACAAGCATTTCTAGCGTCGTTACCGGAGAAGGTAGCTAGCACAGGAAGTATTGATAAACTTATATTAATTGATGTGATTGAAATAACCGTTGACCTCTGCTCAAATAGGCTTATCCATGTTTTGTCTACTTGTGTATCTTATGCAGGGTAATGTATGATTGGTTTTAACCTACCGACAAACTTCATTGATGATCCAGAAGCGCTACTCAAGAGAACTAAGGCTAAACTTAAGAGAGTATCCGCTTTAGAGTTGGAGTACAACTGTATTAGGCGAAGCTTAACACTAGAATTTGAAGCTATGGCTAACAAGAGTCTTCATGAATTCTCTGCTCCAACTATAGCCAACATCCGTACTGGACCTGAGGTCAATGTTGGAGACAATGGATTCGAGCTCAAGCCTGCTCTCATCAATATGGTGAAAGCTAGCCAGTTTTATGGAAAGGCACATGAAGATGCTAGTGCACATCTCCAACACTTTTTGGAGATTTGTAGCACCTTCACTACCAAGGGAGTAACTAAGGATGCTATTCTACTCCACCTTTTCCTGTTTTCACTCTTGGGGAAGGCAAAACAGTGGTTCTATGCCAATAAAGAAAGAAACACCACATGGGATAACTGCTCCACTGCCTTCCTAGCAAAGTTCTTTTCGACAGGAAAAACTAATGCTCTGCGAGGAAGAATCTTAAGTTTTCAGCAACATCATGATGAATCTGTCCCTGAGGCATGTGAATGCTTTTAAGACTATATATCAGAATGTCCTCATCATGGGATGGAGAATTGGCTACTCATGCAAACCTTTTACCATGGGTTGACAACTAGTACCCTTGAGACAATGGATGTTGCTGCTGGAGGTGCTTTTCTGTCACTTAACCTCAGAGATGCAACAACTCTTGTTGAGAAGATGGCCTCCAATCAAAGCTAGAATAAAGAACGTACCTCGTAAGAGAGGAGGGGGAATGCATCAACTCAAGGAGGTAGACCTACTATCTGCCAAGATGGATCTGCTGATGAAGAAGCTTGAAGACTGAGTTAGTGAGAAGAAAGAAGTCATGCATATCCATGATTCACTCATGACTTGTGAAGTGTGTGGTGAAACGACCATTCAGGGAACAATTGTCCTGAAACTCAAGAGGATGTGAACTACGTCAATAACAATAATTATCATCCTCAACAGAATCAGGGATGGAATCAGCAACAGAGGCCAAAGTACCAAGGTAACTTTCAAGGTAACAATTATAATAATTTCAATCAACCACCCTTGAGAGAATTAGTTGCTGGTCAATCTAAACTTATGGATCAGATGTCTAAGAAAATAGCTTCAAATGACAAAATCCTAGAGAACATAAGTACTAGAATGGATACCTTTGCTTCTGCCATTAAAAATCAGCATAGCTTTAATAAAATGATAGAATCACGAATAGCTCAGCTGGCAGCTGTTGTTCCTCCATCTAACGCCGAAAGATTTAGAACTGCAAATCTTGTCGATATTCACAATGCAGCTTTCTACTAAACTCAACCATCAGAGGGAAGGTGGATAGACTATTCACTCCCCGACAAGAAAGGTGATCCAGGGAGACCTGTCATTCCCATCTCCATTGGACCTTATATCTTTCAGGAAGCTGTTTGTGACTTCGGAGCAAGTGTCAAAATCATGCCTAAGGTAATTTATGATAAGAGATCCTTTGTTGGACACAAATATGTGTTTGCAGCTTGCAGATCAGTCACTCTGCTACCCTCAAAGGAATTCTAGAAGATGCCATCATTCGAGTGGGACAATCATATGTTCCCGTAGACTTTGCAGTTCTAGAAACAGGTGGAGATGAGAGGGCACCCATCATTTTGGGCCAACCTTTCCCGAGCACCGCGAAGGCCATCATCTACGCAGACACCGCCAAGATCTATTTCACTATCAAGGATAAAAATGTGAAGTTCTCTTTCAAGGATCGTATACTATATTCTCCCGCTCATCCACAGAAGGCATACCTGCCCAAAGAGACAACGGCAGTGACCAAGAAGAAGAAGAACAGAAGAAGGAGGAAGAACAAGACTAGCTCGTCACATGAAGAGACAATCAATATAATCAACACCATCCGATCAGAGTACGACCACCTCCTCGCTCCACCATTTCTTTCTAAGAAGGATGACCCTAGCGTACCGACGATCGAGTGTACTATTGGTCAGAAGATTTTCCACAAGACTTTCTGTGATATTGGATCGGGTGTCAACATAATGTCAAAGGTAACATATAAATATTTATTTGGTAACAAACCTTTGTACCTGACATATATACAGCTGCAGATGGTGAACCAATCAATTAGATTCCTGTATGTAGCAAAAGACATAATGGTCAAGATACAAGATCACTACGCTTCCGCTGACTTTATGATCCTGGACATGGAGGAAGAAGATGATTCACCCATCATTCTAGGAAGATCGTTCCTCAACACTACCAATGCACTCATCTATGTTGGATCTAGACAAATCCACTTCTAGTTCCTAGGATAAAAGGTATGCTGTTATTTTAATAGTTATACTACTTATGAGCAGCCGAAGAAGACCCGCTTCCAGAGGAGACATCGATCATCCCACCGTCAAGAGGATCAACTCCCTAGGAATGAATGGGGGGATTATGAAGGAGAAGTAAAGAAGGACCTGTGTCAAACCTGATTGAACGAATGGGACGATGAAGAGCCTGAAGCACCCACCAAAGAAGAAGCCACTCCGCCAACATCAAGCTCACAGACTAAACAGGTATGGAAAGAGAAGATAACATCATCACCATCACAAGAGGAGCAGTCATTTGAGTCTCCTTCACTGATACTAGATGATGCACCTAAAAAGTAAGTACTCTCTCCTACCTAGTCCTATCCGGAGGACTTTTAAAAATCCAAACCCTTGCCGTGAGGTAATATCGGTAGTTATCCATATTTGCTTTCTAGCATATTAATTATTTTCTTTTAGCATATTCACTTTTCTGCATTTGCATTGCATTAGAGAAAAGAGAAAAATAAAAAGATTACTTTATTGCATATCATCATTATTGCATATTAGAAAATAAAAAGTTCCTTTACTATATTCCATCATTGCATCATATAAAATCCTAAGCCCCATGTAAGTAGGTCTAGGTGTGTAAAAGCCTATGGGAATATTCACTGTGGTGGCATAAAAATAAAAATCATGATGCATACATATTTCCTTTCTGCATTATAAAAATATAAAATCTAAAAAGATACTAAATAGACCTCCTGCTAAAATTTTGCCATTAGAAAAATCTATCTAAACTCACGAGAAGCAAATCCTCGAATGGCTGACCGCTAACCCCTTATCCTAATCCAAGCCTCGAGTTTTTGGTATTCTTACTGGAACATTTTGTAGGATGGTACAAATGATCAAGAGTAAGTTCACTTGGTTGTAGACATCTCATTCTACTCATAGGTGAGAAGAATATCTGCTGACAAACCATGCTCCAAGAAGGATCATTCAACATTCAACCGACCACGACAACATCTAGCTTGGGGGAGGAGCATCTCCCATGTATCTAGCTAAGTATTTCTTCCTTTTTAGTTTTTTTGAGTTTGCTATATGTTTACTAAAGAAATAAAAAGATGCATAACAAACCAAAACAAAATAAAAATTTATCCTAGGAAGTTATATCTATATAGTAAGGTGTGATTTAAAAACTATGAAAGAAAAATAAAAAGTGTTATTAGTTTTCTATTCTTTAGAGCTGAATAAATAATGGAGTCTAAGGTAAGCTCTTGCAATGGAAATGATGAATAGTTACTCTATCATAATTCCTTTCAAGTACCTTATTTTCAGCCTTGAATTCTCCTAAGTATTGGATATGACTGATTTGATACAAGGATTTACTCTGAACTTGAAACTCGTGTGTAGCATATGGTTGATCTAAGTCTAGGTAATTGACGGATATGATATGAGAAGGTGCGAGCTGTTGTTTATCTTGTTCCTAGCGATACTAGAGTTTCAGAGATTTATCTTTTGAGAACATAAAATCTTTCATGATGAGCTCCTATATGACAAAGCTTGAATTTCTACCAAAGCCATATATGATTTTTAGATTAGAAAAACCTTTCACTCATACATGCTGCTTGCTTTAGCATTGAGTTTAGTCAAGCTTTGTTGATGCCTTATGAGAGGTTTGTCATGCTCTTAAAATCAAGATCACGTACACACCACCTACATATGCACTACTCCTACACTGGGGGTAGGCGCAAGAACATGCCATTCCATTTAGATCCACTCAAAAATATTTTACTCTTACATTGGGAGTAAACACCAAAAATATACCCCATAGGATATCCCCTGAATAAATGCTCCAATATCTTGTTGCTATCTCTCAAAAGTTGTTGCAGAGAAGAGGCATGTGGCTATGCAAAAGTTATTCATAAAAAAAGAAAAAAAGAGAAGAAAGAAGAGTATTGAAAAAAATGGACAAGTGTCTGAAATATATAAAACAATGGGTACTCCGATGCCCACCTGAAAAGAGGAGAGATGAATAAGATAGCCCATGTTTTCATGTAAAGTTGTTTCCAAGTTTTAAAAGAGAGATATGTTTTCAAGGAGCAAAGTAGAATTAGGTTAGCCACCATAAATACCCCATATACATCCATACACATCCACATCTTGATTTGATTGTATGACTTAACTCTCTTTGGATCCATTGTTTGACTTTACAACATATGTGTTGCAAGTATGCTCTTTCATGTTTTCTCCATTCCAATGAGGTCCACTATAAGCCTTAGTTATAGGAAGAGAAAGGCCTAACATCATCATTGCCTTGGAAAGGATCCAAAAATACCACATATATTAAGAGACTTGAGAGTGTCATATAATGAAAGCTCTGAGTTTTATTTTGAAAACTTACAAAAACTCTGGAATAATGGTTCAGCAAAGACTTGAGAAATAATGCTTGACTTGATTGTTCTATCTTTCAATTGCTCAAGACCCAAGTGAAGGCTAAGAAGCCCCATGGTTGAAGGTAATATGGGTAAGTTTGAAAGTTAGAATAGTTTATTCCAATCCAGAGGAGAATTTTTGTTTGAAAGCATGTGTATTTTTGAGGCATGAAAGCATAGAAGCAACTCCTGAAGTTTAGCTTTGCTAAGGGACTAGCAAAAGTTAAGCATAGGAGAGCTTGTTGATGGTAGTTATCTACCATATTAAACCATCAACATAACATGAAGAAATGCTTGAAATGGATCACTAGTAGAAACTTAGGGGTTTAAACTAACAATTTCCACAAGTTTTGGTGAATCTGTATTTCCTGCAAGGTATATCTAGAAAACCAGAAAGGGGGATCAAAACATCAAAAGGAATTAAACTTAACCGTGATGAAAACTATTCTAGAAGACTCCAAAGGACTCCAAGAGGCAACCCCCCGAGGCAGAGCCCGAGAGGCCACCAGGTGGGACCGGCTGGCCGAACCTAGGTACCGCCCGGCCCCTGGCAGTTGCCCCTGCTTATCAGCTTCTAAAATATTCCTCCACCGCCTCCCTAGACTGCATCTATGCCGTCCTTCAAGTCAGTTTGATCCAAGGGCTCACGTTGAACCCTCTGGGCTATATAAGGAGACCCCAGCCCCCTCTGAGGCATCAACTCGTTTGAGATCAAGTCATCTAGAGCTAGAAACCCTAATATCTTCAGAGCTCCTCTAGTTTCTAGGGCATAGCTAGTTAGGCTAGGTCTAGAGGGAGGCAAGCAGATCTGCGCTTGGATTCCCGACATCGTCTAGAGCTTGGTTCGGTATAATTCTTGTACCCCTCTCTCATCGTATCTCCATTATTTTTATATGCTTTGGTACAATTGTCAAGACAATATAATATTCATCTTATTCATGCTCTTGGTTGCAATGTTCATTGTCTACTTTGATTATATGCTTAGTATAGTTAGATTATCATTGTGTTTATGCATAAGTTCATATAGCATTCACCCTAATAAGGTACCATGGGTGGGTGGTAGAGATCATGTAAGCATGGTGCTTATATGTTATTTACCTGTGAATACACTCTATATTCTGGGTCATGTGGTAGATCACAAATGTGACACCCCCGTTGATTCCTTTGTAGTCCACTCCTTGAGTGTAGGTTGAGGAAGTAGGGCCTGGTTATGAAGAAAGGGAGAGGTTTCCATACTCAAACTTCCCTAAGTAATGCCCCTTATGTGTGGATATAATGATGATCCTAGCCATGATTACTAGTAATTGCACTAGTCAACATATGCTTTGACTTGTAGTTAAGGATGACTTAGGAATTATTCCTCTAATATTCTAACTTGACATGCTATAGCCATAGATACGAGTGCTCTAAGTGATTTACTTATTATAATGCTTGATCAATGCTTGTCATATACATCTTATCTTGTAACTTACCCCTGTTATGAGTAGAGTGATTGGTTATGGTTTATTTCTCCATCAATGTTATAAGTTATCAATACATGTCCAAAGCTACACCTTCCCTATGGTAAAATATAAATACGATACCTGGTATACTCTCGGGTGAAGTTCTACAATGGTATAATTATCTGTTCGCTTGCAAAAATCCTTTTCATTTATATCTTTATATTCTTTCTACTCACATAAAATGATAAACATCTATTTAGTATTATTCTTGTAGTAATAATAGTTAGTACCAACAAACATTTCTGACACTATCACTAGGGATGACAACCTAGTTTAGTAATTCTAGAGGTGTCGATAACTAATAGGTGACTACTAAAACAAGTGAGGAGTTAATAAATACCAACACTGATCGTCAAGCAACACATATTTGATTGATTTGTACCTAAGCTTTTTGGGGACCTTCTATGATGGGTTTCTAAGATAGTCTATTATTTCATTCCTTCAATCATCAATGACAATTTCACTATTGAAGACTTCTTGAATTTGCCAATAACTAGAAGCACTCTGGGCCAGCCGATTAGCTTCTTGATTTTGAGCCCTTAGAACATTCTTGATGGTGACCATAGGGAACTCATCGATCAAATCCCAACATTTCATATAGTAATACCTCAGGATATCATCTTTGCACTCATATAGGCCAATCAATTGATTAATTATTAATTGAGAATCTCCAAAGATCTCAATTGCATCGGCCTTTACTTCTTGAAGAAGTTGAAGTCCTTTAAGTATGGCTTTGTATTCAGCTTGATTACATGTCGTCATTGGCTTGATGGAATAAGCAAATTCAAAACTTGACCCTCAGGGTGAGATAATAATGATGCCAACACCACCACCCTGTTTGCATGATGAACCATCGAAGAACAAAGTCCAAGGCATTGGTTCTACATAATTGATATTGGGTCCATGATGAGGAGTCACAAAGTTAGCCATTACTTGTCCTTTAATTGCTTTGGCTGACTCATATCTTAATTCAAATTAAGACAATGCTAGAATCCACTTTCCTACTCTCCCATTTAGAATTGGCATTGGCAACATATGCTTGATCACGTTAGCTTTGGATACTACAGTACATTCAGCCAATAGCAAATAATGCCATAATTTGGTGCATGAGAAGTACAAGCACAAGCGTAACTTTTCGATGGGAGAATATCTCGTCTCTAGATCTAAAAGCCTTCCACTTAAATAGAAAATGACTCATTCCTTCCCTTCAAATTCTTGCATTAAGGCCGATCCAATAGTATGGCTATCACCTGACACATACAATTTAAAAGGCTTACCATGCTGTGGAGGGATTAGTACCACGGAGACTTCATATATTCCCTAATTTTGTTAAATGCCTTCTGCTATACGTCGCCCCATCTAAATTCTTGATCAGTTTTTAGCTTCAATAAGGGGGAGAACGGCAACATTCTTTCTGACAAATCTGAGATGAATCTTCGAATGAAATTAATTTTGCTGATCAAAGATTGCAGCTGGGTCTTGTTTGTTGGTGGGACTGCTTCATCAATGGCTTTCATGCTCTTCTGCCCAACTTCAATCCCCCTTTTATGGACCATGAAACCTAAGAACTCTCTAGCTGATACTCCAAAAGCACACTTGCTCGGGTTCATCTTTAAGCCATGTTTTCTTGTTCACTCCAAAGTCTCCCATAGGTTAGCTAGATGTTCTTTATAACTTTTAGATTTCACAACTACATCATCGATGTAAATCTCAACTATCCTGCCAATCAATTTATGAAAGATATAATTCATGGCTCGTTGATAAGTTGCACCGACATTTTTTAGGCCGAAAGTCATGACTACCCATTCATTTAAACCAATAGCTCTAGGGCACATAAAAGCAGTCTTAGGAACATCCTCTTCAGCCATGAAAATTTGATTATAGCCCACATTGCCATCCATAAAACTGATAACCGTATGTCCTGATGCTGTATACACTAAAAGGTCAACTATCAGCATTGGATAACCGTCCATTGGCATGTCTTTGTTTAAATCCCTAAAGTCAGGGCAAACCCTCAGTTTGCCATTTTTCTTTAGCACTGGGACTATATTCGAAATCCACTCCGCATACTAACACTGTCGAATAAACTTAGCCTCGTATAACCTTGTAATTTCCTTCTTAATATCTTCAAGCAATTCGGGTTTACATCTTCTTGGGGCTTGTTTAAATGATCGATATCCTTCTTTAATAGGCAACCAATGTTCCACAATCGATCGGCTATGACCGGGCATCTCATAATATTCCCAAGCAAAACAATCTCGATACTCTTTTAAAAGATTTATCAATTCTTGTTTGTACTCAGGATCCAATTTAGAACTTACATACGTCAGCCTAGGCCTATCACCTAGTCCAATATTGACTTCCTCTAGTAAATTGGCCGACGTAAATCCCTACCCTAACTTTCCTTCTATATCATCGATTAGGGAATCCATTAGGAAATGTCTTTAGAGCCAACTGTTTGGATCGGCTGTTGACGTCCACCACCGACTTTGGTGATGCCTTATTTCACAATTTCACTACAGAGGCATTTGTGCTTCCTTCCTTCACACTCTGAGGGGGCCTTTCTCTCCACAGGTAGAGTGAATACTACATTAATATCAGTTTATGGCTTACCCTTGTTGGTTGTTTGTTTGATGTGCCATGCCCATGGTCTGCTGGACTTCTAAGCTTCTAATTCTCTGTTCCTTAAGCATTAAACTCTTCTTTTCTAGCTCCTCATTAGACCTCCTACACACCATTGGCCCTCTTGTCAAACACACTCTTTCTCTTCATCATACACATGCTTACCTAGCCGATCGTAAACTCCTTCATTTTTTACTCGCCGATCCATGTCGTTGGATTGATAATTCAAACGCTCATGGATGGACTAGCGATTGGCTTGAGATTGCTTGAATTCTGAATACTGATTACTGCACTCTAGGTAGTTATATCCTGTGGGCAATTTTAAACCTTCATTCTAGCAGTGTCTAAAGAAAGGACAGTTCTAATGTAACTCAGCTTGTTCTTTTTTATGCCTCTCTTCTTCACACTGTCGCTTATATTCTTCTTCTTCGTCAAGCTGGCACTGGTAATCCTTCTCCTTCTGGCATTGCCACTTGTTCAACAAGATTCTAGAAGTCACATGAGGACACATAGCACCAGCTCTGGATGTCTCGCCTTGATCGTATCGACACTTTTGCTAATCGTGTTGCTGCTCAACCCTCTTGTATTCATTAGCCAATATCTGAACATTGGGGTCGACTAACCCATCTTCTTTGGCCTTAGCCAACATCAAGACCTTTGTCTTCCCTTTAGCTAATTGAAACTCTACCATATGCACCCCTGGAAAAGTATGCCCATCTATGTCCATTGTTGGTTTCTTGGCTGGCTCAAACTTGATCTTCCCTTGCTCAATGGCCTTCTAAATATGCATGCGGAAGATTCTGCACTCATTAGTGTTATGATTAGTGATATTGTGGAACTTGTAGTACTTCTTCCCTTTGAATTCTCTAGCTGAAGGTATCATATGATTTGCAGGTAATTTCAATTGCTTCTTCTCCAGCAATAAATCAAAGATCTTATCAGCCTTTTTGACATCAAAGTCATAGGCACTTTCTATCTCCTTCACCCAAGGACAAGATACAGGAGCCTTGCCCTATGTCCACTCGGTGGTTGTAACTTCTAGATCATCTTCATTGAAGTCTGCATCATATGGGTCAGACATAGTTGTAGTACCCATCAAATATTTCTCTTTGCGCATGGCCCGAAGCTGGCCTTCAAAAGTAGAAAATCTCTAAAATAAGTGAGCCAAGTTTTCAAATTCTTGGCCATTAAACTTTTCTCTAATTATTAGAGACATTCCTTGATGGGCCAATTCAGCCAATTGGCCATTAGGCAGATTCAATGAGTAGCAATAGCTCCTTACTTCTTTGAATCTTTGAATGAACTCAGACCCTAACTCACTATTTCTCTGCCTCATGCTTGTCAAATCCATGATCTTCTCTCCTGTCCCACTATAGAATTATGTGTGGAACTTATTTTCTAGATTGGCCCATCTAGTGATTGAGTTTGGTTCAAGTGATGAAAACCAACTGAAGGCCAGTCTAGACAGGGACAAGGGAAAGAATCAAACTTTATGTGCCTCCTCAACAGATGCATCTCTGAGTTGAATGAGATAGCGACTAATGTGCTCCATGGTTGTCATCTCATCTATCCCGATAAATTTGGAGAAATCTGGGACTCTATAGTGTGAGGGAGTTGCACAATATCGTACCAAGCTAGGTATGGTCATTGATAAGAGCCAACCTGACCTTTCGATTTTAGACCAAACTAGCTCTACATCATAGTAGTTATCCTGTTGACTAACTCATCAGCGTTCATGCCAGCAACTTGTTGTCTCGGCTATCCTTGAGCCTGAGCCTAAGAGCTTTGTACTTGAACTTATTGACCCTGAGCTAGAGACTATTGTACTTGGACCTGAGACTACTGCCCCTGGGCCTAAAGTTGCTAAAGTTGCTATGGATTATAATTATAAGGATTCTAATACCCAGGATGTGGCAAAAGCTTGTATGTGCTGGCATCAGAAACCAAATGATATCCCTCTGGATAGTCGATTTGAGCATTGTGAGTTACGTATCCCTGCAATCGACTATTGAAATAATTTGGATCAACATTCTTGATGATCCTCTGCACTGATGGAGCAATTGTGTGGGCTGACTATGGCGTCTGATGAGTGGTTCCATTGCTAGCCCCTCGGCGTATCGCTAAGTCAAATAGACACTGTCCCCCGACCTTTTAGGGCAAGGTGATGGGCGAAGAGACAACTGCTCGAGTTGCTCTTTTGCTAGCCCCTCGGCGTATCGCTAAGTTGAACAGATGTTGTCCCCCAACTTCTCAGGTGAGGGGATGGGCGAAAGGACAAACGCTCGAGTGGCTCCATTGCTAGCCCCTCGGCGTATCACTAAGTCAAAGAGATGTTGTCCCCCAACCTTTTAGGGCGAGGGAATGGGTGAAGAGACAACCGCTCGAGTGGCTCCTTTGCTAGCCCCTTGGCGTATCGCTAAGTTAACTAGATGTCGTCCCCTGACCTTTTAGGGCAAGGGGATGGGCGAAGAGACAATCACTCGAGTGGCCCTTTTTCTAGCCCCTCGGTGTATTGCTAAGTCCAATAGACGCTGTCCCCCAACCTTTTGAGGCAAGGGGAAAACTGATGCTTTTGTAGCTTTACTACTATTTCTTATTGCTTTCAAAATGGTGTTTTACACTTGTTTCGGTGCTAGGTGTATTGGCAGATATGCAAAATTGGTATCTTTCCACCTGCAAAATTGGCTGACTTATTAGAGCAAATCAGCACTATTGCAGGGCGAATTAGCTAAATTGATGTGCGGCATTGTGGCGTCATGCTTACTAGCTCAAAGCTGCTGCAAGGATGCAGTCTCTTGGAGGTGTGGAGTTTGGAGTTGCGGTTTTGCCAGAGGGGGGATGTTATGTTTTTTCTTGCAACATCCCTCCATGCTTGCTTGTCGTAGTGACATGGCCATATCATGTTGCCTCATCTTTCAGTTCTGTGCACGGCGATGACCAGGCACATGCTCCTTTTGGACAGTATGCGCCTAATCTTTATGTGTTTTCTCACAACATCTATGGTTCACCCCTGATTGCCTTATGCTTATACAGCCTTCTATCCCATATGCGAGACTTCGCTCTTCCGGCGATAGCCGTGATCCCTGACACTCTCTCAAGCCCACTTGTTGTCCCCATACGTGAGAACCCTTTGCGTGCTATCGTAGCTGCTCTGCGGCTTGAGTGTCAATCCTAATGCTTTGTTCTAGACTATAACTTGAACTGTCAACAAAGGAGATCGAGCATCTTATTTATAGGGTTTTTAGGGGCTTGGCGTTGTTAATTCTAGTTGTTACAATGGGTGGTGACATTTACAGTTGATGTTAGGTGCATCCCCTAACTTTGTTTGTCCTTTGTTGTACCTGCATGTAAACGCCTTTTTTGTTCCTCTTGGCTGCATTTGTCTTTTTGTGCCTAGTTTTGGTGAATGCTTTATTGGTTTTTTATGTTGCTTGCATTCGCTTGCCCTCTTTATGATGTTGCGAATAGGCTTTTGCGCCCTTAGGCTAGTAACCCTCGTTCCCACTCCTTTTTTGGTGGTACTGCATGCTTTATGGCTCTTAGGCCTTTGATATTTGTCGCCACTCCTTTTTGGTGGTGCGAATTATTTCGATGCTTGTTTGGCTTTTTGACGCTCGCTCCTACTCCTTTTTGGTAGGGCTAAATGTACTAATGGCCCTTAGGCCTTTGATTCTTCGCTCATTCCTTTTTGGTGATGCGAAGAGTTTGAACAACCCTTAGGCTTGTTTCTTGGTTGCTGAGTTTTTGATTGTGACATTCTGCATGAGTGCACAACGGCGCAACCTAACTTGGTGCTTACCTTCATCGATAACTGGAACCTACCGAGGTCAGGTTTTGTTTTGATGTTTGACTTTTTTGGACCTTATGTGGGAAAAAATAAGCTCAAATTCTTTTAACGGGGTACAAAGGGTCGCCTCGTTAAAAAACCTCATGCCTTCTCGCAAAGGCTTCCCCTACGAGGAAAAAGAGTGCGAATCCTTTTTTGATGTTTACAAAAAATGGTGAAAAAGAAAAATTACAACCCTCTAGGGGCAAAAATGCTATGGGTAGAAGCAACGCAGGTTTTCTGTGTTCCATGTGTGGCTTGTCTCGACCCCCTCTTCGTCTGCCTATAAACTCCTGGCTTGACCATACTCACCACCACGAACAAGCCGTACCACTAGGACTGCAGCTTGCCCTACTTGTCGGGATGACAAATGAGCACCATGTCACCTGGGTAGATGTTCTTCCGCAAGACCTTCTTGTTCCTCTAGGTCTTTGTTTCTTCGTGATATTTGTCGAGGTTTGATGCGGCCTGCAACCTAGCTTTTTCTGCTACTTCAAGTTCCACATACCGCTGTATTGGAGTGGTTGGTGCAATTTTAGTCTAAAAAGAGCCTATTCTGAGCTCTTCTGGTGTGATTTCTTCTTCACCGTATAGAAGGCGAAAGGCGATGAACCCTGTTGTCTGAGTACGCGAGATGTTATGTCCCCAAACAGAGGTTGTCAACTCCTGTGCCCATTTTGCCTTTCAGCGAGTCGAACAGTGCCTTTGATACTGCATTGAAGATCAAGCCATTCACCCTTTTGACTGCTCCATTGCTTTCTAGGTGATTAACAGAGGCGAATGCTAGTTTGATACCTAACTCGCTATAGAAATTTTTGAATTTTGTGCAGTCGAATTGCTTCCCATTGTCGACTGTTATATATGATAGGACTTCGAAACAGCAGATGATCTTTTGCCATACTGCCTTGGCTTTGATCCATTTTGTGAAATACTCTAGGGCTACTACGGTGAAACATAGGTTCCTGAGCATTGTTGGTAATGGCCCTACTATGTTGACTCCCCATCTCTGCAATGGCCATGTTGGAAAGATTGACTTAGTTGGGTTAGCTGGGGCTTTCTACTTCTTAGCGAACATCTAGCAGCCTTCACAACTATGGACCAATCTTTCACATCTTTCACTGTTGTCGGCCAATAGAACCCTTGTCTCATCACTCTATGGGCAATTTCATGTGGTCCCCTATGAGCCCCGCACATTATAGCGTGCATTTCGCTCAGTAGTTGCGTGCCCTGCTCTCAGCTTATGCATTTCAACATTGGCGCGATGATTCCGCTTTTGTATGTTTCGTCTTGGAGATCATTCTATTTGTTTCATGTTTGCTTTGCGGCTCATAGGTTCCATTGAGGTATGTGAATATGGGTGACCTCCATTCCTTGCTTCCGATGGTATGCACGCTACAGGGCCGTTCCTCCTCATCTTGTATAGCTTTGACTGATAGCTCTTGATAGAATATGTTTGCTGGCTTTAGCGCTCTTTGTGCAGCTGCTTTTGCTAACTCACTAGCTTCCTCATTTTTGCTTCTTGGAATGTGGCAAAAAGTGAATCTAGTGAAGTGTTTCTCCATTCTTCTTATTGCTGCCAGGTACTTGATTAACTCGGGCTCTTTTGTTGTGAATTCTTTCTCGACATGCCCTACTATTACCTAAGAGTCTGATCTGACTATGCATCTTCTGACCCCTAAGGCTCTTAGCTTTCGTAACCCTAGGAGCACTGCCTTGTATTCGGCTATACTATTGGTTGCGAGAAATTCTAGCATGGCTATGTAGTGAAGCTTTGGGCCTTTCGGCGGCATCAATATTACTGCTATACCCATGCCAGCCATTCCCTAGGCTCTGTCACAATGTACAATCCAAGTTGGTTCCTCGAATTGTAGTGTGGTATCAAAAGCTACTACAGTCTAATCCACGATGAAGTCCACCAGTGCTTGCGACTTGATTGCTGATCTGTGTTCGAAATCAACTACAAATTCATTTAGCTCTATGGCCCATTTTATGATTCTTCCAATGCCTTCGCTATTGTGAAAAAGCACTTCCAGTGGCCACGCTGGGAGGACTTTGATGCGATGAGCTTGAAAATAGTGCTTTAGCTTCCTTGATGCCATGACCACTGTGTATGCTATTTTCTCTAGTTCGGAATAATTGACATTTGCTCCTGATAAAGCCTCTGATATGAAGTATACTAGGAACTGCTTCATATTATTTTTGTGCTCCTTCTCTTCGACTAGGACCATGCTGACAATTGTGGGCGATGCTACTAGATATAGCAGTAATGTTGCGGTTGGCGAAGGCTGGACAATGTTGTTAATTTAATCAAGTAGGTTTTGAGCTCGTTGAAAGCTTCCTGTTGCTCAGGACTCCATTCGAAATGATCTGAGCTCCGAAGGGTTCTAAAGAAAGGTAAGCCCTTTTTGGCTGACCTTGAGATGACCTATTTAGTGCTACTAGCCTGCCAATGAGCTTCTGCACCTACTTCCTACTTGTAGGTGTCTTCATGTTGATTATTGCTGCTATTTTTTCAGGGTTTGCCTTGATGCCTCTCACTGATACTAAACAACCGAGCAATTTGCCTTTCTTGATGCCAAATATACATTTGTCTTAGTTTAACTTGAGGCCACTCTTTCTAAAGTTCTTGAATGTTTCTTGGAGGTCCTGAATGTGGGTCTCCTTCTTGTCGCTCTTAACCACAATGTCATCGACGTATGCTATAAGATTCTTGCCTTCTGCTTGTCGAAAACTCCGTCAGTCATTCTAGAAAAAGTGGAACCTGCATTTCGCAATCCCTTAGGCATTCGTCGATAACAATAAGTTCCTCCTAGGGTGATGAAGCTTATTTTTTCTTCATCATTGGGGTTTAACCAGATTTGATGATACCATGAGAAACAATCTAGCAGAATCATCACCTCACACCCAGTTGCGATGTCGACTAACTTGTCAATTCTGAGGAGCGAATACGGATCTTTTGGGCAACACTTGTTCAAATCAGTGAAGTCAACACACATTCGCCATTTGTCATTTTTCTTTCTAACCATTATAACATTAGCTAGCCATTCCAGATATTGTACTGGTCTGATGATGGTGGCATCAAGTAATCTCTGTACATCTACTTTTGCCGCTTCTGCTCTCTCTACGGACATCTTCCTTAGTTTTTGCTTCCTTGAATTTCGCCCCTTTTGTTATGTTTAGGTTGTGCTGGGCGAGGTCGCGACTGACACCCTATAGATCTTTTGCTGACCAGGCGAATACATCCTGGTTCTTATGAAGAAAAGCTATCAAACTATCTTTCTCATCTTCTGAGAGGTCAGAACCTACGTGCACACACTTTTTTGGTGCTAATTTTGATAAGGGGTTTTTTGAGTGTCTTCGATAGCTTCTACCCTTGGCCCGACTGCCTTTTCACTATTTGTTTCTTTGCTAGATGATTTATTTGCTATTTCATTTATAAGGCTGTATCCTAGGATTTATTTGCCCTCTATTCACCTGGACATAGCTTGATCTCTGTGTACTGTAATTATCCCAAAATGGGATGGCATCTTCATGCATAAGTAGCTTTGCTTTATCACCATTTCAAATTTGTTTAGGACTCCCCTGCCGAAGATGGCGGTATGCAGATAATCCATGTTGACTATGTCAAAAGTTATCATTTTAGTGTGAACCTTTTCTCCTTCTATGAAAGAGATCGGGATTGTTTTCTTCCCTAAGGCGTCTATCTTTTTCCCACCAAAACCGAACAATGAGTTCCCGGCTGGTTCTAGTGTTCGCTTATCGAGGTTCATGTGTTCGAAAGGCTTGATGAAGAGAATGTCGGTAGAGCTTCCATTGTCTACGAGGATGTTATGTATAGTGAACCCAGCTATGTTAGCTATCGAGATGAAAGCGTCTATGTGTGGGAAATCTCGCACTTGGAAGTCACTTTTGTTGAAGGTAATTGGTACCATGGACCAAGCTGGCCTATTGAGCGGCACCCTTGGTGAGACAGTGTGGACTCTTCTTTCATAATCCTTTCTGGCCCTCTTGTTTTCATGCTCTTGATTTGATCCACCGGTGATTGTGAATATGCGGCCTTGGGAGGGTAAGATGTTTATGGCCTGATGCTCTTGGGCATTTTCTTACTTTGTGAGCTGAGGTTGGCTTGATTACTTTACTCTTGCTGAACTAGCGAGGACACAGTGGCTGAATGCCCCAGATGCTGGGCGAAATGCTGATACACCGAGAATGCCGGCTGCAGCTAGATATACGGATGCTGGTTATACCCATGCAAAAAACTAGGGTGCTGAGGGGCATAGCTGCCTATCACCATGTAGGGGCTATCGTAACCCTAATTGTTTACCATTTCACGGTTGCTGTTGTGAAACACATGGTTGTATGTTTTGCTGCTCTTCGTGGTTTCGTCTTTCTCCTTAAGCTCTCTGGTCATTTTGTTGTATTTGCAGTCTTTTGTGAAATGACCCATGTTTTCGCCACACACGGCACAATAAGGTGTCCTCTACCTTCTTCCCCTTCCTCTACCATTGCGTCCATCACGGGGGCCTTGTCGCCCTCGCCCACCACGTGGAGCTTGATTGAAACATCTATACTGCTAGTTTGGCGGCAGCCCAGGGAAACCTTGCTCTACTGTATTACACTCTAGCTATTCTTGCAAAGTTGTTGACTACGTGAAATGATCTCATGTTGCGCTTCCTTGGGGTTGGTGGTGGCCTAGGGGCCCTGCCTACTTGCCTCCACAAGTTGCGTGTTGCCTTTCGCTTCTTTAGGTTGTCATTTGACCTGGCATATTGCCTCATTATCTCAAACAACTCTTTGATAGTTGTGGGGTGATTTTTAGCGAAATGTGCTACACACTGGCCTATGGCGAACCCTTCAACAGCTGCTGCTATAACCATCTCTTTCGATGCATTCGGCACTTGTGCTTTGATTTGAATGAGTCTCTCCAGATAACCAGACAAGGACTCATCATCTCACTGTATATAGTTTAGGAGGTCCCTTGTGGTTTTTGTTCCTAGGTGATATCCCTAGAAGGTGGACAAGAGTTCCGCTTTGACATGGCTCCAAGAGTGGATGGAAAGGGGCTTCAATGATGTGTACCAATCGTGGCGATATCTTCGAGTGCCATTATTAGAGATTTGGCGAGAGTCTGAGTGTCTCCTCCTACTGAGGTGACGGATGTTTCATAGCCTATGATGAATTTTCTTGGGTTTGTCTTTCTGTTGAAAACTGGGATGCGTGGCTTGTAGCCCAGGGGCCATGGGTGCAACTAGAGCTCATTCGACAAGGGCGAGGTGGCATCGAAAGCTTCTTCGTCTTCATCTAGTAGGATAGTGTCTGGTATTATCATGTTTCCACCCACTCGACCGGTGGCACCGCCTGTTGCTGCTCTGTGCAGACCTTGGATCTCACGTACTAGCCTTTCTCTTTTGATCTTAGGTTGCCTGATTGCTCGTTGTGTTTGCTCTACTCTGTTTCATGCCACTGCTTGCCTTAGCAGCTGCTCCTTTTCGTGCTGCAGCCTAAGGATGCCTTAGCAGCTGCTCCTTTTTGTTGTGTTTTGCTTGCTCAATGATTTTGCCATCTTCATCTTCTTCAACCTCCTTGCCTTTTTGGTCGAGCTCGACCTCTTCGACGTCGCCCTTTGGTGTTTCCTCTCACCCTTAGGTTGCTGTGGCACTGTCTGGTTGTGGCTGTGGCACGGGTGGCTCTATTGTCGCTGTTATACCACCTCATGTAGCTACATCCACAGCTATAGTGATGGCTGCTGCTGTGGATGGTTTCGCTCTGTTCATTGATAGCTTCGGCTTCTTTGGTGGCATGATAAGCTCAAGCAACAACCATGGTGGGCGCCAATGTGGTTCTAGGCCTAAACCTTCGAACACTGAGTCACCGCAAGGGCTTACTGGAATGTAGAACAACGAGCAAATAGAGGATGAGTGAAATGAAAGAACTAGCTTTACTAATCTTGTTCATCTCTATTTTACACTCCCCCATGGGAGGCTATTTATACACGCCTATAGGCTTCTCATTGGACAAGAATGCCCTTACAACTGCTACACATCCGGGGAATATTCTCCTACACTTTGGGCTTATTCGCCATTCGGGGTCACCACCTGCCTTGGGTAGCACTGGACCTAGGAGCCTGACTGGCTCTGTCCCATGTCGCATCTTGACCAACCGTGTAGCCCATGGAAGCCAACGCTGTCGAACCGGTGAAGAGGTGGCTGACACCTGTTGACAGTAGTTAACGTATATCATGAACCGTCAACCTTCCTTATGAAATGCATAAATATCATAGAATAGAAGGTTATTACAGACAATTTCCATGAGTTTTGGTGAATTGTTATTTTTCCAGGGATTATTCCAGAAAGCATATAAAGGAGGATTTAATTGCATAAAAAGATGAAACTTTCCCGCAACAAAAACTACGCTAGAAGAATCAGGAAGACACTAGAAGACACCGGCGTGAAGGAAAGCACCAAAACCTTCTAGGGGGTGCCGACCGGCCCCACCCCTTGGTGCCACTCGGCCTGCTGTTGTGGGCCCCACCTATCATCTTCTATGACCTCCTTCCACCACCTCGAATGATGCATCTTGGCCCTACGTTAAGTCAGTTTGATCCAATGGCTCTCGTGCACCCCACTGGACTATATATATGGAGCCTAGACCCCCTCCCTAAAGCATTGACTGATCAAGAGCTGAAGAGCCAGAAACCCTAATTCTACATCCCATAGAGATCTAGGCTAGCAATCAAGAGAGATTAGTTCTTAGAATTAGTCTTGTTTAGAGATAGAGAGAGAGAGAGAGAGTTGAAGAGTGGAGTATTGGAGGAGTTCTGTCCTGTCGGTGCTTCTCTGCTACTGTATTCTTCAGGATCGAGTTCCTTCACACATGACTTGCTTCTGAGATTCATTAGTAATTGACTTCTGATTCAAGTAAGCAATTTACTCATATTGTTCTCCAAGTTTACAACTCTTTTGAGTGCTTTGATCTTGGTAGCTTCTTGATTAAAGTAGTATTCGTAGTGCAAGCGTGGTGCTTAGACTAGGGTTACTTGTGAATGTCCCCTAATTTTCTGGATGGTGGTAGCTCGCAAAGGTGACTTTATAGCTTCGTTGAATCCTCTATAGTTCCACCTCCTGTAATAGGTTTGGCAGGCTTATAAATACTGGGTATGGGAGAACTCTGATTTCTGGTCCTATTTTGGTTATCGCCCACGATAGAACGATAGAATGCATAGCTTATCGAGATTGGAATTAGAAAGTCCTTAGTATTCTCCTTGTTCTTGATACTTTCTAGCTCGATTGTGAATTGGGTTAAGTTTATAGACTTAGTCATCGTCACCTACTACTCATTTGGGTTCAATATTAAAATCGAGATAATCTTGGTGAAGTGCAACAACGGTATTATATTTGTGCGCTTGCGGATAATCATATTTACTAGTGTGCATTTAATTTATACCAATAAGCATTTCTGCCGCCGTTGCCAGGGAACAGTTGCTGAGTTGACTTTAAGTTTAGCTTAATCTTGTATTATACTTTTACCATTAGTTTTTTGTTCATTTTGTTTTTACCTTTTTACCAAGGAACCCGTATCCCAACTTTTATATCAATATGGAGCACCATCAGGCTCGTACCTTAAGCCAGTAGAATCATATAAACCCATCACATCATCTGGGTATGAGCTATGCCCGGGGTTAATTCATTTAGTTCAGGAACACACTTTTTCTGGTAGTGATAGCAAAAACCCCTATTCCCATCTAGCTGATTTTGAGCAGACCTGTGCCTGCCTCCGCATTGAAGGCATGGCCGATGAAACTTTAAGATGGAAGCTTTTTCCTTTTTCTTTAATAGGAGAGGCTAAACATTGGTACAATCACCACGTTGGGAGTAGTCAAGGAGATTGGGAAGCTTTATGCTCTAACTTTTGTTTACAATTCTTCCCTATCCAAAAAGTCGCTAAACTTTGCTTGGAAATTTTATGTTTTGAACAATAGAAAAATGAATCACTAGGTAAGGCTTGGGAACGTTTTGATAGTATTGTTAATTCAGGTCCTAGTCTTACTTTGCCAGAACCCATGCTTTTGCAACACTTCTTTCTAGGCCTTGATAGAAAAACAAAGAAACTCCACTTTCTGATTTTATGCTTGATTTTGAGGATGATCTTTTTACTGAATTTGGAAATACCTCAAATTATCATGTGATAATGAAACCTTAGGAATCTAGGGAATCAAAAAATGCAAACTTTTTACACCATGATGATGTAGAGTTTCTTAAAAAGACAATGAAAGAATTAGTATTAGTTTCGAGTGACGAGTGGTTAGAAGAATTAGAGCTTTCAAATGAAATAATCCGTCTAGATTCTCCCTCTGTCACCATTCAATGCCAAATTGATAAATATCCTTTTGATACTTTTTACAATCCAGTAGTAGGTGTTAATATCATGTCTGTTGCTTTTGCTAAGAAATTATTAGAAGACATGCCATTAATTCCAACTAATAAATTGCTAAAAAGTCTTTCGGGACACATTATTCCAAGTTTGGGAATTTTATGTGCCCTTCCAATTATAGTCAATGGATTCCAAGTCCAGTTGAATTTCTATATCTTTGATGTTTGGGAATTCGACGTGTTGATAGGATTGCCAATAGAAAGACTTATCCATAAAGGACAAATAGGGAAGTTAGATGTTAGACTTGGGAAAGGATTTAAGCTCTCTATGTCCATAAATCATTCTTTGAAAGCCAAGATAGAGCCACTTCCCGAGCCTAACTCAATAGAAGAGGTTAAGGTAGCATCTCTTGAAGAATTAATTGAACCAAACTTAGAAGATGATGCCCAGTTCTTCACCGACGAGGTAGATGAGGATGAGGGTCCTACTGATCCTGAACCTCTCGATGAATTGCTAGAGCCACCTAAGCTTCCTATTGAATTGAAGCCCTTGCCTTCTGGTCTTAAATATGCTTTTTTGAATGATGATCTAGATTCTCCTGTGATCATAAGTGATAAACTCGCTTAAGAAGGATCTTTGTGCTTAATAATTGTCTTAGAAAAAGCATCGTGCTGCTTTTAGCTATTCACTCCAAGACCTTAAGGGAATTAGTCCTATTCTTTGCACCCATCGCATCCCAACTAATCCTGAAATTACACCATCTAGAGAGCCCTAGCATAGGCTTAACAATGCGATAAGAGAGATTGTTAAGAAAGAGGTTTTGAAACTGTTGCATGCTAGGATTATTTATCTTGTCCCGCATAGTGAGTGGGTAAGCCCTGTTCAAGTTGTACCTAAAAAGGGTGGAATGACTGTTGTTAAAAATGAAAAGAATGAATTAATACCCCAAAGAACCGTCACTGGATGGAGAATATGCATAGATTATAGAAAACTTAATAAAGCAACAAAGAAAGATCATTTTCTGCTACCCTTCATTGATGAAATGCTAGAGCATTTAGCGAATCATTCTTTCTTTTTTTTCTTGATGGTTATTCAGGATATCACCAAATTCCAATCCACCCTGATGATCAAAGCAAAACCACTTTTACATGTCCATACGAAACTTATGCTTATCGTAGAATATCTTTTGGATTATGTAATGCTCCAACTTCTTTTCAAAGATGCATGATGTCTATATTTTCTAAAATGATTGAAGAGATTATGAAAGTTTTAATGGATGATTTTTCTATTTATGGAAAAACTTTTGATGACTGTCTTGAAAACTTAGATAAGGTTTTGCAAAGATGTGAAGAAAAGCACTTAGTCCTTAATTGGGAAAAATATTATTTTATGGTTAGAGAAGGAATAGTGCTAGGACACTTAGTGTCTAAAAGAGGTATAGAGGTAGATAGAGCTAAAATTGAAGTGATTGAACAACTACCTCCACCTGTGAATATAAAAGGAATCCGAAGTTTTCTTGGTCATTGTGGTTTTTATCGCCGATTCATAAAAGATTTTTCACATATTGATAGACCACTGACTAACTTGTTAGCTAAGGATGTCCCTTTTGAATTTGATGATGCATGTTTAGAATCTTTTAATACTCTTAAAGAAGCACTCATCTCTGCACCAATCATTCAACCCCCTAATTGGTCATTACCTTTTGAAATTATGTGTGATGCTAGTGATTATGCTATGGGGGCAGTTTTGGGACAAACAAAAGATAGGAAGCATCATGCAATTGCTTATGCTAGCAAAACTTTGATAGGAGAACAACTTAATTATGCAACAACTAAAAAAGAACTCCTTACTATTGTTTTTTCTATTGATAAATTTAAGTCTTACTTAGTGGGAGCAAAAGTAATTGTTTATACTGATCATGCTGCTCTAAAATATTTGCTCACTAAGAAAGATGCTAAACCTCATTTGATAAGATGGATTTTATTACTCTAAGAATTTGATTTAGAAATAAAAGATAACAAGGGAGTAGAAAATCCTATTGCCGATCACTTGTCTAGAATGCAATTTGAGAATTCGCAGGATATGCCTATTAATGATTCACTGAAGGACGACATGCTCTTCAAGGTAACCAAATCAGACTCATGGTACGCGAACATTGTCAATTTTATGGTTGCAGGTCATGTACCACCAGGGGAGAACAAAAAACTCATTTATCAAAATCATCTCCACATATGGGATCCACTGTACCTCTTCAGAGTTTGTGCTGATGGACTGCTCAGAAGGTGTGTGCCGGCAGAGGAAGGCATTCAAATTATTCAGAAGGGCCACTCATCACCATATGGAGGACATTATGGGGTATTCCATACTCATACGAAGATTTGGCAGAGTGGATTCTTTTAGCCAACCATGTATGAAGACACTAGAGATTTCATCCGAAGGTGTGGAGTGTGTCAGATGCATGGGAATATCAATTCAAGAGATGCCATGCCACTCACCAACAACCTTCAGATTGAGCTCTTTGATGTCTAGGGAATCGATTACATGGGACCATTTCCAAAGTCAAAGAATTGCGAGTACATCTTAGTGGTAGTTGACTATGTATCCAAGTGGGTAGAAGCTATGCCATGCAAGAAAGCTGACTCAAGGCATTCTAGGAAGACGTTTCAAGAAATAATATTTCCAAGATTTGGAGTTCCAAGAATGGTGATTAGTGATGGAGGAACACATTTCATTAACAAGAGGTTTCACCTCTATCTGAAGAGTCATGGAATTCATCATAATGTTGCCACTCCATATCATGCTTAGACAAGTGGCCAGGCAGAAATATCAAACAAATAGATCAAGAACATTATGTAGAAGATAGTAGATGAAATGGGAACAGTGTGGATAGATCGATTACATGAAGCACTTTGGGCTTACCGTACTGCCTACAAGACACCATTGGGTATGTCACCATACCAATTGGTGTATGGTAAGACTTGCCATCTGCCTGTAGAACTAGAGCACAAGGCTCACTGGGCTATCAAGCGATGGAACATGGATTTTGAAGCAGCAGGAAAAAAGAGGAAGATGCAAATATCGGAATTGGAAGAATGGAGAGAAAAGGCATATCACAATTCAAAAATCTACAAAGAAAGAACCAAGCGATGGCATGACAAGAGGATCAAGAAGAAGGAGTTTACACCCGGAGATAAGGTATTACTTTTTAATTCTAGGGTCAAATTATTCGGGCATGGAAAACTTCAAAGCAAATGGGAAGGACCATTTACAGTGGTGAATGTGTCATCACATGGAGCGGTAACTCAACAATCACACGTATGTTATTCAAGGTAAATGGCCACTGTCTCAAGATTTTTCTAGAACTTACTAGACCTAATGAGGTAGTTGATGAATTTGATTTCATTAATTTACCTTAACTATGATAGTTGTACTCTCTGTTACAAAAAATTAGCGAAAATATGTTTATCAGGTAGTAAATGGAAGTAGAAGGCACCAGGACGAAAGCCACCCCGAGAGGCTGACTTGTGGGGCCAGTCGGCCTGGGGCCTTCATGCTACTAACCCCCAACTCCACATCTCCCCTTAGCTCAAGTCTCTCTGACCTTCTATGACCTTCCTCGTTCTAATCCCGCAGTTTTTGACATGATTCAAAAATTGTTTTGTATGGAACCATGACAAGATGAATCTTGACCCCTGCTGCAAGTTGATGCCCCCTATATAAATGAGCCTAGACCCCCCCTCTAACCTTATACCATCAAATCCTCCTATCCTTTCCATAGAGAAAGTCCTCTCCTCTCCTCCTCCAAGCTCCAATGGCCAGAAAAGAGATGATCGTCTTTAGGACCGACCTCAACAAGATCCCGAAGGAGGAAGCTCTGGCCATTGTCCCTGTCAAGAAAGAAGCTCTGGCCCTTGTTCCTATTAAGGAAGAAGTTATAGCCATCACCCATGTCCTTGATGCTAAACCTCTCGCCGTTGTCCCGCCGAAGGCATTAGCAACAGTGCCACCAACCCGGAGCTATGAGCAAGCTTACTATGCTCAAGTTTGTTGGCCTACACTGCCATCACCTCTGATGAAGTTGTTCCTAAAAGATGCTTTGAAGAACAAGGTCACTGTTCTGCAAGGCACCAAGGTGCTACCTCCCAAGGACAATTAGAGGGTCGTCAATGTGAAGACCAACAAGTTCGGAGATGTCACCTATATGAAGTATGCTACTACCTCCCATGTCTCCCTTGACGGAATTCACACACCTCCAGGACAAGTCCTATTCCTCCCTCCTCGAGATGCTCCTAAGAGATCTGCATCTCCACTATTGTTCGAAAGAGAAGCAAGGCGTCCGAAGACCACCATTGCTATACTAGAAGAAAGATTTGAAGCCATGAAGTAATAGATGGCTGCCATACAGGCGAATAGAGATCTCCAGCATATGATAATGAAAAATATGATGGCACAGATAGAAACTAATACTAGAGAAATCTGTAGACTTAGGAAAGAGGTTGAGAAATTAAAGAATCGCCCTTCTGAGAAGAAGGATTAGTTATCCTCAAGGTATCATAGTAATAAGGCACATGAGTGTTAGGTATAAATTATTAGGTTCGTTAAAAGTTAGGTTTGTTCATGCCCTAAGTGTTTGGTCACTGATAGCTCAATTTGTTAGAGCATTGTTTCATTAGGTTTGAATAAATAAAGTGCCTTATTCAATTATCATGATTACCTACTCTCTCTCTCTCTATTTTTGGTATGTGTTTGTCTCCACATGTTGTGCAGAAAGTATACAGAAAAAACAAGTGTGGGGGTCACACACCGTGACCATGAAAAAGAATTCAATCGCAAAAATCACGCAATTCGGACAACAATCAACCAAGGACCACACATGGCAAAGTGGGCCCTGAGAGGTGTAACACCCTAAAATTTGCTTCTTTGGAAATAGAGCTAAAATGAGTTAATTTTGAATTTTTATGCTCATGAAACATAGTAAAACAAAATTTTCATTGAATTAAAATTAATCTTAGGATGTAGCAACATTGTTGTGCATACATGCTGATGCATTTGTGTTTTGTATTGCTTGGTTTTGACCAAAGATCAAAATGAATTCAAGTTGTTCTTTTAAAATGCGTTTAGGTCGATTTTCCTTCTCCGATATACATATATTATTTTTATACAATCAAATTCCTTGTTTCTCATCCGTCAATCAACCTCTACAAACTTCTCGGGAATTTTTCCGACTTTTTCTGTAACTCGTTTCCACTTATCTGTGAGCATAATCTAATTTTTAGATGCTCTAAAATATCTTATCATGAGCTCCAAATACTTTATTTGGGTTCCTCATGTTCCATAATGTCTCTGGAAAATTTCCCCGAATTTTCAGAGCTTTCGGAGTATTTTTCGCGGCTTAAATAATAATTCTGGACTTTTCTAGAATTATTTTATCCATGAAATTAATTAATTCTGAAAATAATAAATCTCTCATTTTTCCCAACGCTCAAAGCCCATGTGCAAT
Organism: Saccharum hybrid cultivar R570; assembly: GCA_038087645.1. Classification (NCBI taxonomy): domain Eukaryota; kingdom Viridiplantae; phylum Streptophyta; class Magnoliopsida; order Poales; family Poaceae; genus Saccharum; species Saccharum hybrid cultivar. The sequence goes on along the minus strand of JAQSUU010000704.1, from coordinate 83,568 downwards.
AATCTTAATAAATCTCAAAGGCCCATACATTTATTTACTAATGGGCTTTAATAATTAATTAGGCCTATTAGTAAAGACGGAGGGTGCAACTTCAATTAGTACCATATTGCTAGTTGATGTGAAGGCGAGGAGTTTTCTCCCAATAAGTATGGACCTACCCCTTGGGTAAAGCACACCAAAATTACCGTAAGAGGAGCCCCTAGTTTGGGAAATCTCTCGTGTAGTAAATTAGAATTTTCTCCCTTCTTATCGTGTCGCCGCCGGCCAACTCCGACAAATCCTCCGGTGAGTTTTTCCAACCATGTCGAGTGTCTCCGACGAACACCACCACCCTCACAAGGTTTGTCTCATCGGAGATCTCTACATCGTACATCGTAGTATCCTTCTTTTCATGAATCCATCGTCATGGTTTAACTGATTCTTAGAGTTTTCCAGCGAGATCTGCATACACGCTTTTGAAGTTTCATTGTGTCGGTCAACTTCCTACGTGGCAAGTCGCCGTTTGCATGTCTCCTGCTGGCCGCATGGCTCAGCACCGCGTGCAACCTAGCTCTAGCCGGCCTCGCCCTCCAAGCTGCACTGGCTATCACTCTGTGGGCACCGCCATTCGCACAAGTGTGCAGGGTTGCACGCGTGCAGCTAGCGTCGTTGTCGGCCGGCCCCTGCCTAGCAATACGACGCCGCCCCTGGGGTGCCCTGCACTTGCCGGAGCTCCCTTCTCGTGACCATGTTCTGAACGAGCTACAAGCTTGAACGATGTGGTCGCGTGTAGCTGTCTAGCAGCAGGAACAAACATTGTTCTCCCTCACGTGACATTAGTATGACGTCGTTTAATCAAAGGTCAGCTACATCTCCTTGTCCATTATTTTTATTGATTAAATACTATGCCATCGTCATGCATAGGACATCTTCCTAGATAATTTATCTATCTATCTCTTAATGGCACCCACGCAAATAGACCGTTCGTTGTTTCCACCCTTATAAATCTCTCCAACTTGTAATTCATATCCTCTACGTTTCAACTCCGTTTTGAGTCATTCAAGTTGCGTTAGATTCATAGCAACGAGATCTACGCATTTGTAACAGTGTTTATCATGTCACTAATATTGGAATTTCATGGTTTGAATCATATCTTAAATAACAATTATGCAACTGCGTTTTATAAATAAAAATATGATTTGTTTTACTTTAGTTTTATAATTCGAATCTAAATTTGACTTAAATTATAATCTCTATAAAATATCTTATATATGTTTCTATACCATTAAGATACATGAAGCTAATAGTTTTATGGGTAAATCTATCGGTAGTTGTATCTTTTCAACCGTAGCTCCGATTAGCGTGCTTTTCGCGACTTTGTGTTCGTAGCGATGCGTAGAATCATGTTTCAAACTATTTTACTTATTTTTGTATGATTGGTGTACTGTTCTAATATAGATCTATTGTTTGCTTCGTGTATGATTGTATGGATGCTTGTGTGGTGCTATATGGTTCAGTCAATCGGTGAGGTTTACGTGGTGATTAAGAAGCTATTCTCTGAAGACTAGAAGTTGAGAATTGGAAGCAGAAGATTGAAAGTTGATTACTAAAGGCTTTCAAGCGTATTGCTTTGGGGGAAAAGCAAGTTAAGGCAAGTATAGCATGGGATTATCCTTGTTACCTATTCACTTTAATTCACTTAATTCATTATGCATGTGTCTCCTTGTTAAGGATGCCTTAGTGTTGATCTTATTCCTTGAATCCTATGGTTATAGCATTGGGTAGTTTGCTAGTGCTCACATAAACAATGATCTTGTAATTTGATTAATGATATATGCAATAACACTAAAAGATGATTTTTAGCAACAAGGAACAAGAGGGCTAGAGTTTTCTCTAGATTCCTCTCCATAAGGACTTATCTGTAAGCGAACATCCGGGGCTTACAGTACAGCTATGAGGGCTACATGGCTCTGGCTTTAGTCATATAAGAGGACATTTTCTAGCTTGTTAGTGGTTACCTTTATGGCGCAAGAGGGGTGTGTTCCGGGTTGGGTGTAGTGCGGCTTCTATCCCTATGAGTATAGGCTGCGTGTTATTGTGCCATACGGAAGGGGGGCTCTACATTTGTAGGCCACGAAACCTAGCGGCCCTAACTTGGTAGACGAACCTTGGAAAGACTTCATAGTGAAACTTATCTATCCAATGGGGAGTCATGACCTCGGACTTTTGGGGATCACGACTCATAGTGAAAGTGTACAACCTCTGCAGAGTGTAAAACTGGTATATCAGCCGTGCTCACGGTCACGAGCGGCCTTGGACCCTTATGGAATAGAGATCACTTATAATTTACTTGTTCTTGCTATTCATTATTCTCTTTGCATGATCATGTGTTTATTATGGGAATATCACCAAGTTGTTGCTACTCATTTGCTTAAAACATGATCAACTAAAAGCTACATGCAGTTAAACCCGTGTCATGCCTCTTGAGCCTCATGAACCCCGTATTATGCTTGTTGAGTTCGACATGGACTCACCCTTGCTATTCCCACATCTCAGGAAGGGTACCAGATTGCTAGATTCTGGAATTGTTAGGCTTGTGATCAACCAGTCAGTTTGATCCTGGAAGTGAAGGTTACACCCGGTGTTCGGAGTTGTCTTTCCACTGTGTTGTTCTCTAAGGTTATATCTTATACTATTGCATTATGTTTAATAAGCATTTGTTTCTTGATATTAACTTATCTGCAGCTATATGTGAGATTTGACCTCTTTATTTCACATATAGTATATATCTGGTTTTGTCCTTAAAACCCGGTGTGACAAGAGGCCACCATGGGGTGCCGCCTGGCCTCACCCTACTGGGTCGGCCGGCCCACTACTTCCCCCTCTCCTGTCTCATTTTGTCCACGGTCAGGTTTGAGCCCAATACTCTATAATTAAATATGTTTCACCTTTTGTTTTGATCCGAATTGAAAATCACATGTTAAAACACCCTTAATTAGACAGGAAAGATTATTTAATTCATGACTTAAGAATAAACTCACATAATACTTTTTCTAGAAGTCATGTTGCTGTTGGGAACTTATTATTAGGGACCCCATGATTACTTAAGTTGTTGAGGAATATGAGATAGTAGAATAATGAGAACTTAATTCTTGATGTCTTTGGAGAAGATTTCATTTCAAAAGTTAAAAAAGAATAGCTACACTTCTCCTTTGTAGTAAAAGCAATGTCCTACTAGAGCTATACATAGGATAGATAAACCTTCTATATTTACTGCTTGTATTTGTGTTAAGTTTGGTCAAACCTTGTTGACCCTTGTTGAGAAATTTATCATGCTCCCAAGATCAACATCATGTGCACCCACATATACCTATGCTCCTACACTGGGAGTACGCGAAAACATGATTTTTCATCCACTTAAAAATGTTTTACTCCTACACTAGGAGAGAACACAAAAAAATATTTGTTAGGAATAAATGCTCTAAGTCTTTTATAAATGTCTTCTCTTGAAATTTTCCAATTGCAGAAAGGAGGTATGTGGCTATGCAAAAGTAAAAGTATTAAAAAAATGGACAAGTGTCCAAATAAAGTTAAAAAAGAAAGAAAGAAGAAGATAACCCATACTCTCTAGCAAAAGTTTTCAAGTTCCAAACAAGAGAGACATGTTTTCAAAGAGCATAGTAGAATTAGGATAGCCATATATATATATATATATATATATATATATATATATATATATATATATATATATATATATATATATATATATATATATATATATATATATGCACATCTTGATCTAAGAGTATGACATTTTTCTCCTTGGATCCTTGTTTTGACTTTACAATATATATAATGCAAGTATGTTCTTACATTTCATACCTACCTGAGATCCACATAAGCTTTTAGAAGTAGGATAAAGAAGGCAATCATCTATGCCTTGGTGAGGATCCAAAAATACTACATATATGAGTGATTTGAGAGTACTGCAAAGGGAGAAGGTAAGCTATGTTTTGTTTTCAAAATTCTAAACCAATTCTCCAATTGACATGACTAACGGAAGAGAGTGATCTATTTCAAGCTATTTTGTTCTTCAACCGTCCAAAGTTTCATGGTAGACACTTTGAATCCCGTAGTGCATGTATGACTAGAAACAATATTATGTTGATGTTTTGTTCTAAAGTTATGTCTTAAGTAATCTATCCTATCTAATCTATCTTGATAACCCAACCTTTTCTCAAGGACGAGTAAAAGCCTAAGTGTGGGGGAGTTTGTTGACGGTAGTTAACGTATATCATGAACCGTCAACCTTCCTTGTGAAATACATAAATATCCTAGAATAGAAGGTTATTGCTAACAATTTTCACGAGTTTTGGTGAATTGCTATTTTTCCAGGGATTATTCCAGAAAGCATACAAAGGAGGATTTAATTGCATAAAAGACAAAACTTTCCTGTGATGAAAACTATGCTAGAAGAATTAGGAAGACACCAGAAGACACCGACGCGAAGGGAAGCACTAGAACCATCTAGGGGGTGCCGATCGGCCCCACCCCTTGGTGCCGCCTAGCCTGCTGTTGTGGGCCCCACCTATCATCTTCTGTGACCTCCTTCCACCGCCTCGAAGGATGCATCTTGAACCTACGTTAAGTCGGTTTGATCCAATGGCTCTCGTGCACCCCACCGGACTATATATACGGAGCTTGGACCCCCTCCCTGAAGCATTGCCTAATCAAGAGCTGAAGAGCCAGAAACCCTAATTCTACATCCCATAGAGATCTAGGCTAGTAATCAAGAGAGATTAGTTCTTCTTAGAATTACTCTTGTTTAGAGATAGAGAGAGAGTTGAAGAGTGGAGTATTAGAGGAGTTTCGGCCTGTCGGTGCTTCTCTGCTACTGTATTCTTTAGGATCGAGTTCCTTCGCATGGGACTTGCTTCTGAGATTCTTTGGTACTCAACTTCTGATTCAAGTAAGCAATTTGCTCATATTGTCCTTCAAGTTTGCAACTCTTTTGAGTGCTTTGATCTTGGTAGCTCCTTGATTGAAGTAGTATTCGTAGTGTAAGCATGGTGCTTAGACTAGGGTTACTTGTGAATGCCCCCTGATTTTCTGGATGGTGGTAGCTCGCGAAGTTGACTTTATAACTTCATTGAATCCTCTGTAGTCCCACCTCCCGTAATAGGTTTGGTAGGCTTATAGATACTGGATAGGGGAGAACTCTGATTTCTGCTCCTATTTTGGTTATCGCCCATGATAGAACGATAGAAGGCATAGGTTATCGAGATTGGAATTAGAAAGTCCTTAGTATTCTCCTTGTTCTTGATACTTTCTAGCTTGATGGTGAATTGGGTTAAGTTTATAGACTTAGTCATCATCACCTACTATTCCTTTAGGTTTGATATTAAAACCGGGATAATCTTGGTGAAGTGTTACAACGGTATTATATCTGTGCGCTTGCAGATAATCATATTTACTAGTGTGCCTTTAATTTATACCAACAACACCTCCTCTGGTGAGACCTGCAAAACTGATTAGGTAGGCTATTAGCAGCTATTTGCCTAGGCAAATAGCTCGAGTTGTGTCAATGTCGTGAACCACGCTGGTCCAGTCCAAGTCACCTCTTCTCGGCAATGCTAAAAGATCGATCTCCGTCCCACGGCTCTGCTGTCCTATTCGCCTATGCGAACAGACCGGGCTGACCCTAGGCCTGCACATTGCGAAGCGGTGCTGTCGCCGCTCCCATCATTTCGCTCTGATGGAGGGGAAGGGGTCCTGTGTTAGGAGCATCCACCCGTCTACATGTGTGTGTTTGCCATTTTGCTAGGGAGAGATGTTGGGCATGTTTTCTATTTGCGAGAGTCGGGCGGCGTCTAGCATCCGATGGGGTGCCTAAAAGCCGGTCCTACCCCCAACATCTAGAATGGAATTTGATTTTCTTTGTTGGGGGGAAAGAACCATCATTGCATATAACATGGACAACAGAAAAGTTCATGTCATCACTGCCCTTGCCATTCGGTATGTTAGACATAGCGTCCTGCCAGAGTAGTTCATCAACAGACCTTACTATCTTCCCACGGTTCCTATGTTCTCGAAAAAAATAGGAGAGGAGTAAGTAAAGTTCCATTTGACGTATGTCACATTGCATTTGATGTATTGGATAGGAGTGGATTTCAAGGTGATAAAAAGAAAAGAAAATATTTTTATTTTTATAAAAGGAAAGGATACAAATACGAGGATGAACTAGGTCAAAGGAAATACAACAACCGTTCCCTAGCAACGGCACTAGAAATGCTTGTTGGTATTTCTCCACGCATACATAAATAATCCGCAAGCGTACGGAATTACCGTTATAGCGTTTCACCCAGAAGTATTCAGGGTATCGTATTTTCCACAGGGAACAGAGGTACTCTTCTAGCTAATTCATCCAAAGACACCACAAAGGTAGAGTTGGAAAGGGTAGAGATGGATTTCTATGGCTCAGGGTCTAAGGATAGATAAACTCTACTATTACTCGCTTACTTCGGGCACTGGCTTATACTTGGCTGCCAAGTACCTCTAGCTTCTAGCTCTATGCCGTACCCAAACTTGGGGGATTACAAGGGATGGACAGGGATGTCACCACCTGTCGCCTACCCCTCAATCATGGAGTACGAGGAAATGAAGGTAGCCTCTAGCCTAGAAGTTTACGCTATCGACTACTGCTCTAGTGTGGTGGCAAGGGTTATCCGTCCTTATCAGGGCCCTTCTACTAGAGCATTAGCCACAAGGACAGACGATGAACCCACAAACAAATAAGAATAATGTTTAACTAATCAAAGACTTTACACTATAGAAAACATGAACACTCACTTAGCAAGAGAACCCATTGAAGTAAAGATGCTCGTCAAGGTACAAGTTGGGGAGACATCAACAAATCCGACGCTTCCCCGAGCTCTCCCTCACATCTCTCCCTTAAAACTCTACTAACTATCTAGGGCCTAAGCCCTTGGAGTGAAGCTCAAAGGTGGAGTGCTCTTGCTCTTGTGTGTTGTAACACCCTAAAATTTTGAAAAGAAGAAAAGTAGGAGAAATATGATTTTTTTTGTATAATTTTGTGAGCATGCAAATTTAGGATAATAATAATTTTTATAAATTTAAAATCAAATATAAGGGTACAAACATGATTGAGCATTCATGTTGTTGCATTTAAAATTTTTGAGATGAGTGGTTTGATTTAAATTCAAATTTGGATTTGAAAATCTTTTGAAAATTTGCTTTGAAAAAATGGAAAAAAGAAAAAGAAAAGAAAAGTCGGCTTATTCCGGATTTCGGCCCGTCTCAGCCTTCCTTGCCGCGGCCCACTTACCTCCCCGCGCCCGCCTTCTTCCGCATGGGCCGAGCCCAGGCACGGCCTGCTGGCCCAGTCGCGCGCGCCGCTCCTTTGTCTCTCTGGCATGTGGGGCCCACCGGTCAGCGACACCTTTCCCTTTCCTTCTCCTTCCTCCGGCGCTTTCCAAAAAATGAACACCGCCGCCTTCCTCCTTCTCCGATCCGAATCCGCCGCAAATCTCCGCACTTTCCTTGCTTCCGCGTGCCTCCGGGCTATAAAAATGGGACCCCTGTGCTATTCCGCATCCAACCCATCCCTTTTGAGCCGTTTTGGTCGTCTCGTCGAGCCACCGCATGTGCCACCACCGCCAAACCCGCCACCGCAAGCTAGCCGCCGATTTCCGTTCGTCCCCGGCCCTATCTTCACGCAGGGTAAGGTCGCACGGATGCGCTCTTTCTTTCGGTGTTTTCAGTTTGGCGAATGGCGCTCGGGATGATCATCTTCGCAAGCTCCGGCGAGTTCGGGCGATGCCGGCCATGGCGCCACCGCACGGTCACCTTCTCCGGTGAAAGCGCCGCCGGGTTTTACCCCGATTTGATCTGGACCGTCCAATCTAGAACGGACGGATCTTATTTAATGATACCGATTCGGCTGTAACATTTGCTAAAGAGCCCCTGAAGTTTTTAAGTTCTTAACCCGCAGTCCAAAGCGCATTTTCAGTTTACGTTTTCTTTTCCGTAAAGCGTATTTTGATCGCGTAACTTCCGAAAATACGTTTTGATTTATTGAAAACGTAATTCGTTTCGGTAATTGAAAAATACGCTTTCTGATATTTACAGTTTTGCCACTGAGTTTGTTTTAGTCATAAATTATCCGTTTTAACTCCGATTTGATCCATTCAAATTGCGTTAGATTCGTATTTGCGAGCTCTACATGATGAAAGAACTGTACAGTAGGTTTGAGATAATTTATTTTCGAGTTTATATTAAAGTAATTATTTATCTATAGGAAATCTTAGAAAACTCATAACTTTTATGTTTTAAATCCAAATTTCGTGATCTTTATGTCTATGTGATCGTAGTAACGTGTAGAAGAGTTTTACAAACTTGTTATACTGTTAGTGTTACTATTGGTTAGGTTTTCTATCTTTAAGTTCCGATGTGAGATTTAATCTATTACTTTAATAAAGTAGATCTTGTTTAAATCATATCTTCTACGTTTTAGATCCGTTTTAGCTCATTCGAGTTGCGTTAGATTCATAGCAACGAGATCTATGCGTTAGTGACAGTGTTTACCATATTACTAATTCTGAAATTTTATGGTTTAAATCATATCTTGATTAATAATTATGCAACTGGGTTTTGTAAATAAAATATGAATTGTTTTACTTTAGTTTTATCTAAATTTGACTTAATTCCATATATAGTATTTATAAAATATCTTATATATAAAACACATGAAGCTAATAGTTTTATATTTTCTCCTATGAGCAAATCTTTCGGTAGATGTATCTTTTCAACCGTAGCTCTGATTAGTGTGCTTTTCGCGTCTGTGTATTCGTAGTGAGACGTAGATTCGTTCTACAAACTTTTCATCTTAATTTTATGTTTGGTGTACTGTTCTAACTATTATTCATTGTTTGCTTCGTGTATGATTGCTCGATGTGTGTGTGGTGATTTATTGATCAAGTCCAGTCGGTGAGATATACGTGGTTATCAAGAAGAAGAAGAAGAAGAACGTTGAAGATTAAAGCTTACCGAAGGATCGGTGTTTAAGGCAAGTATAGCATGGGATCATCCTTGTTTCCTATTCACCTTTAATATACTTTATTCATGTGCATGTGTCTACCTTGTTACCACTAAGGATATCCTAGTTTTTGTATCTTGTACCTTGACACCCATGGGACATTGCATTGGGTAGTATTTATGCTAGTGCTCAAGATAAATAACTATGATCTGTAACTTGACTAATGGTATATGCAATAAACGTTTAAAAGATGCTTTATAGAAACATGGCTCAAGGGGGCTAGAGCATGGGGTATTTTTGGTGCTCTAGTTTCTCTCCATAAGGACTTATCTGTAAGCGAAAATCCGGGACTTACAGTACAACTGTGAGGGCTAAAATGGCTCTGGCTTTAGTCATATAGAAGGACATTTTCTAGCTTGTTAGAGGTATTCCTTCATGGCGTAAGAACGGCTTGACGAATCGGGTATAGTGCGGCCTCTGTCCTTATGTGTATAGGCTGCGCGTTATTGTGCCATTTGGAAGGGGGGCTCTACATCTGTTTGCCGAGTGAATCTAATGGCCCTAACTTGTTAGACGAACCTTTGAAAGACTTCATAGTGAACCCTGCCGACCTTCCTTGGAAGTGGGTCAAGAGATTAGCTACCTCGAGCGAAAGGGTAAATCACGACTCACAGTGAAAGTGTACAACCTCTGCAGAGTGTAAAACTGGTATATCAGCCGTGCTCACGGTCACGAGTGGCCTTGGACCCTTACAGAATAAATAATGAACGCTGATGATAATGATAACACTGATGATATTGATGTTCACTAATGATTATTGTTTCTTGCTATACATTATTCTCGTTTACATGATCATGAGGTTATTTGGGATTGTGGTAAACTTGTTGCTACTCAACTGCTAAAAAGATGACTCACTAAAAGCTATTGCAGTAAACCCGTGTCAAACCTTTTGAGCCTCATGAACCCCATGTTATATTTGTTGAGTTCGACATGGACTCACTCTTGCTATTTCCCCACATCTCAGGAAGGGTACCAGACTGTTAGATTCTGGAATTGTTAGGCTTGTGATCAACCAGTTAGTTTGATCCTGGAGTGAAGGTTGCACCCGGTGTTCAGAGTTGTTTTTCCGCTGTGTTATTCTCTAAGGTATACTTTATACTATTGAGTTATGTATATTAAGCATTTGTCTTTTGATATTACACTTATCTGTGGCTATATGTGAGATTTGTCGTCTTTATTTCACATATAGTGTATGTCTAGTTTTGTCCTTAAAACCGGGTGTGACAGAGTGGTATCAGAGCAATGCTGACTGTAGGACGCAAGCCTAGTTAGAACTGGACGTTTAGCATGTTCTCATTGTTGCCTATTTCTTGCTTCTCTTTAACTTTGTTATTTTCTCAAAGTTATGCTTAATTCTATCCCCGTTCTGTTATAAAAACCTTGTCTCTATTTTGAACCTTTTCTCCTTGTCTATTAGACGGCTCGTGACGAGAAGACTATGGATTTCAGAGGTTAAGAGGACTGAATTGTGTCGCTCTTGCTCACTTTTGACAAGAAACCATTAGCGATGCAAAACCAATTACTAGAAGAAATGGCTCAACATGGGAATTCTCAACGATGCTTATCTCAAGGTCAAGCCAACATATCCAAGGGGTCAGAGAAGATACAAGTAGTAGAAGCTTGGAAGAATATGAAATCCAATAAAGATGTTGATAGTAAGGCATTTGGAGAGCAGGAACAATGTCACTGCTGTAAGCATTATGGTTTTCCCTGTCTTCAAAACGAGTCTAATAAGGGGAAAGTCAAGGTGGATCCAAATTTTGAGATCAACATGAACAAGAAGAGAAAGGCAATCTCATTAGAACCACTAGTGGAAAGCAATGAGCAAGCGAGTTATACTACATTGTCACATGCAGCCCTGATCCCCTGTCAAACAAATCCAAACCCTGAAGAGTTAGAAGCCCCTCCCGCTAAAACTACTCCCCATGAAGTAGTCATAGATGGATGAACAATTACCTATAAGGAGTATCAACCCCGAAAGGCCAAACAAGCTAGGAAACAAGCCAAAGGGACGAAGGTGAACTTTTATGGCCAGCAAGATAGCAGCATACCAAACAACAGTTCCTTGGAGTATGACATCACAAAAGATCCAGCTAAGAGAAAGTGTTATCATTGCCAGCAGGAAGGACATTATATCAAATCTTGCCCACAGAAGAATCAACAACAGCAAGACCCAGGACAGGATGTCCAAAAGGAGCATGTGCAGGGAAATAAATTAAAGAGAAATTACATCCATGGAAGGTTGAAACATGTGGATATTTCCACCATTCCTGGAGCTAAGGAGGTCGTGTTTGGATCAATTCCAGTAAGTTCAGGAAATGCCAAGGTTTTGTTTGACCCCAGTGCCTCACATTCGTTCATATCTAGACAATATGCAAAAGATCATAACATACTTATGCTTCCAAGGGGGAAAACAGTTATGGTTGAAACTCCAAGAGGTGAAATAAAGGCAGACCGCATATGCCCAAAAGTTAGTCTGGACATAAAGGGGGTAAATTTTAAGGTAAACCTCATTGTTTTGGAATTAATGGGCATTGATGTTATCCTTGGAATAGACTGGTTATCTACTTGTAAAGGAGTGATTGAGTATGCCCAATGTTCAGTGTTTCTAACTACACTTTCAGGAGAAAGGATTAAGTATGAGGGTATTAAATCTATACCTGAGGGATACCAGGTTGACCCATCTTAAGGTATGAGTTATAAGAATGGTAAAGAGGGATGCAGAGATTCAGATGTCCATATAAAGTAATAAGGAATGTAAGAGACGTTATCTACTCTGGAAACTACTACAATCACACCATGTTTAAGGAATAGGAGTTATGTCCCGTGTAATAAAACCGTTAGTAGCCAAGTTGAGTCGTCTTAATGTGTGGCTAATGAACATTTAAGTGTTTAGTTGTTTTGTGCTTATGTTTATGCTTGAGTTGGAATTTTGTAATGAGTGAAATGATCTCGTGGGTTTTGACCATGATTTCATTTAGTTTATATGTATAAGGTATAAGGATTAATGAAATTAATAGCTGGGTTTTGGTTATCTCCTGCTTTCTATATCTTGTCTTTCGGAGCAGCCTGTCTTTATCAACTTATATCTCTGTTCTTGAAAGATCAAAAATCATGAGAAAATTCTGGACAAGAGTGGACTTCAACATCTCTCTCTAAATGCAAGAACTACCCTCATAGCTATTTTGGATTGGGAGATACAAAAATCACAAGACGATGCAACTGTGCTGTCTGAAACCTGGAACATAATCTATTATGTGTTGTTTTCGGTCAAGTTAGCTGCAGAATCTGGAAGTGTGTTCTATAAGAAAGTTGCAGAGAATTTTATAAGTTTTCCATCGGTATAAACTATAGTTTCATTGGATTAACAGAATGAGAGTTACAGCTGTTTTACTGCACTGCTGATTTTCTGCTCGTGAGAAATTTCAGATTTCTTGTTCTTACCCATACACAAGAGTATCATTGGGATGTCAGAACACTTTTATGCTAAGTAGCTCATCTAGAAGAAGGGTTCAAGCTACCTCATTTGGTGTCTCTTATTTTAAGGGGGGTAGCCAATGTAAAGAAGGATTATTAAGATTGAACTCTTTGGTTGGAAGTATTGGTTAGTCTCCATGATTGAGTTGCCACTCTTGAGCAAAAATGTCCTGTGAACAAGGTTGATAATTTTGGGTCCATGGAGACGAGAGTTGTCCTTTTGGATAGTTCATGATTATGATCATCTATACTTGCTCGTGTTGCTGATGTTGGTCACTTGATGACAGGAAGTGTAGTGTCTCATGACTCAGGAGCCCTATATGACGTCTCGCACTGATATGTGGGAAAAGGCTGATGTTTCTGCCATTGAAAGATGTTATGGGTATGATGAAGTTGAGCACTATCAAAACAACAATGTTGAAGAGCAAGTTGGGAGTGAACTAAGTCAGAATCCACAACAACGAAAGCGAAAAAGGAAAACCCATAAGAAGCCTGCTCAAGGAAGCAAAGCGCAGCAAAACTATGTCAATGGAAGACTGAGCAATGTGGATATGGATAAAATTCATGGAGTTACCAAAGTAGTGGGAGGTTATATTCAAGTAAGCTCAGTACAAGTTTTTGCTTTATTTGACCCTAGTGCTTCGCATTCTTTCATTTCCGCCGACATGGAAGAGACGTGCAAGATGGTGAAGTGTCCAATGAGGAGGCCTTTGCTAGTTCAAACCCCAGTGGGAGAAATGCAGGCAGATTAGATATGTCCGAATGTCAGTCTTGTCATAAACAAGGAAAACTTCACCGCGACACTCATTGTGTTGGAATCACTTAAAATTCGCGTGGTTCTTGGTAATGGATGGCTCTGTGCACACAAAGGAGTGATTCATGGTACTCGGTGCACAATGCTCTTAACAACACCGTCAGGGAAAAGAATTGAGTATCAAGGTGGTCGACTTTTACCTGAGGGAGATGAGAATGATCAATTAGAAGATAGGTACACCGAGGATAGCAAAATGGACCATGAGTTTACTGGAGTCATAGCAGAGGAACAAATAACTTTGGAGAAGCTATTAAGTTCGTTTAGATCAAGAGACCTCAGGCAAATGTTTGAAGGAGTCTAAGAAAAGGTTGAAGTAAAACCCAAGTATTAGCTTTGTCAGATCCAGACAAGAGCTTTATGTCCACTAGGATGCACTTTATCAAGGTGTGGGATGTGTCCTTATGCAAGAAGAAAAATATAGTACCTTGTTCATTAAGTCAACTAAAGAAGTGTGGGTTGAATTACCTAACGTGTTATCTGGAGTTTTCCACTATGAAGTACTGTCTTTTGGAAGAAAAGTGACATATAGGAGGGTCACAAGAATCTACAGGACATCTTTGCTAAGTTGGTCTTGAATTTGTGATATCCTCGTTGGAATGAAATGGATTAGGACTTGGAAAAGTGCTATTACTTGGAAAAGTAAAAGTCGCAGCCGATGCCCTTAGCAATGGAGAATAATGTTAAGAAGGTTCGGGTGACACCAAGGATTAAGAATCGTATTCCAAATTTGAGCAACTTGACCAGAATCATTAATGTTTTGAAGGTTGGTAGTAGAATTTCCTTCTGATCAAGAGATTTGTCAGGCTTGGTTGGAAGGTGGATATTTTAAGGCAATGGAACTGCACGATGAAGTAAAGAAGCGTCTAAGACGAACTATCCCTATCTCTTTTATCATCATCTTCCAAATCTCGGGACGAGATTCATTTTAAGGGGGGTAGAATTGTAACACCCTAAAATTTTGAAAAGAAGAAAAGTAGGAGAAATATGATTTTTTTGTATAATTCTGTGAGCATGCAAATTTAGGATAATAATAATTTTTATAAATTTAAAATCAAATATAAGGGTACAAACATGATTGAGCATTCATGCTGTTGCATTTAAAATTTTTGAGATGAGTGGTTTGATTTAAATTCAAATTTGGATTTGAAAATCTTTTGAAAATTTGCTTTGAAAAATTGGAAAAAAGAAAAAGAAAAGAAAAGTCGGCTTATTCCGGATTTCGGCCCGTCTCAGCCTGCCTTGCCGCGGCCCGCTTACCTCCCCGCGCCCGCCTTCTTCCGCATGGGCCGAGCCCAGGCACGGCCTGCTGGCCTAGCCGCGCGCGCCCCTCCTTTGTCTCTCTGGCATGTGGGGCCCACCGGTCAGCGACACCTTTCCCTTTCCTTCTCCTTCCTCCGGCGCTTTCCAAAAAACGAACACCGCCGCCTTCCTCCTTCTCCGATCCGAATCCGCCGCAAATCTCCGCACTTTCCTTGCTTCCGCGTGCCTCCGGGCTATAAAAATGGGACCCCTGTGCTATTCCGCATCCAACCCATCCCTTTTGAGCCGTTTTGGTCGTCTCGTCGAGCCACCGCATGTGCCACCGCCGCCAAACCCGCCACCGCAAGCTAGCCGCCAATTTCCGTTCGTCCCCGGCCCTATCTTCACGCAGGGTAAGGTCGCACGGATGCGCTCTTTCTTTCGGTGTTTTCAGTTTGGCGAATGGCGCTCGGGATGATCATCTTCGCAAGCTCCGGCGAGTTCGGGCGATGCCGGCCATGGCGCCACCGCACGGTCACCTTCTCCGGTGAAAGCGCCGCCGGGTTTTACCCCGATTTGATCTGGACCATCCAATCTAGAACGGACGGATCTTATTTAATGATACCGATTCGGCTGTAACATTTGCTAAAGAGCCCCTGAAGTTTTTAAGTTCTTAACCCGCAGTCCAAAGCGCATTTTCAGTTTACGTTTTCTTTTCCGTAAAGCGTATTTTGATCGCGTAACTTCCGAAAATACGTTTTGATTTATTGAAAACGTAATTCGTTTCGGTAATTGAAAAATACGCTTTCTGATATTTACAGTTTTGCCACTGAGTTTGTTTTAGTCATAAATTATCCGTTTTAACTCCGATTTGATCCATTCAAATTGCGTTAGATTCGTATTTGCGAGCTCTACATGATGAAAGAACTGTACAGTAGGTTTGAGATAATTTATTTTCGAGTTTATATTAAAGTAATTATTTATCTATAGGAAATCTTAGAAAACTCATAACTTTTATGTTTTAAATCCAAATTTCGTGATCTTTATGTCTATGTGATCGTAGTAACGTGTAGAAGAGTTTTACAAACTTGTTATACTGTTAGTGTTACTATTGGTTAGGTTTTCTATCTTTAAGTTCCGATGTGAGATTTAATCTATTACTTTAATAAAGTAGATCTTGTTTAAATCATATCTTCTACGTTTTAGATCCGTTTTAGCTCATTCGAGTTGCGTTAGATTCATAGCAACGAGATCTATGCGTTAGTGACAGTGTTTACCATATTACTAATTCTGAAATTTTATGGTTTAAATCATATCTTGATTAATAATTATGCAACTGGGTTTTGTAAATAAAATATGAATTGTTTTACTTTAGTTTTATCTAAATTTGACTTAATTCCATATATAGTATTTATAAAATATCTTATATATAAAACACATGAAGCTAATAGTTTTATATTTTCTCCTATGAGCAAATCTTTCGGTAGATGTATCTTTTCAACCGTAGCTCTGATTAGTGTGCTTTTCGCGTCTGTGTATTCGTAGTGAGACGTAGATTCGTTCTACAAACTTTTCATCTTAATTTTATGTTTGGTGTACTGTTCTAACTATTATTCATTGTTTGCTTCGTGTATGATTGCTCGATGTGTGTGTGGTGATTTATTGATCAAGTCCAGTCGGTGAGATATACGTGGTTATCAAGAAGAAGAAGAAGAAGAGCGTTGAAGATTAAAGCTTACCGAAGGATCGGTGTTTAAGGCAAGTATAGCATGGGATCATCCTTGTTTCCTATTCACCTTTAATATACTTTATTCATGTGCATGTGTCTACCTTGTTACCACTAAGGATATCCTAGTTTTTGTATCTTGTACCTTGACACCCATGGGACATTGCCTTGGGTAGTATTTATGCTAGTGCTCAAGATAAATAACTATGATCTGTAACTTGACTAATGGTATATGCAATAAACGTTTAAAAGATGCTTTATAGAAACATGGCTCAAGGGGGCTAGAGCATGGGGTATTTTTGGTGCTCTAGTTTCTCTCCATAAGGACTTATCTGTAAGCGAAAATCCGGGACTTACAGTACAACTGTGAGGGCTAAAATGGCTCTGGCTTTAGTCATATAGAAGGACCTTTTCTAGCTTGTTAGAGGTATTCCTTCGTGGCGTAAGAACAGCTTGACGAATCGGGTATAGTGCGGCCTCTATCCTTATGTGTATAGGCTGCGCGTTATTGTGCCATTTGGAAGGGGGGCTCTACATCTGTTTGCCGAGTGAATCTAATGGCCCTAACTTGTTAGACGAACCTTTGAAAGACTTCATAGTGAACCCTGCCGACCTTCCTTGGAAGTGGGTCAAGAGATTAGCTACCTCGGGCGAAAGGGTAAATCACGACTCACAGTGAAAGTGTACAACCTCTGCAGAGTGTAAAACTGGTATATCAGCCGTGCTCACGGTCACGAGTGGCCTTGGACCCTTACAGAATAAATAATGAACGCTGATGATAATGATAACACTGATGATATTGATGTTCACTAATGATTATTGTTTCTTGCTATACATTATTCTCGTTTACATGATCATGAGGTTATTTGGGATTGTGGTAAACTTGTTGCTACTCAACTGCTAAAAAGATGACTCACTAAAAGCTATTGCAGTAAACCCGTGTCAAACCTTTTGAGCCTCATGAACCCCATGTTATATTTGTTGAGTTCGACATGGACTCACTCTTGCTATTTCCCCACATCTCAGGAAGGGTACCAGACTGTTAGATTCTGGAATTATTAGGCTTGTGATCAACCAGTTAGTTTGATCCTGGAGTGAAGGTTGCACCCGGTGTTCAGAGTTGTTTTTCCGCTGTGTTATTCTCTAAGGTATACTTTATACTATTGAGTTATGTATATTAAGCATTTGTCTTTTGATATTACACTTATCTGTGGCTATATGTGAGATTTGTCGCCTTTATTTCACATATAGTGTATGTCTGGTTTTATCCTTTAAACCGGGTGTGACATGTGTTGTGTTGTCCCTCTACTTATACCGTGAGTAAGGCGATACTGGAGGCTATAATTGGCGTGAGGACCGAGCTGCACCGCCTTTGCATGGATCCATGCCACCGCCTGTCGAAGGGGTGGCAGAGAGGCATCAGTGAGGGGTCGAGCGACCCAAGGGGTCGGTCGCCCTCTAACCAGGCCCTCTCGCCACCGCCTTCGCATGGTGAGCTCTAGAGTGGGCCTAGACTGCTCCTCGATCAGTACTTTGCTCGGATGCTTTGATTTGATGGGCTTTTTCTATTTATTCCTTTGAGCAAATCAATGTTGAAAAGTGTCTTTTGGTGTGTTCTCTTATGTATTTGTGCATATGTCCTGCAAAATAACAATATTCCAAATACATGTGGAACTTGGTCAGTGGTAAATGCATATGTGTTTAAGTTTGTTAATTTCTCCCCTTTTTATGTCTTAACTAGCGGTCGAATTTGGTCGTTAAGGACCACCAACAAGATCCCCCACACTTAGCCCTTTGCTCGTCCTCGAGCAAAGCTTAGAGATAAAAGTAATCACGAGCATAACATCCTAAGATATATGGCTTACATAAAAGTTATTCCAACACATTCCTTACATAAGTGGGATATGTGGCATTAGCTAACATGTTTCATTGGGTTGTTAAAAAGCAGAGCAGTTCTCGAAACAAAGTTATCTTCCCAATTTCACATCTTAGCAACTTGGAGTTTTTGAAAATTTTCTCAAGAAAAAGCATAGTTCACTTTATACTCCTCAAATTGCACTCTCAAATCACTCAATGGTGTATATTTTCTCACCAAGGCATAGCAATGTTTTGCCTTCTTTTGTTTTCTCCTACTTCTAGAAGGTTTATGTGGAGCTTTAGGTAGGGATAACGAAATAGCATATTTGTATTTCATATGTTGTAAAGTCAAATCAAGGATCCATGGAGAGAAGTGTCATACTCTTAGATCAAGATGTGCATGTGTGTGAAAAAAGGTAAACTAAAACTATACTCCTTTTGTAGATATGATCTCTCTTTATAACTTATTATTTTAAAACATGGCTATCTTTCTTCCTTCTCTTTTCAATACATGAGCCTTCATGTGCTCATCATTGTTTTTTGTACTTGGACCTTCATGTGTCCAAATTTTTTAAAGCTTTTTACATAGCCCAAGTCTCTTCTTCTAAACCACATATTTAGAGAGAGATCATTATCTTTTTAGAACATGGAGTATTTCCCTAACCAACATATTTTTGTCTACTCCCAGTGTAGGAGTAGAATTTTTAGTGGATCTAGATAAAAGCATGTTTTTGCGTACTCCTAGTGTAGGAGCAACATGTGTATGTGGAGTGTACGTGATCTTGATCTTGGGAGCATGATAAATCTCTTAACAAGGGTCAACAAGACTTGACCAAACTCAACTCAATAACAAGCAGCTTATGTAGAAGGCTTGACTTTTGCAAGATATCATATTTGGCTTTGGTAGGAATTGCTCACCAATTGAGGAGTATGTGATACTATGGTTTTATATTTTTATGAAAACAAATTCTCCAAGTACTTTGAATAGAAATGGTAGGATTTCTAAGTCGGAATTATATCACACCTCACAACAACTTAGTCATCATGATTGTCCTATTAGAATATTTTCCCACAAGCATATATGTATATGGAACAAACATTATGCAAACTTCTATCTTAAAGATGTTATAAACATGTCACTTTTCAAAATTTAAAGTGTGGTGCATAGGGGCATTATTCATCAGGAGGAGATAGCAGGGACACATTGAGTTTAATTTTAATGATCAAGATTTATGTTTGTTCAAACTCAAAATTGGAGGGAGTTGAGGGTTGTGTTGCACAAACCATCGTTAAAGGAGTTAAGGGGATTAGAGATGGCTTGGCTGAACAGAAGTTTAGCCAATCCTCTCTAAAACTTTTTGTCTTGTCCTTCATGCATGATGGATCATCTGATGGTTGTGCAACATGTTGGTGGGAGATCTCGAATGTGTGTTCATGAGAAATCTTCCACACTTATTGATGTACCTACTTTTATTTAACAGAAAAACAAAAGTCAAAACAAACAAGGGCTCTACCAGCTATAATACTAGGGAGCCTATGATTTATTATTATAGTTATTATTACTATTATTATGATTATCATTATAATATATATATAGTTTATGCATTTATTATTTATTTGTTCACCCAACTTTTTACCTTTTTAGAACAACTCAAACAAGGCAAGGGTAAAGTTTGCAAAGTGAACCTAGCTTGATTCATCTTCATTCTTAGATTACTTCTATTGTTTACGGCAGTAATAACTCAAGGTTCATTAATCAAAATTAAACACTATGTCAAACTTTGATTAAAGAAGGTCACTTTAACATAAGCACCACGCTTAATTTAAAATAACATATAGATGTACTATTAGTATAATTAAGACGCACACAGATAAATCCACAAGCACACAGATACCGCTGTAGCTTTCACCCGAAAGTATTCCAAGTATCGTATCCACAGGAAAACGTGTGAGGCTAACTATAGTCCAACTTTACCTGGAGTAGCAACAAGACTTAAGAAAGTCAGGAGTGTAGAGGAGATCGCTAAGGTCTTCTAGTTCTAGTCTTAGTAAGCTATGTCTTCTACTATTCTATGTGGAAAAATTACTAAGGAAGAACACAAACAGAATATGCTCTTCCTAGTAACAAGATCCTGCTAGGCCTACAAACAGGAGGTGGACTACAGAAGATTCAATGAGGCTATAAGAGTCACCCTCGCGAGCTACCACCGATCCGGAAGGTAGGGTACATCCATGAGTTATCGAGTCTAAGCACCACACTTACACTAAGAATAATATTTTAACCTAAGGCCAATAGATTAAAGCACTCAAAAGAGACTCACAAATTAGAAGAACAATATAAACACATTGCTTACTTAAATTACAAGTTGATTATCAGAGAAATCTCAGGCATAGGTTGACTTCCGCCAAGGTACAAGCCATAGAGAGAGCACCAATAGGCTAGCACCTCCTCCAAACTCTTCCCTTACTCTCCATCTCTCTATTTCTAAAGACTAGATCCTAATGAGGACTAATCTTCTCTTGATAGCTAGCTCTGATCCTGATGAGGAGGATATGAATTAGGGTTTTAGGATGGCTCTAGGGAGAGGGGCAGGGGCTGGTATATATAGGGGAGATGGAGTAGGGGGCAAGGAATTGTCACGTCATCAATCTGCATCAACTCCCTTGACTACCGTTGGATCAACCGACCTAAAACCGCCTTAAAATCAACGGTGTAGATCGTAGGAAGGAGTACGAGGCGGTGGAGGGAGAGTCGGCCCCCTACTAGGCCAGGTGGCCTCCCTAATGGGCCAGTCAGCACACAATGGTGGAGTTTCGGCCCAAGCTTCATCATGGTGTCTTCTGGAACCTTTTAGAGATGTCTTTCGTAGTTTTCGCAGGTTGAATCACATGTTGTTGTTGGTTTACTTGTTTGGAGTGTATGACAGTGGTCCCGGGGCTATTTTCTGGATAAATCCTCCTGCATACAAATATTCACCAAAGCTCATATAATTCATTAGTATAAACCCTATACCTATGTTTGGTGATGGAATTAAATATATATGTAGGTTATGTTGACGGTTTATAATTGACGTTAGTGACCGTCAACAAGCTTCCCCAAGCTTAACCTTTGCTAGTCCCTAAGCAAAGCCAAACTCAGCAATGGATTAGGAGTTACTACAATGCTTTCATGCCTCAAAAGTACACATGCGTTCAATCAAAAATTCTCCTCCGGATTAGAATAAACTATTCTAACTTTCAAACTTACCCATATTACCTTCAACCATGGTGCTTCTTAGCCTTCACTTGGGTCTCGAGCAATTGAAAGACATAACGATCTAGTTAAGCACTATGTCTCAAGTTCTTTGTTCAACCATTGTTCTAGAGTTTTTATAAGTTTTCAAAATAAAACTCAGAGATTCCTTTGTATGACACTCTCAAGTCTCTCAATAAATGTGGTATTTGTGGATCCTCGCCAAGGCAATAAAGATGTTATGCCTTTTTCTCTTCCACCACTAAGGCTTATGTGGAGTTCATAGGTAGGGAGAAAGCTAGAGCATACCTACAATGCATATATTATAAAGTCAAACAATGGATCCAAAGAGAGTTGAGTCATACAATCAAATCTAGATGTGCATGTGTGTGGAATATATGGTGGCTAACCTAATTCTACTTTGCTCCTTGAAAATTATCTCTCTTTTGAAACTTGGAAATACTTACTAGAGAGCAGGGGCTATCTTATTCATCTCTCTTTTTTCAGGCGGGCATCTAAGTACCCATTGTTTTAGATATCTCGGACACTTATCCATTTTTTTCAACTCTTTTTTCTCTTTTTTTGAATAACTTTTGCATAGCCCCATGCCTCTTTTCTACAACAACACTTGAGAGAGATATCAACAAGAACTTTAGAGCATTTATTTGGTGGATGGAAAACCTGTCAAGCATGTTTTTGGTGTTCGCTCCCAGTGTAGGAGTAGAACATTTTTGGGTGGATCTAGATGGAAGGCATGTTTTTACATATTCCCAGTGTAGGAGCAGCAGGTATATGTAGGTGGCGTGTACGTGATCTTGATTTTAAGAGCATGAAAAACCTATCATAAGGGTCAACAAAGCTTGACAAAACTCAATGCAAAAGCAAGCAGCATATATATGAAAGTTTTCCTAGCCTAAATAATATATATGGCTCTGGTGGGAATTCAAGCTTTGTCATACAGGAACTCATCATGTAGTATTTTTGTGTTTTTCAAAGAGTAAATCTCTAGAACTTCAGTGTCACTTGGAACAAGATAAACATCAGCTCTGACCATCTCATATCATATCCATTAATTATCTAGACTTAGATCAAGCATATGCTACCCACGAGTTTCAAGTTCCGAGTAAATTCTTATATCAAAACAATTTTATCCAAAATTTGGGATAATTCAAGGCTAAAAACAAGGTACTTGAAAGGAATTACAACAGAGCAACTATTCATCATTTCCATTTAAGAGATTGTTCTGAGTCCCTTTATTTTATTTAGATCTTAAAAACAAACTAAAAGCAAACTATAGCTATATATATTTATTTTGTTTTCAATTTTACTAGATCACACATTATTACTATAGCTATATATATTTATTATAAAGATAACTTTTTATTTTGTTTCGTTCATCATTTTTTTAACTATTGAAAAGAAACTAAAATCTAAAATAAAAAGGAGAAAGAATACTTACCTGGATACACAAGGGTGCTTCTCCCCCAAGCTAGCTCTTTCGATGAGGGTTTGGTGTTGTAAGTCCTTCGAACCAGACTTCTCCTTGTGAAGTTTTATTGATCTTGTGATGACGCCACTTTTGGTGATGTCACCTTCTTCTGCCAAACCTGTCTTGGTTTTGAGTTTTATTTTTGGTTTGACAGGTTTAGGACCTTGACTTATAGAAATTGGGGAATTGACTGTCTTCCCCACACTTTGCTTGAAGTATGTCCTGCTCATAAAATAAGGTACAGATCAAGTGCATGGGCTCTATTGGTGGGAAAACACCAACAGAACCAAAACTTTACTTATTATTCTCTAACCTTAGGCACATTGAGCAAGATGAAGTTGATGTTGTGTGCTTTGTTCAATTATGTCATGGGTGAAAAGATCAATAGATTGAGCATGAGTGTAGCACTTAAGTATATTTGGCCCAAAGGGTTGAATTGCTTAACCAATGGAAGGATTATCTATCTCTACATAATGTAGCATTCTTTACATGATTATGACCATCATCTTTCAGAAATAAAATATGCAGCATTTTAGCTCATTTGGTTGAGACTATGAGATCAAGAAAATGGTGCTAGGAACAAGCTTGAAAAACTAAACATGTTGAGTTAATCAGATTGGATTAAGTTAGAGTTGTAACCCAAACATGTTTGTTTCTCATTTGTGTGCCTTCTAGAATCAAGGAAAAGCCTTTTAAATAATGACTATTTACCTTAGGATATTACCTTTGTCATTGGAGCGTAATGACACCAAGTGATGAAGGGTAGATGACTCATGATGGTCCTTCCCTTTTTGCTTGAAGTTTTTCTTGTTCGGCTAGTCTTGTTTCTTGAGCTATTTATGAACTTCTTGTTTCCTAGATTGCACCCTTTCTCTCTCATCCATTGTCATGTCATCTTTCTACTCTTCGATCTTTTGACACTCTCTTAGACCTTTTGCCTCACTCATTGTTTTATGTAGTTCTTTCATCCATGTTGAATGAGGTATGTCTTCTTGTGCAAAGTTATTGAAGTTCATCGTGTGCCTTGTTTCATCTCTGATTTGAATTTACCTCGTGACTTATCCAAAATGAATTGAAAGTTTCCTGTAGGGGGTTAGTCCAACAAAATATCCAGTATCTGCTAAGGCAATTTTTAGTTCAATAACCAAACTAGACTCCATGTCTAATTTGATTAAGGAAGGCATTTTAACCTAAGCACCTCGCTTAATTTAAAAAAAACCTTTGGAAGTATGTCGAGTACTTCCAAACCAAAATTTACTATGGCAGACAAAGGTAATATGAAAGCACTATAGAGATTTACTCAAACAGACATGAAAGAACACAATTGTTGTTTAGCAAATTGAGCATGGCTTGAAGGTAGAGACAACCAAAACTAGCAACATGGCAAAAGATTTTTTTAGTTCACCCTCCTAGACTTGAATTTTGTAGCAAAATCAAGTTGGGATGATAGAACTCTTATATGCAAATGTGATTCAATGTTGCATGATCATTGGTTGGACATACCTAATGTTGTCATCCTTCATTCTTTCTGCTTCGAACCTAGAATGGTTAGTAACAAAAATACCTGAAGAAATATGTTCAGAACTATATTTCTATGCTCACTTCACAAGGGCATCATAGTAGATGGTGAAAACTCATGTTATCTCTCGAAAGTGCTTGCTTTAGGACATAAACTCATTCTTGGGAAACCTTTGAATCACGTTTCAAATTGGTGAAGTGGTTTCCCCTCCAACACCAATCTTCGTGTACCTATCTCAAGATTCACACAACATATGCATCTACAACCACCCCTTTCAAAATCTTTATGAATAGGAAACACGAGGGGGTTGAAGATCTCGTGTGCGGTAATGTTGGAGAGACCAATTAATTTAGAAGATTTCTCATGCGAGCATGGATTTGATGAGGTGTTCATGAAATAATTTTCATGCTCATCAATGTCATCTTCCTTCTCAAGCTCCAAGGGTGTTTCTTCATGAATGTCTATAGGCAAAAACATTGTCTCCATCATTCCATGCCTATGACATTCATTGGATGTTTTATTGTCTAGAATTTCCCATGGATTGGTGGCTCTTGGGTTGATCTTGTCTAAGGCCTCCTCCAAACTTGGATGAGTCATGTTTGCAAAGAGAATTGACTTCCACTCAACGTTTGAATCTAGGCCAAGTCTGGATTCTACCCATAAGGCTTTGTCCCTGTCCATCCATTCTTTAACAATGGCATAAGAGTTCTTCATACATTCCAGCCATTGTCTTTGCATTTCTTGGTCATCCTTTTGGTCTTCATTACTCCTATGCTTCGATTGTCTTAGTGGATTTCTAGGGTCATTATGAGACTTAGGAGAAAAAGCGTAAGAGGGATCATTGTGGTTAAGGATGGGTTGAGATATGGGTTTAGATAAGACATCTAATGTGGGCATAGAAGGGGAGAGGATAGGAGTGGCTTCTAAATGGCTTGGCTCTCCTTCTATGGCATCACTAGACATGCCATCCTTGAATTCTTTCTAACATCCTATATGGGAATAAGGACGTTTTCTAAGAGGTCTCTTCTTAAGAGGATTTGAATTATATTCACTTGAAGGTCTCTTATGAGAAATTAATGTTCTCCAAAAATCAACACCAAAGAGGTCATCCTTAATTTCAACAGGGATTTTCAAAGGTGGAATTCCATCTTCTCTTAGGGGATTTTAGGGTATTGGTGGTTCAGTATTGATAGCTAAATCTTGGGATCGAAGTGATTGTGATTTGGCTACCAAAACTTCCTCTTCTTGTTTGAGAGATGATTTCTTGTTTTTCTCGGAGAGTTCATTAGGAATGCTAGTGCAGGGAGTCTTTCCACTAATTCTATCAAGCATAGCCCTTGCTTCACTTGTAGACAAATGAAGGAAAGCTCCTCTAGAGGCTGCATTAAGGGATTCCCTAGAATCCTTGCTAACACCCATGTAAAAAATGTTGATGAAGTATAGGGTCTTGAATGGCAAGGTCTGGGCCAGTGATGATGAGTTTATTAAAATGATCCCACGACGTGCCAAGAGATTCATCTTCTAGTTGTCTAAAATTTAGAACCACTTTTCGAAGGCTAACTAGTTTAGAGATGGGAAAGAAACATAAATAAAATTTAGAGCATAATGTTTTCCAATCTCCTTGCATACTTCCTATGGTTTGACTATACCAATGTTTAGCTCTTCCTGTCAAAGAGAATGGAAACAACTTCCATCTTAAGTTTTTTGTCACACATACCAGCGATATGCATGCACAAGTTCGTTCGAACTCTAATAGGTGTGAGTATGAGTTTTTGTTGCCTTCTCCCAAGAAGGATTTATCCTGAATCAATTTTATAAAACACGGGCATAACTCATAGCCAAGTGTTAGGATTGGCTCTATAGATTTTGGTGGCCCTAGGCTTGCACTCGTGGGTTTAGCATATTAATAGATAGGAGTGGAATTCATAATGGAAAAGAAAAGAAAAGAAAAGAAAAGAATGGAGAAATAAAAGGATAAAAGAGTATGATACAAGGTTAAGCTAGGTTTGAAGTTAACTCAGCAACCGTTTCCCCGGCAACGGCACCAGAAAGGTTGTTGGTATAATTATGACACACACAGATAAATCCGCAAGCACACAGAGATCGTTGTAGCTTTCACCTAGAACTATTACAAGTATCGTATCCACAGGAAAACGTGTGAGGCTAACTACCGTCCAACTTAACTCGGAGTAGCAATAAGACTTAAGAAAGTCAGGAGTGTAGAGGAGATCGCTAAAGTCTTCTAGTTCTAATCTCAGTAAGCTATGTCTTCTACTATTCTATCTGGGGACATTACTAAGGAAGAACACAAACAGAATATGCTCTTCCTAGTAACAAGATCCTGCTAGGCCTACAAACAAGAGGTGGACTACAGAGGATTCAACGAGGCTATAAGAGTCACCCTCGCGAGCTACCACCGATCCAGAATGTATGGTACATCCATGAGTTACTGAGTCTAAGCACCATGCCTACACTACGAATAATACTTTAACCTAAGGCTGATAGATTAAAGCACTCAAAAGAGACTCACAAACCAGAAGAACAATATAAACATTGCTTACTTAAATCAGAAGTTGATTACCAGAGAAATCTCAAATGTAGGTTGACTTCCACCGAGGTACAAGCCGTAGAGAGAGCACTGATAGGCCGGCACCTCCTCCAAACTCTTCCCTTACTCTCCATCTCTCTATTTCTAAAGACTAGATCCTAATGAGGACTGATCTTCTCTTGATAGCTAGCTCTGATCCTGATGAGGAGGATATGAATTAGGGTTTCAGGATGTTTCTAGGGAGGGGGACAGGGGCTAGTATATAGGGGAGATCGAGTAGGGTGCAAGGAATTGCCACGTCATTGATCCACGTCAACTCTCTCGATCACTGTTGGATCAACCGACCTAAAACCACCTTAAAATCAACAGTGTAGATCGTAGGAAGGAGTATGAGGCCGCGGAGGGTGAGTGGGCTCCCCACTAGGTCGGACGGCCTCTCTAATGGGTCGGCCGGCCCACTATGGTGGAGTTTCAACCCAAGCTTCATCGTGGTATCTTCTAGAACCTTCTAGAGTTGTCTTTCGTAGATTTCGCGAGTTGAATCACATGTTATCGTCGGTTCGCTTGTTTGGAGTGTATGACAGTGGTCCTGGAGCTGTTTTCTAGATAAATCCTCCTGCATATAAATATTCACCAAAAGCTCACGGAATTCATTAGTTTAAACCCCTATACCTATGTTTGGTGATGGAGTTAAATATATATGTAGGTTATGTTAACGGTGTATAATTGAGGTTAGTGACCGTCAACATGTACCATGCATGGATGCATCCAAACCATAGTATTATGACATAAACAAAGGAAGCATGAATTCGTATGATCAAGTTTATATTTTCATGGAGACAAACACGAGTAAAGGAGTTGGTGAACATTACTTTTGCATACCTGAGTGTACTTACTGGCAGCATATGTGGATGATGCTTGGAACTGCTGCAGCGGTGGCTTGATCGCACATGGTCCTTCTCAGGCGAATAACAAGGCTAGGTCACACAAATAGTGTGCACAGACCATGGGCCTTGGTGGTAGGGGCAAAGGTATAGAATAGGAGCACCGTCTTACGGCTCCTTCTCTTTCAATTTTTTATATATCATTTTCTTTTTCTTCTCTCTTTTTTAGCTCTTTTTTCTTTTTTTTAACTCTCCTTTTTTTCTTTTATAGTAGCTAACATCATCATTTTCTCTTTTTTTAGTAGGATGGTCTTTGGTATGCATGGAACTTGGGATTCTCAACACCCTCCCCCGCACTTTGACTTTTGTGAAAGTCAAGTGTGCAGGAGTCTCCTTTTGAGTGTGTTCCATTACCAAGGATCATCAACGTATGTAGTTTATGCAACTCCCATGATTTCAGGTATCATATGCCTCCTGTTCTTCTTGATCTTTAACCTGTAATGGTTAGCAAACAAGAATACTCGAAGGTGCATCCTAATAACACGTTCTTGCTTTTTATTGAAGAGGAAGTTGTGCATGTGTTTTTTAGTCTCTTTTTAAGATAATCCAGGGTAACTCCCAGCATTGCTTTGTTTATGGTCACACACTACACCACAACCTTTAAACCGCGACTGATTTGAAGTTGCTGAAAGGGGTGTACAGCGATGGACAGTCAGTTGCTAAAGGTTCCCTGCAGTTGCTAATGAAGCCGTCGTTATATGTACATCATCTTTAGCAACGGATGGTTCGACGGTCCAACTTTTAGCGAAAGACAACATGTTAGAGCTTTTAGCAACCAACAGTTCATCGCAGTAAGAACTTTTAGCAACTAACAGTCCATCGAGCTCAATTAAATAGGTAAAAAAAGTTAAGACAGATGTATTTAAAACTGTGTAAATTGGACCAAACATTCAGGACCAATACAATGTTCAAATTACAGTGTACAGATTTTGAATGACATACACAAATGATCACATTAGACATACTCATTCAATTGTCAAACTCCAGTATATATGCAATCATGTCACTTAACATCAAGCTATACTTGTCTCAAGGCACATATATATACAACTGATGAACAAAAACAAACTAGCACTTTCTATCCATGGAAGCCATAAAAAATTAGGTAAAAGCTCAAAATACACAACCATCAGTACTTAGTTGGGTTCATGTCCACCTCTGAGAAGATCTTGCAACACCTTGAGAAGATTTGCCTCTAAGAAGATTCTGCAACACCTTGAGAATATCGCCTCTGAGAAGTTCCAAGAACACTTTGAGAAGACCTTGATTGCCTACAACAAACCTGCATAAGGTACAAGATTATCGAGTGGAACTGCACTATCCTTTGTCTAATCCACACATCGAGTACATGTAAATCTATGTGTTCGAAAGAAACTAAAATTTGCATATTAGCACAGAAAGCAGTAAATTGACAAAGGGTGACAAGAACATACTACAGATCTCAAAATAAATGACCAGCAAGCCCTTATGTTTTAACTAACACTCTAGATGCATTGTATGATTCAGATAGGTTAGATACTGTTTAAGGAAGAGCCTGCAGAGCCATTATCAATGTATAGTAGCCATAAAATTAACCAAAAGTACTATGCAAATACAGATAAAGAAATGGCACTCCACTATATTGTTACAGTCATCAAGTTGCCAGATCATGATGGAAACTATGTACTTTTAAAAGAAATGACATGCGATGGATCAAGTGGAGAAATTATCATAATCTAGTATATGCAGTGTGATATGAACAGGCAAAGTATAGAAATAAATCAAAGACTAGCTGGTCCCCCGCGCTTCGCCGCGGGATGTATTTTGTCTGGCTGGTACGCACATGGATCCTTCTTAAGAGTACAGAGTAGGTTGGCGTGTAACACATAGGTATGGTCATAAAAAAATAAAAAACACATACATATAGCCAAGGACGTTGTGATTGAAGACAGGAACTGCAGCATTCTTCAAGCACGACACCTCTATAATTAGAAGACCTTCGAAATCATTGGGCCAAACCAAAGTAGGCTGCATCTCTGTTGACATAAATGGACAGCATTAGTAATCCTAACTGGAAAACTCTGCGGCCGACTGTACTGTACATGATCATGGATACTGAAAGCATGTCATTAGTGGCACACACCGAACAGCTTCATCATCATTTTTGAAATTTGGGCACAAAAATTCATTACTTGATCTCAGAGAGGAAGATGGTATGGGCACCCGAAACGTATAGTGTCGACCGTGCCTGCATTCCCTTGACTAATTAGATGCTGTGAGAAATATATCACTGTAAATTACGGAAGAAGATAAAATTATAATTGAGGAGCATAATGATATAACATTAAAAAAGGGGCAGACCCAGTGCTAGAGGATCTCACACGAGTGGGGTCTGGGGAAGGGAATAACCGAAGCAAAGTCTTACCCCCGCAGAAATTCTACAGAGAGACAGCTTCGAACCCAGGACCTGGTGACTCGGCGAGCTAGCACTCACCAACTGCACTCATAAGCTCTTCTGCAAATAGACATAAAACATTTAAGCATGAGATCCATCACTGTAACTTCAGCGAAGCAAATGAACATGCCCACATTGGCAGCCTACGCCGTGGGTATGGCAAAGCGCAACATTGACATTATTGAATGGTAAATCATTGACAGCACAAACTGTTGGTATGAGGCAAAAATAAGAAATATCTGTGGACCAGATAGTATCGAGGAGACAAGAAAAAGGACAATGGCAATAGTAACCATTGTGTTTGGTTACATAATCTATCGTAGTGTATCATCAACATTTGTGAATAAAGAATACACTATATAATACATACGTAATAATAGAAAATAAACTCATATGTAATTAACAATAGCACATACATAAATAGATACGTATATAGGAAGCTCAGGAATATGACATTAACTAAGGTATGCACTGCAGGCCTAAAGGTAGGTTCCATTGATGATCAAAATCTCTACCTCCTCCTTGTCGATCTTGAAGTATCAAACAAATTTATATGACGTCTGGTCTTCCTTTTATTTATTGAACTGCATCCGAAAACCCATCAGCATCTTGCGTCATTCCTTCAGTTTTCCTGAAATTAAGCATTCAAAATTTATATATAAGAACCTAATCTAAGCATATCAACAGAAACAGGCACTATGAGGCAAAAAAAAGCCTAACAATAACTGAATCATTTTTTGCATCTTTTCATCTCAGGTCTGGTGGTGAATGGCTAATTGGAAAAGAAAAACACAAGAATTCCCAAGTGCACTGAATTGCTGGTCGCAGATATGATGAATCTTCATAGCACCCAAACTGGAGAATGTACAGGGATGTGGTGACGTTTGTCCGAACATGTGATGGCGACACCAATGACTTTCCAATTAAAATAGGACTGCATCAGGGGTCAGCATTGAGCCCTTATTTATTTGCTTTGGTAATGGATCAAGTCACAAGGGACATACAAGGTGAAATCCCTTGGTGTATGCTCTTTGCTGATGATGTGGTGCTAGTTGACGACAGTAGGGCAGGGGTTAATAGGAAGTTAGAACTATGGAGGCACACGTTAGAGTCGAAAAGGTTCAGACTTATTAGGACCAAGACCGAGTACATGAGGTGCGATTTCAGCGCGACTAGACATGAGGAGGGAGACGTTAGCCTCGATGGGCAAGTGGTGGCCAAGAAGGATACTTTTCGATATTTAGGATCGATGCTACAAAAGAATGGCGACATTGGTGAAGATGTTAGGCATAGAATTTCAGTCGGCTGGTTAAAATGGCGTCAAGCTTCTGGCGTCCTCTGTGACAAAAGGGTGCCTCAGAAGCTGAAAGGTAAGTTCTATAGGACGGTGATTCGCCCGGCGATGTTATACGGTGCTGAGTGTTGGCCTATAAAAAGGCGACATGTCCAGCAATTGAGTGTAGCAGAGATGCGTATGTTGCGTTGGTGTTGTGGGCACACAAGGAGGGATAGAGTCCGGAACGACGATATTCGGGATAGGGTTGAGGTGACACCAATTGAGGAGAAATTGATTCAACATCGGTTCAGATGGTTTGGACATGTCCAACGGAGGCCTCCTGAGGCGCCGGTACGTAGTGGGGTTCTAAAGCGGGCCGATAATGTAAAGAGCGGTAGAGGTCGACCTAAACTGACTTGGGACGAGTCCGTTAGGAGAGACCTTAAGGAGTGGAATATCTCCAAGGATTTAGCTATGGACAGGAGCGCTTGGAGACTGGCAATCAACGTGCCTGAACCGTGACCTCTTTCTGTCTTGTGCCCTCTGTGTCCCTTTATGTGTCTCTCTGTTTCTCGTCTCTTTTGGGTTTCATCTCTAGCCTATACTAACTTGTTTGGGACAAAAGGCTATGTTGTTGTTGTTGTACCCAAATTGGAGAATGAATGGATAGTCATGATAGCATACACAAAACTTGACAGTGCAGCTATCTAAAATTGATATGAATCGTCGCAGCGACCAAACTGGAGAATCGATGAATACCCATGATGGCATACACCAAACCTGACAATGCAGCTATATAAAATGATAACGCTGTAGCTATACATTTAATTGGAAAAAAAGAAAGGTTTGAGCTGCAAGAACAAATAAAGCATGATATTGAAAGTTACTGCTTACACAATCATGAAGCTATTGAACTCTTCTTTGAAGATGATACAGAGCTAGTAAGAAAAAATAGGAGCTTATACAGTGGCCAGTCTGTAGATGGTTGTAAAAGTGTATGGAGATAACTTACCTTCCGGGTTCCTGCGACGTAGCAAATGTCATATGTTTTCACTAATGCCTAATAATCGATGTTCTCACTGTAGTTCCGATTGAAATGCAAGGAACAGTTAGATCCGTTTCAAATAAACTGAAAAATCCTCGGATTCACTAATGCCTAATAATCGAAGCTGTCACTGTAGTTCCTGCAGATCGATTTTTATTTACTAAATCAAACCAAAAGCTTTACACCTACTAATTTCCACCCCCTACAAATCCTGAGAGAGCGGCATTACACCTACTAATTTCCACCACTACTATCCAGATCTGAGATTGAGAGAGAGAAGCAGTACCTCGCGTCGACAGGAAGGGCTCCAACAACGTGCGGCCGTGAAACCCAAGATGCGCCGGCGTCGTGGAGGCAGCTTCACCCTGCTTGCTGGAGTGGATGTTGCAGGAGGCTACCGGCAGTGCAGACTCGCAGAGAAGGTGGCCAGCGACGTGGACTAGCATAGAGGCAGCCGGCGGTGCGGAGACCTGGGTGGCGGTGGCGGGGCGGGAGGCCTGGCGGTGGGGAGAACGTCCGGGCCCGGGCAGCCGGCCAGGGCAGGCGGCCGGGCGGCGGGGCAGTCGTCCGGGGCCGGGCAACAGGCGGGGGCGAGCAGACGGGAGGGTGGGCTTCGGTCTTGGTGAGGGAGGCGGGCATCGGTCTTGTGTGGAGGCGGCGCGTGTGGAGGGGGCAGCAGGAGCAGGGAGAAAGAACAGCTGTGTTCATTTGGTCTCGGTGAGATGGGCTAGGGTTTACACATGACTTTTGGGCCAAAATTTCCGCAGGAGCGGACTAAAAACATCGCGCCAATGGATATTGATATTTAGTGACGGATGATCTGACTCAGTTACTCATATATACTCATGATCCAACGCAAAAGAAAAATATTTATAGCAATGGACCATCCATCGCATTATTTGATATTAGCAACTAACGATTCGAGGACCAGCTTTGGTGACTCACCGTTCAATGCTAATGTCAACTATTAGCAATAGACGTTAGATGCTATTGTAGTGTTGTGGTGTGAAAGGACCTAGGATGTCGCCTAGAGGGGGGGTGAATAGGCGTTTCTAACAAATCAACACCTTTCAATGCGGAAACGATTAGTAATAGGAGTTTCCAAAATGGAAACTCCAAATCAGAGTAATACAACCCCTCACAAGTTAGCCACAAAGTATATAAAAGATACTAGATAAACCTAGGGAGCCAAACAGCGACAACCAAAGAGTTGAAACAAAATACACTAGTCAGTTAATGTCGGAAGTCCCGACAGTTTGGGTCAGAACTTCCGACGTGTTAGAAGTCCCGACGTATGGGTCAGAACTTCCGATGTGTCAGAAGTCCCAACAGTTTGGGTCAGAACTTCCAACGCAAACTGTCAGCACTTCCGACCCCTACGGAAAATGAAATACAAGTGCTAAAATGAACTTTGTGATGCCGATAACTTACAAACCCACTTCCTAGTGGTAAGGTAAGGTGTTGGGTCACTCTCTTGACGTTGATAAGCCACCACTCCGTAGATCGAGGCCCAAACCCTAAGAAATAGCTAGAGAGAGGAAGACAACCAAATACACGTAATTTCGGGCAAATCACAACAACAACAAGCACGCGGGAGACAAGAATTTATCCCGAGGTTCGGCAGCCCCACAAAGGAGCTCCTACGTCCTCGTTGTTGAGGTGACCACTTAGGTCGGAGTCTCTTCCACCTCCTTGCCTCACTCAAGGATACCACAAAGGTCACTTGAGTTTTTTCACTAGAAAACAGGGGTAATACAAACTTCCCAAGGCTCTTCCACAAGATGGAAGCTCTTGGGCGACGCCTTGCCGGCTAAGGGAAAATCCCCAAGAGTAACAAATGCAAATCAAACCGGCTTGACGAAGAAATCAAGTGCTCAAGCTTGCTCAAAGTGTTTTTCTCACTCAATCCACTCTCCAATCACTCAACCCTTTGGAAATCCAAGTTGGAAGCAAAGGAGTGAAGAGAGATGAGCCTAGAATGCTTGGGGGCTGTTTTGGCCGAGTGTTCTTCGCAATGAAATGAGTGGGCAACGATTAGAATGGAGGAGACGGGTATATATACTCCAAGGCAAAAACTAACCGTTCAGATCTACGTCGGGAGTTCCGACGCAGATCTCGGGACTTCCGACGTATGAAGAAAATACTGTTCACGCGATGTCAAAAGTCCACGGGTGCAAGTCAGTGTCAGAACTTCCGACAAACGTCGGGACTTCCGACGGTCGGGACTTCCGACGATCGTCGGGACTTCCGACGGGCACAGACAGCAGGTCAGTAGAACCATCGATGCCGGGACTCCCGGCTTGGGTCGGAACTTCCGACTGTCGGGAGTTTCGACTCACGTCTGGACTTCCGACATCCACAGTCACCGCGCAGGCTGTGACTGGGAGTCAGCACTTCCGGCAAGAGTCATGACTTCCGACTGTCGGGAGTTCTGGCTTACGTCGGGACTTTCGACACCGACACTCACAGAAAATTATTCTATGTGCTCGTGAAGTGCTAAAGTGTCTCTCTTTTGATTTTATTATTATGCTTGAGCACTCTATCTTCCTCAGACCACCTAAACTTGCATCCCTCTTAATAGTACGGCATACCTATTAACTCAAGATCAAAAGAAAAACGAAATTAAACCTTTTGAGTTGATCTTCTTTAAATTGATGCCATGTCTTTCAATCTTCATCAAGTGAGGGTGCCAACATGTCAATATTGATCTTGTCACTTGAGCATAGCCATCTTGAGCACGTGACTTGATTCCATTCATCAAATATGAATAACTCCAAATGCATCAAGTCACTTTAATCAACTTGTCCAATATAGATTTGATCCTCCACATCAATATGACCATCATAGCTTGATTAGTACCTCAACTAAATGCAAGTACTTCCTTCTTCACCCTAGCTAGGTTCTTTGGCCGCCAAGCCGTCGCTTGCCCTTCACCCTTGCTTAGTACCTCGAAGCCTTTCCTTGCTATCTTCACCATCTCAAGCCATTAAGTCACATCTTGTGTTGAATCATCCATTCATATGTACTGTTATCTTTTTCATTTCAATTTAGCAAGCTTCAAATATAAGACCATTCCATATGCAATCCCTCATGTCTCATTAACTAATATTCATGAGCTTGCTTTCACATAGTACATGGAAATCCCATAATAAACAAGCATTTACATGAATTCCATTTGCATTGTTGTCTTGTGCTTGAACTAGATTGTTTATACAACAACACATCATTTTGGCTTTCATTAAGTACCTGTGAGATAACCTATTACCTGTCCACACTTAGCAAACGGGTTAGTTCTTTAATCACGTTGTCATTCAATCATCCAAAATCCACTAAAGGGCTAGATGCACTTTCAATCTCCCCCTTTTTGGTGATTGATGACAACTTGATTAAAGCTTACAAAAATGATATAAACATTTAAACTTTTGGGTTCAATGATTTATGAGAGGCTCCCCCTTAATATGTGCTTATGATTAGAATTCACAAAATGACCTCAAATGTCAATTGCACATACTAAAACATATAGGAGACTCCCCTTGCATCCGTGGGGTGCATGTGTGTGTGACAAAGTGAAACCGTGATGCATATGACAAGATATATCACACAAGAATAAATATAAAGGCATCACATCAAATATTTTCATTCTAGCATGCATAGTCCTTATGAAAATAAATATAACACATGTAATTCACACATAGCACTCATTACACATTTTCTCAAGTCCACAAGCCACTAAAATATATAAAAAAAGATCATGTCTCAAGAGATACATAGATAAAGCATAAGTAAGTCTCATCTCTCACATGATACAATCTATCTCAAATCCAAGAGACATCAATGAAGCTCAAAAACAAGAAACGACAGCCTACAGTACATATCTTCAGGTATAAAGATAAGCAAATGAAACTATCCTGAAGCTTTAATCAGTCTCTCTCCCCCTTTGTCATCTATCACCATAAAGGTCCAACAACGACATACTAAGGACAAAGGGGCTACAAGCTGTCACACAAAGCACAAAGGGTGCTTAAGGTTCAAACTTTGTACTAATCTCTCCCTTTGTATTAAACTCTCCCCCTTTGTCATCTTAAAGAGGTTGAACTTGTCACTTGTTTGCAATTAAAAAAAATCAAGTACATGGGTTTACTAGCTCATGAACAAACTCATACACTAACCACTAGAACATATAATCATTCAAGCAATAGTGGTAGTCTATGAATCTAAAAAAATTTCATTTGTAATGCATGATCCTATAAGCATGTACTATATGCACTAACCGCATACTAGTAAGGGATGAAAAATGATCATGCACAATACAATGATACCTTTGCTATATCGGAGAGGAAGATAGTCATATAGATTTCAATTTATTTCTCCAATAGCACCATGAAGTCCAATTATAAGCTTGGTGAAGACCAATAGATACCAATTCTTTGAATTCCTATTCTTCACCCATATGAATTGAGAATCACTAATGATCAAGTGCACTCTTCTTGTTGTGGTTGACTTGCTTCTTCTTTGATCATTGCTTGCTTCAGAGAACTAAAAGATGCACCACTTGTAATACCACTTGAAATTTCATGATACCACTTGAAATTTCATGACTTGTTCTCTTTTGGGTGTTGCTTGCTTTCTAGAGTAATCTCTTGATTTTCTTCAACCAAGTACCTCAAATGTCCCTTTAGATTACCACTTCAATTTTAGCCATCCAAGCCTAGGGTGAAGTGACCTCTCTCCAAAAAAAACATCCTTGATACTCACTTGAAATAACTTGAAAGAAAATCACTTTATCCATTTGAAAGATTTTGTTTGATTGATCCATATTGTTGGACTTAATTTGATGAATAACTTTGAATCCTTCTTTAAGTCCTTTTCTTTCTGTCAAAAGATCTCCAATTATCACTAGAACTTAAACTCCATCTTCACTTGGTCTTGGTCTTGATCTCTAGCTAGAGTACCAAATGTGTACCAGATACACTCTTCAAACAAATTATCTTGTACTCATCATTTGTCATGCTTCAATCTCAAACCAAAACCAAAACATAGGTACCTCAATCACTTATAGATATGATTCTAATTTGCGAACCTTTGAATCTAAGCGACTTTTGATCAATCCGATAATTGTCACTTTCCTGGCAGATTCTGTACTCTTCAAAGAATAAATCATATCTCCCAAAGTACATATCCAAAAACCACGAAATTTGGTGAAGATGTGACACACTAAGTCTTCTAGTAGCTGTAAAAATTTGAGCTTCTTTTGACTTCTATATTGCTACCAGATTTCACATATTTCCACACTGCTATATGCTGAAAACTGCTGCACTATAGCTGACAAGATCTTGAAAGCTTATGATCATGTTTGCAAGCTTCAACTCCACTTATTTGCAGGCCTTCAAATATATCAATAAATTTCCACAACT
Source organism: Saccharum hybrid cultivar R570 (assembly GCA_038087645.1). NCBI lineage: Eukaryota > Viridiplantae > Streptophyta > Magnoliopsida > Poales > Poaceae > Saccharum > Saccharum hybrid cultivar. The sequence goes on along the minus strand of JAQSUU010000704.1, from coordinate 45,460 downwards.
TGAATATGACACTTGTATGTTGATAGCATATGGACTTCACTCAATTTTGACTTGGCATTGGGATAGGATTGCACTAGGCTTCAATACTTGACTCAACATAAGATGAACAATAATAATTTCATTGAATCAAGTCTCTAATGCCATGGTACCTACAATGATCATCCATTTTTCGATGGTACCCAAACTAGTTTGGGTCCTCTCATGTTAGATGCAACATACTTAGGCATAGCCTTAGTATGAATAGCGGAATATTTTTGCAATACTAACCAATAGGGTACCATAACAAACCTTCCTAGGTATAATATTTGCATCAATTGAAATAGGCTTAGGATTCTCACTTAGGGGGACATGAATTAGCCAAGAATTGATTTACTCTTTTTCGAATATTTGGCAAATTTATGATTTTTTTAAAAGAAAACTTGAGAGAGATTTTAGAGGAACATACGGATTTTTATGGACTTGAGAGAACCATGTCACATGTGATTAGGCAAATAATCAACCAAGGGTAGCAATAATCATAATATGACATGACTAGGTCACAAAGACCCAAAAACCACATGATTTTCAAAAACCACACCACCTACACATGCTAGTTAGTGATTTTGAAAAAACATCTATCCTATATCACATAAATGCACATACTAGCATATAAAGGGCCTTAGATGCACTTACAATGCATGTATGTAAATACATACCTTTGCCTTGAGCCCACAATATCACCACTGAGATAATACATGGCATGACAACATCATATTGACCTCACTTGTCAAATAACCATACCATATATGAAATCAATTTTCATCTAAAGGACTACAAATAATACTAGATAAATTTGTTAGTCCACAATGGTGCAAAATAGAAACTGAGCTCCCCCTAAATAAGTACCACAAGTAAATTGAATGACTTTCAACAAGCACTTTATTCTTTTAAGAATTTGGGAGTCAATTTTCTATTTTGACCAACACAAAGTAATTTGCCATATTTAAATTTCGTTGAGACATACTCACAACCCACTTAGGTTTGATAGATCACAAGCTTCTGAGCGAATTAAGGATATATGAAATCAAATGGATCAAACCTCAATTGCTTCCCAATTAGTGCTCTAGTTCCTGCCATACCGGACACGTCCGGTAGACATACCGGACACGTCCGGCATGTGAAGAACATAAACACTTTTCCTTTCTGCCCTAGCCATACCGGACACGTCCGATAGGCATACCGGACACGTCCGGTAGGTGCAGGACAGAAACAATTGAAGCGCTGCTTGTGATTCTTCGTTTTAGCTCTAGTACTTCTTGTATGCCTGTATCTGAACAAATGCATTGCTCTACTAGAGAGCCATTAAAAGCATCACATGGCAAACATGATAATTATTAAATGAAACTAATTAGTCACTTCCAATTATTTCACAAATATGCTTATTTGTGAGCCATTGAGCACTAAACACAAAGTGGCTATCCTATAAGGTTTTTAGGTACTTGTTACCAATGGTAGAGATGAAGTAAATGATATGGTCATTGATTTATCTTTGGGTCAACCATATATGAGATTATGATAAGAATTGATTGATAGATTGAGTGATTGTTTTCAATTTGCTTGCTCAACCACCCCAAAGCTTTCATCTCACCACCAAGTACCTACATTATCAACCTAAGCACATTTTGGTACCCAACTCTTGCTGGGTCCTTTTGGGTTAGTCAACAAGTGCTTAGGCACCCAAATGGCCTTAGTACTAGTTTGTAGTGAACACATCACCTTGCTAGTGCTCATTCCATTTGTGGTCTTCCTAAGCATATTATCATAAATAAATGTGTTCGGCTTAGGGATGTTACCATTTGGGCAATCATAGCTTAGATGCCCCTTTCTTCCACAAGCATAGCATATGTGACCTTTGTTTGCTCTATGCTTGTTTTGCTTGTATGGACATCCATCAACCTTGTGGCCCATCTCATTGCATCCATAGCATCTTCTTGTTACAACTTGGGCTACCTTTCTTGACTCTTGATATATTGGACATTTCTTGGTAGGATGTCCCAATTTCTTGCTTATGAGATAAGCGCTTTGTCCATCACTCTTCACTTGCTTGGCCTCCTTGATTGAAGCCTTTTGAGTGGCGGCTTCAACCTTGTCGGCCCAATTCTTATGTGGACACGTAGCCCACTCATGTCCATACAATCCACAACCACAGCACATACTTTTTCCATGTTTCTTGCTCTTGGTTGTGTTGGCCTTGCTTGAAATGTGATTCCTTTGTTGGGTTTTGAAGGAAGCAAGGTTTGAACCCTTCTCAAGCTTCTTCACCATGTTATCACGGTTATCTTGAGAAGGTTGTGCTTTCTCCTTACCTTTCAATCGAATCACATCTTTGTTTAATCTTTTCACCTCTTCTTTGAGCTCTATGTTTTCTATAATTTTTTGCTCAATCGAAGATTGGCTTGCTTGAGAAGCACACTCATTAGCACAAGAAATATTCAATTGAGATTGTGTACAAGTGAGTGTGTGAGTAGGAGGTTGAGATGATTTTACCGTTGTAATCATAACCTCATGAGCCACCTCAAGCATGATGCTTGATTCTACTAATTCTTCATGAGAGCACTTGAGATGAACATAGTTTGCTTGTAGCACATTATATTTGGTTGAGAGTTCATCTAATTTTGCCTTGAGCTCAAAGTTTTCCTTCTCTAGTTGTGAAACACTAGAAGAGGAGTTAGTAACTAAAACAAGCTCAATTGATAATTTTTCATACCTCTCATTTATGGCCTTTAGCTCTTGCAATTTGGAGATGAGAAACTTTTCTTGATTTTGAAGTGACTGCTCTTGTTTCTCATTCTCTTCTTCTAGCTCATCATTCTTCTCAACTAGCTTCATGAGAATGAGCTTATCTTTGTTGCTTAGATGATCAAGAGTGTAGCTATCTTCAATTTCAATATCGCTCTCTTCTTGATCTTCTACTCGTGCTATCTCCTTGGCTTGATCTTTCTTGCTAGCCTTCTTCTTGCTTTTCTTGGCCATGAGACACAAGTGATGAGTTTCATGAGATACTGAGGTTGACTCATCACTTGGCCGCCACCGGGCTTGAGCCTCATCATCACAGACTGCCTGCTGTCCGGCTGCCTTGGCCATACCAGACACGTCTGGTAGGGATACCGGACATGTCCGGTATATGCTTGTAGACAGCCCAGTTGCCTCGGCTTGCACCTCTTGCTCCGGCTCGGCGCTCTTGAGGTCTTGTGAGGCTTCTTCGCTGCATGAAGACATAATGGACATATTTTCCATTGACTCGGCCTCAAGTGCATCATCACATTTGGATTTTCCATATAACTCAACGAGTTTGGTCCAAATGAGATTAGCACTCTCAGGAGGTGGTTGTCCATTGAATATTGCCTCATCTTGAACCTCTACACTCAATGTACTCAAAATGATATTGATATCTTGAGCATTGAGTTGCACGCATATCTCTTCCTCTTTTGATAAATTCTTATAGTTGCTCCAATCAACTATAGGAAGAGGTATGCTTGCAAACACAATATGCTCAACAAGAGGACTAATATCTCTAAAAGCATTGAGTACATGAATTGACCAAGGTAGAAAGTTTGAACCATCATTTTGGAGAAGCATCGGCTCCAACTCGATAGGCGTCGACATCCTTTTCTCACGGCAGTGAAGCTTTAGGTGAGAACCTTGCTCTGATACCAATTGAAAGGACCTAGGATGTCGCCTAGAGGGGGGGTGAATAGGCGTTTCTGAAAAATCAACACCTTTCAATGCGGAAACGATTAGTAATAGGAGTTTCCAAAATAGAAACTCCAAATCAGAGTAATACAACCCCTCACAAGTTAGCCACAAAGTATATAAAAGATACTAGATAAACCTAGGGAGCAAAACAGCGGCAACCAAAGAGTTGAAACAAAATGCACTAGTCAGTTAATGTCGGAAGTCCCGACAGTTTGGGTCAGAACTTCCGACGTGTCAGAAGTCCCGACGTATGGGTCAGAACTTCCGACGTGTCAGAAGTCCCAACAGTTTGGGTCAGAACTTCCAACGCAAACTGTCAGTACTTCCGACCCCTAAGGGAAATGAAATACAAGTGCTAAAATGAACTTTGTGATGCCGATAACTTACAAACCCACTTCCTAGTGGTAAGGTAAGGTGTTGGGTCACTCTCTTGACGTTGATAAGCCACCACTCCGTAGATCGAGGCCCAAACCCTAAGAAATAGCTAGAGAGAGGAAGACAACCAAATACACGTAATTTCGGGCAAATCACAACAACAACAAGCACACGGGAGACAAGAATTTATCCCGAGGTTCGGCAGCCCCACAAAGGAGCTCCTACGTCCTCGTTGTTGAGGTGACCACTTAGGTCGGAGTCTCTTCCACCTCCTTGCCTCACTCAAGGATACCACAAAGGTCACTTGAGTTTCTTCACTAGAAAACAGGGGTAATACAAACTTCCCAAGGCTCTTCCACAAGATGGAAGCTCTTGGGCGACGCCTTGCTGGCTAAGGGAAAATCCCCAAGAGTAACAAATGCAAATCAAACAGGCTTGACGAAGAAATCAAGTGCTCAAGCATGCTCAAAGTGTTTTTCTCACTCAATCCACTCTCCAATCACTCAACCCTTTGGGAATCCAAGTTGGAAGCAAAGGAGTGAAGAGAGATGAGCCTAGAATGCTTGGGGGCTGTTTTGGCCAAGTGTTCTTCGCAATGAAATGAGTGGGCAACGATTAGAATGGAGGAGACGGGTATATATACTCCAAGGCAAAAACTAACCATTCAGATCTACGTCGGGAGTTCCGACGCAGATCTCGGGACTTCCGACGTATGAAGAAAACACTGTTCACGCGAGGTCAAAAGTCCACGGGTGCAAGTTAGTGTCGGAACTTCCGACAAACGTCGGGACTTCCGACGGTCGGGACTTCCGACGGGCACAGACAGCAGGTCAGTAGAACCATCGATGCCGGGACTCCCGGCTTGGGTCGGGACTTCCGACTGTCGGGAGTTCCGACTCACGTCGGGACTTCCGACATCCACAGTCACCGCGCAGGCTGTGACTGGGAGTCAGCACTTCCAGCAAGAGTCATGACTTCCGACTGTCGGGAGTTCCGGCTTACGTCGGGACTTTCGACACCGACAGTCACAGAAAATTATTCTATGTGCTCGTGAAGTGCTAGAGTGTCTCTCTTTTGATTTTATTATTATGCTTGAGCACTCTATCTTCCTCAGACCACCTAAACTTGCATCCCTCTTAATAGTACGGCATACCTATTAACTCAAGATCAAAAGAAAAACAAAATTAAACCTTTTGAGTTGATCTTCTTTAAATTGATGCCGTGTCTTTCAATCTTCATCAAGTGAGGGTGCCAACATGTCAATATTGATCTTGTCACTTGAGCATAGCCATCTTGAGCATGTGACTTGATTCCATTCATCAAATATGAATAACTCCAAATGCATCAAGTCACTTTAATCAACTTGTCCAATATAGATTTGATCCTCCACATCAATATGACCATCATAGCTTGATTAGTACCTCAACTAAATGCAAGTACTTCCTTCTTCACCCTAGCTAGGTTCTTCGGCCGCCAAGCCGTCGCTTTCCCTTCACCCTTGCTTAGTACCTCGAAGCCTTTCCTTGCTATCTTCACCATCTCAAGCCATTAAGTCACATCTTGTGTTGAATCATCCATTCATATGTGCTGTTATCTTTTTCATTTCAATTTAGCAAGCTTCAAATATAAGACCATTCCATATGCAATCCCTCATGTCTCATTAACTAATATTCATGAGCTTGCTTTCACATAGTACATGGAAATCCCATAATAAACAAGCATTTGCATGAATTCCATTTGCATTGTTGTCTTGTGCTTGAACTAGATTGTTTATACAACAACACGTCATTTTGGCTTTCATTAAGTACCTGTGAGATAACCTATTACCTGTCCACACTTAGCAAACTGGTTAGTTCTTTAATCATGTTGTCATTCAATCATCCAAAATCCACTAAAAGGCTAGATGCACTTTCATGGTGTAGTGACAAGATGGACCCTAGGAACTTCATCTTGCAACTAACAATGGTGGTTTAGTTCCCAACTTCACCACCAAGCATTTAACATTGTCGTCAAAAGCTGCAAGGTTAGTACCTCAGTGCATCCACGAGATTTGCAATATTTGTGACAAACATATGCATCCACAACCATTCTCCTAAAAAGCTTGCAAACAAGGATCCATAGATGGTTGGGATCTTCGTGGAAGCACGTGGAACTAAGTGTGGTGTCCATGGCACAAAAGTTTCCATTTTTAAGAGATATATCATGCATATTTATGCCATCCTTGAATTTGAGCTTCTCATAGGCCACTCTTTGGACAATCTTTTCCAAGAAAAAACCTTCCCATGGGAGCCTTAGTGAAGAGTTTGGAAAAACTGCTTCTGCCACTCACTTAGATATCCCAAAGGCGGAGCATCATCCCAATAGTGATTCGTTCAAGGAGGTAAAATTTGCAACCCCGTTCATTCCTTCATCACCCTCGCTCGAACTTAAGCAATGTCCCTCTGGCCATCAAAACGTTGTTCATGATAGTGGTCGACCGTAAAACTCCACAAGGCGTGAACCCTGAAGTTGGAGTCCGTTCGAGAGCCGAAGGTCCAGTCCAACGAAGCCAAAGAAGGCGTGGGAATCGTTCTTGAAGCCGAACCTTGATCTATCTTCTTTCGGTTAAGGCAAGCCCCGGAGCATTATAAGCCCCCTACTTTCAAAGCAATTATTTATATACATGTTATATGTATTGTTGCATTACATGATAGGAGTTGGTTGGAAACCCTTGCTGCATTGATAACACTCCTTGTCCAGCAAATTTGAACCTTGAATCCTATGTAGACAGGATCGTATCTATGCTTAGCCCTGCTTAATTAGACCGGTAGAAGTCGGGTGATTTCATGTCACCTGCGAGATATAGGACTTTGTCAGGTCACGGTTGGCTATATTTGCTATCATGGAAAAGAACCATGTGTTAATATGAATAAAAGACCGGGCGGGGTCTTACGGTTGTAGTGATGCCGCCTGTGTCGATTAAGGACCGAGACCTGGAGCCTTCTATGTCATTTTGAACGCATGCCTGACATTTAGCTAGCCGGCCTGAGATTGCCGACCGCGAAGCCTAGTAGCTCAACTCAGGCTACGAAGTCGAAAAGTGGAAGTCGCCTCGGAAGGGAGCTAGAGGGTCCAAGGGCAGGTGAGTTAAAAGTCCTGAGCATCCTGGCCACTGGTATCCCTGAGAACGCGGCGCTATTCGGGCCCACCCTGATTAGTACCAAAGGTTATCTATGGCTGCCTTTAGCGGGGTTTGCCGGGTGAGTGTCAGGAATACCCCCTTAGCTGAGTTGAAATTGATTCGAGTCGCCGTCTCTCCCGGATAGTGAGAAACTTGACTGGTTATCTCCAGCGTAGATATGCTAATTATATTGATGGTTCGGAATTGATGACAAGGATGATAATGACAGCCATGATTAAACCGGATATGGTTATTATTGCTTGCTTAGCTTAATCAAGTGATTGCTATAGTACAGGTGCTAATCTAGTTAGCAGGTTAATGATGATTAACTTGATGCTTAAGCAAATAATGGTTACTTATGTGTATTAAGCTTTTCCGCAAATGTGTCAAGCTAGTCCACTATATAAAGCCTTGCATACTCTTTGGTGTCACTTTGTTTCTGGTTTCTATCGGGTAAGTCTAGCTGAGTACCTTCTCGTACTCAAGGTTTATTCCCACCTATTGCAGGTAGCAGATTCGTACTTGTTGCTGCAAGTATTGTCTTCGCCATGTGGGCATGAAGACTAGAACATATGGGCATGGTCTCTGTAGTATCTGTTCTGGTATGCTTTTGCAGGATGTGACTTTGTACTGCTAGTATTTCACTTCAAATGGTTTTAGAAATTATGTTGCTTCCGCTAAACTGTATTTTGGTTTTGTAATAAATTATTCATACTCTGATGTATGAGATTACTTATGAACTGTTGTAACAAATGCTGTGTTATGTTGAATCACTACGATCTTGGTTGATCTCGGTTTGGTTTGAAATCCCTCGTGATTTCGTGGACTACCAGAGTTATATGGGCTCAAGTTTAAGAAATTGATCGCTCGGCGATTGTTTTTGGACTTGTGCTCTTATAATTTGGATGGTTCCATGACAGCTAGTATCATAGCAAGATTCAACAGTTAAACACGTCATTTGTGTATTAAACAAAAGCTTTTTGTGAAAAATCTTAATTCTAATATAAAGTCATATCCTATATGCCCAAATAAGGACTATTAGGTGGCTTACTAAAGTACTAACTTGGGGGTTCTTACTTGTTTTTCTATTTCATTGTCCATACGGCGTGCTATTGTATGGATGCCATCCACTTGGGTGGTAATGTATAGATCAAAATACCTCTACGCCCTAGTAAGTGGGAGTTGTGAGAGTATGATCGTCCAATCGTCGGTCTAGGGGAGAGTAGTTGTGGTTACTAGCATACTTATATGTTCAATCATGTAATTATGAAAGTACTTAATTGTGGGTATCTCTGTCGGGTAGCTTTGATACCGAAGTATATACATTGGGGGATGTATGTATGGAAAGTATTTAGTTTACTGCTTTCTTTGTGTGCTATATTGGGAACTGTTGGGCTGAAATGCAATTTTCTGTAGGTACACTAACAACGTTTGCTGTAGAGCGACTAGTTATCATTATTGAGAGAACGTGTGTATGCCACCGAACTATACGCTAGAATTTCCAAATTCTTCCTAGGTTTGTGAGGACGTACGGTTCGTGCATGCACCCTGTTCGCATCATACATTGCATTTTGCATTACTCCCTCCCTTATAAATTGCTTATTCCGTTCTTTAAAAAATTTTCTTCCCTCCAAATAGTTGCATTTCTCTCGTGAAGAATTATGGTAGTCAACTAACCTAGTGGAAGAAAGCAAGACATAATTTCATGATGTATCTATTCGAGCTGGGATGCGTTTTGATCTACAACTTGCCTCTCTATTGCTCCTAACCTTATATCCATCCTTGTTTGCTACCCCATCTTCGGATGATGCTGTTTCTACCTGCCTAATTCCTGACACATGAGGATTCCTCATGGGTGTGTGTTCGGTAATAGTGTTACGATTAGTACTCCATGGTGCCACGACGAAACCGGGAGCCTCTTGTGGTGCACGACACAAGGTTGTGCTGCTCGGCATGCGCATGTATCAAGGATTGCTAGTCATGATCCATTATGGAGCTACACCAATGTGTTATCTTCTCGTGAACCTTTTCTTGGATATCGTTCCCTATCTTGTCAGAAGATTAGTACCTCAAATCAAGATATTTTCTTCTTCTAAGATTGGAATTTGGATAGTTGGATACAACCTCTTCCTCATGCTTACATAATTCATCAGTAACCTTCCAGCGTCATCGATGCTTACTAGTTTCACCTACTTGCAGATGTCTCATCAGCTTCGCTCTAGCAGTCGGAGTCGGGGCAATACGTAACCGCCATCGTCTCCTCCACAACCTACTTCTACTGAGTTGCTACAAATGCTTGCCAAAAGTCAGCGTGCCTTGGACGAGAGTGTCAGAAATCATGTCCATTAGGAACCTGAGCCTGTCTAGTACATCAACTATAAGGATTTCTTGGATACCAAGCCTCCTATTTTCTAAGAAGCAGAAGAACCACTTCAAGCAGACGAATGGTTGAACACTATCAAACAGAAGTTCCGTGTGCTCAAGGTCACAGATGATATGAAAATAGAATACGCTTCGCAACAGTTATAAGGGCATGCAAGCATTTGGTGGTGTCATCATCGGAATACTCTGCTTGAAAATATGGAAGTAGTTTGGGATCAGTTCAAGGAAGCATTTCAGGGATATTACATTCCTTCTGGTCTCATGGCAATCAAGCACACCGAGTTTATGAAGCTCACCCAAGGAGACAAAAGCGTAACAGAATATCTACATGCTTTCATCAGCTTGTCAAGATATGCACTAGAATTTGTTAATACGGAGGTTAAGAAGATTGCAAGTTTTAAAAGGGGGTTATGTCCCAAATTGATGAAGGACATGTGCAATAGCAAGTGTGCAACTTTTAATGAGTTTGTCAGTGATACTATCCTTCAAGAGAACTGTAATGCTATATATGCTGTTTCTAAGAGTCACGAGAAATCTTATGAATCCCAAGCATCTTCGTTCAATACTCTTGTGGTGGTTGCACCACAGTATCATTCATCGGGTATATCCACCAGATATCATCCATATCAAAAGAAAGGTCAGGTTAAGAAGAGTAATATTAGGCAAGGAAAATCCAATGCTCCACCACATAATCGGCCGTGTTGGAATTGAAAAATGTCCAGTCATTGGGCTAAAGATTGTCCTCTTCCTCCGAAGAATCCAAAAGAAAATAATAGGGAAGTGTGTAAAGGACATGTTCAATACACCACGGTGGAATCCATCCCTTCGGGTGAAATTATTATAGCCAGTGTATTCTTAGTGAATCAATATCCTGCAATTGTGTTGTTCGATTCAGGTGCTTCCCACTCTTTCATCAGTTCCACTTTTGCAGCCAAGCATGGTATGAAGGTCATTACTTTAGATGATAGTGGTTATAATATTAGTGCTGTCAGAAATAATATTTCAACCAACCAGTAGGTCTTAGGAGCAAAGATTGAGATAGGAGGACGTTTGTATGATCTAGACCTCGTGGTATTACCAGGATTGGGCCTAGATGTAATCTTAGGGATGAAGTGGATGAGTGGAAATGGTGTTCTGATCGATACCTCTACGAGAGTGGTTATGTTGAGGGATCCAAAAGATCAACAAGCTTTTCTAGTGCAACTTCCTAGAGACGTTAGTCCTCAGACTACAGTTAACACTATCATAGCAAAAGCAAAAGAGATTGCAGAAGTTCTTGTGGTGTGTGAATTTCTAGATGTTTTTCTTGATGATTTGCCAGGATTACCTCTAGATCATGATGTAGAATTCAAGATTGAGTTAATTCCAGGTACCGCACCTATTTCCAAAAGACCGTATAGAATGCTGTCGAATGAGTTAGCTGAACTCAAGACCCAACTTAGTGAACTTTTATAGAAAGGGCTAATCCGTCCTAGTTCTTCTCCATGGGGTTGTCCTGCTATCTTTGTGAAGAAGAAGGACCAGTCTCTGTGTATGTGTGTAGACTATCGACCACTCAATGCAGTCACTATCAAGAACAAGTATCCGTTGCCTCGTATTGATATCTTGTTTGATCAACTATCTAAAGCAAAGGTATTCTCGAAGATTGATCTGAGATCTGGTTATCACCAAATTAAAATCTGTCCTGAAGACATACCAAAGACAGCTTTCTCTACCAGATATGGACTATATGAATATCTTGTCATGTCTTTTGGTCTGACCAATGCTCCTGCACATTTCATGTACCTGATGAATTTAGTATTCATGCGAGAGCTAGACAAGTTTGTGGTGATATTCATTGATGATATCCTCATCTATTCTGAAAATGAAGAAGGACATGCCGAGCATCTGAGAATTGTTTTATCCAGATTACGTGAACATAAGCTCTACGCCAAGTTCAGCAAATGTGAATTCTGGTTAAAGAAGGTACCTTTCCTCGATCATGTATTGTCTGGTGAGGGGATTTTAGTAGACCCGACTAAGGTACAGGAAGTTTTGGATTGGAAGGCACCAACTACAGTGCATGAAGTTTGGAGTTTTCTTGGATTGGTTGGCTACTATCGTCGTTTTATTCCGGATTTCTCTAAGATAGCTAAGCCTATGACTCAACTACTTGAGAAGGATAGGAAGTTTGATTAGACTCCGAAGTGTGAGCAAGCTTTCCACACTCTACGGACTTTGTTGACATCAGCTCCTGTATTAGCGCAACCTGATATTGAGAAACCGTTTGATGTGTATTGTGATGCATCATGTACTGGTTTAGGTGGTGTACTTATGCAAGAAGGCTGAGTTATTGCCTATGCTTCGCATCAGCTAAGAAAACATGAAGTTAACTATCCGACTCATGACTTAGAGTTAGCTGCTGTAGTGCATGCTCTAAAAATCTAGAGACACTATTTGCTTAGAAATGTATGTAATATCTATATAGATCATAAGAGTCTCAAAGACATATTTACTCAACCCGAGTTAAATATGCGTCAGAGAAGATGGTTGGAGTTAATCAAGGATTATAACCTCCAAGTGCATTATCATCCTAGTAAAGCAAATGTGGTTGCCGATGCCTTGAGTAGAAAATCTCATTGTAACTCTCTGATAGAAGAAGATTTTGATTTGTCTCATCTCTTACATCCTATCGTACTCCATCATATCACCGTTAATTGTTCTTTAAGAAGTCGAATCATTGAGCTACAAAAGACTGATACTGGTATATTTCACATCAAGAGAAAAATGAAGGAACAAGAAACCAAGAACTTTCGAGTGGATGACAAGGGAATTCTCTAGTTCAACGATAGACTAGTTGTGCCCAAGGACAAGGAACTTAGAAACCAAATCATAGCAGAAGCCCATTCTTCTAAATTATCGATCCATCCTGGCAGCAGTAAGATGTATCAGGACCTCAAGCCGTATTATTGGTGGACCAAAATAAAGAAGGAAATTGCATCCTACGTCACTAGGTGTGATAATTGTTGTAGAGTTAAGGCCATTCACATGAAGCCTGGTTTACTTCAGCCTTTATCTGTCCCAGGCTAGAAATGGGATGACATTGTTATAGACTTTATTGTCAGATTACCAACCACACCAAGAGGTTTTGATTCTATTTGGGTTATAGTTGATCGTTTGACAAAGTCTGCTCATTTTATCCCCGTGAAGAGTAACTATCACCCACACCAATATGCTGATATTTACTTCCAAGAAGTTATACGTCTTCATAGAGTGCCTAAGTTTATTGTCTCTGACAGAGGGCCACAATTTACTGCACATTTCTAGGAGCGCTTACATCAAAATCTTGGAACTAATTTGATCCGTAGTTCTGCTTATCATCCACATACATCGAGGCAGATTGAGCGTGTGAATCAAATTCTTGAAGACATGCTTAGAGCTTGCATCATCTCTTGTAATGGCTCCTAGGAGAAATGGTTGCCTCTTGCTGAGTTCTCTTATAACAACAGTTATCAAGAGAGTATCAAAATGACTCCATTTGAAGCTCTATATGGGCGCAAGTGTAGAACTCCTTTGAACTAGGTGGAACCAGGAGAAAGAAGATTCTATGGTATTGACTTTATAGAAGAAGCTGAAGAGTAAGTATGTGCTATACAGAAAAATATGGCAGCTGCTTAGGCTATACAAAAGAGCTACGCAGACAAGAGGAGGAAACCTATTGAATTTGAAGTAGGTGACCATGTCTATCTGAAGGTGTCCCCTATGAGAGGAGTGAAACATTTTGGGATCAAAAGGAAGCTTGAGCCTCGATATGTTGGACCTTATCGGATCATCGAGAAAAGTGGAAGAGTAGCTTATAAGCTTAGTCTACCTCGTGAGTTGGGAGCTATCTTTCCAGCCTTCCATGTTTCTCAATTGAAGAAATGTCTCCGTATTCCTAAGGAAAGAATAGAAGTGAGACGCATCAAATTGAAATCCGATCTTTCTTATGAGGAGAAACCAGTATATGTTCTGGATATTCTGGAAAGGGTGACTCGAAGTCGAGTAGTCAAATTATACAAGGTGGTTTGGAGTGACCACGGTGAACGTGATGCAACTTGGGAAAGAGAGGATTATTTAAAGGACAACTATTCCGCTTTCTTTGAAAAATGGTACGCTTTCCAAATCTCGGGACGAGATTTTTATAAGGGGGGAGGGCTGTAACACCCTCGGTGTTTGCTAGCCTCTTGCACTTGCATTTCATGGGCATAGCATCATACCATGAGCATTTCATCTTATTTGTGTAAGTTAAGTTGTTGAAGCACTTAATTTGAACTAGTGAAACATCTATGTTGAATTAATGAAACATTGCTTGTTTACTTATGCTTACATGTCAATTATGCTATGATCATGATAAGCTAATGCAAGTACCTATCATACATGTTTGTTAACAGCTTAGTGGTACTTAGTTTACTGTTGGAAACCTTAATTATAGTAGGTAATTAAGTTAATCAAGTTCTTGCATGTGTTTGCTATGTAAAGTAGAGAGAGAGTCACTTTGCTTGATTTGTTTAAATGTTCATCTTAGACTCTGAATTAGCAAAAGTTGTCTACATCAATGTTGTGGAAACTTTTATCAGCTCCAACTTTCATTCTTTGGTCATCTTGAGATTCGAGCTATAGCTTGAGCTACAGGGTGAAACATGCTGCTGCTGCTAGAATGTTTGAGTTGTTTTAGGGCAGTGTTTCAGGTGTTTCAATGCAATCTGGAATTTCTGAATTTGGATCGATAGGGCAATGTCGTGGCCGACCAGGCATGGTCCCATGCGCCGCATGGCCCTTCGATGCTCGCTCGGCTCGACACCTCACCATCCTCGCTGTGCCCGCTGTCCACGCTTGCAGAAAGGTAAAGGGCCGAGCCCCTCATTTCCTTGCTTTCTCTTCTCTCGGTCTCTCCGTTCTTGCCCGCCGTAGTCGGAACAGAGCCGAGCTCGCTGCTGTGCCATAGCTCCGTTCTCCAACTCTTTCAGCACCAGTCGCACCACCCTTCCTCCACTCTTCCCCGCCGCTGGAACCTCGTCGTCGAGGCTGCCTGTCTCGCCGAGGTCAAGCCGCCACTGGCTGCAACCGGCCAGACCAACGCCAGACTGCTATCGAGCCAGGGCCAGACACGGCCAGGGCTGCTACGACGCCCCTCCCTATGCGCCTCTGGTAACCACAGCCGCCGGGACAGGCTCCTCCAGTCGATCCCCTCCTCCTGTGCTCCGTTCTTGCCCATGATGAAGAAGAGAAGGGGGTGAATCGCAATAGAAGCTCTTTTCCGTGTTCACTTTGCATAATGCCTAGACACAAAGATTTACAAATGAGGGCTTAATTAATTAGGAAAAAGTTTTGTGTTCACTTTGCAAGGGTGTTTTCCATATTTTTTTTTGGAATATTGCATTAAATCGGCTGCATCTTTGCAAATTAATATCTCATGCTAGGGAGCTCCAAAAATAGTGAAACAATTTTTGTTAGCTTCGTTATAAAATTCTCTTGATGATAGATCTATAATATGGCGTGTTTTAGTTTAAAGTTTTTGCTATAAAACTAGATCTATGCAGTTAGGTTTTCAATGCTAGTTGTATTTGTCTTTTTCATAACTGTAGATGTAAGGCTCCAAATGAAGTGAAAATTTTATGGCATGCTATCCATATGATGTTTGATGTGTGGTAAAAATTTCATGGTCATTAGTTGCTGTATGAGTGAGTTATTGATTTATCTTGCTCTCACATGATTTCTTGCATTGGCATTTGGTATTTTCCATAGAGGTTGCTATGCTTACCCTAATGACTTGAAATTTATATAGTGGTCTATCAATAGTATGTAGAATCTACTGTAATTTTTGTACAATTTACTGTGCACTTTTGGTATATGTTCATAATTACACCTTAATATCTAATTAAATTAAGAAATGCATGAAAAGAGATTAATTGGTGATGGACACCATGATTTCTAGTGTTCATTAGTTATGTGTGGCATGATGGTAAAGTTGGTTTTGTCAAATTGTATGCTTGCAACATCACTTAATAGTTAATTTCTTATAATTCTAGTTTCTGGACAGATCTGGAAAACTTTGTGAATTTCTCCTTGATAATGATATTTTCTTGATAAGTGATCTATAGCAAAGTTGTCTTAAATTTCATGATCTAGCTGCTGTTAAACTTTGGTGGCCATTGGTCAAGTAGTTTATTAGATATACATGTTTTAAGTTGGAGGTCAGAGATGGTTGTTCTCTGTTTGCCCAGAACAGGTTCTGGGAATGTTTGAATTAGACCTGGTAAACTTTTGATTCATGCTTTGGTATCTAAAGATTAAATGTAGGAAATTTCATAGGCTTTCCATAATGTCCTAATTCATGTCCATTGGAGTTATAAAACTCTAGTTATGAATTTTCTTAGCTACTCCTGTTAACATGATTGGAAATGCTAAATTTCTGGAATCTTGTTATGTGTGTGTTTAATCTTAACCTTGTGGCACTTAGTGGTTTCTTAAGGATGTGTTAAACATGTTAATACCAGAGAGGAGATTTGCACCTAAGCTTAAAGCGATTTGAATAGAGCACCACATGACTTGGTTTTGTGCTCATGATGTTGTAATATCATTACATTCATCTTCAAATCATTCATACATGTTCATAATTCATCATGTCATCCTTGGTGCATACATGAAATTCATTGGGTGCATATACATGCAATAGGTGTGCCGAGGATCGTGTCGACCGTAAAGCTCCACAAGGCGTGAACCCTGAAGTTGGAGTCCGTTCGGGAGCCAGAGGTCCAGTCCGACAAAGCCGGAGAAGGCGTGGGAATCGTTCTTGAAGCCAAACCTTGATCTATCTTCTTTCGGTTAAGGCAAGCCCCGGAGCATTATAAGCCTCCTACTTTCAAAGCAATTATTTATATACAGGTTATATGTATTGTTGCATTACGTGATATGAGTTGGTTGGAAACCCTTGCTGCATTGATAACACTCCTTGTCCAGCAAATTTGAACCTTGAATCCTATGTAGACAGGATCATATCTATGCTTAGCCCTGCTTAATTAGACCGGTAGAAGTCAGGTGATTTCCTGTCACCTGCGAGATATAGGACTTTGTCAGGTCATGGTTGACTATATTTGCTATCGTGGAAAAGAACCATGTGTTAATATGAATAAAAGACCAGGCGGGGTCTTACGGTTGTAGTGATGCCACCTGTGTCGATTAAGGACCGAGACCTGGAGCCTTCTATGTCATTTTGAACGCATGCCTTACATTTAGCTGGCCGGCCTGAGGTTGCCGACCGCGAAGCCTAGTAGCTCAACTTAGGCTGCGAAGTCGAAAAGTGGAAGTCGCCTCAGAAGGGAGCCAGAGGGTCCAAGGGCAGGTGAGTTAAAAGTCCTGAGCATCCTGGCCACTGGTATCCCTGAGAACACGGCGCTGTTCGGGCCCACCCTGAGTTGCACCAAAGGTTATCTACTGCTGCCTTTAGCGGGGTTTGCCGGGTGAGTGTCAGGAATACCCTCTCAGCTGAGTTGGAATCGATTCGAGTCGCCGTCTCTCCCGGATAGTGAGAAACTTGACTGGTTATCTCTAGCGTAGATACGCTAATTATATTGATGGTTCATAATTGATGATACGGATAATAATGACAGCCACGATTAAACTGGATTGGTTATTATTGCTTGCTTAGCTTAATCAAGTGATTGCTATAGTATAGGTGCTAATCTAGTTAGTAGGTTAATGATTATTAACTTGATGCTTAAGCAAATAATGGTTACTTATCTATATTAAGCTTTTCTGCAAATGAGTCAAGCTAGTCCACTATATAAAGCCTTGCATACTCTTTGGTGTCACTTTGTTTCTGGTTTCTATCGGGTAAGTCTAGCTGAGTACCTTCTCGTACTCAGGGTTTATTCTCACCTGTTGCAGGTAGCAGATTCATACTTGTTGCTGCAAGTATTTTCTTTGCCATGTGGGCGTGAAGACTAGACCATATGGGCATGGTCTCTGTAGTATCTCTTCTGGTATGCTTTTGCAGGATGTGACTTTGTACTGGTAGTATTTCACTTCAAATGGTTTTAGAAATTATGTTGCTTCCGCTAAACTGTACTTTGGTTTTGTAATAAATTATTCGTACTCTGATGTATGAGATTACTTATGAACTGTTGTAACAAGTGATGTGTTATATTGAATCACTATGAGCTTGGTTGATCTCGGTTTAGTTTGAAATCCCTCGTGATTTCATGGACTACCGGAGTTATATGACTCAAGTTTAAGAATTTGATCGCTCGGCGATTGTTTTTGGACTTGTGCTCTTATAATTTGGACGGTTCCATGACATGATCCACCCATTATCCTTGGAAGACTATTCCTGAACACCACCAAAGCCATTATCTACATTGGAATAGGAGAAGTGCACTTCCACTTCACTCCAGGAAAGGTACGTCGCCATTTCAATGACAATTATATGATTGATGAAGATCCAAAGAAGAACAGAACAAGAAGAAGGCGCCGTAACCGTCACCAGAAGAATCAGACCTCTAAGAATGGATGGGCTGACTATGAAGGAGAAGTATCAAGATATGAAGATCGATATCCCAAAAAAGAGATTTCCCCTGAGGAGAAAGCTATACCACAAACAGAGAGTGCACCAGTCACTGTGGAGAACAAAGAAGAGAAGACAATACAACAAGCTCCTTCCTCGAAGTCAACCTCACCAACAAAACAGGTATGGAAAGTAAAGATAAAATCAGTATCGAATTCAACTCAAGAGAAGGTATAGCCAGAGGCACCATTCGAAACATCCGAGGTGCCCTAGGAAGTTTGAGCGAACAAGAGGTCCTATTTGGAGGACCTAAATCACCGAACACCGCGCCGAGAGATAAACTTGGTAGTTATTAATAATTTCCTTTTCAACACTGCGTAATTTTTTCTTAGCATATTTACTTTCCTTAATTGCATAATTATTTATACTTTATTTTTGCATTAGAAAAGAAAATAAAAATGTCATGCATTCTAAAAATATTAAGCCCCATGTGAATAAATTTGTGGCATAAAACCCATATGCATTCATCATAGTTACAATTCCTTGCATAATATAAAATATATAAATACAAAAAATATTGATAGAGAGATCCTGGTAATAAAAGACACATATGTTAAAAGGAGTTCTAGATACTCAAGGCTTAGAGGTTTATCACTGACGCTTAATCAGTTCCACAAGCTTTGTTGTCTATTTGAGCTTCATAGAATCTGAAGGATCAAGAAAAGCTAAACAGACAGGATGATCTATCCTCAGTCAGAGTGCTATCTCAATAGTCATCAACATGAACACCCCGAAAGAGGAAGTACACCCTCACTGCCTGTCAACTACATCAAACAAGATTACGTTAACATCCAGCTTAGGGGAAAGCATCCCCATGTATCCAGCTAAGTATTTCTTACCTATATATTTACTTATATATATATATATATATATATATATATATATATATATATATATATATATATATATATATATATATATATATATATATATATATATATATATATATATATATATGTTCTGTTAAAATATAAACAAATAAAAAGATGCATAACCATAGAAAACCAAATAAAGATTTGCTTATATACGTATATATTTTTCCTGTGTGATTTTTAAATTTGCTAAATAAAAATATAGGAGAGTGTACAAAGTTTTGCCTTGCTAAAATAAATCCCTAGAATAAACTTTTATGGAAATGGCGAATAGTTGCTCTGCCATAATTCCTTTCAAGTACATAGTTTTCATTCTCAAATTCTCCTGAGTTTTGGATATAATGGTTTTGATTTAAGATTTGCTCTAAACCTGAACTCGTGGGTAGCGAATGCTTGAACTAAGTCTAGATAGTTGACGGATATGATATGGAAAGATCTAAGCTACTGTTTATCTTGTTTCTAGAGATACTAGAGTTTTAGAGAATTTATTTTTAAAAAATCTAAATTGTTGCGTGATGAGTTCCTGTATGACGAGAGTTTAAATTCCTACCACAGCCATATATACATACTAGATTAGGAAAACTTGCACTTATATTTACTGCTTGTGAGCATTGAGTGTGGTCAAGCTGTGTAGATTCTTAGGAATTGGTCATGCGGTTAAAATTAAGATCCATGTATACTCCATCCATACATGCTGCTTCAATCCTAGAAGTACGCACCCACATATATCCACCCATATATTCTGCTTCTATCCTGGAAGTATGAATCCACATATATTCTATTCAGATCCACTAAGAAAATTGTTCTACTCCTACTCTGAGAGTGAACTCCAAAAATATATATATATATATTCTTGCCATTTATTTTTATTCCTTGCTAGCAAAAAAGCTACAAATATTTCTTTTTGCTACGTCTTATCAATATATCCCAAAAGAGGCTTGAGAGCTCTCCTAAAAAAAGAAGAAGAGAGAGAAAGAGAGAGAGAAAGAGAAGTAAAAGAAAGAGGATAAATGTCCCAATTAAAAAACTCTCTCCCATTGAGCATCCCAAGTTCTCCCTAAATTTTTTTTTCAAAGTTCCAAAAAGAGAGGTATGAGAAGTTTCTCAAGGGAGCAATAGTAGAATTAGGTTTTCACCATTACCATTTTTTACCCCTTCATAACCATTTCCATTTTTTTACCATTCACCATTTATCCACTACATACCATATATTCCATACATATGCACATTTTGATTTGACTGTGTCACACCCGGTTTTCTAAAGAACAAAACCAGGCTAATCATATGTGTGCCCAGGAAGTCCACACATATGTCAGAATGAAAAAGTATCAAAACAATGTTTATATAAAGCGGGAAACATACTATATTAACACTTACAACTATCAGAGTGTCACGGAACGGTCATTAATCTTTTCTTCAGGCTCTAACATCATAGGGACGGCTGACTGGGGGTTCCATATGCCAAACACTTCTGAAAAGACTTCCGAAAACTCCACTACACTTTCATCCTTCTTCTAAGCAACACCTCACTACACACTGGAGTGTGAGGAAATAGCAAGAGTGAGTCTATGTCGAACTCAACAAATATAACATGGGGTTCATGAGGCTCAAAGGCATAACATAGGTTTATCAGCATGTAGCTTTTATATAGCATTAATTCAGTATATCAATGATATCAAAGTGTCTCAATATAATCAATAAACATATGATCCATGTGAAATGATTAACGAATAGCAAAAACATATTCATTATTAATGATCCACTATTCCATAAGGGTCCAAGGCCACTCGTGACCGTGAGCACGGCTGTTATAACAGTTTTACACTCTGCAGAGGTTGTACACTTTCACTGTGAGTCGTGATTTACCCTTTCGCCCGAGGTGATCAGCCTCTTGACCCACTACCAAGGAAGGTCGGCAGGGTTCACTATGAAGTCTTTCAAAGGTTCGTCTAACAAGTTAGGGCCATTAGATTTCACTCGGCAAACAGATGTAGAGCCCCCCTTCCAAATGGCACAATAACATGCAGCCTATACACATGAGGACAGAGGCCGCACTATACCCGATTCGTCAAGCCATTCTTACGCCATAAAGGAATACCACTAACAAGCTAGAAAAGGTCCTCATACTTGACTAAAGCCAGAGCCATTATAGCCCTCACAGTTGTACTGTAAGTCCCGGATGTTCGCTTACAGATGAGTCCTTATGGAGAGCAACAAGAGCACCAAAGTAATCCCCATGCTCTAGTACCCTTTAACAGTAATAAAAATCATCTTTTAATGTTTATTGCATATTCCATTAGTCAAATTACATGATCATAGTTCATGTTGAGCACTAGTAATATTAATCCATGCAGTATAATAGGTATCAAGGAATAAGATCAATACTAAGTCATCCTTAACAAGGAAACATATGCATAATGATATTATTTGCTTAATGTGAATAGGACAACAAGGATAATCCCATGCTATACTTGCCTTTTTCCCCAAGTTAGCTGCTCAGAATCTCCAGTTGCTATCCTTCAGTCTCCACTTTTGCTTCAACTGTCAGTCCTCAGCTCCTAGTCTTCAGCGCTGACAAACCACGCTTCATCTACTCGCAGCAACCAAGCAACGCAAATAGACAAACAATACACATATCTAAGAACAAATATCATACAAAGAAGGCACTTTAAAAGGAAGCGCACTACACGTCACGGCTTGTTGCTATGGTTACGGGAACGCAAGAACGACTAAGAACAGAGCTACTGTTAAAAGGACACGAATATCAAAATGTTTGCAACATAGTGAAGAAAGACACTCTATACAATTGATCTATTTTATTTAATGAAATAAAATGATGAACATTTTGAAGAAATAAATTAGAGTGGAAATAACTAATTCGTGTCAAACTATAAAAGCTATAGTTAAACCTTAATCATCGTTTATTCAGAAATAATTATATTTAGAAATAATTACATATCATTTAATCCCTTTCAACACTTATGGTTTAGAATATGCAAGATCAGCTAATCGAATCATTATATGCTTTGTATTTAACTAAGCAAATTATAATTAAGAATCATTCAAATTAGTACTAATAAAGTTAAGATTTCATTACTAAAGATCAAAGTATAAACTTATATTGCTTTTAATTCAAAAAGGCATAAATTAAACACTAATCAAAACAACTATATGTTTTCTGTTTAACTAAACTAATCATAATTGATGAAAACACATTAAGGTTGATGTTAATCACATTAACATTTATTACAAAAGACCGAAGCATAACCTAAGTTGCTTTTATTTATAATTTAGAAAACATAGAACATGTGTGAATGACTAAACGACCAATATATGTTTCAAAGGTTGATCTAAGTAAGTCTCATGATTGAGAAGGCATTGTGGTTGATATTATTCATGTTGTAAATAGTTTATGAAAGACCGATATAAAGCCTAAATTACTTTTAATTCAACAAGGCATTAAATAAATACTAATCAAATTGCACTTAATCTGACTTTATATGAATCATGTTTAAACTAGGCAAATTACAATTAATAAATACGTATTTAAGTTGACAAGTAGTAATTATAAAAAGATTGATAATGTCCTATGTTGCTTTTATTTAGAACCAAGTTTGCATAGTCATTAATCAAAGTAATAGGATTAATCTAATCAACATGTGACATATTAAATGGCATTGTTCACGTGTAGCTAACATAGGCATGGTCGCAAAGCAAAAAGATGGAACCACAACCCTAGGTTGGTTTTTAATTAAAAGATATTAAATCAATATTAATCAAATATTATATAAAAGAAATAACTACACGTTTGATTATTTTGATTAAGTGAAACTATGTGAAGCATTATTAATTCAGATTACAGAAATCTCATGTTAACTAAAAGGCCAAGTTAAATCTAATCATACTTTAGTTACAAATATTTTAATGTCTTTTATATACGGATTATTCTTTGACTTGCAAAAACAAAGTAAATTGTGAACATCTATTCAAATTATACATGATGCGTGTTGGAGCTGATAATATTTTATTCATACATAATTTGATATCATTTATGCCAGTTAAACTTTAACTTGCAAAACAATATAACGTGTGAGCACTAAAACAAGTTTATGATATATATCATGCTTGTCTAAGCATATTATAATTAGAACATATTCAAACTGCTAAGTTCATGCTTAATTACAAAGGACTGACGTGACAAATCTATATTATTTTTAATTATAGAATTTACAAGCATATTAATCAATTTAATAATTAGCTATATATGGAAAAACATGTGACATGAAAAACATTAGCGCTACTGCGTAGAGAACGTCGATACGAATCTAACGCAACTTGAATGGAGTGAAACGGAGTTAAAATGTTTTTTTTTTGTGTTGAGGTTATAGGTTCAAAGGATGGAGGAGCATATACACGTATATGGACTCTGCAGATCACGTCTAATATAGGGCTCCGCGGTGTGCAGATATAAACAATGAAGTTTCTGGAATTAAAGTATAATATAAATAGAAAAGAATTGTTTACTGTGCAAGCGACTTATGATACTACTCGTCTGGCCATTTTTTTTAAGGTGATATTTTCTAAGAGACATGAGTGTCTTGATTATATTATTTTTATTAGATATCAACTTAAAAGAAATATCCCCTCAATGTGAAAAGAAGAAAAGAAAAGAGTAGAGGCTCACCTCTGTGGCCGGCAGTCAGGTAGCAGCCTAGCAGATCCTTGACTCCTTGATCTGATAGATCCCGATCATAATTAGTCAGGACTCTCCTTTGCTCGTAGCCACGCTAGGCGGCGGGTGGATATGCGGCTTCACCGACTAGAGTCGTCGGCAGGCTGACACTCCGTCGATCGCACGTCGCTCGGAATTCTGCGTGGCGGCGTCCGACGGATGACGACGAACAGGTAGACGGCGGCGAAAGAAGGAGGAGAAAAATATAATTTGCTACACGAGAGATTTCCCAAACTAGGGGCTCCTCTACGGTAGTTTTGGTGTGCTTTTACCCAAGGGATAGGTACGTATATATAGGGAGGAAAACTCTCCACCTCCATGTCAACTAGCGATATGGTGCTAATTGACGTTGCACCATCCACCTTTACTAATAGGCCTAATTAATTATTAAAGCCCATTAGTAAATAAAGACATGGGCCTTTGGGCATGAGGAAATCTGAGATATTTTATTATTTTCGGAATTAATTAATTTCATGGATAAAATAATTCTAGAAAAGTCCAGAATTGAATTTTAAGCCACGAAAAATACCTCGAAGGCTCCGAAAATTTAGGGAAAATTCTCAGAGATATTTTAGAATGAGACGAACCCAAATAAAGTATTTGGAGCTCATGAAAAGATTGATGAAGATATCAAGGAAAAAGATTAAGCTCACGGAAATTGAAATTTTAAATCTAGAAAATACCAAAAAGTTTTCCGATGAAAAGTAAACGTCGTCCTATGGTATTTTGAAAATAATAGCACTCACCAACACCAAAGACAAGCATCACACAAACACCATATTATCAAATTAATATGAAAAAGTTTAAAACCACACTTTTCTATATTTAAATTAGCAACAACTTAACTTATCTAATAAATTTATTCAGATATTGAAATTATTTATTTTATTTAGTGTTTCCTATGCACAGCCCAAAATTAGAAATTTTGGGGTGTGACAATTCTACCCCACTTAACAGGAATCTCGTCCCGAGATTTGGAGAGACTAGGGAGAAAGATAAAGCAGACCAATAAGGTTGTTTCGAGACTTTTTGACAAGTTCGGATATAAGCGTCAAGGATTATCAAAGGATAACAAAAGAACATTGGATTGATCGTTAAGATTGATTCAAGTTAATGAAAGAAGGTCAAAGGATTGAAGGTCAGCATAAGTGAAAAGGAAGATCAAAGGAGATTGAAAAGATATATCAAGGTTGATCATCGAGTCTTCACTTTATAAGGTGTAAAAACAAGGGTGGAGATTAGCAAGAGATAACGTAAGAGATAAAGATACATCTTAAGGTACTCAAAACTCCTGGATTCAATATTTATGAGATATCATGAAAAAGTGACAGACTAGCATTAGTTGAAGAAAGGTAAAGACTAGTCTTCCATTTTACCATTCAGGGAGACCAGTAAGAAGGATAAATTGATCTTCAAGTCTTTGTAGGTCCTTGAATCAGGATTTATAAGATGTAAGAACAAGGATCAAAAGTTGTCAAATGTTGATAAGAAAAGTAAAGATTGATGGCAAGAAGGTGAGACTGGTTAAGAGGCAAGGACTAGTAAAAGATGATATTATGATAGCGATTGGTCTTTGGGTCTTCCTGTCTCATGACTTGAGATTGATGATGGTGGCGGACGCTACCCCACTTAACAAAGATCTTGTTCCACCTGGCGATGTCATTGAAGGCAACACTTTCTTTAAGGCTTACTACTATTGATGAGTCCTTCATGTGTTGATCCTCTATTAAGATGAGATAAAGAAGGCAACATGACAACCAATGGTAGGCAAGGACAGTGTAAGAGAAAAATAACAAGATTTAGTATCGATTGAAAGGTAAGTATGATAGAAAATGACACTACCCCACTTAACATAGATCGAGCTACTCCTCAAGACTTATACCTTTCGAGACACTTTCAAAACACGAGAACAAGGACAACACATAAGCAACACATCAAGCAAAACAAGCACACACCAAATCATCGATACTACACGTGCTTCTTCAACAATGGTGGTCATCCTAATGGCATATTGGAGATGATGAAAGGCCATCGAACTTTTGAACAAGGTAAGATCAGAAAACTTTTGGTAAAAACAACACAAATCAAAAACCAAGGAAGTAAGAAATAATAGCTCAAAGGAAGCTATCAAGGAAGGGATACAACAGGACAAGGAATAGGAAATAGTCAAAATCAATGAGTCAAGGGATCACAAAATAGTTTTATAGTAAAATAAGTTTTAGAAATTGTTCAGTGCTACTTGGCATACGTCCTACAGTCAACACCGCTTTGATACCACTCTGTCACACCCGGTTTTCTAAAGAACAAAACCAGGCTAATCATATGTGTGCCCAGGAAGTCCACACATATGTCAGAATGAAAAAGTATCAAAACAATGTTTATATAAAGCGGGAAACATACTATATTAACACTTACAACTATCAGAGTGTCGCGGAACGGTCATTAATCTTTTCTTCAGGCTCTAACATCACAGGGACGGCTGACTGGGGGTTCCATATGCCAAACACTTCTTTAAAGACTTCCGAAAACTCCACTACACTTTCATCCTTCTTCTAAGCAACACCTCACTACACACTGGAGTGTGAGGAAATAGCAAGAGTGAGTCCATGTCGAACTCAACAAATATAACATGGGGTTCATGAGGCTCAAAGGCATAACATAGGTTTATCAGCATGTAGCTTTTATATAGCATTAATTCAGTATATCAATGATATCAAAGTGTCTCAATATAATCAATAAACATATGATCCATGTGAAATGATTAACGAATAGCAAAAACATATTCATTATTAATGATCCACTATTCCATAAGGGTCCAAGACCACTCATGACCGTGAGCACGGCTGTTATAACAGTTTTACACTCTGCAGAGGTTGTACACTTTCACTGTGAGTCGTGATTTACCCTTTCGCCCGAGGTGATCAGCCTCTTGACCCACTACCAAGGAAGGTCGGCAGGGTTCACTATGAAGTCTTTCAAAGGTTCGTCTAACAAGTTAGGGCCATTAGATTTCACTCGGCAAACAGATGTAGAGCCCCCCTTCCAAATGGCACAATAACATGCAGCCTATACACATGAGGACAGAGGCCGCACTATACCCGATTCGTCAAGCCATTCTTACGCCATAAAGGAATACCACTAACAAGCTAGAAAAGGTCCTCATACTTGACTAAAGCCAGAGCCATTATAGCCCTCACAGTTGTACTGTAAGTCCCGGATGTTCGCTTACAGATGAGTCCTTATGGAGAGTAACAAGAGCACCAAAGTAATCCCCATGCTCTAGTACCCTTTAACAGTAATAAAAATCATCTTTTAATGTTTATTGCATATTCCATTAGTCAAATTACATGATCATAGTTCATGTTGAGCACTAGTAATATTAATCCATGCAGTATAATAGGTATCAAGGAATAAGATCAATACTAAGTCATCCTTAACAAGGAAACATATGCATAATGATATTATTTGCTTAATGTGAATAGGACAACAAGGATAATCCCATGCTATACTTGCCTTTTTCCCCAAGTTAGCTGCTCAGAATCTCCAGTTGCTATCCTTCAGTCTCCACTTTTGCTTCAACTGTCAGTCCTCAGCTCCTAGTCTTCAGCGCTGACAAACCACGCTTCATCTACTCGCAGCAACCAAGCAACACAAATAGACAAACAATACACACATCTAAGAACAAACATCATACAAAGAAGGCACTTTAAAAGGAAGCGCACTACACGTCACGGCTTGTTGCTATGGTTACGGGAACGCAAGAACGACTAAGAACAGAGCTACTGTTAAAAGGACACGAATATCAAAATGTTTGCAACATAGTGAAGAAAGACACTCTATACAATTGATCTATTTTATTTAATGAAATAAAATGATGAACATTTTGAAGAAATAAATTAGAGTGGAAATAACTAATTCGTGTCAAACTATAAAAGTTATAGTTAAACCTTAATCATCGTTTATTCAGAAATAATTATATTTAGAAATAATTACATATCATTTAATCCCTTTCAACACTTATGGTTTAGAATATGCAAGATCAGCTAATCGAATCATTATATGCTTTGTATTTAACTAAGCAAATTATAATTAAGAATCATTCAAGTTAGTACTAATAAAGTTAAGATTTCATTACTAAAGATCAAAGTATAAACTTATATTGCTTTTAATTCAAAAAGGCATAAATTAAACACTAATCAAAACAACTATATGTTTTCTGTTTAACTAAACTAATCATAATTGATGAAAACACATTAAGGTTGATGTTAATCACATTAACATTTATTACAAAAGACCGAAGCATAACCTAAGTTGCTTTTATTTATAATTTAGAAAACATAGAACATGTGTGAATGACTAAACGACCAATATATGTTTCAAAGGTTGATCTAAGTAAGTCTCATGATTGAGAAGGCATTGTGGTTGATATTATTCATGTTGTAAATAGTTTATGAAAGACCGATATAAAGCCTAAATTACTTTTAATTCAACAAGGCATTAAATAAATACTAATCAAATTGCACTTAATCTGACTTTATATGAATCATGTTTAAACTAGGCAAATTACAATTAATAAATACGTATTTAAGTTGACAAGTAGTAATTATAAAAAGATTGATAATGTCCTATGTTGCTTTTATTTAGAACCAAGTTTGCATAGTCATTAATCAAAGTAATAGGATTAATCTAATCAACATGTGACATATTAAATGGCATTGTTCACGTGTAGCTAACATAGGCATGGTCGCAAAGCAAAAAGATGGAACCACAACCCTAGGTTGGTTTTTAATTAAAAGATATTAAATCAATATTAATCAAATATTATATAAAAGAAATAACTACACGTTTGATTATTTTGATTAAGTGAAACTATGTGAAGCATTATTAATTCAGATTACAGAAATCTCATGTTAACTAAAAGGCCGAGTTAAATCTAATCATACTTTAGTTACAAATATTTTAATGTCTTTTATATACGGATTATTCTTTGACTTGCAAAAACAAAGTAAATTGTGAACATCTATTCAAATTATACATGATGCGTGTTGGAGCTGATAATATTTTATTCATACATAATTTGATATCATTTATGCCAGTTAAACTTTAACTTGCAAAACAATATAACGTGTGAGCACTAAAACAAGTTTATGATATATATCATGCTTGTCTAAGCATATTATAATTAGAACATATTCAAACTGCTAAGTTCATGCTTAATTACAAAGGACTGACGTGACAAATCTATATTATTTTTAATTATAGAATTTACAAGCATATTAATCAATTTAATAATTAGCTATATATGGAAAAACATGTGACATGAAAAACATTAGCGCTACTGCGTAGAGAACGTCGATACGAATCTAACGCAACTTGAATGGAGTGAAACGGAGTTAAAATGTTTTTTTTTGTGTTGAGGTTATAGGTTCAAAGGATGGAGGAGCATATACACGTATATGGACTCTGCAGATCACGTCTAATATAGGGCTCCGCGGTGTGCAGATATAAACAATGAAGTTTCTGGAATTAAAGTATAATATAAATAGAAAAGAATTGTTTACTGTGCAAGCGACTTATGATACTACTCGTCTGGCCATTTTTTTTTAAGGTGATACTTTCTAAGAGACATGAGTGTCTTGATTATATTATTTTTATTAGATATCAACTTAAAAGAAATATCCCCTCAATGTGAAAAGAAGAAAAGAAAAGAGTAGAGGCTCACCTCTGTGGCCGGCAGTCAGGTAGCAGCCTAGCAGATCCTTGACTCCTTGATCTGATAGATCCCGATCATAATTAGTCAGGACTCTCCTTTGCTCGTAGCCACGCTAGGCGGCGGGTGGATATGCGGCTTCACCGACTAGAGTCGTCGGCAGGCTGACACTCCGTCGATCGCACGTCGCTCGGAATTCTGCGTGGCGGCGTCCGACGGATGACGACGAACAGGTAGACGGCGGCGAAAGAAGGAGGAGAAAAATATAATTTGCTACACGAGAGATTTCCCAAACTAGGGGCTCCTCTACGGTAGTTTTGGTGTGCTTTTACCCAAGGGATAGGTACGTATATATAGGGAGGAAAACTCTCCACCTCCATGTCAACTAGCGATATGGTGCTAATTGACGTTGCACCATCCACCTTTACTAATAGGCCTAATTAATTATTAAAGCCCATTAGTAAATAAAGACATGGGCCTTTGGGCATGAGGAAATCTGAGATATTTTATTATTTTCGGAATTAATTAATTTCATGGATAAAATAATTCTAGAAAAGTCCAGAATTGAATTTTAAGCCACGAAAAATACCTCGAAGGCTCCGAAAATTTAGGGAAAATTCTCAGAGATATTTTAGAATGAGACGAACCCAAATAAAGTATTTGGAGCTCATGAAAAGATTGATGAAGATATCAAGGAAAAAGATTAAGCTCACGGAAATTGAAATTTTAAATCTAGAAAATACCAAAAAGTTTTCCGATGAAAAGTAAACGTCGTCCTATGGTATTTTGAAAATAATAGCACTCACCAACACCAAAGACAAGCATCACACAAACACCATATTATCAAATTAATATGAAAAAGTTTAAAACCACACTTTTCTATATTTAAATTAGCAACAACTTAACTTATCTAATAAATTTATTCAGATATTGAAATTATTTATTTTATTTAGTGTTTCCTATGCACAGCCCAAAATTAGAAATTTTGGGGTGTGACAGACTGTATGACTTGTGTAACACCCTAAAATTTTAGAAGATTTAAAAATAGGTGAATATGACTTTTATGTATTTTTGTGAGCATACAAACTTAGAAAAGTAATAATTTTTATTAATTTAAAATCAAATATAAGGGTAGAAACATGTTTGTGCACTCATGCTATTGCATTTGAATTTTTGTATTGAGTAGTTGATTTCAAATTCAAAAGAGGATTCAAAATCTTTTTGAAAATGGCTTTGGAGAATTGGAAAAAGAAAAAAATAAAGAAATTCTATTGTATTCGGCTTTTTGGCCCAACTCAGCCCGAGCGCCCGTGCCTGCTTCTCCCGCACGTGGCCCGCTCGCCCTCCTTTCCCCACGCGCGGCCGTCTCCTTTCCCCCGCGTTCCGCTTGGGCCGAGCCCAGCAAGCCGCCGCTGGCCCAGCTAACGCGTGCGCGCCTTCCTTCCCTCTCCGTCGCTGACATCGCGGGCCCGCATGTCAGAGCCGCCTTCCTCCTCAAGTCGACGCCGTCCAAATCCTCCCCTTCCTTTCTTGGAACCGCCTTCGGGCTATATAAGCCGAGCCCACACACCTCTCCGCTTCTATCTCGCCGTTTAGAAGCCGCTGTGGCCTTGTGAGCATCGTCACCGCGAGCACAAACCCTACCTCGCCACCACCGTCCGCCCTATTGAGCACACCGCCACCTCCATCCATCCCACGCCCTTGATTTCACCCTAGGTGAGTTCGCCATGTTCCGTTCTTCCTCCCTGTGCTCTCCGTTTGCTGTATGATGCCCAGAAGCGAGGTTTGGCGTTTTTCGATCATGGCGCCGCCGCGGAACGCCGTCGGGCCACTGTTCCGGCCGGAGCATCGCCGCCGGTTTTTCCCTGATCTGATCTGGAGCGTTCAAATCAAATCTAAAGGCTCAGATTTGAAGATACCGGTTCGCCTGGAAATTTTGCTAAAGAGCCCCTATAAATTTTAAGTATAGAACCTGCAGTCCAAAACGTATTCCGAAAATATGCTTTCTCCTTCCGAAAACGTAGATTCATTTTAATAACTTCAGAAATACGTTTTCACTTATTTACAGTTTTGCCATTATGTTATTTCATGCGTAGAATCTCCGTTTTAACTCCGATTTGACCCATTCAAATTGCGTTAGGTTCGTATTTGCGAGCTCTACATGTTAGTACCACTGTACAGTAGGTTTGTAATATTTTATTTTCGAGTTTGAATTAAAGTAATTATTTTTCTATAGGAAATCTTCGTAAATTCATAACTTCATCGTTTTAGCTCTGTTTTTCATGATCTTCGCATCTGTGTGATCCTAGTGAGTTGTAGATTCATTTTAAAGACTTTTTATCTTATTTTATTATGGTTGGTGTACTGTTCTAATTTTATTTCTATTATTTGCTTCGTGTATGATTGCTCGATGCGTGTGTGGTGATTTATTGATCAAATCCAGTCGATGAGATTTACGTAGAGATTCAAGAAGCTATTAATTGAAGATTTGGATCAGAGAAAGGATCTTGATTTAAGGCAAGTATTGCATGGGATTATCCTTGTTTCCTATTCACCTTTAATATACTTAATTCATGTGCATGTGTCTTCTTTGTTACCACTAAGGATATCCTAGCTTTTACATCTTGTACCTTGAAAGCGTGGGACATTGCATTTGGCAGTATTTATGCTAGTGCTCAAGATAAATAACCATGATCTATAACTTGACTAATGGTATATGTAATAAACGTTTAAAAGATGCTTTATGGAAACATGGCTCAAGAGGGCTAGAGCATTGGATTGTTTTTATGGTGCTCTAGTTTCTCTCCTTAAGGACTAATCTGTAAGCGAATATCCGGGACTTACAGTACAACTATGAGGGCTATATGGATCTGGCTTTAGTCAAGTATGAGGGCCTTTTCTAGCTTGTTAGTGGTAACCTTTATGGCGTAAGAACAGCTTGACGAATCGGGTATAGTGCGGCCTCTGTCCTTATGTGTATAGGCTGTGCGTCATTATGCCATTTGGAAGGGGGGCTCTACATCTGTTTGCCGAGTGAATCTAATGGCCCTAACTTGTTAGACAAACCTTGGAAAGACTTCATAGTGAACCCTGCCGACCTTCCTTGGAAGTGGGTCAAGAGATTAGCTACCTCGGGTGAAAGGGTAAATCACGACTCATAGTGAAAGTGTACAACCTCTGCAGAGTGTAAAACTATTATAACAGCCGTGCTCACGGTCATGAGTGGCCTTGGACCCTTACAGAATAAATGATGAACACTGATGATAATGTTAATACTGATGATGTTGATGCTCACTAATGATTATTGTTTCTTGCTATACATTATCCTCGTTTACATGATCATGAGGCTATTTGGGCTTATGGTAAACTTGTTGCTACTAAATTGCTAAAAAGATGACTCACTAAATGTAACACCCTAAAATTTTGGCATGATTTAAAAATAGGTGAATATGATTTTTATGTATTTTTGTGAGCATACAAACTTAGAATAATAATAATTTTTATTAACTTAAAATCAAATATAAGGGTAGGAACATGTTTGTGCACTCATGCTGTTGCATTTGAATTTTTGTATTGAGTGGTTGGTTTCAAATTCAAATAGAATTTCAAAATTTCATTTGAAATATTATGAAAAGAAAAAGAAAAAGGATTTTTCTCTCTGATCCGGCATTTGGCCCAACTCAGCCGCAGCCTGCAGCCCACCGTCCGCACGCCCTCCTCTCGCACGTGGCCCGTCCTTCTCCCCCCCCCCCCCCCCCGCATTCCGCTCGGCTTTCCCGAGCCGAGGTCCACGCGGCCCGTTTTCCCTGCTCTGCCTTGGGCCAAGCCGGCAGCAGGCCCGTTACCACGCACGCCTGT
This sequence comes from Saccharum hybrid cultivar R570, assembly GCA_038087645.1. Lineage (NCBI taxonomy): Eukaryota > Viridiplantae > Streptophyta > Magnoliopsida > Poales > Poaceae > Saccharum > Saccharum hybrid cultivar. Next base: position 12,052 of record JAQSUU010000704.1, on the reverse strand, counting down.
GCTATCCCTTTCCCTACTCTCTTTGGCTGACACCATGGGTCCACCCGTTAGGGCCGCCTTTCTCCTCAAGACACTGGTCGGATTTCCTTCCAAAACCATCACCGATCAAATCCTCCACCTCAATCTTTTCCTTCCTTACTTGGAGCACCCCCGGGCTATTTATTCCAAGCTCACGCACCCCTCCGCTCCATCTTACCCCGAAGCAAAGGACTAACGTCATCCCGAGGAGGCTACGCTCGAGTCGCAGCCGTAGCCATCCGCCATCCCGAGTTCCACACTGTTTCTGGGCCGACTCCGTCTTCGTTTCCTACCTTGGTGAGCTCGCCATGTTCTCCACTCCATCCCGGTGTTTTCCTTTCGTGAGGTAATGCTTTGAATCGAGCTATCGCGTTCTCCAGCGATGGTGCCACCGCGAGATTCGTTGTCGCGACTCTATTCCGGCCGAGCGCCGCCGTCGGCTGATCCGATCCGATCCAATCCATCCATTTCGTATCCAACGGCTGAGATTAGCTAATACCGGTTCGGTTGTTAATTTTATTAAAGAGCCCCTGGGAATTTTAAGTATAGAACCCGCAGTCCAAAACGCATTCCGAAAATACGCTTTTTCCTTCTAAAAACGCAGATTCGTTTTGATAAGTTCAGAAATATGTTTTCAGCTATTTACAGAATTGCCACTGATTTTGTTTTAGCCATAACTTCTCCGTTTTAAATCTGATTTGACCCGTTCAGCTTGCGTTAGGTTCGTAATTTCATAATCTACATATTAATACTACTGTTAAGTAGGTTTTCAACTTTTAAAATTCGTGATTAGATTTAATCTATTATTTTAATAGGGGAAATCTTGTTTGTTTCATATCTTCTACATTTCAACTCTGTTTTGAGCCATTCAAGTTGCGTTAGATTCATAACAACGAGATCTATGCATTTGTAACAATGTTTATCATGTCACTAATATTGGAATTTCATGGTTTAAATCGTATCTTAAATAACAACTATGCAACTGGGTTTTGTAAATAAAAATATGATTTGTTTTACTTTAGTTTTATAATTCGAATCTAAATTTGACTTAAATTATAATTTCTATAAAATATATTATATATGTTTTTATACCATTAGGATACATGAAGCTAATAGTTTTATGGGTAAATCTATCGGTAGTTGTATCTTTTCCAACTGTAGCTCCGATTAGCGTGCTTTTCGCGACTTTGTGTTCGTAGCGATGCATAGAATCGTGTTTCAAACTCTTTTACTTATTTTTGTATGATTGGTATACTGTTCTAATATAGATCTATTATTTGCTTCGTGTATGATTATATGGATGCTTGTGTGGTGCTATATGGTTCAGTCAATCGGTGAGGTTTACGTGGTGATAAAGAAGAGGTTCTTTGGAGGTTACGAATCTATAGAAAAAGGATCTGAGTTTAAGGCAAGTATAACATGGGATTTCCTTATTGTCCTATTCACTTTAATCACATAAAATCATATTGCATGTGTCTATCTTGAATGCCATTAAGGATTTTCCTAGTTTTTGATCTATACCTTGTCACCTATGGGATTTTGCATTTGGTAGTTTTTGCTAGCGCTGAACATAAATTATGATCTTGTAATATGATTAATGGAATATGCAACAACACTAAAAGATGACTTTTTGATTACTGTTTAAAGAGGGCTAGAGCATGGGGTTATTTTTGGTGCTCTAGTTTTTCTCCACAAGGACTCATCTGTGGACGAACATCCGGGACTTACAGTACAACTGTGAGGGCTATATGGCTCTGGCTTTAGTCAAGTATGAGGACCTTTTTCTAGCTTTTTAGTGGTAACCTTCGTGGCGTAAGAACGACTTGACGAATCGGGTATAGTGCGGCCTCTGTCCTTATGTGTATAGGTTGTGTATTATTGTGCCATTTGGAAGGGGGGCTCTATATCTGTTTGCCGAGTGAATCTAATGGCCCTAACTTGTTAGAAAAACCTTTGAAAGACTTTATAGTGAATCCTGCCGACCTTCCTTGGTAGTGGGTCAAGAGGCTGATCACCTCGGGCGAAAGGGTAAATCACGACTCACAGTGAAAGTGTACAACCTCTGCAGAGTGTAAAACTAGTATATCAGCCGTACTCACGGTCACGAGTGGCCTTGGACCTTCACAGAATAGATGAACATTTATTGGTTTAATATGTGTTTTGCTATTCATTATTCATATTTACATTGATCATATATTTATTGTGGGATTAATGCAAACTTGATGCTACTCATGTAATAAAATTATGACAAATAAAAGCTAATCGTAGTAAACCAGTGTCAACTTTTGAGCCTTATGAAACCTATGATATATTTGCTGAGTTCGACATGGACTCACTCTTACTATTTCCCACATCTCAGGAAGGGTATCAGATTGTTAGATTCTGGAATTGTTAGGCTTGTGATCAACAAGTTAGTTTGTTCCTAGAGTGAAGTCTACACCCGGTGTTTAGAGTTATTTTTCCACTGTGTTCTCTCTAAGGTATATTTTATACTATTAAGTTATATTTATTAAGCATTTGTCTCTTGATATTACACTTATCTGCGGCTATATGTGAGATTTGATTTCTTTATTTCACATGTAGTGTATGTCTGGTTTTGTTCTTAAAACCAGGTGTGATAGAGTGGTATCAGAGCAATGCTGACTGTAGGACGCAAGCCTAGTTAGAACCGGACGTCTAGCATGTTTCCATTTTTGCCTATTTCTTGCCTTCTCTTTAACTTTGTTATTTTCTCAAAGTTATGCTTAATTCTATCCCCGTTCTACTATAAAAACCTTGTCTCTATTTTGAACCTTTACTCCTTGTCTATTAGACGGCTCGTGACGAGAAGACTGTGGACTTCAGAGGTTAAGAGGACTGAATTGTGTCACTCTTGCTCACATTTGACAAGAAGCCATTAGCAATGCAAAACCAGTTACTAGAAGAAATGGCTCAACATGGAAATTCTCAACAATGCTCATCTCAAGGTCAGGCCAACATATTGAAGGGGCCAGAGAAGATACAAGTAGCAGAAGCTTGGAAGAATATGAAATCAAATAAATATGTTGATAGTAAGGCACTTGGGAGGCAGGAACAATGTCACTGTTGTAAGCATTATGGTTTTCCCTGTTTTCAAAACGAGTCTAATAAGGGAAAATTCAAGGTGGATCCAAATTTTGAGGTCAACATGGACAAGAAGAGGAAGGCAATCTCACTAGAACCAATTATGGAAAGCAATCAACAATCGAGTTATACTATATTGTCACATACAACTTTGATCCCTTGTCAAATAAACCCAAACCTTGAAGAGTTAGAAGCCTCTCAAGCTAAAACTACTCTCCATGAGATAGTCATAGATGGGTGGACAATTACCTATAAGGAGTATCAACCCCGAAAGGCCAAACGGGCTAAGAAACAAGCCATAGGGACAAAGGTGAACTTTTATGGCCAGCAAGATAGCAGCATACCAAGCAACAGTTCCGTGGAGTATGACATCACAAAAGATCCAGCTAAGAGAAAGTGTTATCATTTCCAGCAGGAAGGACATTTGTCACACCCATTTTTAAGGACAAAAATAGGATGCATAAAAGACTCATGTGCACCCCAGGAAACAGTCGCACACATAAGTTGACAAATTACAAAGTATCATCACAGTGCCTATTACATAACGAATAAGTATTTAAGACATAGTCTTGAACGATAGGTAATAATAACTAATAGTAATTCTTCAGCGGAAACTCCACACAGGGACACGGTTGACTGGTTGACATCAAGACTAGTACTCATTCCGATAATCTTCCTCATTATCTTCATCTGTTATGGTGGAAATAGCAAGAGTGAGTTCATGTCGAACTCCACAAATATAACACAGGGTTCATGAGGCTCAAAAAGGCTAGACACTGTTTAACTGCGTTTAGCTTTTTAATCATATATTAGCAATTGAGTAGCATCAAGATAAACCACTTCCCATTAAAGAACCAATGATCAATTGTAATAAGGATAATGAATAGCATTAACATGAGCATAATAATAATCAACAATAATTAAGCATGATATAACAGTTATGATCAACTATTCCATAAGAATCCCCAAGGCCGCTCGTATCCGTGAGCACGGCTAGTATACCAGTTTTTAACTCTGCGCAGAGGTGTACACTTTCACTGTAAGTCATGATTTCCAAATGAGTGGGGAGATCAAGCCCAAACACCCGAGAACCATATAAAGCCACTCAAAAGTTCATCTAACAAGTTAGGGCCATTAGATTCACTCGGCAGGCAGATGTAGAACCTCCCTTCCCTGTGGCACAACAACCGCAGCCTATACACACTAGGCCAGGGGCTCGCACTACACCCAACATGGCAAGCCATTCTTACTCCATTTAAGGTAACCTCTAACAAGCTAGAAAAGGTCTCTTGAACAACTAAAGCCAGAGCCATATAGCCCTCACAGCTGTACTGTATATCCCGGTTATCACTTACAGATAAGTCCTTATGGAGAGAAACCAGAGCATCAAAATAATACACATGCTCTAGCCCCTTTTAACAATAATAAAATCATCTTAATAGTTGATTGCTTAATCCATTAATCAAATTACAAGATCATTGTTCTTAGTTTAAGCACTAGCAGTAGCTACCCATATGCATTCCCAAGGTTGACAAGGAATCAAGATAACAATCACTAAGTTATAATCTCTAAGGTTGTCAAGGTAAGCACATGCATATGTATAACGATTTGATGTATAGGTAACAAGGATAGCCCTGTGTTATACTTGCCTTGATCAAAGCTTTCCAAGTGATACTGCTGACTTGGCTCAAAGTAATACTCCGAATCATCCAGATACTGCTCACCTTCTATATTCGATCATCAATCAACAACACACATGCATCCAATCAAACATACACGAAGCAAACAAAGAGATATAATTAGAACAGTACACCAACAGTAACAAAACAATAATAAAAGTTTATAAAACTCTTCTACACGTTTCTACGATCACACAGACGCAAAGATCACCAAATTCGGAATTAAAACGTGAAAGTTATGAATTTTCTAAAATTTCCTATAGATAAATAAATACTTAATTATAACCTCGAAAAATAAATTATCAAAACTAACTATACAACTACACTAACATGTAGATCTCGCAAATACGAACCTAACGCAATTGGAACGGATCAAATCGGAGTTAAAACGAAGATTTTATGACCAAAACAATTCTAGTGGCAAAACTGTAAATATCCGAAAACGTATTTTTGACTTAACCGGAAGAGAATACGCTTTCAAAACACGAAAACACCTTTTGGGGTTTACGCCTAGGGACGGCGGGTTCTAATTCATAAAAATACAGGGACTCTTTATGAAATCTACCCCCGAAAGGGTATCTTCTAATCCTAACCGTTGATCAGCGAACGGACGGCTCGCATCTCTTCCAGAGGAGACCGGCGGCGCTTCCGCCGCCCCGCCCCAACACCACGGCGGCGCCATGGCCGGCAGCTCGCCGGACATGCCAAACCCGCCCTACACTTCACCAAAAGATGCACGGGTGGTACCAATCGAACGAAAAGCTCATTGCGATCTCACCTAGGGCTCCAAGACAATCAATCGCGGCACGAAAACGACGGGCGGCTCCAAAAGGCGGGCGGCTTAGCTCCTTCACACGGTAAAAACGCAACACGACATTATCTTCAAAATTGATAGTACAAATTGAGTCACAACAACGAGCTAAAGCTAATAGAACAACTTACAATGGCTAGAACACGAAGTGGCCGACGAATTCGCCTCCACCGCGGCTTCTAGGGTTCCAAGGCGCGGCTAGGGCAACTACAACACAAAATCCGAATAAAAAGGGTATGGTGGGTGCGGTTCTAGCTTATATAGGGTATTGACGTGATCAATTTGGAAAGGAACTCCCTGGATACGCGGATTCGGTTGCCGTTCGTCGATGGGGTGGTGACCGGCTCGGTTACGATGGAAGGAAGGAGACGAGACCGACATCAGGGCCCCACCTGTCAGCGAAGCAAGGAGAGAAGGCGCGGCTGGGCGGGCTCGGCTGGTTACTGGGCTCGGCTGCTGGGCCGCTGCGGCGCTGGGCGGCCCACGCGGGCAGGCGCGAGTAAGCAGGCCTTCCGACGGCTTTCGGGCCGAGAAGGTAAGAAGGTAAGTTGTTTTCTTTTTTTTTTCTTTTGTTTCTTTTCTTTTCTAATTTTCCAAACACATTTTCAAATCAAATTTTCCTAAACCAAATCAAATAAAACAAATATATCCACACCACAAAATAAAATAAATGCAACAACATGAATGCATCACCAAATAGTTTTCAAAATTTTAATTCCCTTTCTCTAAATTATTTAAAATTTGTTACTTCTAAAATTTGGGTGTTACAAATTCTACCCCCCTTAAAAGAATCTCGTCCTCGAGATTGAACTGCTTACTCAAACAACTGCGGATATGATTTTCTCAATTCATCCTCTCTTTCCCAAGTTGCCTCTGCCTCTGAATATCGATTCCACTGCACTTTGCACATCTTAATAATCCGACTTCGAGTAACTCTCTCAGCAGTTTCTAAAATCTTGATCGGAAACTCTTCATATGTAAGATCTTCCTTAACAGTCAACTCTTCTAAAGGTATCTGCTCCTCAGGCACACGCAAACACTTCTTAAGTTGTGAAACATGGAACACATCATGTACTCCAGATAAATTCTCAGGCAACTCTAATTGATAAGCAACTTCCCCACGTCTAGTAATAACTTTAAATGGTCCAACATACCTTGGTGCTAGTTTACCTTTCATGTTAAACCTCTTCACACTTTTCATAGGTGACACCTTCAAATAAACATAATCACCTACCTCAAAAACTAAATCTCTTCTTCTATTGTCAGCATAACTCTTCTGACGAGACTGTGCTACTCTCAAATTCTCACGAATCACTCGCACTTGATCTTCTGCGTTTCTAAGAACATCTGTACCAAACACCTGAGATTCACCTGTCTGATCCCAAAACAATGGAGTTCTACACTTACGTCCATACAAAGCTTCAAACGGTGCCATCTTAAGACTCTGTTGATAACTATTATTGTAAGAAAATTCTGCATAAGGCAAACTCTTATCCCAACTAGTTCCATATTGCAATGCACAAGCTCTCAACATATCCTCTAATACCTGGTTGGTCCTTTCAGTCTGTCCATCTGTCTATGGATGATATGCTGTACTAAAATTCAATTTTGTTCCCAATGATTCATGCACAGCTTTCCAAAAATGCGACGTAATCTACGATCCTCGATCAGATACAATCTTCTTTGGTACTCCATGCAAACAGACTATTCTCTCCATATACAACTCTGCCAATTTTGGTCCATGGTAAGTAGTCTTAACTGGTATAAAATGAGCAACTTTAGTTAACCGATCTACTATCACCCAAATAGAGTCATAACCTTTCTGAGTACGAGGTAACCCTACTATAAAATCCATACCAACTTCCTCCCACTTCCATTCAGGAATCTTCATTGGTTGTAACAATCCAGCAGGTCTCTGATGCTCTGCTTTCACTCTCTGACAAGTGTCACACAATGCCACATACTCAGCCACATCTCGCTTTAATCCAACCCACCAATATTTCTGTTTCAGATCCAAATACATCTTAGTACTACCAGGATGAATAGAATAAGCTGACTCATGAGCTTCGCGAAGAATTGCCTGTCTAACAGTTTGATCCTCAGGTACACACAGCCTCTTTCCAAACCACAAAATTCCATTATCATCCATTCGAAAGCCTGGTGACTTACCAATCACTATATCTTCCGCTATCTTCTTTAGTTTCTCATCCTTCAACTGCCCCTTGTAAATTTCTTGCTCTAAGGTAGGCTCTATCACTAATTCCATTGTATTAGTAACAATTCCCAAATTCAAATATTCAAATTCAGCACATAATTCACTAGTCATAGTCAATGTCTGTATCTCATTGACATAGCTTTTCCTACTAAGAGCATCAGCTACTACATTAGCCTTACCAGGATGATAGTGTATCTCAATATCATAATCCTTAATCAATTCTAACCATCTGCGTTGCCTCAAATTCAGATCTGACTGAGTGAAAATATACTTCAAACTCTTATGATCAGTGTATATATCACTCTTATGTCCAATCAAATAATGTCTCCAAATCTTTAAAGCATGAACTACAGCTGCTAATTCCAAATCATGTGTAGGATAATTCAACTCATGCTTTCTCAACTGCCTAGATGCATAAGCCACAACTCTGCCTTCTTGCATAAGAACACATCCCAAACCTTGACGAGAAGCATCACAATAAATAGAAAACTTCTTACTCAAATCTGGCAAAACCAAAACAGGCGCTGTAGTCAACCTCTTTTTCAACTCCTCAAAACTAGCTTGACATTTATCTGACCACACAAACTTGGCATTCTTCTCTAACAGAGATGTCATAGGTTTAGCAAGTTTAGAAAACCCTTCAATGAACCGTCTGTAATATCCAGCTAATCCCAAGAAACTACGAATCTCGCTAACATCAATAGGTGGTTTCTAATTTAATACATCATTTACTTTACCTGGATCCACTGATATCCCTCCATTAGAAACAATATGACCAAGGAAAGAAACTTCCCTCAACCAAAACTCACATTTACTTCGCTTCGTATACAGTTTATGCTCTCTAAGTTTCTGCAATACCAACCTCAAATGTTCAGCATGCTCTACCTCTGTCTTGGAAAATACCAGTATATCATCAATAAACACTACCACAAACTTATCCAAATATTCCATGAACACCTTATTCATCATGTACATAAAGTATGCAGGTGCATTGGTCAATCCAAATGACATAACAGTATACTCATACAATCCATACCTTGTAGTAAAAGCTGTCTTTGGAATATCAGAAACACGAATCTTCAACTGATGATAACCAGAACGTAAATCAATCTTAGAGAACACACATGCACCTCTCAACTGATCAAACAAGTCATCAATCCTGGGCAAAGGATACTTATTCTTGATAGTTACCTCATTTAATGATCTATAATCAACACACATCCTCTGACCGCCATCTTTCTTATCAACAAAAATAACTGGTGCTCCCCAAGGTGATGAACTAGGTCTAATAAAACCTTTATCTTGTAATTCTTTAATTTGTTTCTTAAGTTCTTCTAATTCATCTACTCCCATCCTATATGGTCGTTTGGCTATAGGTGCAGTTCCAGGAAGTAATTCAATAAGAAATTCAATGTCTCGGTCAGGTGGCATACCTGGCAATTCATCAGGGAAGACATCCGGAAATTCCTCAATCACTGAATTCTCCTTAATAGTATTTTCAAGCTGATTCACCACAGCGGTTGGTTGCTTCTGCACTGCTACATCCACATTGATTTTATCTCCATTAGGTGCATTCACAACTACCACTTTCTGCTGACACTGAATCTCTACCTGATTTTGCTTCATCCAGTCCATACCCAATATCACATCAATACCAGATGTCCTCAACACTATAGGAGTTATCTTAAACTCTACCCCCCTTAATACCATACTAATTGGAAGACAACGATTACTGGTTTGCATGGTACCTCCAGGTGAATTTACTAAGAGAGGTTCTTTCATAGCTAGCATGGGTATACTATGCATTTTAACAAAAATGTTGGATATGAATGTATGAGATGCTCCAGAGTCAAAAAGAACAGTTGCGGGAGTGGAATGTACATTGAACGTACCAATCATAACTTCTGGGGCATCATGAGCTGTATCAGAAGTCACGTGATTCACCCTTCCAGTACCGGATTGCTTCTGGTTGCTCTTCTGGCTCTGAGGAGTCTGCTGATTCTGCTTCTCAGGACAATGGTAAGACATATGCCCCTCTTTACCACAGACAAAGCATCTAGTAGGCGTGCTGGGAGCACTATTCTTCATGGGGGTAACATTAGAATTTCCAGTGCGAGGAGTCTGTTGCCCAGTCTGCTGATACTGTTGACGTTGTGGATATGATGAACGCTGTTGTGACTGATTACTTTGCCAATTCTGGGACCATCTCTGATTCGGATTGCGATTCCATTGACTAACCGGTCCTTGAAACTTCTGATGGAAACCATGCTGAGAATTAGTGCGCTGACGGTTGTTACTTCCTGAGCTTTGTACCTTCATCTTCCTCTTCCTGTCCATCTCTCTGCGCTCATTATCAAGCACAATAGCTTTATTTACCAGCTCTTGAAAACTAGCATAGTTGTTCCCCTTCAACTGCAAGCGAAGATCATAATAAATTCCCTTCAAGAAAAGACGCTGTTTGTCTGCATCTTCCCTCACTTCATTAGGAGCATAGTGAGCCAACTGGGTAAATCTATCATGATATTCACTAACGCTCATCTGTCCCATCCTAAGGTTTCTGAATTCTTCCTGCTTCAGCTCAATTATACCTTCAGGAATATGACGAGCTCGAAAATCTCTAACAAACTCATTCCAAGTGATAGGAGGAGCATTGTCAGGGCGTGCAGCTTGATACGACTCCCACCAAGTCTGAGCTGTCCCCTGTAACTGACCAGATGCATATAACACCTTCTCCATATCATTGCATTGAGCTATATTCAGCTGTTTCTCCACTTCCCTCACCCAATCATCTGCCTCTAAAGGATCAGCAGCATGAGAAAACACTGGAGGGCGTCCCTTTAAAAATTCCCCACGCTTATCCCTCACTTGCACAGGCGGTGGTCCTCCTGCAGCGGGATTGTTCTGCATGTGCTGCATAAACATCTGCATCATCTGGTTCTGAGTTTGCATGAGTTCCTCCATAGTAATGGGTAGGTTAGCACCTCCACGACCTCTGCCACGACCTCTGCCTGACATCTGTTTCCAAAAACACAGAAATTGAAATTCAGTACGATCCGAGATGATGTATTCAATAGATAAGCAAAATCTGATTTTTCTGGACGAGCTCCAATTTCAGCAACTCAGTAAAACTGTCATATCTCGAGCTACAGACGTCCAATTCAGATGATCTTTACATGGTTGGAAAGCTTACAAAATTATCTACAACTTTTATTCACAACACTTTTTCTGATTCTGTCAATAAATTGGCCAAAAACTGAACTTAACCGAAACTGTTTCAGAATTCCAGACTGTGCAGTTACTCCAACTTGAAACAGGTATATCTCTTAACTCATAATAGATATTAAGGTGATTCTTGCGGGGTTGGAAAGATATAGAAGTCTAATTATTCCCAGTAAAATTTCTTAAATTTCTCATGAACGGATTTTAAGTTATTTCTAAAACATCCCAGACTGATCCAAAAATCAGCAAAGAACAAAACTAAGTTAACCTCATATTCAACTAATATATTTTGATCAAACTTAATATTCTTAACCATGGAACTTGTAGGCATGTCTACAAAACTCCAGCACACATTACAAAGATCCAAATCACACATTATCATAATAACAATCCATCAATCACACAATTGTTCACACCACAAACTGACTCTTAAAACAATCCAAACTTAAAGTTAACTCGCAACTACTATCGTTCCTATTACATAGGGATTTTTCCTATTGCCTAATTAAGCTTCTCATAAATCTTGGGACGACCTAACTCCGCCCTTAATTGGTCAATCTCCTTATAAGCTTGCTCCTTAAGTTCTTTTTCCTTCAGCAACTCATCCTTCAAATCCACCTCATGGAGAGCCAATTCTCGAGCTAATCCCACCGTAGCTTGTAAAGTCAAGGAGGAATCATCTGCAGGCGGCACGGTCCAAATACCCTTGTCATGTATGAAACAAGGAAAATGCCGGAGTGCACCCTTTAACGTCTTGTCCGAGCGTAGACCATGGTAGTAAACAAATGCATTAAAAGCGACATCCTCCATGCTTATCTCCACAGTTGCCCGGCTCACTCTAGTAATGAACTTTGACTCCACCTTAGGCTCCTTAGTGGTAGGATCCCTTTTCTTAACCCATAACTCAGTTTCCCAATAGGAATCCATCCAGGGATGACTAAACTCTGCACTACGATACTCCAACGTAGCTTCCCAGTCGTAGTAGTAGTTGTCCAAAGTTCTTGTCAA